>CM055965.1:3852500-5250000 GCA_029531755.1 Holothuria leucospilota
CGAAAATTTTTGAACATGTCCAAAATAATCGTCCCGTATTTAGACACTTCGGGACCATTCGGTACTATTCGGGAATATTCGGGACAAATCGGGGCGATTCGGGAACTATATTATTCCCGAATAGCCCCGAAGCGTCCAGTATAGTCCCAGTATAGTCCCGTATTGAGCCCGAACCGCCTCGTATAGTCCCGCATCATGCCCGAATGGCCCCGTATACTCCCAAACCGCCCGTACACTAACGAAATGATGGCGGAAGATGGCCTCCAGGGACCACACGGGGCGATACGCGACAAGTACGGTACAATTCGGTACTATACGGGCCGATACGGGCAGATTTCGGTACCACTCCAGAATCGCCCGGAAAGTACCCCGAATAGTACTACGGGACGAATACGGGACTATTCTTGACTGTGTGAGAGTACCTTAACAGAGAGCATTTTGCCATCGCATGTACGGTGCACTTAACAAACGCCAAAGCCGGCAACAGATATCAAAAGTAGTCACAGTTGGGGTCGTGGCGGGTTCATTGCAGGCTCAACAGGTGAGCGACAACTGCGGTTCCCGGCTTCGCCTGGAACCAAAAACCCATTTTCCCTTGCCTTCTAGTGTTGTATGTCACACGTCGCTCTCCAAAGTTGTCGCGATGTGTATTTGGAAACAACCTTTATAATGGCATCGTTCTAGTATTACTTAGAATGGAACACGCCGATCGATGTCCATATTACCCATCTGGCAATACTGTACTTGTGTTTAAAAAACAGTTCTGGTTCCCCAAACATATATATATATATATATATAATATATATATATATATGTATATATATATATATGTATATATATATATATATATATATATATATATATATATATATATATATATATATATATATAATATATATAAGAAAAGTTCTTCATCATACACAAACCTTCTTCAGCCACTCTTAACAAACGAAACGAACTCATAAGCTCCTGCAGACATACAAATAAACATCTGCTGTGCAATTATTCGAATAGGTAACGTATCTTTGTTCACTCGGATCGGTCGTGTCCGTGCTTCAAAGGACGAGCACAACATTCAATATACGGTTCGAAACGGGCACGTACAAACCAATGGCAAACCTGATACATATATAAATAAATAAATATATATATATATATATATATATATATATATATTAATAAAATTACTATCGGGTGCCTTAACGGGAGGGCTCGAAACATACTGCTGAGCATTACTACAAGAACCAGAAAGCCCAAAGGCTTAGTGATTCCTTGCCGAATGGGGATGCTTTGTTGCACTGAGGTTTATCCCTCAAATTTATCTTTCTTGACTACATCATTTTATGTTTTAACAATTTGACCTCTGCTGACCTCACATGACCTTTGAACCCCACCAAATATAACAAAAAAGAAAATCTGAAGTGTCTTGAAAGGGATTCAACTCCAATGGATCTTGGATCTTGAAAATTCTTGGAAAATTTTGCTTTTTGACCTCTGGTGACCCTAGATGACGATCTTAGGAATACTGGGGATATTTTGCTGTTTGACCTCTGGTGACTCCTGATGACTATCTTGGGAATTCTTGGGAAATTTCACTTTTTGACCTCTGGTGACCCCATATCATGATCTTGGGAATTATTGGGATATTTTGCTTTTGACCTCTGGTGACCCCATATAACAATCTTGGGAATTCTTGGGAAATTTTGCTTTTGCTTTTTGGCCTCTGATAACTCCAGATGATTATCTTCGGAATTCTTGGGAAATGTTGATTTTTGACCCCAGTGACGCCAGATTACAATCTTGGGAATTCTTGGGATATTTTGCTTTTTGACCCCTGGTGACCCCATATAACAATCTTGGGAATTTTTGGGAAATTTTGCTTTTTGACCTCTGGTGACCCCATATAACAATCTTGGGAATTCTTGGGAAATGCTGCTTTTTGACCCCAGTGATGCCAGATTACAATCTTGGGAATTCTTGGGAAATTTTGCATTTTGACCTTTGGTAACCCAAGATGACTTTTAACCTCCACCAAAAACAATAGGCTTCTTCCTTACATCATGACAAATCTATATACCAAATATGAAAAGTGTCGGTCATTCCTATCTTGAGATATTGTGATTATGAAGTTTTCAGCTTTTTACCTCCAGTGACCTCAAATGACCTTTGACCTTCACCAAAAGCAAAAGGCTTCTTCCTGTCAACATGACAAATCTATGTACCAAATAAGTGAAGTGTCGGTCATTGCTATCTGGAGATATCGTGTTTACAAGCCATTTACGAGGTTTTCGCAGTTTAACCTCTGGTGACCTCAGATGACCTTTGACCTCTACCGAAAACAATAGGATTCTTCCTCTCAACATGACAAATCTATATAGGCCATTCCCATCTTGACATATGGCGATTTCAAGCTTTTCGGTCTTTGACCTCTAGTGACCTCAAATGACCTTTGACCTCCATCAAAAACAACAGGATTCTTTCTCTCAACATGACAAGTCTATATACCAAATATGAAAAGTGTCTGTCGTTCCTATCTTGAGATATCGTGATTAACAAGCTTTTTGGCTTTTTAACTCCGGTGACCCCTTTTGACCTTCACCAAAAATGATAGGCCTCTTCCTCTCAACATGACAAATCTACATACCAAATATGAAAAGTGTCGGTCATCCCTATCTCGAGATATCGCGATTACAAGGTTTTTTGGTTTTTTACCTCTGGTGACCTCAGATGACCTTTGACCTCTACCAAAAACAATACGGTTCTTCCTTTCAACACGACAAATCCATACAGGCCACTCCTATCTTGAGATATCATGATTTCAAGGTTTTCGGTCTTTGACCTCTGGTGACCTCAGATGACCTTTGACCTGCACCAAAAACAATAGGATTCTTTCTCTCAAGATGACAAACCTATATATCAAATATGAAAAGTGTCGGTCATTCCTACCTTGAGATATCGTGACTACGAGCTTTTCGGCTTTTTACCTCTGGTGACCTCAAATGAACTTTGACCTTAACCAAAAACAATAGGGTTCTTCCTCTCAACATGACAAATCTATATACCAAATATGAAAAGTGTCGGTCATCCCTATCTTGAGATAACGCGATTACAAGGTTTTCGATTTTTTACCTCTAGTGACCTCCGATGACCTTTGACCTCCTCCAAAAACAATAGGGTGCTTCCTCTCAACATGACAAATCTATATACCAAATATGAAAAGTGTCGATCAATCCTAACTTGAGATATCGCGATTACAAGCGGCGTCACAAACACACACACACACACACACACACACATACACACACACGACATCACCATCGCATAGATTCCTTGCCTGCCTACGGCAAGGAATCAATAAAACAGACCAATTAGCAATTCATAGTATATTCGTCGCTACTCTGAGGTTCGTGGATAAACTACTCGTCAGACGATTCAAAACACGACTGACAACGGAGCGAACAATCGGCATTTACAGAACAAATAAATGTACATACCTAAAGGGTATGAACCCTACTTGTAAACTTGGTCAGAGAGAATTTGTTAGAATGCCCACAGGTGGAAACTATTCAACCTAATTCAGACCGGGAATTTAAAGAAGCTAAGTGAGGCTTGCAGATTATAAAATACTTTCCAGCGAGCACAAATTACACCTTTTTGTACCAACGTTATAAACACTTACCTTTTTCAAAAATTTCGAAGTAATAGTATAAGGAGTATTAATGTCCTTTAAGTGCCATGCGTATTTACTGAGTGCCGTATCGTTGGCGTACTTACTATTAAATGATTAAGCATGGTTATGATACCTTGGCTTAAAGATTCAGCAAGGCCGACATACGATTCTCTATTTCGGTTGTAGAAACTGTAGCTTAATATAGTATACTACAGGCGAACAAGTGTTGCATTTCCCAGGGACTGTGTAGATATCCTTCTTTCTACAATTACATGAATCCGTTTCCTTAGTGTCCTTCCTGAGCAAACCTTGATTATGTGAATTTATAGTTCGCTGAAAATTCCCCATACAGCAGTAACTAATGTGTACCATGTTCCGGTTGAATATTTTGTGTAGGGCACTTACGGAGGGGTAATGCTTCTTAACTAAATTAAGGACTAAATATCCAATGTTAGTTTAAACGTCCAAAGAGAACGTGTGCTTGCCTCAAGTTCATTTTATTTTGAAAATGTAACCGCACTTTACTGCTAATATCTTGAGAAGCTAGCACACATCGGATTTCAATGTAAATTTCACCAGAATGCTCAGAATAAGCAGGGAGCTGTGAGCTCCCTGGAATAAGTACCCTTCGAACCATAGGAGCCCAATTTGATTTGGGGGGCTGCAAAGACTTGCCCGAAAAAAAATTGCCAAGTGCTCCACGCGCGTTCAACATGTTATGTATATATTATATAGGCATGCCTCGTTTTTGTCACATCACCGCTGGCCAATAACATACAATAATTTGCCATGTTTCTCCCCTTTCCGTATTGATAATAAGTTTTTTTATTTTTCTCATGGGGGATGGGGAGCATGCATTGTGTTGTGTGATCGCCGGCCTGGGGGAGGGGTCTAAGGGGAGGAAACGCCCCCCTCCCTTTGAAAATTTTTGAAAAATTAGGTGTCTTTACATGCAATCTGGTGCCACATATGCTACCTTTGAAGTACAATTTGGTTTTAAAAAATACGTATTTAGGTACTAAAAAGAAACAAAAAAAAAACAAAAAAACAATCGGCATCAATGAGGGAGTTATGGCCCAATGTCCCCTAAATACACCACTGATAATCATAATATAAGTTGAAAAATGAGGTGTCCTTACATGCAATCTGGTGCCACATATGCTACCTTTGAAGTAAGATTTGTGTTAAAAAATTACCGTATATATTTAGGTACTACAAAGAACAAGAAATCGGCATCAGTGAGGGAGGCATGGCCCAAAGCCCCCATAAATACACCACTGATGATCATAATATAAGTTTAGTCATCAATAAACACACTGTTGAATTAATACGGAATATATAGGTGCTGGTGTAATTCAAATCAGAACTTTATTTTAATTACCAAGGAAGTTTCTTAACTATTGATTACCTTTAGCTACATCAGTGCATTATTTTTCTTTCAGTAGGTGCCCGAAAAATTCTCAGCATAGTGTCCGAATTTTTAAAACATATTTGGTTGGGGGCTGAGCCCCCCCCCCCACCCCGTCTCCTACTCCTATGCCTCTAACATATCAAAACTTGATTTGAGCTTAGACCCTTTTATAAGTGAATAAGTTTCAACATTTTATATATCTGCAAAGCATACGCCAGGAAGAGTGAAGTTGGACCAATGGCTATCACGTTTCAAACTATAACTGCTTTGATACTTGAGACTTTAGAGCGGGATAAATAACCAGACCAAATGGGCCCTAAGCCAGCGGTAAATCTAGCTTGAGCATCGTTCAAAGTTTCCCTAATGTTCAGCGGAGTTCTTTTAACATGTTTGGAAAAATTCGCCTTTAAACTGAAAAGCTTTCGTGGGCAATGGGGGCGGGGGTGCGAGGACAACTGTCAGGGTTTTTGTTGGGAATAAATTAGTAAAGGTGATTTTTGTAAAACTTGCTTACCTTCACCCTCCTTACCACTGTCTGAAGAGATTTTACTTGCCGCAGGGGCATTTAATCGCCCATATCCCTTCTGCGTATTGTAAGCTGGTCTTGAGTGGCGTGACATGTTTGTTTTTTGTTTGTTTGTTTGTTTTTTTTTTGTTTTTTGTTTTTTTTTTTTTGGTGTGTCACCTACCTCACTACTTCTGCGGCGATTTTAGCTGCTGTTGGAGCAAATTGTTTGTCACCCTCCTGCATTTCTTAAACTGGTCTTGGGTAGCATGGCTTTACTTTTGGAGGATCACTTTAAGGGAAATATTGCGTTTACAGTGCATAAATATAGCACACATAGAGAAAATAGCTTTCATGATTATGAAACCATTCGACTCACCAAGAAAATCTGGCAATAGTTTTCTTTCCAAGAAACGTAGTTCATAATAAGACTTATGAACTGCATCATTTAAAAATTCCAAGGATGGGTAAACAAATCATTAACGAGCTACCAAGAATTGAACTTCATTGTGTAAAACCTTGTCTCTTGAAAAAAAAAGACACTTACAGTTGCACATCTACCATATTTGGAATTGTCTATCATTCTTTACTTATGAATTATGGTTTGAATGGCATGAAAAATCTACTGTAATGGCAATAGTTCACTTTAACATGGATCCATTATCTGACAGTCTGAGTCCATAATTGTCATCATAGCTGTGTATTAGTAAATGTTGGGACATTTGGGAATTCGGTCGCATTGTCCCAGAGTGTAGCAACTAAAGGCCTCGAGGACAAGCTAAAACTATAGAACTGTCCGCTCAAAAATCACACCTATCCTTATGCAAGCTTACCTCAACGATTTCCTGATGCGGTTAAAATACTCCGTTGTGCGAGTTAACGTTTCTGATCGGAAATTCATTTCGAACGTCAGTTAATTCAGGTAAAAACTGCATAACCTCAAGCTCTGTTTCGTGCGTGCTTTTTGGAAACAGTGGTCCGGTTAACGATCGTTTTCCTGTGTGAAAAGAGAATTAAATTCAAAGTTAGGTGAACAATGTAAAATAAAAACAAATTGAGTACCTTTTTTCAAAAAGGGAGCAGGTGAAAACTAAGGGATTATGTCTGATTAGCCCTCTCCCTGTCTTCTCTCTCTCTTGCCCCCTTCGTCTTCCTATCCCTTCCCTGTATAGAAACTGAGAGGTCAACTAAAATAAAACCTAATTTATTACGTTGTTGATACTCTTTTCCAACTTAGAATATTGGTGCTTCCCAACACCTCTTCCATTTGTCAATTTTCTCTCTTACAAGTCGTTTGTTAGGACTGTTCACCACAAAGAGTTCTCAATTGTTGACAGTTTTCCGTGAATGTCTTCATCTTTAGGGCAGCAAGATGTTAAGACTTTAACAACTCCCGTGGCAGAAGATATATAAGATCCTATATGCAAAACCATAAGTGTCACATTCTAAACTTAAATTGAGAGTAGCGCCACAAAGATGGAGGAAGGTACGTTTTCCAGCGTACTGTTATTGCTAAAAGTTGAATGCTTTGTTATCGTTTTAATGTGCAGAGGAATAAAGTCTGCGAAACTCTACTAAAAGTGTCCCCATTGTGCGCCACTGGTATGTTAGTTAGTTAGATGAGGTTTAACGGCCCAGTTTCCAACCAATTGGTTCAAGTCGAGCCGGCCACGGCCTTTTTTCCAGTTGTGGCTCACTGGCTTGTGTTCCCTTACTCCATTGCTTATGCGGAGCATCACGCACAACGGCAGTAGGTTCCATTTTTAAAGTCTTTGGTATGACTCGACCTGGGAATCGAACCCGGGCCTCCCGCGTGAGAGGCGGATGCTCTACCGCTAGACCAAACACGCGGTCTGCCACTGGTATGAACCCTATGCACTGACGTCACCATCTTCTTGATAACCGACCCTGACACCATGACAGACGACAAACAGTGTATGTAAAGTATGCCATATAGGTATGGGCTTACCTCACGGAGGGCACACTTCAATTTCTATGGTTCTGTGACGTCATATGCGGCCTGAAAAAGCATTGGGAAGATCTCGATATTGTTTTTATAAAACAGCAATCACACTGTTATCGCATTTGGATATGATTATTTCATGCTTTCATCAGTGGTATATGTCATCATAAACAATTTGACATATCTTTCACCTTACTATTTCAGTTCCGAAACAAGACCCCTGACAAGATTTGTTCCTCCACTCCCACATTCTTCCGTCTCCCAATTTGACCGGCTGGTACTCCGATTTCTGGTGCAAAACTTAAAGACCCGACATTTTTCGGGCTTTCATTGTCTTTTGAGGACACTTAACCGGTAGTTTATATGTCTGGAACCTTTTAAATAACTTCTGGTAACGACAACCAAATGACACCTGGCTTTAAAAATTTGTTTCTCGTTCAAACAGAAAATTCCTCCGACCAACATTCTTACACAAATATCACAACTTTTCAAGGAAAGAAGTTTAAGTGGTAGGCCGTAATTAGAGGAACCATTATTACCCCTGTGCAGTTGTGTCAACTGCTTTTATCGATCAGTCAACAGCACTACGGTACTATGAAAATTCCGAATGGTTGACTCATCCCAGCCCCAGTTGTTGCATACTTTGCCTGGATACAATAAAAGTCAAAACGTCAAAACTGTTGCATCGAGTCTTATGTATTATCAACGACGTCAGTTAAAAAAACGACTAAAGCAAGTTAAATGTTCGTTATCAGTTCTAGCCACAGACGTTTTGTGATTTCACCTAGGCTACATTAGCCTAAGTGTGACACAGCTCAAACCAAGCCCGTAGCCATGGAATTAGGGGCAGGGACCCCTAGAAAAAATACCCTCCTGGAAAATTCAAAATTGTTGTTGCCTTACTGCATTTTATTATATCACGCCCCTCGCCCTAAGCCCTCTAGTTATTTCACCCCTTGTCTGTAAATGGGCCTTGATCACACCGGGTGTGTAGCTCAGGGCCCAGACCAAAGTTATTTTCGAACTTTGAAATAAGAGGGCCACATTGCTACCACCACCGCACCATTATAAAGGGGTAGAGAATTTCATACCTCGTAAATGCTAAACTAATTTTGTTACAAGGAAACGATCTCTTCTGTCATCAATGGACAATTTTTCTGAGATCTCAAAAGAGACAATTATTCCAAAAAAATTATTTAGGAGCACTGCGTGCAGCTAACCAATTGAAATTCTAACTTGACGCAGTTGACCAAAATCTAACAGGACTAAACTGGTTTTGACTGATGAGCAGGGGCGGCGATCTGTTAAAATTATCGGGGGATCATCTGCTTGCGTGAACGCTTTGCGCCTCCGGCCAGGGGTGCAGGGGGCCACAATAGGTCCCCTGCTGGGGTTCAGGGGTGAAGCCCCAATTCTAGAGGACACAGATCACATATTTCTGATTTAAAGTTCTCCCCAGCTGCCATTAATAGGCTAATATCACAATTATTCATATCAAAAATATGTGTTTATTTTTTCTGCATACCTCTAAAATATTGGGGGACATTTGATATTATGTCCCTCACTAAAAATATTGGAGGGACATGTCCCCATGTACCCCCATGACCGCCGATTATGCTTATGAGTGCCAAGTCTTCGTATGAAATCGATTGGGTCACAAGTTGATCATGGTTACACCCATAGGCGTACGGGGGTCAATTATTTCTAGGCGGTCAGTGATAATTTTTGGGCGAATTAAGAATTTTGGACCAAGTTGCATGAATTTTGATACCGCTGTGTCGGTTGCAAAAGGGCATAATTTATTTTCTTGGCTGTCTCATTTGGCCGAATGGATCCACTGTTTTTGCCCGAATTAGGAGGGCATATGCCCCCTTCCCTCGCCTCGTACGGTTATGGTTTCTCCCAGAGCCTCAACAAGATATGCTCATCCACAATGTTCATCTGGTTTTCGCCCAATTTTCCTATTGAAGAAACTGGAACTAAATTTAACTGTGATGAAATGGATTTCAACCAGGTCGTATGTGTGCCAGAGTTGTAATCGAGTCACTAGATTCGTGACTCGAGTCGCCAATTGTCAAACTTTTAAGTGACTCGAGTCGAGTCATTGACTCGAGTCACTTAACTATTTCAATGGGGAAATTATTCCTGAATTCTCTCGAGTCACTATCATTTTGAGAAGTGACTCGAGCAGGGGTCGAAATTCCCGCTGTTCCGCTGTTCCGAGAACAGTAGTTTTAATGCCGGAACAGTAACTTTTGAAAAGCCACTGTTCCGTGGAACAGTGTTTTCCCACAAGATGCAAATTGCAGATGTGTGAATACACACACGTCCTTATCTCTGATAAAGTAATCACACCGTGAATATAAGAAATCTCCGTAAATTTTGGCTTAAGTATGAAATGCAATCTCATTCCAGCCGTGATCAATTGAAGCTGGTTACACTTGCACGTGTTATTTCCCTATGCTGCATGGTAAACCTATATTGTGGAAACGCGCATACTGAAGCAACATTGTGGCAAAGGATAAGACGACTATTTCACGTAAATCTGCGGCGAGAAAATAACGTCAGTATGTGCACTCCCATACAGTATGTTGGAGAACCCACTCATTGCTTAGCTATAGCAATAAACTGCAATACAGTGTAACTTTTTTGCCATCACTCGAATCCCACTTGCCTTGCCTGCTGTGTTCTGCATCAATTCTGAGCATTTTTCGTCCAAAGTCTCGGGACACTGCATGAATGGAAGATTATATACTAACAATAAACTGAACAAAAAGAAAATCAGGACATCCCGCTGGTTAATCCCCATTGAATTTGAAAATTCATGCCCCCCACACATTTTGGTCCAGTCGGGCAGTCATATAACTTGAATGCATTAAACAGCAATTTGTACCTCTGTACGTGTGCACGTACCCTATGTATGCCGAGGTACTTCGGAACAGTAAAATCTGATCCGGAACAGTAGTTTTGGAAAAAGCGCTGTTCCGTGGAACAGCGGCAAGAAAATTCAATTTCGACCCCTGTCGAGTCATGAATCTTTACAACACTGATGTGTGCTTGACCTAGATCCAGTTAAAACTAGTTGAAAGAAGAATTTGCGCCGAGCGTCATTTAGTTTTTACAATCCATTATTCACTACTTTGGTCCAAAATATATCAAAATTCAAACAGTGGTTGTTACCTTGGTTGGAAGATAAAGTCAATGTCATGTTAATAAGGATAAAATTTCGGTACAATTTTCATTGCAGTTGTTTATAATCACGCTATTCAAAGGAATTTAACTGATGTTCTAGGGCTACATTCAATCAAGCTATTCCTCCTTTAGATGAAAAGGTTTAAGTACAAAATTCCTTCGTGTCTTAAAAAGCAGTATTTGGTTTTTCAGACTGCCAACTAAAGAACTCATTTATAGGTGCATGAAAACTTTTTATAGTGGGTTTATTGGGGAAAGATGATAATTAGGACTTAAGATAACCCTGAAACATACATAGTACAGGGCCGAATCCAGGAATGTGAGAAAGGGGGGGGGGGTACCGTCTGCCGAAAGTGATCATACCTTTCTCATGGGCTGGAGTAAAATTCTGTTTACAAAACTCATTGCTTTGTCGAAAATAGGGGGCAGTGGCGTAGCTAGAGGGGGGCAGGGGGCGGTCGCCCCCCCCCCACAAAGGCCTCTGTCGGAAATAAATAAAAACAATCCATTTGAACCACTTACAACACTTCTTACGTTTCTGAGCAGAATTACACATCAAAATGTCAACGTGAAAATCAAAGTCGGTCTCAAATTGCCCGAAAAGCTAAAAAAAAAAAAAAAGGTCTCCACAATTTCGAATCGTACAGCTGCCAGATGATGATACCACTAGGCCTACTTCAAGGTAATAATCTGTCGGAAATTTTTTGCTCTTGCCCCCGACAAAAAATGTCTAGCTACGCCACTGATAGGGGGCGTACGCCCCTTACGTTCCCCTCGGATCCGGCCCTGACATAGAAGACATTTGTGCTTCGAACATGGTACTCTTTCGACTGCTTTAATCATAGGTTCCTTGCAGGCATATTCCCATGTACAACCCTTTTGCGACTAAGGCAAAGTCTGGGCGACTAGAGTCATGCAAGACTCCACAGTGTAGTACAACACACTACAAAACAAAATTCCCCGATGTGCCCAAGTAGTAGCATACCCATGGTTGAATGTCAGATTGCAAAGTTAAGAACGCAGTTAGTTATAACTGCTTAAAATGTAATAAGGAAAGGTGATAATGGCTTCCGATAACCTGGACAACATCCATAAAAAAATTTGTAATTTAAAAATTAGGCCCTTTTTATTCATGGAATCACTTCTGGCATGATCCCAAATGTGTTAAGCACGAATACAGGACAGTCGCGACTATAGACTCACGAGTTCATAGTTGATTACTTTTATAGCAACAGGGGTCGAAATTTAATTTTTTTGCTGCTGTTCCACGGAACAGCTCTTTTTCCAAAATTACTGTTCCGGATCAGATTTTACTGTTCCGGAGCACAGTACCTCGGCAAACGTACAGTTCGTGCACACGTGCAAACTGCAAAGGTGCAAACTGCTGTTAACTGTATTCGAGTGGTATGACTGCACGACTTGACCGTAACTTGGGGAGGGTGAATTGTTACCTGCAGAGGGGATTAGCCAGTGGGATATCCTGATTTTCTTTTGGTTCTTACTGTGTTTTTAAGCACAAATTTATCGCCAATAACCTTGCATTTTCCCGAGACCTAGCATTACAGTGTCCAAAAACCTACTGTAGGACTCAAAATTGATGCAGAAGGCACAGCAAGGCAAGTCGTATTTGAGTGAGAGCAAAAAAGTTCCACAGGAAAGGAATATTTTTGCTTGATTCATCCTTTGCATTGCGGTTTACTGCTATAGCATAGCAATGAGTGGATACTCCAACATATGAGTGCACATACTGTTGTTATTTTCTCGCAGCAAATTTACGTGAAATCGTTCTAGTCGTATCCTTCGCCATAACCTTGATTCAAGTATCATTCCACATAGTAAGTCAATGGGAAGATCTTGCAAGGAAAAGCAAACACTTGGGACCCATTGATTTTGGTTGCGAGATATCTGCAGTCAGAATTGCTTTTAGTCGTTTCAAGTTTCCGTGCTTAGTTGCTAGCTCAGAGGGAATATTAATACAAAACCCCCTAAAAACACAATAAAATGCAGGGGAATATCAATGAACAGTTAAGAGGTCATTTGGAACATACCACGCAAGACAAGGGGTGATGCAAGATGACCTTCACTTGCAGGGCAATAAATGACATAATTGTACTAAACGTTTTTCTGCATTTGGTAGTAAAACTTCAGTATGTGCGTTTACACAGTATTGTACCATGCAGCACAGGGAATAACACATGCAAGTGTAACCGACTTTAATTGATAACGGTGGAACGAGATTGCATTTCATACTTATGCCAAAATTAACGGGGATTTTTTATATTCACGGCATCATTACTTTACAGAGATTAGCATGTGCGTATATTTATATGCACTTTGCTTCCTGTGGAAAAACACTGTTCCACGGAACAGTGGCTTTTGAAAAGTTACTGTTCCGGCACTAAAAGCACTGTTCTCGGAACAGCGGAACAGTGGGAATTTCGACCCCTGTTAGCAACATTGCAGTGCCAAAGTGTAATACCTTGATACGCAATAACCATTACAACAATAGGCCTATGTTGTATATTCACCATGTCTGTTTGTCGACTTCTAAAGAGAGAAATTACTCATCTCCTAAAAGAAATTGAATAAATTTACGATAATGTCATGCTGACACCTTATAAACCCAGGACATAAGTTCAATACATGGCCGTACGGGCCGGGGGTGCTGAGGCCTCCCCCCCCCCACACACACACCCACCCAAATGTCAACTGACCGACTGCAGTGGTCAAGTGGTTAGAGCATCCGACTTGCAGCCGGAAGGTCTAGGGTTCAAATCCTGGCCGGGTCATACCAAAGACTTTAAAAATGGAACCTACTGCCTTTGTGCTTGGTGCTCAGCATAAACAATGGAGTAGGGAAAACAAGCCAGTGAGCCACAACTGGAAAAAAGGCCGTGGTCGTCTCGACTTGAACCAATTGGTTGGAAAAAACCTCATCTAACCGTACCTAACCTAACCTAACCTAACCCACCCAAATGTCACAAACCTGACTAAAGCGGGCAGATATTTTGTCTCAGTCGGGCGGAAAATTGGACAGTTCAATTAGGTCTGGAGTCGGACAAAAATCACCGCCCTCCCTGAGAAAAACAGTCCCGTACGGCCATGGTTCAATGTTTCCACGACCTTTTTAGCTTGAGAACTACCTATTATATGCTTCCTTTTAACAAGAGCCCACATTAATTAGATTTGCTCATAATGCATAAAAATATGCTATTTAGTATACAGGAAGAAATATAAGCAGGGTATCTTTAGAACAAACTTGACAGTAAGAGAAAAAGTGAACTTACCGTGCTGAATCAAATTGCAGTCATTGACTCGGACTAAATGTTTTATTTCATATCCGAAGAGGTATTTGGAATATTTAACGTAGATGATGTATGCATAACGTGAGAAAAGGCTTTTTACGGACTTCAGCCGAAAATGTATAGGGCTACGGTGAAGGGTGTTCCAACGAGGTATAGGCAAGTCATTCTGTGTAGAGAAGTTTAGAAGGGTAGTTCCATGTGTGGCTTATTTGCAAGTCAAACAGCCTAAGCACCTTCATTTCACAAACTCGGTCTCAGTAATTGTTGATTCGTCCAGTTCTATGTTGTTAAAGCACACTTGTCGAGGACATGTAGGGCCACGCAGTTAAAAGCAGCATCAAATTTTTGAAAAACTAACATCCACAGTATGGAACGTAAAAGATACTTGTTCATGTTTGCTTGCTTTGAGACTGGCACACAAAAGAAAGATTACCATGTTGGCCAAAAGAATTTAACAGACGAAGTTTCTATTATACTGTGTACTTGCACTTTGGTATGTGTAAACATATATATGTGGCTATACAGGTTTTCAATCATACATAAACGCCTCACTACTGTGCATCTATTTGCTAATGGCGCTTTCTTTATATTCATTCAACGGACAGTTGCTAGTGCTGGAGGCCTTTATAGTATTTACGTCAGTCAAACCGTCCATTGACTCGTGCAGCAGGGGAAAAAGTTGCTTTAAAGGGGCTATAGCATCACCCCAAACATATTTAGGAAAATGACCATATCTCTATACAATTGGTGGCTGCCACATTGATTGATATCTAGTAGGCGATTCAAACAGAAGCTTCACTCTGGTTGGCCAATGATGCCTTGTACAGTCAGTTTTGTTCCCACGCTCGCACACATTATGATTGTGTGGATGTATCCTTGAGCAATTTTAACTCAGTGCAGTTATAATTAAAGTGACATATTCATACAAAGTGGTTTGAAGGGCAAGTTCCACCAATTGTCTGACCTTGGGAATGTTTGAACAGTCGTATGATAAATGGAAACGTTTGGATAATTGCAACACCCGAACAAAGGAGACGACTGAACTTGGGAATTCCCTCATTTGTTGAACGTGACTGTAAGACTGATCGACATAAGGACTTCGATACTTGAGATAGGTTAATTGAAATGTGTACCACCTTTGGTTACCTTCATTAAGCACTGTTCTTGTCTTCGACAGACTAGTTCCCTCCGGTATCCAGACTGGGGCTTTCGGGCACCCGTCCCACTTTTCGCCACTAATTTCCTTGTTTTTCTAAATTCAAAATGGCAGCCATTTCAACTACTTTTGCATGTATCTCGAGTCCTGAGATTCCTAAAGACTTGATTCTAGTGCCTTTACTTATACTTTCAGGGTCAAGGAATAGCCTATATAAACCGTTATGGCATTGGACCATTTTTACACCTCATTTTGCATAAATTCAAAATGGCCGCCATTTTAAGTACTTTTGCCCATATCAAGCTCAGGTTGTGAGACTCCGGGAGACATAATTCTGGTGTCTTTACCTATGTTTTAGGAGTCAAATATGTATATAATGTTATGGCATTTGGCCATTTCTTTCACCTCATTTGCATAAATTCAAAATGGCCACCGGCCATTTCAAAAGCTTTTGCCTATACCTCGGGTTCGGCTACTCCGAGAGACCTGATTCTGGTGTCTTTAACCATGTTTTACCGGGGGTTCAAAGAGCATTGCTGTATAATTGTTTATGGCATAGGATCATTACATTAATTCACAATGGCCTCCGTTCCAAATATTTTTGTCCATATTTCTCGATCTACGTATAGTGGAGACTTAATTTCAGTGTCTACACCAATTTTTTAAGGTCAAGGCAAATATTAACAACTACCCAGCTGAAAATTCCAGTTGAGTCCAGTTCAGATTTGAACTGGACTTGCCCATATTTGAACTGGACTCAACGGGACTTAAAGGGACATCAACTGAACTGGACTGGAACCACTGATTTTAATAGGACTTTTTCTATTATCACAATTACATGACGAAATTGCTTAATTAAGGGACTGAAGTAGACATCAACTGGGCTTGTTCCTGTACTAACAGTTCAAGTGGACTATTGCTAAAGAAACTGCAGGGTGACCAGATTTTGAAAAGTAAAATACGGGACACTGCATGGTTGGAAGGTGGGTTGTGTGCACGCGTAGCGCGAAGCCCCCATCAGGTGGGGTCCAGGGGCCCGCCTTAGGGCCCCTGGTGAGGTCCAGGGGCAAAGCCCCCGAAGCTTCTGGATTTGAGTGCATTCAAAGCACCAGAAAGTCGTACTTAGAGTGGTCCAAGTTATAAATCACAAGGTCCAAAAATGTGTTGAAAATGTCAATTACTAGACTAGTTATATTTCTTTTTGATGACACAGCTTTGAGTAATTGCCTATAAGATTGGGCATATGTAACAAACTCAGAACATGTCATATAAAAGTCACAGTTTGCAGTTCTGATTTGATAAGGGAGACACTACAACTATTTCTGCAGGCTACATACGACTTGTATGCCAGAGGCACCAGTGTTATGCGGGACTAAACTGCGGAACTGACTACGAACCTCGACACTATCCTACGTTGGCCCAAAATTGTACATAAACACGTGGGGGTGAGCAGCTTTGAAAAGCTGCTAACGCCCTCTACAGTAGATTTCAATTTTCCTTGCAGTAGTTGTATCAGTCCATTTTACCAGAGTTGTGTCTCCTTTTTGTGTCTATTTTGTAAGGAACCCCCTTCAGCAACATGGAAATACGGGACAAATAGGCGTCCCGGGGAGGTTCAATACGGGACGCGGGACAAACGAACCAAATACGGTACAATCCCGTATTTTACGGGACGTCTGGTCACCCTAAAAGAAAGTGAGAACCATTGCAGTGGAATCTATTTTAAGCAACTAAATTTACAGGACTGATGGAAGTTTTCTAACGTTTCAACTTAAATTTGCCTTATTTTGAACTAGGCAGTTGCTGTTAGTAGAGAATTGATTTTGCTGTTAAAGTCCTTTTGAACTGGTCCTGTAAAGTCCAGTTGAACTTTTCATGATCAAGTCCTATTGCACCATAAAGTCCAGTTGAGCTGATCACAGTAAAATTCTTTTGAAGTGGTCCGTTAAAGTCCAGTCGTAGAGTACTGATCAAAAAAAGTCCAATTGAAGTGGTCCAGAAGAGTCCAGTTGGACTGATCACAACAAAATCCTATTGAATTGGTCTAAGAAAGTCCAGTTAAACTGATCACAGAAAATTCTATTGAACTGGTATTGTAATTTTAATTGAAGTGATCAAAGTAAAGTCCAACTGATTTGTAGTCCAGTAGAGTCCAGTTAAACTGATCACAATAAACTCCTATTGAACTGGTTCAGGTTAGTCCAGTTAAAGGTCACGGTACAGCTCTATTCAAGTGGTCCACTAAAGTCCAGTGAAATTTAAAGTCCAATTGAACTGGTGCAGTAAAGTGTAGTTGAAAGAATCACAATAAATTCCAGCTGAACTGGTCCTGCAAAGTCCATTTGAACTGGTCACAATGAAGTTCAATTGAACTGGTCCAGTAAAGCCCAGATGAACTGATCACACCATATAAAGTCTCGTTCAACTGGTACTGTAAAGTCTAGTTGAACCAATCACAATAAATCCCAAGTGAGCTGGTCTAGTTCTTTAGGAAGGGGAAGACTCATTGGTTTATTTCAATGAAACAGTAGTTTCGAGTTTTGTAGCACCTTCCACTAAATTGGTGGCGGCGTAAACCTACCCATCAAAGCATTGCCCAGAGTACGCCAATTGTGATAGGATTACTAGACCTAAATTATGTTGCTAACATATCGATGTCAAATTGAAGCGAACGAAACAAAGACAGAATTCCCCGTCAACGGAAAAAGTAGCTTATCATTAATAATCTCCTTTGAATTTAGTGGATCGTAGCGTATTAGCATAAAATAAACTTTCCGTTAAACCTCCTTCCGAATAACAACTCCCTGGTATGGTGTCCTTCAGGGACGTAGCTCCCTAGTGGAGCAGAACTCCTTCAGGAGTAATGTTTATTTTCGCCCTTTGGCTCTTCGCCAGAGAGTTGAGGGGACTTTTGAAAAAGTGCATTACCTGGCGCAGGAGTATCCGTGATCACGACGGCGGAGCTCACTGGCGCAGGCCGTTCTATTCAGCCAGTCTAGAACGAGACTTCGAATGTCAGAGTTAGATGGGGTTTTACGGCTCAGTTTCTAACCAATTGGTTTAAGTTGGGCCGGCCAAGGCCTCTTTTCCAGTTTTGGCTGACTGGCTTGTTTTCCCCACTCCATTGCTTATGCTGAGCAGCAAGCACGATGGCAGTAGGTTCCATTTTTTAAAGTCTTTGGTATCATGACCCGGCCAGGAGTCGAACTCCAGACCAGGTTGTTCAGTAAATGGTGTTGCCCCTTGGGGACGTAGCTCCGTAAGGGAGCAGCACTCCTTCGGGAGTATTATTTGGTTTTCACCCCCTGGCTCTCCGCCAGAGAGTTGAGCGGACTTTCGAAAAAAGAATGCATTTTGAAGTAAACCATTACGTCTGCATTACCAAGTACAAGCCACACGTGTGGGATTCATTTTCACGAGTGTTCATTACTAGAGACTTACTGTACGTGATTATACTAGTAACTTACATTTTTGCATACTGGTCCTAACAGCTTACCTATAAATGTGTACTTTGATGAAGTCGGGGGATAAACTTAATAAAATTAACTTGTTAGAGTATTTATTACTACACACACACATAGGATAGTTCCTTAACTATTTAGTACACGGGCGTTATTTTTCAATACGGGGGGGGGGGGGGGGGGGGGGGCAATTGAATTATTGGCCAGGATCAGAGATACGAAAAAGCAACAAACACTTGGAACAATTCGTGAGAATAGCGACCAGCCTTTTACACATCGATTCAGGGAAAAGGGAGACATTTGGAAAGATTTGTCGTTTGTATTTTTAGAAGAAAATAGGGAGAACTTGCCTGTTACTCACCTCCTCCTGTATCTGTAGTATACAACACTAGTGTTGGGTTGTAACACAGAGATAGTTCTAACACACAAGAGATCACCTCATATGATGGGGGTTAAAACAGATTTCATCCATCTTTCCAAATAATGTTGGATTTTAAGTAAGCATTGAATATGTTTGACACGTTACACGGTGAAGAATCTGAATGGGTTGTGAAAAGGCAACTACGATACGTTGACTACGTAAGGACATACGCTTCTACAAACGTCACGAAACTGCATATATGGAAAATGGTCAAGATTTGTAAGTGTATTTCACACTTTAGGCTAGGAAGCTGGGACAAGTAAGGACAAGGGACCAACCCGACGTGCAGCGCTGACAGAAAGGACATCCTTCAGGCACATTATCTTCGTTAGAGACCCTGTGAAAACCTTGGTTTGCGTGGATAGTTGTCTAGGCACCAAATGGGCAAAAGATCCATATTTTTTCCCCTTCCCTTTCCCTTTAAGGTCTAGAATATATTTGATAGGCCTTTAAAGCATGGAGCATGTCAGATGTTACAATAACTGAACCTCACAGGGATAGGAACCAAGGACTGTGGTTTGGCGGGTCAAAAGTTATGTTTGGATCAATACATTCATATAGTTCCATATTAGGGTCTGCACAGGAATACGACGTGGGTAGTCTTGCAGTCGGCACCTGCCCCCTCCTGCTCCCTCCCCCCCCCCTCAGCAATAGAAATTGTTAATTGCAGGGTCAAAATGTAGTTCTTCAGGGTCAAGTGCATGTTATCACTGTTTGCCCATAGGAAAAAACTCTAGCCTAGGGGTGGGGAACATCCGGCCCGCGGGCAGTATGCGGCCCGCGAGACCATTTCATCAGGCCCGCGAGGCAATTCATATGTTTAAATTCAGAATCACTTGAAAAGTAATTGAAAGTAATCTAGTTTTAGCACACAGTGCCATCCGTTTATTCTGCTTCTACAGTACCACTTTTCGGGTATTTGACGTAAATCTGCTCCTAAACATCAGTATATTGCTAAAACCCCGCATGCACAATGTAACATGCCAACCGTTTTTTTATACATAAATCAGGTGCAGAATCCTTACCTTTGGAGGTAACGGAATAGAAGCTTTGCGTGGCAGATAGTCTACAATCCGCTACTTAACATTGTAGAGGATTACATTATCACACGTGCAGGTCATCTTGTAGAGTACGAAACTCAGTGGGCTTTTGTATCTATTCCGTTTGTTTCGGGAGGGGGAAGGGGTTTTACACTTCGAAGAGTGAATTAAACGTTAGAAATTGGACAACTTTGCAATGTAACCTGAGGAAAAGATAAAGTTGGTTTAAAAACACTATGTGCCCATTCATTATTACTTCATACATAAGTTAAAAGATAAATGGTTGTATTGTGATACTTCTGGTCTGTGTAGCCTTGCATATTCTATGTCATTTCAAGATAGTGGCTGAATATTCTATTCCTTATAAATCATTACAAACATGGGCGTCCGGAGGGGGGGCAAGGGGGGGGGGGGCACTTACCCCCCTGGAAAATCAAAAACTTGAAAAAACGAGGAAAAAATAAAGAAAAAAAACGAAGAAAATATAACATCAACATTTCTTAACAGTTCAATCAGTGGGAATTTTTACTCTCAAAACAATAATTTAATAAAAATATCAACACTCAGGCCCCAACAGCCCCCCCCCCCCCATTCGAGCATATTTTGGGTATTTTTTAAAGTTTATATTTACGATATTGCTTATGTTTACCCTTTTTATATGCGGTAAATAGGCCTTAGAAGTGCCATTTCCAGCGATCTGGGAAGCATCTTGGGCCAAAATTTTCCTTGCGCTCCGCGCCAACCCATGGTGGCGCGGAGCGCTGAGAGTCTGTCTATGGGCTTCGCCCCCCCCCCCCCTGAAAATTTCTGGCTACGCCTTTGTCAACACTGTGTGAAAAAGTAGCATCTAAACTCTTCTGGGAGTAAAATATTTCCCATGAAAAAAGTTGGCCCGCCTAAAAAATTTTGCTCCCCCTTGAATTTTTTTCTGCGGACGCCCATGATTACAAATCCTATAAATTCCGGGTACTTAGTCCCCAGTTTTTGCCTAGACTTTCCCCTGGACTACACCAGAGCCTGTTTGGAACCCATCGGCCTGCGCCCTAGAAGGGAAGCTTATTGCACCTTCTGTGTGTGCGGCCCGCAAGTGGATTATGACCTTCAAAACGACCCGTCAAAGAATAAAGGTTACCCACACCTGCTCTGGTCGCGTGAAATGTCTCCCCATATGCCTATGACGGAGGGCCTGTTAGTCAAAACGTGGGTGTCAGAAATGGAGGTGGGCGAACTATAGAGATCAAACACCTCACCTTTCTGTAACAAAGTGTTCTAAGGTTTCAATATTCATTAAGAACGATTCAAAACGAGAGGTAAAATGATAACGAACTGACTCTAAATTTACTTTAGTGTAATTTAATTTTCAATTTAATACCACTAAAAATTGGACTGTCAAAAGCATACATTTCGATACACTACTGATTTTCTGATCAATTCCATTCAACAAACAAGCCCATATACATTTCACCCCACAACGTACAATTTCGTACATTTCGTAACGTTTTCCAGTGGGGCATTGTACTCTGGTGTCCATATGGCGTGATCGCTGGGATAAAGGACATGGTCTAGCCCCTTTTTATACTTGCTAACGGCCATAACATTTTGCTCATATTTTATACGAGTACAGGATGCCTTTGCCATCACTTGGCACACAAAAACCTTTCAAAAGCCCCCAGCGCATTTGGCCCGCGGGCGTTTTTTTTTTTTTTTCTTCTTCTTCTTTTTTTCGTAGGATGAAAATGGAAGAATCATGCCAATGGACGAATCAGCTTCTTGGAAATTGGCCACACCCATAATTCCAAAATAACCTGTAGATACTGTAAATAAGTTCAAGTAGTGTTGTAAAAGCTTTATATGTCTATGTATGTACTTCTGACTGCCAGTCTAACTGAAGATGATCTAGAGGTGGATCGAAAATTTTTGAATACAAGATGAAACTACAACTCTTGTTGTGTTCCTTGTTTGTTATTGCAAGAGTCAAGATGGCTGAAACTAAAGTAACTATTACCAGGACGACTCTGTCTACAATTAACAGAATTCTGTGGAATTCTCAGATAGCTTTTCGACTAACTTTTTGTAATTCTGACGCCGGATTATGAAAGAACAGGTCAAACATCCCTCATCCACGTAACCCTAACTTTACATTTAACCCTAACCATGGTTTTGAAACAAATTTAAAAATTTTTGAAAAACCGATTTTTCCATTTTCATCATACGAAAAAAAAACAAACAATCAAAAAAACTAGCGGCCCGCGCATCCTTTACCAAATAAATGGCAAACCTACATACACCACAAATAATATGAGCGAATACGTACATCTGCGTACACGTACACGACCAATTATACATACGTATAGTTTTATGTTATAAATTACTTTGAGCAGACTGACCTCCACCCCTCCAGATGTCCAACACAAATCTCCGCCCATTCCTGCTCTAAACTAGTCAGGGTAACCCTGCTACAGAGGATCTGTTTACATTTGATCTTTTCACTTATACCTCGACGTCAGGGCGCATTTTATACTGATTTTTAGTTTCAGTGAAGGTTGAGTTTTGAGTCTAAATATACATACATCGCTATACTGGTCACTGGAAGCATTCAACCAATAACACTGACATCGTACAAGGTTCGAGTTGCAGTGAACAGAGGCAGGGGCGGATGCAGGTTTTGACCAAAGGGGGGGTTTTGCGATATACTTACTATCTAAGCGGAGCGCCACCATGAGTTGGCGCGAAGCGTACAGAGAAAATTTTTGGTCCAGAAGACCCCCAGATTGCAGGAAATGGCATTTCCCAAGCGTTTTTTAGGCTCTTTGATCACGTATAAAAACAAGTTTTTATTGAAATTCCCTGTGTCAGAAATTTTATGATAAATGTCCTGTCAAAAAGTTGTCTTCCTTCTTGTGAGAGATGCATGCTATACAGCCCGATAACGATCTTGGGCGTCAGGAGTTCGGAACATTCAGTCATTTGTTGTGCTCTCTCTAGGCACTCACAGTGACTCACTGAAAGTTGCTCACTTGTGCTCAATAAAGAAAATTTGGTTTCTCTTTTTGAAATCTTCTGAAAGTATTTTGGTATTGGGGCCTTAAAATTCAACTAGTAGGCTTAATCGCATGCATGGTATTTTTGGTTGTCTCGTTATCTAAGCGGAGCGCGACCATCGTTTGGCGCGGCGTCAGGGGTGGCGCCAGGATTTGCCCGACGGGGGAGCAGACTCCCCGACGGCGGGCTAGCGACCCGAAGCCCTGACAGCCATGATGTCGTCGAGGAATTGGTGAGGAGGGATTTGAAGAAAACTTGTGTACTAGATTGTGATATTGCGGGGCATATATTTCATAATATTTGTATATACTAGAGAAATATATTTCCGCCTTGATTTGTCGTTTTCCCTAGAACCTAAACTGTGAAATTTCAAAGCGTGCGAAGCGCGAGAAATTTTTTTGGATAGGCCTACACTAAAAAGAATCTGTACTTATTTGAAGCATATATATCAGCGGCGTAGGAAGATGTTTGACATTTGGGGGGCCAGACCAGATGTGACTTCTCGACCTTGAATCCCCTTCCCACACTAAAACACATTTGCTCAATGTGATTCTTCCGATTTTAATTTGAGCAAAATAAAAATATTCAAAGCAAAAGGAAACAAAAACAACACCATGCAGGAGTGATTTTTTGTTTGGGAGGCTCTGGAGGACTGGAGATTTTGTGGGGGTGACTCCCGTTTACTATCTAAGCGGAGCGCCACCATAGGTTGGCGCGGAGCGTAACAAGAAAATTTTAGATTTGAATACGTCCCAGATCGCCGGAAATGGCACTTGTCCGGCTTGATAGCAGCTATTAAGATGTGCAATTTTTGTGAAAAAAAATGTAAAGTTTGATATGAATTTTTTTATAAAGTACATTTCTGTGAGGACAGATTAGTTGAGCTGGCCTAGACTTGGGGTCCGAGGATTGGAAGTTTGAACCCCATTTACTATCTAAGCAAAGCGCCACCATAGGTTTGCGTGGACGAAGCGTACCGAGAAAATCTGAGATTTTAATACATCCCAAATCACCGGAAGTGGCGCTTGCCAGGATTTTGGAAGCCATCAAGATGTGTCCTTGTTGTGCAAATTTTGTAAATTTGATTTGAATTTAACAATTTAAGTCTGTTACAATCTATCCGACTCCATTCAGAATTGTTCAGCGTTGAGTTATCCCCCATGGATTTCAGTGGATTAGTTGGAACTGAGATTTTCTACAGCCAGAGTCTGTTAACTTATTGTTAAGTTGAGTAGAGGTAGCCCCACGATTTGCCCGGCGAACGGTCAACGACCCGAAACTCCGACAGCCCCAATGCCGTCGAGTATTGGTGAGGTGGGATTTGAAGAAAGCTTGTGTACTAGCCTCCATTTCATTCTGGTCATATATTGCATAAAATTTGTATATACTAGAGAAGCTAAGTTCCGAGTTGATTAAATGTTTTTTCCAGAATCTAAACTGTAAAAATGCAACGCGCGCGAAGCGCGCGAAAATTTTTCGGGTCATTTTTCACAAAAACCATAGGCCTAGGTAATTATTAAAAACAATAAGAACTTCCCTCCTCGAGTCACTAGCAGTACCTCACGACAGACACAAGAGAACATTAACTAGGTTTAGCAATATAAGATGAAATGACCGACATTTACATAAATCCATGTATTCTACTTATATTAAGTTACTTGGAAAGGTGGAAAGGGTTTGTACTATATTTAGCTATCAGTAGTAACGGAACTGAGGAAGAGTGGGCAAAGTGGACCGAAAATTATGGATTCTATCGCAGAAATGACCCTTTTTAAAGCCAAAATAAGTAAACCGACCAGGTCGGTAGCGACAGCATTTTCCCGACAGGAGGCCGGATCATGCAGTGACCCGAAGTTCCGACAGCCCCTATGTCGAGGGGGTGGTAAGAAGGGGATTTGAAGGAGCCTAAATACCCAAGTCATTGCAGCGCATATTTTGTATAATATCACTGAATACTTCATGAGCCGAGTTGCGCACTGATAGTGTACTTTTGAATCGGAAACGTAAAATTGCAAAGCGCGCGAAGCGCGAGAATTTTTTTTTTTTTTTTTTGGTTTTACACAAACAATATATGTAATCATTAAGAACAAAAAGAAAAAAAAAAACTGTAGGGGTTGTAGACCATATCAGGGATAACATACATTTTATCGAAACCACCTGGACGACCCTATGAAATACCCAAATTTTTCTCCTTGAGTCGCTCACCAACTGACCGTACCGCATGACACACACAAGACAACAGCAAGTAGACTTTGCGATATGGGATGGAATTTACGACCTCTTAAGTTTGTTAAGTTTTACAGGTCTTGTGCTATCTAGCAATGTAGAATGGAAGTACTGAAGAAACTGGAGTGACTCTACCGCTCACCTAGCGCGCCGAAAATTTTGGGTTCTTTTAAGGGAAATTGTCCTCTTGAGAGCAAAAAACAGGTAAACCGTCGGGGCGACTTGTCGCCGTAGGGGACTACACACTTTACCGTATCGACTAAGACTCCCCGACTGTAAAAAAGTGTAAACATTCCCCGACGGGGGCCATGGCCCCCCTGTCCCCCACCTGGCGCCATCACTGCGCGGCGTGAACCAAGAAAAATTGACCCTTCTCAGACCTTACAATCTATACTTAGGCCATCTTCATGTTTCATGTTTTGTATGTTTGTCATTTCCATGGAAACATTACGTTTCTTTGATACCCTCCCTTGCTGTATATACAACCATGTCGTCTAGAGGCACGAAGGAAAATATGCTAAAATACCGCCTACAGGTCACTGGCACTTCCCATGTGCAAGAAACTCCAGGTAAACACCCACTCTTTTGCATGGAGGCATTTTTGAGCGCACAGACCCTACTCTCATTCTGGGCTTTCTGAAGGAAAGTGGCCGTATAGAAATATTTGACATGTCTCCTGCATTTACCTAGATTTTTTGTTGAATTTTACCCCTTTACTTTTTTCTTTTGTCAGTCACATTCTCGTTGACTGTTGTGAATACTCCCATGTTCGCCAGAAGTACTATGCTGTGCCAGACCTGAAAACTATTTGGGCAGACAGATTCTTCCCTTATTCTGGGCTTTCTCAAGGAAAGCAAACTGTATAGAAACTTTTGACACGACTCTCGCATTTGCCTGAACATTTCAGAGGAATTTGAACTGTACCCCAACTTTTTTTACCTAATTGTACCGCAACATTGCACCATTTTCTTCTCTAGGTGACACTATATAACACAATCGTGTTGGTGTGTCGTAAAATACCATCTAACAAACTTTTGCATGGAATAATGTTTAAACGTGATCTTGGTCATAACGTGCTCTTGGATAGAAAAGGAATATATCTTGTGAAACAAATGAAAGGGATTCAGTATATAAGCGAATTTTGGATTATAATACCTTCCAGAACAATGGTAATTTCTTTAGATATATGTTCCAACTGAACAGTCTAATTTTCCCTGAACGTCTTTACATCCAACGGATGTCCAAAGTATGATCAGCCTTATCGATTTCTGATTATATTACATGATTCCAATTCAACGACAACCACTTTCAGACAACACAATATTTGAATTTTTCAGCGAGAGTACAAGCGAAAAGCTGGAGTCGCGTTCCCATTTTCAAAAGAGAGTTAGGCACTACTGGATGCGATTTCATTGCATATGGGAACCAAGATTAGAGCTGAACCTCCTCTTGAAGGACTCAGTGACTCTATAAGGATTTTGAATGAGAGAGAATCGGGACGATAGAAGGAAAAAATACGCTGTCAGCAAACTTATAATTATGGCATGTTAATTGCATTGTTGTAACTGAAAATAACCTTCATAACTTACCGGGGAAAATAATCAATATATTATACAAAATGAAAAAATCCTCGAAAATCAAAGGGGGGGTTTAAACCCCTAAAACCCCCCCTTGGATCCGCCCCTGAGAGGTCTAGTTTCTCCGTAATAAACTAATCCGGATTCCGAAACATTTTCAACGTTTACCCACGATGACGTAGGCATGAAGCTTTCAGAAAGTTACGGAGCAAATGCTATCATCCTTTCATGTGCTTGACTTCTTGGTAATAAATAATTGGATTCAACGAAAAAGATACGTTGTTTTGGTACACAAGAAGCCTGCTTTCCATCCACGTTTTCCATTGGCTTCAAATTCGCAACTGTATGGATATTCATATAGATGAGCGTTCTTATCCCTGATTGGCCCTCCACGTTTTGTTTTTCTTTTGTTGTTGTTGTTGTTGTTGTTGTTGTTGCTGCTGTTGTTGTTGGGAAGTGAGTTTCTTCACGTTTTGCTCCCTGACGTCGAGGTATAAGTGAAAAGAACAAATGTAAACACATCACCTTGCTTCAAGGTTACCCTTAGTAGCTCACAACTATGTAAATTTCTTATTAACAATCAAACGTTTCCCTTCTTTCTACAATGTCGAATATGATCTTATGATAATTATTGTTTTTTGTAATAACTCTAGATTACATGATTAGTTTGCATTTCAGTAGACAGAAATCTTACATTTTCCCTAGAAAAGAACTAAAAACGATGCTGCTCACCTCACCAGGCTCCGTCACTAACAAGTGTAAACGCACCATTCCTGCCCTACGTTCACTGGAGTGACTTTTAGTACCGTATTATTACAAATTCAACTATCTCCATCTTATACAACAAAGAAAGGACTTTCTCCGTATTCTATTAACATCTTAATTACCACAACACTCCTTCCTCCCAGGTACTACACATGTAGCTGGCCTCTGGAACCCCAAGCCTGGACTAACCACACTGTTAAAAATGTAAATTGTAAAATGTAAATTTACAGAAAGTAAAATAAAGAAATACAAAAGGAATGCAGAAATATTCTGGCAATTAGTTTGCATACAATTTCTGTAATTCTTATTTATTTCTTTGATTTATTTTCTGTAAATTTACAGACATTTTTTAAAGTGCAGTTGTTGATAAGAGTCTATGCCCAGCGAAAAGGCAACCAGCCCTGGAACCGTGTTTTGCACGACTAATTTATATGGAGCCATGCACAAAAACACTCCCTAAGTTTCCGGTACAAGCAAACAAACTCCTTTACTGAAAAGTTGCTGAAACAGCTAAGGTATTGCCCTCATCTCATGCAAAATTTTATAATCATGAATTGTAAAAATTATCAGCACACTCTATTTTCAAGTTTTCAAACCCACATCTGACACTTCTGCCTCGGAGAATGCCTGTACCTTCGTTTAATGTTATCCTTCAGGCCTAGGTCAACTCATACACGAGTGATAGTAATGCATCGAAAAGACTTTCCCAACTTCAAAATAAAAATTCTAAATCACCAATCAGCTTGGTTCCATAACGACGTGGCAATTATTGGCAAACTTAAGCAAAGCTTCAGTACAAGTTCAAATACACTCAGGGCCGTAGCTAGGGTCACATGTTTGGGGGGGTGTGAAGGTCCCAAATTCCGACTGGATAGATATATTTTCCAACTGAATGGTGGCGCGTAAATTGCACCATTTTTTTATGCGCCCTGCGTTTACATACGGCAGTGAGGATCCTTCCTTTGTCACTACATAAAGGTGCCGTCGTGGGGGAGGGGTGTCCCCCTCCCCTTTGAGAAATTTTTGTTAAGGTAAGTTTGCTTAGATGCAAAATGGTGCTATCTTGGGATACTTTTGGAACTGATCATAAACGGCTGGAAAATGTCCATAAGTTAGTGAATACTAAGATTTGGTGAAAGTAGAAAGTATGTTGTCTAAGAGAAGAATACGTTGTCAACAAACCTCCTGAATCCCCCCACACCTTTTGACTACTTTAATGCCTTCTATTCTTGAACCAATTGGTTGGAGACTGGGACGTTAAACCTCATCTAACTAACTAACTCTATTCTGGCATCTATTGCTGGCATATACCTGTGTATGGCCTCCTGGAAGCTCTGGATCAATAATATAAAATGGGGTAATTACTGGCATCTAAATAATAATATAGAGTATGACGCCAAGCACTTTACATCTATCGTATTTTTACCAATTTTGAACGAAAATAGAGACGAACAATGGGGAATGGGCGGGAGGTAGAGTATAGGTGCAGAAAAATGATACTAGACCTCCCAGACAGGTATAGCAAAAAGGGTTTAGGACTAACAAGCGCGTTTTCAGAATGTACACATAGTTTATGCTATAAAAGTTCACTGGTACGTTGTGCTTATAATGTTCATAATTGATACAACGTGGATTGTGAGGATTGCGCGCGAAACGCGCCGAAATTTGGGGGTATACTTCAATGCCAAAATGAAAAACCTGCACGCAGGCTCAGCCAGGGGTGGTGCTTTGATTTGCCGACATGTGGGGGAAGCGCCCTGACTGGGGGCCATCTACTCTAAGTCCCGACAGATGCAATGGGTTGCCGAACTCAAAATATAAGGCGCGCGAAGCGCGCCGAAAAATTTGGGGTTAGGCCTATATTGAATTTTTATTAAGGAAAGTTGAAAAAGTTTGGGCTTTTATTGAAGAATCTGGACAAAACCAAGAAATTTGTTCGGGTGACTGCATGGTCGTCGTCGGGGATTACATTCTTTATCTTACCCATTAAGGATCTCCTACGAAACTGAAAGATCTTTTTCTAACAAAATAGGCCTATGTTTGCCACGATGGCGAGGCTGAAGAAAGAATCTTCTAAAAGTTAGGAAAAAGAGGAAAGAACTTCGAGATGATGCATGCATTTTCGTGTTTCTCTAGAATCACGCCTACACGGAAGAACAACATTTGTGGAAACGTTGAAATCCAATATGTTTGAAACGGGGGCGTTACCACTAGATAGAACTAGAGATGAAAGCGCGCGTAGCGCGTGAAAATTTTTCGAAGTTATAGTCTGATAAATAGACGTTTGGAGTATTTTCTGAGTATATCTATGTCTTCACCAATATTAGTCTATAAAAAAATTGGGGAGGGGGGGGGGGGGCTAAAGCGCCCTAGCTCCCATAGAACCGTGTCTGGTATAATTACCTTAATAATGTTCATGAGATTGATTGTAAATCGTGACGCATGCGCGCGAAGCGCGCCCAAATTTTCATTAAATAAGATTTTCATAATAAAACCTGCATTCAGAATCTCCATCAAAATACGTTCAATTGCCCAACAAACCAACATGCTACTCAAAAAGCCAGTCTTTTACCTGGTAATTTGTAAACAGCTTTCAACTTCTGCTGTTGTGCTTCTCCGAAAGTTGCTATCGGAAGATACTGATAATAAGAAAAACACTGAGGTCAGGTTTAAAGCGCGCGGAGCGCGCGAAAATTTTGAGAGTTTGAGAAGAATTTGCGAAAAAGGACAGCTTTGATTTGATTTTACGTGAGGAAAATAACGTTTGGTATTATTCTCACTTGGTCTAGTTGGAAAATATATAAAAAGTTGACATAGGCTCAGTCGGAAAAATGTGCTAGACTGAGATATCAGAAATTCCAACTGGCATTTCAGATTTTCCGACTATCGTCGCTCTGACGAACTTTGGGGGGGGTGAGACACCCCCCCACACCCCCCCCCCCGGTCGCGACGGCCCTGAATACACTTTTGCTTTCTTTCAAAATGTCACTACTGCGGTAAGCAACCATCATCTTCCAATTGTTTAAACAAGGCTGTAATTGAAATTTGAGTAATTGTTTTAACTACTTAAACAGGAAACATTCATCCATTGCACTAGCGAGGTGTTACGATGATCAGTCTCTATGAAGCAATGTTCGTTTCCTATGGTAACCGTTCTTTTCTCCTGAGAATGTTTATCACAACACCAAGATCAACTAGGGTCAGTGGCTTTTTGTTAAAATGACAATGAAAAGAACCACTCCTTACTTAAAACTCTTTTAACTTTTCATTGCCAGTCGTCGCGCGAAAAGGTACAATTTGAAACTTTCGTCGTTATTTGTCACAATAAATTGCACGCCAGACTTGCCATTAACGTCATTAAAGAATTTCCTCAATCTTACATTTGGATTATATCCCTTCCTTAGAGATGAGGAAATTTGCCAAATTTGAAAGAAATAGTATAGATTTAAAGGGGCTCATTGAGTTGATGTCAATTATTTTTGTGACAACTCTGAAGGGAATCATTGTCATTACTCATGTGTCACTTCCTAAAGTTACCAAAAATGTGAGAAATTGCAGTTTGTGTGGACAGGATTTGCATATGTTTACTGCCTAATTTTAAAAAGTGTCTGGTCATGAATTCGTTATAAATGATTTTAATCATTAATTACCCTATCACTGCCATTTTAGTTGTGAGCCAGATGTGCAGAATCTCTTAGTTTGATCATTTACCATCAAGATGTGACTAAATCTCAACAGGTGTGAAAATATGAATTTTGTGAACCAACTCAATAAGCCCCTTTAAACAATGCTTCAAGCAGACGATGCATTTAAATTGTAGGGAAACAAGGCATAACATTTACAAGTTTATTGTCGGTCGTTTAACTGTAAATCTTCATCGCCATTTGTTCCTTGTCGGAAGAAAACCTAACATCAAGGCGTATCTTAACAATGGACTTTGTTTCAAGAGTACTTGGGTATGAAAGGGGCAGATCATCATTAAAGGGATTTGGCCAACAAGATCTACACAAAAGGGAACAAAGAGACCTTTTAATCAAAGTTTGATACCTGAAAGGATACATTAACGCACTTATTGTTTAATAGATTTGGTTGTCTTACTTCCTTTCTAACACCTTATTGATTGCACCAATAGAAGTCTTTCAATGATGAAACTATATCAGGTGCACTATATTACACATCTGTATGTTACCTGACATGTTGCCTGTTGAACAATCATCCCGCCACCACTATTTTCACTGAACTGCTGTGGAAACATACCCAGTGACAGGGCAGGGTTATGGGGAGGTGGAGAAGCCCTCACCCTCTCCCTGACCTTGAGTTGTCAAACTAAAAACCATACCCCCATAGGGTCTTCTTGCCCTCCTGTGGTACCTTTGGTGCCACAGATTCATTCCCAAGGTTTTCTCTCCTTTCCTTCATCAAATCACCGTCTCTCACCCCTCTCCTTCCCCTCCACACGAAGTTTGCCAGCTGGGGAGACCTGTATTACTCCAGCACTTATTACCCGCAGTTGTAATAGTTAGATTACGTACATAACAAAAAAGTTACACATTCAGAAATGCTGCAAAGGATACTCCAGGCCTCCTCCCCAACACTAGCACATACTTGTAACATGCCCCCATGCCCCCCCCCCTTTCTGGCACATACCATTAACACATAAAACATGCCACTACAAAAACAACTTAAGCAAGAAAAGCAATGCAAAGTCATTAACTACTAGTAGAGAATAAATGTCATATTCATGCTGCCAGCTATCTATTAAAGACAAGACTATCATCATCACACAATACAGGTTGATTCAAAGTGCCTAACAAGGTTCTTGATGCTGTGCCGGATTAACCCCATGGCAGAACCGGCATATGCCGGGGGCCCCCAAAGTGTGTGTGCACTTTTGCCATGCCTTAACACTATCTGGCATATAATGTATAATAACTGTCATGTATCACTGTATAATGTGTAAAAGCAACTATTAGTTATTAGCAGTTAAAAGCTAAAATTTAATCTGTTGAGTGTTATTAATTTTGTGTAAGCAGGTGGGTGAAGGGGAAGGAGGTTAAACTTGTAAAAGGGGCCCCACTATAGAAAGTGCCAAGGGGCCCCACACAACGCTAATCCGGCCCTGTCTTGATGATTGGTTGAGCGTTTTGTTGCATTCACTGTACTCTTCATTAGGGTCAGGATTAGGTTAGGGATTAGAGTTAGCGTTATCCAATCATTAAAAATATTATTCAGCTTTGCGCATCACCCAAACAACACATATCTATTAAAGACAGACTATCATTATCCCACAACACAGTCATAGTTACATCGCTGAAATTTATGATTGGTCTGTACAGCTTCATTAACATAAACAGAGGGAAAATTCAAACTGTTCCTAAAAACAAAGATTTCACCAGGCCGTACATGTGTGACATGATCTCATAAACAAGGCAGAATGTTGCACAAAAGAAATCAGGTGTGCCAATTTTGCACAAGTTTCCTTTTATAGATATCACTATTCAATTTTACCAAGAATTAATCATAAAACGTCTGCACAGTCAAAATGCTTCATATGTCATGCCATCCATAATTACTAAACATCAAGCTAATATTGCACCATTTACCTTGAATAAAACAATTTCTCAAGTCTGAATATTGCCTTAAAGAATCAACTTGGTAAATCACTGCCTAAAAATGTATGTAAGAAACCCTGTTATTGTTCAATGATACTGTACATGCAGATCAGTCAACTGTAGACTAAAGAGAAGGAGTGGTTGTACATGACTGTCATACATTCAGATTCTCAAATTACACACATTATGATATACATTAAACTGTTTGGAATGGGCTGGCAAACACTGCAATATCTGCGATGATGGGGAGATGGCCTTCAGCACTGAAACAGCTTCATGGAAAGTTCTGAGACAGAGGGTGAGAATGGACTAGGTGTAAGAGAAAACTGTATGGCAAATTTGAATAATTTGGGGGGCCAGTGGTGCCAACCTTCCCCTCCCCACAAAATTTTTGTGCCTCCAGAAAATTTGCAAGGACAAAAGTGACCATTGCCTTCATATATCTTATCATGACTCACACCCCTGAAAAGTATTTTGCCCCCTCATCCACAGAAGCTATATTGCTCACCTTTGGCACTCTCCCAGGCAACATGCCTGAATTTGGAATGAGGATATTGGTCCTTTCAAGATGTAACATCCATTAAAAGATGTAATATCCATATCATCAACGCAACTTTTGCATTTTGATATATGTTGGCATAGTTTTCCATGACTGGGACAGGCACTTTTCATCAAGAAGATAGTAATATGGTGTCATCAGTATTTATATGAAAGTTGAACAGACAAATACCTCCACGCCAATTTCTATAGCCAGCCAAAAGGAAGAAAAGTGGTGCCATGGTGAGGAAGGGAAAGTCCTGTTCATCCTGTAACCCCTTATTCATCAAAAAGCACCTGCTGGACTTCCACTTCCAATAAAACTATCACCTAAATGTACCATCCTTCTGCAAGGGTTTGCATATTTATGCACTTCTAACTGACTATTCAAGAGGAGTATCATACCAGTTTGATGATTGGCCTATCAGTTGTATCATTTAAGAACATTGTACTAAAGAGATCATCAAAATATTCTGCTCTCTGCTGCACAGCGCGTTCACAGTCAGCGCTAAAGTTACACTCCAACAGCATTGGTTGCATGTATTTCTTTCCTACAGGAGAGAAAAAGAAGTCAAAAAGAAAAGAAGGTTGACTTCACATTCATTGCTGAATTGCTCAATTACTACTTCAGTAGGACTAAGTGTTAATATGCTATAACATTGTTCACAGGCGAGTTCAGAATACACAGATATGATGGGTGATCTGCCCTCACAGAAGCCAACATCACCTCAAAAGAGTTGTTGAAGACAACAAGATGCCAACTTTTATGAAAACTGTCCCTCTACAGTGTACCCCTCTCCAAAAGTGTTGACAAAAAGCAACATGAACAGTCCCTGTGGACCCCCCAAAATCCCTCTTAAACTGTTATGGGGCGATATTTTTTTCAAAACATTTGACAATATATTAGCTACTGAGACACACTTTAATTTAACATTGAATCATGGGTCACCATAGAACATTCAACTGTCAGATTTTCTGGAATATATGATTACATCCTTAATGAAAAATGTTTTTAAATGTGAACTCCTTACACTATGGCAAGCCTACTGTATAAAGCCTACTATAAATCAGCCAGTTGAAAAGTGCATGAGGACAAAACCTGTTCAAATTAGCCCAAACTTTATTGCAGCATGTCAGTCACCTCCCCACATTACTTAGAAATAATTTCCACTTGATTTCACTTCCATTTGCCAACACTGCAAAATAACCATGATGGCCATAGCAATACTAGGGTGAGGTGTAGGGTGTGATTTGGAGCCCTGAGGCCAAACAGCCTGCATTGCAGATTCTGGCCACACTAGACAAATTCATGTCCAATGGAGTGTGGCCAATAACAACCACTCCCATTCCACTTCAAACCAAAGGTAAAAGGCAGTGGAGCACAGTAGGCTGGACTCTAGGATATGGTAGTGCTTTTGCAGAAATCATCACAAAATGTAGGTATTTTCCACATTTCATATGGTACTTAACTTCCCCCTTACACTGTACCACTTAAGCTGAAGCAAAAGTTTGGATCCTTGCCCATCTAAATATATAGTTTGTGCTCTCTTGCACGTAGCTGAAATGAATACGGTACTACAAAATAATTCAGATGACAATAACATAGCAACCTACAAAAGCAATCCCCAAAATAGAACTACTTCAATTGCGTTATGTTTACTGTGAAGCTATTTGTATGCTATAAATGTATATTAAAGCCTGTACATAATTTACTTTAAACAAAGGGGTTCATGTTGAACTTCATTTATACAGGTACATTACAATCAAAATTACATTTCAAAAACTAATTCACAAATCTAGCACACAAATGTTACAACTATGTAAACACATGGAATGACTGTCTAATCACCACTGCTTCACACTACAGTATAATGACACCATTTGTGCTCTAATAAACCTTTAATTCCCAAAAGACAGGAAGAGGAGCAAACATTCTGCAAGTTTTAGAAGACAAGTTTTTTTCGTACCAGAGGATGATGAAAAGGGTTCCCTAAAATTGTCAATTCATCTCCTTGCCTTCTCCAAAATGTTTGAAGGCAGACAAATATAACCTAAGCCATGACATTCAATACAGCTAATTCATGAATGGCTCTTTTATATCATGTGACATTTTGTAGCTTAATTGTGAAATTCATGCAGACTAACCCCACGGTTTACCTTGAGTATGCCATATGTTTGTTCTGAAATGTAAGAGATGATCATTGTACAGGAGATAAGATGGGATTTATAACATTTATTTCATGTGTAAAAATAAGTTTCGGGTATTGCCTATTCCCTTTAAAAAGCAGTCAGTGGGTACTGTTGACATTCCTGGCTAATTTAATAATTTATACTGTTTTCAGATGCAACTGCGTCCAGATAACTCACTGTATGTTGATAGAAAACAGCTTTTAGGAAACAAGGTTGGACAGGCCTGATTTTTAAGAAAATTTTCAGGTTGTCCAAAGGACAACCTGCAGGCAACAAAATTTTGGTTGTCCGAAATAATTTTTGGTCGTCCGAATGAAAATGACATAATAAAGACAAACAAATTCATACATTTTGTTAAGTTTCCATTGATCATTTTTCCTGCCCAAAATTCCGTAAGTATGCTCAACGGAACAGCTTGAAACTTTCTTTAAGACTTGAAGTGCCGTACATGCGCACACATGCAAGCCGAGAACTGCATGTAACGAGCAGGGAAGGACTTTGCTCTCCGACTGTTGGTGCCGGGCAAACGCTAACTGCATGGCCGGTTGCGGTCGCACATACATACACATACATGCACGTACATACATTTTGCACTCTTGGATTTATGTGGATTAAACTCAAACGTCTAGTCATGATATGTCCTTTTGTTTCAACATCTTTGTATGCAACGATTGATGAAGTCGTTGGCACAGCACAAAATTTTGTGGAGCAGTAAGTTTTAGTATCAACTTTTGGCTGCCATCTTCAGGTGACAGCTTCGCAGGGCTGTCAACTCTCACGCATTCAGTGTGAGAGTCACGCATTTCAGCGCAATCCCATGCTCTCACTATGAAGCACCAGTTTCTCGTGCAATGTCTCAATATGGCGTAAAAAATTCCACTCATAATGCAAACAATGTGTCGGGTGTCGGTAAAACGCCAGCTATCGTACTACCTGAGTTTCTTCTCCAACTAATCATAGTCTGCAGTAAGCTGACAGTGTCGTTCATTGTTAATAAATAATTACATGCATAGTACCAGGAACGAATTATTCCCTCATTTATAATGATTTTCACTGGGTTTTGTTCCACGTCCATTATCCGGATATAGTTGTTTTGCGATTTTAGGCTGTCAGCAATACATTTTTACAATTTTTCGTAGGCCTATTTATAATGTGAACAAAACGTCTCCTTAAAAATTTCCAGGAATATGAAACATTTGAAAACTGGCAATTCTGGGCATGCAGTAATGAAGCCCAGGAAGTGCCATTTCCTGTAATCTAGGGGTATTTTTGGCAATAAGTCCCCCTGGCAGGACGCTCCATGTGAACCAATGGTCGCGCTCCGCGTCAGTAGTCTCCCAGCGAATCTCACTCTCACCAAGTCACTAAAAGCTGACAGCCCTGGCAGCGTTCAGAATCATTTGCGGCTAGTTCAACTTTGACTGTGCTAGGCTATGTTAGGCCTGATCTAACAAACAGTTACTGTATCGAATGGCCACTGAAAAAATCAGCAGATGTTTGGCTGTGGACTTGAGTGTTCGTGGGAAATGGTTTTGTGTCTGTGTCTTTGTGGGTGTAAAACTTAATTGGAAGTGGGTTTGAACCACCAACAAAAATTTAAACACGTTCGTCAGCGTTTATTTCGGTCTGCCCCAAAACACCGAAAGATGCATTTTGGTTTGGCCTGTAATATACTACATATACCTGGGATAGCCTACGTGGCTTGCATGTCATGTTGTGGTGCTTGAAAGCCGATCGTGTATGTATACTATACGATGATCACACAGTTAACTATGTAGTCTACAGTACTGTTAGTTCTGTAGATCGTCCATAATAGTGCCTGTACATGTAACAATGCAGGAGTTATTGTTCGTTCTTTAAACGGAACAGCCCTCTCTGAAATTGCACCAATGAGAATTCTAAGACAAGTCCCTCTCCATGCAGGAAGTACCAAATCGTTTCATTTTTAATTTTATCTGTTCAATGATGAATGACGGGCAATGCAGTACCATTGTCTTCCTATCACATCTTTGGGGGACTTTTGGTTACAGTACTGTTTTGCTTGATGTTAATGTTTTAAATTATTTTATAGTCACTGGTAAAATTTACTAGTCCATCAGCCAAGCTCAAAGGATGCATTTTATACTCGTCATGGACGATCGGACAACCGTTAAATTCCAGCCCTGTTGGAAGTACTGTACAACCCAGCATGACAATAAAAAGGGGGATTTGAAATGTTACTTCATAAATTACAAAAACTTTATCACGTTAACAACGTTGTCTATTAGTTTCTTCACTTCATTTTTCATCACTTCAGAGCAAGTGAAACATAAGAGAGGTATTGTTCTAGAATCTACCTGCCTGACTGGACAAGCTATATTAAACATTAAAGTACTGTACAGTCCTAGAGATTTACAACATATTAATACATCTGTTCCTAAAATCTCACACATTCCCTTTGGTAAAATAATTGCACAGTTTTTCAAGGTTCCAGTACTGTATGTTTGACAAATTCCTTTTCAAACAAAAACACTCTTTTCACACTTTCCAGTAATTTTCAGATAAAGGACATGATCAATTCAGGGGAAGCAAGAGCAGTTGCATTTTTCTTCACTTCATAATATGACAGCTTCCACTTTCTCTTCAATAATACATAGTAATGAAACAACAAGCAGTGTAAATGAATTGACACTGTTAAGATTATAATTTCCACTAGCTTGTCTGCTTCTTGTGTCCACTGAAAGTGAAAATTATCATAAGTCTTTGTTATTAGCTATATAACAAAGCAACTGAGAAAGCACAACAGGAATTACACTTCGATTCACAGGGCTTGTAATGATTTTCAACTCAGGAGGAAACTGAATACATCAAAATAAAACAAAGTTAAAATTCCAACACTACCTCGAGCTGGTAAAGTGAAAGCTTTCAATAAGTGAAAGATATGATTTTGAAAGCTCCATTTTAGGGTTGAAACTACAGTATCACTTTAAGGGCCATTTCTGCAAATGACTTTGAATTCTTAGATCTAGATGACAATAATGTGACCATGAAGCAAATACTGCAGATATTAACATCAGAACTTGGCCTGCTTAGAAATCAGAGCACTCTGACCAGACCTCACAAAGGGGAGGTCGGGTGTAATAAAATGCTATTTTTCTGTTCATTTCTTTGTTGTAAAAAATCTCTATTACTTCTAGAATAACACTTATCCCTCACCAGTGAAGAATTTTGTCCAGTTGATTACACAACATATTAAGCTTTTGACTTGTCCTCTCGTTGCACAGTTAAATCTTTTGTGTAGGGTATGCACAGGAAGTCTTTATTTACTTATAGAGAAGGGCTGAGATGTCAGCAGGAATCAATCAACTATGTAGACAGGGATCAAGTTTAATTGGATTAGGTAATGGATACGCAGTTTATAGTTTCAAAAATAGGGTCTGGATCTCTAAGCAGATGAGTGCCTTGTGAAACCAGAATGCAAAAATGCATTGAGGTTTCGATGATATATGTTCTATTCCAAATAATGCCATGATGTCCCATATCTTTCAGTCACTGGTCAAAATTTCCCAAGAATTCCCAAGATCATCATCTGGGGTTACGAGAGGTCAAAAAGCAAAATTTCCCAAGAATTCCCAAGATAGTCATCAGGGTCACCAAAGGACAAAATGCAAAATATCCCAAGTATTCCCAAGGCCTAACGTTACAGTATAGCCTTGAGGCTATGCTAAATACTTGGCAAGGCCCTAAGTAACATTAGCCTAGGTCTAGCCTAGGCCTAGCTATAAGTATAAACCTAGCCTAGGCCTATGCACAGCTGGTCACAGAAATCTCTCTGTAAATACTACAAACTTAGATGATGGGTACCAACATTTGACAGGCAATAACTGCTTTGACTAGCCCTAGCCTAGGCCATAGCTATTACAGTAACCTAGGCCTACCTCTAATAAGTAATATCAGCCCATACATACTGTACTACAATTAGGCTAGCATGTACTGTGGCAGTTAGGCTAGGACTTAGTCACAGGACTAGGACTTTGTCTAGGCCTAGCCCATAAACCTGGAACTCTGCATTAGATTTATGTACTGAGTCTAACGTTATTGTGTGTGTAGGCTAATGTTTGTTGTTGGTTCTGTAATGTAACAACACTTAGGCCTAGGCTAGGCCCTAACTGTTTGGCCTAGGCCTACGTTAAAACTTCATCTGCCTGGTAAATTTTCCACTAAAGTTACTCATACTACTCTGCTACTCTGAAGAGGAGCCATATTACATATTCCTGCTGTAAATTTTCCTGCTATTTTTCCAATTCAGTTACAGTCAAATCTAACATTAACGTTGGGCTACTCAGCCAGCTCAACAGACCTTGGCAGGAGTCTGTCACTGCACTCAGAAACTAGCTTTTAACACAGTTTTTGATTGGTTGAAAGTGGATCTGTTTACAACTGATCAACCAATGATATGGTAGCTTATGGAATGTCATGGATCTGCTGCAAACTATCTACTGATTGGTTTAACATCAACTTGTTGACAAAAATTTAACCAATAACATAACAGCATAGATTACTGGGCTCAAATACAGAAAAGTGAAATACTGTAGTCTATTCTCAGTCTTTTGATATGTTGGCTAAAGAATAATAAAGTTCGTGAAAGGACCTACTTACTCATTCAAAATTTGGATTATCAAGGAAAAATCTGTACTCCCATATCTACAATGATTTTCCGTACTGAATATGGAAAGTCCGTGCTGGTTGGGAGCTCTGTCTCAGGGTTTGACACCCCTGGTGACCCCAGATGACTTTTGACCCCCACCAAAAATGATAGAGTTCTTCCTCTTACTATAAGGCATCTAAATACAAGGTATGAAATTTATCCAAGCTTCCTACCTCGAGATATCGTGTTAACAAGGTTTTCAGAGTTTGACCCCCGGTGACCCCAGATGACCTTTGACCTCCAACAAAAATGATAGGGTTCTTCCTCTCACCATAACGCATCTACATAATAAGTATGAAATTCATCCAAGCTTCCTACCTCAAGATACTGTGTTAAAAATGTTTTCAGGGTTTGACCCCTGGTGACCCCAGGTGACCTTTGACCTCCACCAAAACATTAGGGTTCTTCCTCTCAATATGGGGATCCATGTACCACGTTTGAGAACTGTCAGAGCTTCCCTTCTTGAGATATCGTGTTAACAAAGTTTTCAGAGTTTGACCCCCGGTGACCCCAGATGACCTTTGACCTCCACCAAAAGTGAAACGTTCTTCCTCTTACCATAACGCATCTACATACAAAGTATGAAATTCACCCAAGCTTCCTACCTCAAGATATTGTGTTAACAATGTTTTCAGGGTTTGACCCCCGGTGACCCCAGGTGACCTTTGACCTCCACCAAAAACAATAGGGTTCTTCCTCTCAGTATGGGGCATCCATGTACCAAGCTTGAGAACTGTCAGAGCTTCCTTTCTTGAGATATCGTGTTAACAAAGTTTTCAGGCTTTGACCCCCGGTGACCCCAGATGACCTTTGACCGCCACCAAAAATGATAGGGTTCTTCCTCTTACCGTAACGCATCTACATACAAAGTATGAAACTCATCCAAGCTTCCTACCTCAAGATATTGTGTTAACAATGTTTTCAGGGTTTGACCCCAGGTGACCCCAGGTGACCTTTGACCTCCACCAAAAACAATAGGGTTCTTCCTCTCAATATGGGGCATCCATGTACTACATTTGAGAACTGTCAGAGCTTTCTTTCTTGAGATATCATGTTAACATGGTTTTCAGAGTTTGACCCCCGGTGACCCCAGGTGACCTTTGACCTCCACCAAAAGTGAAAGGGTTCTTCCTCTTAATATGGGGCATCTATGTACCAAGTTTGAGAACTGTAAGAGCTTCCCTTCTTGAGATATCGTGTTAACAAAGTTTTCAGGGTTTGACCCCCGGTGACCCCAGATGACCTTTGACCTCCACCAAAAATGATAGGGTTCTTCCTCTTACCATAACGCATCTACATACTAAGTATGAAATTCATCCAAGCTTCCTACCTCAAGATATTGTGTTAACAATGTTTTCAGGTTTTGACCCCTGGTGACCCCAGGTGACCTTTGACCTCCACCAAAAACAATAGGGTTCTTCCTCTCAATATTGGGCATCTATGTACTAAGTTTGAGAACTGTCAGAGGTTCCCTTCTTGAGATATCGTGTTAACGAAGTTTTTAGTGTTTGACCCCCGGTGACCCCAGATGACCTTTGACCTCCACCAAAAATGATAGGGTTCTTCCTCTTACCGTAACGCATCTACACACAAAGTATGAAATTCATCCAAGCTTCCTATCTCGAGATATTGTGTTAACAAGGTTTTCAGGTTTTGACCCCCGGTGACCCCAGGTGACCTTTGACCCCCACCAAAAACAATAGGGTTCTTCCTCTCAATATGGGGCATCTATGTACCAAGTTTGAAAACTGTCAGAGTTTCCCTTCTTGAGATATCGTGTTAACGAGCAAAGTGTCACAAACACACACACACACATACACACATACACACATACACACACACATACACACATACACACATACACACATACACACACACGCACATACACACATACATACACACGCCATCATGACCGCATAGGTTTCTCTTTTCATCGAAACCAAAAAGTACTCTTTTCAGCTACAGTGGACATACACATTCAAGGTTTTTCAAATAGTTCAACACAGAAGCTCTTTCTCCCTTTGGCTGTGTGTGAATACATTCTCCGCCAGTTTAACCCCCTTAATTCCATGTGCCTTACACGTGGGAGCCACATGGGAAGCTTGTCTATCAGAATGATAACTGCAGTAACTGTAAGACTTAAATTGACTAATGAAACTTAAAAAGCTGCTCGAGGAATGGTTTTACTACCAAGGCATTGCCCTATGCTACTGTAGGTGAAAGTTCAATACTGGTGCAATCTGCTTAAAGTGGACCTAAAGTCTAAAAATTCAAAAATATATATTTTAGAGGTTACAAAATTAATCTTATTAGTCCAACTCCCATTGTCATAGCTTATTCCATTGCTGAGATATTAAATGTTAAAATTTATTCACTTAAATCCAAACAGTTCATTGCGCAATAATTTTTGACATTCTTGTTGTACAACTCACATTAAATGCTTTGTTTTCTTTTAAAATTAAAAATGTTTTTATGACCTTGACCGCTTCCTGTTTTCTTGCATGACATGCTGTACAGAGAGGGCTTATATAGTCAAGTCACCCCAAAGCAGTAAGAATGCGATCACATTTTGGCACAAGGTGCGGTGGCTTTCAGAAAAACAAAGAAATATAAAGATTGTAATTTGAGTAGTACAACAATGACACCACAAATTATTGCGCAATCTACCTTTTTAAATTGAGTGAGTAAACTTCAACATTTAATATCTCAGCTTAAGAAAGTCCTGTGAAGATGGGAACTGGACCATTGGAATTCAGTCTTCATGCTCTGTAATATATATTTTTGAATTTTCAGACTTTAGGTACACTTTAAGTCTTCAGCAGTGAAAATGAAATAAGGAATTTTAAAACTTTTGGCACTGAATTATTTTATTGTGCACCTATTACTGTGCCTGAATTGTTTTTCAAAATTTTCCTCATTTCAGCGATCTACTTTCCATATGTCAAATTACTATAACAAAAATTTCTTTCATGAAAAAGTGTTGAACACTACATTGAAAAGCTTGACTTGTTCCTCCAAATGAGATGCAATTTAGGAGGTCCAGAGGCATGCTGCTAGATTTATTTTTAATAATTATAGTCATCAGTTATGGTCTACTGTTTCTGAAATGATTAAGCAACTTACAGTAAATGGGAGAGCCTTGAGAATAGACGTGTTGGAAAATGTTATGGTAATGAGTCAAAGGTAAAGTGTACCATCCTTACAGTGTCCCAGCGTGGGTGCTGCATGCTGAGCACGCAGAGCTAAACATGTTGCTGTTGTCACCGTTGTCATGGTACACTTGACCTTGTGACCCGACCGGAAGTACCGAATTTCCCAACCCGTCTATTGATGACCTAGGGTTCGTCTCCTAGTCACCTACAGTATAAAGAAACTCATGGTCTTCTATTATAACAAGCCGATCTTCTCACTGACCCTTACAACTGTGCTCGACTGGCTACTCGTCATTCTAGTTGTAGATACTTGTACCGTCACCTCTCCACAAAAAAACTTTGTTATCAAAAGTCGCTTTACCCATGGACTATACCCAGTAGTGAAACCTATTACCTGAGCAAGTTCACTGTGCGCCATCAGTTGATATTTTAAAAAGCCATCTTCTGACCACAGGCCTTTTATAATAAATGTAGCTAGTCTTATTTTTCATCATATGGCTCCCTCACCCTTAGCTAAACTGTATGGGATGGACTTACTGGCCTTTGTACATTAATCAAAAGAAGAAGGACATTCACTGAAATAGACAATGAACAAAATATGTTGAAAAAAACGGGCAAATTTTGGTTATTTTTTAATACCATGCTTTTGAGGTTAAGAGTCTAAAATTCTTTGAGACTATAAAGAACTGCCTTTATATACATGATAGTCCACTTGGGAACACTCAATCAATGACATAAGTTCCTGCCAATATCAATCCAAAATAACTCCAAAGTTTTTTAACACAACCACCCTGTGTGTTTGGTATCAAAATTTGTGGAAATGAGTCTTTTCTTAAAATGATATGGTTTCAGATAAAGTTTGTGGGAGGGTGCATAGTAATATTATGTTGATCAAGACAAGTCATTTAACTGGGCAGACTTATCTGACTGTATTCTGGAGAGCATAATCTTGCACAGCCGATACATCCACCTGTAGTGCTGAAAGGGTTAACTTCTGGTGAAGAATAAAAAATGCACAATAACTATTTGCAGCAACCGGGAATTTAATGATCAGAAATACAAGTTTACTGCCTGTCCTGATGGGTGAATCCATATTCTGGTTGAGGCCATCCAGGCTGACCAGCCTAGCTCAATCCCTAGTCTCAAATGTTTCCAAAATGACCACCACTATTAATATTAAATGAATCCCTCCTATGTTAAGAAAAAATTCCTACACATTCAACAAAGAACATTTTCACATGAGCATCAACAGGAGAGGGACGAGGGGACATGCTTCCAACCACTTTTGAAATTGGAGGGGATTGCCCCCCCCCCCCCCACTTTTAAAAAACCCTCACAAAAACAGCAGGCACAATTTTGATTCCACACATTGCAATACAGCTGATTCAGATTTCTATGTCCAAAATGGTAGAAACAGCCATTCAATGTATTAAGTCCAGGGAAATGCCTCAGATTACACCACAAACAATAGGAATCCAAAATTTTCCTGGGCCCTTAAATGAGCCCCAGATCTCTTGCTTGAAGCAGGGTTCTGGTCAAGGTAATGTCACCCACCCTACCATGCCCCCCCCCCCCCACTTTTGTGAAACTGTTGATACTCTCGCATTTTCATGCCAAATACAGTATGAGATCTGTCGAAGTTATTATCCCTTGGGGTTGTGTTCAAAAAGGGAGTGCTTTGTCTGAAACCTAACCAAAAGTGTACATGATTAAGTAGGAAAAGGACAAAGAGGATGGGGGTGTTTGGTGAGCAGAACAGTTAGAAAGCCAGTGGTTGTAATATTTTGAAGGCGCTCTGACTTAGCTATGCCCATGCCATAATTTAGTTTTTTGTTACAATTTAAATCTTAAGTTAGTGAAGACTATATATGTTGGGGAGCTTTGTGCAGTTTTGCAGTTTGTATGACATTCGTTGTATTTTTTCTTTTCAACATGTATTTTTGTATGTTTGGTAAATCTAATTGGCTGGCAAGTAGTAGTCAATAAAGAGAGAGGAAAAAAGAGACTCAGAAGGAACCTGCAGTTACTTGTGGGGTATACTCTCCACCCTAGCGTACAGTGCCAATTATTGCTTCCACCTATTAGGTGACAATCTTTAACAGAAGAAATTGTTTCAAGTCACTCTTGCATCTCAAGTATCCCAACTTTATGGTCATACATTCTCTCACTAAAGCAAACACAGTTGACCTCAACAAGGTACTGGGTTGCAAAATTAGGCAAGAAACTTGCTGTTTGTAAGTGATCTACTCCCCACTATCGTACATTTCATGTGTCACTATAAATGTAATTCTTATCAAAATAGTGCTCTGTGTGAGTTGCTCTGAACTAAAAGACAAGAAGAAACACAGCATGTTTTTACTCTCCTGTAGATGTACCTGTGGTGATGTAACAGTTTGAAGTGCAATGATGCTTAATAACGTGGGTATAGGAAGTGCGGGGCTGAGCTCTCCAGTAAAAAATGTGGTGGGGCAGAACTATGCTTGTGCCCCCTCAATCCAAGGATGAAAATCCCTTATTTGTTTCCTCTGTAACAAATGTCAAAAATATGCAGTAATTTACCTTAAAATTTGTCCAATATTGTGCACCAAATTGCATCGAAGGACCCTCAAATATTCAAAAGCCCCTCCCCTTAGACCTTTCCCTGGATGGCAAACCATAACGATGTTCAGCCCCCCTACGCCTATGTTCAATAATATTTTCACTATTTCCAATGCTGCAACTACTCATGCAGATAACACAGTTTGGCCATTAAGTACTTCAGTTGATACAACCACAGTTTCTGTTCAGAGATGACAGCCTGCAGGACAAATCTGAATGCATTATACAGTCCTGTAGGATTAAATCTGGCTCTCAAAATTTGGGCTGAAAAAATACATTTATCAAAATTTGGTTCAAATTAAGTGTTGGGGACTCACACTTTTCAGAAGACATGCAACGCTGTCAACTTGATCTTCAACATCTTCAAACAACCAATCCTTTAACAGCATTCTATCCTATTGTCTGTGACTGTAATTTAAATCAACTTTCATATTTCCTTCCAAGAAAATCAGTTGAGAAACCTGTCCCTGAGAAAATCTGCCCTAGGGGTGCAAGAAAAAACAGATTGTTACGACATACCTGTATCATCATATGCCCATTGTAGCATCAAGTCCAATCCATACATTGCTCTTGAACCCTTGAATGAAAACAATCCTCTTGGAGGCTTCTTAGTTGTTGCTGCCTCAAAGAACTCACGGATGCTGTCATGGATCCTCTTACGAACATCATTCCAGTTATGGTCAGGGTACTGAGACTGGAAGTTTACGATGAAATCTTTCCAAATTACCTGACAACAGCAGAAAGAACTCAAATACAATCCAATTTGAACTAGACATTCTTGTACTTGCAAGTACATATCAAAGCCTCTTGAAGAAAGACATATTTCAAGTAAGTTACACTTTTGCAGCATTGACCTTAGTCAGGGTAACCCTTAGCCATAGAGGACAACGATTTGGACGAACAAATTAGCGCACTCCTATACGATCGAAGCTGTGGCAGAACTTAGTCAGGGTAACCCTCAGCGATAGCAAGTGGAAACATTTCTCACTGATCTTAGTCAGGGTAACCCTCAGCAATAGAGGACAACAATTTGGACGGAACAAATTAGACCAGTCCCTACAATCAAAGCTGTGGCTTTGATTAAGTACCTTTATACACAGTAAACAAGGTGCTTGGTTTAAAAATCTGCCAAGTAACAAAAATGTCACTACTTCAAATGGAAACAGTGAATGTGTACATGACTACCATATGTTAATCAACGAACATATTATTTAACATGGTGTCTGAACACCCTCTCCCCTAAGAGAAAACAAACACATTTACTTACTTGACTACCCCACCCCTATACAGTATCACTGACAGTGCAATATGATAAGCTTTTGAAAGTACTTAATAATTAGTTGTGACATTCTTTTGTTATTAGTCAGCCAGACTTGCCATGAGTAGAAACTAAAGATGTTTCACATAGGAATATATCACACTTCATATTTGACAACTAAACTTATGAATATCATCAGCCAAGTAGCCAAGTAAGCTACACGAATTCACTTGATCATCCCTACAAAATCTATTTTGGTTGTCTGAAGTGCATCCTTTTGAGTTGCTTCCTAATTTCCATACCAAATAAAGCCAGGCACCCTTCAACCACTTCAAGGTCACTTTCATCTTAATGTTTTGGCTTCTTGCTTGCAGTTTTGTTAAGTTTTAAGGGCAGGTCACACCACAGCGGTTTTCAATCCGAAATCCGATCCGATTTTTTCTAAATCTGACCAGCAGTTTTTTATTCAGACTATTTTCTAAGGATGGTCACACTATATCGATAACTGATCCTAGTTTGTCTCACGATAAACTGTTCTGTTACCATTATATGACTAATACCGCTCAATAGAGCCTTATTTGTTCGAGAATCAATCCGATTTTGGCACGCGTGTCCGATAAACGCTGTCTGCCGATGTCACTTCATGAAATAATTAGCTTACATTCCATTTTCGTAATCCTCTGATACAAATCATATATTTACACAGGCTGGTAAATTTTGGCTCTTTTGGACCAGGGATGGCGAAGAGTTTGACTAAAACTCACAAAAATTGGACCGTAATCCGATCCGAAATCACTCTAGTGTGACCTGCGCTTTAGGCAGTTTCTACCAGTTCATCAAAATATACATCAAACTATTTGTATTCTTTTTGCAATCAAAGGGAGAAAGGGGACTGGAAGGGAGATGGGGGAATCACTCAAGGAATCAAGGAACAAGGAGAGGAGAGAAAAATTTAAGAGACCAAGAAATATCTCAAAACTTAGAATTGGTCTATTGCAGCAGTCATATCCCAGCAGTGTAACTTGTCCATAAACTTCACAAAACAAGAGAAGGACTGTAAATTTGTATTGTTCAGAGTGAACTATGGCAAGCATGTCATGCAGGAACATTAACAGAGAGAAAATGAAGCTGAGGATATTTCATCCACAAGAGATAACCCATCTAGAATTTTAGTCCTTTACTCACTGTGCTGTTCATTTTTTGTAAAGGTGGCCTGCTAAAGTACAAGCATTCTGCTTCTTCAGGCTTCCTCTACCATTTTTTGCGTACTGTACAGTGGGAAATCTTCACGGGGGTTAAATTTTCGCACTTTTCGCGACCAAGTATCTAATCACGAATTTGAGACCCGCGAAAGTACTTTTGTTCGTTTGTACAAGACTATGTTGGGTGCCTGCAACAGCGAATTCTTCACTCTGCAAATGTGCAAACAAGGTACAGATTCGCCAAAAATTAGCCTCGCGGAAATTTCTAGCTATACAGTATTCTATATCAGTTTGTAATCTTATGTTTGTGGAACCAACGAACGAAAAAACCAACCAACCAACCAATGAACCAACGAACGAACGAAGGCACAGTTGTAGTTATAACCGGAAACAGATATTATGGATACAACTATTCAATATTTCTGTTTTCAGTATCAGTCAATGCCCACCCAGTACCAATATTTTTTAGTGAGTATACTGAAATGCTGTACACAAAACCATAGACACTTTGTCAAGTGAAAGGAAGTTTCAGTTAACTCTGTATGAAGTATACTAGTATAGGCATAGTAATATCAATATTTTACTACATAAATTTCACTGATGTACTAAAAAAAGGATAAAAATGATGAATATCAGCTGAGAGAATCGTGAATTCTGACCATCTATCCAACAATACAATGAACCATGCCAAATTGATTACCTTAATGCAACAGGCTACAGCTTTATAGAAATTTTTTGAAGAGTAATGAAAACAGCCTCATCAGTGATAACAACTAAGTTAGCTTTGGAGATTCCAACAACTGGAATCCAGAACTCACAGCCTGATCAGTTGCAAATATTAACAGAAGTGTGACTCCTAATGATCAATATACTTTTTAAATCACACTGTTCTATGGTGGTAAAGCTAAAACTTTTACCAGAATACCTGTAGATACTGTACAATCATTTTCCAAATTTTTCACTCCAGACTGTTCCTAAATATTTCATTTCATCTCTTACAAATTGCTGCTAGGTGCATGGAAGGCCTTCCCGGGTTGCTTGTCCACAGACTACCAGTTTACTTTGTCAAAGTTTCTTAATCAGTTTTAAATGACAACAATTTCATTACTTCTGAAAGTACCAGGGACTAGCAATGCCAACCCCAGTGGTGTCACTACTGGAGTATCAATCAGGAAGAGCAACCTTTAACTTGAGGTGAGTAAATTTACCCAAGCTCACACTTGGATGGAAATATTGCATTTGTGGTACAGAAAATTTTAATATCTTTGACATCATAATTTATTGATACACAATTAAAGCTTTTTCAAAATATTAATCAGTGCTGTGGACGAGAGGATAAAGGCGATGGCATTTGAAGCGATGAATTTTAGCAGCCCGGACGTTTCAATGCAGTTCAATCCCCAGCCCGGTCCAAGTACGGAGGGTTTTTCATCCAAGAGCAATCTACAGTTTTCCTATCTGAACTGGCCTTTTGAAAGATACCAAATTTGATCTAAATTGTTGAGTTGGTCAGCCACCCCAGGTGGACTTGTAACTTATAAGCCACATAAACTTTGCCCACATCTGTGGTCGCTTAGTATCATAAAACAACTGCCTTGGCCTGAATAATTATTATTATAAACACAGCAGGGTAGCTATACTTCCAAGAAATAAAATGCCAAAGAAAAAAAATCAGTTTTTTGTAGCTCAAGAACAATTGGTTGGCTCAAGCTTTCTAACTTTCAAATGATACAACTTCCAGAACTCTTGTAATGCATAATAATTCTGAAGAATAAAGCTTTTGCTTGAGTGTATAGGTGAGGCTGTATGGTTTGATAATGATTATAGATACTTTCTTTTTATGTCATGTTGGTGTATTCACTGCATTGTAAATGAATTATTTCACTTTAAGTTTTCTTTTCTAATGCAGGGCTCCTTTCAAGATGTAGTTTTGCTTTGCACTTAACTCTTCCATCATCCTTTAAACATTTCATAAGAGATTTCCAAACAAAAACTGCTTTAATTGCATGTTTTACTTTGCCATTGTGAAGTCTTTCACTCTCTGAGGTGACATTTCTTTAATAGAAAGTCTTTTTTAATGTGGTTTAAAACGGTGGGAATATGAAAGTGACATTAGTCATTTGCATACACTACCTGATGTAACTTTTCTTTTGCATTTGGCACGTAGTTCATGACCGTGTAGTGTTTCTCGTACAAATCATAAGTATCGTTGGTAAAGGCACTGTTTAAATAAGAAGGAAAAAACTCAGAATGAGAAAAAAATTACAGAAGATAACTATAACTATTACTGACTTGGAATGGGAATATGAAATGTTGACACAGTCAATTGAAACCTGTTTTACACAAAAGTGCCAAAAGGTGAGAAGGTTCCAGTTCCTACATATACATGTGGAATTCACAGGTTATTTGGGTGGAAATGTGTATTTTGTCTTGACATTAACAAAGGCTGGCTAATTAATATGACTCTTTGACATGGGTGTACCACATGTTTTTCATAAGTAAAGTGAGGCAAACTAAGACCACATACTCTTAATAAACACATGACTATGGGAAAATTGTTTGGCATGAAACTAAATGAAAACGTGAGTCATTCCATGTCAAATCACCAAATGCTGCTGCAGAATGCCAGCATTTTGTGTTCTCTGTTAACCAGATAATTGCTTCCACAAATTACAGGGTTTGGGGTATAATACAAGTGTACTGAGATAATTTTACGAAATGACCAATCCCTAAACCTTGGCCAATTGTGTGGCAGAAATAGTCAAAACCGCAAATTTGGGCCATTTCAGGAGGCCCTATTAACTCCACAAAACAACACTGGAAAGGGCCCATGTTACAGCTCCAGTACCTATTCTTTGGGATAGTCTCATTAGGCTTCTAATCATTACAAGCTGGTGGGATAAATATTTGCTGAGTAATGGGACAATACTGACAAAAATGCCAAAACGTTTTTAGTTGCCAATTTGCAGCATTTCAAAGAATTTCATATCCGTCAAAATTCAACAAATGGACATGCTTTTTCATGACTATTCACACAAATATTTTGGGAAATTTTGAGTCAGTACAGCAACAACTCTCGGCCAAATTGGGTGATTTGACATGAATATGACCGATGTGTCAAATGTATACAGGTATCAGGTTTGCCTTATGATTTTACAATGCCTAAGATTAAGTGTGGAATGGGGCAAAGACAAGTCTGCTGGGGCATTGCCTTGGATATCCTTCCAAAGAGCAGGCTACCAAGGTAATTTTGTAAGGTTTTGTAAGGGCACCATGGCAACTCCCAAAGATTCACAAGGGTATTAGGGGGACTTTTCTGAAACAAAAAAAACTTTAAAAAATGATGCCCTGGGATACACCATGCTGTTTATTAGTCACTGGTTACACAGTAAATGGCTTTATACTGTTATACTGTACATCACACAAAATGGTAGCAGGAAAACTTCCATGCTGCAAGAACTAGCATCAGTAAGTTAGAATCTTTCATAATAGGAGGGCCCCGCATGTGATCAGAAAGAGGGGCAAAGCAGTATAATGCTGTCAGCTATTACCTTGGTTTTGGGATGTAACATGGCAAGAAGTGCATGTACCAACAATGACATCAATTAATTCAAGGCCTGATTTCTATCAACGATATTGACAGGTGAATTCTTTTCTTTTTCATGTATGAGCCCATGGGTGTACAAGCCAAGGTCTACGGTGCTGCATACTGTTTTAAGTATAAAAATTTGCAAAATTTTTGTCATTTCTATGAAGATGCCTCCACAAGTGCTAGCAGCACACTACACGACTTTGCACACCGCAACTCAACTTGATCGTCGCATCGCCTTGTGTGTAAACTCACGCACGCTTCATGACTGTTGGAGACCCGACGATTGAGTTGAGTTGTGTTGTGCAAAGTCATGTAGTGTGCTGCTAGTTTAAGGCTTTCTTTTATAGTACAAAAGCTAGTCATTACTCTAAATAATGTGAAAGTTGTACTCTATTTACTATAAAAACAAATAGACATTTGTGGACTTAAAGTGTAAAAACTGTTCTTTCGAACAACATTTCACTCATACGATCACTGATTAATAAGAAACTCACATGTTTGCAAATCTCGGCCAAAAAGTCTGGCAGGTATAGAGACCAAGCGGTTTTAAAGAGGTCAGGAGAACTATAAACCGCAAATCAAATTTCACTCCTCCAATGCCTTCACGGTGATACAGCACGGGTTTTGTAATGTACTGGCATGCAACCTAGCGGGGATAAATTTGAAAAGGTGCACTTTTTCTTGCTAAATAATCACAAAATGTATTAGTCTTTGCATGCAAATCTCTGAAAACCATAAAATTGTCTCTTCAAGCATGACCCCACCCCCTATCTAATTGTAGGGTAGCCTAACTAGGCCAAAATTGAACTTTATGACAACCACACATGAGGACACAAGTTTGGTCCTATATGCAACAAACTTAATCATCAACCAAAAAAACTGCTTGATAGACTTTTGATTTAGACACATAACCTCTTTTCTCAAAACAGTAAGGAAAAGTCAATATTTCTGATGCAATTTTATAGTTCAAGTTAGTTAGTTTAATAGTTAGTTAGATGGGATTTTAAGACACACCAACACGATTGTGTTATATAGTGTCATCAAGAAAAGAAAAAGATGCAATGTTGGGGGAAAAACTTAAAAAGGCGGGGTCAAATTCCACTAAAGGGTCCAGGCAAATGCGGGAGTCATGTCAAAAATTTCTATACAGTTTACTGTTTACTTTCCTTGAGAAAGTCCAAAATAATGGAAGAGTCTGTCTGTTCAAAAAGTTATAATGAAAATGATACTTATACTGCACCTATTTTATTCCTGAAATTCTACATGGGCACATATCCTTAGATAAACCCATTCTCTTTGAGGCCCTCCAAAAATATAAGGGAAGGAGGAGATGGTACCAAGAGGTCACATCCCCAGTAAGTTTTAAAACCATAGTCTTCAGTTAGATCTCATTTGCCAAACTTGGCCATGACCATCAAATATGGTCCTTTACCAAAAGCCCCCACCAGTGTGAAAAGTATTAAGCTGTGTTGGGGTATGTTGCTGAGGTATTGAATACCTGTAACATGTTGTAATTAGTACGCATTTGCCAGAAGTGCCACGGCTGCCCTAGATGAGCCCCCAAATATTTAGTTTTCAAAATGATATCAATCAGCAATTTTGAAGGGTAATTTTTTCCATCTCAAACTATTCAAATTCTCCAAACACAATTAACTACAGGTCCCTCCCTCTCCTAACCCCTCATTCTTTAAAACAGTCTCTACACCTCACATTGATTTAATAGTTCTGCTGCAAAAGGCTTCTATACTATAGTACTGTACTGATACTGTATTACAAGAAGCAAGTTTTAGAGATACCAATATTTCTTTTCTCAAATCAGCCAGTACCAATCCTATAAAGACATTCTGAGAAATGGACCCACTGTTCACTAAACCATAAGCTATTGGGCACAACCACTAAGTAGTGTGGCATTTTCATGGGGTAAAATATTGGAACTTATAGTGATACATACTTAAAGACAGACAGTCATCACCCCAAAGTATATTTTTAGTGTAGGGGTATGAAAATTCTCAGTTGGTGAACTGTTCTTTGATTGACATTAAAGTTTGAAAATTTGAAACATGCACAGTAGCTCACATTCCACACAAGACAGAGAGTGTTTTTATTACATTTTATAGCCCTGTATGCCCACCAGGACATGGCCTTAAGCAATTCACAAGGAGTAGCTTCATACAGTTATGGGAGGAGCTAGAAGTTGCTTAGTTGGGAGAATTGGAACTGTCTGGGATAATGAAAATTTGCCTTTAAGTAATGTAACATTTTTATGAAGTATAAAACTAGTAATACCGGTAACGTGGTACCAGCATTTCAAATAATTTTTATTGATGCAAATCCGTGACGAAAATGGTGAATATTTCCCAATACCGATAATGACGAAAATGGTGAATATTTCCCAATACCGATAATGAGTACCAATAATGGCCCCAACACTGCCTTCTACTTCGGATGATACAAGCTTTCCAACCCTTTCTAAACAATCTACTATGTATACCTGTTGTAATTTGACAGTCTGAATGAATTGCATCTTTATATACTGAGCAACCCTTGTACAGTTCTGTGTAATCATAAGTCATTTATCTTCACATGCCACTGGGCAATCAGAGTGACTCAGTGACATATATCTGAATGCATAGTTTGAATTTACACTCTTCTAAAGTCAATCCAAATAATCATAATAATACCAATCACAACTTTAATTGGTTTTTACATGCACCACGAGAAATAGAAGGTAGTAATTTTAAATGACAAACCTTTGGTACAGATGTTTCCGTCAACCGTATAATCTGATTTAAGTCATCTGTGATACAAGTGTCCAGTCCTCTACTCAGGTTGTACGGTTTGATAATCCATACATTATCTTTGTTTCTTGAAAAGAGAACAATATTAAGAAGACAAAGGGAGTTAAAACTGGAATGACAATACGTAAATCTAAAAATAATTATCTGAACAATTAAGTTTTAAAACTAAATATTTACTTTGTCAACAGTGAGGTCTAATTGTTATGTTTAGGGTTAGACTGTACACATTCATAGCCTTGAAATACGTAGAAGAAACATCTGTCATTGCCTTCTGAACCCTTCAATGTGTCTTGCTGCTTGTCAAAAATAACCTTCAACAAAGGAAATAATGGCCTACAACACTTCTGTATCATGTCTGTTTCATGGTGTCCCTTTGGTTCTCAAATGTAATTTCACCTTACTTTGGCTTTGGGCCCTAGCATATTCCTGCCAGCTGTAGGCAACTTGGCTTTCTCCTTTCCATTTATTTCAAGCTACAACCTATACTATATACTAGAAATGAATTTTAATTGTTCTCTAGAAGCGGGGTCAGACAGTCGACTCTTCAGGATACTATGATCACACCAATCTCTTGTTCATGTCTCTCAACCTGCGAAACTTTCTGACCTCATAAACCTGAATTTCGATAGTTTGTTTATCACTCTCAACACAGCCAACCTCCTTTGAACATAGATTTCAATATTAGTTTGACAATTCATAACCACTGTACTAGACAATCTGATTACTTGCATATTACTAGCTGTCCCACATGCTTCTTAATGGAGGGACACTTCCATGCTGCTACCCTTGGAATTCACTTCCAGAAACCACCTATTTTCATCTTTTTACGAGGAACTATAAACAAGAAATATTACATTGTAATGTACTAATTAATTTTTTATAGTTGATCCAAAATAAGCATCTCTTAGGATATGGGCTTGCTCCTGTATAGGGGTAAGAAGCATGGGTTTAGACGTAAGGGTTGGGATGGGTACAGTACAGTAGGTGGTAAGAGTGGTCTGGGGGATCTTAAGGGGAATGCACTGTTTAATAGCATCTTCAGCAGTTGGTGATAGCTTTTGTGGGGTCTTTTCTCCCGTGCAGCTTTCTTTACTTAAAATAGTTTAGAGAGTATATCTGCCTTTTATGTTAAGTCCAACAGGATTTTGTAATGTTCCTTCCACTGCTATAATTATTGATGTCGTTATTGTTAGACTGAACATTTTGTAAAACTTAACAAAGTGTAACCTTACATTGTATATTACATAAGTGTTAGGTTAGACTATTCAGTCATTCATTCATAACTGAATCCTATTAATCCAACTCCCATCTTCTTTGCCTACTCAGTCCAGGAGATATAAAATGTTGAAATTAATTCATTTAATTTGAAATACCTGTAGTCAATTGCTTAAACTGCAATGAACTTCTTGTACAACTCACAATACTTGCTTTTTGTTGCTTTAGAAATCAAAATGTTTATACAACCTTCGAAAAATAACACACTTTTTACACAGAACGTTGTAGGCTGAGTGCAACTATACTGTAGGTAAGTAACTGCATAAACATATACCAGTGCTCATATTTTGCAGCGAGGTGTAAAAACAATGAAAAACAAAGATTGTTGTCTATAAAGTAAAATGAGATTGACGTCACAAGTGTTTTAATTCAGTATTCATATCTGAGCACAGGAATTTCTTCTGAAGATGGGAGTTAAACACATAAGGAAACTCACTTTTAATTTAAGTTTCAGTGTATTTTTGGGGGGTGGGGGTTTTTTTTTTTGCTTTTTTAGGGTTGGGGTTTGCTTTTGGGGATTCAAACAATGTAATATCCAACAGAATGAACTTTAAATTAAAATGCAATTTTAACAGATCTACATTATAGTGTGTAGATACCTTCCAAAACATTAACAAACACATTCATTAATACTTCTGTTCCAACTGATAGTGAAGTGTTTAATTAAAACCAATTTCAAAGTTCTGAACTGATTCTTGGTCATAAACAATCAGGTATATTCAGAGATGCCAACATTTACATCCAGAAATCAGGGAGGTTTCACACAGAAATCAGGGAGGTTTTTAGAATTACATGCAACTTAATAGGGGAAAGTCCTTCTTGAATCAGGGAGGTTGTCATATTTGTTAGTCGGAATGGACAAATCCATGAATTTTCAGGGAGCCTCCCTGAGAATCAGGGAAGGTTGGCATCTCTGTATATTAAAATTAAGCCTTTAATAACCTTGTGTTGCATTGTCTTGTTTTGTAGATCTCCAAAAATATATGGATACACTCACATGCCTGAAATAGTTCACACAATTTTGATTTTCCAGAATGAATCTAACACAATTATGGAAATCAATGTTTGGTATGAAGGGGTGGGGGAAGGGTCCACATGCGGTACCCTAATAAAGCTATGTGGATTTTGACAAGAGAAAAGGAAACCCATATTACATAGAAAATCTATTCTATTTCTGAAAGATGGATATGTATTTAAGATTAGCTTTTCACAATGAACTTATAAATATAATTAAGCTTACTCTCTGGCTCTCTGCTGGAAATAAGACACAAACTGTGGTTTGGCAGTCAAAAGGTCAAAGGTCACAGGAAGCCATTTTGGAAAGAGGCTGTCCTCATCTTTCTCTCCATTGGTTGATACATATGCGAGCATGTCCTTAGTTATAATCAGTGCCTCACATGGAAACTGATTGACATGCTGACCATGTGATGCAATTTTCCTGAAAAAAAGAAACAGAAAACTAGTCATACCCTCACAGGCAAAAAAGACAATAGCAGAGCAACCAGAATGCCAAAAGGCTAACAGTGATTCCTTGCCAAAAGGACATGCTTTATTTCACTGAGGTTTATCCCTAGATTATCCCTAGAAGTTTTCCTTCGTCAGATATCATGTTTTACAATGTTTTCACAATTTGACTACTGATGACCTCATGTCCTTTGACCTCCACCAAATATAATGGGGTTCTTGTAAACTGCATGGATTGTCCACCTGCTGCATATTATAGATCCTTCACTGTTTCACACTGCAGGTTTCAACAGTTTCACCTCTTTTGATTTAAAATAACCTTTGACCACCACCAAAACAACTGAATTATTAAATACAATATGGGGGCATCTACATGCCAAGTTGCCAACTATAAGATACAGATCTTCTTAGCCCATAAAGACTTCCACCGAGACCCCTACTTTTGGCCAAAAACAGGGGAGATTAAATATCTCCCCGAGTTTGTAACGTAAGCCTCATTAAACACTCTACTGAACAAATTGGTTCTTAGATAACCACCTGTTGACTTCCAAAGAAGGTTGACTTCCAAAGAAGGTGGACTGCAAATGTTCACAGTAGCATATAATGCACTATAAATAGCTTGTACAATTGGTAAGTATGTCTACAATGACACATGGCTGGGTGCAATTAATTGTGTGCACTCAAGGGTAAATCCTACTACTGGGAGCACTTTTGTTAGTTACTTTACTATCAAGTGTCAAATTATTACACCCTCAATGAATCTCAGGACCAATCTTTAATGGGCTGCATTGGCCATCATGGTCACGATTATCTTTTTAATAACATCTTTTGTTTTTAAGAGACTTACACCATACGACCTCTACATGACTCCTGATATTGCACCTCCATCTTCTTGTAATTAGCATGTGGCATTCAAGTATGGGATACCTCAGTTGATACGGTTTTCATAGTTTCACTGCCGGTGACCTCAGATGACCTTTGAACTCCACCGACAACAACAGGGTATTTTTTTCTATAAAGTATAATGCATCCACATTCCAAGTATCAAAAGCATGCATGATTCCTAAGTTGAGATATAGTGCTTCCAAGGTTTTCAGCTTTTCACCTCTGTTGACCTCAAATGACCTCTGACCACCACCAAAATAATAGGTTTCTTCCTCTTAACATCAATAATCTATACCCCAAGTATGAAAAGTAATAGAAGACAAAAACTGAACAATAAAACTGGAAAAAGGTGCTTACATGGGATTCAAACCCGGGCAATAATGGGAAACAGAGCAATTTTCACTACCCTATCACCATACATGCTAATTCTCTGCTGTTTTTAATCATAATATGGCCACAGCATCTTGCACACAAGTCCATCATAAGGTAATAAAACTTGGAAATACTTCTGAATTTACCAGAGATACTGTATGCTTGTGAAAAGACATATGTTGTTTTCTACAACTTTATCCTTGGAATACATGATAAACATTCTGCCTTCTCTTTTCACTGGTCGCACAAAGACAATTTGAAAGTACTGTACTGTAAGGCCCTCTGTCTGTGCTTGAGATTTCATGTTTACAAGCAGTCCACAAGGTTTTGGTCGTATCATGTCCAGTGACCTCAGATGACCTTGGACCTTTGCCAAAACCACAAGGGATCTTTTCCCTAATATGACAAACCTACATACCAAGTCTGAAAAGTATCTTTTATCCCTGTCTTAAAGTAATAGGTTTACATTTTTTCAGTTTTGGACCTCTGATGACCTCAACTGACTGCTGAACAATGCCAAAAACAACAGAAACCATTCTCCCAATACTACAAATTTTTAAACAGCAGCATGAAAATATCCATCACTGCTACAGCATCTTGAGATAAATGGTTTTCAAGCTGTTTACAAGTTTTTCATAGTTTCACCTCTAGTCACCGAAAATGACCTTTGATCTTTAACAAAATCGATACCGTAAGCTGCTGTCTTGGTATATCACAGCTCTATGTACCAAGCATTAAAAGTGTCACTCAATCCTATCTTGAAATATTGTGTTCATGCTGTAAGGTTTCTGACTTTTGACTCTGCTGACCCAAAATGACCTCTGAACTTCCCTTAAAATAATAGGGTTTTTTCTCTCAATACGAAAAACTACAGTATGTACGCCTAGTGTGAAAAGTATACATTATTCCTCTCTTGAGATATGTGTTTACAAGCTATTTTCTCAGTTTGCATAGTTTCACCTACGATGACCTCAGATAACCTTTGCCCTTGACCAATCACAATTGGGTTTATGTGCAGACAATCACATATCCAAATTCTAAGTATGAAAAGTATGATCAGTGCTTTCTACCATGCAATACTGTGTTTATGATGTTTTAAGTTTTTGACTTCTGATGACCTCAGATAACCTTTGACCTCCACGAAAAATGATGAAGTTCTTTCCCTGAATGTGATAAAACCATATACCAAGTAGGAAAAGTATCCATCACTGCTGTCTTGAGATATCCTGTTAACAAGATTATAGCATAACAAACACACATCCCACATAGCAAGCTGACGGCGGGCCGCCGTCGGCTAAACGACGGCACGGCGGCAGCGGCGTGCCGCTGGTTTACCGCCGGCGGCCCGGAGGCGGTGAAAAGTCGGCATGCAGACGGCGGGATTACAGCGGCATGCCGCCGGCGGCACGACGGCGGTGAAAAGTGGGCATGCCGGCGGCGGGACTACTGCGGCATGCCGCCAGCGGCCCGACGGCGGTGAAAAGTCGGCAAGCCGAAGGTGGGATGGTGGCGGCATGCCTACGGCGGGCCAACGGTGGCTAAAAGTCGGCAAACCGAGGGCGGCATTGAGTCGGCGTGCCGTTGTTGGGCCGCCGGCGGCTAAAGTTTGGCTATCCGACGGCGGCAAAGCAACGGTATGCCACCAGCGGCCCACCAGTTATGAAAAGGCAAAAAAGAAGGGTAACACAAGTTTATACCAAGGGCTGTTAATGGACTTATTGTGATTAATGGACAAGAATATGGCGGCACACAGTACAGGGGCCTTCCTTTTATGGGTAATTGCTGCTATAGTGTTTTCAACTATTAATGGATGTAAAATACATGGTATATTATTTTTTACAACTATTAGCCTACTTTGCGGCAAAGACATTGGCCTATTGCGTGGGTCCGTATCCACAAAGCAGGCTACTGTAAGTGGCAATCGAGATAGCTTCCGGTGGGGAGGGGGAGAAAAATTTTTTAGTGGGCGAGATAAACTGATGGTAATTTTTTCACTAGCCATGTCGCGACAATTTTTCGGGCCCCTGCCCCCCTCTGGCTATGGTTATGATAGTGTTGGTACTTTCTATCCTTTAATGTGATCTTTTTTATCCTTCCCCGTCTTGTCTTCGCGTCTGAGCGACTTCAGGCGATTTCCTCTCTCACGTTCCATAAAATGAGTGCGACCAGAATCCCATTAGCCGGCTGCAGTTGCTCGTGCTACATTTACACGCATTTAATTTCGACATCCTCATTTGTTGTTAAAAGTTTGCACATTTTGCAGAGATAGGTCATTTAAATTTACATGACCTCACTTGCGAATCCTCGGTGATGAAATTTAATAATGCAACGACTTTTGGCAATGAACATATAGTGAAGTTTACACAAATTAGAGCATGAGTTGCAGATTATTCCTTACAGAGCTGTCTTTGTGTATTGTGTATATGCGCCAGGCCAGGCCAGCACTCTCACAAAGTTCGCACAAACTTGGATCTGCGCTGTGCACAGCATTCATCTCGCATTCACGCATCAAGTTTCAATGTGAATGTTATACAAACACAAGTTCAGCTACGCACAACACAGTAAACCTTTTATATCCAGCTCTGACGCCTGACATAGCTACCCTCGATATGCAAATTACTAGATTTGGCTAAATGCCAACCAGGGCGCGCAGCCTAGCCGGGCCAGCTTCATTGCAACGTATGTGTGAGCAGACGATAGTTTTTGCTGTACGTAATCCAATGTATTGTGTGCGCTCTGGAACTTTCCATGCATACGAGCGCTGTACCTTAGCGTGTGCGCGCACATAACTATCGCTATTATATGTGCAGTGCATGCTTCGCACGAGCGCCTGGATACGTACCCAGCCTACGTACGTACGTACTTGCATACGACCGAAGGTACAAAATCATCCACACTAACTGCCATACGTTGTAACTCAGAACTTATAGGCCCTATGGCCTAGGTGGACACTGAAGGAAATATTGTTGACATTTTGATGTCGTAAACTAGAGAAATAATTGTCCATTCAACATTCATCATGTTCTAGAGTCCGGACCGGTCAGAGGCCACCTGCAAGGTAATACTTTGTTTTCAGAAAATAATACGTAAGGTTTAGTAGGCTAATTTCATTTCAGCTTTAGCGACGACGACTGTGAATGTTGTGAACTTGTGCCGTAAACGTTACGTTAGGATGTTAACGTTAGGCTATGTAGCCAGGAAATCGTTAAAATTATAACAGTTAACGGCTAAGAGTAAGACTTATTTAGAGTGCCAAAGTTTGGCATAACGTTACTGGTTCGGTTGGCATCACTATGACGGTAAATTAAGGCATAACTTAAGCCTAAGTTACAGTAGGCCTAGGTCATCCTTCAGTAAAATGGCCAACGATATGTCTAGGCTGCTGTAGGCCTACCTAGGCCTAGGCAAAATCATTCATACTAGGTCGACCGTTAAACCAGCATTAACGTTAGAGACTAGGCACTAGGCCTAGGTGCCTTGCCATGATAGATCAAGCCACTACATGGCCTAGGCCCCTACCTAGGCCTAGCCTAGACTAGATAATAGACTAGCCTAGGCTATAGCCTATTAGGTTATGCCATCAAAGAAGTCCTAACGTTAGGCTAGACTTCATTTGTTGAGTTGTTCTCCAATTAGGTCTAGCCTAGGCTAACCATGAACCTATGCTAGGCGTAAAGATAGGCTAGGCCTTACGTTACAGGCTAATGTTAAAATTATTAGGCTATGTAAAGTTGAAGGGCTGTTGTTGAAACTTCATTCCGTGCAATTCCTTTAGGCTAAGGCCAGGTCATTACCCTTACAAAAATTTCACACGTCAATTTCATATGTGAATTTCTCAAACGTGTGATTTTGGGCGCTTCATATATGAAAATATCACTTCACACGTGGGGTTATTTTCACATATGAAACACTTCACACGTGGGGTTATTTTCACATATGAAACACTTCACACGTGGGGTTATTTTCACATATGAAACACTTCACACGTGGGGTTATTTACACATATGAATCACTCCACACATGGGATTATTTCACATATGAAAGTTCCCAAGTGTGAATTTTACCACCTATGAAAAGACATTCACATGTGATTTATTCCACCTGTGAAATACTCTTCACATGTAGGATTCATTCCACCCGTGAAATGAGTTCCACCTATGATTTTTTTTTTTTTTTTTGCACATGCTGTATTTATTCCTCCAGGACTATGATTACCATGTGTGATTCATTTGATCTGTATATGAATAGCTTTATTCCTATAGGTTTGTCCAGGCCTCGATTTTAATAAATTTTTATGGTCGCCAGTCCATTGGACAATCTGTCTGCCTTTTTTGGTTGTCCAAAAGAAAATTTAATAGTCCACAAAGAAATTTGCAGTAACCTTTTAAAACAGCACTTTGTTAACTTTTGCACAAACTTTGGTTGCAATGTCACAAATTTTCGGGCGTCTCGGGCGACTAGGCGACTGTTAAAATCGAGCCCTGCTTGTCGCATAGTTAATTAGACTGCTTCACTGTCCTCTGACTCCAAACAGAACTCTGCAGTTCCAAAGTGTCTGTATTTGTAGCTTCTTTTACAAAAACATCAAAAGTTCATGTGCATGAAGAATGACAAAATTTTAGCTCCAGATTTCTTGCTGAATATATGCTTTCAAGTTAAGCTTGTTTGTGATCCTGTCAAATATACTATAAGTTTAAATTCTCCCACTAAAGAAATTGTTCTTCAAACATTTTCCCTTCTTCAGAACAGAGTTAATTGCTACCAGCAGCCATGTTCTTCCAATGCTTTCTAGTACTCTAATGACTACTGTATACACTGGTATATAGTACAATACTGTATTACAGTCAGTGTATACTGTGCTGTGCTTTTTCAGACAAAGGCTTTGTGTATAAACCTTGCTTGAAAAGACCTCCACTTAAGTTGCATGTGGCTTTTGTCCAATCAGAACTGACTTTCCTTTGTTGGCAGTGACAACCAGTGGTCAGCTTAGTTGGCTATATTGCATCAAAAGGGCTTGCTCTTCAGCAGTGTAACTTTGGGTGCAACAATTATACAGCAGTAATTCAGTGCTGTTGATGACCAGTGGGGAACATGTACAGTTCCACTTACAGATACTGTAGTACAATCATGGAGCTCCATGGTATAATCAGTGACTTGCCAGCTCCCTGGTCTAATAAATTACATACAGCATTGGGGACATATAGTGATGGATAAAGGGTTTCTTGCAGTAAGGGGCAGTACAACTAGCTGTAAGGCTATGATATGCTACTGCAAAACATCTTTCATGAAGTCTTGGACAAAACTATCTATGAAAGCGGGTGGGGGAAGATGCATGCTTGCTCAGATCCAGGATTTACAACCAACAGAAAGTTATTGTTGGAAATTTTTAATGGCTAGTCGTTTATCTTCCATAGTATTTTTTATTTGTTTTATTGAAAAGGATCTCCAAGTCACACCAGCTTCTTTTTAACCCCACATTTCAGAGATGATCTTATATAAAACTGCAGCTGGTATGAAAATTACAGAAATTTTGAGACCATTTGTTCCAAGTGCAGAGTTGGCAATAATTCACAGGATATCTACATAACATTCCCACTTTGGAGGGATTTTGATGATCATATAGATTAGTGAGTTGAAAAGTGAAAATTCATGCCCGCCTGCAGCTTCCCAGTGTGTTTCGATAATTTACCTTTGTGATGATATCATATCCTGTTGAATGAATTCCAATTTGATATGTAAATTTAAATTAAGTCACGTATGAAAATTGGTACCAAACATTATAGGCCAAAGATTTAACCTAGATGAAAAAAGTTTCACATGTGGAATTTCATTATTCACATATGAAACTAGATGTCCACACCAGCAAATTCTGGTTTCCTACGTGGGGATTATTAACCCATGTATGAAAATCAGTCTCATATGTGTGAAATCTTACTTCCCATGTGGGATTTCGTTCTTTCACATATGAAAATATCCGTCACACATGTGAAATCTGGTTTCATACGTGGGGTTTGATTCTTTCACATATGACATTCTGATCCATACATGGGAATTATTGTTTCCCACATGGGTTTCACATGTGAAAATCACATTTTCACATGAGACTCCTTGTTTCATACGTGGGATTTAAGAAATCCATATATGAATTGCCTGAATCATATATGAAAATAGCTCTTTCATATGGGAAACACGTGTGATTTTTTTGTAAGGGTACTGTAGCCTAGTAATAATAAATAAGCTTACAGTAGGCCTAGGGCTACTTTCCTTTCTAATAAAATCTTGTAAAAAAGAGGCACAGGCTACTGTAGGCCAACAAATGTCATTTTAAAGTGGCTCAGCCTACCGGTTATACTGAAGCCCACACATAGGCTTCGGCCTTCAAGGAAAGTTTGTACTACTAACGTTAGATCAGGCTTAGGCTAGGCTACCTCAAAGTTTGAATAGTTCAGTTACAATGAAATTTCATTTTGATTTATTTTGGTGATGATAAAAGAGAAACTTTGATGTAATTTCAGGGTTTTAAAAGGGTTCAAATATGGATGTTTGAACACAGTGACTTGGCGCAGTCCTACTCCTTTCATACTAGAAAAGGAACCAAATAACAGGCCACCTAAGCAACGGACATCATTGTGACTGATTGAAAGAGAGAGGAGCTGCAGCTTTCCAACACCTCATTGTGCGTATCAAAGTTTACAAATTTGGTAAGTTACATATAAATAAATGATTTAACCTTACAGGATTCTTCCTGTTTTCTATTTTGTTGTGGTCAGAAGTTTATTTTCCCTCAACTATGGTTAATAATAAAAGGGACATAGTAACATCAGCAATAACACATGCAGATTTTCCAAAATGAAAAAAAAAACTCAAAATTCTTTGTCAATTTCTACATTTACAAGACCTCTCACTGCTGAGATATTACATACTGAAATTTGACCCAAATTAAAACACACACACTCACACAAAACGAATGTAAAAACTAAACATGTAAACTTAATACAGTATAACAGAGAATGTGGGTTCTGATGAATGTTCAGTTTTTGATAATTAATAGCCTGCAGGGACTCCCTTTACATTGAGCCGGTCCCAGGTGATTTTTACCCCATGGTCCCTGAGATTTAGTGCCTGGTATGCCTATAAACAATGTGACCAGGCATCATGCCATTTTTGTACAAAGCACCTGGTTTTATCCACCCAACCACCCCCACCACCACCATTAGTTTAACATTAAACCTAATACTGAAGTCAATATTTTAATGAGTGAGAGCAATTAGGCATGCATCTTGATCAGAACACTTAAAATTTCCTTGATTTGTGTACATGCAATGACATAAGTTTGTGAGCTCATTTCTTGTGTGTATGGTCCTACATGTTCAAACTTCTTATATCCATTGTTATTCCATCATTATGCTGAATGCACTTTCAATGATTTGAAACAAGGCCCCTGCTTGGTCATGGAATGATGACACCAAGGACAGCTGACCCTTAAATCTACAAGACCAGGAACTTCCACATGCTCCAAATCTGCTCAGTATAAATTAGCTCCCTGCATGGGGTGGGGGACAAAGTTTTCATATTTATTTCTTTGCTACTGTATGAAGAAAAGAACTAATGGCAACAGCTCTGGTAGTAAGAGGCTACACATTAAAAGAGGGCTGTGTATAACATAACTTGGGCTGGACCTACAGTAGCTATGGCAATTCATTTCACAGTGGACATGAAGTGGATTGGGTAAAATATAAAGCCTAATCGTCATATTACATGAAGCACCGAGAGCATTACTGTTCAAAGAAATTGATTTTCAGTTTACACAGAGAGCTGCGTACCAAGCACGATAAAGGTCACAAGAACTACACTTGCATGGGGACCATCTGATGTGCATGGTTGATCTATTTTAAGACTTTTAGTGTTTTTCCTCCATCATTGAGACTTGGATGTAAACTACTGTACAGTGTAATTAACACATTTTTATCTTTATCGCATTCCATTGTTTCAGCATTAGCCAAAATGGCCCCAAAAAATCAGAAGGGGGAACTACAGGACTGAATAGAAGCTCGACAGTTTTTACCGTTTTGGAATTGTAGGCATGCAAAGACACAAGAGAGTTGGAAGAATGCCCTGATTCGTCTGCCAGTGAAGAGTGCAAATTATCAGTATTAAAGATCACAAGAATATCACAGCAAATATGAAGGGACTGGTGGACTTCATGACGACTTCTTTTTCATTGAGAACAGTAGGTCAAGAAAACTAGTTCCTGTTTCTTATCAGAAGTTAAAAGGTACCTTCTGAATACAACTGTCACTAGTACGGTACTCATTCTTGCACTTCTTGCAGAAATATAAAGTCAGTTCAGTACTTTATGAAAAGTGTGATACTCGTGACTTTCGAGATGCTGCACGAAAATCGTCGCCGTCTCATCTAGGATAAAAATGTACAAGGAGTGTGTGGTATTCTGCTGTCTTCGCTTACCTTTGTACATGTGCTGAGGGAAATGGCAAAATGGGTGAAGGTACATTCTCATTTTTTGTCATGTTACTTAATCCTAGAAGACATTTGTTAACAAAATGCTTTTCTGTGTTTGTGGTCACAATATTTTGTGTCGTCACCAGGGCTCGAAATAAGCTTGAAAAAGGGCACAGCCAAAATGAGCAAATTGGCTGTCGGTGCTGCTGGTTATTTTGAGCCCTGCGTCACTTTGGCTTCGAAAAATTTTGATTCTGTTTCCAAGTTCGAAAATGTTGATATCATTTAAAAGTGACTCATATTGTGAGGTTTTTAAGAAATATGTGTTCCACATAAACAATGTGTAACAATTTCGAAATTAATTGAATCTTAGAATTCATAGGCATAGGAAGCTGTTCAAAACGAGAAGGGGGGGGGGCTGAACATTTTTAGGATCACCGTCCTGGACGAGGGAGCCCGATCCCTTTTGGAAAATTTTTGAATATTTGAGGGTCCTTAGATGCAATTTGGTGCATTATTTTGGACAAATTTTAAGGAAAATTACTGCATATTTTTGACATTTTCTACAAAGGAAACAAACAAGGAAGGAGCTTCAACCTTGGATTGAGGTGAGGGGGGGGGGCTGAGGCATTCTTCCGCCACTCCACATTTTTTACTTTAGCCCCACAGCCCCCCGCTTCCTACGCCTATGTTAAAATTTATAGTGGGTTCAGTGAAAATAGCAATGTGACATCACAATTTACTGCAAATTGGATCTAAATATTCTTGAAACATAAACATTTGTTTTGAAAGTGATGAGGGCACTGACTTGTCATCCCGGCTGGCAGAAAAGGGGAAGCCATTCCTGTGTTCCCTTGCAATTTGCATGAAAAAGAAGTAAGTGCCTGAAAGCAACATGGTGCTTCATGTTTCAATATTCCAATACCCTCTGAACCTTTCAAACAAGTTTTCTGGTTTGTTTCTTTTGAAAATAATAATTCTCTCTAATTTAATAAAGGCTGCAAAATAATTTGAGGGCTTCATGTCAGAATAAATTAGGGGAATAAAATAAAATGCATGTGTCTACTTTACTCAAAAGGTAAAGAGACATTGCTCCCTCCCCCTTCCCCTCCCCCACCATATCAAAACCCTTGCACATATGTCCTTTTCAAATTGGCAGTTGTAAGTATGAACTTATATTATTCAACTGTTCCAACATGTTTTCGGTAAGTAAAAATTGTGGACCAACTTACATTAAGGGAACAAGCAGTCATCTGATCTCAATTGAATTTTGAAATCAAATGTGAGATATAAAAGTCTCTTACTTTCTCTTACTTTCGTTTACAAGTTTTTGATGTTTTCACATGAAATGTTCGAATACCAATAGCAAACCAAGAAGTTTTCATGCATGAATTAAACAATTCCGTTACAATAATATTGCACATAATTCTAAAGAGTAATTTACGGATCAGGATATTTTTCACTAATTCATATTTGGGTGACTGAATTTTCTCTGTAATAAAACTTGGGTACTTTAATCATCAGTGATGCTACAAAAAAGGAACGACAAGGGTATGGAGTGAGGGGTGAAACAGGTTCATTTCAAAGCCACCTCCTAAAACAGGATGTGGCACTCAGACTTTAAAGTCAGGCAAGTAGGCCTGTCCTTTTCCGATGGATGGATCAAAAGAAGTATGACATGTAGTATTTTCATGTATAGGTGGTAACATTTGATATGGGTTTTAAAAGTGTCAGGTCAAGTTAATTTGCAGTTTAACAGTGATTTTTCCTCTCTTCATTACATATTCTTCATACTTGTTTCATTCTAGATTCTTTACTTTACGGGGGAGGTGGGTAAGGAAAACTTGGAACTAGCTTGGAGTGAGAATGAGAAAAGAAAGTTCCTTTTTATTAATTTAGGATGGCATAGCTGTACTAGTTCTGATTTTCTTATTTAATCATGTCATTCTGTAAGATGTATAGAATTGGGGTTAAAGTTTTTAAAAATACAAATCCTTGTGAAATGCTTTACGTTAAAAACAATCTTGTTCTTATTTTCATGCTTTTGCTCGGTAAATTGTACATATAGTACATAAAAGTCTTCTCAGACAGGAATACAACATTGCAAACTAAGTTTTCAACCCATGAACTTTTTTCTTTGTACTCTTGCGGAAACTCAATTATAGGTATAAAGCATTTAATCTTTAGGCTATCATCTGAACTTTTAAAGACTATAGTGCCTTTTGGGTAAAGTTTTGAAAAGCGAAATTAATACTTTAATTGAAAGTGAGGTTAATGTAGCATTCCCCAGAAAAGAAACATCTTTTACAAGTGATATAAAAGAAGAGTATTTTTTTCAGATGGAAAATGAACATTTACATGATTTATAAAAAAATTGTCCTGCATGGATAAGATAATGTTTTTTGAAGAAAACCTTTCTAAAAAAAGTTCCACCTTTTGACCAACCAAAACCTGAGGTACGCGTATAATACCTCTGCCGACGGCGGGCCGCCGTTTAACCGGTCTTATCCCCGTGGTTGGCCCACCGGCGGTCCGACGATGGGAAAGCGGTGGTAGTTAACCGCCGGCGAGCCGCTGTCTTACCGACTCTACGACCGTGGTTGGCCCACCGGCGGTCCGGCGATGGGAAAGCGGTGGCAATTAACCGCCGGCGGGCCGCTGTCTTACCGACTCTACGACCGCGGTTGGTCCGACGGTGGTGAAGCGGTGGCAACCGCCCGCTAGCCGCTGCTATACCGACTTGCTGGCCCGCTGTCGGCCCGCCGGTGGGCCAACGTCGGAAACCGCCGGCGGGCCGCCATCGGACCGCTGGACAAATCTACGTCGGCCCGCCGGCGGTTGCCGCCGTTGGCCCGCCGGCGGTGCCGCCGCCGGTCCGCCATCCGGCCGCCGTCGGCTTGCTATCAGGGATATACATACATACATTGACATATACACCCACAAACAGAAACACACACATACATACACTCACCAGTGTGATTGCCAGGATTCCCTTTTGCCTTCAACAAGGAATTAAGAATGGAGCATGAGTGTGGGGGATCTGCCCTACAGTATACTACTAAAGCCTATTTGTCATGTAGCCCTATCCAACTAGTGGACGACAGTATCGATGGGCTGAAGTACCAATGGGACATAGTAGCAATGGGCTGTGGTATAAATGGGCTGAATACTACAGCACTGTAACTGAGGACCTCTGCGGCACTAAATCAATAGCAGCAGATGGAAATTATCATGGGCGTGAATGGAAAGGAAATTATAAAAAAATTCACATGAATTAGAGGATACTTAAACTACTAATGTACCTAAATAGGCCGTGGGCCAACAGCGATTTTTCTGCTGTTTCGTGCAACAGAATCCGGCACAACACAATTCCTTCATAGCTAGGTGTCAAAACATATATAGATCCAGGAATCATCAATCCACACGTGCGAAATTGGTATTTTGGTGAAATATTAGGAAAAAGATGGCAAATTTTAACATGATTTTCTTACGAAATTCAGCCAATCAGTGATGAGAATAGTGAGAGCAAAAGACCTATTGATGACTTTCAGCCAATCAGAGGCTTCGTTAAATTAGGTATACTACTCCAATATGGCGACCTTCCTGTCATCGACGCAGAACGTCAGGAGTGGCCAGAATTTTGTTCCATGCACATCGTTCCATGGACGAAAAGTAAATTTAAAACCTTCACAGAAGACACATGGAATATATTTACACGATGTGCTGTCAAATGGCTGAAATACAAATCGAAAGAAAGAGGAGCAGCTAACGAAACACTGAAGAAACATGAACGAAGATCCTAACGTTAGGCGAAGTGCCCATTGATGCAACAAGTGACGTCGGACTTCAGCTAGCCTAGGATATATCACGTTGACCGTTACAAGAGGTTCTGTGATTCACAGAAAATTACCAGGAAGAAAAAGGCGTTGACAAAATCTGTTAAGAACCAAGGTGAGTCACCAACCAATAATTCTAGCACCGTCTAAGTTAGGGCCTAACGTTAGACCAAGGCCACATGCACTTGTAATGTTATGCTAGCCTACCGTACTAAACTAACAGTTGAAAACAGTATTTTATAGTACAACAGGCTAGCATAACGTTGCAAGTGCCTATGGACTAGGCTAGGTTGACAATTCAAGGATAGGCCTAGCCTAGCCAGTGCTCTTTATTGATTGGATGTGATCAATGACACGGTGTGTTAAGCACTGCAACCAAGTAGGGCACAACTCCAGATTACCCCACCATTCTTCTGATTATTTATTATGGGTTCTCAGAGTCAGAAGAACTGAATGCCTGGCTGCACTCCCATTGTGGGCGGGGACATTGTATTGAACACTGGAGTGGTGGGGTGTTCTGGAGTGAATTCCATATGGATCCAAGACAAACAAAAAGGCCTGTCCCATATATTTTTATGATCATAATATTGTCATCTCTAAAATCAGAAACTCAAAAGCAGATCAGAAGTAACACTACACATACAGTGTTCAAAAATTTTTATTAGCTGACTGGAGAACATTTTGTGAAAAGTTGAAATATTTGGTTTACACTTCCAGAAACAGCAGTCCTGTACAAATTGTGTGTCATTTTTTCATTATCACCAAGGATCTGTGTAATCAGCCCTCTGTGTGCTTGATTGTCATGCTGCGATGAATGTAGGGCCTAGCTAGATCTTTAGTAGGCCTAGGCCTACAACATACTAGCCCATGTTTGGATAGGTGAGAATACATTGCCATGGTATATTCCAGTGTTATTTATGGTATAATATACCAGATTATGATAAGCCAATGCCTTTCCCAGTGGAAAGTTAGCTGTTGTTGAACTACTATTGAAGGTGGTCAGAGAGCAAAATGTCACAGATATACAAACTTATCGAATTGCCACAGTTGTGCAAGCTTATTGAATTGTTTCAAAAATGTATGATTAAATGTCACAGATATGCAAGCCCAAAGAAAATTTTACATGCTGTTGAATATATGGCAAGAAAGGTGGTGTACAAGTTCATTCTGGGGAATTCTTGCCATGGATAGGTTGTTTTCATGGTCTCAGACTTGGCAATGTCTTTTAATGCAGATAAGTGCAAAGTCCTTCACTTTGGTCCTAAAAATTTCAGCTATGATAATAACATGAATGGTTGTATTCTGAGTGGTGTGACTTTTGAGAAGGATCTGGGTCTAGTTATTACAGGTGATTTAAAGCCATCTAGACAGTTTTCAGCTGCTGCTGCTAGGGCTAATAGGGTGCTTGGATTGATCAAGAGGAATTTCAGTAGCTTTAGTAAAGAAATTGTACTAAATCTGTATAAGCAGTTGGTAAGACCCCACCTTGACTATGCAGCCCAGGCTTGGAGTCCCTTCTATGAAAAGGACAAGCTTCTTTTAGAGCAAGTTCAGAGGAGAGCCACTCGCCTTATACCTGAGGTGAGACACCTACCTTATCATGTTAGACTTAAGCATCTTGAGCTTACCACCCTGGAGTTGAGGAGGATTAGGGGGGACATGCTTCAGGTGTACAAATTTCTCTCTGAAAGGAATCCTTTGTTATCGTGCAATTATTTAAAGGTTCAATGTGATTCTCTGGTTTTGAGGCCATAGTAAGAAGCTAGTTAAGTGTTTTGCAAGGCTCGACATTAGGAAGTTCAGCTTTTCTCATAGAGTTGTTAACGAGTGGAATAGTCTGCCTGAATGGGTAGTTAACTCCACATCTGTGCACTGCTTTAAGGTTAACATTGACAAGTTCTTCCATAAGCGTGGTAGAATATAATTGTGCTGGGCTCGTTTGGTGTTGGTTGGTTCGTTTTCAGTTAAGGTTGTATGGACTTCAGTGCATCTTATGGGGCCTTAGCCCTCCTTTGCCCTTTAACCTGGTATGTTATGATATGTTATGTTATCTTGAAAATTCAGTGGTACAGTAGTATGGGGATGCATATCTAGCATTGAATTTGGGTGAATCTCTGCACCAAAATAATAGTCTTTTTTCTACACCCACATTGATTATTCAGCAAAGCTTAATAAACTACAAGTTTATTTTTACATTGTGGGTTATCTAACAGATAATGCAGATAGTTTGAGGGTAGTACAGTACTATTTCAGTGCCAGACATGGAAAACTTGGCCTAGGTTTTTTGTCATTTTTTCCTTCTCAAAACAACAGAAGAGAATTTAGGTAATTACAGTGAGGATGAATCGACATGTACAGGAGAAAACTTGTTTCCTACCATACTTGGCTCTCCAAGAGCCAAGTACTGTAGGAAAGGAGTTTTCAGGTCTGAAAGCATTCATACAAATTCCACTCCCAACCCATGGGTAGGCATCACATGTTTCCTGATAGTTGTTTACTGTGCCACACTGGAAAAAAACAAGCAAACGAGACAACTAGATAGGCAAGAGGATACACATCACACTAACATGATGTGAACAGATCAGTGGTGGTCAGCATCTTCGGATCCTGGTTATGAGGTATAAGGAGCCGTAACATCTTTGCTTGTAATTTGTAGGCTCTAACAAAGATTTTTATTTCCAGCAGGATATTGAAGGTTAATTGAATTCTACCTTCTACCTGACTTGCTGAAGTGAAGCTATTTTAAATTGTGGGCAGTTCATATTTACTGGACTAATCAACAACTGTAACACATTTGCTGATTTTGGTGCAATATGGAAACATAATGGGCCAGGAAAAAGGTTCATGGTTGTATGCATCATGGATGTTCTGCAGTGGTGGCAGATGTATTGCAGCTACAGTATCTCTCTCATCAGTAATTAGGAGAGAGGATGAAAAATAGGAGATTTTTCGTCATATATGGAACTTGATACAGTGTTCAACACAGCAAAATAACCAATACATAGCCAACCAAGCAGAATGGTATTTTGAAAGTTACACAACTGCCTTGCCACAGTCCACTGTTTCTGTTCAGATAGGAATGAAAATTATTATACTTGTTCTTCCAGGTACTAATTTAACTAAGAGTTTGGAAAGTAACCCTCTGAACTTGATTCTGCGAATTGTGCTGACACAGATTACAACATCCAGTCTTGGAACATGATATGTTGGGATACCTGACAATATTAAGGTACAGTAACTCCTATGTTCTGTTTTTAATCTAGTGCCCAGTTGTATTCTCAGTTCTTGTGAGTGAATGTTTTTTTTTTCACCAGCATGTTGAATATAATTGTCCTTAAGTTGGCCCATCTACATAGATGCATTGAAATGAATTTCTTGGGAATCTAGGAGCTGTACTGCAGTGAGGGAAATGAGTATGTACATTGGTTGGGCTCATACTACTCTGTGGTGATACTGAACAGTTTTCTACCACTGTGATCCAAATTTAGGCTAAAAGCTGACCTTAGTAATATATTTATATTTATATATAGCCTTGCTAGCTGTGTTCGCTGGTGGAGAAGTGAGCCATTGGTGGTGTTCATTCAGAGTAACTCTTGTTCTTTCAGGTATGTTCCACTGATTGTTTGGGAAGTTGCCCTCCCTGTTGAATTCTGTTGAATGCGATGCTGCCACACTCAAGATCACCTTCACCCATTTGATAGGAATAACATCAAAACATCTGAAAACATCAGGAACTTGAGTATTTGGTGCCCTTATGAAGGTGACTCCTTTATTACTTGCTTGTGAGTTGTAGCCTCAGGAAAAATTTTGTATTAGTATAGAATTTGTGAGTGACTTCACATTTCGGTCTCAGGATCTCCAAAAGTTCATTAACTGTTGCAAATTTCACACTAAAAAATCATTACATAGGTTCATAGTGGTGATGGATAGGCTGCTACCACTGCTCTCAAACTTAATAAATAGGTAAAGGTTAGTAGTTTCATTTATATCCATAGTGTGTTGACTTGCACAAATACAGTTCAGAAAGCAGGGTAAGATGATAGAGGTTACAAGACTGCCTTGCCTCATACTCTGAGCAGTCCTTGAAAAGGAGCTGAGCCATCAGTTATTTTTATACATCATAACTTTTGTTCTTTCAGGTGCTTTCCTTCCACTGAGAGGTCTCAGAATATCCTTCCTTGCTGTTTTCTATGATCTTGCTGCAGGCTGAATCAGACTATGTTCTAACCATCTGAAGAGGTTACTGTAAGGAAGTGGAATTTTGACTGATTTGGCGTACCATAGTGATTATGTAACCGTTGAATGATAATTTCCATGTATGCTACAAGAATTTGTAGTGTGAGTGCCTCAGTCTTCTTCTGGCAGCCACACTGTTTAGCTTTTGACTGGAGATTACTTCTGGTTTGGGCTCGTAAAAATCAGCTTTTTCACCTAAAAGATGCCCCGTATCCCGTCATGAAATATCCGTAAAGATGGTTACTAGGTACTGTTGATGTCGGTATTATTTTTCATTGACCTAGGCAGTTTTGGATTGTATCCTGTTGGCAACTTTTGAGTTGCCATGCTGCCACTGGACTCTGAAGGGATCTGTATCCTGTTAGGCTGTTGCAGCCTTACCTGTCATGAAAGATGTTTTAGAACCTGTTGTGAGATGCTGGAGACCTTTGATCATTTCATGTATTGCGACCAATCTCTGAGATGTCCGCCCCATGCATTATGAGTTAAAGTCGCAAGCAAGTCTACCAGGAACAGAAGATACCGCTTAAAGTGATTTTATGTAAATAAGAAATAATTTGTCCTAGATTTGTAATGAAAGATTGTATTGAAATTGTAGTGTGGCCCCAGTTAAGGCTACATTAATCTTTGCCAAAACTGTTGGAACACCTCCCTTTATTGTACCATGTACTGTATGATGTCGTGTACCATTTACGAAAACCCCATTCCCCGAGTACACTGTTTTTGTCCAAATGACATTGTTATCTCCAACATTGTACAGGTGCAGGGGGTGTTCCAACAAGTTTTGTCCAAGATTGTAGGCCCTAGTTACACTCAGTTATCACATCCTGTGTATATTAGACTGTTGGTATGGGGTAACAGGGAATTCAGAAGAATATTTGGAGTACAGTAATTAAAGTGCATATGAACAGGAAATGTAATCAAAATGTTGTGTGAAGTATTTTTAGACATGTGATGTTTATATTTTGTTCTCATGAATAAGTGCTTGAGAAAATTGAGCCAATTTAGGGCAAGGGTTGAGAACAAAGGGATTTCTTTGATTAGGGCCATGTGGTCTATGGCAGGGGTGGCGCCAGTATTTGCCTGACAGGGGGGCCAAGCTCCCTGACTGGGGGCCCCAACCCAAAGCCCCGACAAAGGCAATGAGTTGACAATAGGGTGAGGAATACAAAATTTGGGGGCATGAAGCAAGCGGAAACATATTTGGCTTTTTTTACAAAATTTTGAAACTTTGTGCATTTTATTGAAGAAGTTTTGAAAAGTTTGAATTTTTCTGGAAAAAAATTTGAGAAATTGGGTTCTTTTTAAGGAAAATTGGATTATTTGGGGTCTTTATTGAAGAATATGTCCTTCCTATGAGCAAAATTGAGGAGATTGTTGGGGTGACTGTGGACGGCCATTGGGATTACATATTTCATTGTACTGATTATGGCTCCCTGACAAAACTGGAAAATTTCCCCGATGGGGGGGGGGAAGCCTTCCCTGACGGGGGCCATGGCCCCCTGCTGGCGCCACCCTTGGTCCATGGAGGGTGCTATGTTGCTTAGGTAATGTCAGCTGTTCAGTGATGAGTCATTGGGATAATGAATGAAGGCTATTGTTTATTGTTTACAGTGAAAGAGCTATGTGATAGTTCAGCATTATTCTTAGTGGTTTATATTCATACCAAAGACTTTAAAAATGGAACCTACTGCCATTGTGCTTGGTGCTCAGCATAAGCAGTGGAGTAGAGAGAACAAGCCAGTGAGCCACAACTGGAAAAAAGGCCGTGTCAGGCCCAACTTAAACCATATGATTAGAAACTGAGCCGTAAAACCTCATCTAACTGTATTCATATTGTATTAGTTGTTTTTTACTGAAATCATGCTTCGAAGGAAAAAGGATCCTCATTGAAGGCACATGAGTCATGAGGTGTATCTTTTTAGCCCGGCCAAAGACCAGCGGTGTCAAGGGAATAGTTAACAAGCTGCAGAATTGATGCACTTGCAGGGTTTCCCCTGGGCTTTAGAGAGTGTGAGGTGGTATGAGTCCATGTGGGTAATATGGTGCCAGCTTTGGCACTATGGTTAGGGAGAATATCAATACTTCAACAGCTAGTACAGTACAGGTGGCAATTACAGCAAATTTATGTGAGGTGGTGGCCAAAAACTACGAGGTGGCTGCCTCACAAAAAGAATGCTAGGGGAAACCCTGCACTTGAGTTTCATTAGTTTTTAAGTCTGTGTATAGATTACTGGAATTAAGCTAAGTGATGAGTAGTAAATGTGGTTATCATTGTACGTTATGTCATAGGAGAAGAGTATTTAGTCACTTTATGGGTTTTAATCTGAGTAGGTTAATGTATGTTAATCTGCTATTGTGGTTTTAATGAGATGAATGTAGTATTCCTTGGTTTGACTAGCATGAGATCCTTACATCGGGGAATATAAGGTGAAATCCTACATAGTTGACAGGAGTTCCCAGACTTTGTGGGTGGAAAATCCTCACATGCAGAGTGGCATTAGGGTATGTCGTCACTTTTATCATGACTTCTGTAATGGAATGTTAACTTTAGAGTACAGTGAGATGCCTTGGAGGAATGGCATTCTACACATTTCATATTGAATAAGAGTCTGTTGTGTACACTGGTATTTTATGAGGTGAATTGTAGAATTTTATTGAAGAGCATTTACATGTTCAAAATGACTACATGGGTTGTGTCTTGAGTGGGTAGGTACTGTATGGAAGTTAAGTGAGAAGCATATGGCATTGGTATTAAAGAGAAATTAGTCGCAGATGTTATGTAATTGTATTATTAGAGAAATGAGAATTTGCAGTAACATGCATGTTTTACAAGAAAAGAGATTTCCCCTTGTGTAAGAATAGGTACAAGATATGCCAAACATATTGTCACATGTCGTGATACCTTGTTGTAAATATTGTAGATTAGGTTTATTGTGTTCTCTTGAAGTTCATCATCAATAAATATCCAGTCGTTCTAACCCAAGAAAACTCTTGCAACTCGTTATTGATAACTTATAACGTCGGAGCGTAGGGACCTTAAACCCTGCAGCGCGCATATTGCCCTGCCCGCCTTAAGTGGGATCACTTCATTACCATCAAGGGGGGCTTTTTATCATCGGGATTTCCAAAGAATGGTCGAAGCCAATGCGAAGGGTAGCACAGCTCATATTAGACTGTAATTTATTGAAATGAACTGAAATCTGAATCCATTCAGCATTTGTAACTCCCAATTATAAAACAAAATGATTACTAAGGAGAGATTCATAAGATGAATGGCAATCGAGCACTTCAACCTACGCAGAGTATATGGTAAAACAGTACAAATTGTTGAATTAGCATAATATGACACATGATGTTCAACGGCAGACAGACTTCCAACGTACCGGATTCAGGCGTGTGGATCGATGGTTTCTGATGCAGAAGGGCCTTTACTACAACTCTAATGTGTTTTTGAGTTGTGCCAGATTTTGTAGCACGAAATCCAATTTTTAGGCCTTATATTCCACTCTGGCCCACGGCCTAAAAATCAAAACTTATGAGAACACATAGTTAGCAAATCAATCCCAGTGTCCAACTTCCAATTTAATAGCTTACTCAGTTGCTGAGATATAAAATTTTGAAATTTATTCAATTATTCAATGAAATCAATTGCACAATCATATGTGATGTTCTTCTTCTAAAATATTGCTCTTGTATCCTTTTTAAAAACAAAAATGTTTGTATGACCTTGAAAAATTCCTTTTTTTTTCTAGCATAGCATGTTGTATTAAGGATAGGGCTTGCATAGCCAAGTCATTCTACAACAATACGACAGTCATCACATTTTAAAACAATGTGAAGTGGTTTTAGAAAAACCAAGAAAAGAGCAGAATGCAACTTGAGTTGTTTATGAGTGACATCACAAATTATTGTGCATTTGACCATTTGCAATTGAGTGAGGGACCTTTTTAATTCATCATCTGATATCTCAGAACAGAAATGCCTGGTGAAAATGGAGAGTTTTACTAATGAGATTCATATTAGACACTTTTCCAAATAGTGATCACAAAGCATTGTGGGATAGTATTTTGGCCACAATAAAATGCTAGTGACAAAAACGGTGCATACCAAAACTCTATCCCCTAATCGTTTGTAATTGCTATTTGGAAAAGGGTCTACAGTATCTTTGCAACTTATACTTTCATAATTTTTGACTAAGAGTACAATTTAAGTAGCTGAAATTACAAGTAAACTTACCTAAAGTCTTTCACCTGTGAGTGGTACCACAGGACATCAGCCTCTTCCTCGTTTTGAACCAGCTCAAATTTTTCATGTTTTAGAGCCTTTTGGACAAGTTCCACATCTGTGAACACTTTTATTTTCCTGTCAAGCTGTGTTAAATCTTTGTAGTCTTCTCCGCCATCATTTTCTGGCCAAGTTTCATTGCAGACTCTTTTTAAATACGACTCCTCAATTTCTGGAGGTTCTGCTGCTATGAATGTGAAATCCTTGGTTTGCCATGGCAACAGAGCAATATCTCGGTGAATACTTTCAGTGATGTGGTTGGCATAATCTCTAGTGACATCCCCTGTGTAAGATACATATGTTCATTAGCATCATATTCTGTCAGTGGAACATACATGTAGTACAGGCTGTAATTCCATTTTCTGGTAAAGATGGGCACCATTTTCTGGTAAAGATGGGCACCATTTTCTGGTAAAGATGGGCACCATTTTCTGGTAAAGATGGGCATTAGAGGGTTCCAACATCTATCGCAAAAGTCCTACTTAGAAAACAATTTTCTTCCCGAAATTTCCACACCCTTCTGGCTGCTAAAATCAGCCAACTACTCAAAAGAAACACCTAAAATAAAAGAGCTTGCAAAATTTTCAGAAAACTTGGCACAAAATTAAAACAACAAGATCCAAACCTTTGATTTCATTTTAAGGCAAAAACCTTTTACTAGGCTAGATGAAAATCACTGCCACTGCACTAAGGTTGTTCTGCAAAAGAGTTGTGTAATGAGTTAGAGAACATCCTTCATGGTTGATAAGTGGGAAAATAGGGTGCAGTAATAGGAAAATTTTGGAATGATGCATTTCATATTTCTTTTCTTTGTAATATTTTGCTAAAAATTTGCTGAAGTGTAGAGTAGTCTAACACCAGAGAATCAAACATGTTTGTGCCACATTCCTTTTTTTTCAGTGCACAGTGAAATTGCCACTATCTTTAAAATGACTGAAATTTTTATCATGTAGTGCTGTTGTAGCTCAGAAAATTTTCTTTCCCTCCTACATTTGGGGTCTACTCCTTATGAATATGTGAATAATATATGAAAAACCAAAACAGTTTTGCTAAAAGAAAAATCAAAACTTTTAGTAACTGTTGACACCATATTGTACATGGATAACTAGCAGGGCTGGAGTCGAGTCCACCAATCCAAGTATGAGTACCCTGGTATCCGAGTCTGAGTCTGACTCCAAGTCCAAGTCCTGATGTCTGAGTCCAAGTCTGAGTCCAAGTCCGATTCCCCGAGTCACCTGTGTAAATCAAACATTTTGTTTTGAGTGCAAGAGGACAAGAATTACACTGAAATAGTGAAATAGATTACCTCCATATTCCACATCTTTAAGTGGAAAAAGTAACGAAAAGGCTATTTGTCCAGGAATGTAAAAGAAAGGAACCATTCGAAATGATGGCTCGTCTGCATGATGTATGCTAGAACCAAATTCATCAAGGATATACCAGAACGGTTGTCGATTCTCTGGAGAAACTTCCTGGAAAATAGAACATTGAAATGACCTGAAATCAAAATGACCAAACTAAAGTTCTTTCACTTCTTCAAAATATGAAGGAAATAATTCAATAATTTCCCCTTTCCATAGTCCTTATGTGAACTAAAAAAGAAAGATTGCCAATATCTTTGTGATTATTTGTTCAATGTTCAAATGGACAGGTACTGAGGCTATGTGAATCAAAGCTGTGCAAACCATTTCTGCCCTTCAATGCCTGATTTAGTAAGTATATTAATAGTCAACTAATCAAAAATCTTGTCTCAATTTTCCTTGTAAAATGTTAGGTGAATAATTTGTTTTAAAACATGGAAATATGGGACTAGAATTTTATGATACTGTAAACCAATTTAAAACAAGAAATACTGAAGTGTGTCATAGGATCTTCTGCATAACACAGGATACAGTACTTACTACTGTAACTTCCAGTAAAAGCTTACTCCCAGAAAAATTGTTAGATGTCTATTTGAAGGGGGGTGGGGGGGGGTCAAACTTGGAGAGTTTCTTATTTTTCATTTCACCTTCTACTGCTCATACTGTAACTGGAAAATTTTGTCTACCTACTTTTTAAGAAGCAGAAAACTGTAGCACAGCGACTTTAAAACCAGGAGACAGAGGTTTCAAAGGGGACTTGGAAGGTTAGATCCACCCCACCCCCAATAATTTTCAGTCTGAAGGTTTTCTTTTAGTGTAAGAAAAGCCAGCATTACCTAAAAAATGTCAAAATCCAGAAGTTAAATAGTTCAGCCACCATGCCACCCCTCCTACATTTCAACCTTCTGATGAACCTGCAGCATGAGAGTATTAACTCTGGCTTCCGGCAGATGTGCATGTTCCCCAATCTCCAAGCCATAAAATGAGACCTCTGTTACATGCAATTTTTATTAAAGTTAAGCACCATATCTGTAAATAACAGCTACACTTTGTCAAGTTACTTCTAGCAGATGATGACTGAGCATTATTATAAATCTCTTTTTCACATTTTAAGCACAGGCACCAGTAAATGATACCATAGCAAACACACTAGCTATCTATTAATATAAACAGTAAAGTGAACAAGTATTTGACGTGGGCTTGGACGTATAGTATGTACTATTTAGAACAAGCAACTAATATTATTACAAACATCTTTAAAACTATAAAGGTGCTGCCTCATAGTCTCATATCAGTTGATTTTCTATCCCTGGTTTCAATTTTCAATATCCTCCCACAGTCTTCCAATAAACCTGGCTTCTTGAGAAATGGATTGAAGTGAAACAGAACTTGGAATGACTCCCTGTTTTTCCCTGATGTACTGTACCATACTGTAGATCGCATGATCTCAAATGATAACCTAAAAGTCACATCTGGCCACAAGACAGCCCAATCTGGCATACAAAGCAAACCACAAGTGAAAAGAAATTAAGGTTAAAATTATGAAGCCCATGGGCATTAATGGGCAGGGGGCAGCAAAAATGTCCTCTCCCAACTTTTTGTAAGGTGAGAATAAAATCCACACTTACAGTACTCCTACAGTATATTACAGTATTTTTTCATCTTGCAATACTGATGCCCCCTCCCATCCCCTGCCTTTTGATTGGAATTGTGGTTACCCATAAATTCATCTCAGGCACTTGTCATCACCATCAATACCTTTATCTCAGATATTTTTGCAACATTATGTAACATTTTATGATGCAAAATATAAATAAAAAGGTAAAATATAGTAGCTATTTCAATACTTTAACTCATAACCACCAAGATAGCTATATTATATCATTGTCTACTTGTAGTGGGACAGCTTGAGTAAAGCTGTCATTTTTCAGTCCTCTGAATCCCCTAGTCGGGTAGATATAGGGTTTGACCCTAAAAAAATTCCTACAAGTGAGTTTTATGCAGTTTTGTATCAATTGAGGTGTATAATATACCCAGGAAAAAATCCACCAAAATCCACCTATGGAAAGGACCGAAATTAGGTCAAATCCAAAATGGCGGCTTTTTAAACCCTTTTTCATACTTTATATCAAAAAGGTGTATGTAATGTAAGTTTTATTGGCAAATTTTATGGATGAAAATGTTTCTGTGACTATATTGGACTAAATGTTTCGAGATACCTTGCAAAAAGCACAATGATGACGTCACAATGACGTCGAAAACAACTTTCCATTGAAAGTTTGAATGCCCTCGTATAATGGTTTTATAATAAAAACTGAACAATAGAGAGGGTAACTGTACACTTTAAAGGGCTTATGTAAAACTGAATGATCCTTGTGACATTTTTAGTGCTGAGGCTAAGGGTGTTCTGAAGTTAAAAACCTCAGAATAGTATTGCACAATACCATGTTTTCAGGAAGAATGGTGAAAGCGCCATTTCGTGGTATTTTGAAAGCTGATATCTTTTCACATGAATTAGATCAATGGTTGAAAATTCGTATACAGTAGAAAAATGTATAGCTATATAAATAGAATTTGATGTCAAAGTTGCATTGCTTATCTCATTTTTGAAAACCCGGTCATTTAAAATGTAATTTTTACTTCTAAATGTATTTTTTTTTCAAATTTTATGAATTTGCGGGCTCTTTAACAATTGTTAGAAGGCCCTCGTAATTTAGCTAACTTTAACATTATTCCAGGTCTATAAGCGAGAGAAAGCATAACCATTCAATGACTCTAATTCTTAAGTGCTGAGGTCCCATACTGGTTGCTTCAAAATTTCTCAAGGTGACGTCTCATGTGCCTCGAATCGTCAGCAAAGGGTCACGGGAAAGGCAAAAAACGACTAAAACTGTGCCGAACGTGACCTTCAAAGTTAACCTATTCCTTATGAAACCAAATATTTTAACTGTTAAAGTCATAATTATAGCAGTTGATTTCCAACTTTGAAATCCCATTTTGACATTCAGATACCAAACTATTTGTTTAGATCAGTGGTTCCCAACCGTTTCCAGCTCATCGCCCCCTTTCACGATATAGGAGTGGGCAAACGCCCCCTTCCATCTCCCTTCCACGGTACTACTATAAATGAAACGAAAAAGTTAAGGCACATATTAAAATAAAAGGTACGGATGCAGCTTTTGCAGGTGTGGACCTGGCCCAGGGTAGTACAAACAGATAAAAGTGGTACCGAGTCTTCCTCTGCGGTGGCAAATCCAAATCTGCGATGAACAAGGGTGCGAAGCCTTCATCGGAGTCAAGGGTGAAAAACGTTTGTACTAAAAGAGAGAAATATTTTGGGGATTCCACAGAGTTGAAGTGTTCCCATAGGCGTAGGAGACGGGGGCTGGGGGCTGCAGCCACCAACCAAAACTTTTGGGGAAAATTCGGGCAATATGCTGAGAATTTTTCGGGCACCTACCCAAAGAAAAATAATGCAATAATGTAGCTAAAGGTTATCACTAGTTTAAAAAACTTCCTTGGTAGCCTAATTAAAATAAAGTTCTGATTTGAATTGCACCAGCACCTATAGAGTCGGTAGAAGTTCATCAGTGTGTTTTTTAATGGTTAAAATTATACTATAATTATCAGTGGTGTATTTAAGGGGGCAGTGGGCCATGCCCCCATCACTGATGCCAACTGTTTTTAGTACCTAAAATACGTACATTTTTTAATACAAATTTTACTTCAAAGATAGCATATGTGGCACCAGAATTTTCAAAGGAGAGGTGGACACCGCTCCCCCAGGCCAACGATCACACAACATAATGCATGCCCTCACCCCATGACAGAAATCAAAAAAATTATAATCAATATGGAAGGGTAGTAACACGGCAAATGATTGTATGTAATTAGCATGCGGTATGATAAAGCTGATGCATGCCTATATGATACGTACATTAACATGTCGAACGCGCGTGGGGCACGGAAATTTTTGGTTTTATTTTTCGGGCAAGTCGTTCAGCCCCCCCCCCCCATCAACTTGGGCTCCTATGCCCATTCCCCATGGACAGAGAGTCTAGAGGCCCTTTGGCTGTCCCTGATGGGGCAATGTCCCTGTGGGGGACCAGGGGCGATGCCTCCTGAAGTTTTGCAGTATGGACGAGATTGCCAGCACGAGAACTAATGAAGCATTTTAAATCACCCTTTGACCATTTGTCCTTGAGTAGCAAGTAATGGAAGTTTTCTTTGATTCTGCGGTTGGCTTGTCTTGTGGGTGGGAAGACGGATGATAGTGGCTGCATGGGGCTTTGGAAGACTTATGCTACTCAAGGTGTCCTACACAGGGTATTAGGCCTATTACAGACAGCCCAAATTCGCACGAAGAAATATAGCATTTAGGAAGACATTTAATACCCTACTTCCTTTTGCATTGCAAACGTTCTCTATTATTTTTCAATTATCTACAATTGTCGATTATATCAGTATGTGCTTCTATACCCGAACATCAAGGCAAGAATTACATTTGAGATTATAGTGGCAAGGCAACTTTGATCTATGGAACCCATTGCCCCCCCCCCCCCATCGCCACTGATGAAGGTATGGGGTCCTCTTAGATAAAAGTTTGAAATCCAACAGTGTTTGATGCGATTTCCTGCGAGCTAGCAGATGAGATAATTCACAACTTTGTAGTGAACCTTAAGAGGGAATGTTAGACCTACCCGACTTGTTAACTAAAGCCATTTTATTGCATACCTACAGTACTTGAAACTTCAGCTAGAGGAAAATAGTTGGTATCTTTTTTAGCCCCGTTTAAATTAAGTATGATCTCATTGTTTTCAAATGCCCCCACTGCCACCTCTTGGCTCTTATCCCCTCCTAAGTTGCGAAAAAACCTTCAGGGGGCGATTCCCCCCAGTTGGGAACAACTGAGTTGTGAGTATGGGTACGAGTACAAAATCCATTGACACACGGCAGACTGTCTGCTCAATGAAGTAAACCTTGTACAATCCGTTTATCAAAATTTGTGGGATTATGTCTTCATTATACTTTTTAAATTGTGAAAAATAACAGGACCAGGAAGTATTTACATAGCTGGGAATAATTAACGTAAAAACAACTTGAAAAACAATCTAATGAATATTATTTCCAGAATCTGTGGTTAGGTTATCGGTTATACCATCCCTATATTTTCCTGCTTTACTAATGAATGAAATAACAAAACTATTATTTCAAAACAAAATTAATAATTTTTGCAGATTTTTCAAGGGATTCGGATAATCTCTGATTTCAAATTTGTTACACCCTCCAAGTCGTTTCCTGGAAGCTAATACACATGATTTATTTGACTGCTGTTGCCACAAATCCACTTTGCCTAGTAAGTTATATTGTGTCTTCAAAAAAAAGGTGGAGTTTAATAGGGCAGACTTCCTCATTCTAAAGGCTAAACCAGAAAGCCAAAAGGCTTCGTGATTCCTTGCCGAAAGGGGGGTGCTTTGTTACACTGAGTTTCATCCATCAAATTTATACTTCTCTACTTCATCATTTTTTATGATGTGGTCACAATTTCACCCCTGCTCACATCAGCTCATGCCACATGACCTTTGAACCAAAACTTGAATAACCAAAAAAATGAAAACAAAAAAAAAGGTTTTCGGACTTCCACCTCTGGTGATCTTGAATGACCTTTGATCTCTGCCAAAAACAATAGGGTTCTCCCCCTTGACATGACAAATCTACATACCAACTATGAAAACCGTCTGTCATTCCTATCTCATGATATCACGATTACAAGGTTTTTGGACTTAGACCTCTGGTGACCTTGAATGACCTTTGACCTCTGCCAAAAACAATAGGGTTCTCCCCCTTGACATGACAAATCTACATACCAACTATGAAAAGTATCGGTCATTCCTATCTCGAGATATTGCGATTACAAGGTTTTAGGACTTCCACCTCTGGTGACCCCGAATTACCTTTGACCTCTGCCAAAAACAATAGGGTTCTTCCTCTCGACATGACATGTCTACATACCAACTATGAAAAGTATCGGTCATTCCTATCTCGAGATATTGCGATTACAAGGTTTTTGGACGTCGACCTCTGGTGACCTCGAATGACCTTTGACCTCTGCAAAAAAACAATAGGGTTCTTCCTCTCAACATGACAAACCTACATATCAAATATGAAAAGTATCGGTCATTCCTATCTCGAGATATTGCGATTACAAGGTTTTCGGACTTTGACCTCTGGTGACCTCGAATGACCTTTGACCTCTGCCAAAAACAATAGGGTTCTTCCTCTCAACATGACAAACCTACATACCAAATATGAAAAGTATCGGTCATTTCTATCTTGAGATATCGCGATTACAATGGGTGTCACAAACACACATACACACACACACACGACATCACCATCGCATAGATTCCTTGCCTGCCTACGGCAAGGAATCAAAAAGTAAAAGAAACATTTTAACATCTCTCCTTATTTCAATTTCTCCGACCCACAAAAAGCTTTCTATTCCAGCAGGAGTACAATCCCCCTTGAGCGACACTCCTTAGCTGATCAGTCACTTCAAAAATGTTATCTGGTCTTTCTTTAGCTCAAGTACTCAGCCTAGTTATTGTTATATCATGCAAGGCTGGGAAACAAGTGCTGCTTTAGGCCATGCGTATGTAACAAAATTGTAGTCCAAACCTCAATATCCGAGTCCGAGACAACCCCTTCGAGACCGAGACACCTCTTCATAGATAGGGAACTTTTCAACTGAAGTTCTAATCAACTGTTAACACAATTAGTTGTACCATAGCTCCTTGTTCTGCAACACACGCCGTCTGTAAATTCAAGTTTCTTTGAAATGCAGCACTGTTAAATGCGATTTCCTAGCATCTAGCAGATGAGATAATTCACCAACTTTGTAGTGAACCTAAAGAGGGAAAGTTAGACCTACTCGACTTGCTGAGTCCCCTTTATCTCCAATTTACTGCATACTAATTTGAAAGTTCAGCTAAAGGAAGATACTTGATATCTTTTAAAGCCTTGATTAAATTTAGTATCTCATTTTTGCAAACGCCCCCCTGCTGTCCACTTGGCTCTTATCGCCAAGTTGCGAAAATGCACCCCAGGGGCCCCCGTTGGGAACCACTGGTATAGAGCATCCATCATATTCTGAAAAGAACACATCCATTATGCGTCATTTTCAGAAAAAATTTTGCACTGATTCCCTACTTAACATTTATGATTTAACCTCCTTTGGTCACTTGCTTGCTGTGTCCCACCAAGGATGGGGGATATGCCTCTCACTTGCCCCTCGTCTGTTCCTGCACAAAGATATACAGTTTACAAGAGCATTGCGCCAACATACTTCCCCCATTTCTGCTTGCTGACCACGTGTATTAGGTGTACAACCCCATTAAATGTGTTGATCACCATCCCCGACTAAAGACAGCTTTACTTGGGTGTGGCACATGACCGGATCACCGTAGGTGTATGTCTCCAATAAGTTTTAACGAGGACGTACACATAATGTGCTTTGTTTCTTTTCCACACTTTTAAAATCCTGGCAGCGCCTTTGTTAGCTTGTGGCATACCGGGTAAATATGATTTTACTAAGTTCTTCCTCAAATGCTGTTTTTCTTGTGTTTAAAAATGAACCTGAACAAATAGATTGTAAGCAAAACCAGTACTTTTTAGGTCCAGTTACCAAAACCAATCCTATCATGCATTACGCTTTAAAAGCTATATCCTACTTACCTTACCACCTAAATGCCAAAACATGAGAACATGAAGTTTACTTCACACATTTTCCGTAGGGAAGGCAAGGAGGGTCTGATCCTAATTTTCACGATTGTGTATAGTCATAAGTGATTTCGGACAGCCACAGGTCAAATGTACTACTGGTTTTAAATTCAAATGTAATAACATTTAGTCAATCGAACATGAGTGGAACAAATTTCCTGTGATCAGGAAAATGTGCAAGTTTTATAGACATGCATATTAACATGTCCACCAAGACCACCATGACATCAGCTATTTTGCAAATAATTCATTATAATAAATTTTCTTGAACAGATTTTGATAGACTTGATATAATTGGAGAGGGTTTCAACGAGTAAACCGTTACGGACATAGAGTTAGCCAAGGTTTCCTCAGAGGTGATACTAATTCCTTCGGGACTCAAGAAGTTTATTTGACTGTCAAAGTGTTACTCTCAAGTCCAATGCTGGCAAAACTGATTTAAATCCTTACTACATAAATTAGGCGGGTGAGGGCTGGGTGGGCACATTTTGTCTCCAATCCACCCAACTATAGGCCCGAGGCTGCCTCAGTAACGTACAGCGTGGAAGTAGCAAAGAGCGAATCTACCACTATAGCTAACTATCCAGACTCACAATAACATCAGCATCAATTGCTCATAGTAGGTGTTGAAATGGCACACTCAAATATTAAACTACTCCGGGAAAAATACCGTATAATCACCAGCTTAATTCAGGGCCGCTCGGAAGGGACTGAAGCCCCAAATAATTTCAGTATGAAGATATTTTGTCTAAAAACGACAAAAAATAGTAGCCTACTCTTACAAATGTCAAAACTCAGGAGTTGAATGGTCCAGCCACCAATCTTAGAAAGCTTTAGATGGCAGGTACTGCAATTGTATATCTTAACTATTAAATGTAACTGCATTGGGTAGGTTTTTCACTGCTAATTTGATTGTAAATGGATGCGACCAAACCGGTGAGCATGCTTAACCCAGTGTCTTCTTATTTGCAATGTTCGATTCCATGTATTCTACTGTCGGTGACATAGAAGTGATTTAAGTACTGTATATGTAAGCTAAAGAGGATCCTTTTTATAAGCTGTAACTACACTTAACACGACTGCTTTGCCCATTAATTGCACATGTGATAGCCTATCGTAAGGGCAAAGGGTAAACTCTACGGGGATAGGGTCATAACTTATACACAGCAAACAGGCCATGCTACCACTTGAACTGACAAGAGACTTATTTCCAAAAAAAAAGCACAGCTTCATGACATTCAATTGTGTGAAAATGGGAACATCCGAATATTTAACAAATAACAACCCTAAATCAACTACTAAACAGTCACTGCCATGTTGGATTGAACATTACTTGGGAAGTATATAGTTTTGATTGTAACGTTCTTGAAAACAGACACGGACAAACTAGGGTGCTGCCAGATGATAGCAGGGGCCATGGCCCCCATCGGGGAAGGATGACCCCAAGGAACTTTTCCAATTTCGTCAGGGAGCCTTTATAGGTACGATGAAATATGTAATCCTCGAAGACGTCCAGCATCCCCAGACGATTTACTTGAATATGCTCTCATGTACAGCAGATTCTTCGATAACCCCCCAATTTTTCAGATTTTCTTTCCTAAAACCCCAAAACGTTCAAGTTCTCTAACCAAACATTTTCGGCACGCTTTTAGAGCCAAAAATTTTGCTTTCAATATCCTTCCAGCAACCCATTGCGCTTTTCAAGTCTGTGGGTTGCCCCTCCCGCCAGAGGCTTGGGTCCCTGGGACAAATCCTGGGCCATGCCCCCCTGGACAAACCTGTTGAAGGACCGAATCACAATTTTGTTTCTCTCTCCAGTGTGCTCTACCACTTGGTAGCTACTATCTACATTACAAAAATGCTTTAGTAATAACACTTTACCCCTGGAAACCTAAATGCAAGAACCCAAGAAGACTTTTTAATCTTGCATGTATTCTGTAGTAGGCAGAGAACAGTCGTTTTAGGTGGTTTTTGTGACTTTAGTGTCAGATCATGGGTGAATTATGAAAGCTTCAGGTCTACAGTAGTACTGTTGGTCAATTTAATCATAATACCATCATGCCAAACAAAATTTGAGTACAGCAAAACTTTTTGAAATCAGCAAAAAGTGTTATTTTAGATGCATTCACCTTTACAATGACGTCAAAACGGCCATTTTGGAAATGACCCATTTAAATAAATATCTCAGGAACCGATTTTGGTGGATTTTTGATATGTTGTTCCCCACCTCCAAATCTACCAAAAACCACTCAAATCTCACTTCTAGGAATTTTTTGGGGTTAAGGTACATTTTGTCACAAATCTACCCGACTACCCTACCATCATCCATCCTCCCCATCTACCTGCATCATCAAATTTATGAGCCACTGGTCTAAGTCACACTTCCACAAAAATGGTGGAAGTAAACTGCTGTCTGTTTAGTGCACATCCAATGCCATTTAAAGTTAGTTATTTAAACATTCATACTAATGGGCTGCAATTTTGTAAATAACCCAGAGATTCCAGGGGCAAGGACTAGGTGAGCCCCTGGAATTCCACACCCTCAGAAACAGAGCTTGGCAGTTGGCACTGCATTTTTAAGAAGTAAGCATCCTTTTAGATATAATATTTCATTTTATTATATTAGATCAAATGTTATTACTGTAGGTATTCATCAGAGGCAGATTAAGAATTTCTTGAAAGGGGTGTGAGTGCACGGTGGAGGAGAGGGGGAGGAGCATGGTGGAGGAGCACGGTGGAGGAGCACGCTGAGGAGCATGGTGGAGGAGAGGGGGAGGAGTGGTGGAGGGGAAGAGGGGAAAACAACTTTGCATATCAATAATCCAAACATCGATTACAAACCTAAACAGTTGTAGTAGGTAGTACGGAAAGTCGGACAACGAGTTTAAATTTTCCAAAATTGTAAAGGAAGGAATGGGCGCTTCCCCCTCCCACTGGCCTTCTGGATCTGCCCATGTTCAGTACCTGATTGGCAATGTTGTAGGTCTGGTTGTACTTCCACATAGATCTCAAAATCCTGTTTATACGTTCTGTACTGTCCAATTCATCTGTTTGGCTGAGATGCATGAGTTTTTCCATTCGGTCTACAAGTTGAGGCATTTGGGTCAGGTGACTTCTGGCCTGTGAAAGCCTGTAAGTCCACGCATGATCCACCAGAAAGATGCTGTTGAATATACAAAGTTTCACTCGAGATTTTATAGCAAATGCTAAATCTTCAAAATACTTGATCAAAATGCAAATCATTTTATTGTAGAAAACTACTGTAAAAACCAACTGCTGGTTTAATACAAGATAAATATCTTTCCACCTGGGTAATCACTGATACCAAAGTATTATGTGGTACAGTAAAAGTATTTGGAATCCCATCAACATGAATACAAATATTAGTCACAAAATGACACAATGTTGTTTATTTCAAACCAAAGATTTCATCCCAGAATGCCTTGTTACTGCTCCAGTATAACTGGCTACTACTAATGAAACACCAAGCTTTCTAGAGCAGGCCTTACTAATGTTACTTAAAAGTTCTACTTCTAGTTTATTTCTAAATTCAAACTTTACCCTTTAAACACTTGTTTTTAGGCTATATTATCTAAAATCAAAGAATATGGTATCAGAGTGTAGCAGAGTGGTTGTGCATGATATGCAGCACTGTTAGATAACATGCCTCAGAATCTTGAAGATATCATTATTTCGAGACAGGTATAGGGGAGAACCCCCTGTTGGGGACGAGGAGAGAAAAATCCCCAGGATGTTCAGCAATGTTAAATGCTTTTGAAACCAGCCAAACCATTTGTAATTCATTAATTTTTTCCAGGCACTTTCACAAACAACTTCCACTAAAGATAATACAATTACTTCCACTCATTTCAATGTATCATCCATTCTTCTATCATTGAGGTGGTCTGTTCATGAGGCTAGAATTCAATAGGAGGATTTAGCCATCAGGCGACTTAATACTTCTTTATTTTTCACCCGGGAAAATGGCCTTTTCCCGGGGAACTTCGGCTAAACGACCCTATTGAATTCTAGCGGCATGTTTACAACCATTTTAATGTTTGACATCTGGTGACCTACTGTACTGTACAACTGAGATGAGCTTTGGCCTTCACAAACAACCGTACTACCCAAGTCTTATATTACACATTAACATGATACTGTACCAAGCAGTACAGTACCCAGAGTAATGCAATATCCATGCTTTCAATGTGCATGGAAATCAACAGGAGGGTGGGCATGGGGTTATTTCCCCTCCCCATGGGGTCATGTCCCCTCCCCATGCACCTTTGAAAGTGGGGGTGATTCTCCCCCTCACTTTTTCCAGAACCCTTTCAAACTACAGTATAATGAGCACATGCCTGATTCCATAGCTTGCAATACTGAATCTGCTGATTCAACGTAGTGAAACCAGACTCTAAAATGGCTATTCTTTGGTTAAAATTTGTACCTGCAGTACTGTAGGAAAGTGCCTCATATTACACAGCAAATCACCTGGCCTCCACATTTTTTCTGAGCATTAAGTGAGCCATGGATCCCTGGCTTCCCAATTTGTGCTTGAAGTACTGTACAGTAGTTCTGGTCAAGGTCATGTCCTCCCAATTGAGTTTTTACTTTTATTCTCACTTGTATGTATTAGCCAGGTTGTCATTAAACAGTTTTCCTATTAAAATTTGGGGTTCCTCAGAATTTTACACTTTAGTGCAGGCTGTGAGTCCTGACTGGACAACCTGCTGTATAGAGGACATACAGTGTCTTCATCAAAGGTATGAAAGAATATTGTTTTAAAAGCAACAGTAGGCATTTCCAGGGATTTTATGTGATGTAACGTGATTGAGATTCCCAGGCACTGAAGGGCAAAACACACATGCAGTAAGGGCATTTACAGATATATGCACAAAGCATAACCATAGATTAGATACTACTGTGACACAATGTATGCTTGCCCTTCAAAACTAAAGAGACACGCGAGTCCCGTGACGTTGTGAAACCATATACATACAGTACCCACACACACTAGTTATACTAGTGCCATCATGACTGCAAACTGCAGGGTTCTCAAACTTCTCATCAAAAGCAAAGAAGCAAAATATATTTTGTAAAGTATTGTAGTATTACTTTAATAATTATATTACAACCAAACTAAGAGTATTTACTTGGCTCCATCAGCAACTTTGACACCTTCTTCTCGGCTGACTACCACTTTTAAATTTTGTTCTGAACTTTCTGACAAATCTTCATCGACATAGGTAAGCATAAAAACATTTCCTGCGTCGAATATCTGCAATTGAAGAGAAATGAGACAATGGGTTCAGTTACCTAGCAACTCCCACAGACAATTCACCTACTGTAGACAATCTCTCCACAACTTCCCTTGGATGAGCCCGGGCCTTTCCTACAGTACCCTGAAAATTCCAGGCTAAACCCAAACCCCTTGTACTGTACATGTACAATAAGTGGAATGGACTGAATTTGAACCAAAAATTCACTTGTTTTAGCTTCACTGTTCTCAATAATTTCAATAGTTAATTCAATAATGGAACTACAGTAACAAACAGCAAGCTAACAAAATCAAAATATACAGTTCTTAAGATTTAATAACATATTACTGCACAACAATGAACATTATACTGGAGTGAGGGACAGACTGGCAAAATTTCGTGTACATTCTTATCAATATTTGACATTTTTATTAAATTTAACAATAGTTAAAATTAATTAAAACACATGCTGCTAGAATTGAATAGGACATTTTAGCCAATATTACCCGAGAAAAAGGCTTTTTCTCGGGTGAAACTTATCTCTATAATTACAACAGTTATTCCCTTGTACAAACAAACTTGCTCTATTGTCCAAGCAGGCTTTAAAGGGGTTCAAACCCCTTTAACTTTATTGATCTCAAGATACCTGAACAGGAAGTTCTCTGATAGATTCTGGATTAAGAGTGGTCAACTAGAGATGGCTAAAACTTGCTATTCGTTTCTAGTGTCATGATAGATACAGTTATGCATTCCACTACCTTTGTGATAGGACTAAAAGGATAAAAACTCTCATTGCTTACAGTACTTTTAGTATCATGCAATTTCAAAAAAAAAGGAAGCAAGAGGGATGCAATTTCTGCTTATGTTGATGGATTGAATAAATACCCTGTACAGGACAATGAAGCTGTTGGAAATCCTCATTTTTTATTTGCAAATTACTGTACATGGCCATTTTTGAACTCTCTCACTCAAAAAGTGATGTACATACAGTGTAAGTCCTGTCAGGGGTCTAAATTCTCACTGTTCAGCTGTTCTGAGAACAGTGCTTTTTGTGCCGGAACAGTACTGTACAGTAATGTACCTTTTCAATAGCCACTATTCTGTGGAAAAGTGTTTTCCCAGAAGAAGCACATTGCATGTACAGTACGCATACTGTATATCCTAATCTCTGATAAAGTATGTACGGTACAGTAATCATGTCGTGAAGGTAAAAAATCCACGTAACTTTTGTCTTTTGTATGAAATGCAATCTCACTCCAACCTTGATCGATTGAAGTTTGTTAGACTTGCATCTGTTACTTCCATTTGCTGCATGCTGCATGGTACTGTACAGTACCTCTTCTGTGTAAATGCATGTGTTTGCCTACTGTTTGAAGCAGAAAAAGTTTTGTGTCTCATTATTGCACTGCAAGCGAAAGTCATCTTCCATCACCCCTTGTCTTGCGTGGTACATTGCAAATGACTGGTAACTGTTCACTGATATTCCCTCCTAATGAAAAGCCTATTAAATACTCTTGTGTTTAGGGCATTTTGTATTAATTTATCCTCCAAGCTAGCAACAAACAAACCAATTTTTTTTCCTCCTTTTATTCAATGTACAGTCAAATATTTACAAGAATCGTCCATGTTATTATCCTGTAAATCAAGAGGTACAGTAGTTAACAATTGCTGAGAAGTTGAGAACAGACCATAATATACACTTTTCTTTAAAATATAAAATCACTTATGCAAGTCTGACTGCTGACATCTCACAACCAAGGTAAATGGCCCTTTAAGAGTGCTTTTTTTATCCTTTAAAATAGTGTCTGCACGGGTAGTAAAAGTGCTACCCGGGTAGCCAAAATAATTTAAGAGCGGGTACCTGGGTACCCGAAAACCGCAGAAACAAAAAGTTTATAAACAACTCACAACACTGTTGTACTACACGTATTGTTCGGAGGAGGTATCGTGTCTTCCAAATGGGGATAATTAATTAGTGAAATAAAAGCAAGAGATAAAATAGATTGGGTAAATTGATTAGCAACTGGTACAGTAACTGCTTATTAAAATCTGAATTGACTAGCGATTACTTCATCTTGGTTAGCAGTATAAATATTAAATAACGATGACCAAAATAAAGCAACATTTTGTAATTGGACACAGACTCCATGACACTTGCCCAATATTTATACCTGTATCAGAGTGGTAGTGGCCACAAGTTCAAGAAGACTAAAAATCATCAAAACAAAATCGCATAGTTTCAAATAGAAAATTAACAATGAAAGAAATGTGATAAAAAACAACCAGTTAAGAAAATCACTATTTCTTAAGGTCTGATATCCTCATACTGTACTGAATTTGGGGGCATTTTTCAAATCAAAAAGAAAGCTTTTAGATTATACCAACTTAAAAAATTTCAACCAATCAGAGTCTTCAGAAGTTACTGTAAGTATTGTTACGCTTGGGCAAGTAGAGTACTGTACCTTTAAAGGGCAAGGCCGTGCGGAGCGCCTCGAGATTAAGTGGAGCTCCTGGGTTTATGTGGGGCGGCTCCGCTAAGCTACTCTCTATTCTACTGGTTTTAGACGTGTATTATGTCAGGATTAAACGATTTCTTCCCTACCCCTGTGGAGCATTGTCCCTGCACGTAGATTATCCCTGGCTTATGCTAATTCACTACGTAATGTTACCTAATGTTATGTAATGTTGCGAAACTCCTCATTTCCCATGAAAGCATACATGGGTCAGTCATTTTCGGGTCACGACTTCTTATTGTTAAATGCAAATGTATTCATGTTCCCTTTTTAAATTAAGGCTCGTACGACTCGTATCAACACGACTTTTACTGTAAGTCTATTGTATTCAGCCTGGTATAAAACGCATGAATTAATAGCGCCCAGGCAGACAGAGTATTACTTTCAGAGTGTTAAGCAGCACACAGAAGAGTGTTTAGTCGCTTAGGCAGGGTTCTGCCAACGCCCTTCAGCCGCGGTTACTTTAACTCTGTGTCTGTGTACTACGCTAATCTACGTTCAGTTTTTCGACACCTTTCTAATTTAGTTCGAAGTTATTCTTATTTGCAAGTTTAGTTTTCTTTGAAAGGTTGTTTTCGTTTCAACACTGAGTGAAGGAACTCTCAGTTTCAAGATTATTACATTTTACAGAAATCTACGCTTGTTCTTCGTGTCCCTTTTTTTGACTTGTTGACTTAAGTGGCCAATTAAAAGACACCAGCTTGGGCCAAGACTCCACACTGCTGCAGGCCGGATCGCTACCACGCCCAGGGTTCAACGATAACCCCTTCAACGGAGGAAAAACGTTGCATTGGTGGCAGCGGTGGGATAATTACAACCAACGGTCAACAAGCAGGAAAGGAACGAAAATGGCAAGTAGTTCTTCCGTTTCTAATGATCAGGCTGGTGCTTCCCTAGATAGTGCCGAAGTTTTGTTAAGTGAAATTCAAGCCCTGCAAGAACGCTATGGAAAGTTGCTCCCCGGTGAAGTAACTACTCCGAAACCGGAAGATGTAACTGGGAAACGTAGTACAGACGATAGCGATGAAGACTACCTTGGCCTCTCCCCCCACGAATGGTCAAGTAGGAGACACCATACGGATGTCCCTACACACGTGAGTGGGGAGGGCAGCTCACGAAAGGTGAAGTTCGACCTTGGGCAACACGTCACGATGAGAAGAAGACGAGGGGATGCTGGCTACAGTCCTGATCGTCGGAGGCAACACCAACCGGAAGTTGCCTCCACCCCAAAGCACTTTCCTATCGGAGGTACAAATACCGTACATAGACATGAAGACTCCAGGACAGAAAGTAGTGACACCTTGAAGAAACCACTTATGTTACCTGAAAAATTCGACGGTTCGAGCTCTTGGGAAGACTACCGTGTTCACTTTGAGAGTGTGGCGGATATTAATAGGTGGTCTCGAGAGGACAAGGCATGCTTTTTAAGAGCAAGTTTGAAGGGTGATGCCTTAGAAGTGTTGACCGAAATGACGCCTCGGGGCAGCATGGGTTTTACTTCACTTGTAGATGCCCTTGAACGGAGATTTGGACACGAACATCAAAGCCCCCTTTTTCGAGCTCAACTGACAATGAGGACTAGGCAAAGAGGTGAGAGCGTACAGCAGCTGGCACAAGCTATTCGTAAGTTGGTGAATGGAGCTTATCCTTTCTTAGAGAGCAAGGCCCGCGATGACATTGCACTGGAGCACTTCAGGAACGCCTTGGATGACATGGAATTGCAAAGGGCAGTATTTATGTCAAAGCCACAGTCCTTGACGCAAGCTGTTTCTATCGCCGCCGAAATGGAATCTTTCCAGAGGGCACAGTTGCATCATACTAGACGAGGAAGTAACATTCGTCATGTAAAAGAGGAGGATGATAGAGAAACTGCTCCAGCCCTTGATGTATCCAATCTCCTGAAGTTACTAAACGAGATGAAAGAAAGTTTGACAGAAATCCAGAAGTGGAAACGGACAATGGAAGGGAGAGGTGACTGGTCGGACACCTCACATCGTGGTCGGCGCAGGGGAAATCCTAAATGCTGGAACTGTGGAGAGGTGGGTCACTTTCGAGATCAGTGCACTAAACCAAAGAGAGATACCAGTGCTCAGCAGGGAAACGGACCCGAGTCGGGCCAGTAGGCCCTTACCCGGCTCAGCAGGATGGTCAATCAGGGCCAAATCCAGAGAATAAGGTACCGATCTTGAACCACACCAATACACATGAGCCTGCACTGGACCCTTCAGGGATGTACGTGAACGTCAAACTTCATGGCCAGGAGGTCAACATGCTTGTAGATACTGGTGCAACTATTACAGTTATTTCCAAAACCCTCTTCGACAAACTTCCTCATGAGATCCGCACCAAACTCAGGAAAAAGAGAACCTATATTTGGATGGCTGACAAAAACAGTAAGATGAGAGACATGGGTACGATCTGCCTGGATTTAGACTTTGAAGGCTGCCTTCTTAAACAGGATGTGCATGTCCTTGAGGCTGATTGCGGCGCTATCTTGGGACTAGATTTTATGATAGAGCATTGCTGTAACTTGGATTTGACTAGAGGCACGATTTCTGTCGACGGCTTTCAAATACGGTTAAATCAGAAAGAGAATGCACATTCCCTTTACCGCCTCAAGGTAACGGAGACAGTTTCTATTCCCTCCGGTCACGAAGTTATAGTTCCTGCCGAGCTTCTCAGACACGGTCCAGGAATGCATGTTGATAAGTGTGAACACCTTGAAGTGGGACTAGTCTCACCCCTCTTGAGCTTTTACGAAAACCATGCAATTGTGGTAGCCCATGCTCTGGTTGATGCTTCCAAGGGAGTGATTCCACTTAGAGTATTTAACCCAACAGAAGACAGCGTCACCTTGTATCAAGATTCCCAACCAGCATCTATTGACTTTGGAGTGGACCTTATTGAAACTCATAGAGAAGATACCCTAGACGGTGAGTCGAGTACCATCCGAGTAGTCAATGAAGAGGAAACAAAACCGGCTGATGGCGTGCCATGAGAAGATTCATCAGGAATGGCCGACCACATTAAGGAGCTTGCCGGGAGGATGACTGGGGATCTGTCTGACACCCAACGGAGTAAGGCAGAGTCACTGCTGTTAGAATTTGGGGATCTCTTCAAGAGCCCGAAAGGCCCTATTGGCAGGACCGGCCTTGTGAAGCATAAAATTAACACCGGCGACAATATACCCATCAAACAAAACCCCCGAAGAATTGCTATTCACAAACAGGCAGAAGCAGAGAAGGAGATAGAGAAGATGTTGCAAAGTGGCGTTATCACTCCTTTCAATAGTCCATGGGCGTCCCCGATTGTACTGGTGAAAAAGAAAGATGGGTCTACCCGTTTTTGCGTTGACTATCGGAAGCTGAATGAAGTCACCATAAAAGATGCCTATCCTATTCCTCGTATCGAAGACAGTCTAGAGTCACTGGAAGGATCCAGGTGGTTTTCGACACTAGACTTAGCCAGTGGCTACTGGCAGGCAGAAGTAGATGATAAGGATAGAGAGAAAACAGCTTTCGTCACCAGAGAGGGCCTTTATGAATTTACAGTTATGCCTTTCGGGTTATGTAACGCCCCAGCCACTTTTCAACGGCTGATGGAGCGAGTTTTGAATGGCTTACAGTGGGAAATTGCCGTGCTGTACATTGACGACATCGTGGTGCATGGACCAAACTTCGAGGAGCACCTAAATCGACTTAGAGCTGTGTTTCAACGACTTCAAGAGGCCAACCTAACCCTGAAAACTACAAAATGTTCCCTGTTCCAACGACAAGTAGAATTTCTTGGACACATTGTCTCTGGAGAAGGAATTAGCCCTAATCCTGGTAAGGTAGCAAAGGTTGTCAACTGGCCTACGCCGGCAACGTTGAAAGAACTCAGAAGTTTCTTGGGTCTTGCAACCTACTATCGCCGCTTCATCAAGGGCTTTGCTGACATTGCACGTCCCTTGCATGCCCTCACAAACAAAGGAAAGGCTTTCGATTGGACCGAAAATTGTGAAGAAGCATTTGCAACTTTAAAGAATAGATTAACAACGGCCCCAATTTTAACGTACCCAACGAAAGAAGATAACTTTATCCTTGATACAGACGCCAGTCAGTATGGCATCGGAGCTGTTTTATCGCAGAAACAGTCAGGCAAGGAACTCGTCATCGCCTACGGGAGCAGACTACTTACGAAGCGGGAGCGAAATTACTGTACAACAAGGAAGGAAATGCTTGCAGTTGTCTACTTTACAAAGTACTTCAGGCATAATCTGTTGGGGCGCAAGTTTCTTCTTCGAACCGATCATGGCAGCCTGAAGTGGTTATTTTCTTTTAAGGAGCCCGAAGGGCAGGTCGCAAGATGGCTGGAAAGCTTGGCATCCTTTGACTTCCACATAGAGCACAGAGCCGGAACCAAGCATTCAAATGCTGACGCCCTATCGAGAGTGCCATGTAGACAATGCGGTCATGGGTCCGAAGTTACACCACCACTAACTGAAACCACGAATGGCCACGAGACTGGTTACCAGGATGAGAAGAGAGGGGGTAGTCTGAAGAGGGTAACCAACCGTAACAACCAACCGGAACCAGTGTTGGGCGTAAACCGCATGACTAGTGAAAGCCTCCGGAAAGCTCAACTTGAAGACAAGGAACTCAAATTCTTCATTGACCTACTAGAAAAACACTCACAGAAGCCATCATGGGAGGAAATTTCTGGTGAAGGGGCTGATATAAAATTCTGGTGGTCTCGTATGCAGCAGCTGCGTCTCATTAACCACGTCCTCTACATGAGGTGGGAAGGAGGGAGAGAAGATGACATCACCTTTAAGCTAATAGTGCCCAGGTCACTGAGAAGTCAGGTGATGTCGCAACTCCACGATGTAAACACCGCAGGACACCTTGGCTGTACCAAGACGTGGAGCAGGGCAAAGAACTCCCAGGCTACTGGAGAAATATGAGGCAAGACATCCACAGGCACTGCATACAATGTCACCAATGCGGATCCCGAAAGAATCCAACGAGGAAAAACTGCGCCCCCATGCAGAAATACCAGGTTGGACTACCCTTGGAACGCGTAGCCATGGATATAGCTGGACCGTTTCCAGAGACACACCGGGGCAACAGATTTATTCTGGTAGTTGGTGACTATTTCAGCAAGTGGACCGAGGCGTACGCCATCCCAAATCACCAGGCGGAAACGGTTGCGAACGCTTTTGTGGAGCAGTTTATTTCAAGGTTTGGTACACCTCGTGAGGTATTTACCGACCAAGGGAGGGATTTCGAGTCCCGACTGTTCCAAAGTATGTGTAAACTTCTAGGGATACAGAAGACACGCACCTCACCCTTTCATCCCCAGTCTGATGGAATGGTCGAACGGTTCAACCGTACCGTTGAATGCATGTTGACTAATTTTGTTTCATCTAATCAGAAGGACTGGGACCTTCATCTCCCGTTTGTCACCATGGCATATCGAGCCAGTGTTCATGACTCAACGAAGTACACCCCTAACATGTTAATGTTAGGAAGGGAGGTAGAGATGCCCATTGATCTAATCGCCGGCCTTCCGCCAAACCAGACTAGGGACACCAACGGAGCTAGTGGGGGAACTGAGGGCTACAAACTTCATACGGATTACGCTGAACGTCTAAGGGAAAAGATGAATGCGAGTTTTGAATTGGTGCGGAACAATCTACGAAAAGAAATGACCCGACAAAAGAAACACTACGACAAGGCCAGCAAGGGACACCTTTTGTACAATGTAGGCGATACTGTATGGCTGTACGCACCAACCAGAAAAGTCGGTCTCAGCCCTAAACTACGACCAACTTGGGATGGACCCTACATAGTGACTGCAAAACTGAATGATGTCAACTATCGCATACAGAAGAACGTAAAATGTAAACCGAAGGTGGTACACGCAGACCGTCTCAAGCCTTATACAGGGCCCCACGACGCTTCTTGGTGGAAAGGTCCCAGCCAACCGGGCCACGCCCAACACAAAGCCGATGCGAGTGTGCAATGTCACATACCGTTAAATTCCGGTGATGTAGGAACAGCTCCTGATTACCCCCTGGGGGAATCTAGAGATGCCGCTAAAGCACCAGCAGAGAGGACCCCGGTGAGTACAGGACATGGAATAAACCCTGGCCGACAAAGATACAATCTGCGGTCCAGACCGAAAAACGTGTAAAATTTTACGGAGTCTAAGTAGAGGAGTTCAGCGCCATTCGGATGCTGAACTCAAAGTATGTGTTAGGAAATGATCTTTTTTTGCGAAGGAGATGGGTCTTTAATCACACAGACCAATCGGATTTCTTGTGTAGGGTCACCCCAATCGGAGGTGACCAGCCCCAGGACAGCACCATTCGGCAGCTGTCCACCCTCTCCCCGCAGATTATATGGACGAGTTTTAGGGGGAATTTTTTTTTTTTCCTTAAAAAAAAAAAAGAAAAGCTCAAAAAAAAATGTGAGCGAGAAAGGTTTCCATAAAAGTAGTGTGAGGCGGTTGCCTCACTTCTTGGAGAAAAGAAGTAAAAGAAAGTTGCGGCATTTGTGTGCACTTGTGAGCTTTCAACAGGTGAGCTATCTGCAACAATTCCGCTTCAGATGAAGTTTAAAGTACGATCACTAAGGAAAAAGGATCGCGCAACTTTGCTTCTTTAGTTAAAGTCAGCTGCAGATGCCTTGCTCTTTCTAGCTCTAGGCATTCAATGTATAGATTATTAGGAGAGCAATCTGAACTCAATTGAGTTAAAGGAGGCGTCTCATCCATATACAGCGTAAAATTATTTTAAGTCCTTTTCTTCAAGGTCTTAGGGAAGGAGTCTGAAATTCTGACTCTTGTTTTGATTGCTTGGATTTTGATGATTCATGGTAAGTATGAAAAGAATAGGGAAGCAGATAATAGAAGGCAGACAGTATAAAATGCTTATTGCAGATGTATACTGTCTCAGAAAGTTTCAGAAAAAGTTCTAAACTAATCCTAATTATCACAACCATGTATGAGTGCAGAGCTTGCAATTTAACTTTTCGCCGCTCTAGCAATCTCAGGCGACACCAAAGAACTAGTTGCCCTTCCTTCGGACACCAGAGGACCGAAGTGTGTAGCGGCTGTGGAGGTCAATTTTACCGACGAGATGTGCGTCAAAGGCACGAAGGGAGGTGTAGGGGTACTGGGCGCGAACACGACCAAACGGAACGTGTTCGCACACGGGCGCTCCAGTCGGAAGCGCCCGTGGGTCAGCACCAAACGGAATCTGCACCTGACGCCATACTAGAGGTATTTGTGGACCCTACGGAAGACCTCGCCCTCGAGATGCAGAATCGAAGACAGGCCTCCACCCAGACCTCAGCAGAGAACTCACCGCCGGGAAACCTGCAGTTGAGGAGGGGGGAGCAAGTGCTCGTTCGTGGTCGGAGCTACACCCTCCTGACAGATTGTTTTTTGTGTGTAGCACCGGACGATATTACCTTAACAGAGCAGGCTACGCAGACCACGGAGACCAGCGGTTTGGACTTCAATGAACGATGGAGTTTAAGAACAACGCTGGTAGGTTTTGACACTGAAGGAAATCCCCTCTCCCGGTCAGAAGTTAGGCATGAATATAGCTGTCCGGTGAGAACGCTGCGTTCCTACGGAGGGCCGTATAATCAATTTTTTGTACCTCCCGAGTACGCCCCTCACCCACCATTTGGAGGAATTATCCCACCGGGAGCATCTTTGCTGCCACGCCCTCCAATGGCTAACCAGCGAGGATATGAAGAAATGTTCCGGAGGGAGACTGAGCGTCATGCCCGTGGACTGTAACCTGTATTTCATTGGATATTTTGAACGTGACTAAAAAAAATTTCCTAAAGGATATTTCTTTGGAATTACTTTCTATCGAAGACTTGAAATGTGTGTTTTGTTCAATTGTTTTGTTATATGGGATACGGACTTTTCCTAAAGGATATTTCTTTGGAATTACTTTCTATCGAAGACTTGAAATGTGTGTTTTGTTCAATTGTTTTGTTATATGGGATACGGACTTTTCCTAAAAGATATTTCTGTCGTTATGTGAAATTCGATTGACAATCTTTGTTATTTATGTGATATGCATTTCGTAAGGATATTTCCTGAAAACACTTTTGTTGGTAAGAAAGTTCATTTTTTTTTTTTATTTTATTTTGTTTTGTTTGTATGCTAAGAAAACTAATATTACGCGAAGTAGCGTGAGAAGTATTTTCACATAAACAGATAAATGCAAGTTATCTATTACAATTGAAAGTTGAATGTATACAATTTTCCAATTTGTAAAAGAGTAAGACAATATTCTACAGAGGTATCGTAATTTGAATTTTCCATTTTTATCATATGAGGTCATATGATGTTGTCTAAGTAGAGGAGAGTGTTACGCTTGGGCAAGTAGAGTACTGTACCTTTAAAGGGCAAGGCCGTGCGGAGCGCCTCGAGATTAAGTGGAGCTCCTGGGTTTATGTGGGGCGGCTCCGCTAAGCTACTCTCTATTCTACTGGTTTTAGACGTGTATTATGTCAGGATTAAACGATTTCTTCCCTACCCCTGTGGAGCATTGTCCCTGCACGTAGATTATCCCTGGCTTATGCTAATTCACTACGTAATGTTACCTAATGTTATGTAATGTTGCGAAACTCCTCATTTCCCCATGAAAGCATACATGGGTCAGTCATTTTCGGGTCACGACTTCTTATTGTTAAATGCAAATGTATTCATGTTCCCTTTTTAAATTAAGGCTCGTACGACTCGTATCAACACGACTTTTACTGTAAGTCTATTGTATTCAGCCTGGTATAAAACGCATGAATTAATAGCGCCCAGGCAGACAGAGTATTACTTTCAGAGTGTTAAGCAGCACACAGAAGAGTGTTTAGTCGCTTAGGCAGGGTTCTGCCAACGCCCTTCAGCCGCGGTTACTCTGTGTCTGTGTACTACGCTAATCTACGTTCAGTTTTTCGACACCTTTCTAATTTAGTTCGAAGTTATTCTTATTTGCAAGTTTAGTTTTCTTTGAAAGGTTGTTTTCGTTTCAACACTGAGTGAAGGAACTCTCAGTTTCAAGATTATTACATTTTACAGAAATCTACGCTTGTTCTTTGTGTCCCTTTTTTTGACTTGTTGACTTAAGTGGCCAATTAAAAGACACCAGCTTGGGCCAAGACTCCACACTGCTGCAGGCCGGATCGCTACCACGCCCAGCTAGGGTTCAACGATAACCCCTTCAACAGAGGAAAAACGTTGCAGTATTCTCTGGCACGTCCGATTTTACAGGAAGTAAACAATGACGACACTTTTGTGATGTTTCCTATTACGCACTATCACGGACAGCTTCCTATGTTCGTATGTAGCTACCCATATGTTGACATCCGAGCACCTTACCTAATTAGCTTGTTTTTACGAATGCCATTATTTTGGTGCAAGCCAATGTTAGATCCAAATCCAATAGCATGGTTAACTTCGAAATCTACGTAGATACTTTACACACGGCGGCAAGGTGCATTAGTCATGCATTTAACCATTAATCGAGGTTTTTTCCTTTTTGGCAAACACGAGGGGGAATTCCGTATTGCACTGAAGGCACAACATATTGTGTAGTACATAGCTAGCCTATGTACCGTACATGCACGGCTCAGTTTTAGTAGCATGCCGAACGTAGTGACACCTTGCAATGGGGAGACATGGTCAGCTAGCTCAGGGTTCAGGGTTTTGTCTACTACATAAAACTGACCTCGCAGTGTCAGGCCTCAGGCCCGGTGTTGCAGCATTCCCTGTACCGTATAGCACACTAACATATATGTGCGATGTACATTTCATCCTAGCCGTGTGTATTATGTAGCCAAACATGAAATGTGCGCGGCTCAGTATTTAATTGTTGATAACTTTTCTAGCTATGGGAGCTGCCGTATGTGTGTTTTTGTTGTCAGGCGGAAAAGAGCAGCGGAAGCTGATCTTCTGGCTTCGGCTTCACACAATATGACAATTGTTATACACCGCGTCATTGGGGATAGTTGAAACTCGAACATGGCTTGACAAAATAATGATTCGCATCTTTCACGAATTGGCCAAATTGAAAAAGATTCGCAAGTAAGCAACTAAGTCATTCTTGGGTAGCAAAATGCGATGCGAACCCGGTTATTTTGTCCCTTGAAAAGCGCAAAATATGTGAGAACATGAGAAGAAGAAACTAAGACAGATTGTGAGTGAATGTAACAAGCGTTGCTACAGGTTTATAGCATGAAATATCGGAAGTATTTTTGAATGTGCTATTTTTCTGGAACCGGGTAGACGACACGAAACCCGGGTAGTAATATGATGCAAACACTGCAAACACTACTTTAAAATGTGAGGTCTTCCCACTGACCTACTTTGTGAAATGATCGTTGAACCAATGCTGCAGTGAAGGACAAGACCAGAATGATCTCAGGAAAATTTGGCTGATATACGGCGAGAAAATAAACATCAGTAAGTGTGCTCATATCTTGGAGAACTGACTCATTGCTCTAGCTACATACAGTACATAAGGAAATGTACTGTAGCTACAGGTATATCAATAAACCGCGATGCAAAGGACGAATCAAACAATTGAAAATATACCAGTCTTTACAGTGTAACTTTTTTGCAGTAGCTCAAATCCCACTTGTCTTGCCTGCTACGTGTATACTAGCCTTTTGTAGGTTCTGCATCGAGTTTGAGCGTATTTCATCCTACGGTAAGTACTGTACAGTAAGTCTCGGGACACCCAGCACAAGCTTAAACACTGGCAACAAAAATACAGAGTACGGGTATGTTTATAAAAAAAAAAGCAAAATCAGGATATCCCACAGGCTAATCCCCGCTACAGGTGAAAATCCCCCCCCCCCCAATGTTAAGGTCCGGTTGTGCAGTCAAATGACTCAAATGCAGTACTTACAGCAATTTGTACCCTTGCATGTGTGCACAAACTGTACAGTACTTTGAGGTAACTTCAGAACAGTAAAATCTGATCCGGAACAGTAGTTTTGGTACAGTACCTGTAAGTGCGCTGTTCCATAGAATATGGAAGCTTCATGTTCAACCACTGCGACTACTACTGCGCCTCCACTCCAGATTAAAGGCCAACTATCTTCCCCTAACAATGAACCATGCAAGAGCACATACGTACACGTTTCAGATGGCAGCAAACATGTAACGTTTTCAGCACACTGAAAAACAATAGCATGAAATTTCCAGATGATATCATGACGCAGGCAAGCTATTGTGGGGTCACAGACTTGAAAAGCAGAACAGGGAGACTGTGTACGTACATGTGCGACTCCATGATTTTTAGTGGTTGCCTTTTGGAGGGGCGTTGTATTATGCAGTTACTCCCAGGTGGGTGATCTCTTATTTTGAAACGACCACTGCCATGACTTGCAGACCTCCTGTGTCTAATTGCACAAGATTTTTGTTCAGAATATTCTGCAGAACTTTGCACCCCATCATGCTGTGCGAATTGTTGTTTATTCATAGAGTACAGTAGGATAAAGGAACTAGAGTGCTCACTCCCTGAAACAGCTATGATCGAATGGGGACTCAGCCGCCATACAGTTTGTAAAGTACACACATGCTCACACACAGCTACCCCGCGGAGCGGACGAAGTTTTTTCGTTCAGCTCGTCGCTGCGAAAAAACAAACCAAGTCCAAGGGGGGGGGGGGCGGCAGCCATAGAGGCGCTACGTAGGCTAACACACAGCAAGCATGGCTTCTTGCCTCCACCTGTAATGGCGGATGTCCCCATCACTGATCTACATAGACCTTATGCCAAATAGCAGATCGTGAAGCACCATGGGAAGGATAATTCCAAAATGGCGAGCTTGAGCATTGTGACGATCAACCTTCTCCATGGTAACGATCTACTTTTGCCGTCTGATCATGGAATAATCATTCCCAGAATGCAGTTTTGAAGCGCCCTCTTTCTATTTGGCATAAGGTCTATGTAGATCAGTAATTGGTCCCCATGCAATCACAGCGGATTTACGTACGCGGTATTAGGAGTGCGCACTCAAGTTCCTATATCCTACACTATGGGTTTACTACAAGTGTATGATGGCACAACCTAACAAGGCCACTCTAAGAAAGTTTTCGTTTTTAAAAAACAAGACAAAAGCATGTGAATTTGTTTGTACCTGAAAAAGTTTTGGCGGACTTGACCTTATTTGAAAGCTATAAATCTTTACCACAGATTTTTCCTTTCAAGAGATACCACTACGACAAGTTCAGCGTTTCCAGCTCAAGCCTAAAATCAGAAGTAACCTAATAAGGCCAGCGGGCGCTGTTTACAATTTTTGTACAGAGCTGTATGTGCAGGTTCAGTGTAGGCAGTTTGTGCGTTTAATTTGAGTTGCATATCTTAGCGTGCAAGTGCTTGAAAAACAAATTCACACGCGCATTAGAGGGAGTTTGCTATGCGCGTGCTACATAAAAAATTGACGCACTGATTGTGACAGCAGTTTTGACGTGCTTTGTTGACTGTATCGATGCACGACATTCGAAAGTGGCCTTATTAGGTCATGTCACTATATACCGTATACGTTACACTGGTGTAGCCTACAGTACGCTTCCCAAATTCGAGTCCACTCATGCATTTGAACATTTCGTGAAACGGATCCTTGTGGTCAGTTACGTATAAATACTGTAGCACAGGGCACAGAACAGAAATTCTCATCAATTTTTTTTCTGTAATAAGGTCAAAAAACAGGTTACCTCATTTTCCAGTTTTTCTTGAAGACTCTCCCAGTACACATCTGGAACACCAGACGATCGGAGCTGTCCTTCATGTAACTCTACGAACCCTCGGAAGCTTAACTTCTTTTGTGTCACATGTGCGTCCATCGTTAGACTGAAACTAGTGACAATTCAGCTTCTCATTTTTCTCAAAGTGCAAAGTTTAATTATGGTACGGTGCGTTCTTTGTACCATTTTATGTCACACTAGCCAAAAGGTGATATTGTATCTTTGTGCTGAAGCCCCCAGCCCATCCGCCTCAATATCTTTGGATATTGTATCTCCTACCTCTCATCGTATCATTAACAATTTCAGTATCACCAATAAGCTGTAATAAAAAATAAAAAGCTCCAACTATTACACATTTATAGGCTTTATAGGAAGGTTTTCGTGATTACGGAGTATTTGACAATGAATACTCAGGCTAATTAAGGCACTAGCAGAGTTGTACATGGGCACAAAGATATTGTGTTTATAATATCTTTGTAAAAGCACTAGCAAAGCACCACCACCTGCAGCTGATGTGAAGCTTGACAAGACAACAATCCCAAAACACACTCACCAAATTTCAGGAAATTACACTAAGTTCAGCCCTTGTGTGTTGCAGAAAAAATTCTTTGACATTGTTGGGTTACGGAATGCTGATCCATATCTGATGTCATTTGTAAATCTATGGCATTGAGATGGGAAAAGGGGAAGAGGGTTGACCATATCCTTTCTTTTGAAATCTGTTTTAATTCTTTTGATGTCTCCATGCCAAATGGTGCCAATTATTTAGGAGCCGTTGGCCCCTGTCACAATTGGTGAGGCCTTTACTGTTACAACGAATTTTTGGACTAGAAGATAGGCCTATATTATTTTCATATTTAGGAATTTGTCAATGACAAAGTTATATGTCAGCTGACCATTTTGTAGAAATAAATTTGAGAATAGTGATGCTATTTCATTACTGTAAAGTTGTCCATGACATAGGCATGGTCCTATAGTGCAAGGAGTAAAACTGACCCCCTTTTCCACCAAATAGGCCTAACGTGGTTTTCAAGTTGAAACAATTAAAGACATACGAGGCGGATGGGCTGAGGGCTGCGGCACAATCGGAGAGGAAATTTGTTTGTTTTTTGACAGAATGTGTGTTTTTTTTTCAGGCAAACTTGCCCTAAAGTTTCTGGAAAAAGTGCTTTGGCACCCCCAGTCGGAAGTAATCCCCTACGTTTATCAAATTAGGCCTAATTGTTCGGACTTTGATTCCGAAACCATCAGAAGGCTGATCGATAGATTTAATGAGCACATGAACAAAAGGGCTTTATTTTAGCGTTGTGATGACAATTTAATCACCGTATGTCCAGAGGCTGCAAATCATATGTGTTGTCAATAGTAACGAGCCCCACAATCATTGCACAAAAGTAAACTTTGAATCACATGGCAAAGGGGAGGATGACCTAAACAAACTAACAACCAACACCCCATTTTCAGAACTTATTACATAATCATATGCTCTGTTTTATCATTTTTGGTTACCAAATTGGCTTTTTAAGTAAACCATTAATTAAATGACTAAATAGATCAAATGTTTTCATATATGACTGCTATTCATGACGCTAGAAAAGTCACGTTTACCAAGTTTTAGGTAGCCTATCACTAGTTCACCACTCTGAATCTACAGCTTATCAATAAACTTTCTGTGCTGCTATCTTAAAGGACTTTGCTGTTGTATTGGAGTGGAGACACATATATTGGTGATAAATTCAACATTCAATTGCACCTTAACAAAGGCATATCTTTAACCCTTTAAAGAGTCTGTGGTCAACAGAACTAGCTTGTTTCCAAAAGAGATTAAGTGTTTACCCGGGAAAAGGCCTTTTTGTAGGGTGATTTTGGCGCGCATGCATTGTGCATTGTTGTCTTATTATTGCCACTGATCTTTATGTATATATGACATACATGATAAATATGTCATACATATGGTCAGTGATTATTCCATGTCAGCTTGATCCAGATTATTTTACAAAGCCAGGTGCAACTCCTACCACAACAGATTCTCTCGAACCACAGGGATATGTGCTTATCTGCCCGAAACTGGCCCGTAAAGGTTTTGACTGGAAAGGATACTCACATTACAGACTGCTGACGGGGCAAAGTGAATGGAAGAAGAAAGGGTATTTTAATGCAACTTGGATAACCTTAGTAATGCCGGATTAAGCACAACATTCTGCACTAGGCTGAAGGTCTTAAAAAAGTTATTTTTCGGCGCGCTTCACGCGCACCAGATAGTTGCGTCATTGCCAATTACTTTCATACAGTGTGAGTAGTAATATTGTTTTGCAGTTTCTATGCCGGCATTCACCTCTACCGTCAAAATTCCAGTACACAACTAAATTCACAGGCCATTGGTACAAATGCGTTTACAAAATTAAATAATCAAGTTCCAGTTTCGAATTGCAATATTCAGATAGTGAAATGACTGATTCACACCCGAAGGAGCGCTCACCGTGTTCACGTGGCCCCTTCCGAACCATTGGGTCATGTCAATTTGAAACTTCTCCTATAATAAAATTCTGTAGCTACTGGCCTTATAAAAGTAAATTCCATACATCGTCTTTGAGCGTCACGTATTCGAACCTGATGATAGTGTTCTTCTGGAAGCAAAACTGTTTGCCCCTGAGGAGTGACCGCCTACCACTGCCCACAAGTCCTTCGACTTTTCAAATTGTCTGACTTTACGTATGACTTAATAGGCCAGCAAGAGGTATAGTAAAATTAGCATTTTTGTGGTCTTTTTTAGTATGCATCGAATTCCTTTGGAAAAAGTTAAATTCTTCCTTCTAATGCTTCGAATTTTGTAATTTCCCCAGGATTCCGATTTCTTCCCCCTGAGTCCCTTCTAGGAAGTTGCCTTTCGACCCCACTAACATAAGGACATGGTCAAACAATCAGTGATCTTACTTCCAGTGCCTTTTAGAAGTTGTTAAAATGCTTCACTCTAATGCTCACAATTTTGAAAATACCCTAGTGCTTCTACAAAAACCTCCAATTTTCAGATTTCCTTAGGTGAAACCCCCAAACTCTAAATTTTCTTCAATAAACCTTATGCATTTAATGTCACAGAACAGAAAGTGCCCCCGCCGAAGGTAAGCTCGTATCATTACAACTTACACCTACAAATGCAGTCGGCTGATATGGGAACCTGACACACGCCTAAGTCTATACTACACGCTTGAGAAGTCTACGCACAGTGTGCCTCCGGCATTGTTAACCCTCCAAAATGTACATAAGGTAAACCTAAATTTCCTTCAATAAAAACCCAAAATTTTCAACTTTTCTTCAATAAAATCCGAAAATTTTGCAGTTCGAAACGTGCCGAAAATTTCACGTTCGCCTATGCTCCCGGCATTCCGTCGCTTTTGTCGGGGTTTCGGGTCGCTGCCCCTTCCCGTCGGGTGGCTTAGACCCATGTGTTAAAATCCTTGGCCCAACTCTGTTTACGCCACTGATTAATCAGGGTGGCTTAAATAATATAATGCAGTGTGCTTTTGCCACTTTTCATTTCTATAATGAGCAATCACAAGTGTTAGAGATTTTACTAGGAATCTACTCTGGGTTGACCCTTCACACTAGGCGCGACGCCACGCGATACGATACGATAAAAGAGTTGAAAACAATGTAATTACTCTGAAATTTTCACACTAAGAGGGATAACGACTCGAAGCGATAAAATTGGATTAAAATAATTTCAACTTTCACTCACTTTTCGCCGAGCGATGTTTTTGTGACCAGTCATGAGAAATAATTGCTGTTTTGGTAGATCACATGACTAATCGGGTAGATCACATGACTAATCGGGTATTGGAACATCTTTGAGAGATGAAAGAAAGTCACCTGTAGTGTGAAATGCTCCTTGACATTTTATCGTGTCGTATCGCGTCGCGTCGTATCAGAGTGCGCGCAGTTTGAAAGCCTGAAAGGGGCATTAACAGAAACAAAACTATGGATTAACTGGATATGATTTTGTTTGCTGGTAAGTAATATTTGCACCCACACCCACATAAATTGCATGACAAACTGACTAAGTAAACATTCTTTCGAACTTAATGTGGATATCAATATTTGGGTTGTCTTCCGGATGCACAATGTAAATAGGCATGGAATAACATAACTGTTAGAGCATTGACTGATGTGAATACTGTGTAAAGTCCAATATATTGACGGAGTTGCAAGAAACAAAAAATAAAGTAATATCAAATTAAAGTCCTAAAATAGCAGTTACCGTCACCAGGCCGATATACAGGCAAGATACTACATGAAGGGGTCGAAATATGTTTTTAGGGGGCGAGGTATATTTAAATGCATTGAGGAAAACTTTTTTTTATTATTTTCCGGGGGCGCTGCCCCTAAACCCCCATTGGCTTCGGGTTTGACTGTAACACTCGTCATTTATGATGAGCTGACTCCTCGTGTCGGTAAATCAGTTTAGGGGTGCACCGGAACTGATTTTTATGGTTCCAACCGGAATCGGAATTGGCTTGAACTTAAAAAAAGTTCTGGCCGGAACTGGTATTTTGGATGATTTTTATTTCTGCAGTAAAATTAATTTAGGAAATATGGAACGGATGGGGTTACAGTACTATTTGCCTGTACAGATGATAACTTGAAAAAGCTCGTTGAAGCCAAATGTCCAAAGTTAAAAGAAAGTGCCGTAAGTTTACTATGTAGAGTAGGAATGCACCTGAAGAAAGAATGAAATGAAGGGTTAAAGTGTTCCACAAGAATTTGTGCTCAGTTACCATGTGGAAATCTCTTGAAGCAAGCATGGATGTCAATTTCTCACACTGATTGACATAGGCGTAGGAACCCAAGTTGATTGGGAGAAGGGGGGGGGGCTGTAAAGACTTGCCCGAAAAATTTGACCTCAAAAGTCCGTGTGCTCCACGCGCGTTCAACATGTTAATGTATATATTATATAGGCATGCGTCGTTTATATCACACCGCTTGCCAATTACACACAATAATTTGCCATGTTTATACCCTTTCCATATTGATGATATTGTTTTTATTTTTCTCATCGGGGTGGGGGAGTATGCACTGTGTTGTTTGATCGCCGGCCTGGGGGAGGGTATAAGGGGAGGGGGTGTGCCCCCTCCTCTGAAAATTTTTGAAAAATTAGGTGTCCTTTCATGCAATCTGGTGCCACATATGCTACCTTTTAAGTACAATTTGGCTTTTAAAAAAAAAATACTTATTTACGTATTAAAAAGAAAAAAAATCGGCATCAATGAGGGAGGCATGGCCCAATGTCCCCTAAATACACCACTGATAATCATAATATAAGTTGAAAAATTAGGTGTCCTCACATGCAATCTGGTGCCACATATGCTACCTTTGAAGTAAAATATGTGTTAAAAAATTATATATTTAGGTACTAAAAAGAAAACGAAATTGGCATCATTGAGGAAGGCATGGCCCAGTGGCCCCCCTATTAAACATAATATAAGTTAACACACTGTTGAATTAATACTGAATATGTAGGTGCTGGTGTAATTCAAATCAGAAATCAAAATTACCAAGGAAGTTTTTTAACTATTGATTACCTTTAGCTACACTCTTAATGCAAAAAGAGTGAAATTCACTCCAACAAAGACTGTAGTTTAGGACCACTCCTAGTAAGAGTGAATTTCACCCGGGGTAGAGTGAAAATTCACTCCAAATAGAGCGATACTTCACTGGCATGGAATGAAATATCGCTCTCCTTGGAGTGAATTTTCTCCACCCGTGTGAAATTCACTCTTACAAGGAGTGGTCCCAAACTACAGTCTTTGTTCGAGTGAATTTCACTCTTTTGCATTTAGAGTGTACATCATTGCATTATTTTTCTTTCATTAGGTGCCCGAAAAATCCTCAGCATAGTGCCCGAATTTTTACAAAAACATTTGGAGGGGGCTGCAGCCCCCCCCCCCCGCCTCCTCCGCCTATGCTGATTGATAATATTTTAAGCAAGTTTCTGACTCAGGGCTTAATACAGTATAAATTGCCCAAATGGGCAAGTTGTGACTCCTGCCTCGAACGTAAACAAAGAAAGAAACAATATTTTCCTACAGCATCAGAGGAAAGAATGAAAGCCTCACAGTTCACAAAATAATGATGAAATTGTAATGGCAGTGGTGGAAACTCATCAATGTAAGTCCCGTCATTGAACGCTGCATAGTTTCATTGAACATAGCAGTTTCCTTGAACACTGCACAGTTATATTGAAGACTGCACACGCACTTGTACTTGTCACTGGAGACGAGCAAAATTTACGACTATTGTAAACTGTAAAATGTGTGAAAACATTTTATCTGGGTAGGTTAAAGAAGGGTTAAAAGTAATAATTGAGAGCAATAATGTCAAGGATCGTTGTCACTTGTGTGACTGTATGAAACCAACTGAGAAATAAATTTTTTGTCTGCCCTGCTATAAAGGCAAGTGAAAAAGTGCCAGGATAAGGAAATTCAGAGGCCGCTGCTTGTCAAACTTGGCAAGTGAGATTGAAAGTTAATGTAGAGCCTGTGACTCTATTATTTTGACCCTGAATTAGGGGTGGGAGTAGCTAAATTTGTGTAAGGTTATTACCCTATGGTTTTCTTACATGCCTACTAAAATATAACTTTTCAATAAAAAAAAAATGGTGATATCATTTAGCAAAACAACGCATTGAAACGATATAAATTAGTGTCAGGACGTCAAATACCTCTGCTTTGTACATTTGACGATATCCATGGGCGTCCGCAGAGAAAAAAGAGGGGGGATTTTAATTGACCAAATCAGGGGAAATTTTTACTCCCAGAAAAGAGCTAAATTGATAAATGTTGGCACCTTTTACAGGGGTGTAGCCAGGAATTTGCCAGGGTGGCGACGAAACCTGCAGTGTATGCAAACTATCTAAGCGTAGCGCCAAGAAAATTTCTGTCAAAATGCCTCCCAGATCGCTGAAAATAGCACTTCGCAGGCCTTGTGATTTGCATCTAAACATTTTCTATTTTGAAAGCTCATATTCTGGAAATTTTCTAGCGATATCATAAGAAAATGTTGATGTTATCTTTCCTTCAAGTTTTTTTTTCAAGTTTCTGATTTTCCGGGGGGCAAGTGCCCACCTTGCCCCCCCCCCCCCCCGACGCCCATGACTACATCCATACAAGTGTCATAGACTTAGAGACAACATATAGATTTCTATTCATATTTACCATCATTCTTTAGTTATTCATTATTTTGATGCAATTTAAGACCAGACTGATGTACAATTTACAAAGCCACACTCAACCAGAGTAACTGTATCTCATCTCTGAGATGCTAAGAATATGCAACACTGAGAGCAGGGAAACTACTACTCTCTTATACTATGAGAATTTGCTATGAATGATTTATCTTTCAGTAAAAAAGACAAAATCAATTTTAATTGGCCTATTACAAATTTTGAGCTAAAGAGTGTTTTGCAAACTTTTCATGATTATGACCATTGTTTTTCATTATTATTCACTTCTTTATCATTCTGTCAATTTGCATGTTGTTGATCCATTGATATTTTAAGGTGCTACTTCATTAACAACAGAGACTGGAAAGAAAAGAAATCATTTCTTGAATGCGTTTCAATTTCTTTTTCTTAAGTTAAATCAAACTCTGAAGGCAACTGACTTAGAGTAAGTAGAACGTTCCGGCTGGTCACTTTTTAGTCCCACCGGAACCTACTTTCGGTACCCCTTTACGTAATCATACATCATTATAGGCTCTTTATCAAATCGCCCTAAATTCAGCATATTTGACTTGTCACTACATCTTGATAACGTATTAAATTATTTTCAAATGCCGCGATGCAGCCCCCCTCCTTCTTGGAGTCCTAGAAACCCCATTTTTCAGGCAGATTTGACGGAGAATTATCACAACATCTACGCAAATGTATTGTAGTGCTTTTCATCGCAGCAAACTTGTCGTGTGAAGAAAACATGACATGACTGTGTGGAAAATATGCAGAAATCCCGGGGTGTGGGGATTTCCCTTGTCATTACGCGTACGTTTAACCAGAAAGTTCGTTCTATGAATCCTTACCGAAGAAAAGAGTTCATGTCAAATTTTTTAGTTGAACGTTTATGCCGGGTGATATTGAATGGTGTCAGGCGCTGCTGTCCTGGGAGATGCCGTGTGGGGTTGGGGGTCAACTTGAAGATAAAAGACCGGAAAACAACCTTTACTTATATTTATATATATATATATATATATATATATATATATATAATTAATTTCATACTTCTTTCAAAAAGAGGGCTCTATCTGAGAAGAGAGCACGTATTCAATATTAAGAAAGAAGACTGAGTGTTACTCCGTACTACAATACTATATATATATATATATATATATATATATATATATATATATATATATATAATATATATATATATATATATATATATATATATATATATATATATATATATATATATATATATATATATATATATAGGTCGAAATGCTGCGGAGCACAGTACGTAGGTCATTCTAATGTTAATGGACCTTTTTAACTTGTTTCCCTTTCCATTACTTTTTACCAATTTTATTTAGCCTTCATTCGCATTTTTACACCGTGCTCGTTTTGTACGACCGGTTTGTTGTGCCTTTCTTTAATGTGTTTCTTTTCTTTATCTATATCATTGTTGTTCAGTCGCATTTCTTTGCCACCTGATGAAGAGTCTATACTCGAAACGTCGTGGAATTTTCCGCAAACTTTTAGCACTTTTTACGACCTTTATCGACCTATATATATATATATATATATATATATATAATAAGAGAAAAACCACGTATGCTCCATGAAACAAAAAAATAATAATAAGTAGAACACACCACAAAGATGACAGTACGAGAGCACAGATACGGAAACAGAATAGCGCATATTTCGGACACTCCTGTGTCCTTCTTCAGCGCAAAATGTGAAGTGAAGGTTAATTTACAAATAACAGACACAGCAATGAGGTTAAACCTCTTGACTAGGGTGATAAATCACAGAGGGGAAATCGCTTAAGATACCCAGGTCCTTTTTTAGGCCACGGGTGTGTGTAGACAGTTTTATTACCCACTTGCTTTCAGATTTGAGTCTTTGAGTGACAGACGGGTAATTAGAACCGAGCAGAATACATCTTAAAGACAGACTGTCATCACCCCAAAGTATATTTTTAGTGTATGTATATCAAAATTCTCAGTTGGTGACTGCTCTTTGATTGACATCAAAGTTTGAAAATTTGAAAGATGCAGAGTAGCTCACATTCCACACAGGGCAGAGAGAGTACTTTTATTACATTTTATAGCCTTGTGTGCTCACCAGGACATTGCCTCAAGCAATAAAACAGGCTTATTCTTGCACAAGGAAGAGCCTCATACAGTTATGGGAGGAGCTAGAAGATGCATAGTTGGGAGAATTGGAACTGTCTGGGATCATGAAAATTCCCCTTTAAATTAGATAAAGAGTGGTTAGGTTCACTACTGAAATGTTTTGCTACAGGATAGCTTATTGATTTATCCTGCACAGTTTTCTTGTGGTTATTAAACCTCAGCCTAAATTTGGTGCCGGTCTGACCGACATAGTTGCCTTTGTCACACAAATTGCAGCATAATAAATATACTACATTAGGCGTGTCACAATCCAGGGGAGGGGGACGGATGTTGCAAATAGTGCCGGGAGGAGTAAATGTTTCGTCCGTGATAATGAACCGACACACTTGACACCTGGACTTGCCACACTTTTTATTGCCTATGTTGCCAACAGTAATTAGAAGCCTGGAGAATGTAAGGAGAGATTTGAGGTTCGGGGGTTGCCGTCTCGCAGTTAAAGGGGGATCTTCAAAAAGTTCGGAAATGGACTTGTCTGTCCGAAGAATACTGAAATCTGAACGTATACATTTATGTAGGCCCTCAGTTTTAGGGGAATAGTCAAAGACAAGTCAAATATAGTCAAATATATATCAAGTGTGATAGCCTACATACTTGCCATTGCTATCTTGAAAATATCGTGTTTACCAGCAGTTCATAATATTTCCGTAATTTCCCCCTTCAGATGACCTCAGAGGAGAAGTACTGACTTTAAAAGTCAGTTTTTGAGATAAATATCCAAAATATTGAGATTAAAGGTCAGAATTTATGACAAGGTCAAAATGAAAAGTAAACGTTTTGAGATTTACAGTTTCACTCATGTAGTCAAAAAATGTAATTAATGGTGGAACAATGGATATTAAAAGTCAAAACTTTGACATTTCAAAGTCAAAATAATGAGAGAAAAGACAAACCAATGGCCTTTCAAGTCACAACACTGGGTTTGAAAGTAAAATTTGAGAACTAACTAAAAATAATATGGTTTTGAGTCTGCAGCTTTTGATTCCTTGCCAAAGGCAGGCAAGGAATCTATGCGATGGTGATGTCGTGTGTGTGTGCGCGCGTGTGTGTATGGTTATGTGTATGTGACACTTAGCTTGTAAACGCGATATCTCAAGGTAGCAATGACCGACACTTTTCATATTTGGTATACAGATTTTTCATGTTAAGAGAAAGAATCCTATTGTTTTTGGTGAAGGTCAAAGGTCATTTGAGGTCACCAGAGGTCAAAGATAAAAATCTTGTAAACACGATATCTCAAGATAGAAATGACCAACACTTTTCATACTTGGGACATAGATTTGTCATGTTAAGAGAGAGAACCCTATTGTTTTCAAGTTCAAGTTCAACTTTATTAAGTCCCAAGAGGGAAATTCAATGCTCGCAGTAAAAACATAAAAATACTAAAATATCAAAAGTTTACAAATATAAATAGACAATGATTTCGAACATAAAAATTCAAATACATAAGAGATAACGAATCAAAAATAGACAGGAGGTTAAGACGAGAGTAAGATATAAGACAAAAGATGAAAAGATGGTAAGATAAGAATACAGAATAAGACATAAGAGCCGAAAAGAAGATGAATAATAATAATAATAATAATAAAATAATAATAAAACGTCTAGCGATTAAAACGGTCATTAAAAAGTTTAATACACTGGGGGATAGAAGATGATTTGTGTCTGTTTGTAACTGCGTAAGGTAGTCTCATTCGACCACTTCGAGGGATTATGGCACTATTAAGATTGGCATACAGGGGGTGGCTAGTATCATTAAGAACATTATTTAGCTTAGCTTCAATGTAACGTTGGTACGACGAGTAAATTGTGAACTGATTATCACCTAAAATACGGCCCGCTTGTCTTATAATTGAGTCAATACGCTTTTTATCTGTAACGTCCACATTCCCACCCCAACAAACAATACAATACAATACAGCCAAACACTACAAATCACCGAGTTATAAAAAATAGTGAGAATGCGGCTATTGATGTTGAACTTGTTCAATTTACGGAGGCAATACAATCTCGGGTTGACCTTTTTCACTAAATAATCTATATGGCCATGCCAAGCAAGCTGATCATCCATCACTATGCCAAGGTACTTGTATGTAGAAACACGTTCGACGACACTCTCTTTAATTATGACCTCTGTGGGTGCTCTAGTAGTATATTTCCTAAAATCGATTACCATTTCTTTTGTCTTTTGCACATTAAGTTCTAGAAAATTAATATTACAATATTCCACAAAACGATTTATTTGATCCATATAAACAGCATCATCATCATTTATGATTAACCCAACCAGGGCAGTGTCATCAGCAAACTTTATTAAAGGACAGGTGTCATTGGAGGATCTGGCATCTGATGTGTACACCGTGAATAAGAATGGGGCTAAGACTGTACCCTGTGGTGCGCCAGTGTTTGAGCCTATAATATCCGACATACAACCAGGGGACTTGATATTGACATATTGGGAACGATTAGTAAGGTAGTTAAAAATCCATAAAATTAAACCATGCGAAACATTCATATCTAACAACTTATTCGCCAATACATGTGGCTGGATCGTATTAAAGGCGGAAGAAAAGTCGAAATACATTATTCTAGCAGAATGACCTGATTTTGTACGTTCAAGGTGTGAATACAGTTTTTCTAAACAATATAAAATAGCGTCTTCTGTATTGCGTTTTGCCCGATAAGCAAATTGAAGTGGATCTAGATATTTGTCCACTAAAGGTTTCATGTGTTTTAATACAATACGTTCACATGACTTCATTACAACGGATGTCAGTGCTACGGGTCTAAGGTCATTCATACATGTTATAATTGGTTTCTTTGGCACTGGTATAATGCAGGAACGTTTCCATATTGCAGGAATAGATTTCATACGAAAAGAAAGGTTAAAAATATACCAAAATCTACCAAAAAAAAAAAATATATATATATTTTTGGTAGAGGTCAAACGTCATCTGAAGTTACCGGAGGTTAAACTGCAAAAACCTTGTAAATGGCTTGTAATCACGATATCTCAAGATACTAAGATAGTAATGAGAAGCACTTTTCATATTTGGTATGTAGATTTGTCATGTTGAGAGGAAGAACCCTAATGTTTTTGGTGGAGGTTAAAGTTTATCGGGGTCACCGGAGATCTAACACTGAAAACTTTCTTAACACCTTATCCCAAGGCACTGTAGGAAACTTGAATAGATTTCTTTCGTGGTATGTGGATGTCTTATGGTACGAAGAAGAACCCTTTTGTTTTTGGTGGAGGTCAAAGGTCATCTGGGGTCATCAGAGGTCAAAAAGCAAAATTTTCCAAGAATTCCCAAGATTGTCATATGGGGTCACCAGAGGTCAAAAAGCCAAAATTTCCCCAAAATTTTCAAGATCCAAGATCCGTTGGAGTTCGAATCCCTTTCATGACACTTATGTTTTTCTTTTTCATTATATTTGGTGGGGTTTAAAATCATGTGAGGTCAGCAGAGATCAAATTGTTTAAACATCATAAAATGATGTTGTCAAGAAAGATAAATCTGAGGGATAAACCCCAGTGCAACAAAACATTCTCATTCGGCAAGGAATCACTAAGCCTTTGGGCTTTCTGGTTTCTTTTCCATGTCCTTATCATAAAGCCACTTTAACGACCTACCCGCCCGTCCGACATTCCCCAAGGGAACGATTTGCAGTTCCAGTCACTGAACTAACACTCAGTTATTAAAAAATGTAGGTATGCTGATTCCTGCATGGAGTATTGAGCTAAATTAAGGTAAAAAATAATCCATGTGGAAATTTTATTGAATGGAGATAACTCACAGCCGCAGTGGTCCCATATAGCTCTTGAAAAAGATGTTGAGACGATAATTTTGAGATATATTTCTCAGCAAGGTAGTGCTTTTAAAAGTCCACAAAAGTAGATGCGCGCAAAGCGCGCCGCAATAAAACATGTGAATAGTGTAACAAAATGTGCTTTTGTTTTCTGGGATCTCACGAGGTTGTTTACCTTAGAGGGGAAACGGTAATTTTAGCCACAAAGGCGGGATTGAGTTGTCTTCCAGCACCCCGATTAAGATAAGAGGTTTCGGTTGACTCGTGAGACCGGACATACGTAATATTAGTGCTTTAAGAAAAGTTAAGAAAGAATCTAGTAAGCTGTAGGCCACTGGTCGAATTGGTAACTACTTGGCCAAGCAGTGCTGGGTTGAGCGATTATTTTAGCAAGGGAGGGGAAATCTTTTATCGTTATATTTTGACTTGATCGTAATTGGAAGTTATACGTAAATTCATGTAAGTACCTGTCTAGCTTTTCGATCAGTCCTAGTAATGTAGGTCTGTGAGTGGCTAAAGAGAGTTTGCGTCATTACGAGAGACCGTTATGTGCTATGCGTAGTAGGCTAGCGGAGAGATTTCGTAGTGGTTTAAAAAGAGAGACACGAGAGAGGAAAGGGGCTTCTGTCGTCTGCCTCAAGTTACACTTCATCTGTTGTGGTTGGGTTGGTTGGGTAAATTAAACAAATTAGGGTAGATTTCTCACACTTAGACATTTTTGGGGAAAAGAAGTCATCTTCATCGCACCGCACGTGCGTAGACAGAATTTAGCCAGTCAATAGCTGTTTTGCCGTGAGCTGGCGAAACTTTAGCCGCTTTAGCTTGTGCGTAGGCTTAAATTTAGCCGGCGAAACCTCTCTACGCCGTGCGTCGACTAAGCCTTAGCCGGCGTCAGCGCAATTTAGCCGGCTAACCGCTTAGTGAGTGCGCTGGGTACTTAGACCTGTATCACTGTACGCGTCAAATGTTATTATACACAGGCCTAGGGATTTGGGGGTTGTTTATGAGGCTTCGGGATTCATTGTACATATTCACTTCATAATGTAAATAGTTTTTTAATACGAATTCGGGAACTTCAGCAGTTGTGTCCGTCTAGTTTTTCCCTCCTCTTCTGTTTATTTACTCTGTCGCGTCTGTGATACCAAGGAGTTTGCGCAGTCTAGAATTTTACAGGTTTTATACTGCAGGTCTCACCATCGCCGGCTTCTCATCGACCGACTTACAACGAAGTAAGGAGCACACCTACAGTTAGACCGGGCGGGACGTTACAATAGTTTGTGCAATTTTAGCTCCCTGATTGGCTGAAGCGTAACGGGTCCTCGTGCCCGAATCGCTATAAAAACGGTATATTTTTGCATAAATTTTTAATACCCAAACTTACGTAAGGAGGGGAAACGGGGTCAGGGTTAATATTGGGGTCCCTCTAGCCCGTCTTGGCGACGCCACTGTCTTTTGACCACTTAATATGGTAGCCTACATGCATAGTCCAGGGAGGTGTTATTATAGCTAATAACACCTCCCTGCATAGTCTAACACTAACAGTGACATTTCAAGTGTTAACGTAATCGCCTTTGTAGTTGAAAGCAGTTGAAATCCTTTATAGTTAAAGATTGTTAAGGCAGACTAGGAGCAGATTAGACTCCTTCTCTTGAAGGCAGACCAGTTCCAGATTATCTCTCTTGGAACCTACCACCTCTGGATCTTTTCTTGTTTAGCCAACTGTAACTTTGTTTTGCATTGAAGTGCATTGAGGCTCTACTGCTGTTGAAAATCTTTGAAGACACTTGAGGAGGGTGTTGTTCACTGAAACGTTGTGCTTTTGGACAGTGAGTTACTTTTGCTTTTAGGCACTAGTATGGCTTCCAATCTATTAAGAATTAGACTAGTTGAAAGCAGCTCAGAGGAAATGGACAACTAAGCTGCAGTTTTATATCAATTTCCAAACTTCCCAGTGACATGGAGCCCCATACTAGTTTGTAATGAATTATGAAGTATGATCCTGAATACCCACATATGAATACCTAAGCTTGTGCCTGTGAAAAACGCACACGTACACAGCAATGTGCAAGTGGTCTATCACAAGCGTAAAACAGTTCCAGCTTTAGCGCAATTGATTAAGCATGCGCAGATTATAGTATCGGTTATAGTCATCAGACAAAAACTTCATTGAATATGACTAATTCAAAACTTTCCCCTAGCTACTCTATGAAAAACGTGATGGATTTGATGGATTTCAATGGTCGCAGGAAACTTACAAGCATGTTTGAAAATGCATTCATTTTTCAATAACTAAACTTTTATTTTGGACATGTTGCTTTAGATCCGTCGAACTTAAAAGTTGGGGAAGGAGATTCTGCCAATGTGATAAAAAAGAGTGGAGACGAAACCCTTCTCCACCCGTTCCCGATTTTTGTGCAAATACGTTACAGCGAATACAATCAAGTTAGTAGTAAATGCCCATACCCTAGACAACTTGTACTTGATCACACAGGGTAAAGATAGTGCAATGAAAACTTATCTGAACTATAAAGAAACATTAACTTTATATCAGTTCAAATGTGCATACTATTCAACACGCCACCGCCGCACCCATTGTTTCACAAGTATAATTAAAGATTGTTTGGGGCTATTAGGGCTTCTATTCCTTTTCTCGTTGAATCCATGCCTATCAAGATTTTAAACAAGATTTAGATTTTAAAACGTGCATCAAATTATTAATAGTAGCCACACTTATTACATTTTAAATGAACTTGCCAACCCAACAACACTTCTCTTGGTCTACTAGGCTGGCCTGCATAGAATGAATCGGTTGCAAAAGCTCTGATTGATTTTAATAGCAATTCCAGTTGATATCATTATTGAAGCTACCTTCAATGCTTTATTTAAGTCACAAAATCATTCCATGAAAGTACGTCATCGTAATGTGTGTGTACTCCACTATTTGCTTTTCCCACATACTAGTCAGCTAGTACGCCATCTATCTTTCTCAGAAGACTCCGATTGTATGCACGACGGAATACTGGCCCTATAAAGTGGTTTTCGACTGTTTACAACTCACTGAAAGTTATGTCTATATATAATGTATCCACTCATTGGATAAAACCGGATCACTATTCTTTCAAAATTCTCGAAAGCAAATTTCCGAAGAGAACCGAACGTGACTGCTTCTCATTCAGACCGTTTTACATCATGCATCAATCAAAAGGCTGTAAACACCCGAGCTTTAACAGTTTTCTTCCGATTACAGCTGCTTAAAAGCTTAAAACGGAAATACTTATTTTGTGATAGAAATTTCTTCCTATTTTGCAACCTTCGAAGGAAGATGGGTCGTAAGTTGCCTTATAATGCTCTGAAAGGTGTTTCGACGGTTTTCAGTGGGATTCTGATAACTCTAACGATTGGGAGTGGTCAGTGTTACGGTAAGTCACATTAGGCTACAACATCATTAAAACAATGTAAAGTTTACTTTCTTAAATTATACCGGTCAGGAGCACAATTTCCCCGTCGAAGTAGGCTGTTCCCCCTTCCCCCGTTCGGAATATTTTCCAGTTTCTTCCTAGAGCCTTAGTGGACATAATAAAGTGTGTAATCCCAGACTGTCGCCCCGACAGTTTACTTACTTTGCTCTCAAGAGGAGCATATTCTTTAACAAAACTCCCAATTTTCAAATTTACTTCAATAAAAAACATAAAATTTTTAGCCGACAAGTTTGGCTTTACCAGCCTTCCTTCAACCCATTGCCGTTGTAGGGAATGTGGGATATTGCCGCGTCCTAACCCCGTCAGGCAAATCCTGAATCCACTACAGCTAAAACTTATCTTTTTCGCATTAGATGTGACAATGAATGTAAATTACCATGATTAATTAAGCGCCTGGTAGATCATATCAACCAAAATGTTTAGGGCTGACACACCAGATGACGCTCCTATGGTAGGCCTGTATATACACTCCATTCAAAGTGTGCACGATTGTTTTACGTATATCAAGCTGGTATAATACCACTATATCAAGAAAATAACAAGTCAAGAAACAAAGTACACTAGTCAGTGTGGATCGTTTGTCCAACCTTTTAAAGGAATAGACCATATTAAGTTGTCTGGGCCAACCTGGTATTGGCATGCAGGTGTGGATCCAGGGTATTCCATTATAGGGAGGCCGGACGGTTGTTAGGTAGACAACTGTGCCGTATAATTATGCGTAGTCTGAATTTGGGTCCTTGGGGAAATTTGCTTATAAATGCAGTTAAAATAAGGTACACCTTTCAACGTTTAAACGTGTATACCGTCAATTTAATTGGATAATTAAAGTATGAAATTTACTACTGAGGTGGTTTTGATTTTCATCTCCTACAGAAATAGGTAGAGTTGATCCAATGTATTAAATAGTTGATCTAATTCTACACTGCGTGGCAATTTACAAGCAGAATTTAAACTGAAAATGATATAATTTAATAAAATATTGTACGGAAATAAAATTTTCCGCATGTAAAACTGTTTTGCAAGGGTCATGTCTTCTAGAAGGTACTATATGTACTTTTCTTGATATTGGAATTTAATAAAACTTTAATATCAACGCTTGATTAAACTTCCACAAAAGAGATATTTCTCTTATACATTCAGAGGGTTTAGGTTGAAATATATCTGTAAAAAACTCACTTTTGTGGGCAACAGATACAAAAATAAAGAAAGAGGTAGATAATCACTTCCTTTCATCTTCAACAACATTTTGAACTTCGGAATATCTTGCCCACAATAGCCTGAAATTACCCAATATTACACTTTAATGAATGTTACTGTTAATGTTCTAGTATGAAATATTTTCTGGCCAAATATTTCTATACGATACAAGTTATGTGTACAGAAGTAACCAATTCATCTTGCAGCGATCTCACACATCTTGCCCTTAAAGGAAAAATTTGTTCACGCCAATTTGAATTAATATACTCCCCTATGTTAATTCATAAATGGCTCATTTAAATGATATTTTTTAGTTTCTGAAAGATTGTATTCCTGACCAGTTAAGTATTCGTTACCTTAAATATGCAATACAGGGGCGGATCCAAGGGGGGTTAGGGGTTTAACCCCCCCCCCCCTTTGATTTTCGAGCATGTTTTGCATTTTGCATAACATATTGTCATTTTCCCCGGTATGTTTTGAAGGTTATTTTCAGTTACAACAATGCAGTTAACATGCCATAATAAGTTTGCTGACAGCGTATTTTTCGTTCTATCGTCCCGATTCTCTCTCGTTCAAAATCCTTATAAAGTCAGTGAGTCCTTCAAGAGGAGGCCCAGCTCTATAATTAGCTCACCAAAGAAACGTAATGTTTCCATGGAAACGACAAACATACAAAACATGAAACATGAAGATGGCCTAAGTATAGATTGTTAGGTCTGAGAAGGGTCAATTTTTCTTGGTTCACGCCGCGCCAACCGATAGTCGCGCTCCGCTTTGATAACGTGACAACCAAAAATCCCATGCATGCGATCAAGCCTACCGGTTGAATTTTGAGGCCCCAGTACCAAAATACTTGCAGATTTCAAAAAGAAAAACCACATTTTCTTTATTGAGCACAAGCGAGCAACTTTCAGTGAGTCAGTGTTAGTCAGGGCCGTAGCGAACGGTGGGTTTGGGGTGCCACACCTCCCAATATATTTGGTCGCCCATCGGTAAATTTTCGGTCTGTCGGCAAAAAGAGAAGGAAAGGAAAAGAAGAGGAAAAGAGGAGAGGAGAAAAAGAAGAGAGAAGGGAAAAGAAAGGGAAAGGAAGGGAGTGAAAGGGAAGACGGAGAATGAAAAGAAAAGAGAGAAAGAGAGAACGGGACAGTCTGTTATCGGCTATTTCACTTTTCGGCTCTTTCGATTTTCGGCTGTTCATCTAATTGGACCATTCAAGTTGAAGGCCCGTCGGCAAATTGATTATGCATGTGACGGCCGTATCAACGGCCGTCGGTGTAATTGGACGAGTGACTGAGTCCGTCGACAACTCGGGAAAAGAAAGGGAATTAACGGCTTCTGTACAGGTGCACTATTTCGGGTCATATGACATTCTTGAAAAACTACTTTCTGCACATTATTCCTCACTTTTATCATCACCTTGGGGAGCAGCACCCGATTACCCATGGAGAGGGTATCCGTCTTCTAAACCCTAACCTTGACTTCGGCAAACACATTTTGCAACTTCTGAGGATCCGGTTTACCCACAAACATCCTGGTAAAAAATAATGCGTGCCGCGCATTTCTTCCCTTCACTGCAATCTCGGGCTTTTAACTTTTGAACATCGAAATGAAACAGATAGAGAACCCATCTTCAGATCCTGGCGTTCAAAGCATATTTTGAACGCTTGTGTTAAGATTCTGAACACTTTTTCACCCATTTTGAACGCCGTACGCCTATTCACTTACCGTATTTGAACGTATGACGCGCCTAGTGTTCAAATGCTGAACACACAGTGTTCCAGTTCTGAACGACAGGTTCAGCTCCTGAAGTATAGTGACATGACGGGAGGAATAGCCTAACGCATTAGAATTAACCGGAATCTTTTCATTGGATAATGCATTATGAACCAAAATATACCAATCATGCATGAGACTTTATTTTTTACTGAGGGATTAAGTTAAAACCTCAGAGCTTCCGGGGGCGAAGCCCCCGGACCCCTACCAGGGGGCCAGTGTTTTAGCCAGCCCCTATTTGTGGGACAAATGTCGCACAAAAAAAATTGGACAAGCAAATTCTACCCGGGTGTAAATTTTGAGGTTCTTCATTAGGGCAGAAATCCACTCAAATATTGCACCATTTGCGATCTAGGCACCTTTCAAATTCCAAAAATTTCCAAAGGGGAGGGGGAACCCCCTCCCCCAGGCCACAAATCAGTAAATGAGAAAACGTCCTAGTTAAAGCACTGGCGGACCTCGGGATCCCAATCGCTTAAAACTATAGAGGCATGACGAGAGCAATAGCCTAATACATTAAAATTAGTGGGGGATCTAGTTTGTATTTGATGATGCATTATGAACCAAAATATATCCATCCTGAGACTTAATTTGTCACCCAGAGATATACTTAAACCTCAGAGCTTCCGGGGGCTGCGCCCCCTGGACCCCACCCGCTAAAGCTCGTTTTCGCATTACGCATTACCAGATCCGTCGGCAAAACATAATCTCCACACCCCCCAAAGATAACACCTTCGCTACGCCCCTGCTGTGAATGCCTAGAGAGAGCACAACAAATGACTCAATGCTCCTAACTCCTGACGCCCAAGATCGTTATCGGCATAGGCGTCGCCAGAAGAGGACCACTGGGGCAATCCCCCCCCCCCACCCATCCAATTTTTGAAAAAAAAAATAGCTAGGAATTAAAAACAGTTGTCGGCTCTCCCGAACTCAGTAACGTGACTGAAGTGATGATATGTCGGGATATACAAGATACCTACAATGTATCCTAGAACGTCAAGTTACCATGGTATGGTAACTAAAATAGGAAATCATGATACCAGGGATGGGTCTGATTTAAATGGTATAGAGTGACCTTACTTGGTAGTAAGACATAGCTGGTATGCTATTGCTAGACGCGTTCCGACCATGGAAGATAAGTACCAGGTCTCATCAGTAGCGGTAGGGTAAAGTCGGCGATTTACAAAGAATAAAATTGCGGTGAAAGAAGCAAGGATGTAAACGACTGGATGTAAAATTATTTTTCCAAAATAAAGTAGAGCGAATTCTTTGTAGGTGTCGAAAGTTTTCTGAACTTACAGAAGGATATGCTTCAGTTTTAGGAAGTTTCTCGAGTGTAGATAAACCTTGATAGGTTGGTTTTCTCCCTGGTAAAGTATAAAAAAGTTCTTTTTGGATTTTTATATTAGCTTTGCTAATACACATGTCTCATCGGTATGACCAGAGAGGCTAAAAATACTCATGATGTGAATTTCTTCAGATAAACAAAGCACACCGCCGATACGAGTGATGTTCCGATGAAAATAGAAAACGCCGTTATTCAGTGTATTTGTATTCGGAAGAGATTTGGTAAAGTTGCTGTGACACTTTAAATGAAATTGTTACAAACGCATAGTACGACCAGTGTTCCGATGGGCTGGAAGCGTAGTGCGCGTAAGGACAATTCTGTGTTGTTAAAAGGTAAAAACTTTAGCAATAGCACAATCGCTATAGCTTACTACTACGTATAGTCAACCAACTACATAAATTAGACCCTGCACTGGTTTCTTGAAAATTTACTCCTATACACCATGAGATATAGATTGACTATTTCTATATCAAATTATTTTATCCCGATATATCACTACTTGGCCGCGTCACTGAGTTCTGGAAAGCCGACCATTTCCTCTAATTATGCCAGTGCTCAACCTATGGCTTTATTAACATTCTGAAGCGAAAACTATTGGCTATGTTCAGTTATAAAGCTTACGACTTTTGGTAACTTGTTTGACATTTTCTTATGACTGAGTTACACCAACATCCCCGGAAAAATCTGCATATAGGCTAGTGCCTACCTCGAGAAAGGCCTGACTACACAACTACACTAATGTACTGACAACCTTTGATTTGCTAAGCATAATTTTTCTTATGACAGTTCAGGGCCGGATCCAGGGTGCGTACGCATTCCCCCCTATTCTTTGCAGAACAATTTTTTTGTAATGGAACAAAAAAAATGACTTTAAATGATGCTTAATGTTGCACCAGATTGCATCTGAGGGTACTTAAATATTCAAAAATTTCTCAAAGGGGAGGGGGACTCCCCCTCCACTGTGACCCTTCCCCCAGGCCGGCGATCAGGTCCTGCGGTTGGCAACCCCAATCAAAAATCCTGGTAACGCCAAATGGTTATCGGGTTGTAGAGCATGCATCTCTCACAAGAAGGAAGACAACTTTCTGACAGGACATTTATCATAAAATTTCTGTCACAGGGAATTTCAATGAAAGCTTGTTTTTATACGGATCAAAGAGCCCAGGAAACGCGTAGGAAATGCCATTTCCTGCAATCTGGGGGGTCTTCTGGACCAAAAATTTTCTCTGTAGGCTTCGCGCTAACCATAGTGGGGCTCCGCTTAGATAGTAACTATGTCGCAACCCCCCCCCCTTTAGTCAAAACCTGCATCCGCCCCTGCAATATTTATTTTCGTAAACAGCATGAACTTTTTTTGTTAGGGACAGAAAGGGAGATTTGTAATAATAAGCAAATGTTTCAAAATAAATGTGGGGTGAATGCTTACTCCCTTTAAGTTTTTCTAACGTTCAAACGAATGCAAAAAGCTTCATTCTCCATCTAGAATCCTTCGGGATGTTTGCTACTGATAGCTATTAAAGGAGCTGAACAGTGGCGTACTTTCAAAATAAATACATCATACCAAACGAAATGAGTACCCTCCGCGCGGGGCTAATTATCTCATCGCTCCGTGAGGAGGCTGAGATATTGTAGTCACTTGACCTGTTGGGCTATATTCGGCAATGCCAGCAGAAATAACAACCGTTGCCATGGTAACAGTTAATTTTCACAAGTTACTAGTCTAAAGTCCTAACCCATGGTGGGGTACCCCAGGGTGACCAAAAGTCCATAACGGAGGGAGGGGTCAAAACGTGTCCGTGTGTGTGTGTGTGTGTGTGTTAGTGTATGTGGGTGTGTGTCCAATTTTGTTTTCTTAATATCTCCAAAACGGTAAAGCCGATTTTCTTCAAATTTGGTGGGAAGGTGCCCTAGGTGGAACCCCAGTTCTGCATTGACTCCAGGAAGTAAAGGTCAAAGGTCAGAGGTCAAAGGTCAAATTACGTGAAAATCACTCTTTTTATAATAACTCCAAGAAAAAACATCCCATTAACATGAAACTTCACACATATAATAAGAGTGTCTGGCACTACGAAAATATATGGTTGCCATGGCAACCAAGGTCAAAAGTCATGTGATGTTAACATTTTAAGCAAAAAAGTGTTCCATGAACTCCTCCTTGTGGGCTGGACCGATTTTTTGAAATTTGCTGGGTAGGTACTCTAGAGTGTAAACTTGTGTCTCCGTGACTTTCGGCAGAAAAGGTCAAAGGTCAGAGGTCAAATTCAATTTTTGGGAAAATTCACGGCTTTTTAGTATTTTTAGTATAATTCCAGAAGGAAACATTCCACGTACATGAAACTTTGCACATATGATGAACGTGCCTAATACCACCAGAATATATGGTTGCCATGGCAACCAAGGTCAAAGATCAATTTTTGTGAGAAATCACATTTTTTTAGTTTTTTTAGTATAATTCCAGAAGGAAACATTCCACGTACATGAAACTTTGCACATATGATGAACGTACCTAATACCACCAGAAAATATGGTTGCCATGGCAACCAAGGTCAAAGATCAATTTTTGTGAGAAATCACATTTTTTTAGTTTTTCTAGTATAATTCCATGAGGAAACATTACACATACATGAAACTTCGCACATATGATGAACCTGCCTAATTCTACCATAATATATGGTTGCCATGGCGACCGGGATCAAAGGTCACGTGAAATAAGGTCAAAGGTCAATTTTTGTGAAAAATCACATTTTTTTAGTATTTTTAGTATAATTCCAGAAGGAAACATTCCACATACACAAAACTTCACACATATGATGAACATGTCTAATGCTACCAAAATATATGGTTGCCATGGCAACCAAGGTCAAAGATCAATTTTTGTGAGAAATCCACATTTTCTTAGCTTTTTTAGTATAATTCCAGAAGGAAACATTCCACATACATGAAACTTCACACATATGATGAACCTGCCTAATACTACCATAATGTATGGTTGCCATGGCGACCGGGATCAAAGGTCACGTGAAATAAGGTCAAAGGTCAATTTTTGTGAAAAATCACATTTTTGTAGTATTTTAAGTATAACTCCAGAAGGAAACATTCCACATACATGAAATTTCGCACATATGATGAATGTGCCTTCCGCATATCATATTGTGTGCACAGATTTTCTGTAAAGCGCACTGAATTCGTCCTTTTTGCAGAACAAAAGGGCGCATGGAGATGCAAATATCAGGGTGGCAGTGCGGATTTGACATACGCGCCTTTCTATTCGGTGATGTGCGTCAGTATAATAGGCACGCATTTCGGAAAACGTCATTGTTAGAACAACGCAGCTTGCGTATGCATTGTATACGCGCAGAAATTAGTTGGCCTGTCTTTTTATCTAGAATACTTCACACGTACTTCTGCGTTATCATCGACGAACACGCTTTTAGTTGCTTTCACTTTGTGAGCGCGTGAAAAATTAGAGGCTGATATTAAAGTGAGTAATTTGAAGATACCATAGAAACTGACATACATATGGATAGACTATGAGCTTCAATTCAAACCACTCATTGTGCATTCATATTCAAGTGCACTTATTCAGAGATCGGGGAGCCAATTTTGAAGTGCGGGGGTTAATAATCGAAGCCGCCCAATATGTTCAGTAAAATAAATGCAGTTTACTGCGGCCCAAAATACCCACGGCAGAAAAAGTGTGGGGGCTAAAGCCCCTTAGCCTCCCGTCTCAGTGGTCCCTGCAGTTATGTGTAGGCCTTATGCCACAAGGAAGAGAGAAAGTTCTTCCTGTGAGTTACATAGCTTAATGCGCGTGGTAGCGATGAGATAAGCAACTCCGTGGATTGCCCTCTTGTTTTAAAAATATTAATCCTAACGCGTTTTATATTCTCATTTAAAATAATCTTGCAAAGTAATTTTGCAATAACGTTCCTGTACTATTTCTTGTGTTATTTGATTTTACATTTGCAAGATATTTTACAATTTGTTTTTTGAATTTCTAGTTCGTTACTTTTTCTTCTGGCACCCGCAATTTTGAATCGTTTCCACTTGTATCGGTTCTGATCGATGCATCTGCCCAGGCATGTAGTACGCACAACTTACAACGTACGTACGTATGTAGTATATTAGCGTTACGAGTGGCAAGGCACACGCCTATTTCGCACATCATCTACAGGAGGTTCATGAACAACATTGTGGATTTTGCAGGCATTGAAACTGTTTTGTCGATCGATGAGTTTGTTTTTCGTGGTAGACCTAGGCCCTAACGCTAGCCTAAGTTAGGCTAACGTTAGTACTGTTAACGACAGTAACTTGCAAGTGTACTGTTACACCAGACACACTGCATGCATGGCTTTGATAAGTATCGGTATCGGATTGAATCGATAAACCAAGAAGCATAACCGGATGTGACGTAACGAAGTCGGCGGGTCCGAGAATTTAGTCTACTTTAGCGGCTACTCAGCTCCTTTAATATTACTGACTGGTAATAGTATCATCAGAGAGCTGAAAATGACAGTGATCTTTATACATTAACATCCATAAGACATATTGTAGTATATTCAAAGACCGTGTCTCCAGCATGTTGTGTAGGGTTGGGCCAATCGCTCCTGCGAAGGCTTGAGGGTGAGTTCCAAATAAAGATTAATATTTCTGTTGTAATTATTCCTTTATTATCTCATCGCTCCGTGAGGAGGATGAGATATTGTAGTCACTTGACCTGTTGGGCTATATTCGGCAATGCCAGCAGAAATAACGACCGTTGCCATGGTAACAGTTAATTATCTCATCGCTCCGTGAGGAGGATGAGATATTGTAGTCACTTGACCTATTGGGCTATATTCGGCAATGCCAGCAGAAACAACAACCGTTGCCATGGTAACAGTTAATTTTCACAAGTTACTAGTCTAAAGTATTAACCCATGGTGGGGTACCCAAGGGTGACCAAAAGTCTGTAACAGAGGGAGGGGTCAAAACGTGTCCGTGTGTGTGTGTGTGTGTGCGTGGGTGAGTGTGGGTGAACTTGTCTTCCTATCAGACTAAGGACCTGTGTGTGTGTGGGTGTGTGTGTGTGTGTGTCCAATTTTGTTTTCTTAATATCTCCAAAACGGTAAAGCCGATTTTCTTCAAATTTGGTGGGAAGGTGCCCTAGGTGGAACCCCAGTTCTACATTGACTCCCGGAAGTAAAGGTCAAAGGTCAAATTATGTGAAAATCACACTTTTATAATAACTCAAAAAAAAAAAACATCCCATGAACATGAAACTTCACACATATAATAAGAGTGTCTGGCACTACGAAAATATATGGCTGCCATGACAACCAAGGTCAAAAGTCATGTGATATTAACATTTTAAGCAAAAAAGTGTTCCATGAACTCCTCCTTGTGGGCTAGACCGATTCTTTTGAAATTTGGTGGGTAGGTACCCCAGAGTGTAAACTTGTGTCTCCGTGACTTTCGGCAGAAAAGGTCAAAGGTCAGAGGTCAAATTCAATTTTTGGGAAAATTCACGGTTTTTTAGTATTTTTAGTATAATTCCAGAAGGAAACATTCCACGTACATGAAACTTTGCACATATGATGAACGTGCCTAATACCACCAAAATATATGGTTGCCATGGCAACCAAGGTCAAAGATCAATTTTTGTGAGAAATCACATTTTTTTAGTTTTTTTAGTATAATTTCAGAAGGAAAAATTCCACATACATGAAACTTTGCACATATGATGAATCTGCCCAATTCTACCATAATATATGGTTGCCATGGCGACCGGGATCAAAGGTCACGTGAAATAAGGTCAAAGGTCATTTTTTGTGAAAAATCACATTTTTTTTAGTATTTTTAGTATACTTCCAGAAGGAAACATTCCACATACACAAAACTTCACACATATGATGAACATGTCTAATGCTACCAAAATATATGGTTGCCATGGCAATCAAGGTCAAAGATCAATTTTTGTGAGAAATCACATTTTCTTAGCTTTTTTAGTATAATTCCAGAAGGAAACATTCCACATACATGAAACTTCACACATATGATGAACCTGCCTAATACTACTATAATGTATGGTTGCCGTGGCGACCGGGATCAAAGGTCACGTGAAATAAGGTCAAATGTCAATTTCTGTGAAAAATCACATTTTCTTAGTATTTTAAGTATAACTCCAGAAGGAAACATTCCACATACATGAAATTTCGCACATGTGATGAATGTGCCTTCCGCATATCATATTGTGTGCACAGATTTTCTGTAAAGCGCACTGAATTCGTCCTTTTTGCAGAACAAAAGGGCGCATGGAGATGCAAATATCAGGGCGGCAGTGCGGATTTGACATACGCGCCTTTCTATTCGGTGATCTGCGTCAGTATAATAGGCACGCATTACGGAAAACGTCATTGTTGGAACAACGCAGCTTGCGTAAGCATTGTATACGCGCAGAAATTAGTTGGCCTGTCTTTTTATCTAGAATACTTCACACGTACTTCTGCGTTATCATCGACGAACACGCTTTTAGTTGCTTTCACTTTGTGAGCGCGTGAAAAATTAGAGGCTGATATTAAAGTGAGTAATTTGAAGATACCATAGAAACTGACATACATATGGATAGACTATGAGCTTCAATTCAAACCACTCATTGTGTATTCATATTCAAGTGCACTTATTCAGAGATCGGGGAGCCAATTTTGAAGTGCGGGGGTTAATAATCGAAGCTGCCTTATATGTTCAGTAAAATAAATGCCCAAAATACCCACGGCAGAAAAAGTGTGGGGGCTAAAGCCCCTTAGTCTCCCGTCTCAGCGGTCCCTGCAGTTATGTGTAGGCCTTATGCCACAAGGAAGAGAGAAAGTTCTTCCTGTGAGTTATATGGCTTAATGCGTGTGCTAGCGATGAGATAAGCAACTCCGTGGATTGCCCTCTTGTTTTAAAAATATTAATCCTAACGCGTTTTATATTCTCATTTAAAATAATCTTGCACAGTAATTTTGCAATAACGTTCCTGTACTACTTCTTGTGTTATTTGATTTTACATTGCAAGATATTTTACAATTTGTTTTTTGAATTTCTAGTTCGTTACTTTGTCTTCTGGCACCCGCAATTTTGAATCGTTTCCACTTGTATCGGTTCTGATCGATGCATCTGCCCAGGCATGTAGTACGCACAACTTACAACGTACGTACGTATGTAGTATATTAGCGTTACGAGTGGCAAGGCACACGCCTATTTCGCACATCATCTGCAGGAGGTTCATGAACAACATTGTGGATTTTGCATGTATTGAAACTGTTTTGTCGATCGATGAGTTTGTTTTTTCGTGGTAGACCTAGGCCCTAACGCTAGCCTAAGTTAGGCTAACGTTAGTACTGTTAACGACAGTAACAAGTGTACTGTTACACCAGACACACTGCATGCATGGCTTTGATAAGTATCGGTATCGGATTGAATCGATAAACCAAGAAGCATAACCGGATGTGACGTAACGAAGTCGGCGGGTCCGAGAATTTAGTCTACTTTAGCGGCTACTCAGCTCCTTTAATATTACTGACTGGTAATAGTATCATCAGAGAGCTGAAAATGACAGTTATCTTTATACATTAACATCCATAAGATATATTGTAGTATATTCAAAGACCGCGTCTCCAGCATGTTGTGTAGGGTTGGGCCAATCGCTCCTGCGAAGGCTTGAGGGTGAGTTCCAAATAAAGATTAATATTTCTGTTGTAATTATTCCTTTATTATCTCATCGCTCCGTGAGGAGGATGAGATATTGTAGTCACTTGACCTGTTGGGCTATATTCGGCAATGCCAGCAGAAATAACGACCGTTGCCATGGTAACAGTTAATTATCTCATCGCTCCGTGAGGAGGATGAGATATTGTAGTCACTTGACCTATTGGGCTATATTCGGCAATGCCAGCAGAAACAACAACCGTTGCCATGGTAACAGTTAATTTTCACAAGTTACTAGTCTAAAGTATTAACCCATGGTGGGGTACCCAAGGGTGACCAAAAGTCTGTAATAGAGGGAGGGGTCAAAACGTGTCCGTGTGTGTGTGTGTGTGCGTGGGTGAGTGTGGGTGAACTTGTCTTCCTATCAGACTAAGGACCTGTGTGTGTGTGGGTGTGTGTGTGTGTGTGTCCAATTTTGTTTTCTTAATATCTCCAAAACGGTAAAGCCGATTTTCTTCAAATTTGGTGGGAAGGTGCCCTAGGTGGAACCCCAGTTCTACATTGACTCCCGGAAGTAAAGGTCAAAGGTCAGAGGTCAAAGGTCAAATTATGTGAAAATCACACTTTTATAATAACTCAAAAAAAAAAAACATCCCATGAACATGAAACTTCACACATATAATAAGAGTGTCTGGCACTACGAAAATATATGGCTGCCATGGCAACCAAGGTCAAAAGTCATGTGATGTTAACATTTTAAGCAAAAAAGGGTTCCATGAACTCCTCCTTGTGGGCTAGACCGATTCTTTTGAAATTTGGTGGGTAGGTACCCCAGAGTGTAAACTTGTGTCTCCGTGACTTTCGGCAGAAAAGGTCAAAGGTCAGAGGTCAAATTCAATTTTTGGGAAAATTCACGGTTTTTTTAGTATTTTTAGTATAATTCCAGAAGGAAACATTCCACGTACATGAAACTTTGCACATATGATGAACGTGCCTAATACCACCAGAATATATGGTTGCCATGGCAACCAAGGTCAAAGATCAATTTTTGTGAGAAATCACATTTTTTTTAGTTTTTTTAGTATAATTTCAGAAGGAAACATTCCACGTATATGAAGCTTTGCACATATGATGAACCTGCCTAATTCTACCATAATATATGGTTGCCATGGCGACCGGGATCAAAGGTCACGTGAAATAAGGTCAAAGGTCAGTTTTTGTGAAAAATCACATTTTTTTAGTATTTTTGGTATAATTCCAGAAGGAAACATTCCACATACACAAAACTTCACACATATGATGAACATGTCTAATGCTACCAAAATATTTGTTTGCCATGGCAACCAAGGTCAAAGATCAATTTTTGTGAGAAATCACATTTTCTTAGCTTTTTTAGTTTAATTCCAGAAGGAAACATTCCACATACATGAAACTTCACACATATGATGAACCTGCCTAATACTACCATAATATATGGTTGCCATGGCGACCGGGATCAAAGGTCACGTGAAATAAGGTCAAAGGTCAATTTCTGTGAAAAATCACATTTTCTTAGTATTTTAAGTATAACTCCAGAAGGAAACATTCCACATACATGAAATTTCGCACATATGATGAATGTGCCTTCCGCATATCATATTGTGTGCACAGATTTTCTGTAAAGCGCACTGAATTCGTCCTTTTTGCAGAACAAAAGGGCGCATGGGGATGCAAATATCAGGGCGGCAGTGCGATTTGACATACGCGCCTTTCTATTCGGTGATCTGCGTCAGTATAATAGGCACGCATTACGGAAAACGTCATTGTTGGAACAACGCAGCTTGCGTAAGCATTGTATACGCGCAGAATTTAGTTGGCCTGTCTTTTTATCTAGAATACTTCACACGTACTTCTGCGTTATCATCGACGAACACGCTGGTAGTTGCTTTCACTTTGTGAGCGCGTGAAAAATTAGAGGCTGATATTAAAGTGAGTAATTTGAAGATACCATAGAAACTGACATACATATGGATAGACTATGAGCTTCAATTCAAACCACTCATTGTGCATTCATATTCAAGTGCACTTATTCAGAGACCGGGGAGCCAATTTTGAAGTGCGGGGTTTAATAATCGAAGCCGCCCAATATGTTCAATAAAATAAATGCAGTTTACTGCGGCCCAAAATACCCACGGCAGAAAAAGTGTGGGGGCTAAAGCCCCTTAGCCTCCCGTCTCAGTGGTCCCTGCAGTTATGTGTAAGCCTTATGTCACAAGGAAGAGAAAAAGTTCTTCCTGTGAGTTATATGGCTTAATGCGTGTGCTAGCGATGAGATAAGCAACTCCGTGGATTGCCCTCTTGTTATTCTTGCGGTTATTCTCCTCTCAAATTAAATATTTACATACGATTGGTACGTGATGAATTACTTTTTTTAGACGAAAAGTTTTTAGACGAAAGTGGAACGCCATAAATAACTGACCAGTCACAGAGGGAACGGGAAACAGACAGACTAGGTGTCGTGTGCAGTGTCTTATTTTTATGCAATGTATATTGCACCATAATTCTGCAATATTCTGTAAACAATAAGATTGCGGACCTCAATTAAATTAATAAGCCAAAAATATACTTCATTATAGTATTACCATCATTTTGTAAAGTCGTCAATGGAAGTATTTAGGACATTTAGGATTAAATAGATCTATATATTTCCCAGTAACAAATTTACATCACAACATGTGATAAGCGTCCTATTAGGTCATTATCACCAGTTCAGCATATACTAGGCTAAGGAGTGATCATTTTCTAATTCCCTTCCGGAGGCAAAGGGAATCAGTGCAATCTTAATGGTGTGTGTCTGTTGTGTGCGCCGTCTGTCTGTCTCTCTTTTCATCTGTCTGTGTCTGTCTGTTTGTTTGTCTGTCTGTCAGTCTGTCTGTATATCTGTCTGTTTGCCTGTCTGTCTGTCTGTTTGCCTGTTTGTTTGTCTGTCTGTATGCGTGTCCTATTGTCTGTCTGTCTGTTTGTGGGTAGTTGAGTGAGCGAATGAACGAGTAAGTGAGAGTGTTTTTGAAACATTTACCTTGTTCGACTTATACAGTTTACTTAAACTCTCTTTCCTAGGTCCTTTGTCTTTTGGTTTTAATCCACAGGCAATATAGCACCTTACTTTGTGTCTTACATTCGTAAGTACGGCTCCCCGTCGGATCTAACCTATATGGTAAGTCAAGTAACTTGGTTCTGTTCCCATCATTTCAAAGATGCACGACTATTAGATTATCAATCTTCATAAAGATTTTAAACGTGACGTATATGAAGTATTTCTTTCAGAGGTTGCAGTGACTATGATTAAATCATGTGGAGATTTACATTGAAATTCTCTTGAAATGAATTTTATTTACAAGTTAAATAGCTTTTTCAAACGTTAATAGTTAAGGACCGGAAGCCGGTTGTGACATGGTCATAGTAGCCAAAAAATGGTTAATTTGCCATGTATCTCTTCGTTTTGTTAGATTTATTGTCTTTTTTCTGAAAACAAACATACAATCAAACGTGAATTTCTCAAAGTTAACTTCAAAAATCTTTTATAGAGTTTACTAAAACAACTAAAGTATATAGATTACAAAGAAATAAGTTGAAAATGTTAAAGTTGGTAAGTCATATGCATGACACACCTAACAACACAAAGTGCTAAAACTTGCTACCAAACAAGGTCACAATTTGAATAATCATCTTACCTGTATTTTCTTTCCAAAAGTTGACAACTTTTCATCATTTAAACCATTCTATCGACACTATCTTTTCGAGTGAACTCGTCTCTAAGTTTTGGGAGTGTCGGACACTTCTCTTTAAAAGAGTTGGTGAGCCATAAAACGGTTACACCCCACCAGACCGAAAATGAAATAGGGTTCACGAGACCGAAGGTCCGCGAGACCGAAATTAAAAATCTACTCGCGAGACCGGAACGTTTAATACCTAGTAGGGTGGTAATACCTAGTAGGGTGGTTTTGCAAGGGCAACGCACTTTGCAAAAGGTAAATAGCAGAGTGCAGCATTAACTTTACGCGGAGTACGCCGGAATGATATACTCCGCGTAAAGTTAATGCTGCACTCTGCTATTTACCTTTTGCAAAGTGCGTTGCCCTTGCAAAACCACCCTACTAGGTATTACCACCCTACTAGGTATTAAACGTTCCGGTCTCGTGAGTAGATTTTTAATTTCGGTCTCGCGGACCTTCGGTCTCGTGAACCCTATTTCATTTTCCGTCTGGTGGGGTGTAACCGTTGTATGGCTCACCAACTCTTTTAAAGAGAAGTGACCGACACTCCCAAAACTTAGAGACGAGTTCACTCGAAAAGATAGTGTCGATAGAATGGTTTAAATGATGAAATGATATACTTCTGAGGACTTTTTCGTAAGTTGTCGGTCTCGCCAACCTTTTCTCATTTTCGGTCTCGCGGACCTTCGGGTCTCGTGAACCTTCGGTCTCGTGGGATGTCCCCCATACAACACACTGAACTAAATAGCATCAACAAGTGTCGCCGCTACATTACCATTTATTAAAGGTATTGTCTTGTGGCATTTTGTAGGGGTCGTGTATGAAACACTAAAATTTTCAGGATTTGTCATCCAAACTCCTTACCAAAACTCCATTCCTAACCTAAGATATCCATTCTAGAAGATCGGTTACTTTTGTCAAGAAATCCCTCCAGGCTTCCTCAAGGTTACAGACTATGATTTCCAAGTGGGCAAATACCTTTTGTTATTCTGTGTAATGGAATACCTTGTTTGCCCTTGAAGTTTGATACTGTTGGGACGTTTTCAGCTTTAGATATTTTCCGTGTTGATCTAATATAAAACTGTCTCATACCTATGATATAGCAAAAACATTATCACATATTCCATATAGTGGTATCAACATTTTAAAGAAATACAAAAGCTTTGTCTTATCAATTTGCCCCGATGACATCACAGATTTTCTAACATGCACTGCGGAAGCTTTAAACTAGCATGTCTTAAAAAAGAAGTATATCTCGCAAATGCAACATGCTATTGAGATAGAGTTTTCACTGCCTAATACAAAAAATTTACTCCTTCTTTTGAAAACATCAAATTTTGTCACCAGACTTTTAAGCCCGAATAGTCATATGTCAGGAGTTGCTGTGAATGTTTGTAAAAAGGAGGGTTTAGGCCCAACTTTAAGTTTATAAAAGAGCAGCTGAATTTAAGTATTGTTGTATATGTTGTTTTATAGTTAATACCAGATTAATTACTACATTTGTAACCCTAAATTAGAATCGTTTAATTTTACTTCTCAAAGAAAAGTGTTATAACATAAACATATTACAGCAAAAAAGTGCTGCTGATGAACATGTCTTCACCCCATTTTCCTTCAGATTTGTTATTAATTAAAAACATTTTGTAATGACTTAACGTCATTAACTCCAACTCGAATCGCCTGATGTTTTTTCAATGACTCTGACTTGACTCGAGTCCAACTCATTAGATATACTCGAACTGGACTTCATGTACTTACATGTAATTGACTCGACTTGGGTTCAAGTCACCAGTCTATATGACTTGATTTGACCCGAAGTTTAAGCAATGGAATAGAGTCAGTCATTTCCCCTTCACAAAAAGTAAAGTTTTCCTGTCGCTGCTTATTTGTCACTGTCAGTCTATCAGCCTGTCTCGAGAGCTAACTGCTCACTTACACCTGCATGTACCGAGCTCGTAAGACAATCGATGTACCACGAGTGCTGCACTGCTGCATATACACTCAGTGCCATATCATTCATAATTTGACTCACCGAAAAACGGTATATGAGTTGTTTATATTACAGATAGGCATACATAGTCAACTAGGTGATTTCAATCCGTCGTACACATCGTCTCTGCACCACTCATATCGTTCAAACAAAATACTTGCAAAAGTTTCGACTGGCTGCTCCTTCGAGAGTTCAACTTGCCGTTACAGATTACAAAATCAACATGGCAATACAAAACTGTTCTGTTCTATGAAGGTTTGTAACTTATTGCCTGGTTGGTTGAGCTGTACTTAAATATCCTGTGTAACGATGTTACATGATGCTTCTGGGTGTCAATGCCTTTGCAGAGAATTAATGGGACTTGAACTTACTACGCTATGAAATGCCCAAAGTTCAAAATAATATATGATATGGATAAATAACATTGATGACGCTAATGATTGATATGATATAAGGAGCAAAAGGTAGGGCTTGTGACGACACAGGCGGGAGAAGAGGGTAACTGTGGTTTACGTCATGCTTCAATGCTCATTTCAAGGGCGAAACCCGTTAGCTCCTAAGTCCTCAAGTATGAGCGGCGTAGCTTGGATTTTTTGTCTGGCGGACTGTGGGGGGGGGGGCTGGAGATTTTTGTGGAGGAGCTCCCGTTTACTATCTAAGAGGAGCGCCACCATAGGTTGGCGCGGAGCGTACCAAGAAAATTTGAGATTTTAATACATCCCAGATCGTCGGAAATGGCACTTGCCAGGCTTGATAGTAACCATCAAGAAGTGCAATTTTTGTGAACGAAATGTAAAGTTTGATTTTATTTCATTCTCAAAACACATTTCTGTGAGGAGGGATTAGCTCAGCTAGTCGGACTTTTGGTCCAAAGATTGCAAGTTTGAATCCCGTTTTCTCAGTGGTGTACCCAGGATTTCTCTCATGGGGGCCATGCAGTTTGTTTTGTGATCGTCGGCTTGGGGGAGCGGTGCCCTCCCCTTTGAAAATTTTTGAAAAATTAGGTGTTTTTACATGCAAGTTGATGCCACATATGCTACCTTTTGAAGTAAAATTTGTGTTAAAAAATTTACTCGTATAATTAGAAACTAAAACAAAATCGCCATCAGTGAGTGGGGCATGGCCCAATGGCCTCCCCGTGTGTACGCCACTGCGTTTACTATCTAAGTGCATGGAGCGCCACTATAGGTTAGCGCGGAGTATTCCAAGAAAATCTAAGGTTTTAATACATCCCAGATTAAACCTTGATTTTATTTTATTCTCAAACACATTTCCGTGATGACAGACTAGTAGCTGGCCGGACTAGAAGCTGGCCGGACTAGTAGCTGGCCGGACTTGGGGTCCGAGGATTGCAAGTTTGAATCCCGGTTACCATCTAAGCGGAGCGCCACCATAGGTTGGCTCGGAGCTTTCCAAGAAAATTTGAGATTAAATACATCCCAGATCGCCGGAAATGGCACTTGCAAGGCTTGATAGCAGCCATCAAGTTGTGCAATTTGGGTGGAAAATGAAAACTTTGATTTTACTTTATTCTCAGATACGTTGAGCTTGTCACAATCAATCCAAATCTCGAATCTAAAATTATTCAAAGTAGGTGAATTTTTTTGCCCAGATCGCCAGTGGGGGGGGGGGGGCTCTTGGGGCGCTGCAATTTTGTGGGGGAGCTCGCGCCCCAAGTCCCCCCCCCCCCGTAGCTACGCCATTGCAGTCCCGGGTCATTTGCGGCAGGCGACATCGATTAATGTGGCCCTCAGAAGTTTCGAAGAGCTAGAACATTTTGCTAAGTGCAATTTTCTGGATGCAATCTAGAGCCTTTGGATGCCACATTTTCTCCCATATGTCAACTGGTGATTCATTCATGGTGGACGCAAAATTCTAGTTACACACTTATGTCAAGTGGAATTTCCTTCAATTCATATCGAGCGTTTAGGATGCCAAGTTTAGTCTGGCGTCCTACACACGATGCTAGAGCTCTGAATGACAAATTGTGTTTCAAGAGTACTATTACGACGATGGAGCTTTCGGATGTCAATTTTCCCCTTATACCGGAAAACGAGGAAATACGATGGCAAACTTGCTTTGTACTTTTGCGTTTCTGCTGTCTAAAGGGTTTGGAATCTCACATTTTCTCACCTTGGACCCAGCCTTGGTGGGGCTGAGGTCGGTTTTGATCGGGTACCCCCATTCATGAACCCCACCCAAATTAAGAATCTCTCGACACTGCCTGCTGTGCAGGAACTTTCAGTGATCTTGTGTATGGGCTTCATCCTCAACACTGAGCTCCTCAGTCCAAACTCTGGATTCGCCCTTGCCGGCTGCTACAACAATGATAAGGCATAAACTCAAGGAAATGTGATCTTCGGCCGAAAATAGTCTTGAGAACCCCTGCATTAGTTATTCTCGCAGCGAAATATACCAAACGTTTTCAATAACGTATCAAACCTTTTTAATTAATGTTCTTTAAAAGCACAAAAATGCAGTGTCAAATGCACCTGTTGTATCTAAAGGGAAGGGATGGGAAGGTATGATGTGATTGGGATGGGTATTTAAAGGGGTTAAAAGCATGTTCTGGCCACCAGATGTGATGTTTTCAATAAATGCAGGAACAATGTCTGTATTAGACAGTGAAGACCCCGTCTCAATAGCACCTTGCATTTGGAAGATACTAACTTTGAAGAAATGTAATTTTCCAGCTTCCGCAGTGCATGATGGGAAATCTGTGATGCTATCGGGGCAAACTGATAAGATATAGTAGCTTTTGTATTTCTTTATAATGCTGATATCTGTATATTGAATTTTTCATGACATTTCCTGTACCATAAGTACAAAAGTATGCAATATTTTAACACTGTAGCCTATCTACCCGCAAAAATATCTAAACATTCCAACAGTATCAAATATCAAGGACAAACAAGGTATTCAATTATAAAGAATATAGAATCTGAGGCAATTTAGCTACTTGGCATCACATTCTGTGACCTTGAGGAAACCTGGAGGTATTTCTTGACAAAAGGAACCACTCTTCAAGAAAGGATATCTTGACTGAGGAATGGAGGTTTGGTACGGGGTTTGGATGTCATGTAATGAACAGATTTCCTTTTCATATCAGACCCTACAAAATGCCACCAGACAATGCTTTCAAATGTTTTCCTTTTGTGTAAGCAAGCATTTCTTGATTGTTATTTTATTCGAAAGGTGGATCTTCTGTTTAAATCTTTCTGTCTGCAAAAGTTTGACGTTGAAAAACATATAAATGGATGAATGAATGAATGAATGAATGAATGAATGAAAAAACGAACTAACGAGCTTACGAACGAACGAATGAAAGAATGGATAAAACAAGACCTGCAAGTATTCAAAGCTTTTTAAAAGAGAGGGGTACTCACGACACCCCTCCCTTTAGAATTCTCCTCAGTCCAAAGGCCTGAACTCTTTAGCTTCTACACAACAAAGAACAGCTTCCCACGCCATCACACGGCTATGGCTTTCATTTAATGTGGACTTGAAACTGACTTGACCAATATTAGTACTTGTTGAGTCTACTTGACTTGCTAATATATTTTACTTGAGTCGATTGACACGACTCCACTACATGTTGTGACTCGACTTGACTCAACGACTAAATCTGAAATGTTAATGATTAGCCTTGACTTGTGACTCGACTTTAAGTTGTCTCGTGACTGTCGTTCAATAAATGTAAGTCAATGGTGGATGTACCCTTTCTTTAAAAAAAGGATTAGTGGTTTTAAATGGTTGACCTTATTTTAGAATGTTTCTATTTTATTTTAAGTCACATTCCACGCTCTCTTCTCTTATCCCAAGGAAATATAGTTGAATTTCCGACCATTACCCCTTCCCTAATGGACGTTCATTTAATGGGGTGATAATTGCTCGGTATCTATTACTAATTGGATAAATAGATGATATTTTTGGAAAAGAGAGAATTTACAATTGATAACCCCTCGATATATTTGTATTCCCCTGTTCTCTTCTAATGAATCACTCAGGTTGGTGAGGTGGCAACTGCCGTTGCATTCGTTTTGGAACCTTTCTTTTTATTGCTAGCTGGTTTCATAGAAAACAAGATTGGGTGCAAAATGACGGTACTTGTGGGGGCAGCAGTGGTCACGTAAGTATACCATACCCTTAGATAGCCCTAGGACCGTTCATATTATGCTTTGTACTATACTCACACAAATGTGTGTCACGAGAATTCTTTTAGTCAGTCTCGGTCTCAGTCTCGGTCTAGATCCCTTCGCCTTTGACTGATCTGTTTACCAAACACTTAAGATCTCGAAATTTTGCCCGTATTTAAAAACGATACCTGCAAATTTCCTGGGTAGTAATATCATTAGAACCGCAAGGTAGATTGCATCGATTTTTACCTTTTAAACGAATTTATCGATTGAATCGTCTTTGTGCTTTTTGTAAACTACCCGTTTAGGCTCTTCGCATCTTTTATAGTTAAATGCCATATTTTTTAGTGATGAGGAAAGATCTAACTCAGAACTTTTTAAATATAAAACGTGTGTCAGTTTAGCGTCTGTACATATTTTCTTAGTTGGGTCGATGAACGTGGAAACATGTTGATACTGTATGTCTGCCTTAAGAATGTTCACGTGAGCGCACGTGTACGCAGAAGTTGTCTTATCACAGTTTTGGTCTCCATGACAGGCCTACTTATGATCACAGGCTTAAATTAAACGGTATTACTTTAGGGACGTTGAAACTGGGGGCTAGAGACTTCATCCCCAATAATGTTCAGTTCTTTGGTTTCATTATGCTCTATTATTGGCTGTGAGCGAAAATGGCCACGTTACCTTACTCAAAGCCAGACTTTACGTCTCACCCTCCCCTTCTTAATTCCAAAATAGAAACCTTCTAACGGCCTTGTAGCCAATTCGTCAAAACTATCGTATTAAATCTATGGGCAGTGGCGACGTTTAATTAAACGTTACTTAATCAATGGAGGGATTGTTTAGTCTATGTCTCGATGTTATTATTATGCAGCGAATAAGTGTTACGTGTGCACACACTATTACAGGTACTTTATGTGGTATTATTAGAATATTTAATACCGTGAATGCCATTAAACTATAGCAGATATGATTTCCAGACAATCTAAGTCACCATTTCCAATCAAAATGCGGGTATATCAGAAGATAGATGTCTTGCTACTTTTTGCACTGCTTGACGTTGACAAACAACAGCCTTCCCTCGGTCTCCTTTACACAAAAAACAAAGGCACAGGATACCAAACGTAGGCCGATTTTATGTTATTGTCGTATATCTTACTGTGCATCAATTTGGTTGCCATAGTAAAACTCTGCCTCCATTTTCATTATTTTGAGAAAGTATAAAACATGATTTTAGATTTCGCTTTGTCTCATTTTCAGGGTAAAGGGTTTCGATTACCGCTCAAATTTAAAACGAAAATGGCTCCCCGATTAGTTCTTTGAGTACATGTCCATGTCATGTGATCAATATCAATTGCTTATACAATCGTCGAGTTATTGTGAATACGCCCGAATCGAGCCAAACAATCACTTTTGTTAGAATTTGTGAACATTTGAAGAGGTTCATAACATTTTAAAATTTAGTCCAGTTCTCCACATTTTCCTTAGAACATTGCAAAGTTTTTATAGAATAATTGAGTTACCACTTGCTTCAGCGTTTAAATGCATTTCTGTCTGAATCTGCAGATTTTTTAAAAAAAAATTGTAGAAATTTGTAAAGATTTTCTATAAACGTTTCTGGGCAGTTTCTATAAAATCTCTCAAGAATTTCTATAACATTCACAGAAACTTAATTCTTCTGTAGAATTTATATCACATTCTAGAATTTCACATTTTTTGTATTTAAGTTGTGTAGAAAACATGAATGTTAAAGAGGTTATTCAAGAATTTTGTGAAGATTCTATGTAGTTTCCACAGAAATATTTGTAGATTTTGTATAAATATGTCTGTAGAAATTTAAAAAAAAATCTATACAATTCTATATAAACTCTTCTCACAAGGAAATTTCTCCTGTACAATTTTTTGGATGTTTTTGAGCCTTGCCTTGCTTATTACCATGTTTCGTTTTTAATTTCAGTGTTTAGTATAAACTGTCATATTACAAAGTATGCTTTTATTTGTTTTAAAGGATCGGACAATTGTTAACTGCTTTTGCAATACAGGTACATTTCATTATGGCTCTTATCACTTACGGAGTGGCATATGCTATTGGACTAGGACTGACTTTTGGAACAATTGGTACAAACGCTGCATCAGTAAGTGATAAAGGGGAATTTTCATCATCCCAGACAGTTCCAATTCTCCCAACTATGCAACTTCTAGCTCCTCCCATAACTGTATGAAGCTCCTCCTTGTGCAGGAATAAACCTGTTTTATTGCTTAAGGCCATGTCCTGGTGAGCAAACAAGGCTATAAAATGTAATAAAAGCACCCTCTCTGCCTTGTGTGGAATGTGAGCTACTCTGCATCTTTCAAATTTTCAAACTTTGATGTCAATCAAAGAGCAGTCACAAACTGAGAATTTTGATACCCCCACACTAAAAATATACTTTGGGGTGATGACTGTCTGTCTTTAAAGTACCAGGTGTAATTGTATGTTGAATTCAAACCATGCTAAGTTTCTTTTACTCCTCATTACTATGCTTGCATATGGGACAAGAGTTAGTCATTCTAATGAATGGAGAGGAAATCTTGAAATAAATGTCCTCATTTTTTTTCTTTTTGCAATGATGAAGGATTATATCGTTCCTAATAGCAACTGCTCCTATTCTTTTATTAAGTTTACAATAGCATTATAGCCAATTTATTACATGTTAAACAATTAATGAAGTTATCACCTACTAGATAATCGCCATCTTAGGGGATATGCTGCATGTGCACATGCCTATCCTCTGTGCACGCGCACTTCGGTTTCTATGACCCTGTGACGTCGTAAGGTCTATTTGTGGAATCCCCATATGAGATCCAGATGTCTCCAAGTTTATAAGTGACGTACGCGTTTACCCATCACTTATTTCGGTTGCCTCCACTTGACAAGAAGGAGCAGCAATTCTGTGTTACATGAAGGTATTCCCCGAGTTAAATTAAGTGGTAAAACTGAATAAACAGCAGAGGAATATACATGACAGAATAAGTAAAAGTGAAGTAAAAGTGACATCGCACTCTTAGGACACAGGGGTAGCCAAGGAATTGCCCGACGGGGGTCTGCGACCTGAAACGCCGACAAGGATGATGAGTTGCGTGATGATAAGTTGAGGAGGGGATTAGAAGGAACGTTTGTACTATGTTATCCATTGTAAGACATGTTTTGCATAATATCCATATTAAAAAACTGAAACTGAAGCATAACTCTAGAGCGCCCGAAGCGCGCCGAAAATTTTCGATTCATTTTCAAGAATTTGACCTGTTGTGAGCAAAAACAGGCAAACCGTCGGGACGACTGGTCGAGGGGAGGAACATTCCTGTCCCCCATCTGACGCCACCCCGATAAGACCCTATCTTGGACAGAAAATGGTGATATATTTGGCAAAGCTTTGAATTCATTATATTTTAAGAAATTTTTTTTAATAAGAGTTTGTTTGCTGTGGCATGCACCGTGCAATATGCCATAGCCGAAGACGTGGTGGGAACCTTTCCCCTCTAAGTGCGCTGCTTTGAAGGCCATCATGGGTTGATGCGTAGTGCGTAGTGTAGGGGTCTATTTTTTCTCTGTTAAAAGTGCCTCTCAGATTGGCGGAATGACACTTTCTATACCTGCAAAGTTGCATCTAAATATTTTCCAGACTTCATGCTTTATAAACTAAGAATTCAAGAAGAAAAGTTAAACTTGTAAACTTGAAAAGCTTATTTAGTAAAATCACTTTGCAGTAAAAAAGAGGACACGAAGTATTGTACAAGCTAATTGCTTTCAGTAAGGTAATTACAGGCTATTTATGTAAGCACGGTGTTGTAGCCCGTGAGACACAATACTTGAGATTAGTATGAACTTTGGTTATGTTGTTGCATCATGCATGAGGATGGAGATTCATTCATAAGTGTGAGTTATACCCGCCTAGGAGCCCGTTTGCGGCGAGGATCCGGGGACCTCCCCGGGAAAAATTTTGGGGAAAAAGGACCCTTTTATGAGATTTCCCAGCATCTGAGGGCCATAAAAACATAATCAAGACGATAGAGTTCTTAACATTTTCATTGTTTTTTTCGGATTAGGATTTGGAAATCTCAGGGGGAACTTCTCCCTTATCCCCCCTCCCGCAGGCCACGGCCCTGTATATGATACCTTGCGCAGATCAGTGAAATGTGATGTGGAGCTCAAAACATGTAGACAGGTCAGAGTATCATTGAAATCACACGCAGTATGGTGCTCAGCAGAATATGGTTTGGAGTAATTTTAACTCAGTGTAGGCTACTGCAGCTTTGTCTGAAAGGTACAGTGGAGACATTTTTTAACAAAGGAGGTGCTAGAAGTAAATAATTTTTATTAAAGGAGGGGTTAGAAGTAAAATTAGTGGGGAGAATTTCGACTTTTGGAGACAAGATAATTAGCCCTTTATGACATCTTCAGTGGGAGGGAGAGGCAGATCCGGCAAACCAACCACGCTGTTTATCGACCGGTGGACAACAGTTCGCTCTTATGTCTCGACTTCAAGTCTGGACATTCTGTGGGGTCGGGGGGGGGCTGGCTTAACCCCTTCATTGGGTCCAGAGGTGACGTCTCCAGAATCTCCGGCCATTTTAAACACTGTGAGCAAATGAAAATCAAAAGTACTCACAGAATATGTTTTCTCCTTTCCTCAGTGGATCCCAGACTATCCAGGTACGGCTAGTGGCTTGGCAAACATAGGCCTAGGCGTGGCACCATTCTTCCTGTCTCCACTTCAATTGTTTCTTATCAATCCAGAACATGTTTCACCAAATCAATCATCTTTAAATGCAGTAGAGTTGTAAGTTCTTCCAAAATTGCTTCACTTTAGATTTTAAGACTATAAATACAACAGAACCATAAAAGGCAATGTATTAGTGAATTTTGCCGACGCGATATATGACGTGATGGTTGAAATTAGATCTAAATTTTATCAGCTGAAATATCACTCTCATATTACAGATACTATGAGGAGGAAGATATCTTACAGAGGGTTCCGACATCGTTCCTGCAGCAAGCAGCATTATTTGCCGTATTGCAAGTAATAGGATATGTGTTATTTTTTGATGCTAAGGCTAAAAGTAAGGTAAGATTTTACAAGAAAAACCCTCACTTAGAAATTTCGTGAGTCTATTGATTCAATTTAAGTGCTTTATGCAAATTTTGGTCATCATATTGAAATCACAGATTCTATGTCTTTAGGGCAATGGGGGCAATAGGCAGTTGTCCATACCCCCTCCCCTCCGATTCTCAAACCCTAAATGAAAAATTACCTACTTGAAAAACGCTGAAAATGCTAAAAGCTCTATTGTCCTGATTATGTTTTAAGGCCATAAGACTGGAGGGCAAATAACATATAAAGGGTCCCTTTTACCCCACATTTACCGGGGGAGAACCCTGGACCCCCGCTGAAGACGGGCTCTAAAACATTTCCGTCAATCTGGGAGAAATTTTGTAACGAACATTTACCTATTACGCTACTGACCAACCGATGGTAGCCCTCCAAGTAGCATACTGAAAGGGGAAAGGTTCACACTGGGTTCCAGTCCTCGGCTGAGGCTTGCCGCAAAACACTAAATAATGCGAATTTCTAAAACATATACATATATGTATGTATATATATATATATATATATATATATATATATATATGCATGAGTGAGAGCTCCACGTGTTGGAAACATACAAATAAACAAACAAAAAGCACTGTTGGAACCAAGGACATTACCAGTGTTTTTTGTTTATATATATATATATTATATATATATATATATATATATATATATATATATATATATATATATATATATATATATATATATATATATATATATTATATATATATATTATATATATATATTATATATATATTATATATATATATTATATATATTATATATATATATATATATATATATATATATATATATATATATATATATATATATATATTTATATATATAATCAATTCATAGTTTTGTCAAATACAGCAGCATTTGTTTTTTTCAAGCAACCTTAAAAGGCAAAAATTTCTCGAAGAGGGAGGCCTTAGACAGCATCCCCAACATTGCACTCAGCCAAAAAAAAAAAACCGACAATAAGGCACTAATGATTTAGAATTACTAGTGTAAGCAGTTCAAACCTTTCCCAAAGATAGCACTATTCTGCATCTTGGCCATCTTACACAAAAATAAGGCAAAAAGGTTTTACTCTAAAATCAGACCAAATACAGCTAGATCATGTCTAGGACATTCAAGCAGCTCAGACGTGAAAGCTGAGCAAGCTTATAATGTGCTCTGTGTAATGGATGGCCCAAATGTGGTCACGCCGTGACGTTATGGCGTGACGTGTCAAGCCGTAACATTATGAGCACTCTTCAAGTCATGCCATAACTGTTTGGACTATGTCTAACTTATCAGCTGATAGGAATATGTTACCAAATATTGTTTTGCCCACTAGAATGAATAAGAAATGTAAATGATATAGCCTTGTAGTGGCTATGAGTTCATGCCAAACCCAATTACATAATGGTAGCCATTCATGGGCAAAACCGTCAGCACAGTACGTGAAAAAAGATTCTTCAATATTACAAAAAGTTTCAGCTACTTTAAATAGTTAAGCTTCTCATAAATAGGGAATAACAACACTGAAAACTTTTTAAATAGCAATAGAGAAGTTTAAAGGTCCAATCATTGCCAAAGACAAACCCACTTTAGCCTGCAATCCATAAAGGTGAAGTTTGTCCAAGATGCTGTTCTGTGTGTGAATTAGATAGGATTTTACGCCTCAACTTATAACCTCTTGGTCTTGGTTTAATCTAGCGGCGCCCACGGCCGTTCTGGCTGTGAGAGAGGGCCTGCAGAAACAAGGCAGTTGCAGTTCCTGGCACTCTGAAAGTGCGCAAAATTTCAAGGGAAGTTGTGAACACCGGTTTTAAGCTGACTTTCTTTCACGGTTTTGTGACGGGAAGCCGCAAAGTGCGGGAACAAACCTACATTACTGCTGTACCCACACAAAACAGCGCTGTACTCAAACGGGGTGACTTTGTGATAATCAAATATGAGGTTGAGGAGTTTCCAGGTAAAGTTTGCAAAGTGGAATGCCTGGATCCTGCACTAGTCACAATCAAGTGCATGAAAAAGGATGTAGGAAGAGGATCAGTGTGGTGTCAGGCCCGTAGCCAGGAATTTGCAGGGGGGGGGGGGAGAAGCCTGTTGGCAAACTATCTAAGCGTAGCGCCACCACAGTTGGCGGAAGCGCCAAGAAAATGTGGCCGAAAGTACCTCCCAGATCGCTGGAAATGGCACTACCCAGGCCTTGTAAGTTGTATCTAAATATTTCTTTATTTTGAATTACTACTAGTAATATCATAAAAAATCATTAAAAAATACAAAAAATATGCCCAATGGGGGGCGGGGGGGGGGGACGGCTGCTCCCTTCGCTCCCCCTTGGCTACGCGCCTGGATGATGTTGAGCACTACAACATTGAATCATTGTGAGAGGCTCAAAAACCCAGTCTCTATGGACTCATCACAGACAGAATTCTGAAGTATTATGTGCCCGAACTCCCTGGCATTTGGGGTGCAGTTTACCACCACAGATGTAGTGATACTGCAGAGTGAGTCAATGCTGCTATTTTGCAATCACTGGGACAGATAAGGATTTCTTGTATTTGATGTGTTATGCAACTAAACATGCCGTGTGTAGCTGGCTGAATGTGACGGCCGCTAGCAAAACTGAAATTTCGGAGGGTCAAATTTAGTGCAGTGATATTCCAGGGCGAGTGAATGCTGCTATTTTGCAATCACTGGGACAGATACTGTCAGGATTACAAGAGCATGAAGCGTTGCAGCTGAAAATGCCGAGTGTAAAGGGCTGAGGGTGACAGTTGCTAACAAAACTGTGAAATTTATGAAGGAGCAGACTGTTTCTTGCAAATTTCTTATAATCCAATAATTTCTAAAGTCTAATCACTTTTGCATATGTTACTTGCCAGTTACTTGCCTAATTGCTTGCCTGATTCTTTACCTCAAATGCTTGGAAATCAGTACACTACACTCACCATCCATCATAACTGGATACTTATATTTAACATTTTATTTTCTCTGTTCAACATTGTTTTTTCAAGGAGTTTCAACCATTACAATGCCATATGTTGTAGATACAATACTGTTGCTTTGTTTTCCTTGTATAACCTCAATGCCAAATGGTTAAACTGTAATGCATATTTGGTCGAAAATAAAAAAAAAATGAAGAAAATTTAGATTTTGTCACGCCATAACATTGAAAAAATTCAGAGCCACATTTTTCCCAAGCCATCCACTCATTTACAATTTCACTTTTGTGTAGGCAGATAACATTGTTAATTATGAATGATCCAAAGGACAGTATTTCAAAACCTGTATTTGAGATAGTATTTACCATTGAATCCGATCAAAGACAAAAGATGAAATTTATCCTGTCACGCCGTAACAAATTTTCATCCAGGAATTACAGCTAAACCGGAGCAGATTTTTTTAATTCTGACTTTTTCTATAGCTACAAGATGGTAAAGAATTGGGGCTTATAGATCCAAAGCACATTCGGAGGGCAACGGGAAAACGTCTCCCATTGTCACGCCGTAACAAAATAAGCATTTTGAAATACACCCTTTTAAACATATAATCAGCTTACAGCTCTGCCAAAGACACCACCGATTGGTACCGAAGCGACCTTACTTAGATGCCAGGTCATCCCCTTATACCCCGCCTCTTAGATACCTCACTCAGGGTGGTAACTGTATCTGCCTGGGTTTCAACTATCCTAGGTACACCTTTGGACCCTTTCATGACCTACCCCTTAGGAATTTCTCTCAAGCTACGGCCCTAGTCTAAGAAATCGAAGATTACAGCTTCGATTATTGGATTAATTTTGCTTAGTGTTACGTTTTGTTGCTCAGCGTATGGATTTTTTTCAGTATGATAACTCTCCATTTGAACATGATCACTACGAACATAACCGGCATACTTCATCTGCCACGCAGTTATTTTGACTATGTCATAAAGTGGAAATTTTGACCACTCAGACCCCGATTTCCCCAACTTAACCGTGTTCCAATAGGAATAATCAACCCATATGAGGCAAAGAGACGGGCTTTATCTCAAAGGAAGACAAGCCGTTTAAGCAATTATGTTGACTTTCTTTTTAGTTTGTCAAGTACTTTAGGATCCGTCTTTAAAAGCGTCAAAGGCTTGAACACTGGGTACGCATGTTGTCTTGCATTGCAGTCCTTGAGAATCTCCGCTTAAATCCTTTCGAATGTCTTAGCTTTAGCTGGGCATGCGCAAATGCCTACACCCAGGATATAAATATTTTAAGGCCTTCTGTTGCCTAATTAGAAGATGTATTTTGCACTTTTTGTGAAGTTGTGTTTGAAAACTTGGCAGCAGAACATTTTTTTGATCTTAGGAAGAGCATGGCGGGCCGTTTGCCCCTTTTATGTACCACACTCAATATTCATTCGATCAAGAAATCCTGTGGCCCAAATATTTGAGCTTTCTATCTTCGTTTCATACCATCTTCAGAGGCTTCGATCTGTTCTTGCCTGCAAATACAAATCGTCCAGTTTCCAAATGTAATTTATTCGGAGTGATAGTAAACTGACAGGATGGGTTGCAACAATTAAGCAGATGCTACTGCGACACACCTGGTTGTAATGGTGTTAATTAACCGGCTAACAGCCGTTTGTTTGGTTGACATATTCTTGTGCATAACTGTGTCTTACATACAAATATGTTTTTTCATCATATCAAATAGACAGATGAAGAAAATACTGATCAAACAGCCGTACTAGTCTCTTCCAATGACGTAAGCAACTTCACGGCTTCGGCTATCATCATGTCAAAAGAATATTGGATGTTGACCATTTCGTATTGTATGAATATTCAGGTTATGCTGCTTATTAGCATGAACTTTAAGGTAATTGGTCTGCTGATAAGTGAAATCATTTCTGGAATTTACTTCTCTTTTCATTATTTTTTACATTCTACTAACAATGGCGAGACATTTTAATGAATATATTGTCTTTAATTATCATTTCTTTCTGTTTACCATTTGTGGTAACGTCTTCGTTGACCTTAAATTATATTAAACGCCCCAAATTTTATTCCTTGTATAAGTGGTATAGTTACAATGGTCAAATCAGCAACTAGGAATACCCAGAACTCTTTCGCTCTGGGATGGCTCCACAAATAATGTTTTCACTGTTTGTCAATGAAGGCTTTCCTTTAGGTAGGGTGCCACTAATTATTTCCGCATTGACTTACACACTAATTCATGCTTCTCCGCTCCATTATCCTTGTAGAAGTTTTCAACCTGGACATACTGCCCCTCTGAGACGATACTGTGGGCTCTTATAGCACCTTCAGATTTTGTACCATGGCCATTAAGATTTTGAGCTAGAAGGGCTTGAATAATAGGTTCATGTTTCCAGCCCTGATCACTGCTCAAAAGACGGCAATTCACAGATCGAACTGATACAATAAAAAATTGCACTAAATTGGTCAAATTGCCTTGAATTTTGCCCAGTCTATGTATTTCAACTCCTTTCTACAACTAACTCAAAACTTGGTCATTTTAGTAAGTTATATATAGTCAAAACAAGCTCCCAAAAGTTTTTAAATGATTGAATTTGTCATTCAGTATTTTCCTCGCAGCAAAAGCTTGAACGACAGGGAGCTGGAAGACAGTTATACTAATTTGAGGCTACTTTTTCAGTTTTCGTTTTGTACCGTAGGTTTTGTCTTCTGTTACTTATCACTCCTCTGGGTAAATTTTTCACATTCATCGAAAGGTTCCGTTTTGCTCTTGGTGGAGGTCAGAGGTCATATGAGGGCACCAGGTCTCTATTTCATAGAAGTTAGGAATATTCCTAAAATTAAAGTTCCTAAACTGCTTAGAAACGATTCGTCCGAAATCATTCCTTCCTTCAAATATTTAGGGATACATCAAAAGTGACATTGTTTTTATTAGGGAATTTCCCGCCAAATCAATTAAGAACATTTCTAAATTTACCAAAGATCATTCCTAAGCCTAGGAACAACCTCAGCATGAAGATAGGAATGAATTCCTCCTAAGTCCAAGATAGGAATATTCCTAACTTTTATGAAATAGAGCCCTGAGGCCAAACACTGGAAACCTTTTAAACACTATGTTTCAAAATAGGAATGATGGACATCCCGTCCTACCTGTCACAGCCCGGCACTATCCAACACCACCCACACCAACCTGCACCGCCCGCACCATACAGGATGAAAAAAAGTTCACAAGGACTCCTTTTTCGGCATAAAGAATCTTACAAGTGACGTTTTGGTTTTTTACATCAATGTCGCTGGAAGTCTAGGCCTATACTCTTGCTGAAGACCTTATGCATATGACCTCATAGAACAGAAAGTGCCCCCTTACATAGAGGCAAGCGCGTATCATTGCAACTTAAACCAACAACTGCTGACAGCTGATTTGTGTACTGGTCAGATACGCGCTTAGTCTTCTGCGTGCGAATTATACGGCGTGCGTGCAGTGTGCTTCATTGTTTTGCTTCCAAAATAGCGTCACGTGACGTCAATTCATTTTTATGGCCAGACAAGGACAATTTATACTATTTCTTTATTTCTTCAGACATACGGTAGCACTTTCATTCGTGATGAAACGTTTTTGACTCTCGTAGGATCTTTTTCATCATTGTTTGGAGGACTGGGAAGAATGTTCGGTGGCGTGCTCATGGACAAGATGTCATTTAAGGTAAGAATGCTAAAAGCTTACTAACTTTTTATATCTCAGAGCTTGACATGTTGTCTGGAATATTAAATTAGACAGTTCAATGTTCTAAAACTAAGTTATCCTATTTACCTATCTTATAGGAGTGATATATTTGGTATATATACATATAATATTAACATGTAAGTTTAAGGGAAATATTGCGTTCAAAATAAACCAACATGGCATACGAAGAAAATACCTTAAACCATTATTAAACCATTCAGTCTTACCAATAAACTCTAGCAACAGCTTTATCTCCTCAAAATATTATGCATTACAAGAGTAAAGGATATGTTGCATCATTTGAATCCTTGAAAGTTTGGGTTAACAAATTACTTTTGTGCAACAATAACTGCATTACTTCCTGTGAGAGCCTTATTTTTTTCAAAGAAGGCTACAGTACTGCCTTATTTTGAATTGTCTATCATTCTGTATCTGTTAATATTGGTTTAAAAAATTTGACAATTTTCTGTAAAACAAACGCAATATTTCCCTTTAATCTTTGTAAGCCAGTAGCATTTCTGCGAGATTTAAAAACAAGATGCTTGAAGACGAAGGCTTCCAACTTATACCACTAAATTTTGGCAGTAAAATTTCACAGTAATAGGAAGTTTTGAAGTATGTTTGTACTACAGGTATGCATATTATACTTAGTTACATACAGAAACGTGCAAAAACTCGTATGGGCAGACAGAGAGACAGACAGAGAAACAGACAGACAGACAGATAGAGAAACAGACAGACAGACACACAAACAGATAGATAGACAGACAGACAGACAGACAGATAGATAGAAGTTCACTAACATGCAAACATTTTCAAACCTCCCTTATGTCAGCGTTCTTGCTTTTAAGGAGAAGACATGTACTGTATTGCAGTACCTGAAGTACAATGCATGGGTTGTGTCGGTCAATTATGTTCCGAACATAAGCTAGTATCTCACGAAGAAAAAAAAATCACTTGCGTATGGTTTGCGACTAAATTTCGCAAATTTGCCAAATATTTGTAAAACAGTAGCAAAACTTTCGCCTGGAATCGCAAAAGCATCGCCAGCGGTTTTAAACATGTTCAAAATTTTCTGTGACGATTTTGCGAAAGTCGAACGCCAAATGATAGCAAAGTGTTAGTAAGACATTCTCACTAATGTAGCCCTAATGTAGAATTAACGTCTCTCGCTTTGAAGAATCGTTCCTAGGCCGAATGGCCTCTGGTTTTTCCTAGGTTGTTTCGCGACATTAGTGATAAGTTAGTACGAAATAAGTGCTAATATTTTGCGACTGTTTGACGTAGCTTTGGCGTTCCCGTCTTCACGTGAGACATATTTAATTCGCACGTTTATTTTGCGACTTTTGCACTTTTGAAAATGCAATCGTCGCGACAATAAACGTGCGAATTTGTCTTTGTGAGATTGTAAGTTTACTCAAGAAGACAAATTCGCACGTTTGATTTAGCGACTATTTAGCCTTACAAAACGCAATTGTCGCAAAAATAAACGTGCGAATTTGTCTTCGTGAGATACTGGCTATAGAAATAAACTTCAATTCATCCATATCATTTCACATATATCAGAATAAACTGAAATATAAGGAGGATACTCCATTATATATGATTTTTTACCATGTGACACTTTGTGTTAATTTCAAGTTGGCCTAGTGTGATAGTTATGCAAGATTTGTTTTGTGAACCATCATTAAGGGCGTCGGTGTGGGGCAATAGGAATGCGTTGAAAGTTACAGCAAATGTTTATGCTCTTGCAAACTTAACCCTTATACACCAACAAAGTTCATAACGTGACAATTTCATGCTGTATTGCCTACCCTAAAACGTTGTTTTCCAAACCCCACATTCTGTTGTCTAAGTAGGGTATGTAACAACCACTTTTGTAATAACAACCACTTTTGTAATAGGTCACCACTTCTGTAATTGGTTCGACCACTTTTGTAATAAAGGTAACCACTTTTGTAATAAATTCACCCACTTTTGTAATTTTTGAAGTCACCACTTTTGTAGTGCTTACTGACATGACTGACCACTTCTGTAATAAAAATTCTCCAACCACTTCAGTAATCGCCAGTCAACCACTTTTGTAATTATAGTAGAGCAGATGAGGGCACTATTATTGGAGAATTGTGCTTTTTATGATACAAGCATGAAATTTGGTACACAGTAAGACTATGACCTAAGAGAAACATTTGGTTATAAGGACTTCTCAGATTTGTCCAGTGAGAGCAATGGCGGCCAATATAAAAGAGCCACCGCCGGCTGCTTGTTGCTTCACCCATATCTTGGTTCATTTCTATGTATAAACTGTTGCTTTAGCCGTACAAACGTAATATTTTGGACTGGATTATAGACCCCTTATTAAAGTTTCAACATATGTTGCTCATGTGACAACAATTGCGTCCATATTTTCAAATGGCCGCCATTTATATTCTGAGATCACAGGTAAATTGAAAGAAAACTCAGTGCATCTGGAGTCGGTCGGTTTCTGGAGTCGGTCACTGTTTAAATACAGCACAGTAAATGTCCGGCTTGTTTAGTGACTGACTCACGGTGTCATCATACTACTGTGCTTTCAGAATGCCTCCACGATATTACTTGGTATCAGCTATAGTAACCAGTCTATCCAATTACATCACAAAGTTGGCGGATCAAATAGCCTACCACAGAAACAGACTCGCTCGTACGCCATAACAACAGACTAGAGACTTTGTTCCAATGCGCCGATGCACCAACTCTGAAATAGACGTGCGTAAAGATGCGTGAGGGATACGTAACAATCGTACTAATAAAAATATACTAAGAGTAACAGATAATAATAATAGTTATAGTAATTAGTAAGTCCATATTTGATTAATAATGAGTCACAACCTACATGGACCAAAAAGATGTGACATGTATCTAAATGTATTGTCGTCGGGTTTAAGGCTTCGCTTATGGTTATACTATGGCTACATAATTTATCTATTTTCATATTTCGTTTACTCAAATGCTACTCTTATTCCCGCATCGGACCCCTCCCCCTACACAACATCCCCTTTCCATTGGAAAAGGTTAATATGTTGAAAGCGAAAGACAATGGAAGGACATTCGATGTAGTGTGTACATTGTGTTACTTTTCTGGACCAATAACTTAGCATGCTAGGCGATTACAAAAGTGGTTGAAAGAGATTTCTGTTGCAAAAGTGGTCGGTGAGCGTTACAAAAGTAGTGACTTTAAAAATGACAAAAGTGGTGAATTGATTACAAAAGTGGGTGAATTTATTACAAAAGTGGTGACCTTTATTACAAAAGTGGTCGAACCAATTACAAAAGTGGTGACCTATTACAAAAGTGGTTGTTATTACAAAAGTGGTTGTTATTACAAAAGTGGTTGTTACAGGGTATACTATGTTACAAGCTCATCCCGTAAGACAGTTGCAAATGTAAAAAGTTAGGATATGCATTTCTTTGACAGCTGCTTGTGTCAATCAGTTGTGTTCTCGAGCTCACTGCTTTACAGGTGCATCTATACAGGTATTTAATGTGACGTAACCATGGATACTACTGTGACGCAATGGACGCTTGCCCGGCAAAATGACTAACAACCAAAAGTACGCGCGATCACGTGACGTCGGTGGAACAACTCTATAAGCAACACTACGAAAATAAGAGCTGGCCATTTTTTAGGGAAGTCAATTCTTCATGACCTAGGCCTATGTCAATGCATGTTTAAGTTAACGAATAGTGTAATTGTCATGGCTTGGATTCAGTGTCGGTCAGATTTTTTTCACTTTGTTTTCCTTTTTCTCTCAAATGTGTCTTTGACAGACAATAATGACAATTTTATGCTTAGTTGGAAGCTGCTCATCATTGGTGCTTGGCCTCAACAAAGACGAGAGTTTGGCATTCCTCTATCTTATCTCTGTGTGCTACTGTATTTGCATGTTAAACGCGCTTGTAACAATTTACACCATTCATGGTCTGAAGTAAGTACAGTTTGTAATAAGGACACGTTAATGTCACCTATACATGTCACGGCTATCATGGATTGAACAATTAAATATCTTTTTAACGTTTGGTGCAAAGGCTCTACATTTGACCGACCATTACACAGTTGTTGGCCAATCTCATTCAGTCATTAGAGTGAAACAGGGTAACGCATTCATAGCTTAGAGCTTGGGTTCTTAAAGTCGGATGTGACTTTGGCCATATCCAGCCCAGGAGACGATCCAAACATCCGCATTGTAAATCAAGTTGAGATTCAAAAAAAAAAAGAAAAAATAAGGGTTGAAAAAACACATGCACCAACACTTATCAACAGATTACCAAACTAATACAATACTGGTAATGTAAAAGAAAGTAATAATTTTCTTTATAATTGCCTTTAAATCTTTTTCTTCCTTGTAAACAAAAATTACTCACAACGGTTCGGAATCGACTTACCACATGTGACGATGTCACGATATTTGACTAGTTTCTGATGATATCTGACAAATTCAAGCGAATGGACTAACAATCGTTAGTCAAAAATTAGTCATCGAGGCTTAAAATTTGTAACATAATAATTCAATTGGTCTAAAGTTAGTCAAATGTTATTGACTATGGTGATTAGTCGATTTAGACACCGTTTTGACTAATTTGTGTTTACAGTGTTCTGTGAACCTTACTCGCACCCATTGTGTAATTATTTTAGGCCTATAACTGCAACATCAAAAGGGACAGCTTGATCACAGGTTTTAAAAAGCCACACGCAAACCATAGCATTATGTATCCTGTCCCCCACAAGTCCACCGCATCATCGAATCTACCGGTCATTGCGTGGTCAGACGATTATAAGCCGCGTTCACACCAAAATCGAATTTTGGTGCGTTATGCGGTGCTGTAGCCGTACAGTAAACGGCTTTCACAAATTTTCATTCCAAGATTTATTCTACAAAAGGGGCGCGTTCACACCAAAACCGCACGGTTCCCGGGACAGGAAACGCTGCCTTTCCCTCACTGCAGGGGTTTCATACTGCCGGGGAAATGACCCCACTGCGGGCTTCCCATAGCCACTGCCAAAAATGTGGGACTTCGAAAATAATGCTGGCGCTATGCTGGTCCACTTTGTATGCATGGGCTGGAAATAATCTTAAAAAATCAGGGGTTCGGTAAAACGGGAATGACAGGGGACGACATGGATAACTCTTTAAAGAAAAATGAATTAATACATAGAGCCTACGCAAAGTCTTCAAAACGTAATTTTTCGTCGGACCTCGGCATAACGCACTCTTCGTCAGTTCGGAAATAATAGTAACTGTAGCATTTCTTCTTGTTGGGCAGCTTGAGTAAAACTGTGGCAGGGCACCGTGCACCCCTACTGTCATCCATCCGAGAAACTCCAGCATCATCAATAGTCCAAAGTAGGCATTTGTAAAAAAAATGTCAATTTTATGTTTTTTTTTTTTTTTTTTGCTGCAGATTCAACTTTTAAATGTCATCTTGAAATATTTATATAATTCATTCTAATTCCGACAATACTGTAAAATACCCCAGAGCTACTTGGAACCTCGACCCCGCGTCTCTCAGTTCTTTGGCTGGACCCATCAGCGCCCTTTAATTACAATCCTCATCAAGGCATTGGGATAGGATCCTATTTCCTTTTTTGGTTCTGGAGGACGTTTACCGTAGTCCTATTTTCTATTTAATTTTGAAAGAGACAGGGCCAGTTACGTCAGAGATCGATCGATGCGAGAGTCGCTGCGTTTCCTGCATGCGTTTTTCACAACGCAATTTCTGTGTGAACCGTTCAGAAATGCGTGCAAACCATTCGCTTTGAGGCTACTGAATAAACGGGAAAACACTGTGGACTGCAGAACAGTCACGAAGGAAGGGGATGATTTTTCTAGCTTACATTGACGTCCGCTGAATATTTCATTTCTTTATCTTTTCAGCGTTTTCAAATGCGCAAATACAGGCATTCCTGTTGGCTTAATAAATGTGGGATATTCTCTCGGAATGGTAGTGGTCATTTTACTCGGTATGATATTTGTTGACCTCTTTGGCTGGACACGAATATTTGTGTGTTTTGCAACCATGCCACTCATTGGTAAGCTATTTTATTGTTCCCATGAGTTACCCCCATGGTATGTTCATCAGAGATAGCGCCAGTTGGAGGAAGGAAGGGCATTCCCCTCGTCGGGGAAGGCTGGCCCCGTCGGGGAAAGTATCCAATTTCGTCGGGGGGCTTAATCCCAACGACCTTCAGTCGTCCGGACGACCTGCTTGATTTTGCTAATAGAAAGAGCAGATTCTTCAATGAAGACCCCAAATTTTCCACTTTTTCTTGAAAAAAACCCAAATTTTTCAAATTTTCTTCAATAACATCCCCAAATTTTCAAATTTTGCAAAAAAGAAATTTTTGGCCCCCTTCGCCCGCCGAAATTTTTAAGTTTTTCGTCCCTTTGGCAACTCATCGACTTTGTCAGGGCTTGAGGCTGCTGGCCCCTCGTCGGGGAGCTTGCCCCCCCCCCTTTTGGGAAAATACTGGCGCCACCCCTGATGTTCATAGAATTAAATAAGCTTATAGAACCTTCTCCGAATAGCAATTGCAAAAGATTGTGGGATGGAGTTTTGGGTGGGCGTCGTTTTTGTCAATGGCATGTTACTATGGCAAAAAACGACGCACGCCAAAATTCTATCCCACCATCCTGTGCAATTGCCATTTGTAAAAAGGTCTAGACAGCCTACATGAATAGGCCTACAATGTGACATTACTGTACACTGACTTTATGTAACACATTTATTTGAAAGAATGGTTAAAACATCAATGTAGGGCCTTTCCACTATCCCCAAACGTGGATAATCGTATGAACTTTTACTGCCATGTATCTATCTAGTGAAACCGTCCAACAGATACGATTAGTCATAGGCCTACTCGTAAGTGTGGTTACTACGACTTCCTCTAGCCTGTTAGAAGATGAAAACAAACAGGTTTTTCTTTCTTTTTTATATCTGCATTTTACTTTCGGGACAACCTATTTGTTTATACATTTTCAATACGTACAGCTCAGTTGAAGGGAGAAATCAGTCGCCCCAAGTTCATTTTCAAAAATCTGCTATATCTATAAAAAATGCATAATAAGAGAAAAATCCACGTATGCTCCATGAAACATAAATATAATAAGTAGAACACACCACGAAGATGACAATACGAGAGCACAGATACAGTAACAGAACAGCGTATATTCGGACACTCCTGTGTCCTTCTTCATCGCAAAATGTGAAGTGAAGGTTTACAAATAACAGACACAGCAATGGGGTTAAGCCCCCTAGCGAGGGTGATAAATCACAGAGGGGAAATCGCTTAAGATGCCCAGGTCCTTGTTTAGGCCACGGGGTATGTGTGGACAGTTTTATTACCCACTTGCTTTCAGATTTGAATCTTTGAGTGACAGACGGGTAATTAGAACCGAGCAGAATACATCTTAAATTAGATAAAGAGTGGTTAGGTTCACTACTGAAATGTTTTGCTACAGGACAGCTTATTGATTTATCCTGCACAGTTTTCTCGTGCAGACCATTTTTTATAAAAAAAAAATGGATATTGAAAATAAACTAAATAAACTAAGCAGTTGTTCTGCATGAACTGAGCAAATAAGTAACAAAAATATTGTCACATGATTGACAGGAGCCATTCCTGAATTAGGATGAAGGGATTCACTAATTTCAGTTGGGGTGACTGCACTTTCCCTTTAAAATATCGTATTTTTACCCTATATTAGCATGCGAAGAACCATTATAAAATTACTCAAAGAAATGAATATGTTAAAATATGTGGATAACGGGAGAATATTCTCAATTGTTAAAATAAATTCACTATCGAAAAAGAGGAGCACATGATAAGTTTGGTAAATTATAGATTGTTGCGTTGTACAGTATAAAAAACACAGAAAAAGGATGAGATAATTAGAAGATGCATACAAACAAAAGAAAACTACACGTTAAATGTTTCTTTTAAAAGATACGTCTGAAGTTTTGATTTCAAAGTAGTAACGAAAGAACATATTGAGATCAACGGAGAAAGGATTCCAAATTCGAGAACCATTCAGAGCAAAACCCCATTCACTAAAAGAACTTGAAAAGCGATGGACAAAGCAAATGGTAAGAGGACTCAGAAAGCAGTTGACATTTTGAACCCTCCCTCAGTAAAAGTATGCAAGACAAATAATGAAATAATGAGAGGCCATATACTTAAATGCTTAAACCACCAACCACAGATTCACTTCAAGCTAATGTTGTATGTCACCGGCAGTCAGTGGAGACCATATAAAATTGGTAAAATGTGACAGAAATTTAGGGTAAGAGTTATCAATATGGCTGCAGCAGTGGTGTAACTAGGGTGGGGCAGGCAGGGCTTTTCTGACTGTCTGAACATTAGATTCGTGCCTGAATTTTGGCTGTTTCAAGTTGGTGGTCGAATGCATGCATAGCCGGGAGGGGGGGGGGGTGTAAACCCACAAACTCAAGAGGCATAAGTTATAACCGATGTCACATTGAAGAGGGCGCGATTTCAGTTTTTGCCTTGGGCGCCGATTTGCGAAGTTGCGCCACTGGGCTGCAGCGTTTGTGTACTTTGTTGATAAGGTTGTCAGGAAGCTGAAGTAATAAAGCTTTGCCATGCAAGATTGCACAGAACGTAAGCATGCACCAGAGATTTACATACATCTTCAGATAGCTTCTTCCTAACTTGTTAAATTCAAAAAATTTTTGGGAAAAAGACCTAACGCAAATCTTATTAATACGAAAGTCAAACTGAAAATCCTTATCATTCATACTAGTTTACAAACCTCGGTTACAGGCATTTAATAGGTGAATTACTAAGCATAAAACACTTCATAAAAATCTCTGAGAGTATTCTCTGAGAGCCAATTATTAATTTGCCTTACCATTTACATCAAATTTACTTTTTTATCAAAGCTTAATCATAGATAATTTATTAATGCCCTTTAATTCGCGTGCTTAGTTCATGTTTTCAACTAGGTTCAAGTCTTTCAACTTTTTGAAGCCAGTAATTTTCACACTGTATACAAAGCAAAACGTTTGAATTTATGTCATTCGTTTGAAAACTTTAAGTACAAACGCAAACATAAAACTCCTCCCTTCAAATTTGTTGGTAAAAGTTTATATTATGAAATACTGTGTATGGCTCTAGATTATTTCTAAAAGCGTTGAGTCGATCTGAGGTAGCAAACTGGGTAGCCCCCACCACCATCCCTGGTACGTACGGCGATTATATGACAATCGTGATAAACGTGTCATTTGGATAGCATAAATCAGTAAAATCTAGTAATAAACACCTGTGGACCTGTCAGACATTTCGGAACAAATTTAGAAGAATTTTTGATACAATTTTACTGTTAAGTCGTAAGCATTCTTAACTGAAGTTTAAAGTATCCCCATTTAAGCTGTTCTGTGCATTTTGACTTATATTGACAAGAATTTATTTTGAGCTTATGTATATATTATTTTCTACAATACAGGATTGCTGCTCGTATGTTGTGCTGAAATGGTGTAATACGTGGGGAGTCGTTGAAAGTGTGCTTCAAAACCCCTGGAAGAGCCTTATTGTTGCTGTATGTGACTGCAAGAATTCCGTTGCATTGGCGTGTTCAAGGGGGTGAGACCTGGGGCACAACCCCCTCCCCAACTTCGTGGCCAGTCGGAGGAAATCAATTGGTCAGGGGATTTAAGCTGAAGGGGAAGAGACCGAGAAAGAGAGAGTGAAGTGACAGGGAGGGCTTAAAGAAACAGAAGAAGCTCTCAAATTTGGAATATCCAATCGAATCATATTATTTTGTCGTTAACTCTAAAATTTTCCGTACAACACTGAACGAGTAACGTTCCTCTTCCCCGCCCCCTAAATCATCAGTCAGTATCAATATCCGGCTATTAATTTTCTTTCGCACTTCGCGCGTGTTTCAGTAGTCCTCATACTTAGTCTTTATAGTAAAGGTAGGTAGGATACGGGATGAAACATAGCACAACTGTGGTGAAAAATTTTTCAAGATGGGAAGAGCGAGCTCCTGTGTTACGGAGTGTGTAGGATGCCAAACATCTTCCATGCGGACGTTTTGTACATGCAGGGAGGTGTTAGTCGCCCTCCCTGGTACATGGTAGTCTTCTCCATGAATTAATTCTTTTTTATTACTGCGCGAAGGCGAAAGGAATCAATGCAATCACGATGGCGAGTGTATGTATGTGCGTGGGTGCGTATGTGTGTGTTTGTGAATCTTAGCTTATAAACACGGCAACTAAAGATAGCAATAATGGATACCTTTACAATAAGTATATAGCTGTAGGGGGGCAAGGGGTTCTTTGAGCCACCGTATTAGTTAATTTTCGTTGTGGGTGACTTTTTTTGATCGTATTTGATTAGGTTTTACTTCATTTTACATTGCAAAATTTACCAAAATATTAAAAATTCGCTAATAATTTCCCTGGTCTTGCTTCGTTTCGTTCCTTTTTTAAGCCATTTTTATTATTTTGTTAAGGTCTGGAAAATGTGGGGCAAGTGAACACCTTCCCGCTGGTAATCCCGCCTATGGTCGTAACATTATTACAAAATTGTGTTGGATTGATCATTAGAATTCAATATCGGTGTCTGTCAACATTCCTCATTTTCACCCTGTGAATTTAGCTAAAATGGCAATATTACGCCACCGATATTCTTCAGACCATACTTCATAAAAATGTTATTTCACGGTCTGACTATAGCCCCCAATATTTACCCTCACCTGGAAGAAACGACATTAAGTGAAAGTGTGCAATGGCCAGTATCTCTCTGAAATATATGTATCGAATCGGTATCGGCCGATTTTTAAAACTGAATAATCCATATTGGAAACAAAGGTTGTTGGCACACTGTAAAAATAGACGTCTTCATTTTTTAACACATTTATATAGCGTTTAAGAATTAGAAAATGAACAACAAAATGGATACGCAGAGTAAATGACTGAACGAATATTAACACCTGATAAGGATAATGACGCCAATTAAAGTGCACAAACACGTTTACATGATTTATATATATGTTAATTTTTCTTTATTAAAAACAACTTGATGTGTACAGTAATCATGAAATAAACGCATAAACGTGTTTACGAGATGGCGTTAAAGTGGTGTCAATGTGTTAAAGTTGGCGTTTTAGACGTTTAATTTGCTTATGTATTTTATTGTTTTTTCTGTTACATAAACGCCAAGACGCGTTTATTATCTGTTACAAAAAAAAGTTAATCAATTTTTACAGTGCAATATTGGTATACAACTCCTGTAAAATAGAATTATACATTGATATTTGTGCTCTATATAATATAATTAAAAAATGATGATTGGTTGAAAATTATGTTGAGTTTGTTTAATTTTTTACTTTGTTTCAACGAAAGATTAACCACGTATTATACATTTAAGGGTAAAAAGTAGAAGAATAAGGCCAACCCAGTAATTTGAGGACGGTGCCAAGTTTGAATTTCAAACCGTCACGATTGGGTGATATGATCAGCGGCGCTACCAAGAGGGGCATGAGGGCCTTTCCCCCAGTCATGACCTCTTCCCCCCCCCCCCGTCCGCTCCTGTACAAAGGTCAGTGCCAGTGGTCCTCTTTATCATTTTCTTTTTGCGAATTTTCTGAAGCTATTAAACTTTCTCTAATCCTTAGCAAACTATCAAACATTTTAAATTTCGCGCGCTCCACGCTATTCCATCCTCACCTCGTTGCTGTGCTTAAATTATCATCATGTAAAACCGCCTAAAGCGTATTCTATAATTGACGAGTTGGGAAATGTTTCCACGTAATGCATTATGGTAATGAGTCAAAGGTGAAGTGTACCACGCTTACAGTGTCCCATGCGCGGGTGTTGCATGCTGAGCACGCAGAGCTAAACACTTTGCCGTTGTCATGGTACACTTGACCTTGTGACCCGACCGGAAGTACCGAATTTCCCAACTCGTCTATTATTCATCGGTGAGGGTTTTACAATAAAGTCGATTGCTCGTGTGTATAGGAGTAATTATGAAGACACACAGCACTGCACGAATGCGAATTAGGGGAATTCAGGGAAAACGTATTTTATGAAAACACTTAAAAGTTTATACGAATTACCAGGCAGAAGACCCGCTTTCTGATTAGCAGATACATTTTTGGAATGTAAAGTGTCACGGTGCAGAGTCTGCACTTGGCAACTTTTGTCCTGGAAATGATTTAAATGCAAAACTGAGACGAGCTTCGCGCGCGCATTCGTTTTCATTCGCATTTCATATTTCGTAACCACATGTATTAGGTCAATAATACACGGAATTAATCTACAACACTATTCCGAAAAATAGAAGTACATCTCCAACCTCTCTAGGGCCCCGAATATAAAGGCAGATCTTAGGCAATGTCACATCATGAGTAACCAATACGGTATCATTTGTGCGATGATGTGAAAGACTGAAAGTAGGCCTACCGGTATGTGTTTTTCTCTATACATATTTGAAGCATTTTACCACTCTTGAAGTACTCGAGAAGTACTCAGTACTCGAGTTCTACTGGAGTACTTTTTGAAGTACCCGTACTCGAATGCTGAAGTTCTCGTACTCGCACACGACTTTGTAGTACTTTTACTCGGCTCCTTCACGAGAACCTGTAAATAAACTTCTTGTAAAGTACAGTTAAGTAAAGTAACAATTAATCACAACATTGGGCGGCATAAGTTTCTTTTCACTTGGGCATTTCAAAGTATTGTTACTAAAACAATATTACTCACACTGAGTCTTCATTCTCGTGGTTATGTAGCTATACATAAAATGTGTACTGTTAAGGAGTGCTAATGCTTGTGACAACTCCTAGTACTACATATATATGGAGTCCGAACAGGGCAAACTGGACATGTAGCACATCTAATTTCACAGGTACTACTACTAAAACAGCACGTTGTACTGCTAATTGCAAATGTACTACGTCTAATCTCACACGCAGTACATCTAATCTCACACGTACTAGTACTAAAACAACACGTAGTGCATCTAATCTCACACGTACTAGTACTAAAACAACACGTAATACATCTAATCTCACACGTACTAGTACTAAAACAACACGTAGTACATCTAATCTCACACGTACTAGTACTAAAGCAACAAGTGGTACCACTAAACGAAAATGTACGTCTAAAATGTCACTGAGTACATCTAATTTCACACTACTACTAATTTTTGAGAGATGGTGGTATTACAGTTTTCGAGTAACAGAAAATACTACGAAATACGATCGTAACTGTAGCCGGCCCACAATATTCGTATGCGCTACGTAGCCGGACTTGTACTGGAAATGAACTTATAAAGTAACACAGCCTACACTGACCGATTGGGTCTGCGGAGGGTTTTATTTAAGTTTAATCTTGCTGTCAACTCCCAGCACTGAGTGAACATCCAGAGAGATAGTTTCCCAGTGACTCTCAAAAGGGAAAGAAATTCAAATTCCATGTACAGCACTCTTAAAAAGAGCATACTCTTGTCAAAGGAGTAGTACTGTGGTCTTTCTTTTCAATATCCTGCCCATATTTGCTAAAAGCATTAACTATATTACAATATGGTGAAACAGGATACCAAACCAAAAAGTTCCACAAAAAATAGAAAGTTCTCTCGCACTTCAAAAATGGGGAAACTTCTCTCCCGATCTCAAAACTTTCAAAGAAAGTGCTCAGCCACAAAAGGCCTCTTGAAAACCGCTGAAATCAGTCTGAAAGCGAAACAAACTGAAAACTTCATTAAAAATTTGTCCGATAGACCCCTATCGGACATAGAAAAAATAGCTCTTGGCGGGGGCCTGAAATTCATTGCTACCCCTCCAAAGCCTACAAGACTATCAATCCTCGAGACCCTAAAAGGACTAAAAAGAACAATGAGGATACGATACAACTTGTACGGGAAAAACGTACGAAAACCCTCAAAGTTCCGTTTGAAATCCGATTGGTTTCCTTCTGTGAAGCAACAAAGGTCGATCTGGCTAAAATGCCTATACGAAATGCACTTAACAATACCTCAAAGGCAGAAAAAATTGCCTTACAATCACTAAAAAACGATTGTTCTATTATTCTAAAACCTTTTGACAAAGGAAGAGGTATTGCCGTGCTAAATCGCTCCGATTACAAAAACGAAATCGACCGTCAATTGAATTCGAAATATTACGACCTTTTAGACCACGACATTACAAACGACACTAAACGTTTGGTCGTGGCGCAGCTAGAAAGCATGTGGCACGCAAAGGAAATCGACGAAACCACTTTCAAATATCTCAACCCCAACAGTCACCAAATTCGAACACCGGTCATCTACGCCCTACCAAACGTGCATAAGACACCACCGACAGATACAAAATTTGTCGGCAGGCCAATAATTAGTGGGAACGGATCACCTACTGAGAAAATTTCCGAATTTGTCGACTATTTCTTGCTTCCGATCGTAAAACGACAAGAGACCTATGTGAGAGATACAAATCATATCATCAGTCTCCTCGAAGCAATTCAACTACCTAAAAAGGTACTTCTAGCAACACTAGATGTGGTTTCTACGTATACCAACACAGGAATCAATAGGCCTAAATGTTGTCTGCGAAACATACCAGAATACGAGGCAAAGCCTATACGAGATACCAAAAATCTCAACTGCCTCCCTCGGCAACCTCCTTAAACTCATCTTAACAAAAAATTGTTTTGAGTTTAACGGTAAATTTTATCTACAAAAAATTGGTTGCGCCATGGGGAGCCAAGCCTCGCCAGAAATATGCAACATTTTTATGTACAAACTTGAAAAAACATACTACCGACTGATCCTAGAATCATTCGTTGGTTTCGCTATCGAGACGATATTCTTTTGCTTTTTAACGGTAACATCTCGGAACTCTCTGCACTGGTAAAAAAAAATGAATAAAATTCATGACACAATTAAATTTGCTATGAAGGCGTCCTACGAATCGGTTACATATTTAGACCTCACTATATTCAAAGGCAAGAACTTTGAAACCCAAGGGCGGCTGGACACCAAAGTCTACACAAAGCCAACAGAAACCTATCAATACATTGACAGGACTTCTGCCCACCCACTCGCCACATTTAAAGGCTTTATTAAAGGAGAAGTTCTAAGATATGCGAGATTATCAAACAACGAAAACGATTTCGTGTCTGAAAGGGACAACTTCAAAGAAAAATTGCTTGCACGTAATTACACGGCCCAACAATTCGATCGTGCCATTAAAGGCGTGTCCTACAGAGAACGATCAAACTTACTCTTGCCCAAATTACGTGAAGGAAACATTTCACTAGTGTTCAAGACTACGTTTATACCTCACATCAAAACCAAAGAGCTTAAAGAAATCTTGCTAAGACACTGGCATTTAATTTCGGATGACCCGAACTTGTGTCAAATTTTACGGAAACCACCGTTTCTAGCCTACAAGAGAGCGCATAATCTAAAAGATTATCTTGTAAAATCTAGATTTAAAAGCAACGGTGACTTGGGAGTATTTCATGAAGTTTACGATGATAAATACCTCGATACTCTAATCGAGGCGCTCTAATAGAGCGGTTTTGTTTGATTAAGACCAGGACAACTTTAAAAGTCCAACTACTGATGAAGCTCAAAATTAAAAACAAGGGCGGAAACATGCCTAGTCAAAGGTTTACAAACCTAACTAAGCAGTGCCAAAAGTATCTGCGGTCTCTCAACTCCACCAGAAGGCAATTAGATGCTATTTGCCTCTTCGAAAGAGACTATCCGTTTTAGAAATCAAATGCATTTTCTTTCTAGCTTAACTTCAAGGGAATGGTTACGTAGTATCAGATAATGCCACCGCCTACCTTATTTAATTAATGAAATTCTCAAGCTGGGCCTCACCACTTAGTTTAGCCATGATATCCTTTTTCCTCATCTTCATTCGCTTTCTCCAATTCTTTGCGGTTCGGACAGAGATATCAAATTCATCGGCTATTTCAGCGTTTGAATATCCTCTGTCGATACAATCTATTAAGGTTTCTTCAATGGAACCATTGCAGGAAGATACCGACGCCATCATTGAATATAGATTGTCGGGCAGGGTGTATGTAGGCTTAGTATACGCTATAGCGCCTAGCCCCCAGCCCCCAGCCGGGCCTTAACAACTTCGCGGTTTTGTGTTGATTGGAAACTGTAATGTCGCCATCTCTAAAATTTAGTAGTGTGAAATTAGATGTACTACGTGACATTTTAGATCTACATTTGCGTTTAGTGGTACCACGGGTTGCTTTAGTACTAGTACGTGTGAGATTAGATGCACTACGTGTTGTTTTAGTACTAGTACGTGTGAGATTAGATGTACTACGTGTGAGATTAGACGTAGTACATTTGCAATTAGTAGTACAACGTGTTGTTTTAGTTGTAGTAAGTATTGTTTTAGTAGTAGTACCTGTGAAATTAGATGTGCTACATGTCCAGTTTGCCCTTTTCGGACTCCATACATATAAGTGCGTAGCCTTCTTGACGCTTACGTACCGTGCAACGTAGTCTAGCTTAGTCAAGACGTTAGTAAATTTTTACGCGTTCTTACAAAATGAGGGCGCTTGTCAATTGAGATGTATGTACTCGAGGATTTCATTCATCTTTACCTGGTATCGAACTGTAATATGAAGACAGGTTGAGGGCTTCTTTCCTGTAGTTCCCAATAAACATTGTATTGTACTGTGTACAACTAATACTAGGGTTTTGAGCGAGACTACGTACAACGTTGCGGAACAAGTAGCGTGACTTAGTTGTTGTGTACACATTAGGCTATGATGGTGATTTACTTTTCTGAAAACGCAACCAACACAACCTTTTTAAAACGTAAACAAAGCTTATAACTGCTTCTTAAAGAATAAAGCCAGATGTCGCTTTCCTTTCAACAAAGTAGATTCAATCGTGTTGTCAAAGTCTGGGTTAATAGAGCTTTCGACTACGTTTTTTCTTCCATAAAATAATTCTGATGTCGTGTAATGGATAATCCAAGGAGAAAAAGACATTGGCAATTTTTTTAATACAACAATAAAACTAGAATGCTGGAAGAATGTTGAAGATATGTGCTTGTTTCAAACTGCGTGATTTTCACCGTATTTAAACTTGCTATTTCATCGTACTAAAAACAATTTAGAATGGGAATAATACCACCTCACAGATTAAAAGGCTGGGCCTATTTACAAAGCTACCTATGCTACCAGGCAACTTTCCCTGTGTTCACATGGGCAAGATAATGACCTTATCAGATCGTGATCAAATTCTACATGTGAACCATGAATGTACTCCTTCAAGTCTTAAGATGTGCTGCCTAGATCACAAAGGAGCCTGTAAACCGTCACGATCCTGCGTTACATATCAGATCACCCCAAATACTGCGTGTGAGTGGTCGAGTCATATTGATAACGTGTTTGTTTTTTGATTGATTGTCTACAGCACGGGAACACGTGTATTACCAAACTTGCTTACTTTTGAAAACCGGACGTTGGGGCGTAGTTTGACGATCCCTCACTCAAAATCCAGATATGGGCCAGATATGAAATTCCATATATGGGCCAGATATGGATTTCATATCTGGCCCACATCTGCTGCAGATATGGGATTTATATCTGGGCCAGATAAAAAATTGGGCAGATATAACCCAGATCTACGCCAGAACCAGATCTAAGCCATATATGGCCAGATAAAGTTTTATCTGGATCAAGTCTTTATATGGAACAGATAAAATTTTATCTGGACCAGATATAGTCCTTATATGAGCAGAATATATTTCCATATACGGCCCATATCTGCACCAGATATGGAATTTATATCAGATCGGATAAAAAGTTAGGCAGATATAACACAGATCTAAACCAGGACCAGATCTAAACCATATATGACCTTTTTTTTTTTCCAAAAGTCCCCTGACTCTCTGGCGAAGAGCCAGGGGCGAAAACCAAACAATACTCCCGAAGGAGTTCTGCTCCCCGAAGGAGTAACAACGTCCCCAAGGGACAAACTTTGACTTAACTGACACCACCTGACAGTGGTCCCGTTCTAGACTGGCTGAACAGAACAGGTCCCACCTGGGAGCTCCGCCGTCGTGATCAGGGATACTCCTGTGCCAGGTAAGTATCCACCAGCAAACAGTGTTTAAGTGCTCCATGAATTAGAATTTAACGTAAGTATTAGGTTGAATTGACTTAAGTACATAAATTCAACTTATTTTATAACAGTGAACAGAAAAATGCCTTGAAATTTCCTAGTTTATGTAATCACAGTGATATGGGCTTCTTATTTTAAACTTTATTACGTATTTGACTCTAAAGTTTGTTTACTGCGTAGTGCATATTTTACTTTCAACTTCCTAAATCATGAAAAATGTAGGTTTAGATACAAGCTCCGCCCACATATGCAAATCATTTGCCTAAGTTCACTTAGTACACTGCGGTATTAACAGAAGTGTAGCGACTAAATAACTGCAATGTCTGGGAAGGTGATGCTGTATCCAAAACATGTCTTAGTTCGTACAAGCATAATCCAAGAATCAAATCAAATAAATAATAAAACAAACTAACAAAATGTTCATTTGCATATCTAGCATATCAAGTTATATCTGGCTTGATATGGCCATATAAAACTTTATTTGCATATCTGGAATTGCACTGTATCAAGTTATATCTGGTTTGATATGGCCATATAAAACTTTATTTGCATATCTGGAATTGCATTGTATCAAGTTATATCTGGCTTGATATGACCATTTAAAACTGTATTTACATATCTGGACTGGCATTTCATCAAGTTATATCTGGCTTGATATGGCCATATAAACCTTTATTTGCATATCTGGAATTGCATTTCATCAAGTTATATCTGGTTTGATTTGGCCATATAAAACTTTATTTGCATATCTGGAATTGCATTGTATCAAGTTATATCTGGCTTGATATGGCCATATAAAACTGTATTTACATATCTGGACAGACATTTCATCAAGTTATATCTGGCTTGATATGGCCATATAAAACTTTATTTGCATATCTGGAATTGCATTGTATCAAGTTATATCTGGCTTGATATGGCCATATAAAGACTGTATTTAGCCAGATATATCCAGATATAAATCCATATCTGGATTTGGAGTAAGGGATACGCTGGTTACTTTGATCACTTCATTGCCGTTCCATGTGAATGCGATTGTGATCTCAGAGAGAAACCGCAGAAGGCCACTATGCTTTCTCGCCATGAAAACGGCGCCCTTGTTATTCCATATGGATAGAACCTTTCCACACATGCCAAACTGTTTGAGGATGTATTCTTAATCATGTCAACCATTTGGCTTTTACCCAAAATGTTTTTTCACAAGTTATGAGATAAGCAGAGAAATGAAAAAGTTCGATAAATTGACTGAAAGCTTTAGAAGTAGGCTGTTGGACCTAAACTAATGTTTAATAAAGGACAAGGAAAATATGTTTGCTATTGTGTTGTATTGGATATTAAATAGATAAAAAGTACTTGACGAGTACTCGAAAAGTACTCGGGTAAAACAGTACTCGTACTTGGTACTCGGGTTCCAAAACGCTGTACTCGGACCCTGCCACTTGTTACTCGTGGCAGTAAGTACTCGGAAGTAATAAAAGTACTTGACTACAACCAGGGAGCTGGCAACTCCCTGCTACAACACTGCATTTAACCAGGGAGTTGTCTCTGGCAACTCCCTGATTTAACTCATATAGAGTGTTGTTATCTTGGTTGATACCAAATTTTCTCCCATAGGCAATCCCACTCGAATAAGACGTAACTAAATATTCGGTTCTATCAGCGAGTTGCAAGTGTGACACCTAACTGCTTACATAACTCTGGCTCCTGCCTTCTGGTGCTTGGGACTGCGAAATTGTTTCAAGCACTGGCTACCTGAACTTCGTATAAAAGAAGTGAAGTGAGAAATTTGTTATTCGGGAACAACTTCGGAGTAAAGGTGCGCATGTCGGGTGTGTAAAATGCCAAATTTTCTTACCTGATGCACAGTCACGAGTGGCCATGAGGTCAGCGTTAATCCCTTTACAGCACTCCTTTGTAACAATTACCCCTGTGAAATATACTGGCTCCACCCCAACGTTAAGTACTTCTTTTTAAAGTCATTTTATTCAGAAAAGTCAGCCTGAGTATCGTCTGCATATAAGATGAAGTACTGACTCAAGTGTATTACGACACACACATGGTGACTGGGTATTGATTCATGAAATGTTGCAATGTGGCAATGCACTTACCATATTCAGAACTATACTGTGGTAAGAAGTTTTACGCCCCCACCTCCCTCTCGTCCGGGAAGCTACCAGAACCCCGTAGGAGAAACCCTGTCGTTCTTTATTCCATTCCGAAGGGTTTTGACCCCGAGGGGTCTTTATTCCGAATATCAGTTACGGACCGTTATTCCGACGAGCCGTTACTTTGAAGAGTTTTTATTCCGAAAGGTCATTAATCCGAAACTTGAAAAAGGTTGTAATTCCGAAGGTTCATTATTCCGAAGGGTCGTTATTCCGAAAAGAGAATAATATTTGGCCTAAAATTCACTAAAACTTAATCCCTAGGGGTATTCGAACATGCTGTTTTCAAAAATGAGTACCCCGTACTTGTATCTGACACGCAAGTCACGTGAGTCCCAACGTTTGCCCCAAAAAGGGCAAATTAGAATTAGTCGAATTCCGCACATGGCTGGTTGTAAACACGCTGTCATGCTTATTACCATTGGCAGACTGGCAGTAGATAGAGGTACCCATGGACTACACTCCAAAGGTGACAGTGACAGTAACGAATTGTGGTCATTTTACCACTGTAAATGTACCATTCCATGATTGTAATTATCTAATTTGATGTAATTAGAGAGCGGTCTGAGCCCCCTTTTCTCGTTTCGGAATAACGACCCTTATGTTAAATTCGGAAGAACGACCCCTAATCTCTATTCGGAAGAACGACCCTTCGGAATGACGATCATAATGTTATATTCGGAATAACGACCCTTCGGAATCCTAATGTTATCTTCGGAATAACAACCCTTCGGAATAGCAACGGCCCTTGGAAATAACGAAAAGGTTAGACTAGGAGTTTTGCGTTGTAATATGAGTCAGGCTAGCCTCGGCTCGGAGGTGACCTCGGCCCCGATACCTGATCTGTTCATTCCCTCAGTGATTAAAAATTCTTTTCATTTTTCCTTTTGGTCCGCGCTTTGTTCACTATTCTATTCTTCATTCAGATACTACCTGTCAATCTGATGTTATCACAGTACATCAAGCATTTATATCGTAACAAATATGCAAATTTGCATGGAATTAAACTATTGTAGCCGAACGTGTGATACCACTTTTCTTCCCACTTTCCCCCTCCTTTCCTCCCCGACCAGACAAATTGGTACCAAATCGAAGTGAGATCTCGCCCCTCAGGTGCTCACAGTTGAAAAAAAACCCTGCCCATATCCCACCTGTCCATGACCCTTACATCAAACATGGCAACCATTATTTCTCGGGGTGGCAGTTTCCTGATGGTTCGTTCATGTCTTATCTTGGGACGTTACTTTGGGTAAAAAACTAATACACTGGTTTGTAACACATTCGCAGATCCGGAGAAATCCTGTAAACTGTAAAAAAGTTTATCCGATTTCATATTAAAGATAACATTTAACAGCCAAAACCTTTCGCGCTGTTCGCGCGCAGATGGTCACTTTGTATTGTCCTTACGTGGCATTAGTTACTTTGGCTGGAAATATAGTCTGATCGGACGTACTTTTGGCACAGTTTGTCACTTCCCTCCAGTCTTGTCAAGCGGCGTTATTTGTGCAAATGTGTCGCTTGTGATTCAGATATGGGGCATGATGCACACACAAAATTTCGCTTTATTTCTTTCCTTTTCTTTGATATATGACCAGTGGTAGTCCTTTCCTATTGTACTGTATTGACTGCGCTTAATGCTGTTTTAGCATTGCCCCCTACACCCCAACAATCTATCCACACCCCAACAACCTATCGTCTGAGTGGGGTGTATAATGTTACTACTGGTACAGCAGACGGCCACTGCAAATTCAAATATCTCGGAATGCATTTCTTTCGAAGATATTGTACAATCATTGGCAAAGTAACAGTTGATCATCTTAGGGAGCGCAACTCATTATGCTTCGAGCTACTTTAAAAGATGAATGGAACAACTGACCATTTATTGAATGAATTTAAAGTTTCCAATCATGGACAGGTGCATCGATTAAATACTGAGGCAAGCTACCACAGGATTAAGATAGCCACCCATCTTGAACAGTTGAAAGATATTTCAAGCTAAACTTTAACGGGATTAGGAATACACCAGGTTCTGTTATTAGAACTTGTATACTGACAAACCAAACTTGAACTTGACCCGTATTTGAAACCGTATTTAAACTTTAACTTTTTATCTATTTGACACTATATAACACATTCGTGTTGGTGTGTCGTTAGACTAACTGACAGACTGATAAAAGCATTTGATCTAAGAAATTTAGGATTCCTCTAACAGCAATACCCCATACATACTTCAGTGTAATGCTACAAAGCTGGATTTCAGTATGCAAGATACCTAATTGATTAACACCTTGAATCTACATACATGGTTCCCAATTTTTATGGACGTAAAATTATATGTACTGAAAATGGATTTGTATATAGTAAGAGACAAAAAGGTATGCAGTTTCACTATCTGAGATGACACTACCGATGAACCTTGCAAACTTTAAGGAAAGGCACAGAATCTTTGTTCGTCATTTCTTGCGACAGAGTATTGGGCTTTTTATCTTGCTAGGGTCTGAAAACTTTTTAGTTTGGTTCTTATACCCAAGGAACAGTGGTTCCAAAGTTAAGAACAAATTCAAAACGAACTAATAACCTTTTACAACAGGGGTGAGGAACATCCGGTCTGCGGACCGTATGCGTCCCGCGAGACCATTTCATCGGGCCCGCGAGATAGTTCATAAATTTGAATTCAGAATCACTTGTAAATGTAATTGATAATGTTTTAGCATGGCACCCACCGTTTATCCTGCTTATACCACTTTCCAAGTATTTCACCTGGACCTTCTGCGAAACACTTCTAGCATATCACTAAAACCTTATGCACGCCCACCGTCTGGTAACATAAAAACCTAGGTGCAGAATCCTTGTGCATGCTTAAGGTGGTAAAGGAAGCTTTTCGTGGGAGTTTACGAAGCATTGGACAGAATTGTACGATCACGTGTATAGGTCTATCATTACAGTAAGTTACACAGGGGCATTGCAATTAATTGCGCTAGCTTCGGGAGGGAGGGGGAGGATCATTCCTCCGAAGAGAGAATTGAACGTTAAAAGTGGATACGTTTGTAATGTAAAGTGAAGGCAAAAGGAACTTTGTTTCAAAATATGCGTGTTTTCGCGGCTCTTCGCGCGCACTTTTCATATGTGCTCATTCATTATTACTCCATATATAAACAAAAAGCAAAGGGTCATTACAATGTGATACTTACGATCTGTGTAGCCTTGCACATCCAGTGTCATTTCATGATAGTAGATGAACATTTTATTGCCTACAAATTTGCTACAAACACCAGAGGTTCCGGGGCTCCGCCAAGGTTTCTTACTTGGTCTTTTCCCCTATAGACCCCACTTATAGTCTGCCTGGGGCCCTTTGGCCAGCATCCTATGGGGAAAGCTTGTACGTGTATAGCGCCCCCGATCTCTGTCTGCGGCCCGCGAGTGGATTATGACTATCAAAACGGCCCGCCTGAGGATAGAGGTTCCCCACCCCTGTTTTACGACTATATTTTGCTAACAGGCCTACATACCTTATTGTTGATTATTTATGTCGAGTAGTGTCACTTGACAGCAGATTATCTTCTTTATCAAACATTAATGAATGAATCAGTAGGCTACGTAGTTAATATAAACTTGATCGTAGAAAAATTTCAGGGTTGGGTAATATTTCGTATAAAAATCCTCCAAAAATGTTTTTGTCACACCGGCAACATATCGAATAGATTTTCGGTAAAAATTCTTGATAAGTTACGCAGACTAATGATGGCTCTTCTCTTGGATAATGATGGTTGGTTTGGGGAAATCCCTCCTGCGCCACCCCATCACCCCAGTCACCACCTCCAAGCACACAACCACATTTTAGAGGGATTCGTTTGGTTTTCGCTCAGCTTCGGCTTCGGTTGTTACAGCTTGAGATAAAGTTTAGAGGGCACTTAAACTCTTCCATAGATATACCATGCACTTGCTGGTAGCGTATCGTATTACCACTCATGTAAATGTCACATAGTAGACTGTATACAAAACTTCTATGAATTACAATAGATTTTGTGTCCCCTGCATACTAAGCTGGCGGTACATGACATTTTTATGAAGCAGTAAAACCAGGCAAATAACTGAAAGTTCGATTAATTTCGTTCTGCCTGGATCTAAGTAACGATGCGACAGTCTATCTAGAAAAGTCCACAGGGATTAGAGTTTCCAAAACGGACAATATCAAATTTTGCGCAAAGAAAATTGAACTGGTTGGTGGTAGCGGATAATGAAACAATATACAGCTTCAACTATACCAGCAGAATTCTTGCATGTAAAATTATACTTGGTTGTCTTAAAATGACTTAAATGAATACTCTTTAAGGTCAATATTAATTGCTTAGGTCTGAGGAATTTCCAAACCGATCGTGATGCATTCTTCCTGGTGGGTCAAAGATCGAGGTATAACCAATACTGTGATACACTGTCCGTAGCCAGACAAGGCACTGAGGGGGCGAAATAGCTTCTAGGGGCAAAATAGATTCTTGGCGGGTGGGGTGAGCTTACTAAAATGCATAAAGGCAACAGCTACTTTGAATTTTATACTGGGGCGAAAAATTTGAGGTGCGCCTCCCCTGCGTCTCTCCATTAGCTACGGGTTTGACTGTGATAATCTATTACTTGGGAGGAACATCTTCCAATCATTTAAAGGGAGAATGCAGTCACCCTAATAAAGAATTGTATAGTAGACTATCCTATTTCCTGAATGGATCTTGAGAATCATGTGACAGTATTTTTTTCACTCAACTGTAAAATTTACAAGGAGCAACTGCTTGGTTTTCCTTGAATATGCGATATTGATGTTGTTACGGCTTGTGGTCGCAAGTCAAACCAATAACAGCGAAAGATCACAGAACGAGATTAAAATTCAACAACTTAATGACTATTTACAATCGCCTTATCTTACTTAAATTTACAATAATTAATTAGTCTTACTCACAATCCTTTACTTAATATTTGCCTGGTCTGGGCCAAGGGCTGGTAGTGCATGCACGTTTGACGATGGAACAGTAGTAGACCTGCAGCGTGCTGTAGCGTAGGAACTGGTTCCACGAGCGAATGATGACAAGGCTAGGTAGGCGATGGATGATAGCACCCTCAATACACAGCGTAGAAACGGCGTAAGGCAATTTATCACAAGTGTGCAGTGTCAGTGGCTGGCTTCAGGTGATTCGGTCAGAGAATAACTTCTCATAGTATTATGATATCTCTCACTTACAACAGTTGCTGAACTGCCTTTTATACGCTAGGCTTTCAATCGAGAACTCCCCAGAATTTAACAGAAACTTCTAGTGCACACAGTCGAGCAATTACGAGAACGTTCCTTAATAGAAACTTCCAGAGCACACAATCGAGCAATTACAAGAACGTTCCTTGTATGCACAGTAGTAAACAAACAATGTCAATATTTCTTAGAAGAATCGCCAGGCCGCTGCTATAATTGATACATTATGTAAACAGTTCTCACTTCTAGACAGTTCTAGAAAGGCTGCGTTGAAGTTGAATTCTCTGGAACTTTCCATTCGGTCCATGGATTCAATCTGGTGTTCCTGATGAGTCCTCTTGTAACACTCCCCCCCCCCCCCTTGAAAAAGTTTTGGACGTCTCGGACAAAACTTAAGTTACAATATTTACAATGTATAACTTTACAGTAATAACTACAGTATGTACAGCATGTTGTCCAATATTCAATGGAAGGTATAATCATAACATATAATTTGTCTTGCAAGGTGATGATACATGAATTCAGTAACATCATCAATACACATTGTGCCATAGTTAACACAAAATTTCAAAACTTATAGTGAGATTTTCAACATACTGTATCAGATCAAATTCTTGACAAAGAGTCTGGTACAACATTGTCTTTCCCTTTAATGTGCTTAATATCTACATTATATGATTGCAGAAATAAACTCCACCTCATCAATCTTTGATTCTTATTCTTCATCTTAGATAAAAATGTCAAAGGGTTATGATCAGTGTATACAGTGATAGGGAAACTAGTAGTTCCAAATAAACATCAAAGTGTTGAAGACCAAGTATCAAAGCTAATGTTTCTTTTTCAATTGTTGAATAATTTTTCTGGTGTTTGTCAAATTTCTTAGAATAATAACAAACAGGGTGATCAACACCATGCTCATCAGCTTGAAGCAAAACTGCTCCTATGCCATTGTCACTGGCATCTACTGCCAACTTAAATTGCTTCTCAAAATCTGGAGCAATCAACACTGGTGAACTCATTAGTGCCTTTTTCAATAATTCAAATGCTGCTTGGCAATTATCCGTCCAATCAAACTTTTCATTTTTCTTTAATAATTTTGTCAATGGTGCAGCAATGTCAGAGAAATTTGGACAAAAACGTCTGTAGTAACCAGCCATGCCTAGGAAGCGCATGAGCTGCCTTTTATCAGTTGGGGCAGGGAATTTGTCAATGCCCTCAACTTTGGCCTTAATTGGTCTAACTTTACCCTGACCAACCACATGCCCTAAGTACATCACATGGGCACAAGCAATCTCACTTTTGACCAAATTGACAGTCAAATTAGTTTTGGCAAGCTTGTCAAATAATGCCTTAACATGTTGTACATGTTCATTCCATGAGCTGCTGTACACAATAAGGTCATCAACATATACTTCACAATTTTCTAAGTCTGACGTAAGGTTATTTACCAAGCGTTGAAAGGTCATCGGTGAATTTTTCATACCAAACGGCATAACCTTATACTGGAATAACCCATCTGGCGTCACGAATGCTGAGATTTTCCGAGCCCTCTCAGTGAGTGGTATCTCCCAGTACCCCTTTAGTAAGTCAAACTTTGATACATAAGTAGCCTTCCCAATCCTATCAATACAATCATCGATACGGGGTATCGGATATGAATCCGTTCTTGTGACCGCATTCACCTTTCGGTAATCAGTACAAAATCTGTACCCACCGTCTGGTTTGGGGACCAATATACAAGGGGAAGACCATTCACTATTACTAGGTTCTATAATGTCATGTTCTAAAATGTACCGAACCTCATCCCTGAGATGTTGTCGTTTTCTAGGGTTAACTCGGTAAGGATGCTGCTTGATTGGTGTGGCATCTCCCACATCAACATCATGTTCAATCAAATTTGTCCTAGTAGGATCATCTGAGAACAAGCATGCATATTCATAGATTAATGATTTCATTTCTGACTTTACTTTGTGATCCAGATGACTTAATTTCTGGTCGAGATTTTTCAACACATCAGAATTTTGTAACTTAATACACATGTCAGGAACATTATTAGCCTTGATTTCATCATTACTGAGTTCATGATCAGCATTGATAATACATCCTTGATCACCTGTATCATTAGTGTTACTATTTACAGCATGTACACTTTCATCCTTAGAAATGTCACAATCTTCTCTTTCATAATATTTCTTCATCATATTAATATGACATACTCTTTTAGATTTACCCTTGTCAGGTGTCAAAATGACGTAATCTGTGTCACTAATCTTTCTCTCAATGACAGAAGGTCCTTGAAAGCGAGCTTGAAGTGGCTGACCAGAAACAGGCAAAACACTAGCACCTTATCACCAGGCTTAAACTCTCTTTTCACAGTGGTCTTGTCATACCACGCTTTCATTTTCTTCTGAGAGTGCCTCAGATTTTCCTGAGCAAGTTCACATGCTCCATGAAGACGATCTTTAAAGTGGGATACATAATCAAGTAGATGTATGTCTTCACCTGGATCTGATAACCACTTCTCCTTTAACAATTTTAATGGTCCACGAACTGTGTGTCCAAAGACAAGTTCAAATGGACTGAACCCAAGTGACTCTTGTATAGACTCCCTGGCAGCAAACATTACAAATGGAATGCCTTCATCCCAATCTCTCTCATTATCATGACAATATGTCTTTAACATATTCTTCAATGTTTGGTGAAACCGTTCTAAAGCCCCTTGGCTTTCAGGATGATAAGCCGAAGACTTAATTTGGTCTATGCCTAACTCATACAACATCTGTTGGAATACAGTTGACATAAAATTAGACCCTTGATCTGATTGGATCTCTTTTGGCAACCCAAACAATGTGAAAACTTTAAGTAAAGCTTGTAAGACTGTCCGAGCCTTAATATTTCTCAGAGGTATTGCCTCTGGAAACCTTGTAGAAGCACACATGATGGTTAATATATACTGATTCCCTGCCCTACTCTTAGGTAGGGGACCTACACAATCAATGATTACTCTACTAAACGGCTCTTCAAAAGCAGGAATTGGCTTTAAGGGTGCAGCCGGAATATTCTGATTCGGCTTCCCAACGATTTGACATGAGTGACAGGTCTTACAAAATTTGGCCACATCACTTTTAAGTTTTGGCCAATAAAAGTGATTTAGAATTCTGTGGTAAGTCTTATTGACTCCTAGGTACCCTGCAAACGGCATTTCATGAGCAATACTCAGTATTTCCCTTCTATATGTCCTAGGTACCACAATTTGATGGTAAATCCTCCACTCTTCATCTAATGGTGCATCAGGTGGTCGCCATTTATGCATCAAAATATTGTTTTTAAAATAAAAGTAGACTGGGACGTCTTTCGATTCATCCTCAGTGAGTGCACCAGCTATTAATGGCTGAAGCTCTTCATCATGTTGTTGTTGGACTGACAACTGGTCTCTGTGAAGTGTGTGAGACATTTTTGATTTTTCCTGTTCTAACCCCTCACTATGTGTGGGGCCAGGAGACTCACAATCCTGACTATCATTAAGATTAGTCATAAAAGATTGGCTGAGATCATACCAAGAATCTTCACTTTCATGAATATTTTTGCTAGAATCTTTTCCAGACTCTGACTCCTCTTTTGGGAGTGTTGTTCCATTTTTAGGAACTAATTCCTCAATTTTAGAGGGCGGATGATTAAGTTTATCATCCTAATTTTCAGAAATCATACCCTCATTTTTAGAGAGTGGATGTTTAAGATTATCATCCTTACATGATTCCGTACTTGTTCCACTTTTGGGAACTGTATCCTCACTTTTGGAGGGTGGATGTTTAAGTTTATCATCCATAGCGAGCTTTTGTGGCATAGCTCTAGTGACAGCACAGGCAGGGAATAAATTTGGAAATTCCTTTTCTAATTGCTCTGTGTTATTATACTTACATGGTTTATCTGTCAAAATTGCATTGGCTACTACCTTTCCACCAGCTAGGTCGTTGCCTAGCAACAGAGATACCCCTTTACAGGTAGAGTAGGTCTGACCCCTATACTATGACCGACCCAGAAACTAAATCTGACTTCAAATTAATTTTGTGGAGAGAGACAGAAATAAATCCACACTCAACCCCCTGAATTAGTACATTTGCCCCTGTGGAAGTAGAGTCCGATAATGGCAAAACTCCATCAAGAAGCAACGACTGAGTTGCGCCTGTGTCACGCAAAATTTTAATTTTGACGGGTGGATGAGCTGAATTCCCATCTAGGGAAATAAACCCCTCAGACACGAATGGAAGGTATTCTTCCTTAATTTGGTCGTTAGAATTAGGCCGTAAAGTCACGACTACCTCAGAAGAGTTCTCTACATTGGCTAAGGCATTAGAAGCTGTTTCAGTCTCCTTTAATTTTGCCAGTGTGAAGCAATTTGCCATTGTGTGGCCCTTTTTGTGACAGAAACCACAAATTATGTCTTTAAAGGCAGCTTTGTTTGAGCTGACCTGGTCGTTCTTTTGACGACTTGAATCTGGTTGTATTTTACCAGAATTTGTTGGAGAGATAGAACCAGACTGAGATCCACTGTTACCTGTTGTGCCACTACTACTGCCATATTTCTTATTTGGCCTACTAAACTGACCCTTGTTTTGAGTCTGACCCACTTCACTGAATTTATGAGTAAGTGCATACTGATCAGCCAAATTTGCAACTTCACTCAACTTGTCAGCCTTATTTTCCTCAAGGTGAGTCTTAATGTCATCATTCACACACCGTTTGAATTCCTCGACCAGCATCAGTTGTCTTAAGGCGTCAAATGTGGAGACCTTTTTGGAAGCACACCATCTATCGAAATGCCTTTCTTTTTGATAAGCAAACTCCACGTGTGTTTGTGTATCCGCCTTACGATACTTTCAAAATTTTTGGCGATAAGCTTCGGGCACCAATTCATAGGCTTGTAATATGGCCTTTTTAACCTTATCATAATCCATGCTGTCCTCTATTGACAGAGCGGAATACACTTCTTGAGCCTTGCCTGTGAAATTACTCTGGATGAGTATGGACCATTTATCTCTTGGCCATTTTAGTTGCTCACCCAGCTTTTCGAAATGGTTAAAGAATTTCTCCACATTATCCTCCTGAAATTTGGGGACAAATTTTACGTGCTTAGAAACATCGAATCCCCCCAGTATCCAAGCCTATTTTAGGGTCTGAGCCTTTTATGACCCCTAACTCTAGTTGCTTCAACCTAAATTCATAATCTCTTGCCTTTTCCTCCCTTCTTTCTCTTTCTTCTCTTTCCTCTTTTTCCCTTTGCATTTCTCTTTCCTCTTTTTCCTTTTGCATTTGCATTTCTCTTTCCTCTTTTTCCTTTTGCATTTGCATTTCTTTCCTCTTTTTCCAATTCTTTCAATCTAACCTCCTTATTCATTTCCATTTCAAGCCTTTTCAATTCAAATGTGTTGTCAGTTGGCACAGTGATAGCTCTTTCCAATACTGTACTAGGCAGGACACTTTCATCCACAAGATATTCTAGAACATATCTTTTAATCTCGTCTTTCCGCATTAAAGGCTGCAATTCAATATATCCATAATGTTTTGCGACCTTTACAATCTCAGACTTTTTTAATGAATCTAGTTCCTCGACTGAGGGACTAGCCACGAATTTATCTAAGTTGAATGACATTTTGAAGTTGTATCAGGCGTTCAACAAACAACTAACAAGTCTGGACAAACACAGTTTCTTACGATTTACAACAGAAATTCTCGAATTTTCTAGTATGCTTCGTTCCCGGATGTTAGGCCACCAATTCTGTTACGGCTTGTGGTCGCAAGTCAAACCAATAACAGCGAAAGATCACAGAAGAACGAGATTAAAATTCAACAACTTAATGATTATTTACAATCGCCTTATCTTACTTAAATTTACAATAATTAATTAGACTTACTCACAATCCTTTACTTAATATTTGCCTGGTCTGGTCCAAGGGCTGGTAGTGCATGCGCGTTGACGATGGTACAGTAGTAGACCTGCAGCGTGCTGTAGCGTAGGAACTGGTTCCACGAGCGAATGATGACAAGGCTAGGTAGGCGATGGATGATAACACCCTCAATACACAGCGTAGAAACGGCGTAAGGCAATTTATCACAAGTGTGCAGTGTCAGTGGCTGGCTTCAGGTGATTCGGTCAGAGAATAACTTCTCATAGTATTATGATATCTCTCACTTACAACAGTTGCTGAACTGCCTTTTATACGCTAGGCTTTCAATCGAGAACTCCCCAGAATTTAACAGAAACTTCTAGTGCACACAGTCGAGCAATTACGAGAACGTTCCTTAATAGAAACTTCCAGAGCACACAATCGAGCAATTACGAGAACGTTCCTTGTATGCACAGTAGTAAACAAACAATGTCAATATTTCTTAGAAGAATCGCCAGGCCGCTGCTATAATTGATACATTATGTAAACAGTTCTCACTTCTAGACAGTTCTAGAAAGGCTGCGTTGAAGTTGAACTCTCTGGAACTTTCCATTCGCTCGTCGATGGATTCAATCTGGTGTTCCTGATGACTCATCTTGTAACAATGTCCTAAAATATTATGAAAGGTACTTGGAAGAGAAATAAGAAGAAATTTGTGACATTTAGCTATTGTTTCAAAATAAGTTTGGGAGGACTGCTTTTGACCTTTAAGATTCGTTTACATCGAAGGGTCAAGTAAGTGTGAGACTTTCACTTTCAGCCCTTGGATGTGCACAGGATTCTAGATATATTTATGGCTGGCCGGGGGCGCAAGTTCCCCATTTCCTGCTACCTACCCCTTCTCGGACTTTCCTCGTTTTTTCTCACATTCCCGACTGAGTATCAAACTGGGTGGTGGACCATGGTCTCTTACCTCTCTCACGTTTTGTACACACCACTGTTTGCAATGTTAGGACATAACGGTATGTCTAGTAAATTTTGCTAGTCGTGCAGTAATTAAAGAAAATAAGTCGTGTTTCTTCTTTTTTCCTTTTTAATGAGAAAATCCCCAGCTTCACACATATTCTCAAATGCATTACGATTTAAGCCCCCTAATACATGACAAACGCTTATAGTTTCAAGTTTGTTAAGACGATTTCATACAGAGTGTTTTCCACTCCAACAAAAGATTGAAAATTTTGAATTGATTGAAGTAGGGGTGGCGCCAGGTGGGGACAGAGGGCCACGACTCCCCGGTTGGGAAAGGTTCCCCCATGCACGCTTTCCAGGAAATTTTCCAATTTCGTTAGGGAGCCTCAGTAGGTATGATAATGTGTGTAATCCCCGACAGTGACCAGTTTCCCAGACATATGCCTTATCTTTGCTCTCAAGAAGGAGAGGTTCTTCAAAAACGCCCCAATTTTTCAATTTTTCTTCAATAAAAGCCCCAAATTACCCGATATTTTTCTATAAAACCCTAAATTAACACATTTTCTTTCATAAAAATCCAACATTTTTCATTTAGGGTCTAGTTGACACCTCACATTTCACTGGCCGTCCTTCCGGTTCCGATTGACTTTGTCGGGACCCCCAGTCAAAAATGTGGGGGGCTAAAGAATGCTTCTGCCCCCCGGATCCAAGGGCAAACACCCCTTCTGTAAGAAATGTCAAAAATTTGCAGTAATTTTCCTTAAAGTTTGTCCAAACAGTTGCACCAAATTGCATGAGGACCCTCAAATACCCAAAAATTTTCCAAAGGGAGGGGGACACCCCTCCCTTAGACCCCTCCCCGGACGTCGATCCGAAACAAGGTTCACCCCCTCCCAGTCTCCAAAAGCTTCCTACACCTGTGTAGAAGTAACAGTTAACCATTTTTAGGACCCAGGCCAATATGTCATGGAGTTTTTAAACATGTTGTATGCTCAACCAATGTGAAAAACTGTGTTTCACGCCTTTCTGTCAATTAATGCATCCGACTGAGGGGATCCAACGACATGTCCTTAACAAGCACACCAGCAACATTGACTTTCAGCTGAGTGAACAGTATACTATTCAGCGAAGGGCACATACAGGTATGATATCAATATTTCAGAGGGTGTATGCAATTGCATTAAGTCAATTTCTTCAGTATAGTTATGCTGGTAATAACGACCTATTTTCCAATACTGATCTAACTAGACCCACCCCTGCCACCAGTGTCAGAGAGGGTTGAACTTGCCCAGTTGCCCAGTTGTTTCGTCAAGGGTGGGAACATAGCTTTTTCAGGAACTTTTCTGTGGGCTATCTCTTCCGTATACATGCAAAAACTTGCATGAAATCACTAGCAAAGGAGTAACAACTATGGAGGGACATTCCCTAGCCTACTGTCATGCTATTGCATAGCGCAAGCAAGGACTATCTTGCACGGTTTCAACTAAATTCCCCAAGGGGAATAATACGTCTCAGGCTATGGGCGACCATCCGGGGGCTGGGGGTCATGTCCCCCAATATTTGAGAAATCGCCCATTGACTTTATTTTTTCACACAGTGAAGGTCATGTCCTCCAATGTTGGGAACAAATCGGCCTGTGCACAGGATCTCGAAGCAATTAATCCCCGCCTGCCTGGTCGCTTTGAAAAGCAAACGTGATGGTATTCTTCTGGGGAGATACCATTGTCCAACAGAGCCCCTGGTTCATTTTATATGCACTTGAAAGGGTCTTCGATAAGCTTTAGGGATTCCTGATCCACCCTCAAAATGAAGCGTGAAATGCATTGACAAAAGTCTTAGAAGAAGCAGTTAAACCAGGGAACTGCTAACAGCTCCCTGGTTAAACCACCTCCCTGGAAAAGCAGAATGTTTAACTGGGTCTTAGGGTAAGACTCTTAGCCACCATACATTCGATTGTCAACGAAAGAGATAAAACTTTACAACAATTACTGTTTGTGGTAAATTGCTCTGAACTCATTTATACTGCTTAAGTTTTGTCTACAGTGGGCCGTTTTTTCTGCTGCCATTCGAGAAAGTAATTTTGGCCAACTGACGTTCGGGATATCAGGAAGTACCGCTCACCGCTTTAAAATATCATTTTCCCAAGGTTTCCACTATAATTTACCTCTCGTAACTTCAAATTACCTCTTACCTCCACCTAAAACAATAGGGTTCTTCCTCTCGATATGAAAAATCTATATTCCAACTGTGATTAATAAGAGAAGACAAAAACTGAATAATAAAAACTAAAAAATAGGTGTTTGAATGGGTTCCGACCCCTGGACGTGAGAATGGGAAACCGAGCACTTTTCACTACACCATCGACATACACGTCAATTGCAGCTGTTTTTAATTGTGATATGACCACAACATTTTTCGCATCATTAGGAAATAAAATTTGAATGAATTATGAATTTTCCAGAGCTTTGTATGTGAATAAATATATTTTTTGTACTCTATATTTTTATCATTGGAATGGTACAAACACTCAGCCGGTCCTCCCTTTTCGTTGGCTACAAAGCGACACAATTTGGAGGTACGGCATACTGTCTGTCCAATTTCTTGAGATATCGTGTTGACGAACAGTTTACAAGATTTTCGTAGTTCAGCGTCTGGTGACCTAAGATGACCTTAGACCAAACGATAGGGACCTTTCTTTCAATATAGCAAATCTATTCACATCTGAAAAAGTATCCCTTATTCCTATCTTAAAATATCGTATTTATTTTTATTCGGTTTTTGACCTCTGGTGACCTTAAATAACCTTTGGACTCCATCTAAAACAAGAGCAACCTTACTCTAAATATTGCAAATCTATACACCCAGTATGAAAAATATCCATCATTGCTATCTTGAGAAAATGTGTTTCCAAGCGGTTTACAAGGTTTTATCAGCTCTGTTGACCTCAGATGACCTTTGATCTCCACTAAAAACATGCCTGTTCTTTCTCGTATTATGAAAAACCTATAAACCAAGTATTAAAAGTGTCCATCATTCCTATCTTGAAATATCCAAGTCACAAAGTTTTCGGTTTTTACCTCTAATGGCCTCAAATGACCTTTGACATTCCAAATAACAATCGGCTTAAATGTTCCTTTTCTTAAAGTGAAAAGACTTTATTTTAACTGTGAAAAGTATCCATCATTCCTATCTTGAAATAAAGTGTTTACAAGCAATTTTTCGGTTTCGTAGTTTCACCTCCGGTGATTGCTGATAACTTGCCTTTGACCTCCACCAAAAACAGTAGGGTTCATTTACTGACCATTACGGTACGTATCCACATTCTAAGTATGAAAAGTGTCCGTACTTTCGACCTTAGTTGAGATAGGCCTATCGTGTTTAAAAGGAGTAAGGCGGTAACCCCATGCACACATATACACTCCGCGCCAGCGTGATTGCATGGATTCTTTTCGCCTTCGTCAAGGAATGCAATTTCATATGGGAAGGGCCAGTAGGAAGAGTAAAAATCTGTGTCCTGTGGCAGGGGTCTAATTAGAATTATAATGATAATAACTTTATGTTGATGCCACTTGATCCTTGAGTTTGTTCCTCGAGTGGGGCAAAACTTGTGAAAAAGGGAGGACACCATGTTCTTTTTTCTCTTTCCGTTGGCAAAAGTGCGCCCCCCAAAAATTATGCTGCCCCAAACGGCATATCTCCTCCCGCATCGTTTTTACGCTGGTGGTTCTTACATGAAATATTGCATGCTACATGAAGTAAAAATAACTAATTACTGGAAAAACCTTTTCATAATTTTGATTTTTTTTCAAAAAAACGTTTGGTTACTTGTTTATTTTTGTTTTCGTGTGTTTTTGTGTTTGTGTATTCTTTTGATATCGTATGTTTGTGTGTGTGTGTGTGTGTGTGTGTGTGTGTATTTGTCCCTAAAAGTGTAGTTATGCTACTTATCTTCACTGAATTAAAAGTCCTGGAAAGAGTAGGAGCTAAGAATTCCCCATAAAGCCCCTTGAGATTCCGTCTATGATCGAATGACCTATGTGCATTATTGAACACAGTTGGCATATACTTGCTTCCATACCATGTATGGGCCTGCGTTATGTGAAGATATTCAAGTATCAAGAAGTTTTCTTGGGACTTGTTAAAATTCCTTCCCTAGCCGACGTTTGGGTAATATGACCCTGGCGTTGCAATCCCCCCCCCCCTCTTTAATGTACCCGTAATGTCTCGCCTCCCAGAATCTGGAAAGTAGGCAAGTGCTGACTCTAATGTATACTCATAGTCAAACAGACGAGAACTCGTATATTTATATACTCCTACAGACAGCACAAAGCCTTACAATCGTACTTATCGCGAGGGTCATCAGTTTCTCAAAAGTGCAGGGACATGACCTTGACCAGGACTATTTCAAGCGGGGTTTATGTGAGATCCCTGGAAAAATGTGGAGGCTAAGTGATTTATGGTGTAATCTGAGGCATTTTCCCGCGATTTTTCCAGTAAATAGATGATTCTACCATTTTTGAGATTTACTCACATTGAATCAACTATGCAAGCTATGGAATCAAAATGTACTGTAACTATTTTCATTAGGGTTCTGGAAAAAAGAGGGGGGGGGGATAATGCCCTCCACATTCAAAAGCGGGGACATTTCCCCATCCCCCACCTGTTGACGGCCATTGTGCTATGACATCGAACTCACAATCACTTCAACTAGGTAATTCAGAGCAGTACCTTGTTGTATTTTTGACTCCAAATTATCGTTCAAAGTTAGTTTCAGACCACGCGTTTGGGGCCTTATATGTAGACTATACTGCTACAAATACGTATTCAACAATAAACTTAATTGTGCTCCACTATGATTAATTGACTGTTAACATATGGGTAATCATAAGCATGTTTAGAAACTGGGCACTTGGTAGTGATAAGTTTAGCAATGAAGTTCGATTGGCACCCCAGTGTTTGGAAATTTAACACCTATGTGTGCATTTCCACATGGATTTTACCATGGAAGTACCTCCGAGGTGGTACTCCCTCGATTGTACAGTCAAATTTATTTCTGAAGCATTTTAAAACAACACATCCTTCAAAATGAGAGGACTCCATACAAAAATCAGTCTAATCAGATTTGGGGAAGACGGTAGGTAAACACCTTAGCCCTGTATCACGTTCCGACATCCTGGCCGTCGGAATGGCTGCGTCATGTGTAACAGCTAGTGTATCTATTCAGGGAGTTCTTAACACCTCCCTGATCTAATCTAGTCCTCAGTCCCGCAGACAAAAATTTTCCATAGCGCTAAATTTATCTCATTGACATGAAAGATTAGAGAAACGTGGAATTTCAGCACTCCTTTTGCACCTTTGCGATCCCTATCCCATCCTCCCACCCACTTGTTTCTTTCATCATGATCGAATCGATTCAGTTAGCCCGAATTAAGTTGTTGTCAAACAGTCGAAAGGATGGTCCAATTGTAGCAATTGTCTGTTTAGTCTGAAAATAAGTCCTATCCTTCTTTTCAAAGCCCCGGACTTTTAAATACCCCATAGCTTTTGACTTCCTTCCGGGCTGCTGACTCCATGATGTTGCAGAGCCGTGCTTGCTTTGTGACCCCACTAACGGTTTGGTTCTCACACTAATAGGAAAGAAATCTGCCGTACCATTATCAAATTCATTTCAACGGCCCTGCATGGTACTTCCAACCAACAGACAGACAGATAGGCACAGTGGCACGAGGTGGATACAGAGAGAAAGCCTCCCCTCAATTCGGGCAGAAATTTGTTTTCTTCTAGCATAAAATGTTGTTTTCCCAGATTTAAACTTGTACTATTTTAGCTCCAAAGTGCTGCAGCCCTCCAATTTTCACTAGTCTTGTTCGCCTATGCAGATAAGTGTGTAAGACGATGTTTAAAGGACGTCTACCCTCGTCATTAACAAAACTTATGCCAACCAAGGCGTTGAACCTACCTATGACCAAAGTTTGCCGTAGGCTCCCTCATTGATAACTACCTTATAAAAGGAGTGGTTCCCAACCTTTTTCAACTCATTGCCCCCTATCACCAAATGTCCTTGGGCAAACGCCCCCTCTATAACATAGTATTGTTATGAATTCAGCAATAATAAATGCACATATTAAAAGAAAGGGTAGACCTATACGAACGTTCATCGTTTTTACGTGTGAATCCGACCCTGCCAGCAAAACAGCGGCGCGGAACTAAACAGGCTGACTCCCTTTGGTGATGGCGAATCCTTAACCCGCCATTAACGAAAGCGTGGAGGCTTGATCGGCGTCAGGGTTGGAGAAACGTTTTTGAAATTGGACCAAAGGGGTCCCACGGAAGTGTGGAGCATTCCTCCAAGGGCTCCTAATGGGGCCGAGGGTGAGGGGCCATTCGGTGACCAGGAGGCCCCCTGGAAGCTATGAGTATTTACGATGTTTAGATTACAAAGATAAGCAGTAAACAATTTTCTATTTCAATATTTACTAAAAAGGAAGTCCAGTCCCTTTGATGCTGCAAGGGGCTTGTCTTGTGAGTGGGAGGAATAAGGATGGTATTATAAGGATGGGGCTTTGAAAGACTTATGCCACTCAAGCTGTTCTACAGGTAGTAATATTACGAAAGCCGAAATCAGTGCAAGAAAAAAAAATATATTTCTTTTTCAATTTTTTAATTATTTACTTCATAGTAGGCCTACATTGCAAAGGTTATCTATTTACGTTACATTTACCTACATTGTCACTCTTGTCAGTATGTCATGTCTGTGGACATCAATTACAAAAATACATTCGAGGTAAAAGTGGCGGGATTTTTTATCCTTAGCCCTTAGCTCACAGCTTTCTCTGCCACTGATGGACCCCTTGCCACAGAAAGTGGCTTTATCCCTGTAGTGTGCTGCAGCGAATTGAATATTAGTGCGCTGCACCCAAAAGCGATAGCCTATACACAGCTGTTTTGCCTTGACCGTGAACGTTAGTTAACGGAGCGACATATAAATTTGTCTTATTTCGAGAGATGAATGGGTTTAAAAATTGCTTTAAAAAATGTATTTTAAAGTTAAAAAGCATACCGAAATGAAGTGTGGACAGGAAAAAGTTCCATTACTTTTAAACGGAAGGAAATTTAGTTCCGCGAAACAATTACTGTGTATACCTATGTACGTACTTCAGTACTGATGGTAACGCTGCTCTATGTGACTGTAATGTGGCAAACATCTAATCGGTTACTGCAGCTAGCACACGGCTGACCGAGGCATTATATGCTGTATTCTAAGTCAAAGGACCAGATAGATCAAATAGCAACTCCCTGGATAGATCGCGCTTGAAATTTCTTCTTTTTATATTTACAGTGGTGTAGCTAGATTCTTTGGACGAGGCCGTTTAGCTTAGCTTCTGTTTTGAAATTGAATACTTCAGTCTGGCTGGTGCCTTTAACTTAAAGGTCGTGTGACATGAAAATAACATAGTTGGATATTTGACGTGAAAAGCATTAAAAATCCAGAAAATATCCACAATTCCCATTAAAATCCATCAAATTTTACTGGTAAATTTCTATTTCACACTTGTATCATGAATAACTAACATGTGAGCTAAATATGCAAATGTGTGACATCGAAAGAGGGACATACCGTATATGGCACATGCTAGCCTTTGTTTTTTCAACCTTAATTTCAAGGACACTGGTAGCATTCTTATTCCCCGAGGGGTTTATTATAAAAGTTAAAATTTTTTCCTTGAAAAATATTGATATCACTCACCAAACTGTAATCTGTATGATCAGTAATTAAGAGATATCTAGGGTTAACAAAAGAAATCTTCACACTCTGCAACACTCCACATCATTATTTTTGCATAGGCAATTAGTTTCTTCAGAAACCATCAAACTTTGAAGAAGTATACTTTGAGAACGGTAAAAGATATTGAAATAATTCCAACGGATCTTTGATTGGAGGACTTAATTCTTCAACTGAAAAGTGAAACAGCTCTTTTTGGTGGCATGTCACACGACCTTTAAGTGCCTTGTTCCAGGAGTCAACTTCATTAATTATGTACTGCGTGTTTGTGTGTGTGTGTGTGGGGGGGGGTGTCAGGTGAGGGTGGGAACATTTTGGCTTGAAGTGCAGTTTCTCCATAGAAATAAAAGTAAGGGAGAACGCTGACACAATGCATCCATGCATGTTTAACCGGTGAAGCCACAAAAATTGTGAGGGCACTTTCGTACTTTGTACGGCAAAAGACCGGTTGACGGGTGTGTCTCGGTACGGACAGTGTGCATTCTGCTGCAGCAGTTATAGCTTATTTTGTCCGTTTTTCGAAAGATTAGGAGTAATTTTCACAATAGAAATAAGTCATGGTGCCTTAAGTATTGTGTTTTGTACTCCTAGCATGAAAACTTGCAGCTTCTTTGCCAATACTTGGGGCAGGGGGCGTAGCGAAGGTGTTTTCTTTTTGGGGGGGGGGGGTGTAGAGACTGTTTTGCCGACAGATCTGATAAAGCGTAGCGCGGAAACAAGCTTAAGCGGATGAGATCCAAGGGCCCGCCTTAGGGTCCATAGTGGAGTCTAGGGGCAAAGCCCCGTGGGAGGGGGAAGGGGCGAAGCCCCGGAAACTATGAGGTTTAAGCATATCTATGGGTGAACAATTAAGTCTCAGGATGGATATATTTTTGTTCATAATGCATCATCAAATGCAAAGATCCCCCGTAATTTTGATGTATTAGGCTATTCCTTTCGTCAAGCCGCTATAGTTTTAAGCGGTTGGAATCCAGAGGTCCGCCAGTATTTCGGCTAGGACGTTTTCTCAATGCCACATTTACTGATCTGTGGCCTGGGGGAGGGGTCTAAGGGGAGGGGGAAATTTTTGGAATTTGAAAGGTGCCTAGATTACAAATGGTGCAATATTTGAGTGGATTTCTGCCCTAATGAGGAACCTCAAAATTTACACCCGGGTAGAATTTGCTTGTCAGAAGCTCTGAGGTTTTAGCATAGTCTCTGGGTAAAAATTTAAGTCTCACGCAGGATAGGTACCGTATGTTTTGGTTCATAATACATTATCCATTGCAAAGATTCCGGATAATTTTAATGTGTTAGGCTATTCGTCCCGTGATGCCACTATACTTGAGGAGCTGGACCTGTCGTTCAGAATTGGAACACTATGCGTTCAGCATTTGAACACTAGACGCGTCAGGCGTTCAAATACGGTAAGTGTCCAGACATAAGTGTCCGGCGTTCAAAAAAGGGAGAAAAAGAGTTCAGAATCTTAACACAAGCGTTCAAAATATGCTTTGAACGCTAGGACGGGTTCGGTATCTGTTTTATTTTGGTGTTCAAAAGTTAAAAGCCTGAGACTGCAGTGAAGGGAAGACACGAGCGGGCGGCATTATTTTTTCCCATGATGTTTGTGGGTAAATCGGATCCTCGGGAGTTTTCAAAATGTGTTTGAAGTCAAGGTTAGGGTTAGAAAACGGGCTAAGGATGCCTACTCCATGAGTATAATAGGGTGCTGCTCCCCATGGTGATGATAAAACTGCATAGGCGTACGAGGTGGGGGGTTTGGGGGGCTACAGCCCTCCCTGAGCAGGGAAAATGCTTATTTTTTGGGCACTGACACTTGTATTTTCAGGACAAGGGGGCCGTGCAGTGGGCAGTGCGCCGGGCAGCGGCGTTGGCCAACAGGGCAAATGCTTATTAGTTGCACAACGTAATAATACAGTATCTCCCGAAATAATATCTTTCTTTATAGTTTGGGGGGGGGGGGAACTCATCCATACCTGTCCTGAGTGCTGTCGTGATGAAAGGGGGAAAATCAGGGCAATTTTTCAGGGCAAACATCCTCCGCCCCTCCCCCTGTGAAATGTCTTCCCGTACGCCTATATGGATAAAAGTGAGGAATAATGTGCAGAAAGAGGTTTTTCAAGAATGTCATATGACCCGAAATAGTGCCCCTGTATGGAAGCCTTTAATTCCCTTCAGGGGTGGCACAAGGATTTGCCCGACAGTGGGGTCAACAACCCAAAGCCTCAACGAGGCCGACAGAGTGCCGAAACGACGTTTGAAGGAAAAAATTGGCGCGCGAAGAGCGCCGTAAATTATGGGCTCTATTTCGAGAAAATTTGAAAAAAAATGGCTTTTACCATGAAAAATTTGAAAAATTTGGTTTTTAGAGAAGAAAATTGGAAAATTTGAGGTTTTATTGCCCTAATTTAGACCAAAATTAAGTAAATCGTCGGGGCGGCTGGCCGTTGTCGGGTATCACATATTTTAACGTATACATAACAGCTCCCCGACGAAATCGGAAAATTTCCCCGACGGGGGTAGCCTTCCCCGACGGGGGCCATGACCCCCTTTCCCCCACCTGGCGCCACCACTGATTCCCTTTCTTTCTCCGAGTTGCCGAAGGACTCAGTCACTCGTCCAATTACACTGACGGCCGTTGATACGCCCGTCACATGCATAATCAATTTGCCGATGGGCTTTCAACTTGAATGGGCCAATTAGATGAAGAGCTGAAAATCGAAATAGCCGCTAACAGACTGCAGGCCACGCGCCTCCGTTCTCTCTTTCTCTTTTTTCCTTTCGTTCTCCGTCTTCCTTTTTACTCCTTTCCTTTCCCTTCTCTCTTTTTTCCCCTCTCCTCTTTTCCTCTTCTTTTCCTTTCCCTCTCCCCATTTTGCCGACAGACCGAAAATTTGCCGACGGCGACCAAATATTGGGGGGGGGGGGGTGACACTCCCCACACCCCCTCCGCTCGCTACGGCCCTGACTTGGGGCAAAAGCAATGACGTGATATTTGTATTACGCGCAGGTGCTCTGTTGCCGTACAGCCTAGCCAAATCAATGGCTTCAGTCCAGATCGGCAGACGTCATTCTCCCTTACTTTTATTTCTATGAGTTTCTCTCTTGTGAGAGGGGTCTAAGGGGAGGGTATTCCACCCCTTTGGCTGCGTGGAGGGTACCAATCCCACATAGGAAAATCTTACGAAAGAATTGCTAAAAAAAATTTTCGTATGTGAAATTTCATAGTGTGAAAATACCATTCGACTGCTGAGGAGTGACTGCATGGACAAGTTAGTCACAGTTTGCCAGACTCGGCCCGGTCTCGACTCTTACAAAAATTGCCGAGTTTTACTGAATATGAGAGTTCTGAGCCTTTGGGGTACGAGACCGAGTCCTTAAAAACTGGACACAAGTCAGGAATCGATTTCGGGTACAGGGTATTTCTTGTACACCATTTGTCTTTCCTTCAGTTAAGTTCAGTGGACGTAAAGGAGACGAAGGTCTGACAGCTCCATGGTCTAATCTAGTCTATAAATTGGTTGCTCTGAAATCATGAACCTAGTTCTGATCTATCCTTTGTGATGTTGAGGTTGTTACGCGCCCAAGAACTTGTTGCCCCAACATGTCCCTTGGCCCACGGCCCTTGGTATGCTGCTAGGCTTTATGCAAACATCGGATGTATCGCTTTGCCGGAACGTTACCCGCCGTTGTTCAACCAATACGTAGACTGAAAAGGAGAGAGCCATGTATCTGTTTGGATTCTTTGCATAGCACAGAAGTTTCAGTTATTGATACAGAGAGTTGTTATGCTATGCATTTCCTGCTTGAAATCTTCAGAAAGGTCTTCCATGGTTACACACGCTTGACGAGTTCACTAGAATGGGCATATCATGCTGCCGCGTGCGAGTTTAGTCTGAGTTTAGTCTGTTTGCAACTCCCTGGTCAGTACGACAGTTGACAAGTAGCCTACTGCTGGATGCATATGGGATCATTTGCACAGACCTGGAGCTGATTAACATTTGAAGTGTCGGAAGGTAGGCCATTTTTTTTGGTAAACTACTTTCAGTACAATTTAAGACATAAGTTTCCGTGCGTTAAATTTCGCTCACAAACCGAAAAGTGTAAGGAGTCTTCTCTATTTGTCATTTCCAAAACTGTATACGAGGACAAGTTTTGATTTATTTTTTGTTTCCTGCATAAACAGTCACGAAGTCACTGAGTTTGCAGGCTACAGTGGCTCTGTCTTTAGAGGTGTACTAGATAGGAGGCTTGGTTTAAATTGGAGGTGGGGCTAGAAGCTTAGTAGGGAGAATTGTTACTGTCTAGGGGGCAGCTTAGATAGCCTTTAAAGGGCAAATCATCATCCCAGACAGTTCTTATTCTCGCAACTATACAACTTGTAGCTCCTCCCATACTGTATGAAGTTTCCTCCTTGTGCAGACACAAACTTAGTTTGCTCTAATTGATTGGCCATGTGCTGGTGAGCATACAAGGCAATAATGTTTTATACAGGTGCCATCTCCCAGCATTGTGTGGAATGTTAGCTCTTCTGCATCATTTGAATTTTCAGACTTGTGTCAATCAAAGAGCAATTACCAACTGAGAATTTTGATACCCCCACACTAAAAATATATTTTGGGGGTGACGAGAATACGGCTTTAAATCAGCCCAGCCGATGTCTGCATGTGTGGAGAAGCAACTATTAAAGGCACAGTTTCACTGTAACATGCAATGCATCTTATGTGAAATAGCAGAAAATTCCAGTCCGTTTGCTACAAACCCTGTAACAATACTGCATTCCTAGCTCCAAATATCTGACATTTTAAAGGGGATATGGCATCCCCCGAAACAATGCAGAGAGTTGCTAGCAACCTTCTGCCCACACATACTTAGGAATAGCTCTATAGAGTTCCACTTGAAATACAGTTGAAAACTGCGCTTTGATTGACATCCATTCATACAATACAGCTTCACTCTGGTTTAATTGTCAACATTAACTGGTACAGTCAGTTGTGTTCCAAATAAGCTCACACACAGTTTGACAACATTGCCTTGAGCAATTTAAACTTAGTGCAGCTTTAGTGGCTCTGTCTTAGAGGTGTACTATAGACAGGAGGTTTGTTTTAAATTGAAGGAGGGGCTAAAAGTTAACTTAGTAGGGAGAATTTTTACAGTCCGACGGTGACGGAAATTAGAGACCGCACCGTATCTCTGAAAAAATAACATTATTTTAAAAATAGCTATCTTCCAAATGCTATGTGCTGTTGAGACGTGTTCTTCACCTTCCACAAGGTAAAACGAAAAATTTTCTGCATGTTTTGAAATCATTGAAGTTAGGCTACTCCCTGGAAAACATGCAAGACAATAACGCATTGCTCGGAGTTCGGCAGCTATAGTGGATTATTTCATTGTGATCTTTGCTATCATCAGGGTCAAATACAAACTCCTGGTATCCTTTACAACTATACGGATGTATAGCCTTTTAAACGGCGTAATACAGCCACACAGTTCATTTACGTACTATTTATAGCAGTTTTGTACGGTACACGCCATCATTCCGCTCCGCTGGTTAGTTTCGTTCGGCCGTTTTAGGACGTTTCCACGGTCTGGCAATTCTTGTATTAAAAAATAAGTTACAAAGGCAAATTCCACTAGACAGCAAACAATCGTGGTGAAACAGTTTCATAGATCATTTATTTTTATTTAGCAGGGAGTTGATTTGCTTTTTTTTTTCTTTTTTGTGTAGTGCATATAGGCGTACGAAAGAAACTGTTCTCAGCTGCATGGGGAGGAACGTTTTACGAAGGGAGCAAATAAGGGGTTTCCGACCTTGAATTGTCAGGAGGAGGGCCCTTCCTACGCATATAGCGTAGTGAGGGAAGTAAGGGAATTCACAGAGCGTAAAATTTTAAGTGGGCTAAATTACTCGTTGTGTACCTTTTTCATTGATTTGTGTTGGGAATCTGGAGCACCATAAGTTAATTTGCTCGGCCTACCGATAATGCCTTCGTCACTGATTTGACAGTAATTGCCAGTGCAGTCGTCATGACATCATGATGACATCATATTCATAAATTGGACATGTGTGGAGGTATGATTGTTTGCCAACTCAATTAATATTAAAGCAAGTTTACTATACGTAGTATAGGAGATGGTCTTATTGTTTCCATCGGCGGAGATTTCAGCAAGAGCCGAATTTACTGCAGGGGGCCTAATGGGGGTTGCTAGAGACTCTAGCAACTCCCAGTCTAAACGTTTCTCAAGTGGAAGGTCTTTTATGAGAGAACCAGAAGGTCCGTAACCGCCAGGCTGTTTAAAGGGGCATAGGGCACTTTTCCATTCGAACAGAACTCATAGTAGAACTTGAAACATTAACATGAAATTACGTATGTGAACAATGACAGTCCTTAGGGTGCCGGATACATTGACATTTGTTGGAAAAATCAAGGTACTCAGATACTCCATTTTGCAAATTTTGAAGTACATGTATGACTTTCATGTCATGGAGTTATGATCGGGGAGGGGTCGTCGTCGGCGGAGGCCTGACTTCCTTTGGTTATGGGTATATCCAACGCAATTTACCATACCTTATACTGCTTGTTTTCGTCATGCTTCCTTTGCAGTTATGCCGACTGGCTGAATGTAAGTTATAGAGCGCAGTCATATCAGGGTCATATCGCAACCTTTCAAACAAACTTTCTTTTTCGGGAGACATAAGTATGGCTATTACGCAGCTCCATACTATTTTTGCGCGTTTTGTGTATAAACATTGTAGGCACCTTTCTCGTTAATCAGAAAAACAGACCTGGGCATAGTCTTGCATTGCTATGGGTAACCACACAACTCTAACTTTGCATCACACCTATTTTAACTCTATTTGACCGCTGAAACGGAAAACTGAGGATATTACAACGTGATATTGTGGATATTACCGTACATCGGAATCTTTACAGTAGGTGCTGATGTATATGTCCTTGTTAAGGTAAGTGCTAGTTCTAATTTGTTTAATGAAGGGAATTCATCTGTAACAATATAGTATACGGTAAGTAAAGCTAGTGTCCGAGTGTCTGCAGGTTGAGGGTTTGGTCAGCGAATTGCTACAGATTTGGTCAGGGTTTTGTTGTCCTTTCAGGGACGTAGCCCGTTTGGGAGCAGAACACTGAGTAACGGTTGTTTTCGCCCCTTTTCTCTTCGCCGGAGGGTCGAGGGGACTTTAGAAAAAAGTAAAAGTACTTGCGACGAAAAAGTTCCAGTGTTGCCACAGTCCATGGATTTGACATGTATTTTTCTAGCATTCAAATTGAAACATGGTATTAATTTTTTTTAATAGAACTATGGTTGCCACTGACCAGACAGCCAAGTTTTTAGGCACTGCTTAGACCTTTCAAGTCTGACGTAATAGTCTAGAACTCTAGATCATGTCTCCGAGTAGATCGTTTACCCTCTCCCATCCCCCTTCCCCACGGTCAAGAACAGCGGTTCTCAAGAGATTTTACTAATTGCAGTTGCCAGGACATCATTAAGCATCTAGTTTTCATATTATTTTTTCCTCGCCGGAATCCTCTGAGGGCGTTTAAGTGCACGTCGCGAGCCGCCAATGACCGGAGGGCCGACTCTTGCAAATCTCTTATTCAGAGGTGCTTGCAATGCAATAAGAGGAGATTTGCAAGAGATGGCTGATTTTTCAAAGCAAATTTTGGGGCAACTGCCTATTGCCTAAAAAATAAAGCCAAAAATTTTCCGTTTTCTAAATTCGGGATTCCGCTTTGTTAATTTTTCATTTTCTGTGAAACGTCTTAAAGACGTTTTGAACATAATTATTACAAACAATAGCTAACACAAGGAGAAATTCTCCTTGAATTTCACATTTCACTAATAAAAACATTGTCACATGATCAAAATAGGCCATTCTTGAACTAGAGTGACGGGGCATACTAATTCTGATTGGGGTGACTACATTTTCCCTTTAAACTACACCAGCCACTGAACGCACTTGAAATTTTAAGATACTCAAAAATTGGGCAGACTTCCAAGTAGACCCTGATTTATAATTGAGAAATTTAAGCTTGAATTTCGATGCCAAGGCTAATCCTAGACTTTGTCAACTTAGCGTTGGTATAACTAGTATGAAACCAGAATCCGCGAATGTTTGTTTTGGGTATCTGGCTATAGACCGAACTTGTTCAAGTCGAATCCGCTGCAAAGTTTATGTTTTGCAGTTACTACAGGCGTAGGCAATGTGCGAAGCCACTTCAAGTCATACGCTATTACTTCAGTGCGGAACCGCCATAAAGCTGCAGAAGCATATAAACCACTGGCAAACGTAAGATAATCTCGCAGTAGGATACGTGTTGGTGCAATAGTGTGAAGGCACGCATATAGATAACGTGCATTGACGTCATAGCAAACGGTCTGGTAGGCCATCTTGGACAGCAAAAAAAGAAAGGACAGCCACCTTTCAGGTAATGCAGCGGTTTGCTTATTCTTTCGTAGTCTTTCCAGATCTTGAATTTCTTTAAGTGAATTTTTTTCTACTCTTAGAGACATGTGCAACAAATGATAAGCAATAAATAGCAATTTTGGCCAAAATATTATCTTTCCGCATAGAAACCAAAATTTTCCAACTTTCCAAGTTAATGAGAACCAAGTTGACTATCTTTTTTAACAATTAAACTCCAAATTTTTTTGGCGCTCTTTGGACGCCAAAAATTTTGCGTTCTGCATCCTTTGGGTAACCCGTCGCGTCTTGCGGGGCTTTGGGTTGCAGGGTCCCTTAGGGTATATCCTGTCACCACCCATTGCTGACTGAGTCTGCATGCAGATTTTACCATGGTGAATAATTTTCCTGCAAAATATCGGCGCTTCGCATTCAGTCCTTACAATCGAAGTTGTATCACTAATGAACATTACTAGACCAAAAGTTTCAGTGAACTACACTCTAAAAAAGTATTGCCCAACCTGGGCAAAAATTTACCCAGCCGTTGATTCCGTATGCCTCCTAACCAGAATTGGGTAAAATATTGCCCAACTTAGTTGGTTAAGGGTTTTACTCATTAGTTGCAAAAAATTGCCCAACCATTTGCCCAACTAATTAAGCAAACATTTTGCCCAACCAATTGCCCAACTTTAAGGTAAGATATTTAACCAACCAAGTTGGGTAAATTATTGACCAATACCGGTTTGGAGGCATACGGAACCAACGGTTGAACAAAACAAGTTACGCAACGGGGTTAGATCATCTCAGAAGTTACCTTCTACAAGTTTTAAAAGCTACCGGCATTGCTAATGCTAGCTACTTTAAAAGTAGCAGGATTTTAAATTGAGAATTCATATAAAAGTAAATTTTATGGTTTGACTATTATATATTTTCAGTGAGACTTGTTTGTTATTATTAACAATAATACAATTTTCTTCACGATATTTCAATTTCTCCTTTTTTATGATGTATTGTACAACTGAAAAACATAATTTTCTCTAAGAATTCACCATTGCCAGCTTCAATTTATATCAACTAGACCTGGAATAAAGGATAAACAAAAATTTGCTTTGAAAAATTCGAAATGCTCCATTCTAACGATAGGTATATAAACATTTCACAGCATTTTAAACATGCACTTTTCTCAAATTGTTGTAGCAAAACTTCCCACAGTGAAAGTAAACGTTTTGCAAAATGTTAATTGTGAATGTAAAATTTAGAAATAGGTCTAAAAGTATTAATTGGCGGTATGTTTAACCAGTGTTGGGTAAAGAATTTCACTTAAACCATTTCACCAATAGTTGGTCAATAGGTTTTTCAGTTCTTTTGCCCAACATTGTACAAGTGTACGTAGGTACGTACGTACCGTCCGTATACTGCAGTACAGTATAGTACCTTTTCATTAATTGTGTACGTACGTATGGCGCGCAAATCAGTTCACTTTAACCAACCTGGGTAATATTGCAAGAGAGATGGACTTTACCCAACCTAAAGGTTAACCAACCCACTTGGTTAATCTGTTTTGCCACTTTGTTGGTTACCAAACTGCCCAGGTTGGGCACTTTAAATTTTACAACCCTTTTTAACCAACTTTTTTTTAGAGTGTATTCTCGCCAGAGCTGAGTGAAGTAAAGGTTCATATTTAGATGCCGGGTATCAAGGGGTTTTCATGTGACAATCTAATATCTTGAGTAACATTCGTAACGCGATGACTATATGGTCTGAAGCTAATCTTACTAGTACCACAAATTTACTCAAAAATTTACTTTTTCTCTTCATGCAAAATTCTGTTCAAAGTAAAAATATAACGACAATCTGAATTGTGAACTGTCACTAAAAGAGCTAAGTGTGCTCTGTCATTCAAATTCTTGCTGAAAGTTCCATGCTCATTTTGTTTATTCCTCGGACATTCGGGGAATTTCACAATGAATCCTACCAATATCATACTGGACTACACCAAGCCTGCTATATGGCGGTCCCTGGTCCCCTCTCTGTTCGCAAGTACTCAACTTTTCACCTGCGCTTGCGGAGCTGAGGAAGCATCATCGTGATCAAGGCGTTGTTCCCTGCACTTGTGTAGACTTTCTACGTCTCTGTATTGCAAGAGGATGGGGAATTCCCACCAGAAAAGCGAAATTTTCGAGCGCTTCGCGCGCATGTGCTCACTTTAAGCTGTCTGTTGTAGGCTTGAGGTATCATCCCCTGTGGTTCCCGCAAACTGTTTTCATATGGTGGCGCTACTGACTACAAACATATCATCTTCGGTGACCCCCATATGCGGTACCGGTGCCCCCATATCAGAATTCCTGGCTACGGGCCTGTACTGAACTGCTCTTCCAGATAGGCTTAACTGCCAGACAAACCGACAAAGATACCGACAAGTGATTTGACCCTTAGCCTATTAACAAAATGTTTTTGCTGGTAGTCTTCCACAAACATAATTACCCATTGCTTTACACAGTTACACACGCGTATTTTTTTTCGAATAGCCCTTAATTAGTTTATAACAGGAATTGTATTGTAGGCCTATAGTTACCTGATTGGAAGTAGTGCATAAGTGTAGAAATGTTAGTGTTTTGCAAGGAATACGATGGTATGTTAAATGTCTGTGGACATATAAATACCATACTTGCCTATTTGATGTCAAAAGGATAAAAACCGTTACAAATTGGTCATAATTCCCATCATAATCCATCAGATATTGACCGTTTGTCAAGACAGTTACTGTTTTTGCACTCCACTTTCGTCATGAGTAAATATGAAGAGGGACTTATAATAATTAAGACATAGGCTACTATATCTTAAAGTGTACCTAAAGTCTAAAATTTCAAAAATATATATTACGAAGCTTGAAAAATGCAACCAAATGATCTAACTTCCATCTTCACAGGACATTCCTGAGCTGAGATGAATGTTGAAGCTTATTCACTCAATTTAAAATGGTGGATTGCGCAAATAATTTGTGATGTCACTCTTACTATACTCAAATTACAGTCCTGTTTTTCTTTTTTTCGAAAGCCACTACACCTTGTGCCAAAATGTGATCACTGTCTTACTGTTATAGGGTGACTTACTAGTCTCTCCGTACACCATACCATGCAACTGCAAGGGAACTGTAATTGTTTCAAGATCCTATAAACATAAACATCTTAATTTCAAAAGGAAACAAGAGCAGTTCATGTGAGTTGTACAAAAAGGACTTCACACATTATTGCACAATCCACTATTTCAAATTAAGTGAATGAATTTCAACGTTTTATATCTCAGCAATGGAGTAAGCTATGAAAATAGGAGTTGGATGAATGAAATTCATTTTCTAAACTCTAGAATATATAGCCTATTCTTTTAATTCTAGACTTTTGCTTGTCTAGCCTTCCTTCTAAGGACAATTCAGTGTAATGTTGGCATGCCCTGAGAGGTTTATTTTGAAAGACGCTATTGGCTAAACTGAAAATTTCCACATGAAGCATCAAACTAGAAACTAGCTGGTAAATAATTAAGAGATAATGAAGGATTAACAAAAGAAAGGCAAACCCTGTGCAACACTCCACATCACAATTCTCAACCCTGTCCCCAGTCTCAACCCTGTATGTTTCTTAAATCATTTCTGTTTTTTAACGCATTCATCGCGTAGCTTGTTGGTGAGTATCATCCTTTGCTACACTATCATTTTTTATAACTGTGCTATGTTTAGCAGCCTATACACCCCCATAAGTAAGACTACCTGTAGCTCTTAATACATACAGTACCGTATGCCACAGAATTACTGTATAGACTAAATGTTTACATAAATATAGTTTCGTATACCTTCCCAAGTGCCTGCAACTGTCATCACTATCATATATCTGTAAACAAATAAACCCGTTCTGATTTACATTCGACATTATAGCTTTTCCAGGGCGTAAGACCTGGTAGGCCTACATTGTTGAAGTTTAGTCTTATACTTCTTTTGCTCATTTGCATAAATTATGAGCACTGGTTTATTGCCAGCATCATTAGATCCAATAAACAGTCGTTTTGAATGTCAGAACAGCCTTTCGTACTGGACTGTCGACAACTAGTTAGACATTAAAGCTTTGTTCCAAATAGGCCTGATCCTTTTCGTTCGCCTAGGTATTACACAAAAGAATTCAATGCCCTTCAGTCTGTCAGTTAAATTATCCCCAATTAAAGTATGCTAATTGGATTAGCATAAATTAAAGTTTTCGATGGATCTCCATCTAATATCACCTCCCTGTTTTAAGTTAGCAATCCTTATAACACTGATGGACTAGAGGAGTAGCTCCTCCAGAACATAAGCGTACGAGGCGGGGAGAAGGGGAAATATGTCCCCCATATCGGGCAAAAATAGTGGATTCATTCGGGCAACTGAGACAGCCAAGAATATAAATTATGCCCTTTTGCAACCGCACAGCGGTATCAAAATTCTGGCAACTTGGTGTCAAATTCTAAATTCGGGCAAAAATTATCCCTGGCCCCCAGAAAAAAACTGACCCGCGTATGCCTAAGCAGCCCAGAAGATCAGAAAGTGGGTCATTTTGGACTTTTGGATGTATTCAAAGAGTTACAAAGACAAAGAAAAGTCAAGTGAGGGGAACATTATGTGCATTTTCAGTGGCAGTGAGGGTGGCTTGATCTTAACTGTAATGCTGATGGGGGCACAGATGAAGGTTAAGTAAGGATGAATTTAGCTGGGGGTGTAGAGTCACATGCCAAAAAACCTAACTACAAACTTGTGCGGGGCCTGGTTGGTTCGAACCAACCAGGCCCCTAACCACAGACCTAGATTTCTTATCCCCTGAGCAAACAAAGTTCACTGAAAAGCTGTCACTTGTGGTTTCAGTTGTACTGCAGTGTCATGCTTACTCTGAAAAGTGTTATTTCTCAGAACCTGCTGAATATGATGATCACATAATTTAAGTTGAATGGAATCTGTAGACCCACGAACAATTTTTACCAGGATAAAATTGATATAAGTTTAAGGGAATATGACATTTTTACTAGAGTTATTAAGTGTTGTTACCATTGTTTCATCCACACCTCCATAATAGCTTCTGATTGAGTTGTTCGATGATGAACTGCGATTTGTAGCATACATTCCATTGGTTTCTCTTTAAGACTACTGATATTTTCAATACTTTGTGGTTGAGGTCATTTTAAGTGGTTAAGCTTTGTCAAAGCAAGTCTGTAAACACTACCCTTGTAGTTCTTGTTCTTGATGTAGTGGCTGTTACACTGCTAACTCATTTCTAATTCTGCATGTCAAATGGCACAATAAATCCACCTGTTTTGAGGTCAGAAAGTTTACTAAAATTTGAAGAACTGTTTGGACAGTTCTGTTTCGCATCTGACTCTCTGAATTATAGTTTGACTTGCTTTTATACTTCGAAGCCTGAAGATCATACCGTACTTTGCATATGCAGCCTAGTTATATTTTAAGATAATAAGTAATGAATGGGTGGAAACTGGAAAGTTTGAAAAGAGGGTTAAGGTCTGGGGACGAAATGATGATGAAACAAAGCAGCAAAGGCGGGTGAACACTTTTACCTTAATTACTGCATTTTTAATAGGAGAAGGAGGGGCAAACGTCAGGGGCTCAGGTTCCTATGTCATTATGTATATATTAATGGCAGTGGAAATGGCTTAAAAGCAGTAAGAAAGTGTTTTTTCAAAGGTAAAAGGGTCGCTTTCGGTGTTAGTGCAATTTTAATGTAAAAATATTCAAAGGAAAAAAGGTTAGGGACCCCTCCTCCGCCCCCCCCCGTTCTGGTAAGGTATCCTAATGTACCACAAAGTTATGTTCATCAGCTCGATCGCTATGGTTTAGGCTTTTAGCTGTCAGGGGCATCCCTAAGGATCGATGAGTATGGGGAAGGGGCTGCTACTCCTTTCCCCGACAACAAATTAAATCTATATGCGTCAATCACGGTTAATTCATAACACTCGTTTAAAGGTAATCTTTGCAAGGTGTAACGGAGGGATTAGAAAACGTTAACATTTTGGAGCATAGGCTCGTCTTTGACACCGGGCATTCAGTTACCCGCTTATAATGTCTCTCTATGCAGGGGGAGAAGGTTAATTGCCCCCGGAAGCTCTGGAACATTCACAGAATTGTGAGTATCAGCATAAAACATTCAAACATTGAATACGCTTTAAACGTACCATAAAATAGCAGACTGTTATATCTATATGAATTGGCCAATAAAGAAGCGTTTCAGATGACGGTTGCAGAAAATTTCTGTTCTCCTCCCCACCCCCTTCTTTTATGTGTAACTCATAAACTTGTACCCAGCTAGTTGACAGCTTTTGTCCCGGAAGATTCAACTCATATTCCTACTGTGACCCGACTCAATGACCCAATGACCACGAATAGTAGTGAACCTACAGCCATGGGCGTGGATCCATTTACAAAGGTGGGGGGGAACTTTTCAACACTTGAGAACCTCCGTCCTGCGGGAGGGGGTGCCCCCTCCCCTTTGAAAATTTTTCCTCCCCATAGAAAATTTTTTCAACCACCAGGTATCCTTAGACGCAATCTGGTGCAATATTTTTCATCTTTTGACGTCACATTTTTCCTCGAGAAATCTCAGTTTTCAGGAAAGTAATCCAACATGTTCTAACTTTCGGGCGACAACTGGTTTTTTTTATAGAAGGAAATTGGAAGATGTCTATGTGGCAAATGGTGCCATATTTTGGAGCAATTTAGCTTTTAAAATGTAGTATCAATTCGTAATCTATGTTATATTATTTATACCTTTTACGTAAAACGTTGGGAACCTGTCATCGTCATGTCTCAATCCAAAATCAGAAATCGTATTGGCTGATGTTCAGTAAGTATCGTCAAAACGTACGATCATGAAAATTTCCATGAAAATCATCATTTTTGGCGGTGTCCATCCTAATAAATACCACGTTATTTTTTCATATGCGTTTAGATACTCCTCTGATCTAAAACCATTTGTTTTGTACTATCCAAATGTGCCTGAAACTATTGTTTGGTGAGATCATTTAGCTCCAAGCCGCACAGAAATGTCACAATCCATTCCTTTCTTGCTACTCGTACTACGACCACATCGCTCTATTTTTGTACCCTCGCAGTATTAGTTTTCATCATTTTGCAACAGTGGGGGGATTTTTGGAAATGTCCCCCTTCCAAAAAAGTGAGGGGAACGCGTCCCCCGTCCCCCCCCCCATGATCCACGCCCATGCCTACAACTCAATCTTTACAAGTTGAGTTGCATCATATTCCAAAGGCTTTTATATCGCAGTGGCGGACACTGCTGGTGTCTATTTCATGGCTGAAAATTATGTAATAAGGTAAATCTATTTTTCCGATATTCTGGATTTTTTCAAAGGACAATGGGTTCCCGAATAGAGCAGTCGAAATTACTTATTGACACAGAACCCTTCGATTGTGATTACTTTCTACACGTTACGTAATTTCCCGACAAATCAGAAAATTTGTCTAACTGCAGTTAAACCTGGAAGGGGTTAGGTCTCTCGTTAAATGTATCAAAAGCAATTTTTCCACCAAAATTCGTTTAAAAGTTGTGGTCATAAGATTTTCCACCATTTCTGTGGCCCCAAATAAAAGTTGTTTTTTTCTGACAAAGTAAAAGGAGTTATTAAAGAACTATAAGTGGCATTTTTGTGCCAGAGGAGGACAAAATAAATAATAACGTGTACCTTCGCAAGAAAAATGCCTGACATCCAAGTTCAATAAATTTATCGTTTAGTTTAATTGAAAGGAATTGTCTAAAAGTATTATGCTAAAAATGCAAAAGAACACTGTCAGTGCGCATCTCGGCTCTTAGAATATTAAATGATATTATGCAAAATATGCCCTGCAATGACATGGTTAAGTTAGGCTCCTTCATATCCCCTTCTCACCATCCCCGACATGGGCGGGGCCGTCAGAACTTGGGGTCGCTGGTATACAGCCCGGTCCCTGCTTGGAAAATTCTGTTGGTACTCACGGTCGGTTTACTTATTTTGGCTTTCAAAAGGGTGATTTCTGCGATAAAACCCAAACTTTTTGGTATGCTTTGCCCACTCTTACTTATATCTAAATAGAGTGCAAACCCTTTCCACCTCTCCAAGTAGCAAAATAAGTAGAATACATGGATTTATGTAAAAGTTGGGAATTTCATCTCATTTCGATAAACCCAGTTAATGTTCTTTTGTGTTTGTCGTATGTTGTACGGCTAGTGACTCGAAGAGGGAAGTACAATGGAATTTATGCCCGAGAGGGCCCAACTGCCCAGACAATTGATCTTTATACACTTTAAATTAGTAGGCTACAGATTCTTTTTAGTGTAGGCTTAGCCGAAAAATTTTCGCTTGCTTCACAAACTTTGTAATTTCACAGTTTACATTCGAGGAAAAAACAATAACAGAGGGGAAGAGTGTTCCTCTAGTATAAATTTTATACAGTATATGCCACAAAATGACATGGTATAGCACACAGGTTTTCTTCAAAAACCCCATCACCAACCCCTCGACGGCATCGGGGCTGTCGGGGCTTCGGGCCGCTGTGCCCCCCCCCCCCCCGTCGGGCAAATCCTATCGCCACCACTGGTGCTATCTTCTCTTGTTATTATCTAAAAAACCGCATGGAATTGAATGGCATTCTGATTGGGATGCTCATTTCAGTTCCTCTTTTAAACCTCGGAACTTATATAAGTTCGTTAATTATTCTATATCCTTGTCAAACGAAACGGTTGTTGATTCTTGCTTCGACACATGATGTAAACCAGTAAACGTCACGAGATATTATTGCCAGCACAAATTATGGTTTTGTAATTAACAGGTCTGCGCCAGACAAATGTCTGTTATGTTCTTAAGCCAGTAGACAGGAAGAGGATTCCCTGAGGAGCGGACTCTGTTTGCTCAGCTCCTCAGCTTCCCAAACCATATGACTGAACAAGGAATATGACGTACAGCCTGCTACGTAGGCAAGGAAGAGGGCGGTTTGGGCCTCCTTAAAGGTTTTTCAACCCCTTAGAAAATTAAAAATTATCATTGCCTTAGAATATATCACCCTCTGCAAGCTGTGGTGTAGCCAGGATCTTTTAAGTAGCGGGGGGGGGGGCTTGGCCATTTCATGATTTCATGGGAGGCCGCCTTGTTACTATCCAAAGATATAATATCTTTGCTCCTATCTCAGCGGAACGCCACCATTGGTTAGCGCGCAAACCCTCCTCCTCCCCGAATAGTTTACTGAAATACAAAAAAGAAAAAACAGTCTGGTGGGCCTACAGTGTAAGTTACTATAAAATACCATGGCATATCTTTTGTGAGTTTGACACCGGCACTGGCACTTGCCGACAAATTTGGGTAGTGCCGCTGCTCAGAGGTTAGTGGTGGTGTGTGTGGGGGGGGGGGAGATATAGATGATTGTGCTTTAAGCCCCGGCACTGCAGATACACCCAGTGGACCGGTCAGGGGCGCAAATCTCTGTTTGAGAGTGGGGGGGGGGGCGAAAACGAATATGGTGTACGCGTGGATTTGAAACTGTGCTTGCGTAGCGTGCACCGCGAGCGCGCAGCGAGAAGACCTCCTGGGTGGGGTCCAGGGGCCCGCCTTAGGCCCCTGGTGGGGTCCAGGGGCAAAGCCCCGGTGGGGGTCCATTGGGCGAAGCCCCCTGAAGCTCCTTGGTTTTAGTATTTCAGAAGCTGCAGAAACATTATTTCGAACGGAAGTTTTTTAATGTAAGGCTCGTGGGTTTTAGAACATTTACACTTGTCAAAAGGGTTAGTTAGGGCACAAAGTTAATTAATACTACTGATGTGCTTCACGAACCGGGGCACAAAATGCAGAGATACATCGCTCTGGCCCAGATTAGGAAACGAAGTGAAGGTATAACTAAGACATGTCTTAAGTGTTTTCGACTGAAAATTGATTCGTCTGGGCCGGGTTTCAGCTTCAGATGATACTCCATACGGCCTTGGTCAACAGACATTCAAACACTATGTCAGTTATAGCCTATAATTGTATTGTTGTCATGCGTTGTTATCAAAGGGATGTCAAAAGTGACTAAGCGGCGAAAAAAAGAGTATTGCTATTCACATTTGGGGGCAAATTAGGGTTTGGCCCCCACTTTTTCACTTGAGGGGGCAAATGCCCCCTTGCCCCCTCCCCCCGGGGGTTGCGCCCCTGGGACCGGTGTAAAATTGTGCATATTCACGTTTGGGGTAGTTTGAGCCCGGAGCGATGTCGTCCCTTTTCACCTTGTCCAGGTGATGTCCTGGGTGTCCCCCTCCCCTTTGAGAAATTTTTGTTCATTTAAGATGGCTTAGACGCAAAATGGTTCTATCTTTGACAAACGTCAAACTGATCATATGCGAACTGATCATATACTGGAAAACTTTCGCAATTAAGTAAATTTTTTCTTCTGATTGATTGTAAAGGTCTAAGTGGAGGGGTAACTCCCCCCGGAAAAATTCTTAAGGTAAAACAGTTTAGATGCCAAAATGCAAGTATCTTTGTCAAATTTTCAATTAATTACATTCTTAGAATTTATCACTATTTTGAGATATTTTGGTGTGGTTTGGCACTCGTTATAAAAATGTGTAACAACAAATGCATGCTACGAATGTTACCGTGTATGCTACTCGTGCTGTTACATTGCTCTTAGATTCTCTACTGGTGCGAGGTCCCTGCAGGCTGCAGAGGTCAAAGATGTACTTTTGTCGTAAAAGGGCTCTGGTCACAAGTTTGCCCCATTAATAGTTATAAGATATGGAGTGTGTAATGTGACAAATGAACGCGAAGGGGTCGGAAAGTTTGCACTGACTACTAACCATTTCCATAACAAAAGTTGTGGGCAGACTTTGCACTGAGGCACCTCAGATTCCTAACAACATACATCCACTGATTAGAGGACGAGTCTTATTCTAGTTATTCTCATAAACTTTAATTTTCATAAAATAAGTCTTCCCCTGAATTCCACTACTTTGCATTTTTGCAGTGCCGGCTCCTTCAAGATGACTTAAGTGCAGAAGAACAATCAGACAAAGTTTAGAACCTACATCACTGAGTAATGAAACATGTTTAAGACGGTATTGATAGTAGACCTAGCTATTCGAAGAGGTGCGGACGGCGCGGAGATTTTGATACTTTGAGAAGTATTTGAGAGAGTTTTGACAGCTTGACAATGACTTGCGATAAAAGTGATTAATAAAGATTCATCGTTCAGTCAAAAACACACCTCACCCAACCCCCTTACAGAACTCTATAGGTTAAACGCTTGTGTGGCTCAAATTTTCGGAAATCGCTGGCGCCACTGTATCTGCAGGTTACGTGTGGAAAGACTGGGCCTTTAGCCATATAACACATCAATGTAGTCCAAGTACGGCAGAGCAATTTACTAACAATGGGCCAAGCAAAGATGAACTGAACTGGAATTCCAAAGCTAACCTTGAATTTTGGATTGTGGGAATAAAATAATTTTGTTGCATGTAGGTGCCATGATAGTATAACAGCACGGCCTATTAGAATTGCATAGCCGACTGCATGGGCTGTGCATGTGAGTAGTGCAGTGAGTGACTGTGTTGTAGTTTTGTATAAAGCAATATACAAGGGGGGACGACAAGCTTACATGGGGCTGCCGCACCTGCGTCCCCAGTGGCAACGACGCCGCTGCCTTCAAGCAGTTTCCCCACAACCTTGTCTGGCTGATTGCCCAACAATCTTAAGACAGGGAGCACAGCTTAAAACCCGTGGGGACACGTAACCATAACTTCGTTTGCCCCTCTCACATCCCCCTTTTATGTAAAACCTTGATTCGGGATTGCCCTCATACTGCAAACGCCGCTCCCTCGGGATTAGTTGGAGGCCGCCGACTATGTTTGTGGAAAATCGCAAAAGTCACACGAGGCGTTAATTGCTAGGCCTATTTTGTCTTTAGACCAACTTATTGGGTCTGTATGCTGACATTTTTATCCACGTAATTATGCCTTTCAATTATAATTGTTGTTATTTCTAAAGGCTACCGATAAAATGTAATATAATACTAAGTCCTTTTTGAAAAAAAAAAAACTCGTTTGGGCCTGTCAGGGAGAGTTAGGGCTATGCATGCCTTCAAACTCAGTTGAAAATGAAATCTTTAGTATACATTCCAGACTGCCTTAGATGTAGGCAAACCTTCCTACGAATAAATTGAAAGGGTACTTGTCCAGAGCCTGCAACTTGAAGCAATTCATTTGGAACACAAAATTTGCAGAGTGACCCCTCAACTTTTTACAGGTCGTTCAGGGGCGACGATCTGTTAAAATTATTGGGAGGGGCATCCGCTTGCTTGAACGCTTTGCGCCTCCGGCCAGGCCGGTACAGGGGACCGCCATAGGTGGCCTGTTGGGGTCCAGCTAAGGGCGAAGCCCCTGGAAGCCAAGCAAGTTGATGCATTCTAGAGGAACACAGACCACTTGTTTCTGATCAAGTTGAGTTCTCCCCAGCTGCCATTAAAAGGCTAATATCACAATTGTTAATTAATATCGAAAAATGTGTGTAACAACACTGATTCATCCAGCATACTTCTAATGGGGGGACATTTAATATTATATCCCCACTTGAAATATTAAGGGACATGCCCAACTCTGTTCCTCATAATTGCCGCCCATATGAGACCGTTTACATAATAGGCCTAATTAGCCAATCTCTGTTTATCTTTCACTTTATCTTTCTTTCTTTGTGTTGATATGAAACAAGTATGGTTAGCACAGAGCTGATGAACTGAAAGTTTTCTTATTTCCGTCATATATTTTTGAGTAGGTTCTGTCAGTATTCTGTGGGGTAAATTTCTCTTTATGAGCAACAAAATTCTTCTGCAAGTGGCAGTGACTGCAAATAGGCCTACTCAAATTTCTTCAGCATATATGAGTGAGACATATATGAGGTACGCTTCTTACAGCCAGGAAAGAATCTTCCAGATACTTTTTCCAGCCCTGTGAATCATAAAGCCGTTCGAGACTCAGGGAGATATACGTCTAGAACTTTCCACTAAACTATTAAAAATTCCACATAAAATAGTGTTCTGAAAATTGTGGCTATCGTCAATACCTAAAACGTTTGCAACCACATTCTTTCTCATTCCGTCACTCAATTCTGCTGCAGCTAACATATCAAACAAACTCTCCGCTTACATGATATCTTTGCTTTGCTTGTCTTGAAACTAGTTTGTGGCAATAGCCACCACTGCTGTTCAATCCACCAATGTGCTTGAACAAGCCAGTGTGTTCCAACACACAATGAATGGTATTTGAAATGACAAATCTCGGGGAATTTGGTCTTGTGGTTTCAAGAATACACTTGTAAAAGGCATCGTTTTCTGGACATCACTCACTGGATGTGGTTAAACTCGAGGGTAAAGAAATGTCAACACTGCTACTTCTGGTGAAACCACAAGGCGAAAATAGGTCACCATCAGCTGGATGGTAGGAAGGTACAAATAGTAGTTCAAATTTTTCTCATGAATGGGATTCAGGGTTTTAAAAGGGAGATGAATTTTCTCGGTGAGAGCAATTTTAATTTGGGAATCAGAGAGGCCAGACCTCTGTGGTCTTGCCTACACAGATCAATGAGTTGTGGCTTTAAGGCAGCCGCTTCTTGTAAATAACTGTATGTGATAGCCATGTAGTCTTCAGCAGTAGAACTATAGCTAGTAAGCGGTCGAAGTCAGCGAGTCTGTACACGAAGTCGTTGAAATAAAGTAATTATCACTGTGTTGACATACTAGAAAATTCTGTGTGTATGCACCATCTTTTGGTTGGTTCTCAGCCGGTACTGAGGAACCAGGCAGAGAAGGAATCAAAAGACCGAAGAAGCGTTACAGTATTAGTGTACTGTGAACTAGGTGCATATCATGGGATGTGGGGGCACATGCAACGACAAAGCCCTGGCTGCCAATGGACCTCTCGCTGTTCGCAGAGCATTCAAGGCTGCAAGTTCAACTGCGCTTGCGGAGCTGAAGAAACATTCTTATAGCGAGTTCTTCCGCTCACTTGTGAGAGACTTTCTACCCCTATGTAAGGTAAGACAAAGAGGGGACTTTTGACACGCTTGGCGCAATGTACATACTGAACGACTTCCTAAGGCTATACCTTGCTATGATTATGTGTATGTGTATAAATATACATACAAATATTCGAAAAGATAAGAAAATTGCATATCCCTTAAAACAATCTTCATGGAGAGTCTGAAATACTGAAATACCTCCAGCTTTCGGGGGCTTCTCCAGTGGCGTAGCTAGAGGGGGGCAGTCGCCCCCCCCCCCACAAAGCCTCCGAATGCCTCTGTCGGAAATTTCTAGTCCCTGTCGGAAATAAATAAAAAACAATTCATTTGAAACACTTACAACACTTGTTATGTTTTTAAGCAGAATTAAACATCTAAATGTCAACGTGAAAATCAAAAGTCGGTCCCAAATTGCCGGGAAAGCAAAAAAAAAAAAAAAAAGAAAAAAGAAAAAAAAAAGGTCCCCAGAATTTCGAATCGTACAACTATGGCAGTGGGAGTCGAAAATCTGTGATGATCTGTCGGAATTTTTTGGCTTTAGCCCCTCCACAAAAAATATCTAGCTACGCCACTGGGCTTCTCCCCATTACCCTAAGGGCCAGGCCAGGAGGCATTCGAGGAGACCCTGGACCCCGGCTCGCCAGTCTGTTGTGCTCCTATTGAAAAATCCTGGATACCCCGCTGCTTATAGATACAGGATGTCACTCGTTGAGTGTTACGGAATTGAACTTAGTTAAAACTCTTCAAGTATTGTAATCAGTGTTTTAAAAATTAATACTGTATACAATACCAGTGTATGTAAGCATTTTCACAAACGCTAAAATTAATTCATTGTGTAATCAAGGGATAGTATGTTAAGAAAATTACTGTATTAACAAAAAAATAGCTCCATCACGTCCTAAATTTGTAAATTTATTGACATTTTTCCTCCAGTGTTATAGCGTTGTTCGATTTACCTCCAGTCAAATGCCTTTATGGTCTTGCTGTCGATTGATACTGTCACAGCCAGGTATAATACACAGAACCGAAACAGCGACAAGATTCAGATCAACGAGATTAAGATTCTAAACTTATTATAATTTAACCTCCTTTTCTTAATACTCTTATATAATACACCAAATTTTCACTAAGGCCTATATTTCAGTATTTACAATATTAAATCTGCATTAGGCTTATCTCTATTATTTGCTCGGCAGAGGCACTCGTGCCAGGATGGTCTTAGTTTCTCCGAAGACGGCGGTGATACGGCATTGAATAATAATGAAGGTTAGGCTTGTGGTTGTGGTACCCCAACGCGATATTTAGGCTAGGCTATAGCTGGTCCGCACAGTTCAGTAATCGGCTGCAGCAACAGACAAAACATAGACGTTTGTCACATGTAATGGATAGTTTGTTTGCCATAGTCTCATACGACGTTTAAATGTACAACAATACCCACTGTTTGCAAAGTTCATTAGCAGTTGTCAGGGATTTTTTGTTTCTTTCTTTCAACACTTTCGGGGTTATAAAATCGTTGTAAAGAGAACTTGACATCCCACCACTTTTGTAAGGTTTATAAATGTAACTTGTTATAATGAGAAGTCAGAATAAGGTTATCAAAGGATAACATCTCACGCAACCCCATCCCATTCCTCACTCCCCGGCAAAAACTAGAACGGGAAGCTGCTTCGTGCTTCCGGCGCACCTTCTCCTGACAGAAAATTGTCCTCAATTCATGAAAATGAAAACTCCTTCTTTCAAGTTGTTTCATCGCTCTAGCCACGAGATAAATTATTCCGTTAGTATAGTTTATCGCTCTTTTTCTCTCTCTCTTGGCTCAACTTGAAAAACTGTTAGAGGTATTGTTATCCGTGACCGTCACTCTGTCTACCTACTCAGGCTGTACCTGCCTGCCCGCCTACCCGCCTGCCTATATCTGTGTATCGGCTGTTTCCACTTCTGAAATTCTCTTAAAGACCATCCACATATGGAGTTTGATATAATTTTGTCACTATGATCAATGGTCGTGGGAAGATTTGATCAACAGGAAATCGAGGTTATTAGTCATTTAGGGGTCAGTTCATGCTAGGCTATTATTTGGAAATTTTAATATTTGTCTCCATTCTAAGCGAGTACGGTACCTTATGTTCTTGAAAGTTGGCTATAATATTACTCAAGTAGTGATTCTTTCGAGGTGTTCACAGATTTTGGATTCAAGATCATTTAAGGTCATTAGAGGTCAAAACAAAAGTCTAAAAATTTTGTAACCGAAAGTCAGATAGTATACAAACTTGGTGTGTTTAATCACCATTGGGTGCCAAAAATGTGAAGGTCATGCGGAGGTCATCAGGAGTAATTTGAGATCAAAATCGTTATTTCTAATAACTTTGTAACCTAAATTGAGATTGCGTCCAAACGTGGTAGATGTAATTATCAGTTGACTTCAAAAATATGAAGTTAATTTTGAGCTCATTGTCACGAGGGATATCCAGGTGTGGTTCCCAATGGGATCTTTTCTAACATTTGTCTTGTACAACATGTGCAAAACTTAGCAGGAACTTTCTGTTTGGCTTTCCGCAGCCTTAAACTATGGGCTTCTGATTTACCTCCGTCTCCCTTTTACGTATAGATTGAAAAGAAAATCATTTTGATGTTTCTTTTGTCTCAAGAATTTACAGATATATATATATATATATATATATATATATATATATATATATATATATATATATATATATATATATATATATATATATATATATATATATATATATATATATATATAGTAGGTCGAGGTTGGTAGATCGAAGTTAGAATGTGTAGGTCGAAAGGTAAATAGTAGTACATTCGATCTTGAATATTTATACCAATCCTAGATAGAGCTAGATAGAGCTCTATCTAGGATTGGTATAAAAATTCAAGATCGAATGTACTACTATTTACCTTTCGACCTATATATATATATATATATATATATATATATATATATATATATATATATATATATATATATATATATATATATATATATATATATATATATATATAAATTTCAGGACAAAACCTCAGTCGAGGCTAACAACGAGAATTTTGGTTGTTCACCTTGCCCGTCCAATTGCAAGACGTGCGCTCTGATTGATTCAACTAAATACGTTCAGAGCTATCAAACTGCACGCACTTTCCAAATTAGGCAATCAATTAATTGTCTTTCCAAAAACGTCATATATCTCATCTACTGCAATTTATGTGGAACGCAGTACGTGGGGGAATCAAAAAACTCCCTCAGGATGAGAATGACACAGCACAGGTCAGCATTTAAAACCAAAAAAAATTGATCAACCTGTTGCCAACCATTTCAATTTACCGCATCATTCGATAGACAATTTACGTGTCATTGCTATCGAACAAAATGATTCATGGGACAATAGAAGCCGTAAGACAAAAGAAAATTTCTGGGAATGTCAACTCAAGACTACGTCGCCATTCGGCCTGAATATCCGAAACGACTTACCAGCATACTGATTGAAGGGATTACACTCTAGGCCTAAGTAATCCTATTAGACCGTCTCCGTCACGCCTATTTCAATAGGCTTCCTCAAATTACTTAGTCTCGCCTCTTTCAAAAACGATAGTCCTAATTGACTATCAGTGGGACCATTGTCCTCATAATTTAAAAGCTGTAAGTCCCGTACACTCCTTGTCACTCTTGTGATCAAGCACTGAAGAAGAGCTAGTATTGCTCGAAAGCTTTGCAAAAACCTTTTATGGCTGTTGTATTTACCAAATTTCTAGCTTCTACTGCTGTCACGTATCTCCTTTGAGATCCAGCCATTCATTTCTGTCGCACTGTGTTTATACAGTATTTCCGTTAACATATATATATATATATATATATATATATATATATATATATATATATATATATATATATATATATATATATATATATAGATATAAATAGACAAAAAAAAACAAGTGTTCTTTTGCTATGCTTCTCTAGGTTTGTAACATCGGATGATACAATTACGTTACCAACCACTTTTGGCTAGCTTGAAAAAAATACATCCCACATGCCACATAAGAAACCTTCCTCAAATAAAAATGTACTTCCATACAGTTTTTTTTTTCTTTTTTGGCTTAGCAGTCGTAGGCTATACTCTATCTACCATAAATGATGGATCCTTTTCATCAGACTGTTCCATTAATCTCTACACCCCTTCAACGTAACAACTCAACTTTCTTTAGTTTATTTATTTATTTTTTTTTTTTTTGCTTTCACAATTTAATATTTAGTTAGTCGCGCGCTATCCAGCTTTGGTTTGTATTTCCACAAACGACCAGCTGTCCAGCTTCCTTCCAATCTGCCCTGCTCCAACGACCTCGGACTTAAGTCCTATGGCTCCTTATGTAAACCAAACCGAGTCCAGGAATGTAATCCTTACCATAGCAATGCTGCCGCCTCCTATCCCCACTTTGTGTAGGGCTCCATGTAAGCTAGCGTTTAGTCTCGAGGCACACCTACAATCTTTTTCCAAAGTCCGACCCACCCTCAGCTTTATCATATTTGTTGACCTTATCGTTTCCTTTCAAATCATTTAAAATAATACACATCCTGTATGCCATACTATTCATGCTGCATATTCTGCTACAAATCTTTGTAGACTTAGCCTACAATATGATATTTCTCTCACATAAAAGCAATAAATCAAATCATTCCTTAGCATTATAAATTACTGCACTTTTTGAACCCTCTTTACTTTATATTCTATTGTACACTCTAAAGTTAGGATACACTATCGCAAATGGTAACAGATACAAGACCTACCCGTACCCCTAGACTAGTACTTTTAACTGTAAACATTTAATATGTAAAAAGACTCTATAGTCTGTTCACTTGATCCGTAGAAGAGGTTTTTCGCTATCTTTTAGAGGGAAAACAAACGAGGGCTTTTTCGTCCTTAGATTAAGCGGGGGGGGGGGGGGGGTGGAAGCAAGCTCGCTTCCTCCCACTTCATTTTTGACTACCTGCCTTATACTAGGTGCATGGGCGTCAATCTTTACTCGAACGTGGGGGGGACATGGCCACTTCTGTCAAAAATTTACTGTGTAAAAATCTTAAGTCAATGGGCATTTTTTCAAAATGTGGGGGGGGGGGACGTGTCCCCCTGTCCCCCTGTCCCCCTGTCCCCCCTGTCCCCCTGTCCCCCTGTCCCCCCAGGATTGACGCCCATGACTAGGTGCCAGAAATTTTGATGATAATGACCACGTCTTGTAGTCACCAAACTTTGGAAGGCCACTCAGGGTCCACTCAGCAAGAGGAACCGTTCGTGCCCTTGTTCACGATTACATGTTCATAATTTTAAAGTCTAACAGATTTTTAGTAAGGTGAGCCATTCTGTTACTGGGTTCTATGTTTGCGTAGGGTCCATGAAATAATGCATACCAGAACGTCACTGAATATATTACCTACTCATAACAAGTGTTGGCTTGAACTGAAACTCAACAAGATTTAGCCTCAATGGAAATACTACCCCCGAGGTAGTACTTCCATGGTTTGAGCTTCTCAGGGAGCTGGAAGACAGCTCCCTGAGCCTCTGCACCGTTTGTGCTCTGCTTTGTAAAGCCACGTACGAGCCCTTCTACTTGATCGCCAGCACATACAGTACTCTCATTTGCTTAGCTAGGCTACTATCTAAATTGCAGCTGCCAACTGGTACGTTCCAACAAATACATGAAGGTGCTTCTAAATTTGTCTTGTAAACTTGTCATTGGAATTAGTTCACAGTATATTGAACTGTTCAACCTTGGTATTGTGCAGCGGAAAAGATTTAACAAAATAAATGAAACTCCGCTGACCTTCAAAATGAAACTGAATACAAACAGGCTTGCAGCTACACCGGATAAAAGAGGGTATGTTTTTTCATTACTTACCAGTACTACAAAGAACAAGTTCAGTATCCAGTATTAGCATAGGTATCATTCACCTTCATTGTGCAAAACCGCACAATCGCGATATAACGCTAAAAGCTTCAATTTTTCAACGTTCGAAGGTAAATATGGTCTCATCTGCAGGCTGTGTACCGGTGCTGTATGACCGCTTCTTGACCTGTGCAATCACGATGGGTAGGTGAGTGCGTGTTTGCTACGCGTAGCTTGAAAATGTGATATCGCAAGATTGGGAAAGTGATTTATTTTCATGCTTGGTATATAGACTTTTCACAGTGAGAGAAAGAACTTCCCTTGGCTAATAAATATGGTCAAGGTCAATGGTTATTTGAGATCACAAGGGGTCATAACAAAAACTGGAAACAATGTGAAGATAAGAATGATAGGCATTTATCGTTCTAGCTTCATACGGTGACAATGACAGGAAAAAACTTTTTTTTATTTGGTAGGGGTAAAAGGTCATCTGAGGTCAGCAGTGTGGAAACGAACCATCTAAACTGCTTGTCAAAACGATATTTCAAGAAAATAACATTGAGGGATCTCATACTTAGCATGTGGATGCTTATAGTGAGTACCGACTGCAGTGGTCAAGTGGTTAGAGCATCCGACTTGCAGCCGGAAGGTCTAGGGTTCAAATCCTGGCCGGGTCAAACAAGCCAGTGAGCCACAACTGGAAAAAAGGCCGTGGTCGTTTCGACTTGAACCAATTGGTTGGAAACTGGGACGTTAAACCTCATCTAACCTAACCTAACCTAACCTAACCTGACCTAAACCTAACCTAATCTAACCTAACCTAACCTAACCTAACCTAACCTATAGTGAGTACAAGAATACTATTGTTTTTGGGGCAGGCACCATAGTTCAAACAGGTCATAACCTCGTAGTAAACACTGCTTCATATAGGGTAACCTGGATGAATCTTATAAACATATGGATGACCTCCTTGACTGTAAGAAGCCTATTGTTCTTCGTGAAGGCTAGAGGTGATTTGAGTTCACAGGAGGTCAAATTGTCAAAAACTTCCTAAACACGATATCTCAAGAAATGCAACTTTGAGGGATCGCCCACTTGGCATGTAGATGTCCTGCATTTATTTCAAGAGCCCTTTTATGTTTGAATGAGGTCAAAGGTTATTTAGGTCACTATATCCAGCTGAAAATTCCAGTCGAGTCTAGTTGAAATTTTGAACTGTACTCAATAGGCCTCAACTGGATTTCACCTGGACTTAAACTGGACTCAGTGTGTCCAGTTCATTGGAACAGGACTTTTTCTTCTTTTCTTGCAGGCACTCCCGACTGAAAATTCCATTTGAGTCTAGTTCAAATTTGAACTGAACTTGAACTGGACTATCCCACATTTGAACTGAACACAGGACTGAATAGGACTTTTTCTTTTATCACAATTACGTAGCTAGATTACTTAAAGTGTACCTAAAGTCTGAAAATTCAAAAATATATATTACAGAGTATGAAAACTGAATTTCAATGGTCCAATTCCCATCTTCACAGGACTTTCTTAAGCTGAGATATAAAATGTTGAAGTTTATTCACTCGATTTAAAAAGGTAGATTGCGCAATAATTTGTGATGTCATTGTTGTACTACTCAAATTACAATCTTTGTATTTCTTTGTTTTTCTGAAAGCCACCGCACCTTGTGACAAAATGTGATCGCGTTCTTACTGCTTTGGGTGACTTGAGTATATAAGCCCTCTCTGTACAGCATGTCATGCAAGAAAACAGGAAGCAGTCAAGGTCATATAAACATTTTTAATTTTAAAAGAAAACAAAGCATTTAATGTGAGTTATACAACAAGAATGTCAAAAATTATTGCGCAATGAACTGTTTGGATTTAAGTGAATAAATTTTAACATTTAATATCTCAGCAATGGAATAAGCTATGACAATGGGAGTTGGACCAATAAGATTAATTTTGTAACCTCTAAAATATATATTTTTGAATTTTTAGACTTTAGGTCCACTTTAAGGAGCTGAACTGGACTTCAACTGGGCTTGTTCCAGTAACATTTCGAATGGACTATACCTAAAGAAAACGAGAACCGTTTCAGTGGACTCTTTTTAAGCAACTGAATTTGCTGGACTGATGGAAATTTTCTAAAATTTCAACTTAACATTGCCCTAATTTAATCTAGGCGACTTCCAGAACAGTCCAGTCCAACTGGTCCAGTTCATCCCAGTTCAACTGGACCCAACTGGAATTTTCAGCTGGGTAGGAGTCAAACTGTGAGAACCAGGTGGGCATGTCTCAAGGGGTGCTCTGTTATGATTCTCATAAATAGCAGGTAGGTATCAAAGCTTACACTGAGTATAAGGAACTTATTGTTTTGGTGGGGGATGTCTTTCACTGGGGTGATGAGAGGTCAAACTGAAAATCATTCCAAGTCTCTATCTTGTGTAATGAAAATAGTACACGTCAAAGTGCTCTACTTTACCACCGCGCTATACCTCTCAGCACCGCTGACAGAGTGAAAACCTTACCAGTGCTTCTTTATTTCGGCAAGGAATAGTAGAACGGAAGCTTTGGTTGTAGAGAGGAGCTGCATGCAAACTTAGTGCACTGCATGCTACGTTACCAGTTGGTCTATTACTTCCGCTTGTGAAGGTTGTTTTCCCAATTGCATTGGTGGCGAAATCTCCAACTTTTTCATAGTGCCCAGAATAACTTCTTGCCCGCCCGGCGACGTGTGTTACTCCTGCACCTATATCGGCTGCATTCGGAATACCAACGTCCGCGAACTTTCACCAGACTTCTTCATCGATCTTAGTAAAAAATATACGCTATTGGCTTTTCATATATACGATTACAACGTACAGTATACACAACACGTAAATTGGAGTAACGGGAGACTAATTTAGCCTAAAGTACACAAAAAGCTCTTTCTAAAACTGTTTTCATCACCCTTACAGGCTTGAGCATTAAAAAAAATAAATGTTTCAAAAAATTGCACCAAAAAATAGACTGTTGAAAATGAGATTTCAAGCCAACACGATAATGACGTCATTTTAGGAACACCAGCCTCCGTATACCGAACCTGGTGTACAGCATAGCCTATACATACGTAAGAGATAGTAAAGATTGTAATTCGCAGCATGTCTTGAATTTGAACTTTATTCTGCCTGTTTGGAGAGTAGTGTCGGTCTGTTACATTTTGGGGCTGCAGTAGCTAGGCTATTACTAATAATTACAAATACTCTTGATTCATAACCGAAGAACGAAAAAACTCGGCAGTGCACTGTTCGGTTCGGTCTGCAGTAATACGTACAGTTTGTGGACTGGCAGCAGCCAGCGAAATACTGTGCACATTCGATCATAGGTTAGTTCCACGATTTCCACTGACACTTGCACGAAAACAACCTAAAGTTCATATTTTGACTGCCTACATAAAACTTTCCAAGCTAAAGTCCCTTTCAATTGCTTCAAATGCTTCTCATTCTCGAAGTGTTGTGGTGATGTACTTTTACCTCACCTTACAGTCTCAAATCGATACGGTCCTATGCGCCGTAACGAATTACTCACCCCATCTGCACCACTGACGTATAGTTCAGTATCGCCTTCGCTTTTCTGATTTCAAATCCAAGAAAACTCACTTTACCTACAGTCCGATCAGGGAGTTGCCATTATAGGGCAACTCCCTGGCTCAGATCCGCCATTCCAAAGAAAGTATTAAACTTGATTTCACATGGTACCTACTACGAAACAGTGCTGGTGCTACATTGTGTAGTATCAGGTATGTTGTGTACTGGAAGTACTTCCATGCTGTACCTATGCTGTTGCGTTGTAAATGTTTGTACGCGGCAGCTTCTTATCATGACACCAAGACAAAAAACCTGCGTGAAATGCATTTAATTGACTAAAACAACTGGTAAGCACGAGAAAAGGGATAACAATTCCAAAATTTACAACTTTTCACGCAGGTTTTACATTGTATCGACCCTGGTAACCGGTGCAATAGCCTGCGGAGCAGACTCTGTACCAGCTTCCAGAAGATGGCGCTCTCTCAGAAATCATTAATACACCCCTGTATATATTCTATACAGAGTCTGCAAACCTTCGTCCAGTTTTCATTTACACGAATCCCCAAAATGCGGGATAAATTATTATTATTCATAAAAGGTCACATGGTGTTCACGGTACTGACTATTCATATTTACAACGGCCTGCGACGATGCACATATATGAATACTTCTGAAGATACGGTGACATCTTTAAAAGGTACGCAATTATCATGTATGGGCTGAAAACCGAGCTTTTCCTTGCAGTGAAAAGTCAAGCCTAACGTTAGGCGTAGGATGTTGTCCCAGACCTTGCCGGTTTGTGCAAACTATCCTGTATATAGGCCCTCGCGTGGACAAGACGACAACGTTCCTTGCTAGCTGTATATGTATACATGTACACGGTAGAAGCTAAGCCAGTAACTATACAGTACAGTAATAGTCGTACTGTACTGCACTGCACTGCATAACGTGTATACAAGTGAAAAGAGTTGTCTGCTGTGGGCTGTAGCGAAGCAACCGGTCGCTCATGTTGACTCCACCCCGTACCAACGCTGATGACGTGTGCATTAATTATCATGAAGTTATTTTTGTCTCGGAAATGAGATTGGCTAGAAAGTTGGCAAGCTATTGTATTGTATTAAACTTCGTCTGTATACTGTACATGAACATTTAGGGTAAGCAAATGTTAAGTATAATGTACTTGTAGCTGATGAAACTCAACAATAGCCTGCTTACAGCAGGCTACCGGTACAATGGAATGCAAACACTGTATCAAATGTCCGAAGGATACCACGGCAAACAACGATCTGTTCCTAAAGTGACGTCACATGACGTAACAAGATTTTGAAAATTTTCGGGAAGACTAACTTTTCAAGGCTGGAAGAGGGTGTATTTTTTCTCAATTTTTGAGCGGAAAAATAAGTTGTAAACAAACTGAATGGTTGATTTTCGTTGTAGGAAACGTATTCCTAAAGATACCAAAGGGTTTAAACCGTTAATTTACACGTGGCATAGCCACTTTAACGAAAAATCGACTAAAATAAGTTTGATTACCATGCATTTTACACGACTGAAGTCAATGGGATTTTAGTGTGGCATTTCTCTCGCTTAAAAGTCACTCAGTGAAGAAGTCCATTTGACCTACTGTCACGCGTAAAAGTGAGAAAGTTATAAAACAACGTTACAGTTTGAGTTTGTCTTACAATATGAGGGGGCAGGTGGGCACTTGCCCCCGGAAAATCAAAAACTTGTAAAAAATGAAGAAAAAAAGACAACATTTTTTATGATATCGCTAGAAAATTTCCAGAACATGGGCTTTCAAAATAGAAAATGATTAGATGCAACTCACAAGGCATGGGAAGTGCCATTTTCAGCGATCTGGGAGGCATATTTCGGTCAAAATTTCCTTGGCGCTTCGCGTCAAACTATGGTGGCGCTACGCTTAGATAGTTTGCCTACAGGTTTCGCCCCCCCCCCCCCCCCGGTGAATTCCTGGCTACACCCCTGTAGAAAGTGCCAATATTTAGCAATTAAGCTCTCTTCTGGGATTAAAAATTTCCCCTGATTTGATCAATTAAAAGTTTTGCCTCCCCCCCCCCCACCCCAATTTTTTCCTGCGGACGCCCATGCGTACAAGTACTTACAATCACGATATCTCAAGAATGAGCGACATTGATGGGGCTATTAATAGTATATGGGGTTCTACCGCCTTTTGGGTGTAGTTTCAGGTTTTTGCCTGCACTAGTGGGAGGGACTTTTTTCTTGCAACCGCAGAAATGAGACTACTTAAGAGTTATTTTCATTGGCAAGGAATCACTAGCCTTCTGGCTTTTTGGTTCATACTTGTGGCATAGATTGTCATTTTGAGACAAAGAGCTCTCTTGTATCAGGGAGAGGTCAAATTTTCATTTGAGATGAACAGAGCTCTTTCGCGAAACAGCTTGTAAACATGACATCTTTAGGTAAGAACCATGCGTTCTTTTGATTCGTGACATGGTGATGCATTTTACCTAGCAGAAGAACCTTGCTAGTTTTGATAGAGGTCAAGATCATTTGTTAAGGTTAGTGGAGGATACATGGCTAAAACCTTTCAAACATGGAAAGATTTGATAGATTTCATACTACGTCAGTGAATGCCCATACTGAGTCAGTAAAAGACATTTTAAAGTTCGGTGAATGTTAAAGGCCGTATGAGGTCACTAGAAATCAGACTGTTTACATGATATCACGACAGGCAACAACGAATGATGTGCATCGTGGTTCACGTGAGCCAGTGGATAAATAACATTCGATCTACACCTAAGTATAACCGAAGTGAACTGTCACAATCCCACCTCTTCCCCCGCCTCCCCTCCTCGCCCGGCCCCGGCCCCGGCCCCGCCCCCTGTCCCTTCAAATGCTGTGAACTTACATTTTATTTTGGCCATAAGTTGCAGAAATATAACTCAAACAAAGCGAATCTTTACTTTTTATCTGACCATTTTTTCAGGTGTTCGCAAACAAATGTTATGATACGTCATTCAGTCATTTCGTGCAGGCGTTCACCAACGAGTGACAACTTACATCCTCAATTTGCCCATTTCTGGCAGGCAGTTTCAACCAACTTTTGATAAGTATTCACATAATTTGTCTTTTTTTATTTTGCAGGCGTTGACGACGTAAGGTTTCACCAAAGGCACCATGGTTTGGGTTATCTCAGAGTTATTGCTGCCCGTTGCGGCTGTTGTCGCCGGGGCCTACTTCCTTTATAAAATCTTCAAGAAACCACCAAACATGCCACCTGGACCTAAACCTCATTGGTTGTTTGGCAACATACCTCAAATGAAAGGGAAACAAACCTATCAGGTATCTTCGTTAGATTGTACATTATTGTAACCTTCACTTTGTAAGGGTCACGGTCTGTTAGTTCTTTCCAACATAACCATGACACTTAGCAACGAAAGTCCTTACATCCATAGTTTCTTCCCCTACATACACACATTGAAATACACACATTGAAATACACACATTATATGACCAACGCTGACACCGTAGCGTGTTGCCAATTGGCAAACCAGGGACCCCCACTTTACATGTAACGTAGCATGACGTGGAGAGGAAGCGTTGGGTGGGTGAGTGATATGGCGGAGTAATTTGCAATATGTTTGTGAGAATGAGGGGTAAAGGGGTGGAGAGGCGAATACGGAAAATAAATCTTACGATGGCGCCAGTGTGTCTTTATCAGCTTTTAGAACGTGACTCGAGTACGCGTTAGGGAAACCTGCCCAAGTTCCTGTAACTGTAAATCTCCTGAGGTTCCATTATCCGTCACTCATTGGAATTACGTCATGTACATGTAATTTATCTCATGCATGGGAACATGAGGTTGAATCTGGGCGGAAGTCCCCTCCCTTGTGCAAATTTGTGTATTTCTGGGCAAAATTCATGTCAAACATAAATCATTTTACCAATTAGGGAAATTTTCATAGCAAATACCTTCCACCCCTTCTGAAATGTCCCCACGTACGCGTATGATGTGATCTCGTGGTATACTAGCTTTCAAGCACCAAAAGTACAACTTTAACAAAATCATAAGCTTTGCTTCGAAGTTGTGCATAGGCTATCTTCTCTCAGATAAATCAGCAGACCATTGGCCTATCTGTAAAACTGTATATTGCGTTTTCAGGGAACCCAATTTGATATTTACCAACGTACTGACAATGATGTGCTGCTTTGCTCCGTTTGAGGCAATGATGTCACTGTTAATATGTTAATAATGATTACAGAAAATCGAAGAAATCGCTATTGCAAAGGTTCCGATTAATCGACCACAGAGTTTTGTGACAAATACTATTACCAATATAAAATCAGAATAAGGAGTGGGATCATTAGGTGCTTACTATGCATCCACGGTTATTGTTTAAGCGCTCACTCCAGAGGAGGTAGCACGAGAAGTTTAATTTACTTCGAGAGTCATGCTTCAAATGCTGTTAAAATTCACCCGTAATTGGCACGGAAGAGCAAAGGACGACCATACATGGTTCTTATAGCTTTGCAGCGCGTGAAAATTTAGAAGTATGTCTGGGGGTTGTCCAATGTCTAATCATGAATGATAACAATTTTGTAGGAGTGACTTCATGCCCTTGTGCTTTAGAAACGCCTCTAGAGTGAGCGCTTAAACAATAGCCGTCAATGCACAACAAGGGTGGCGCCAGCGAAGGGCAGGGGGGCCATGCCCCCGTCGGGGGAATTTTCCTATTTCGTTGGCCGGGAGCCTTAATCTGTACGATAAAATACGTAATCCCGATGACCTTCAGTCGCCCCGACGATCTGCTTAAGTTTGCTCATAGGAAGGGCACATTCTTTAATAAAGATCCAAATTTTCCAAAATTTTCGTTAAAAGAAAACCCATATATCTCAAATTTTCTTCCATAAAAATCCAAATTTTTCAAAATTCCTTCTATAAAACTCCCAAATTTTCCATTTTTTGTAAAAAGCCATATATTTTGCACGCAGAAATTGTGTGTTCCTCATCCTTTTTGTCAACTGATCGCTTTTTCGGGGCTTTGGGTTGCTGGCGCCCCGTCTGTGAGCTTGGCCCCTCTGTAGGGCAATTCCTGACGCCACCCCTGATGCACAGTGAGCACCTAATGATCACACTCCGTCTTATTCTGACTTTATAGGCGTAAAGCCCGTTCCATTTTTTCAGACCTTGAGCTAGCTTTTTTTTTATCTAATTCAAATAAAGTCAAATACACAATACTAACCGGGGACGTGGAAATATTGCACCGTGGTTACATCTTGGAAAACTCACTTAATTTGAAATTCTCACCACGTCTTCTTACCGGCCCCCTCCCTAGGTTCCCTCTCCACCTTTAGACTTGCTACCCCTTCCCCGTTCCCACAGTTTGACGAAACCATATGAACTGGAAATTACAGGCTGGATAAATAGCATATAGACGTGGGTAAGGAATGCATCTTACGCTGCTCAAGAAAGACGATATAACCTTATACTTATCATACAGTCATGCATATATACCATCTGGCAAAAGGTGAATTTTTCAATTTCTTCTTCAGGCAATTCAAGATTTCCACAAGGAGTTTGGGGGAATTTACTCAATTTCACTCCTCACTGGCAAAGTGGTTGTTATTACCGACTGGGATATTTTTAACGAGGCTGCTGTCACCAACGCAGATGCCTTTTCGGACCGCTTCCTCCCGCCAGTTTTGGATGTTTCTATCAAAAGAGAGGGTTAGTTACCGTTACAAAATATTGTTAGACCGATTGCTGATATTCAATACTGGTATCGACAGAACTCTACGAATTCGCCCGTCTATCTTATATCAAGCCCCGGGGGTGGGGCGGGGATAGGGGGAGAAGTCTCTAAAAATTGCCCCCTAGAAAATTAAAAGTTGTCATTGTCTTAACATAATGTTATACATCTCGCCCCCTGTAAAATAATTCGCCCTCTGGATGCCATGTTATAGCCTCCTTCAGTACCTTGTCTGGCCATGGGCCAGAGGGCCTAATGACATTTTGGGCCTAATCTACAGTTTACACAAAGGTTACGTTAGTTTCTTTGGTCTTCCTGCTATAAGTATCAATGTTTTATCTTATATGTAAATGAAACGATATCCCGTGATGGATCACAATAACTTATAGGCTACATAGTTTGTGTCGGTACGCTGATTTCTACAACATAGGGGAAAGCCGTGCAATTTGGACCCGTTGGTAATTTGCACCACCATCATTTCGAGTTACAAAACGGATGGCAGCATCCCACTTTAACCTATGAAAGAAAGTCTCAGTGCGGTAACATCCTTATGTTAGCTCCAAATATTCATGGTATATGTAACCTTGTCTTTCAACTTTTCCCATATGATACATTTTGATGTTATTTTTGGACATGTAAAATTTGCTTCATTTTTGACGACTTGCTTGAGAGGATATTGTTTGAACAAGAATTTCGTCAGCTTTCCTATTCAACCTAACTGAGAAATTAGTGAATTGAAGAGCCTACTTATAGCCTCATGCTGTATAAAAATGCAATGACACTTACTTTGTGTAATTTGGAAAACCGCTTTTGTGTGTGTAGCATGTACGGTGTGGTTCAAATTGCACGTGAGCAGTGGTCCATATTACACTCGTACAAGTTCAACGTTCACATCACTCTTCCATAGTTCGCTTTACGCGGCATTTGTCAAACTTGAAGTCACCTGCTCCCCTCAATTAAAAGGTCCTGAATACGCGGATGAGTAAGTCTGCATTATATATATAGATATATATATATATCTCTCGGTGAGAGATTGTCATCTTTCTGAGATTAGAGCTGCCAAGACCGGCTTCATAGCCTAATTGGTTAAGGCACCTGCACGTAAAGCAGGAGGTCTGGGTTCGAGTCCCAGTAGAGGTGGTCAATTTTTCTCCGAGGTTGATTTCATTTACTCATTTCACTTTATATATATATATATATATATATATATATATATATATATCTATATATATATATATATATATATATATATATATATATATATATATATATAGCAATTAGTCCACAAAGGAGCATCACCCGAAACATTGTAAATATACATATAATAAACATATATTGAACAACGCAATAATATATTTCCGAATCAGGAAGTTTAATACAAATTTTCGGCACAACAGTGCCTTTAACAAGTAACAGCCACATAATGAAGTAAATGACGTGAACAACCCAAAAGCACAGAAAAGGCTGCAAACAAGTAAAGTGCGAAAACCAATGAACCATAATAGCCTCAAAGCTACACGTCAAAGTCCAAAAGAATACCGCTAAAGCAAAAGTTGAAAAAAGGGCCTGATGGAATCGATAAAAAAGCATGAGACAAAAAGCTCAGCGAGCTCTACATCTAGGTTTCTTATTTTGGCTATCAAAGCCATCGTTAACATTTAAACCCTTGGGTGAGACCGTGCAAAGTTTGTTCCACATCCAAATGTTTTCAAGGTGTTTGAGTTTTTCCCTGGAATGAATCAAAAGTTGTTCCTTTTGTTCGCTTGTCGCAAAAGGAGGTATAAAAGGTGGGGCCATAGTCTGAAGTAATATGACTTTAAAATGATCCGGAGAATGAGAAGCCAGGTGGGTATACAACTTGGTGCAAGATCTGAAAAAAACCGACCCTACATCCCCACCCCCCTCCCTCACCACCCTCTGGAGTGCACTACGATGGTTAGCCATCCTTTCCTTAAGGTTACCCGTCATACCCACATATTGTAGGCCACACTGCGGGCAATAAATACAATAAACAACCCACGTAGCAGAGCAATCTACATCCTTTACCTTAACCTTAAATATTTACCCGTGGAGTTGCTACGCACAACCGTACAATTAACCAAGTCTTTACAAAGTCTACAACTCTTCTTACAGTGTTTACTCATTCCTAGATTTGAATTCCTTTTATTTACTGTAGCACGTACGAGAATTTTTTTCAGATTAGGAGGCTGACTAAAAGCCAGCATTGGCAATTCCGGAACCATCTCCTTCATAATTGGGGACAAATGTAATAAGGACTGATGTCTTTGTAAAATCTCTTTTAAATTCGGTAATCCTGGATGATAATCGACAACCAATGGGACCCTTTGAGAGACGTCCTTACCCCGGTTAGAATTCCTAGAGCCCTGAACTTCATTAAGAGCTCTGGAAATGTCCCGCTTCACCCTGTGGTATGAATGACCCCTTTTCTGTAAAGCCTTAGCAAGTTCATCACAGCGTTTCTTAACCAATTCTTTCGTGGAACATATGGCTCTAATACGTTTAGCTAAGCTAAACGCTATGCTACGTTTTACGTGGCCAGGATGGCAACTGTCTGCTGAAAGGTAGAGCATAGTATCCGTGGGTTTGCGAAAAACATCAGTCACCAATGAACCATCAGCCCCAATTTGAACATATTGAACAACATAGCCTAACTTAACATATACAGTAATTGGGTTTTTTGGGGGGGAAGGGGGCAAATTTGTTTAGGCCTAATATTACTATACGTGTGATTTACGTACCAATTTGCTGTTAGTGTTAATACGTTTGCTAAACAATTGAACTTCTTTATGGCGGTAGATTTGTACGTATATGGATAGCCGGGCTAAGTTTAGGTAGCGCCGGGCTAGCCGGGTGAGCCGGGCTGTAATTAGTAGGACCGCTTGGTGCTCTGCTTCCAGTATGTTAGTAAATATCTGAACACTGTTTACTATGCATAGTAATGTGTAGGCCTATACTTACGGAACCATTATGCTGCAAGCTCATTTTGAGGAAGCTGTATGTTTTCATGTATAGTTTTTCATAAATACTGTTGTAATCCTTCATTGGTTAATAATATTTTCTATAATAGTTTAAAGCTTAGGTGAGTTACAAATACAACGCAAAGCTGTTTTTGCAAACTTTATTCTCCTTCAAGTTAAAACGAACGTCACAAGGGTACTCATTAGCGACATAGGATAACATTAAAATTAACATTTCCGAGGTGAAATTTGTTATTGGAATGGTGAAAAATGATTATCAAATGAACACTTCATGTTTATAATTTAAGATAAAAAATGCAAGGCAGTTATCCAATGGATGTGGTGTTTATAATTCAGTAATATTCCATTCAATTGTATTTTCATAAAAATATTTTCGCAGTACCGTCGGGTACGGTTCTCATCAATGCTTTGGTATCTTATGATGGGTGGTAACATATGGGTACCGGTATATACTTGTACTTACAAAAATACCGGTATACCGTGAAATATTAGTCCCATTGCATGACATAATTTGGCGTAATTCTGTGGCGTACATCATACAAACTTTTCAGTATGGGTATAGGCCTAGGCCTACTATGTGAATTTGAGAAAGGTTGAGACCAGACAAAGCTTTTGATTCCCTGACAAAGAGGAATCTATGCAACGGTGATGCCATGTGTGCCGTATGTATGTGTGTGTCTGCTGTATGTATGTGTGTGTGTATGTGACACTTAGCTTGTAAACATTATCTCAAGAAGGGTAACCTCAAGACATGAGTTTAGGGAGAGAACGTCATTAGCAAACACGATTGGTGCTTCGAAGATTGCTTTTTAAATTTCATTGGCAAGGAATCACTAAGCCTTTTGGCTTTCTAGTTAAAAATCCAGTTTTTACCCGTCAGTGCATAGGCCTAATACGGCCAACTTCTTCTATGGGCAGTATTAGCTCATCAAAGGCAAATTTAATGATGTTTTTAAATTTTCCTTATCGTTTTACGGTTTTCCTTTCTTTTCGCAGTCTTTTTTTAATTGGTTAAAAATTACACGACTTTCCCCATAAGTACCGGATCGTTATCGTTCTAAACGAAGGATTGAAATATCAGTGCCATATCTGAATACTATCAATTATTGGTGATATCGATACAACACTTGTATAACTATGTACGAGTATAATTATCCGCATATACGACTGCGAAATAGCCAATGGTGATAGGCATTATAGAGCAAAGGAGGAAACGTAAAGGCATAAACGTAATATATTAATATGTATAAGCCGTTGGTCATACTCATTTGTATGGTGTGAGTATACGTTTACGCATACGTATAAGTATTAGTCTTTTAAAGTATTATGTCTGTTTGCGTAGGTACGATTTCCATTCACATGTGATGACCAAAGCAATCCGATATGAAGCCTTTTTTGTGATCCATCAATTAAAGGGGAATTTCCATTATCCCAGACAGTTCCAATGCAACTTCTAGCTCCTCCCATAACTGTATGAAGCTCCTCCTTGTGCAGGAATAAACCTGTTTTATTGCTTGAGGCCATGTCCTGGTGAGCATACAAGGCTGTATAAAATGTAATAAAAACACTCTCTCTGCCTTGTGTGGAATGTGAGCTACTCTGCATCTTTCAAATTTTCAAACTTTGATGTCAATCAAAGCGCAGTCACCAACTGAGAATTTTGATACCCCCACACTAAAAATATACTTTGGGGGTGATGACTGTCTGTCTTTAAGTCATGGGGAAGTCGTTCAGCTCATAACTATCAACAAAATAATTCGAAAGTTAGCCCGCACTAGCGCCGGATCCAGACGTATGAGAAAAGGGCGTGCACCCCCCTATTTTCGGTAAAGCAACGAATTTTCTAACCAGAATTTTACATCTCCAAGCCAATGAAAAAAGGTATGATCAGCACCGCAGATGGTTACACCCCTGTATCATTTTCCTGGATCCGGCCCTGCGCACCTATCTTAGTATAGACCTCATGCATATGATGTCACAGAGCGAAAAACTGCTCTCTCGTTTGGAGGAAAATGGCCTAACATTTCAAGTTACTCCAACGAATGCAGACAGCTAGTTACACCAACAAATGCAGACAGCTGATTTGTCCACCAGGGATACGTGTGTAAGTCTTACAACACGGGCGTGCAAAGTCTACGCCGTGAGTGCACGTGAGCTTCATTGTTTTCCTCCAAAATGACGCCAGTGTGTGATTTCAATGCATAAGGTCTATTAGGAACCATACCCCCTCCCTCTTGCCCTCCATTCCCAAGCTCCTGATCGTCACCTCTAATGTAAATCCAGCTGATTTCTACCTACTTTTTGTGTCTGTGCAGAAGTATCCCCTCTGTTCTCTTTGTTTTGCGGCACAACGACTCACATTTAAGGTGGACACATTCAAGAACAGAATCTGACGTGATGTATTTGGAAATATCATCGAGCAGAGAGCAGACATTGTTTAATACGCTTATGTCTCTCAAACATTTATGGCAAATTCCGGACATGGCAAGGTTGTAGTTGAAGTCGTAAAATTTTATTGAGCCCTCGACCTTAAGACATAAATTTAAATTTAACCATTTTGCAGAGACACTGGACTTTTGGAGTAGAATTTGGGGCCAGTTATGCTCCCCTTATATGTCCCTTGTACTTGTCAACCAATAAAAGAGGCTGTTAGGTCAACTGCCTAGGTCTTCTAAGTTATTTGGTTGTAGGTTCGGCTGTATCACTGGTCACAGCGATCCCACAATAATCCCGTGAGAAGGAAAATACTTGCGGTCACCAAGCCCCCTGCGATGGGAGGACGAAGTGTTTAAGTTCGCCCCGTGTGGGGAAAGCCAAGGAGAGCCGTTACGCAGGCCAGTGATCATCAGTCTGGACCAGGGATGAAAACTCCATGCAGATCACGAGAAACACCGCTCCGTCTGTAGTGAGTTAAGCCACTAGATTCTTGGCCGTGTGTGGCGCGGCTTTCCCGAAATCCTCAGTGGTCTGTCCGTGAACGAATAAATGGCCTCTACAAAGATTTGTGATGTATGCTAAATGGGCATCTTATAGACGTATTACATGTGACGTCACGCGATTGGGATTGCCCGGCATTGCGGGCACAGCACAAGCGCAGGAAGCGTATTTACACTCTCACGGCATTACCATAGATACCGATGTACTGTGACACCACGAACGCTTTGCAGGCAAAATGTCTAACAACGAAAGAGACGCGTGATCACTTGAGGTCGGTGAAACACCTCAATAGACCCAAGAGGCTCTGCTGTATTTTTCTTTTTATTAAATTGACGCAGTAGTGTATGAGGTGGGAATTTTTGGAGGAGCCAACTTTCTCCAGACCAAAAGATAATATGTTTTCAGAGCCAAAAGCTTAGGCGCGATATCAGGGTACTCACTTTATATTCAGGGCCAAATTCATGACTTCATTGTTTGCAAAATTAAGGAAACCGTTCAGTCAATTTACGTCGGTTCCCGTATGTCTTTAATAACGTTGAAGCTACTCACGGTCGACCATGCATGCTTTCCTTATCACAAAGGTATGGTAGTTATGGTCACCCAGCTGCGAGAGGACGAGTTTACGTTCAATCTTTCCACCTCCTTGAGGGTATGGGAAATATCCGAAGCATGTCCCTCTCAGCAGGGTTACCCTGACTAAAAGCCATATGGTAGGGTTTCCTGTTGAGGCTCGTTTCCTTTCAGAGCCACCGTAACTCGTTCTGGGTGTAGTTCTAGCTTTTTGCCTGCAGTGGGACTTACTCCGCAGAACTGTTCGGTGAAATCCCGCACACTTATGCATATCGGGCTAATCAATGTTTTGTTTTTTCTTTGTCAGGGAGCATATTGTTCGGTAATGGGCCCGGATGGACCCAGCGAAGGAAGTTTGCATTGCCATTGTTTCACAAACTCGACGTAAAAAGCGTCGAAGAACGGATAAAATTTGAGGCTCGGTACCTGACAAAGAAGTTCCAGGAAACTGCCCAGAGTCCCTTTGATCCTCTCGATTATGTCCGAGTCGTAGCTGCAAACGTCATCTTCAACATTACAGTTGGCAAGAGGTACGACTATGAAGACGAAGAGAGCAAGAGGATGATTAAAACGTTCAACAATTTCTTCGACAATGTGCTGACCGTCCTGCCTCTCCAATTAGCACCCCGCCTTATATACACCCCAACCCACAGCTACTTCCGTGGGTACATCAATACGATAAGGGATTACGTGAATGCGAAGGTGGCAGAGCGCAAGAAGACCTTCGATGGAAGCCAAACAACCGATTTGATTGACATGTTTCTCAAGGAGGCTGAGAAAGGAGGAAACGCAGTCGTGCAAGAGGATCTGACTTGGCGATTGGTTCTCGAATTTTTTGGTACGGGAATGGATGCAGCTTGCTTCCCTATGCTGTTTCAATTGCTATACTGCACCCAGTTTCCGGACGTCCAAAAACAGGTAAGGCAGAATGTCCTATCATCGCCCAAATCACAGAAAACTTTGTTGGGGGTTGAAATATTACGCGTAAAGAGTACAATGCCGGTCCCACAATGCATAAATTATCTAATAATTGAAGCAAGGGCTTAGCTTCAGTGGGTCGCCATGCTTCTCAGGGTCCTTGCCCATTACGCCAATGTTTTACTATGCATACACTGAAATGTAAGTTTGCATTTTCCTTAAGTTGTGATGCTGTGTTGGTTTGATTTGATGCATTAGCAGCTCGCCACAAGGGGGCAAATGTCCCCGAAAAGTTTGCTTTCAAAGCATGGTCTTCAATCTTCCAAAAAATGTAATTCTAGATGTTTAAATAAAAAGTGTTTCCAAATTAGGACGAAATCATCCCGTCTTTCTCACAGATATGTTATATTTTATTTACCAAGTTGTGTATGCTATTGTAAAATTTCTCCGTAATTTTCAAGTATGTATTTTCGTGATAATTTCAAGGTTCAAAGTTCTAGGTTTACTGGAGTCATTCGACCACTGGTCATGTGAATTAATATTACTCGAGTTGTCATGATTTTAATTTATCTTCAGGCTCGTATGCAGCTCCTTCAATGGGGGGATTCTAGTTTATGAAAAAGAAAACTGATAAAATGGCACACTGCCTAATAGGGGGATAGCATCAATTTGCAAGTAGAGTACTAAGAAATTTTTTTCCTAAGTGTCTCCTAAACCTATTGCCGGGACGTAAATTGTAAGTTGCTCCATGGCATTTGTTTTATTGTATATTCATGTGTCAAAAATTAGATACTTAGATACTTTTCATATTTGCTATATGAATATGTTATAAGAAGAGGAAGAACCTTATCGTTTTTGGTGGAGGTCAGATGTAATTTTAGTTCACCAAAGGTAAAAACCAAAAACCTTGTAAACACGATATCTCAAGGTAGGAAGCATGAAATAGTTCCCTACTTGGTATGTGGATGCGTTACAGTCAGCAGATGAACCCTCTTGTTTTTGGTAGAGGTCACAGAGGTAAAACATCAAAAAATTTGAAAATTACTTGTAAGCACGATATCTCGAGATAGAAATATACTTTAATTCATACTTGACTTATGGATTTATCATATTGAGAGCAAGAAGTATATTGTTTTTGGTGGAGATCAGATGTCATGTCAGATCCCTAGAGGTCAAAAACCGAAAACCTTATGAACACAATATTCCAAGGTAGGAAGCATGCGTAGTTTTCATACTTGGCTTGTGGATGCTTTAAAGTCAGTGGATGTTCCCTATTATTTTGGTGGAGGTGAAGGTCTGACACAGCCCTTCCAAATAAGATATTGGCTACGGCAAAAAAATTGCTGAAGTAAAAAGGATTTACTTCGGCAAAAATACACTTTACCTCGGCATTAGGTAACTGTCCGATGCTACTTGTTTACAAACCTCTACCACAGTAGGTTAACGTAATTTGTTTGTTTAAGCTCCGGAGTTCCATTGATAAAACCAATACAGCCGCTTTGGGAATTTTTCCCACTTCATTACACATTACAAAAGATAAAACGGCTGGTACTGAAATCTAAAGGTCACACTCTGCCGTGTCATACTCATGACTTTCTTTACAGCAGACAGTGAGTTTTGTACATACAGTATATAAATACCCATCGTAACAAACTTCTTAAATCAAGATTTTCCGTTAAAACTTGAAAAATTGCAACTATGTTTTGTATATAAAGCAATAATACTGAATATATTTGCTCATGTTACGATCGTGGTGGAAATTTTATCAGAAAACGATTTCTTTTCAAGTCGCTACTCGAAGCTGCATTTCGAGCCGTGTAGGCCTAGTGTGCAGCTTTCGTAACCGGTAAGTCCCCGTACGCGTGTCCTGCAATCTATCGCCTCGGCAAAATTTTTGCCGAAGTCAAGTCAATTTGTCTCGGCATTTACCTCGGCATTGCCGAATGCCGAGGCTATTTTCGAGGGCTGAGGTCATGTGAGGTCACAAGAGGGCGAAAACTAAACCCTTTTAAACATGGTATCTCAAGTAAAGAATGGTGGATACTTTTCATACCTAATATTTACATTTATCATAGTTTGAGGATGAATACTATAGTCTTTGGTGGGGGGATGGAGGTCATTGGAGGTCACTAGAGGTCAAAAACCAAAACCTGTGGCCACAATATCCCAAGGTAGGAAGCATGTATAGTTTTCAAACTTGGCTTGTGACTGGGTCAGAAGATGAACCATATCGTTTTTCATCGAGGTCAAAGGCTATGTGATGTAACCGGAAGTGAAACAGCTAAGACTTTGGAAATTGCTAGTAAATGCAATAGCTCAAGATGCAGAAGATGGATACCTTTTATTTCCATTGGCAAGGAATCACAAAATCTTTGGGCTTTCTGGTTAACTAGCGTAGGGTTGTCAAATCACGGTGTACTAGATCGGTCAACCCGAGGATCCAATACCCACCCACTCATAAAACTGGGTCTGAAAAGGAATCGCTCCATAAAACTTGGAAAAAAGTAGGAGGCGATAATTTTCACATTTTCCAGAAGAAAAACATAAGTTTTTCAGAATTTCACGACCTAGCCTGAGATATACTATAAGCCTCATGAAGGAAAGTGTAGGTCCGTAGCCAGCCAAGGTACTGTAGGGAGAGAGGTAGTTTCCTAGGGGTGAAATAAATTGCGTTAACAATGGTAAGTTTTTATTTTCTAGAGGCGAATATTATTCTTAGGGGTTCCGCCCTCGGTCTCCCATTGGCTTGGGGCTTTGGAAGGCAGTCTGACATGACCCCAGTTTTCAGGACCCTGCCCCGTTAGTCCTTGGCTAGGAGGCAAAATTATGCTATAGCCCTCTGAAAAACTATAAATGTAGAATCACTGGACTAGATATAATGGTATAATATGTTGATGGTAGTTCGTCTCATTGGTTCTTTATTTTTAACAGAACAAGGTGACTCAGGTAATGAGGAAGTCATTGTGAGTCGCTCACGTTGAATGAGAAACATTTCATCTCCATAAATTGAAGCACTGAAGATCAATAAGCCATAATGGTCCTTTGCTTGGCTCAAATTACCAAATAATAGAAACTGAGGGTTAATTCCTGTACATGGTAATTACACTCCTTGAAACGTTGCCATGTTTTTATGTAGTCAGTATTACGAACTTTGCCTTCTTTTGCGATATTCATTAACTTGGTAAATCGTTTCCTGAAATAAACCTTATGCATTGACATCATCACGAACATAATAACCTTCATCTTAGAGGGAATGCTACAGCACTGGGTGAAATGAAGTGGGCACATGCCTATCCTCTGCGCACGCATACGTTGGTTTCTTTGACTCTGTGACGTCATGTGCATATGGTTTATAAACAAACAGTGAGATTTGTGCCTCAAAAGTATTTTAAGTACTAGGCCTGATCTTTCTCTTCCTCCATTGGAGTTTGAACATAAACTTGCCCTACAAGGCATTGTATAATTTTGCAGGCATAGACTTATGTCTCAGGTTTTAACCTTCAAAGGCTCGGATATTTTACACGCACTCGAACTTCTGACGACGGTAAGTTGTTAGGCTTCAGTAATGTAGAAACCCATTTCACAGTTGAGGAAGCCTTTCCTCTCTATAGCATATGTTAAAAGTAGTAGGCCTTGCTGAATGCCAATGTCAGGCGCCTAGCGAAGGGCCATGTTTTTCTCATTTTTCTATTATTCATGTCGCTAATTTCGTGTGAAGATGGACAACTTTTGTATGTAAGATGACGCAAAACACCATACAAATGTCTGAAAAGTGCATTTTTCCGCGCAGCCATCCCGAGTACCCGTTTTCCATCATTACTTCATGAATGAAAGCTTTGGGTTAATTGTTGTTTCAAAGCCTCGGAAAATCTCACCATCATTCATCCTCGCCTCCACCCTCAAGCCCTCTTCATGATCCAGACCCGTAGCCAGACAAGGTGCTGAAGGGGGGGGGGGGAGCGAAAAAGCTTCTAGGGGGGGGGCGAAAAATTTTCCAGAGGGGGCGAAACATACTAAAATGCATTATGGCAATGCTAATTTTTGATCTTCTAGGGGGGCGAAAAATTTTCCAAGGGGGCTTCGCCCCCCCCTCTCTGGCCCCCTTGACTACGGGCCTGTCATGATCACTCCTAGCAGGCTGTTATTCATTCGAAATTAGGCTGTATATATTAAAAAACAATGTCAAATTGTGATTTATTTCATTTGTTTAGTACCCATACAATGTCATTTGAAGAAGATTAATGCTTCATTCTATTGCCCACAATTTCGTAAATATTACAGAGCTTCCCGGGGATTCGCCACCTGCTTCCCAAAGGGAGTTGGCCCTGGACCCCACTAGGGGCCCTTAGGCGGGCCCCTGAGCCTCACGCCATTTGGAGAGCTCTTCGCGCTTTAACGGCCCCTGGCTCGCCACCGTGTCGTCATCATTCAACCGACCTTGCCATCTTCCCTTAACAAATTCTGGCTACACGTCTGGTCAATGCATGTCAAGAAAGCCTTTTAAGTAGCGAATAAAATTTTTAAACATCAGTCCCTAGCAATGGAGAAAATTTCATCAAATCCAAAGTAGTTGATTATCACTCGCGTCAATCCATTTATACTTTGGTGGGTCGACTCGGAAGTGAATTTTACCCGGAGGAGATGAGAGCTAATTAGCAAAGTATTTGGATGGGATCAATGGACATGCATAGGTGTCCACAAATGAAAAACATATATTTGACAACTCTGAGAACAAAAATCAAAATTTTGATGCCAAAACGAAATTTTGAGCCAACTTTCGGCAAATATTTGACAAGATTCCTCTTCATGCCCTTATCAAGGTAGATTCTTTTCAAGCAATAGCAATTGTCTAGTCCCTTCAAGTAACTCAAACCCGGTTGCTTTGAATAGTGTCTGGCTTGACTGGAGTCGGGCTACAGGCGTTTCAGACTGACGTTGTCTTTCATTTGGGGTCGCATGAACTTACCCTCCAGGGTCAGGGAATTTGTCAAGTCAACTTGTATTCAAACTCAGTCAAGTGAGACTTGAGTAGTATAGACATAACCTTGATACGACCCTGCAAAAGCGTAGAAAAGAAATGGTCATCGAAACAAGCGATTAAGAGTTTGAAGAGCCACTACACGTTGCAAAATTTATTTCGCAGAAACAATTAAAAGTTTGGAGCAAAATTTGGAAACGTACTCTGATCGATGTATATAGCAAAATTTTTCATGTAAACTTTTGTTCCATTAAAGACCTAAAACCCAAAAGCAAATCTAAAAAGAAAACGTTTTCTTTGACCTCTTTTGTCCCAAATCGATAATCTTTGACAGCGGTGGCATACCCAGACTGTTCCAGTACTGGGACGCAACCTCCCCCTCCCGGGGAGAGGTAAACCCTTTAAGAATTGTATTGCATTCAGGATGAGGCTAAGATGCATACTGGATCTGTCGTTATCATTTCTGAAGTGTGTTCATTCAACAGATCCAAGTAAACATTTTAGAGAAAGAAGAAAAAGCCAGAAAAGTATCCATATATAACTGTGAAAAGGCAAAATTAGGCCTCCTTTGGAATAATGAAAACACGAACAATATTTTGTCTTATGAAACTCATACAGCAGGGAACCTTTTGCGAATTAAAAAATGTGTCCCACCCTGTGTTAATATAATGCGGAACGGTATCAAAAGTGAGAGGGGGTCTGGTCAGCTGAAAACGCCTATAATAAAACAGACAAAAAATTTAATTGTTTATATATATATATATATATATATATATATATATATATATATATATATGTATTAGTGTCGAGATGCTGCGGAGCACTAAAGAAATGTGTAGGTCGATAAAGGTGGTAATAAGTGCTTAAAAGTTTGCGGAAAATTCCACGTATAAACCCTTCATCAGGTGGCAAAAATGCGGAACGGTATCAAAAGTGAGGGAGTCTGGCCAGCTGAAACGCCTATAATAAAACAGACAAAAAATTTAATTGTTTATATATATATATATATATATATATATATATATATATATTCAAGATCGAATGTACTACTATTTACCTTTCGACGTATATATATATATATATATATATATATATATATATATATATATATATATATATATATATATATATATATATATATATATATATATGTCGGCACTTAGGGGGAAAGTTATTGTTGAAAAGTCGACCTTAAGGGGAAAAAAATTTTCGGGTGAAATATAAGTTTCGCCTTAACGTTTCCACACACTTTTTCTATAGGAATACGTAAACTTACAAGGGCGCCCTCTTAAATTTACAAACTAGATGCCATTACTTCAAAGTTGTCAAATTTACGGACACCTAGCTGTTAACACGAACGGATGGCTGGCCATTGAAATAACGTTAATTATATGTTTAGACGTTAGGGCGAATTTATTTCTTATGTATTTCATTATCTTTTTTTCGCCCTCGCCCTATGTACAAGCAGATATAACAATTTCCCCTTAAGGTGGGAATTAGCGTTATATATATATATAGATATATAAATATATATATATATATATATATATATATATATATATATATATATATATATATATATATATATATATATATATATATATATATATCGAAATGGATTTATCCGCTTAATAGTTTTGCACCAGTAGGCTTGAATGTAAAAGACGCGACGAGTATAGCTTATAGACTTCCTCCAGCTGTCCCTCTTCTTAGCCGTTCTTTTCCGATTTTTCTATCAGTTTGCTCTAGTACGTCAGAAAAATAGATACAAGAGAAGTGCAATGTCGATCACCACAAATACAGTAAGAAAACTACTAAAGAAAACTACTAAACTACAATAAGAAAACTATATATATGTATATATATATATATATATATATTTATATATATACAGTCTCATACGGACAGGATTTTGTCATGGGAAGGCGGTTGTGAGATATGGGGTGTACAATCAGGGCTTCAATGTAGGGCCCACAGGGCCGTAAGAGCTGAAGACTACACCCCCAATAACTTTCTGCTTGGGGTATTTCTTCAAAAATTCATCATTACCTTTGCCTAACAATGGCCAAAATTACCATAGAAAATGCCAAACTCCATGGGCCGAAGTGTCTTACTCCCACTCACCCCCCCCCCCTCCCATCTTAAAAGCCGCCTCACAGGCCTGGCCTAGGAAGCTTCTGGTATATTAACGAAATGTTTATTGAAATTGCAACGGTATGGGTGTGATCTTAATAATTAGCCACCAAAACCGCCATGTATTTTAAAAAGTTAGTATGGGAATGATTGACAATCGATTATATTTTTGAAGAAGCGTCATGTTAGGACTTCCAACCCAGGCCGTTAGGTTGATCATCAGACATTGTTAAATATGCCAGAAAGCCCAAAGACGTGTGATTCCTTGCCGAAAGCGGGTGCTTTGTTGCAGTGAGCCCTCGGATTGATCCTTCTCGACTATATCATTTCACGATGTTTTCACAATTTGACCTCTGCTGACCTCATACGACCTTTGAACTCCACCAAAAATTGAATAACAAAAAGTAAAGAAGTGTCTCGGAAAGGATTCGAACCCGGGCCTTCTGTGTGTGAGATGCCGAGCACTGTTCCACTACGCCATCAACAAAGTCGTTGAACGCGTAGTATTTCTAATCATGCTATTTTGCATAGGTTTCTGCGCCTTCGGCAAGGAATCAAAAATGCGAGCGAAGTAGAGGAGATGAAATGTTGACTTGTGGGTATACATCAAGACAAATTAAGTCCCCGAAGGTCCGGTCATTTAATTTCTGTAACTGCTGATTCTTTTCTTTATCGCTGAAAGTGTGTTTACACCCAAAAGGTGAAAACAGTTGTTTTAATAAATTTTAAAAATTATTTAAAATGGTATCTTACCACATAGTCTCAATGTGCTTGCTTCATCTTCGTATTTATTTCATTATCAGCTTCAAGATGAAATTGACAGCGTGATTGGACCTGACCGTGAGCCAAACTATGAAGACAAGGCCAACATGCCTTTCACACAGGCATTCTTAATGGAAACACTCCGCTTCCGACCGATGGCCGCCATAGATCCCCCTAACATGCTTTTCCGGGATGTGAAGCTCGCTGGATACGATATACCGAAGGTAAACGATCATTGACATGAACAGACAACTAATAATAGTCTAGTAATTGACATAGGGTGTAAGAAGATCAATGCACATTTTCTGTCCGTTTTTAAAACACTTGGGTTGGTAGATATTCTATTGCCCATAAACAACTTGCAAATGTATCTGTCCACTAAGTTTTTCGAATAAGTTGTTGAGCAAATTTTACCCAATTTCAGTATTTTCACATGCGTACCCAGTGTTGGTGAAACCTTTAACTATTTTTGGTGTATGTAAAAACACCCTTCACTGACCTAGAACCAGGCCCGTGGCCGGACAAGGTACCAAAGGGGGCCAAACAGCTTCCAGGGGAGAATTATTTTCCAGGGGGCGAAATGTGTTAAAATACATTAAAGCAATATCACTTTAATTTTCTACGGGTGAAAATTTTCCTAGCCCCCTACCCCCATACGGGCTTACCTACATTCAAAGCATAATAGTAATGTGAGTTGCCAACTGTCCAACATAACCAGTGTCTCGATCTCGATGGGTAAGAAAAGTCCATTCCTTTAATGTGACCAATCTTCTTGATTCAGTTTGCCCGACCAGGTGTGAATTGATGGCGTAAGGTTACTTTAAAAAAAGTCGCCAGATTCCAAACTTTTTTTGAAAGAGAGACAATTTCCTTGACATGATTATAGTTTCAATGATTATTTGGATTTTATAATTAGAACCACATTTATGGTACTTTGTTTTTAAACCGTGTGCTGGCTTGGCTGCACCGTAAGAATGTATAATAAATAGGCAGGAAGGAACGAAGGACATAACTACAAACAAGTGAAGTGTTACTTGCAAAATTTTCAATTGGTAACTGTGCCAGGACCCACCCCACTCTGATTACGCCACCGCTCTGTACTGTTGAATATATGAACTTTGACACGACGATAAATTGAGATTACTTTTATTTTGCCTAGGGTACTCGTATATTTTTCAATCTGTGGGGAGTACTGAACGATCAAGACTACTGGAAGGATCCCGAAGTCTTCAGACCATCTCGCTTCCTTAGTGAAGACGGAAAGACTGTCATCGAACATGAACGCTTCATTCCGTATGGCCTAGGTTAGTTACCTATCACGATAACAACTAACAGTTTAAGAATTGGGGAAAATATGACATGTGCGTCCCTATTAAATTCCATAAAAGACACACATGTTACGGCTTGTGGTCGCAAGTCAAACCAATAACAGCGAAAGATCACAGAAGAACGAGATTAAAATTCAACAACTTAATGATTATTTACAATCTCCTTATCTTACTTAAATTTACAATACTTAATTAAACTTACTCACAATCCTTTACTTAATATTTGCCTGGTCTGGTCCAAGGGCTGGTAGTGCATGCACGTTGACGATGGCACAGTGGTAGACCTGCAGCGTGCTGTAGCGTAGGAACTGGTTCCACGAGCGAATAATGACAAGGCTAGGTAGGCGATGGATGATAACAACCTCAATACACAGTGTAGAAACGGCGTGAGGCAATTTATCACAAGTGTGAATTGTCAGTGGCTGGCCTCATATGATTCGGTCAACAAACGGACCGCAGAATAACGTCTGGACTCGATGGTGTCTCTCGATGAAGTATTGGGGTATCTCCCTCTCTCAGTTGTTGAACTGCCTTTTATATGCTAGGCTTTTATTCGAGAACTCTCCAGACTTTAACAGAAACTTCTAGTGTACACAGTCCAGCAATTACGAGAACGTTCCTTAATAGAAACTTCTAGAACACACAGTAGTTGTAATTGCGATATAACGTAAACAGTTCTCACTTCTAGACAGTTCTAGAAAGGCTGCGTTGAAGTTGAATTCTCTGGAACTTTCCATTCGCTCGTCGATGGATTCAATCCGGTGTTTCTGACGGGTCGTCTTGTAACACTCCCCCCCTTGAAAAAGTTTTGGACATCTCGGACAAAACTTAAGTTACAATATTTACAATGTATAACTTTACAGTAATAACTACAGTATGTATATTATGTGGTCCAATATTCAATGGAAGGTATAATCATAACATATAATTTGTCTTGCAAGGTGATGATACATGAATACAGTAACATCATCAATATATAGTTAACACAAAATTTCAAAACTTCCAGTGAAATTTTCAACATACTGCATCAGATCAAATTCTTGACAAAGAGTCTGGTACAACATTGTCTTTCCCTTTAATATGCTTAATATCTACATTATATGATTGCAGAAATAAACTCCACCTCATCAATCTTTGATTCTTATTCTTCATCTTAGATAAAAATGTCAAAGGGTTATGATCAGTGTATACAGTGATAGGGAAACTAGTAGTTCCCAAATAAACATCAAAGTGTTGAAGACCAAGTATCAAAGCTAATGTCTCTTTTTCAATTGTTGAATAATTTTTCTGGTGTTTGTCAAATTTCTTAGAATAATAACAAACAGGGTGATCAACACCATGCTCATCAGCTTGAAGCAAAACTGCTCCTATGCCATTGTCACTGGCATCTACTGCCAACTTAAATTGCTTCTCAAAATCTGGAGCAATCAACACTGGTGAACTCATTAGTGCCTTTTTCAATAATTCAAATGCTGCTTGGCAATTATCTGTCCAATCAAACTTTTCATTTTTCTTTAACAATTTTGTCAGTGGTGCAGCAATGTCAGAGAAATTCGGACAAAAACGTCTGTAGTAACCAGCCATGCCTAGGAAGCGCATGAGCTGCCTTTTATCAGTTGGGGCAGGGAATTTGTCAATGCCCTCAACTTTAGCCTTAATTGGTCTAACTTTACCCTGACCAACCACTTGCCCTAAGTACATCACATGGGCACAAGCAATCTCACTTTTGACCAAATTGACAGTCAAATTAGCTTTGGCAAGCTTGTCAAATAATGCCTTAACATGTTGTACATGTTCATCCCACGAGTTGCTGTACACAATAAGGTCATCAACATATACTTCACAATTCTCTAAATCTGACGTAAGGTTATTTACTAAGCGTTTAAAGGTCATCTGTGAGTTTTTCATACCAAACGGCATAACCTTATACTGAAATAGCCCATCTGGCGTCACGAATGCCGAGATTTTCCGAGCCCTCTCAGTGAGTGGTATCTCCCAGTACCCCTTTAGTAAGTCAAACTTTGACACATACGTAGCTTTCCCGATCCTATCAATACAATCATCGATATGGGGTATCGGATAGGAATCCGTTCTCGTGACCGCATTCACCTTTCGGTAATCAGTACAAAATCTGTACCCACCGTCTGGCTTGGGGACCAATATACAAGGGGAAGACCATTCACTATTACTAGGTTCTATAATGTCATGGTCCAACATGTACCGAACCTCATCCCTGAGATGTTGTCGTTTTCGAGGGTTAACTCGGTAAGGATGCTGCTTGATTGGTGTGGCATCTCCCACATCAACATCATGTTCAATCAAATTTGTCCTAGTAGGATCATCTGAGAACAAGCATGCATATTCATAGATTAATGATTTCATTTCTGACTTTTCTTTGTGATCCAGATGACTTAATTTCTGGTCAAGATTTTTCAACACATCAGAATTTTGTAATTTAATACACATGTCAGGAACATTATTAGCCTTGATTTCATCATTACTGAGTTCATGATCAGTATTGATAATACACACTTGATCACCTGTATCATTAGTGTTGCTATTTACATCATGTATACTTTCATCCTTAGAAATGTCACAATCTTCTCTTTCATAATATTTCTTCATCATATTAATATGACATACTCTTTTAGATTTACGCTTGTCAGGTGTCAAAATGACGTAATCTGTGTCACTGACCTTTCTCTCAATGACATAAGGTCCTTGAAAGCGAGCTTGAAGTGGCTGACCAGAAACAGGCAAAAACACTAGCACCTTATCACCAGGTTTAAACTCTCTTTTCACAGTGGTCTTGTCATACCACGCTTTCATTTTCTTCTGAGAGTGTCTCAGATTTTCCTGAGCAAGTTCACATGCTCCATGAAGACGATCTTTAAAGCGGGATACATAATCAAGTAGATGTATGTCTTCACCTGGATCTGATAACCACTTCTCCTTTAACAATTTCAATGGTCCACGAACTGTGTGTCCAAAGACAAGTTCAAATGGACTGAACCCAAGTGACTCTTGTATAGACTCCCTGGCAGCAAACATTACAAATGGAATGCCTTCATCCCAATCTCTCTCATTATCATAACAATATGTCTTTAACATATTCTTCAATGTTTGGTGAAACCTTTCTAAAGCCCCTTGGCTTTCAGGATGATAAGCCGAAGACTTAATTTGGTCTATGCCTAACTCATACAACATCTGCTGGAATACAGTTGACATGAAATTAGACCCTTGATCTGATTGGATCTCTTTTGGCAACCCAAACAATGTGAAAAATTTAAGTAAAGCTTGTAAGACTGTCCGAGCCTTAATATTCCTCAGAGGTATTGCCTCTGGAAACCTTGTAGAAGCACACATAATGGTTAACATATACTGATGCCCTGCCCTACTCTTAGGTAAGGGACCTACACAATCAATGATGACTCTACTAAACGGCTCTTCAAAAGCAGGAATTGGCTTTAAGGGTGCAGCCGGAATATTCTGATTCGGCTTCCCAACCATTTGACATGAGTGACAGGTCTTACAAAATTTGGCCACATCACTTTTAAGTTTTGGCCAATAAAAGTGATTTAGAATTCTGTGGTAAGTCTTATTGACTCCTAGGTGCCCTGCAAATGGCATTTCATGAGCAATACTCAGTATTTCCCTTCTATAGGTCCTAGGTACCACAATTTGATGGTAAATTCTCCACTCTTCATCTAATAGTGCATCAGGTGGTCGCCATTTACGCATCAAAATATTGTTTTTCAAATAAAAGCAGACTGGGACGTCTTTCGATTCATCCTCAGTGAGTGCACCAGCTATTAATGGCTGAAGCTCTTCATCATGTTGTTGTTGGACTGACAACTGGTCTCTGTGGAGTGGGTCAGACATTTTTGATTTTTCCTGTTCTACCCCCTCACTATGTGTGGGGCCAGGAGACTCACAATCCTGACTATCATTAAGATTAGTCATAAAAGATTGGCTGAGATCATACCAAGAATCTTCATTTTCATGAATATGTTCACTAGAATCTTTTCCAGACTCTGACTCCTCCTTTGGGAGTGTTGTTCCATTTTTAGGAACTAATTCCTCAATTTTAGAGGGCGGATGATTAAGTTTATCATCCTTATTTTCAGAAATCATACCCTCATTTTTAGAGAGTGGATGTTCAAGATTATCATCCTTACATGATTCCCTACTTGTTCCACTTTTGGGAACTGTATCCTCACTTTTGGAGGGTGGATGTTTAAGATTATCATCCACGGCGAGCTTTTGTGACATAGCTCTAGTGACAGCACAGGCAGGGAATAAATTTGGAAATTCCTTTTCTAATTGCTCTGTGTTGTTATAATCACATGGTTTATCTGTCAAAATTGCATTGGCTACTACCTTTCCACCAGCTAGGTCATTGCCTAGCAACAGAGATACCCCCTTTACAGGTAGAGTAGGTCTGACCCCTACTATGACCGACCCAGAAACTAAATCTGACTTCAAATTAATTTTGTGGAGAGGGACAGAAATAAATCCACACTCAACCCCCTGAATTAGTACATTTGCCCCTGTGGAAGTAGAGTCCGATAATGGCAAAACTCCATCAAGAAGCAACGACTGAGTTGCGCCTGTATCACGCAAAATTTTAATTTTGACGGGTGGATGAGCTGAATTCCCATCTAGGGAAATAAACCCCTCAGACACAAATGGAAGGTATTCTTCCTTAATTTTGTCGTTAGAATTAGGCCGTAAAGTCACGACTACCTCAGAAGAGTTCTCTACATTGGCTAAGGCATTTGGAGCTGTTTCAGTCTCCTTTAATTTTGCCAGTGTGAAGCAATTTGCCATTGTGTGGCCTTTTTTGTGACAGAAACCACAGCTTATGTCTTTAAAGGCAGCTTTGTTTGAGCTGACCTGGTCGTTCTTTTGACGACTTGAATCTGGTTGTTTTTTACCAGAATTTGTTGGAGAGATAGAACCAGACTGAGATCCACTATTACTTGTTGTGCCACTACTATTGCCATATTTCTTATTTGGCCTACTAAACTGACCCTTGTTTTGAGTCTGACCCACTTTACCAAACTTATGGGTAAGAGCATACTGATCAGCCAAATTTGCAACTTCTTTCAAGTTGTCAGCCTTATTTTCCTCAAGGTGAGTCTTAATGTCATCATTCACACACCGTTTGAATTCCTCGACCAGCATCAGTTGTCTTAAAGTGTCAAATGTGGAGACCTTTTTGGAAGCACACCATCTGTCGAAATGCCTTTCTTTTTGATAAGCAAACTCTACGTATGTTTGTGTATCCGCCTTACGATACTTTCTAAATTTTTGGCGATAAGCTTCAGGCACCAATTCATAGGCTTGTAATATGGCCTTTTTAACCTTATCATAATCCATGCTGTCCTCTATTGACAGAGCGGAATACACTTCTTGAGCCTTGCCTGTGAAATTACTCTGGATGAGTATGGACCATTTATCTCTTGGCCACTTTAGTTGCTCACCCAGCTTTTCGAAATGATTAAAGAATTTCTCTACATTATCCTCCTGAAATTTGGGGACAAATTTTACGTGCTTAGAAACATCGAATCCCCCAGTATCCAAGCCTATTTTAGGGTCTGAGCCTTTTATGACCCCTAACTCTAGTTGCTTCAACCTAAATTCATGTTCTCTTGCCTTTTCCTCCCTTCTTTCTCTTTCTTCTCTTTCCTCTTTTCCCTTTGCATTTGCATTTCTCTTTCCTCTTTTTCCTTTTGCATTTCTCTCTCCTCTTTTTCCTTTTGCATTTCTCTTTCCTCTTTTTCCTTTTGCATTTCTCTTTCCTCTTTTTCCTTTTGCATTTCTCTTTCCATTTCTTTTAATCTAATCTCCTTATTCATTTCTAATTCAAGCCTTTTCAATTCAAATGTGTTGTCAGTTGGCACAGTGATAGCTGTTTCCAATACTGTACTAGCAGACACCTTCATCCACAAGATATTCTAGAACATATCTTTTAATCTCGTCTTTCCGCATTAAAGGCTGAAATTCAATGCCATAATGTTTTGCGACCTTTACAATCTCAGACTTCTTTAATGAATCTAGTTCCTCGACTGAGGGACTAGCCACGAATTTATCTAAGTTGAATGGCATTTTGAAATTGTATCAAGCCTTCAACAAACAAATAAGTAGTCTGAGCAGACACAGTTGCTTACGATTCACAACAGACTTTCTCGAATTTTCTAATATTTTCGTTCCCGGATGTTAGGCCCCCAATTCTGTTACGGCTTGTGGTCGCAAGTCAAACCAATAACAGCGAAAGATCACAGAAGAACGAGATTAAAATTCAACAACTTAATGATTATTTACAATCTCCTTATCTTACTTAAATTTACAATACTTAATTAAACTTACTCACAATCCTTTACTTAATATTTGCCTGGTCTGGTCCAAGGGCTGGTAGTGCATGCACGTTGACGATGGCACAGTGGTAGACCTGCAGCGTGCTGTAGCGTAGGAACTGGTTCCACGAGCGAATAATGACAAGGCTAGGTAGGCGATGGATGATAACAACCTCAATACACAGTGTAGAAACGGCGTGAGGCAATTTATCACAAGTGTGAATTGTCAGTGGCTGGCCTCATATGATTCGGTCAACAAACGGACCGCAGAATAACGTCTGGACTCGATGGTGTCTCTCGATGAAGTATTGGGGTATCTCCCTCTCTCAGTTGTTGAACTGCCTTTTATATGCTAGGCTTTTATTCGAGAACTCTCCAGACTTTAACAGAAACTTCTAGTGTACACAGTCCAGCAATTACGAGAACGTTCCTTAATAGAAACTTCTAGAACACACAGTAGTTGTAATTGCGATATAACGTAAACAGTTCTCACTTCTAGACAGTTCTAGAAAGGCTGCGTTGAAGTTGAATTCTCTGGAACTTTCCATTCGCTCGTCGATGGATTCAATCCGGTGTTTCTGACGGGTCGTCTTGTAACACACACCCCATTTAAGGCACACTCCCCTTTAATGAAACCCTCCGCCATTAAAGACACACACCCCCATTAAAGACAAGCGCACCTTTTTAAAGATACTTCATAGACACCTTTCCAGAGGCTTACACCTCTTTCATACAAATTGGGGCATCTAAGTTGGAAGCCTCCCAACTGCAGTTGGGTGCTTACCCTCAAAATAAAAGCACATTGGCCAGCAGTAGACAAGGCTTTTGTGAGTAAATATACCCCAGTAGCATTCCTATATAGAATTCCACATGTTCCTTAAGGATACCATTTTTAATTATGAACCAGTGTATCTGACATGGCCATCGGATATTTCTAATCTCTGATTCAAATTGAGTTCACAGAATAATATAATACAAAACACTATACAAGGTTACACTTAGACCATACTCAGACCTAGTACATTGGGCCACTGATAGCTGGGTAGAATGTTGGACATCCCATATGGGCCAACAGTATATGAACTTAATATGGGCCATGACGTACAATATACGGGGTTCATCTGGGTCAGCAGTATATGGGCATTACGGGGCTCATCTGGGCCAGGTCAAAATGTCTTTGGATCAGGTATGGTCTTATATCTGAACCATACGTGCATATGCACCAAGCACCAAACAGCCTTGCGTAAGACAAGAGATGCGTTGTACAGCTTCGACAAATTTGCTGATAATTAACGGTTAAATTGACTCAAGTACAGGAAGTCGTCTCAACAAATTGATTAGTGAACAAATAAAATGCATTAAACTTCCTTAATTTATATGTGATATTATCTTCATGACAGACAGACAGACGAGCAGAGTATGTAATACATCTTGTTTATGATCTCCTTGCAACCAAATATATTAAACAAATCGCCTCCTTTCCTTCACAGGTCGACGAGTTTGTCTCGGGAAAAACGTGGCTAAGATGCAGCTCTTCCTTTATCTGACCTACCTCCTACAACGGTTCTCTTTCTCAATCCCAGATGAAGACCCTAAACCCTCCTTGGATGGATTACAGGCAATTCAAATAAGGCCATACCCATACCGTCTTAGGGCCATTCCACGAAAAGACGTCGCTTAAATCAGGTAGAAGCAGTGGTTCTTCGTGTTACTTTTCGTTGTCTTCTCCACGAAGTTCACGACATTACTGGCTGGCAATGTTTTGGCACCGGCAAACTTTTACGAAGTAAAATGAACGTCATTTTACCCATTAAACATAGACGTAGGAAGCTGTTCTCGACAGGGGCTAACGTTGTTTTGGACTGCCGTCCTGGTGGAGGGGTGTAAGGGGAGGGTTCTCCCTTCCCCTTTGGAAAAATTTCAATATATGAGGATCCCAAGATGCAATTTTGTTCATTGAAGAGATTTGACAAATTATAAATAAAATTACTGCAAAGTTTTGACATTGTTTACAGTAGGAAAAAATAAGGGGTTTTCTTCCTTGAATGGGGGAAGCATACTTCCGCCCTAACACATTTTTCTAGCACCAGCCCCACCCCGCTTTCTACGCCCATGCCCTTAACCCATTGGATGGAAGGGTTATGGATCTCACAAAATTGCTAAGGCCTACGTAGTACTCATACACAGCATTTGGTCACCTGAATGTATTGGAACAAACGAATATTAACGTTGAATGGGCTGACTGTGTTTTTACAATCATGTTATCTTCGCATGCTATAAAGCTATTTTGCACACCCCATCATTTTACTGTCCTAATAAGGTCTATTATGTTACCAATCCCTCCCGTAGCCTAAGTCCCTTGCAAATGCAAGGAGCTCTGATATGCATTCCTGTGGACGTCGTTTGTATCAACCAATTGTACTTTCGATAATGCCTCACCTGAAGTGTTGCACCCATAGGTAAACGATAAAAGGAGCAGTTGACCACTGGCAAACGGTGGATGTGTAGCAGAGCTTCCTTTGCTAGTACAGTTCGTTAGTATTCGATCAGCAAAAGAAAACAAAACCACCGTGACTACAAAGTCTCGCACAGACTTTTGAATTAATTCTCATGAACAATTCAAACTGTACCTAAGGTCTAGAAGAACACATTTTTACACATTTGAAAAGTAATAAGACTAACTGCATAGTTGAATTAACCCCCACTGTCATTGATCACTCAGTTGCTGAAATATCAAATGTTAAAATTTCTTCACTTGTAATTTGGGGCACGCGATTGCGCGGTAATTGACCTTCTTGCAAAACTCATACATACTTTTCAGCTCTTTCTGAAATAAAAATATTTGCATGACGTTCGAAAATTATTCTTTTCTTGCAAAGCATGTTGTGAGGAAGAGGGCTCGTATAGTCGAGTAACTCTTTTGTAGTAAAGAAGTGATTACATTTGGAAACAATGTGTTAGTACCAGTAGAACAAAAAATGAACAGCGAGGACTGTAATTAGAGTAGAAAAAGAGTACCATCACAAATTATTGTTCAAGCTCTAATTTTAAATTGTATGATTCCTTTTCAGTTTTTCATATCTCCGGGCATTAATGTTACCGGAAGATGGAGTGTTGAACCATGCTGATGCTCTTTTCACGCTTTGTAGCAAGTTTTGTAATTGAAGGCTCACTTTAACTCTAAAACACTATATTTTGTTATGAATGTCTACAAAATATAGTCACTACGCAAAAGGAGTAAAAAGGTGATATGGAAACTTTAGTAGTATCGCAGATGAAGCAATTCAATGTGTGCTTGTGTGCTATCGATAGGGATAGATATTTATCAACGATATTATGTTTATGTTTTTCGCTGCCTACGGAATATGGTAGAGCGATATCTGTTATTACCCGGTTTGCTATAGGCCTAAGCGAATATTAAGTTACCATTAGGTTCTGCATATTGACTATTGTACCGGCTTCCATCGAACGTTAAACCTTCCGTCGTTGTTTCTCTATAAAGTATTCAACGTAATCAATGTAAACAAAACCATTTTGAGTATCACGATCTCTTTGCCTCACAGTTGTATGCATCCTACCATAATTTTAAGTACTGAAAAGAAAATTTCAAGTTCTACATGTCTATTTCGCCCCTCCTTACCTCCTACTTATAGACCCTTTTCCAAATAGCAACTACAAAGGATTATGGGATAGACTTAGGTACGCATTTTTTTGTCCACAGTAAAATGCCATTGACGAAAACGACACACACCAAAAACTCGATCCCACAATCCTTTGTAATTGCTATTTGGAAAAGGGTCTATATATGTATTTCCCTAATTACCCTACAATTTCTATCTGCAGACTCTAAGCACAGAATCTATAGCTCTTTGAAACTGTAAACATTGGTGGCCGGGTTGACCACTTTTATATAGCAAAGTTTAAAGACAATAGGCATTCACCTCAATCAGAGTTAGTTTGCCCCGTCACTCTAGTTCATGAATGGCCTGTTTTGATCATGTGGCAATGTTTTTGTTAGTGAATTGTGAAATTCAAGGAGAATTTCTCCTTGCTTTACCTATTGTTTGTAATAGTTATGTTCAAAATGTCTTCAGAGGTGCTTGAAATGCAGTAAGAGGAGATTCGCAAGAATTTGCTCATTTTTCAAGGCAAATTTTTGGGCGACTGCCTACTGCCTTTAATGATAACATCAAGCATAGAAAAGGAACTTAGGAAATGAAAACAATACAGTGGTAGCCATAGCGCTCAGGCTAAGTTATGAGGGCCTGAGCTCTCAATTTAGTGTGGTGCCGGTTGTTTGTACTCTGCCATCTTGCATTGTGAGCATTAAACATTTAAAGTCTGCAATCGATGTTCCTATGGTGGAAAGAAGTATACGCAGTCGTATAAGGGACGGGTAGCATAGACATAGACACTTTTCCAAATGGCAATTACAAAGGATTGTGGGATAAACTTTTAGTACGCGTCGTTTTTGACCACAATAAAATGCCATTGACAAAACGACGCATACCCAAAACTCTATCCCATAATCCCTTGTAACTGCTATTTGGAAAAGGGTCTATTAGTGTGCATACAGATAACAGGTTAGTCGGAAAAGAGGTGAATAGGTCAACTAACCCAAGTAAAGTTCACAACGAGTTAAGATAAATAAAGTGCATCCTACTTAAAACCAAATTTACGACCAACGTATTCCGGTTTGTGGTCGTGCATTAAAAACATGTTGAAATCGTCAACTATAAAATTTATTCTACATAAAGAGCGAATAATCTTTTTATGTTCTAATTTAGTCGTCATGGGATCAACCATGGCGCTGCTACCAGAAGAGAATGCCTGGATTCGACTCTGAATTCATTTTTGTCTTTTGAATACTCCACTGGAATCGACTTCACCTCGAACTGTACTCGAATTGTAGGGACGAGGTTCTCGAGGGTACGATACCGTAAGCATCGAACTGTCGAACAAATAAGATGAGCTCTGTGGCGGGGAAGATGTTTAAAAAGTTAGGGGTCTAGACGGCTCACTAAAAGGCTGAGCCTTTAAAATAATAAAGTATTGGCAGCCAATTGCTTAATTTACATTCGTCGAAATCATGAGTAGACGGAGTGGGGATTTGAGCATTATATAAAGGGAAAGGTCAGGCCACCGCTAAGCCATTCCGTTATACAGTCACTGGTTGTAACTGCAGGCCACCGCCCCAAAATGTTGCACCTGATGGTCACCGATTTCATATTGGTGCTTTCCCTAAAAAATAAAGCCTCATGTTAGCTAGTAAACAAGTTCTTCAAAAAGTACACTAATTTCATAACAATGACCCGGCTCCAAAACTCTTTATAAGCCGGCCAGGCACGTAGTCAAGGGGGGGGGGCAGGGGGAGAAGACCCCCTGAAATTTTTTGGCCCCCCTGGAGAGTTTGAATCTTACTATTGACTTAATACATTTGTACACATTTGGCCCCCCTGAAAAAGTTTTCGCCCCCCTTGGAAAAATTCTGGCCCCCCTCCAGTACCTTGTCTGTCTACGGGCATGTGGCCAGGGTTTAGCAAATATTTCAGATTTGCTATGACAATGCCTTAAACTCAGAAAGTTTCAGAATAAATGTCCCTCAAATCATAGAACTATATGATTTTGACTTTAGCTAGTTTTTGAAAAAAGTCATTTTCACGAGCGTCATAGCATAATTAAATACTGTACCGAGGCTGACTGTGGTACATATCTTTGGACGACTGCAAATATCATTTATCTGTTACTGCTGTGAAGGAATAGATGATGGGTATTGGATGCGTTTAATTTAAGCTATATTTTCGCGTTACATCTAGTGTGTTACTTTAATTTCACTCACTTACGGTCTTCAAAGTCTCCTTCACTTGATGCATGGTACTTTAAGCTGTTTATATGGTCAGCCCAGGCTAGGAAGTAGGTGGGCCAGATGGCTTGGTCCTCCGAATCTGAGATTGTACCGGATTCTTATCAAGGGAGAAAAAACGGGGAAGCCTTTGGTATAGACTTAGGTGTACATTGAAAAGAGAAGTACCTTAGTAAAGTGGATATTGCAAAATTTCAGCAGCTGGCCTGGGTCCCCTTCAAGCTCTACAAAGCCCTGGCTGTAGTATGTGATTGATACCTTTCCCCTTTAACTTACCAGAGACAACACTAAGCAGGTTTTGCATAGAGATTACGTATTCGTACCCACATCGGGCCCTAATTCAAGTGTCGATTATGCTCTCTTTATTTTCGCACCTAGCATATTTCATGCTGCTGACCGACCTGCAGTTGCTGTGTCAAGAGGAGAGGCAAGCATGGGATAATAGGGAACTCCCCACCCCCAACACTTGAGAAAGATTTCCCCCCATTCATTCCCGATTCGTCAACCAATTGAGGAGCTGAACTGAGAAACAAATTTCCACTTCCTGTTCCATGTGCAATCACCGTCACTTTCAAAAGCGTTAGGCCACCAGGCATGATGGGACAGCACAAGTAACCCTTGGGAACTTTTATTCATACTCTATCCGCCCATTCGTCTAAGGTAAACTAAAGGCTGCTCTCTACCTACCAAAACAGATCTAATGGCCGGACTCATCGAATGACCTTTCATCAAGGGTAGCCAAACATAAATCTGTGGATACAATTTTCCAAAAGCGCTACAATGAAAAAGTAAAATCTCAGATGAGATTGTTTTCCGTTTGTTTCATCCTCAGCGTTCCTATGGTACTATAATCCTATTAAATCTTACCTAATTTAATCAAATCTAATCCAATTTTACTACAACCAAATTCGTTACTTTTTTGTACTTATATTTAAATGAAATAATTTGTAGTGAGCAATCTGCAAGAATATTTTGCAGACGTTAAAATGTTGCTTTTTGATAGTAACTGGTAATAATTAAAAGGTGTTCAAGAATTTCTTTGTTTTGTGTTTTTTTGTTCATACAATCATAATACATCGATTTTAAGAAGGAAAGTCTTTACACACCCTTGTTCAAGTAGTGCATCATGATTGCTATAAGAATAGGTCTCCTATTACGGTTTTCGTTGCGATCGGGAAGATTGTTTTGGTACTAGACCAGCGTTTCTCAATAGGTTGGTCCCGGCCCACGGGTAAACCGTGGAGCGCCGAATGGTGTGCCGCAAAGTAGACTGGAGATAATAAACCAAAATGCAAAAATTTATTGAGGTTTCGATGAACTCACTTGGGTAGTCTTGAGCTTTATCCACAACTATACAACTACAAAGGCGCAGTTATGCGTCTACCATCTGTGGGGGAACACTGAACTTGGCCTCCCAAATGCCCTTAGCCTAGGCACCAAATATCACTCTAAACCACAAACTTGTCTCTATTAGTTCTATGACTAACATGCACGGGAGTCAGTGCTGTAGAAAGGGCGCCGAGCCAGGGTCCATGGGGCTGGCATGACTCCAACAGCCGTTCTAGTCCCGCTATTGCTTTTATGTCTATACCATAACAGATTAAATACTGCTATAGCCAGGCAATGTTTTCGTCCTTTTGTAGTAAACGATGAACAGGCTAAGGACAGAGGACATTATTATTGGTTTAATGAATCAGGGGCTATATTGCATTGATTTTATGGGGTAAAGATTACATACATTTCAATACAAGAACAGTCGAATGTCACTTTCAACCAATGCAGCGGAAAATGAAATAGTGTTTTGTAATAGTATACAGGCGCGGATGCAAGGGGGGGGGGGTCCCGGTTTTAGCCCCCCCCTTTTTCGCCACATCAACAATAAATACGCGAAAACTAGCATGATGTTAATCTAAAAGGATATTCAAGGGGGCTTCCAGCCCTACCCCCACCCCCCTTTTCGAAATGTCAGTGGATCCGCGCCACAGTTCTTGCATTTTTTTAACTTCAGACGACAGCCTCTTAGAGACATAAAATGATGCTTATTCAACTCAACTTTGTAGACTCGGTTAGGGATTTCTATCTGCTCAATCGTTTGGGCGTCAGTAACTATCGGCTGCTTTCCATTAAAGGCTCTCTCACCCCAGACAGTAACAATTCTCCCTACTAAGTTAACTTCTAGCCCCTCCTCCAATTTAAACCAAGCCTCCTGTGCAGGATACCTCTCAGTACCCTGCACTGAGCTAAAATTGCTCGAGGCAATATTGTCAAGCACAGTGTACGTATATGAGTTTAATTGGGAACACAACAGACTGCACAAGTCATTGCTGACCAACCAAAGTGAAACTGTATCGTTTGAATGAATGTCAAAGTGTAGTTATCAACTGTATTTAGAACTCTGGGATATTCCTAAATATGTTTGGGCAGACAGTTGCTAGCAACTACCTGGTTTGGGGGATGTAATATCCCCTTTAAGCAGACGTTCCCAAAACTCATTAACATAACGAAAAGTTTGCCTGGAGTCTCAGTGTCCTGTTGAGGAAGTATCTCCATGAGGGAGTAGAACTACTTTGGGGGTAACGTTTGGTTTTCTCCATTCGGCTGTTCGTCATGCAGGGAGTCGAAGGGAATTTGGAAAAAGAAGTCTGCCTGGAACTTTCCTAATTGGCAACTTGCTGATATGATGTTCAGATCCACAGAACTTGCGGGCGTTACCCAGGGTCTGTGCGAGGGTCACACTTGTAAGATCCGGGGAAGTTGAAGTTTAACAACGACACAAATCGGATAAGACATGAATTCATACTCTGTTTATGATCATCATGATTTATTTGTAAAGCCAGTTTCTGTGTAATTGTGATTCAACTGTAATGATCCCGCCTTCTTGAACTAATGATACACAGTTTCTTATCCCTGCCGTTTCGCTCACTCGATCCTAGTCACACAACAACAGTAATAAGTATTGGCGGAAAAATTATCATGAACCAGAAAGCCAAAAGGCTTAGTGATTCCTTGCCATATGGATTTATTGTAACAAACATGAATTACCCACATGACAAGCATGTGATCCCTCATAGTTATCCTACTTGAGATATCATGTTAATAAGGTCAAAAGCTTTCGAAATCTTGTGACCCCAGATGACCTACATGCTAAATATAAACAATCCACTGGCTAAGAATGAGATCGCTCATAGTTACCCTCCTTTAAAATATGATGTTTACTAGGTTTTGACCTTTTGTGACCTCAAATGACCTTTGACCTGCACGAAAAATAAAGCTGATCATCTTCTCAATATGGTCAATACACAAGCCTCACAGTTACCCTTCTTGAGATATCATGTTTACAAGTTTTTTTTACCTCTGGGGACCTCAAATGACCTTTGACCTCCCAGCAAAAACTAGGGATCATCTACTCAATATGGGGAATCCACATAAGTATAAGATCCCTCACAGTTACCCTTCTCGAGATGTAGTGTTGACAAAGTATTGACCTTTTGACCTCTGGTGACTCCAAATGACCTTTGACCTCCACAAAAAATTACAGGGATCATCTACTCATTATGGGCAATCCACATGCTACGTATGAGATCCTTCACAGTTACCCTTCTTGAGATATAGTGTTTATAAGGTTTTGACCTTTTTACCTCTGGTGACCCCAAATGACCTTTGACCTCCACTAAAAACAATAGGGATCATCTACTCAATATGGGCAATCCACATGGTAAGTATGAGATCCCTCACATTTATCCTCCTGGAGATATTGTGTTTACAGGGATTTAAACTTTTGGCCTCTGGTGACCCCAAATGACCTTTGACCTCCACCAAAAACAATAGGGATCATCTACTCAATATGGGCAATCCATGTGCTAAGTACGAGATCCCTCACAGTTACCCTTCTTGAGACATAGTGTTGACAAGGTTTTGACCTTTTGACCTCTGGTGACCCCAAATGACCTTTGACCTCCACCAAAAACTATAAGGGTCACCTACTCATTACGGGCAATTCTCATGCTAAGTATGTTACCCTCATTGAGATAGTGTTTACAAGGTTTTGACCTTTTTACCTCTGGTGACCCCAAATGACCTTTGACCTCCACTAAAAACAATAGGGATCATCTACTCAATATGGGCAACCTACCTGCCAAGTATGAGATCCCTCGGAGTTACCCTTCTTGAGATATCGTGTTTACAAGGTTTTGACTTTTTGACCTCTTGTGACCCCAAATGACCTTTGACCTCCACCAAAAACAATAGGGATCATCTACCCAATATAGGCAATCTACGTGCTGAGTATGAGATCCCTCGGAGTTACCCTTCTTGAGATATCGTGTTTACAAGCAAAGCGTCACATACACACACACATCCACATACACGCATACACACACACACGACATCACCATCGCATACATTCCTTCGGCCTTCGGTAAGGAATCAAAAATCTACATTATCTCTTATACCCAATCTTCAAACACTCCTTCGTTCCAATGTTACTGGAAAAATTAAATTGGAAATCATGACCGAGACAAATCCGCACAAAGGATAAAACTTATTTTAGCCCAAATTTACAGCAATCAATAGCGATGGAAAAAGCGGATGGGATGGGGGATAGGAGAGGTCAACCCTTCCAACTTTTACAAAAATGCTCGTACTTGCATCCCACTTTGTTCTCAAATGTAATTGCTCCAGGAAACAACTCCTCCGAGTTTGTCCGTGTCCGGGTATCCGTAAATTGAACATCCTTTTATACGTGAACAACGTCATGTTTAATACATGGAACACTCCCCTCTCTGCAATCATCAAAATATCGGTATGCTTGTAGTATGTCCAAAAACTAGTTTTGAACAGTTCAATATCATAGTAGTAGAGGGCCCACTCGTTGAGGTACGTCTGCCTACAGAGCCGATTTAATGTGTGGAGGACACAAGTCTTGAATAAAAAGTATCGTTGAGGTTTGTCGCAATTAAGAGGGCAGCCTTTTTCTTTCCCTAGCTGGTATATTTATCAGAGAATTCTAAAACTTGGAAAAAGGTGACAGATTGTATTAGATTCTCCCAAGGACACAATCAAATGGTGCATTCTATCGGCCATCGAAAGCAATTACAGGCGTAGGTAGGGGCGGGAGGAAAAGGTGGAGGAGGGCTAAAGCTCCCCTAGTCAAAAATGTGAAGTAGCCTTCCTCGCCCACACCTTACCACTAGCCTAACCCTCAATTCAGGGGCGAAAACCCTTTGTTTTCTACCATAAATATTTCAAAAAATGTCAGAAATTTTTCTTTAAATTTGCTCAATATGTTGCACCAAATTGCACCTAGGGACCCTCAAATATTTAAAAGCTGCCCTCCCCATAGCCCTCCCCCTGAAAGGAGATCCGAAACAACGCTCAGCGTCCCCCTGTCCACTAGTCGAGAACAGCCTCCTACGCCTATGAGAGAAATAGAACTAGACACTGAGCATTGTCAACGTTCTATAACATAAAGAGGGTACAGGCTCGGGGTAGTCGTATTTCTGGGGAAACAAATGCCCAGCCCACGACAAACGCATCCGTGTCAGTGAAAAATCGCTCACAGAGTGATTTTCGCAGAAACTAACAAGTGAACGGACAAGGAAGGGATGAATAGGTGCTTCAAGTTGCTATTCCTAGGATACTGATTTCTCATGGGGCAAGTCTGGCCACGGACAGGGATCACTGATGAATGGGTGGCTAGCTAAAAAGTAGTTTTTACGATGAAAATGGTGAATGACTTCCATACAGCTGAATATATGTTCATGCAATCATTTGAATTGGAATGTCAAGTTCACTAATATACACAAACACATTCCTTTGATAGGCATTTAACTTAACATTTCAGTATTTTACAAAATTAATCCTTTTTAATAAGCATTGTGATAGCCTATATTAAAGTGAAGTAGATTAGCTTGTGGCACATTTTTTAAGAAACTATAATATTAAACTGAAATTATAGCTCAGTAAGTCTCTGATTAAGATCATATTTATATTACAATGGTGGATGAATGTTGAGAAAATACACTACAGTGACAATAAAGTCAAGTTAATCATAACGTCAGGTTAAGTTTTGCAGCTTAAGTAATAAGGCGAAAATCACAGGGAGGTGGATATGTATATATATAGTCACCTCTTCCAACCACCCCAGATCTTGTACCAATTCGATTCCTTTCTCACAACTTTTACGGGCCAGACGGATTTGTTCCGACGACCAGGATTTCGCTAAAGTTTCCAAGCAGATTATTTCTTTCTTTGAACAACGCCAGTATCCACACCCATCACACACACACTTTCCTCCTGGACTGCGCCACCGTTAAAGAATGATATTTACAGTCATCAAAATGATTCATTTCCTGAAGACCTCCCTTCTTTACAAATTTCACCTTCCCTGAGGTACGCAACCGACAACCATACACCAAAGGCAAGACATTGAGCTAGAAAAGAAAACATGAAATTCACAAAATATTTTTGAAGAATCAATGCCAACACCACAATGACCATTTTAAGTACTTCGTCATTTACAAATGGTGATGGCATCTCAATACAGGATACTTCCTGTCCGACCTCATACAAGCAAAAAACTTACATAGATTCTGTGATGCCTGGATAAAGTATAAAACCGATTTGGTTATCAGGCAAAATTATACATCACACTTAGTTCATATATAACAATTCGATATATACACTAATGGCCAGCCATATTTCCACCCCAGTGGTTTGCAATCTGGGGTATACAAACCCCAAGAGGTATGCGTGATCCAGCGGTGAAAGAAATATTCTTGCTGAATATGCACTGTTTTTGGTGAATATGAAAGGATGCACGTGATACGCAACAAATAGGAGATGTTCCTTTCACAGTTAGATGATGTTCTACGCCCTGTACTACATTCTTACAGTAGCACAATGGTGTAATCATCTGAGAAAGTCGTGCGCACATTTATATTAAAATTGTGGCAATGCTGTGCTAGACTTGCGAAAACGGTACTTTTGTCCAATGGTACCCATCAGGGGTCCTGTATACTCCGCCGGTATGTCGATGAAAAAATGTTCAACACCCGATCTGCCTTTTCACACTAGGTCTGCAAAAAATATCGTATGAAGATCATACCCTAATGGCATGTTGGCTAAAACACAGAAAAATGGTCCCATTTTGCCCTACGAAAAATCAGAGAAGTGCAACAGACAGAAATTCTTGCATTCTCCGAGGGTGAAGGAAAACTTGAGATAGCATTAAAGTAAGACACAATTGGACATAATGAGAACTGTGCTTGGAAATGAGGATCCATATTAGTGGAAAAATGTACATACAAAATGCAGGAACTCTTTTGATCAAATCAACACCCTGTAAGTGTGAAGTTGTGCATTCGGGAGTTATTGGGCAACCTTGGTCTATCAACCCTGAATACGAAAATGTACCCATTGTGACTTTATACATGTCACAGATGGGCTACAGTACCAAGTCACATGACTGTGTCTTGATACATTGAGCAATGACTACACCTTTAATAGCCACAGGTTTTGACCACATAATCAAGTAGTTAATTCCCAGAAAGAACTACACAGTGCTCTTCAGAAAATGTTAAACTTGTCTGATCTTTTACCTCAGCTTTGATGCCATGGCCAGTCGTCTATCCCCAAAGGACTTAAATCCCTCAAATTAAATTTAGCCTTTGAAGTGGTCTTGGATCTTTCAGCAGAGCTTTGATCCATTAACTAATCCTTATTCCTCAAAAGCTTTACCGATTGGTAAATCTTTGATCCACTAGTGAGCCCTCAATTTTTATTGAGGGCATTTTAGCTTAAAGAGAATTAGACCCTGGAGTAAGTTTTTCTCTAGAAGTATACTTTGCAAAGGTGTGTTGGCCTTTCTTAGCACTTGTTTGCTGCCCCAAAATTCTGTGCCCACCCCACCCCCCAAAAAAAAAATTTCAATAAAAGGTCTTGTACTGAAGGAGGAAAAATTTATTACAAGACCAGCACTTTTGGAATACAAATATAAGAAGAAAGAATGGAAACTGGCACCATTTTGCATCTAGAGTCCTTGAAAAAGGCAAAAATTTTCAAAGGGGAGGGTCCACACCTCCCCTTTGACCACTCCCCCAGGCTGGCAAAACTCCAACATCCGTGCACCCCCCCCCCCCCCCCCCCAAGTTGGTTTTTCTGGCTACAGGCCTGCTTTGAATGGAGTCAAAACTCCTACAGAGAAGTCATAAATGACCCAAGACAATGTACCACAGCAGTTACAAATTGTCCAAACTGATACCAGCCAATTGATATATAGTGCAGGCTTCTACATGGCTGAGGTGCCAAACTACCAATGCTAGACAAAGTGTTGTGATAGACTGACAAGACAGCTCTTAAATGCAGCAAAAACTAGACTAAAACTTGCCAGTTGTACTACAATACATCATACAAACTATGACAAAACAAATATAGAATGGGAAATATTGTTTTTGTGCATATTTTGAGACTACTAAAAACTTCCCTCAGAGTCTCAAATTCCAAGGAAATCAAAGTCGCTACTGGACTCCCCGCTGGGAGTCACAAATCTAGAGCTTACTACCAACTTCTAAACAATACTATAGGCTGTCAGCCCCCCTCCCCTCTTTATCTCCAGTACTGATGAAAAAGTCAACTGCATCTCAGAGTGTAATAAAACTATGTGCCTAGACACTTTAAGGTTCCACATCACTATATCCAAGTCACCGACCAGCATAATTCCCAGTGCAGTATTGACATAAATTTGCAGCCATTAAACTCGCACAACTTAAGTGCAGGTTTGTTGTGAATGTGAAACTAAACCACTTTTTGCATATTACAATTACTTCATCACATACGATTTCTCAGAATTAAGTACTTGAACATGACTTTTCATGTGAACACAAAAAGAATAGAGTACTTATATGAAACATCTAATTTTACTTGACATTTACGTGTTCAAACAAGCTCATGTTACAAATTATGTAAGCCTGGTTTTGAGGACTTCTAGTCTGCATAGCTAGCTGTAAGGTATCAACCTACATGAAGTAGCCAATTTGAAGCTCAAACTACACCTAGGCTTAAGAGTTTAAAAATTTAACTTCTGATTGCATTGGTCCCCTTTGTAGTACTGTAGATTCAGACTTAACAACTAAGACTCAGCAGTACTATCTGAAAATACTGTCTCTACAAATTTTGTACAGTTCTGTTGTCAGAAAACTTCCAAAGAAGCTCAGCACAATTTTGAACCATGACCTCCCTTCATGATTGGATGACAAATTGAAGATAATTGAAGATATGATCAGTTGGCCTGACGATGCTACCAAAATAGGTAGCAAAAATTTGCCACTCAAACAAGTAAGCCCAGAAGTTTTGATTTATAATCAGGTGTGGATCCAAGGTGGTGGGCCTCTGCCCCCCCCCTTTTTGCCACATCAATAATAACAAATACACAAAAAATAAGCATAATATTAATCCTGGAGAATATTCAAGGGGGCTTTCAGCTCCCCCTTTTCGAAATTTCTGGATCCGCACCTCATAATCCTCATTATATAACATACCTGGATGAATACTCCCTTCATATTCCTGTAAATGTTTTTTTTTACAGCACTCCTTAGAAAATGTAAAGTTTAATGGCACCCAAATACCTTCAATGCATGTTTTGTGTTCCAAATTACAATACAGTCAGACTTTTCAACCTGTTTTTGAAATCTGAATTAAAAAGATTTATTCAGAGACACCATTTGCATTGGCCAGCATTTTGCATCAGTAAACAATATAGAGGTCCCCGTGGCCAAAGAAAGGTCACAGGTCAAAATGATTGTTTCACATCAAAGCAGTTCTAAATACAAACAAGGACTTTTAAAAGCTTTTCTTTTCTGATTCAAGCATAATTCTATTTGTTGTAACATTGAAGAAAAGTGTACATAACTTAAAGCAATTTTTGGATTTTCAAACAATGCAGTCAATTTAAAACCATCAACATTTTTTTATTGTTTAAGGAAAGGTTTTGACGCATTTGGTGTGCATGTCAAATTGAACATAATGTGTATAAAACATTCACATATGAACATGGATTGGGGAAGGGAAAGTAAGACATTAGTTGCAATTGCTGAAATCTATGCAGCCTAAATCACATGAATTTTAAAATACTGTACTACTGACCCATGCAAAATGGTTGTAAATTACTGTGTTTGTAAAACTACAGTTTGTCAAAGCCACCAAAAAATTTCAATTTGAATTTTTTAAAAACATAATGCTTGTACTGACTCATAAAATTAAGTGCTGGTAATAAAGGCTATGCTTGCCAACTGATAACAGAATCACTGAGGCATTCTGAAAATAGGGTGACCAGGACCTCTGATCCCAAATATGCATATTTCAGGAGAAAACTAATTAACTTCTACATAATAGCCAATATGATGATTACCACAAAGAATCATGATTACCATACATCATTAAACTTCATTTCTTTCTTAAATTAAACTTTAAAACATATTTCTCACATAATTTTCATAAATGGAAAACTATTATCTTTTTCTGACAATGATAACATAATACCATTTTGGTTTCTGATGGAACCTCAGAATTGAGAGTTTTACACTAGAAAATGCCACGAAATAAAAATGTCATTTCCACCCCAAAAAGGCATTAAGAGTAGAAATCCCTCTTATGTAATGGGTCCTACCATTAAAGTGCCCCACAGCTAGGTCACCTTAAATTGGGAAGACTAGTGGAAGACTAGTGAGAGCTAACCAGTAGATTTCCATCCATTGGACATGACTCTAAAGGCAGACCACTACATTACTCAAGCATAATCAACTTAAAGAATTGTGCGTCTCATTGTCAGTAACTCTTGGTCATCTGAAACTTTTGTAAGGTACACTATTCTCCAGACACTGGACCTATTATTTTCAATGTACTTTTCTCAACCTTGCTAAAAGAGAAGATTCATTCTGTCTTCCCTTCCCCTCAACCAGCCCCTCTTAACCCTATGGGAATTTTGTAGAACCCAGAAATCTTAAATCCTCTATTTTGTTTAACTTAGTAGTTAAATAGATCATACCCTCTTGACGAGAAACACCATCTGGTAACACAAAGATACCTGTAAAAGACCATAACTGTTTATCTTTTACCTTCGTTCTCTCCTTCCAGCAAACTGCCTTCCCCTAACCCCTCACTTTATCCTTTGATGGAGCAACAGATATCATTTTCATATTATGTACCTGACCCTGTCTATCAGTGATTTGTGGCACCAGGTAACAGGATGGCACTCTCCATTGTTGACTGTGTTATACCAGTCCCCTCAAAAAAGGTAAAACAGAAATCCACACAATCAAACAAGCAAAGATAACAAAGCCCACATGGCTTCTAATCTTAACAAGTCCACAAACTGTCTCTTCCATTCCCCTCAGCTTTCCTCCCCCACCCTATCAGCTTGGCCCTACCCTCACAACATGGTCCTCCTCTCTCACCATTACCCTGTTATAAATGTCACAGACATTAGGTTCACAATAACAATCTTACTTTGATTATTAATTAGGTGCATGGCATGTTGTTAAGGGAGGCACCAGGTGAGCATCTTCCATTACTGATTGTGTCACACTGGATCCAAAGATAAATGCCCCGATGGCAATGAAGACCAATGACATTGCCGTGAGGTACTGTCTCTTCCTTTCTGAGGTAGCGGAATGCTTGAAAATAAATTGTAAGAAACAGAGACCTGAAAAAAAAGAGACAAGAGACGCAAAATTATGCAGCATCAAACTTTTGAAGAGACTTATAACTTCAGACTCAATTATACAGCAACAAAAACATCATACTTTGGTAAAGGTGGAGATACTTTACCCAACTTTCTACTGTTTTATGACTGTAAGCACGCACATACAACTGTAAGAGTTATATCTCTTTCTAAAAGAGAAACAGCTTTTTCCACATGTAATACCAGGTCGATAAAATGACACTTACAACTCAGGCAAGTAAATTCAACCTGTGCTATGGGCAGGGGTGGTGCCAGGATTTCCCCGACAGGGGGGCCAGCAACCTAAAGTCTCAACGAAGGAAATAAAGTGCCGAAACGATGTTTGAAGGAAAATTTTGGTGCGCCAAGCGCACCGAAAATTTTGGACTCTTTTTGGAGAAAATTTGAAAAAATTGCCGGCATTTTCGATGGAAAATTTGAAAAAATGGGGCTTTGAAGAAGAAAATTGGAAAATTTGGGGTTTTTATTGAACAATTTGCCCTGATTTAGACCAAAGTGAATCGTCGGGGTGACTGGGCGTTGTCGGGGACTACATATTTTATAGTATACATAACAGCTCCCCGACGAAACCGAAAAATTCCCCGAAGGAGGGGGACGGCCTTCCCCGACAGGGGGCCATGGCCCCCCTGGCCCCCCCCGCTGGTGCCACCCTTGGCTATGGGCCCAAACAGGTACAGTAAAGGCAGTAATATCTGTGGCACTGACCATACCCTGCAGTTCCAAAGTTGGATTCCCATAAAGGTGTAAGCAAGGTGTTTTCTTTGTTCTATTTTTTTCATCCAAAGCAACCTTGCAGTTTTCCCTGCTGAGTGCTGATTTGACCTTGTTACTTGAAAAGATTACAAACATGCCCTGAAGAGGTGAATTGAAATCACCTGACCTACACTTTTAATTTGCAGGTCAACAAGTTCTAAAATTTCTGTATGTGAAGAGCCTACAAAAACATAAACAGATCTTTATGGTCTCCCTCTGTGGTGATCAATAATTGACTCTCTGTAAATAGAGCTGGGGTGGTGTGAAAATGCAGGTGGTAATGTATACTGCACAGTACAGTACACATGAAATTATGAAACAAAAGCAAACTCTCTTGTCCAGTAACAGTTTCACCAAAATTGACATTTCAGATACTGTATCACTTCTTTACATGATTCAAGATGACGTCATAACTTAACCCTACCACTTCTACAGACTTGCCAACTCTCATAGTTTCACCATGAGTCTCACTGTTTCGGGCACTGTCTCACAGTGGAAATGCCAGATGACATGGTGAAAATCACTTTGAGGCAATGCCAGATAAGCTTCCTTACTTAGACTGACATCAGTTCTTTCCATCGCTTGTTAAAGTTATTTAATAGTGAATCGCAAATGTACCATTGTCAGAAAAGTGACTAATTTTTTCAAACAGTAAGCTTTGTACATGGCATCTCAACTTTTATTGAGTGGGCAAACAAAAAACTTCAAATTCTTCCTAGTTTAGAAAACACTTTTCATAATAACGTATGAATCTTGTTTAAAATCTCCAGGTTTGAGATGCGATTTCCACGGTTTCTTGCGAGAACCTAAAGGTTTGCTGTTTTCAAGATTGGCAAGTCTGCTTCTAGTTTGTTCACTTTGCTGCATCCTAGTGTGCCCTTAACATGGTATATGCAAATACATTTCAAAACTTCTACCAGAATGTACAAAAATGTAAAAAAATCTAACAAGGACCACTAAATTATTACATTTAACCAGAATGCAAAAATGCATTGTGGTTTCGATGAATATAGCACTTAATGTGTAATCCCAAATAACGCCAAGATGTTCTGTTTCTTTCAGTCATTGGTTGAATGTGATCTTAAAGTGCTGGAAAATTACAGTTTCATGTTCATATTTGACCTTGGGAATTCTCGGGAATTTTTGCTCAATGGCCTTTGGTGATTTCAGCTGGCCTCTGATTTCTGACAAAACCCACAGGGGTTTTCTGATGGATTAAATGCAACACCATGGGAAGTATCCAACCTTCCTAACTTGAGCTATCTTGTAAACAAGGTTTTCAGAGTTTGACCCCACATGATCTTTGACCTCCACCATAAAAATAGGGTACTTCCTCTCACCATAAGTCATCCACATACTACCTATGAAATCTATCCAAACTTCCTACCTTGAGATATCCTGTCAACAAGGTTTTCAGACTTTGACCCCAGGTAACCCGAAATGACCTTTGACCTCCACCAAAAAAACAATGTGCTTGTACCTCTGGAGATTATGCATCAACGTGCCAAGTGTGATATCTATGCAAGCTTCCTACTGTGAGATATCATGTAAACAAGGTTTTCAGAGTTTGACCCCTGGTGACCCCAAATGACCTTTGAAGTCCACCAAAAGTATTAGGTTTCTTCCTCTCACCATAATGCATTCACACACCACGTATGAAATCTATCCAAGCTTCCTACCTTGAGATATTGTGTAGACAAGGTTTTCAGAGTTTGACCCTGGTGATCCCAAATGACCTTTTGACTTCCACCAAAAATATTAGGGTTCTTCCTCTCACCATAATACATCCACACACCAAATATGAAATCCATCCAAGCTTCCTAACTTGAGATATCGTGTAAACAAGGTTTTCAGAGTTTGGCCCCTGGTGACCCCAAATGACCTTTTGACTTCCACCAAAAATATTAGGGCTAATCCTCTCACCATAATGCATTTACACACCACGTATGAAATCTATCCAAGCTTCCTAACTTGAGATATTGTGTAAACAAGGTTTTCAGAGTTTGACCCCTGGTGACCTCAAATGACCTTTGACCTCCACCAAAAACAATAGGGTTCTTCCTCTCACCATAATGCATCCACACACCAAATATGAAAATCTATCCAAGCTTCCTAACTTGAGAAATTGTGGAAACACTGTTTTCAAAGTTTGACCTCTGGTGACCCCAAATAACCTTTGACCTCCACCAAAAACTATAGGGTTCTTCCTCTCACCATAATACATCAACACACCAAGTATGGACTACAGTTTATCCAAGCTTCCTACCTTGAGATACTGTGTAAACAAGGTTTTCAGAGTTTGACCCCTGGTGACCCCAAATGACCTTTGACCTCCACCAAAAACAATAGGGTTCTTCCTCTTAATATGGGGCATCTACCTACCAACTTTGAGAACTGTCAGAGTTTCTCTTCTTGAGATATCGTGTAAACAAGAAAAGTGTCACAAACACACACATGCACACACACCCATACACACACACACACACGCCATCATGACTGCATAGGTTTCTCTTTTCATCGAAACCAAAAACTAAAGCAAGTCTATTTTTTTCACCTTCCCAAATTTCAGATATCATGGTGGCCTAGTGGTGAAGGTATCAGACTCAAACACTCAAACTAGCTTTTGTTCCATGTTCAACTTCTTCTGACAGCAATGCTTTTCCCTTTTTCAATTGCAATTCTTGCAAATGTTTTTTACATGAAGTACCAGCATGTAAAAGAACATGCGACGGTGGATTTACAGGAAATGCTAATTTAAGCTAGGAAAACTAATGCTACAGAATGGGTTTAAGCCTGTGCCAAATATTAAAATCTCTGGTATGAGCATCTAAGCTCATACCAAACCACCCTAGATTTGTATAAAAAGAACATGCGATGGTAGATTTACAGGAGGAAATGCTAATTTAAGCTAGGTAAACTAATGCTACAGAATGGGTTTAGCCTGTGCCAAATATTAAAATCTCTGGCATGAGCGTCTAAGCTCATACCAAACCATCCAGATTTGTATAACACCAGGAGTGCTAAATGTTGTTATAATAATGGCAAGTCTGGTACATTACATGTTTAAGATTCTCGTCGAGTTTACTTTTGAAATCATAGCAAAAGTCAGTCAATGCTCTTCTGTGAAATGAAATGTCACACAGGGTTCCCACACTTTTTGGTGAATGAAATTCCAGACCTTTTCAAGACCTTTTCAAGACCTTTCCATAGTTTTTCCAGACCCAAGTTATCACCTGTGGTCCATACTATAGCTGACAAATTAACACACCTACAATGAGGCATAGGCCTGGGCATATGCTAGGCCTAAATTTATTTACCCTGTACTAACTTTGGTCTTATATCTAGCTACCAACATAATCCCAACCACTGAAAATGACGTTTTGACCGTGTGTGATACCTCCACTTCTTATTCTGTTGTCCTCAGCTAGCCAAAATGTGGATTTCATAGAAAGGGCCTTAGGCCCCACATGGGACCTTGGACCCAAACATCCAGAAAAAATAAACAGGTCACTAATCAAGCATCCTTATGACAGGTGGTCAACTGTTTACCTCTGACTGAAAGAATTAGGGTCAACCATTTTGCAGTATTTCACACGATGGATGCCACGGCACATCTTGGACCTTAGGCCCAAAATGTCTGTACAACCTGAAGATACCACCAACCAAGTATCATTATGACAAACCATCAACATTGTACAAGAGAATCTGTTGTTGAAGGAGCCCTTTGCAGCTTTTCATAAAATGGGGTCATAGGGCCCACATGGGACCTCGACCAAAATTCTGGAATACCACACAGATCACTAAAACACCATTAGGCCTATGACATTATAACATCTCTTTAACACTGAAAGGTGGAAAAGTTAATCACTTTGCAAACTTTCGCAAAATGGACCCTACGTCCCATCTTTGGCCTTAGGCCCCAAATTTCTGAACACAGGTGCAGGTGCGGTACTACTTACGGAGTATCATTATGACAAACTATCAGCATTGTACAAGAGAACATCTGCAAGAGAAGTATTGTGTAGAATTTCATAAAATGGGCCATAGGGCCCGCATGGGACCTTAGACCAAAATTTTCTGAACACCTTAAATGGCCCACCACCCAAGGGACATTATGTGCAAGTTTCATCGAGATCCCTTGAAAGATGTGTAAATAACAGCCACTTTGCAAATATTAACAGACAGACCGATAGAGATAAATACTGTATATACAGGTCTGTGATCACAATTACACATACCAGCTTTGCTGGTATGAGACAAAAATTCAAACCATTCACCCCATAAACCTAATTGTCACATGCCAGAAAGAAGTGACGTTATCAATAATTATTGTAAGATCTTTTAAAATTGATGATGATAAGTAATTTCTAACTTTCTTTAACCCTGGAAATGTTGTCCAAAATCTTTGCTCATGATCCCTCCGAGTCCTTTAAAATTTCAATTCAAGATGCAATTCACAATACTGTGTAGATGTTTAAGTCTCAGGGTAGCCAACTCAAACGTAAAAGTGAATGCCAGCCAAAATTATCCAGATGGCATTCATTTCAAAAAATAGTTTCAAGGCATGTGTAAAATACTTTCACTAAGCCCTGCTTAACGGTTTCGAAAAATTTTCTTGCATATTTTTCCTGTACGATACTTTTTCTTCAGTTACTTGCTTTGGCTGCTATCCTATCCTAACAGGTTTGCATATGGAGATATATCAAGCTTAGCCTAGTTTCGTGTTTCAAAGTAAGACTGAGTGACAGGGGGTGGCAGGTTTGGTTAATATATTGCTTGGAACGTGCAGCAGAGCTAGCGCATGATCGTGATACAGTATACGCAAAGTGAAATTAACGTCAGGAATCTATGGCATAATCTCTAATTTTATAGAACCAGTTCAGCCTTCATTCACTTACTTCCTTGACCACTGCAATAATTTAACGCAAGAAAAATAGTGAACAACATGATGAAGAAAATTTCCAGACCTGGTGGGCAAATTCAAGAACTTTCCAGGCCTGGAATATCCCCTTTTGATTTTTCCGACCTTTTCCCGAATTCCCCGACCGCATGGGAACCCTGGTCACAATATGGCCCACTGCCTTTACATTCAGTTTATTGCTTCTGCAGTGCTTAGTTCTTCCATGGAGCTTGTTGATACTTTGTTAGGTTATCGAGTTGCTTATGAGGGCTATCATTTTGTTCCAAAATTGGTTGGGTGGACTTTAACAAAACTTGGTCCCTTCATTTTTATCATTTTTAGTGGGAGCTACTTGCTTCACAAAATGGCTAATGCACTACAGTCAGTAGACATGTAAGTAGATAGCCATGAATATACTATGTTCACTGATCGTTCGCTGGCATGTACATGTGCACTTTTTTGTATTGCTTTGGCTTATTGAATATTCATATGTTATTCCACTCTCATTGGGTTGTTCAACAAGGGGTAGGATTGGATGGAAAATATTGTTTACAGGGATTATAGATTTCTATACTTTTTTGTCATTATTCTTATGACAAGTGAACTACATTTGGCAGAATAACTTCTTGGAGGGATCTAAATTCATCTTTTCTGTTCAGCTGGACTGCTTAAATGTTATACCAATATTTTGGAAAAAGCAAATATATATTCCCTTTTGTACAACACACCCACTCACTTTAATTAGAGAGGCTGCTTCAGATAGAAAAATGTCAGAATGGTGTTACCTTAAAACGAAAACCCACCCTTACTATCACCCCATCTAGCATCGAGTCCCAAACCTCTCAATTTCTAAAGCCACATTGTTTCAAATGGCACTGCATTAACTACTTGGCCATAGCCCCCCAGTCAAACTCAATTGTTTGTAGCCGTGTGAAGATTGTGGCGTCACCACTCAACTAATGATGGAACGTCTCACTTCATTCTTGACCATGGACCTCTAATCTGAACTAATATTAAGTAATCTCTCAACTAGTACTCTCTCAAGCCCAATTCAACATCTGGAGACATCAAAAATATTTGGTGAGAGAAAAAAAAAGCATTTACAAAACCCACCTGGAAAGACAAAGATAAAAACAGCCGCAAGACCTCCAATTGGTGATATTACCACATGTATATTTGGCAAAAATATGGCTAAAATGAGAGAAAGAGAAAACCAAACAGTCGTCTCGATAAATCTTCTCCTTCTCTCATAAGGATCATCATCATCATCCTCCATGTCTTTAATACTTTTGTACATCGTTTCAACTGCTAACCTGTAAGAAAAGAAAACCTTTCATTTGCATGGTGCATATACTGTAAGGGTTGGGCGACTTCAACAATTTTGTCACTTGCATGCAATATCAACTGTGCTCTTTTGCAAACCTCATCTTTCTTTTGTTCTACTAGGGTCAAATCGTACTACAATTCCCACTCCCTACTACTACTTTTATTGTTTAATGTGGATTCAGGTTGAAAACATCAACATAACAGTCTCCTTTACTCCTTTCTTACTTGGTGCCTCCTGCTACAATAAATGGTTTTAGCCTCCAACTAATTGGTTGCATTAATATGTAGACTGCAAGGCACCTTCACTGTATTATTTCAAGGTGTAGTTGCAAGAAGCTGACAGCTATATTTTGCTATCAAGCCCTAAGTATTTCCTGAAATAAGGATAAGAAGTTACGGTCTAACAGAGATAATGTGCTGTTACTTTCAATAAAGGTGAGTAGGTAGTTATGCTTTATATTTAAAGTATATATTCAAAATAAAAACTTATATCTTGGTCCAGGGCAGGACCTTGAGGACAACAAATTTCTGTGAACATTGATGACAATCCCCATTAACATGCATTGTTCAAGCCTCTCAATAAGTATAGTATATATTAAAAATGTCCCTAAAACATTCTGTCACTGTCACTTTAGCAAAATGCCATGGTTTTTTCCATGCCTAAAATGTGACAGTACAATTTAAGAGACTCTCTTAGTGACTCTTTAAGAGGCTATGGGAGCCCGGTTTTATGTACAGGTATCTGCTTCTCTCTCAGAAAAGAAAATGTGCCATAGAGTATATCATCTCACTACATGTTCAGTAGTACCTACCTGCCACAATAATGGAGCACTGGGTACGTTGTTAACATGTTGATTAATATCATCACCCTTGCTACTGTTACATATATATTTTTGGCAGAGTAGGTTTGCAGAATATCAGGACAAACATTATAGCCAAATGTCAGGTAACCAAATACACCTGCCAGAATGTAGGCCAATGAAGAAATCCCTGAAGCAGTCAGAACAATTCCACTAAAGTTGCGAATACTTCGATTCCTAAGACTTCCATAAACTGGAACAGAGCTAAGGTGACACTGATGGAGGAGAATGGGAAATTTTAAGCCTTTCATAGTTATTAATGTTAATTCTGTGATATACATTTGTGATCAATGTTTGGCTGCAGAGATACTCCTAGGAAAATCTCATATTCCACCACCCCAGTAGACCAAAAGTCAGGTGGGGTGTATCAAGCAGGGTCAGTGATTACCAATGATTCAACCAGTATGAATGTCACATAAGTTGTATCAAATAGCGTAAGTTTCACTGGAAGTCGTACAGATGGACCCTTATGGAAAGGCCCAGCTCTATTTTGTCAATGAATGGTGATTTTGGTCTGTTACTAAAGACACAGCTACAGTATCTTCCCAAAGGATATGAAGGGTGGCTTGTACATTTAATAACTTCATGAGGATAAAGCAATTCCTTGCATTTCCACTAAGTTCTATGTACACATCGTGCTGGTATAAGTATGCAGATACTTGTCCACCAAAAAATGTATGCAACACTGTGAGATATGATGAAAATGCACTTTTATACTGCAATATCAAACATCTACTGACCTGAAGTACAAAACAAACCAGAAAGCCAAAAGGCTTAGTGATTCCTTGCCATATGGATATATTGTAACAAATATGAATCACCCACATGACAAGCATGTGATCCCTCATAGTTATCCTACTTGAGATATCGTGTTAACAAGGTCAAAAGCTTTTGAAATCTTGTGACCCAAAATGACCTACATGCTAAATATAAACAATCTACTGTCTAAGAATGAGATCCCTCATAGTCCTTAAAATATGATGTTTACAAGGTTTTGACCTTTTGTGACCTCAAATGACCTTTGACCTCTACCAAAAAAAATACTGATTATCTTCTCAATATGGTCAATACACAAGGTAAGTATGTGATCCCTCACAGTTACCCTTCTTGAGATATCATGTTTACAAGGTTTTTGACCTTTTGACCTCTGGTGACCCCAAATGACCTTTGACCTCCACCAAATATACTAGGGATCATCTACTCAATATAGGCAATCCACATGATAAGTATGAGATCCCTCACAGTTACCCTTCTTAAGATATAGTATTGACAAGATTTTGACCTTTTGACCTCTGGTGACTCCAAATGACCTTTGACCTCCACCAAAAATTATAGGGATCATCTACTCATTATGGGCAATCCACATGCTATGTATGCCATCCCTCAGAGTTATCCTCCTGGAGATACTGTGTTTACAAGGATTTAAACTTTTGGACTCTGGTGACCCTAAATGACCTTTGACCTCCACCAAAAATTATAGGGATCATCTACTCAATATGGGCAATCCACATGCAAAGTATGAGATCCCTCACAGTTACCCTTCTTGAGATATCGTGTTTACAAGGTTTTGACCTTCTGACCTCTGGTGACCCCAAATGACCTTTGACCTCCACCAAAAACAATAGGGACCATCTACTCAATATGGGCAATCCACATGCAAAGTATGAGATCCATCACAGTTACCCTTCTTGAGATATCGTGTTTACAAGGTTTTGACCTTCTGACCTCTGGTGACCCCAAATGACCTTTGAGCTCCACCAAAAACGATAGGGACCATCTACTCAATATGGGCAATCCACATGCTAAGTATGAGATCCCTCACAGCCCTTCTTGAGATATCCTGTTTACAAGGTTTCAATCTTCTGACCTCTGGTGACCCCAAATGACCTTTGACCTCCACCAAAAACTGTAAGGATCATCTAATCAATATGAGCAATTTACATGCTAAGTATGAGATCCCTCACACTTACCCTTCTTGAGATATAGTGTTTACATGGTTTTGACCTGACCTCTGGTGACCTCAAATGACCTTTGACCTCCACCAAAAACAATAGGGTTCATCTACTTAATATGGGCAATCCACATGGTAAGTATGAGATCCTTCACATTTATCCTTCTGTAGATATTGTGTTTACAAGTAATTTCCAGCATATTTACTATTTAACCCCTGGTGACCCCAAATGACCTTTCACCTCCACCAAAAAGAATAGGGATCATCTACTCATTATGGGCAACCTACCTGCTAAGCATTAGATCCCTCGGAGTTTCCCTTCGGGAGATATCGTGTTTACAAGGTTTTGACCTCTTGTGACCCCAAATGACCTTTGACCTCCACCAAAAACAATAGGGATCATCTACTCAATATGGGCAATCTACATGCTGAGTATGAGATCCCTCGGAGTTACCCTTCTTGAGATATCGTGTTTACAAGCAAAGCGTCACATACACACACACACACACACACGACATCACCATCGCATAGATTCCTTCGGCCTTCGGCAAGGAATCAAAAAGTAAGATTTATAACAAACCCTTTTGAATTACCATATTTCAGGACAACTTTATCCAAGTTGCAAAAATTTCAATGATTAAGCAGTTTCAGTTTTTCTTCATGGTACTTTGTTATAGCATATTTGAAGTGTCTGCTTCATTTTTTATTTCACTTCAAAAGTTGTTAAATAATTCAACAATATTTTTGAGTCCTGTCTCAACATTTCATACAAAGAACTACATTAATCCACCAAAACTGTAAAACATGAAAAGGATCATGAGGACCTCTGCCCTTCCCTAATAAAAGGAGACAGCAGACCCTAATTATTCAAACTACTGTATCTAATTGTGGAAGGACTTATACCTCATATGAAATATATAAGCCACTTAAAATATATTTTTCAGCGATTAGAAATAAAGAAAAGTGTGATGTGACAAAGCAGCATCACTGGTACTGAAGAAAAGCCAAAGGGGAGAAGGTTTTCCCAGCAGGTTTAAAAAAAATTGCTTCATTTTAGGCTCCCTAAACACAGATGATGTAAAAGTGAGCTTGTGTTATCTAAAGATGTTAATGTTACGCTGATGAACTCATTCGACTGCAAAAAGATCACCATGTCCAGGTAAAGTTGGCTTTTTTGATGTGAGTGACATGTGAATGGCAGGAGTCATAACCTGGCACTACAACTGAACATATGCACAGCCTTGTCAAGTCTTTTGCACTTATTAGAAACTGGGACTTTGCATAATGGTTTAACTCAAATATATGTGACATAAATGAGTCATTGGTCTCTTTCAACTTTTTGGAGTAGTACGGGATACTGTACCGCAAATTTCTTTGCTGTCTAAAACATCAAACTGTCTGATTCATGTGCAGTATTTTGTACCTGAAAGCCAAAGCAAATAGTTGGTATGGCTGCAAAGACACTGGTCCATGAGAAGTTACCATCAAAACTGGGATTAAAATCAGATTTGTCCTTTCTGATGAAGAAGTTAATCACAACTACTACACACACATAGAGACTTGCAAAAACTCCAACAGAGCTGAAAAAAATCAAATGAAGAATAGAATTTCAGAAACTATACACTCTATAGTGCAAATTTTAACAATACTTTGGCATCTACTCTAAAAGGAACCGTTTATATCATGCAACCAACAAGAGTTGTTTACTCAACACCTACAGTATTGTAGAAATTAAAATTCCCTAACAAACGATTCATTGGAATATACAATATAACATACCACAATATACCTGTTGAAAGTCCAATTATTTCTGGTAGTATAAGCTGAAGTAATGATCTGAATCATAGCTTAGTATAGCATCTATAGCTGTAAGAGGAAGGGGATGGGGAAACAGTAACCCTTTCCGGCAGAAATTTGTTATTCTTTGGCAGAACATATATGCTACTGTACTTTTCACAGAACACGCTTAAAATCTGGAGCAGAGGTAATCCTCCCCCCCCCCCCTCCCTCCAACTCTGCATCATTTGACAGCGGCCCCATATGAATATGATGTGATGGTTGCAGTGTCAGCGTTTCTTGTTTTAAACCCTACCAAAATTTTCCGTTGATCCCCTAATTATCTGTGACCTTGTGTACAACTTGGTGTGTAATGTTGAAAAAAGTTTTCAAGTAGATAACTGTAACTTCAGGAATCAAAAAAAAAGCCTAAGGAAATATCAACATGACCAAATGAATGAATAAACCAAGGGTAAGACAAGAGACATCTAGCCCAAGTAATAAATCACCCAGTTGGGACAAACCTGTTATGCTTCAAAGCATGCTACAATGTACAGTCCTTTGTGCTACCTAGCACTGATTCTGCAGTTCCTAACCTAACCTGGGATATTGAAGCATGAATTGAGAGAACAGAACAGGAAAAATTGTCCCAACTGGGTGAATAAATTAGTAGCTAAATCTATACTCATGCTGTGGCTACCAAGTACTATAATTATCTTGTAAGATGGCGGAATTGGAGGGGAATCATAGTCTTTATTATGAATCTTTCTCTTTGACTGCTCTATGTTCTGACATCTCTTTGATCCACCATCTCTATGTTCAGACACCTTGGGGGTAAGGGTAAAAGGTTAGAATGAGAGATTAGGTAAGGGTCAAGGTCAGGAAAGTCATAAAATTAGAAGCCTTTTCCTAGATATATCTGGGAAATGAAAATAAATTGGACAAGTCAGTCAAAGACACAAGGCTGAATGTACGTAGTAATGGAACATAGAAACATACTGTAGAGGTGTTGGAACATAGAGCTGTTAGAACATAGAGGTTATGGTACATAGAGGTGTTGAGAGATAGAAGGGATTGAACATACAGTAGAGGTACTGGAAGATAGACGTGATAGACCATAGAGGTGTTGAAACATGGAAATGTCAGAACATGTAAGTGTAAAGCTGCGGTCACACTACAGCGAATTCGGATCGGATTCCAATCCGATTTTTGTGAGTTTTTATTAAAATCTCCTCCAGTTCAGGTCAGAGAGAACCCAAAATTTGCCAACCTGTGTAATTACTGTAAATGGTTTCTATCCAAGGACTACGAAAATTAAATTTATACGAATTATTTCGTGACGTCACATCGACAAACAGCTTTTATCGGACTACGCGTGTCCGATAAAAGCTATCCATCGATGTGACGTCACGAAAAAATCAGTTAACATTTCATTTTCATAGACCTCTGATGCAAATCATATATTTACACTGGTTGGCCAATTTTGGGCTCTTTCTGACCCGAAATGGAGAAGATTTTAATAAAAACTCACAAAAATCGGATCGGAATCCGATCCGAATTCGTTGTAGTGTGACCGCGGCTTAACTCATCTCAAAAACTATAGGGCTACTTCTAGTCATTATAATGCAATTACAAGCTAAGTATGAAAAGTACCCATGTTCATTACTGTATCCTGAGATTATTTTACCGAACAAGAGTTTCAGCTTTTTACTTCTTGTGACTTCAGATGACTTTTAACATGCACCTAAAACAAAAGGGTTCTTCTAATCAATATAATGCACATATAATCTTCAGTAAAAAAAGGTTTCCATGCTTTCTACACAGGCGCGTAGCCAGACTCTTCGGCCCAGGGGGGCAAAATGAAAATTTTCGTCCCAATTTCATGACTTTCCAAAGTAACTGTAGAGGTGGGTCTCTCCCACCCATGAGGCTAGAATTCAAAAGGAGGATTTAGCCATCAGGCGACTTAATACTTCTTTATTTTTCACCCGGGAAAATGGCCTTTTCCCGGGGAACTTTGGCTAAACGACCCTATTGAATTCTAGCGGCATGTCCACCATTTGCTTTGGGTCCAGTATACCCCCCCCACCCCTCCAAGTCCAGAAACTCTGGAATTGTAAAGAATTGAGGCATGGCATGGAGATACAATATCGCCTTGATATTCAAATGGCCTTATCAGTATACAAACTGATAAAGTCATGTTGATCACAATTTAACTATTTTCATAACGCAGAAGAAATGATCGATTTGATGACGCCAGAGTGCCCTGTCAGTGGTAAACTGGACGTAAGATTGAGGAATTTTTCCAGGGGGATCCATAACCTTTCCTCACAGGGACCTTTGAAACATTATCCAAGCGGAGCGCCACCACCAGTTGGCGCGAAGCGTACACGGTAATATTTTGGCCAATATGCCTTCCCAGATTACAGGAAATGACATTTCCCAGGTTATAAGTTGCACTTAAAATCATCAAATATTTTTTGGTTTTAAGATTTTAGGAGGATTGCTGCCACAGTCAGCCACACCAGGGGTCCCCTGACAGAAAATTAAAATCTACGTGGACAGAGGTAAGATTTATCACTTCAGCCTAAAATGCAAAATATTGGTGGAGCTGGCGCATGTTTTAGTGTCTATGTGGGCTTACCCTGTGACGCGACGAGCCTGAACGAAACACTTAACTATTTAAAATGGAACTGGATGTGCACTACAAACAACATAGAATCACAATTTGATTTTTTTATAATTACCTGATTTGGGATAGGCTATTGGTAGGTCAATATGATGGTTACGGTGATAGGGTGAGTGTAGATGGGAGCGGATGGATTATGCTGGGAACTACATGAGTCTTTGTAAGGATTAATCCATTTAAGATTTTCATAAAAAACAAAAACGAAACAAGCACGCCGGAAAATCCTTTTTGAATTAAGAGAGCTTGCCCTGCAAGGCATTGTTTTCCTTCAAATGTCTAAATTCCTTTCTAATTTATTCTCGTCTCTCCTCTTTCCCGATCTTTTTTGCTTGTTTGTTTCCTTTATTTTTCAAAATTTGTTCCTATTTTCTGCCTAGAGGAGATGGGATCCTTACCCTCTGGATCTGCACCTGTGAGTTAGAATGATGGTAAATGAGGGATGCATAAAGCTTTGAGTAAATTCTGATCAAACTGTCCTGTAAAACTGACTAATGACAACCTATGCAATTATGATTTATTTGAGCAAAGCGCCCTGAAAAGACCATTTAGTATGAATTTCCTTGACATGCTTCACATTGCAAACGTTATCTATTATATTTAAATTCACAACTAGTTTCTCTTTACTTGGCAACTTTTCTTGACCCACTCATTAGGGTTCTGATACCAAACCCCAATTTGTGGCAATGCACTGGAGAGTGGCAACTGACTCTTTTCCACTCATTATGTGACTTTAAAAGAAAATCCTTTTGATAAGGATGAAAAGATAAAATCGTGATGGTAGCTGTCATCCCTCCTACTCCCACACTGACAGCCTTTCTTTACATCCTCGTCTTTCTCTCCCTCTAACTCTGCTCTGCTCTGCTCTAAATCATTGTCTGTCCTTGCAGACTCCCTTGTTGTCTAACGCTCTCTATTCCCTTTCCTAGTTCCCTCATTCTTTCTCCTTCCCGTGCACAATCTGCCTGGCTTCATCCCTCATGCCAGTTTCTGCCTTCTGGGCCCTTCACTTTTTCATTCCCTTAATTCTGTCTTTTCCATGGTCCAGAGTCCTGCCTGTTTCAGTACTCGTCCCATCGATATTTGAACCAGTCTTCTGCTTTATCAAGCCCTTTTCCTTCTCTCCATTCTTTCCTTCCATCGTTAATAATTCCTATTTTTATTGTTATTTTATTTTCCTTCCCTTTTTCTCCTTTTTTCATTTTTCTTTTTTTCTTCCTCCTTCCCCTTTCCTTCCCTCTTCTTCCTTTTTTCTTTCATTTTCCATCATCCCGATTTTTGTTTGATTTTTTGCCGGGGGGGACTCTGCCCCCTGCCCCCCCTCTGGCTACGCTACTGTTTCTCGATACATTATAGCTTGAGATACCATCTTGCTTTTCAAAGTTTTACCCTGGGTGACCACAAATGATCTTAACCTCCACCAAAGACAATAGGGAGCTTCCTCTCAATGTAGGGCATCTACAGTATCTATCAAGTACCAGGAACTGTCAAAGTTTCTCTTATTGAGATATTTTGTTAATAAGCTGTTTCACACACACATACTGTACACAAACAGGCACACACACACACACATCCCCTTATGAGAGCAGAGGTTTCTCTTACCACAGAAGTCTAAAACCAAAGCTTACCATGTAAAGTTCAACTAAGAGGTTTTCACTCCCGTTCATCACCATTGCCTCCCCACTTTACCATCCTTTCTTCTGCATTATACAGTGGTAGGGAAAATGTAGTCCTCTCCCCCTCCCCCATTTGAATTAGTGTACCCTGTCACCCTAATTCAGGAATGGCTCCTATCAATCATGTGACAGTGTTTTTGTTACCTATGTACAGTACTAAAATCCATGCAGCATACTGTACTCCTTGGTTTACAGTACCTGAAATATTCAATTTGTTTGTACACAAACATACTGAAAGATACATGTAAGCGGAATACTGTAAGAGGAAATCTGTAAGATTTAGTAGATATTTGAAATACTGTATCTGTATACTTGGTGCGACTGCTTTTTCCTTTTTATCTCACAGTAAATCAGGTACAGTAATCCTAGTACGGCTACTGTATACACATAACTGAAATTAAACACTCAGATGAATATTTTACCTTGGATACTTCAAGAAGTCCACTCTTTTAGGTAAGCATAATGGATAGAGTATGAGAATCCCTAATAATGAGATTGTAAATTTTCTTTTGGCGAAGATAGTGGAATGATTTGTCGAATGGTCCATTGACTGCACAACTGCAAAACAGAATTGAAAGAAATAGTTGACACTCTACAGAAACTGTGGTAAACACTGCATGAAGAACCTTTACTATGCTGTAACCTTCTGTGTTTAGCCTGTAATTGAATAGTATACCACAAAAGGAGAGGTACAGTAAGAAAGGTTAAGTTCTCAAGTCAACCTGTTACTGGGAAACTGGTTTAAATGGTGGTAACAACAAAAGGAATACTCTACCACAGACATAATAAATTGTACCTGGGAGTATGCACAAGGAAGGTGTCAACCTACATTGACCCCCTTGGCGGTGCACAGCACTGTGCAATGGTACGCGTAAAAATACAACTCTCTGTATTAACAAATAGTTAATTGCATTATTAAATCAAACCATTACCCTTGTGGCTATGTAAATAAAGTTTCCCTCTATTTTTTGAAGCAATTGAAAGGATTATAGGCATTGCCTGTGGACAGTGTTTTTACTTCACCGTACCAATGAGATCAGTGAAAAACTTCATCCATTCCGTAGGCTAACATCCCATGTACAGTGCTTCTACAGACCATTGATACATACTACAACCCATTGCTGTTTTTTTTTTTTCCAATTTGGTCCTACAGTCCATGGACTTTGCAAATTTCTGTATACAGTACTGTGGCATGAAGTCACAAGATTGCTCAGAAAATAATTGGTCTAGAACTGCCCACTATCGTAAGCTTGTTCAACGAAAGAATATGTCCTAAAGTCAAACACATCATGAAAGATACAACGCCCTCATTAAACAGCCAATACAACTTCAACAGATCAGGATTGCACCTATGTGTTCCCCGTAGCAACAGAGCTCGTTATAGGCAGTCATTTGTTCTTTACTCCATTCACCTCTTTAATAGTAAAGTTACAAGATAATCATGTACATTACCACAGGGGTGGATGACATGTTGCTGATGTGTACAGGGCATTTTTTATTTTGGTGTACATACATTTTTGTCCAATTACCATATATTTGAACTGTTTGCTCTTTTTTCCTTGTAATTGTTGCTTGTGCAGCTATTGTATTTTTCCAGTGTGAAACAAATTTCCGTTTTACAGACAATAAACTTATCATACAGGGGTCGAAATTTAATTTTTTTTTTTGTTCCACGGAACAGCGCTTTTTCCAAAATTACTGTTCCGGATCAGATTTTACTGTTCCGGAGCACAGTATCTCGGCATACGTACAGTTCGTGCACGCGTGCAACTGCAAAGGTGCAAATTGCATTGCTGTCTACTGCATTTGAGTGGTATGACTGCACGACTTGAACGTAACGTGGGGAGGGTGAATTTTTGCCTGCAGCGGGGATTAGCCTGTGGGATATCCTGATTTTCTTTTGGTTCTTATTTTTTAAGCACAAAGTTATCGCCAATAATTTTGCATTGTCTTGAGACCTAACATTGCAGTGTCCCACAACCTACTGTAGGATGAAATACACTCAAAATTGATGCAGAAGGCACAGCAAGCAAGGAAAGTGGGATTTGAATGAGAGCATAAAAGTTCCACGGTAAAGGAATATTTTTGCTTGATTCATCCTTTGCATTGCGGTTTATTGCTATAGCAAAGCAATGAGTGTGTTCTCCAACATATGAGTGCACATACTGTTGTTATTTTCTCGCAGCAAATTTACGTGAAATCGTTCTAGTCGTATTCTTCGCCATAACCTTGATTCAAGTATCATTCCACACAGTAAGTCAATGGGAAGATCTTGCGAAGAAAAGCAAACACTTAGGACCCATTGACTTTGGTTGCAAGATATCAGCAGTCAGAATTGCTTTTAGTCATTTCAAATTTCGGTGCTTAGTTGCTAGCTTGGAGGGAATATTAATACAAAACCCCCTATAAAAAACACAATGAAGTGCAGGGAATATCAATGAATAGTTAAGAGGCCATTTGGAACATACCACGCAAGACAAGGGGTGATGCAAGATGACCTTCGCTTGTAGGGCAATAAATGACATACTGTACTAAAAGTTTTTATGTGTTTGGTAGTAAAACTTCAGTATGTGCGTTTACACAGCACTGTACCATGCAGCATAGGGAATAACACGTGCAAGTAACTGACTTTAATTGATAACGGTGGAACGAGATTGCATTTCACACTTAAGCCAAAATTTACCGGGATTTTTATACTCACGGCGTCATTACTTTATCAGAGATTACAGTAGCATGTGCGTATATTTATATGCACTTTGCTTGTTGTGGAAAAACACTGTTCCACGGAACAGTGGCTTTTGAAAAGTTACTGTTCTGGCACTAAAAGCACTGTTCTCGGAACAGCGGAACAGTGGGAATTTCGACCCCTGTCATATCATGAAGGCACTAATGAGCTGTAAAACAAATGGTCTGTAGTGCAGTCAGTACCAATGGAACGTTTCAGTGTAGTGACCAATAAGCTGTTAGGCAAAGTGTTGCCTCTTTCACTGTTTTTACTGCAGACTTTCTGTGAGGCAATCTGCCAAATTTGGCATTCCGTACTGTATGGTCGAAAAACACCACATGGACATTCTTTGAAAAAATGCGTAAAAATCATGAATATTTTAACTCTGCATTTTATGAACACTAACCAAGTTTTTCATCCAGTTATGCTATACATGTGAAATCTTTGGCATAAAATGTGTATTTTTCAAGAATTTCCAGTAGTAAGTGCAGAAAAATATGCATTTTTAGGGAAATTGGCAGACAAATGTAGAAACACCAAAAACATATGCCAAACTATTCTTTGATCCTTCTTTAAAAATTCTGCACACCAACACCATCTTAAAAAAGCCACATTTAGTGGTCTTGGCATTTAAAATGCCAATATGACAACCCTAGCCTGCTATAGGAGATCTACAGATTATAGTACCAATGCACTGTTGGACTAAAATGCAAAAAAATACTTTATGGCATACAGCTAAATTTCAATACATTGAAATTACCAGAAACTGTCCCAATTATCTTTCTGAGAATTCTTCCCAAAATGTGAGACATTTGTGTAATGTATACTTCTAAGCATTCTGGTCACCGCTTGGCTTACAAATTAAGTTTTACTCTGCTTTGTTATGACAAAACCTTATTCAGAGTATATTTAAAAAAATGAACAGGTGGTACTGTACATTTGAAGCAAGCCCTATAGCCCTACAACCCATTAGTCCTACAGCTTATTGGTCCTTCACTTAAAGGAGTTTGCCTGAGACTAAATTTAATGACTTCAAAAACTGCAGAAAATTTTTTTGCTTTACAGTAGCAGGTGAAAACCACATCTCAATAGTATGTAGCATTTGGAAGATGCTTATTTTCAAAGAAATGTATTTTTTTCTATAGGTACCATGCATTTAAGGAAAACCTGTGATGTCATTGCAACACAGTGATTAGACATACTGTAGCATTGCATTTTTTTTTTTTTTTTTGATGATCCTCTAAGGCAGGGGTCGAAATAAGCCTTCAACCTTTGGGGGCCAGCCGGGCCACTAGTCCATGGAATGTAGGGGCCAAATGAGAAATCAAGGGGCCCAAAACTAACAAAGAAAAAAAGACTGTTAAAGTGTACGGATGCTTTGTATGTGCTTGGAAACGTGTAGTACAGGTATATTTAAGCTAGGCTATAAGTACTGTATATGCTGAAATCTGTCCACACCCTCTTAGACCAGTACTTAACAACTATACATGTTGCATGTAATGTACATTTTCAAAATTTTCTTGTAATTCCGGAATTTATTCCCTGGTAAAATGAAGGGCACTGTCCAATTCCCGCCAACCAGTCAGTCATGAACGCTAAGTATTTGCCTGAGCAGCCCACCCGTAGTACGGCAGGTTTTGCAAATCCTCCGTCACTCATTCATCATTGTTTATTATAATCTGATTGGGAAAACCCGACATCGTGCATATGTGCAGTCAATGACCTAGGCCTACAGTATTACTCATGAATGACATCGGTGTGCGCCTGCGTGAGTGATCTTCCGTGTTGTGACAAAGCAGACTGTTAATGAGTGATGTGAACTGATTTCAGAAATAATGTGTGTTTTGCAGGTTTTGTAGTGACGAAATAGTTTTTAGTACGAAATACTGAACACAGGCCGTGCGAGATGTAAGATCGTTTACTTGTGGGTGGAGAGGTTCATGTGCAGACTGTACAGTTATACTTGAAATATTTAGGAGCCAACCGGGCCCCTTTCCCTGTAGAAGCTACGGGCCCGAGCGAATTTCTAGGAGCATCGGGCCCACGGGCCCCCGTTATTTCGAGCCCTGCTCTAAGGGACATTTAACAGCTTTCTGTTTTCTATACCCCACATATGGTGTAGTTTCAAGATAGATCTAATGAGAAGATATTCAAACATTTCAACAGTATAAAATTTCAAGGACTAACAGGACATTCAATTATGAAGGAAAAAAAAAAGAATCTAACTCAATATGCACACTTTGCATTACATTTTCTGACCTTGATGAGAACTGGAGGTACAGTAGTGTACTTTTTGACAGAAATGGCCAATCTTTAAAAATGAGATATCTTAAGCTACAGCATGAGCAGAGAATTGGATGTGTGGTTTGGAGGACATGAATTGGATTTATTTTGCTTTTTCACATGAAATCCTTGTGAAATGCCACCGGAATATATGCTTTTGACCCCTTCACGGCCAGCTACTGTACTGTACATAATATTAAAAACTGTATCAGGCTTACAGTACAAGTGATAACTTCACTTTCACCCTACTGTACCCTTTCACAGTAATACCTTATTCAGTGTATACCAATTTACTTCCTGGTGAGTGAGGCACAGTACACATAAACCTTCCATTATCTATAAAACTATATTTGTTTTTTACGCTTTATACAGTATAATATATTTGTACAAGATTTAAAACACAAATTTGTTGTGTTTTCATTTTCTCTGCATTACAAAAATAAGTCCACTTCAAGCTGCTTTTTAATGGAGAAGCCTCATGTGAGATTTCATTTCACTTTTTCCTTACATGTATTTCAAAGAAAGTTTTGCTCTCATTGCAGGTTCCTTTAAAACTGCCCATCTGTTTGTCATTTCCTTTGCTGTATTTTTGTCTGAGTATGCATCATCAGCTTTGGCAGAGTCACGTATTAGTTATTGTGCCCTTCATACTGTGTGTTCATGCAAGTTTCACATTCCATCGGCATAATAAAATACATGCTGACACAAGCAAAATTACTTCACAGGAAAATTAGATTTATCAGAGCAAGACAATCTGAAGGTATATGGTACAAATTACTACTGATAGCTGGTATCATAATCATTGGTTATACAGTGCTATACTAAAAACAAATTAGAAATTAACAGAAGAAAAACTGATATACAAGACTGAGGCTGCAAAACAGACTTACTACAAGTCATTTCCTACAGGTGTTAACTCCAATTATAATGTTCTCTATGATCACAGAAATGCAGAAAATCTTTCTGGGCCCTGGGCCCTTTTCGCCTGAGAAAACCTAAACTGAATCCTGTCTACGGACCAAATTACCAGTTTCTCCAATAATCTGCCCACGAAATCAGCTTTACCCAAATTCTAGGGGGATACTGACTCATTCATAGTCTCCCTTGCTGGAAACCTTTTCACATCACAAAGACCAGTGTTCAGGATTTACACACCTTGTCCAACCAAACAAGATATGTATGAAGATTCAATTCTAAATGTGTTGCATGCATATTTCAAGAATCTTAGTGAAAACTGTGCATTTCTACCATTAATTTTAAATCCAGCACTGGCCATTTCCAAATTTTTAATAAAAAGGAAGGCACACATATGAAAGTTACTATAAACACTTAAACAGATACCAGTAACATTGCATACATATCAGGGTTTCCCCTGGGTTTTAGAGAGTGTGAGGTGGTATGAGTCCATGGGGGTAATATGATGCCAGCTTTGGTACCGTCAGTGAGTGAGAACTATCAGTGCTTCCATAGCTAGTACAGTACATGTGGCAAGTATAGCAAATTTCTGTGAGGTGGTGGCCAAAAACTGTGAGGTGGCCGCCTCACAAAAAGAATGCCAGGGGAAACCCTGCATATTGCTACCACACATGAACACTGGTACAGGCTCATTCAAGATGGCCACTGGCCCCTCTTATCTGAGTATAAAGTTTAGATTTGCTCAGTGATTCCACATTAGGGCTGTGACCGTGTGACAACTGATTGTCAAATGATGCACATGGAATAAACCTTTACAAAAAAGCTAGTACCGTACTATGGATTCATTGCAAAAGTCAGTTTCTCCCCCTTTTGTTATCCATCTCAAGATGTGTGGATTCCACCAATTTTTGTCCAGCTTACCTTCTCTGGAACCTTTGCTTTTTTGAATCTCTAAATCTACAAGTCCCTGTGTTCCATGTCAATGTTTCTCATACATAATTTGACAACTTAGCCTAAATGACCATGAAATACCATATGTACAGTATAAGCCCAAATAATATAGACCTGCACTTTGACAAGGTAGGCTGATAATTATTATTCATCACTAAAAGAGTGTAAAAATCTTGTAATTAAAAGTTAATGGATTTACTACACATTTACAGCTCTATTTCACATACAGTAAATGAGGAATCACTTGAATCACAAACTAAAAACAATTGGCAAAACAGCATGTGAGATTCTGAGAAAATAAAGTCTTAAATTCTTTCTATTTTGTTGAGCCATGTATGTTACATAATATGATTAAAAATATGTTGTAACAGTAGCAGTTGAAATAGATTTTAGTCCTCCACTTTGGTTTTTAAGTTTATGGGTATGATTTTTAGTCAAACAACTGATTGGACAACAAATCAAAGTGTGCCTCAAGACAGCACTGAACCAAGGACAGAGCGACCAAGAGCTGGACTGTCTAGCATTAAAGTATGATGTCTGGCTACCCTATCTTGAGACCATGAATTAAGTATTGGTGAAAATACTTACTCTTTTCCATTTGGTCCCCGATGACAATTAAAAAAGTGATGCATGCTCCAAAACAATACAGGATGATGCAAACTTCACAGAAAACTCTCCCTCTTGGACCACACATAGATGATACCACATCCTGGTATGTTGATGACCTCTTGATGTCAGCACACAAAGCAAGGACCAACAGGGAGCATATAATAAATACTAGCATTACCTGAGTAATAAAGTAATTTAAATTCATGTGAGTGACTTTGTCTTACACACCATGGACTTAACATGCAGAACAGTACTTTACAATATGCATACCAAGGATTTGATAGCAAAGAGACACAACGTATTAGACAGTTGGATCTGAAATTGTCTCGACCACCACCCAGTCTTTGATTTACCTGTAAGTCCCATCGAGATCCAGACTAGTTGCTTGACTTTGAGAGGTAAATGCTGAAGTTTATACTACTCCTGTAGAAATTTAACATTATTTTGCAAAAATGATGGTGACCCTAAGAAATGTCCTCCTCTTTTGCTTGAACTGCCAGGTTATCACTACTATCTCACAATTAAGGGCCAGGAGACTCCAACGCCCTTCCTTAAGAGCAGCTTACTCAAAGTGTCTACCATTTACAGGTACTTACCATTTGAAGTATAACCCCTGAGACCAGCAGAAGCATAGGCTGCAGGGAAATTGAGTAATCCAGCTCCTATACAAGCATTCACTACAATGAAAACAGCTCCAGGGAAAGAGGTCCTACCCTCTTCAGGTTGAGGGTATGGCCTAGATGAAATTGTTCCCAACAAGGAAACATTTTCTTCACTGCTATTGTAATCTGTGCTTGAATTCAAGAAGTTTTCATTTTCTGAATAAGAGTCTGCATTTAGTGATCCCATCATAAATGCACAACTGTTTTACAATTACACCTGTTCCAATCTTGATTCAGGAAAATGCCTTTATCCGTGGTACAGTAATGTTCTTCTCAAATGCAGCAAACGGACAAAATTCATGGCACATACTGTACTTCTTCATACGTACTGTTCAGCTTCAGGTAAAAACTGTATAAAAGAATGTACAGTTCAAACATAGCCTTACAGATTTGTTCCTTTTGAGAAATTGCAAGCAAACTGAACATTAATGTCATCTAATGAGGTGTGGAGGCTGGAGTATATGACGTCTGTTTTCCAAAAATTTTAAATTCTTATATTTGCTCCAAGACTCCACCTGGAGCCTGATCATGTCTTTTGATTATTATCCAAGACCTACAAGTAACAAACAAAAAAAAAGGGGGGAAATTATCATTCATAGTCATAAATTATTGATCTTGATAGATACTGTACCATAAAATATTCCTAGAATACTGTATATTACATACCCCAACCCCAATACCCCCAGGCATGGTTGGTCGAATGTGGGTCATTGACCAATGACAGTGTGACACACATGTCCCCCACTGTGACAATCTTGTCAGTCACCAGAGTGATGAAGAAGTTAGTCATATTACCTCACATGCCAGTCAATATACTGACTGAGGTGGTCAGTCATTGTGGGCATAATTTGTTTCCTTTTATACAAAGATGCCAACCTTCAGCACTGTTCCTCATGAATACAGTACCATTTTTCAGTCAATTTTGTGACTCACATGTCCATCAAAATTGCAAATTGTTACATTAGTTTGGCAAAATAAAGGTGGCCTATTTCACATAAGATGTCAGTCACAGAATTACAGAACTGACGGTACATCTATGTACTTTGTCAATGAAGTTTGGACAATGACTGTACTGACCATACCCAGGGTTAGTGGGTTGTATCATTCAATTGATACTGTAAGTGCATTATAAAGAAAATTCAGTGTACATACCTGTATATATTTGTGAGAGTGTGAGACCTATGTGAATTCTTTTCTGGGTGACCACTTACAACATCTTTCAACATTTTCATCTTTCAACGTTTCGTGCATTGATAATTTTGGGTGAACAAAATAAAAATCGGTGAAATGATTGCTAAACCTCGACGTACAGGTTTAAAAAGCTTGTGAATATTGCAAACATTGTTGTGCATGGGGAATAGAGCCAGTAATGAATTACATGGTTGATACTGAATGTGGACATGTTTTAACAGTAAACGAACATTTATTCGGGCCGTTTAACGCTTAGGAGATTAAATGGAAATAGACAGCCCTGGAACTGATTCATTTTAATGATAGTACTTAGGTTGGAATTGAAATGTAAAAAATTAGGTGTGAAATGGAGTCAAGTCAAATCATTGTGTGGATGTCTCAGAATGCCTGTGCCTGTACAAATAACTTCAATGCATTTGCAGGTTTGTGTCGCAAATCTGCAAGGCGTTAAAATTTTTGTATCGCCACTGTGCTTCATTGCATCGCAAACCACGATGCAATACCGGCTATTGCGGACCCTGTTGAACAGGCCTATTTATCACGTCAATCAACACACACTGAGTCTTTCTGTTGTGATAAGGTAATCGCGATTAATCGCTACACGATCGCAAATTTTTGTGGTTAAACATTTAATTTTTTTGCTACACCTTCACAGACCTAGCACCTATATACTGTACTAAGTATATATGGACTCTACCCAAGCTTTCTACCACGAGATATCTGGTTAACAAGGATTTCAGATTTTAACACCCAGTGGACCCAAGTAACCTTTGTCCTCCATCAAAAACAAGATTCTTTGTCTCATCATAATGCATAGACGCACTATGTACAGTATGAAATTTACATAAGCTTCCTTCCTCCAGATATCATGTTAACAAGGTTTTCAGAGTTTGACCCCATGCAATTACAGGTGCACATGTGCATATTACAGTAATCAAAAATTAAACAGAGGGAATGTGGGAAGTGGCATAATTTATGCTGGATAATGAGCTTTGAGTTTCCAAATTTCAAGTTTCTTACTTGCTAATACACAAAAAATGTACCAATGATATGATTTATAGCACTGAAACTTGAAAAAATGCAGCTCCAAGTCTTTGCCTTCCTTTTGTACAATTTGTATGCAGATGTGCGGCATGGTCTGTGGTATGCTCATCTTGTGGTAGGTACTGTAATACCGTGTGCCTTCTCACGCACTTGAACTGTGCTGCACTAGAACTTACGGCAACAGTTACAAATGATTATCATTTGGACAGCTTTAAATTTGCAAGTTTTGTGACTATCAGTGCTGATATTTTGGGCAGGAACTTAAAGAAGTGTGTATTTTTGGGAATTACAAAGTTCTTGCAGAAACTTGAAGTGTTCTTTAGCCCCGTTTTCAGATGTAAAATAATCGGTGGTGGTACTGTAATCTGTTGAATAACAGAATTTTACAGATGCCAATAATTTACCGAATGTGAGCAACCAGCTTGATGCCGACTCTCACAAAGACACCAGGCTACAGTATACTGAGGAACTGTTGTTGGGTAGCTCAATTGCCAATGAAAGAGGGTGGTTTATACTGGACATACAGCAATTCCACTGAGATACTGTACTGTAGTCCGGAAACCGTGGCACTGGAGCAAACTCACACTTCATCTGCACATCTGGGGCGGTCGCTACTGCACACTTCCACCTTTTTCTGTGCACATCCAAGATTTCTGCAATTTACTTTTGTACATACTTTCTACACTGGGCAGGAGGATTATCTGTGCAGAACTGCCAGGGCTCAAAATAAGCTTGACCAGAAAGCCTAAGGGCTTAGTGATTCCTTGCCGAATGGGGATGCTTTGTTGTACTGAGGTTTATCCCTCAAATTTATCTTCCTTGACTACATCATTTTACAATATTTTAACGATTTTTACCTCTGCTGACCTCACATGAACTTTGAACCCCACCAAATATAACAAAAAAGAAAAACGAAAGTGTCTTGAAAGGAATTCAACTCCAATGGATCTTGGATCTTGAAAATTCTTGGGAAATTTTGTTTTTTGACCTCTGGTGACCCCTGATGACTATCTTAGGAATTCTTGGGAAATTTTGCTTTTTGACCTCTGGTGACCCCATATAACAATCTTGGAAATTCTTGCGAAATTTTGCTTTTTGACCCTTGGTGGAACCTCAAGATTACGATCTTGGGAATTCTTGGGAAATTTTGCTTTTTGACCTCTCGGATAAACCCCAGATAACGATCTTGGGATTCTTTGGGAAATTTTGCTTTTGACCTCTGATGACCCATATGATGATCTCTGGAATTCTTGGGAAACTTTGCTTTTTAACTATAGTGACCCCGGATGACAAATCTTGAGAATTCTTGGGAAGAGAAATGTTGCTTTGGATCCCAGTGACCCCAGATGACAATCATGGGAATTCTTGGGAAAATTTTGTTTTTGACCTCTGGTAATAACCCCAGATGACCTGACCTCCCACCAAAAATGATAGGGTTTTTTTTCCTCTCAACATGGCAAATTTACATACCAAATATGAAAAGTGGCTTTCATTGCTATCTTGAGATATCGTGATTACAAGCCATTTACAAGGTTTCTGTAGTTCAACCTCTGGTGACCTCAGTTGCCTTTGACCTCTACCAAAAACAATAGCGTTCTTCCTCTCAACATGACAAATCTATATCCACCATTCCCATCTTGACATATCCCAATTTCAAGGTTTTCAGTCTTTGACATCTGGTGACCTCGAATGACCTTTGACCTCCACCAAAAACAATAGGGTTCTTTCTCTCAATATGACATATGTATATACCAAATATGAAAAGTGTTGGTCACTCCTATCTTGAGATATAGTGATTACGAGCTTTTCGGCCTTTTACCTATGGTGACCTCAAATGACCTTTGACCTTCACCAAAAATATCAGGATTCTTCCTCTCAACGTGATGAATCCATATACCAAATATGAAAAGTGTCGGTCATTCCTATCTTGAGATAGCGTGATTACGAGCCTTTTCGGCTTTTAACCTGCATCCTCAAACCCCCCCTTTTCTTCTCCTCCCCCTCTCCCTCATGCCGGTGGCCTCAAATGACCTTTGACCTCCACCAAAAACAGTAGGGGTCTTCTGATCGACATGACAAATCTGTATACAAAATATGAAAAAGTGTTAGTCATTGCTAACTTGAGATATCGTGTTTACAAGCCATTTACGAGGTTTTCACAGTTTAACCTCTGGTGACTTCAGATGACCTTTGACCTCTACCAAAAACAATTGGGTTCTTCCTCTTGACATGACAAATCTGTATACCAAATATGTAAAGTGTCAGCCTTTGCTATCTTGAGATATCGTGTTTACGAGCTTTTTTGCAGTTTAACCTCTGGTGACCTCGGATGACCTTTGACCTCTACCAAAAACAATATCTTCTTCCTCTCAACATGACAAATCTATATACCAAATATGAAAAGTGTCGGTCATTGCTATCTTGAGATATCGTGTTTACAAGCCATTTACAAGGTTTTCGCAGATTAACCTCTGATGACTTCAGATGACCTTTGACCTCTACCAAAAACAATAGGCTTCTTCCTCTTGACATGACAAATCGGTATACCACATATGAAAAGTGTCAGCCTTTGCTACCTTGAGATATCATGTTTACGAGCTTTTTCGCAGTTTAACCTCTGGTGACCTCAGATGACCTTTGACCTCTACCAAAAACAATACGGTTCTTCCTCTCAACATGACAAATCTATATACCAAATATGAAAAGTGTCGGTTATTGCTATCTTGAGATATCGTGTAACAAGCCGTTTAGGAGGTTTTCGCAGTTTTACCTCTGGTGACCTCGGATGCCCTTTGACCTCTACCAACACAATAGGGTTCTTCCTCTTGCCATGACAATCTATATTACCAAATATGAAAAAGTGTCGGTAGAACATTGCTATCTTGAGATACCGTGTTTACAAAGTTTTTGGTTTTGACCTCTGATGACCTCAAATGACATTTGATGGCCACCAAAAATAATAGGGGTTTCCTCTTAACATGAAAAATTCACATACTTAATATGAAAAGTGTCGGTCATTGCTATCTTGAGATATCGTGTTTACAAGCTAGGCGTCACATACACACACACACACACACACACATACATACATACACACACACACACGACATCACCATCGCATAGATTCCTTGCCTGCCTTCGGCAAGGAATCAAAAAAGGACACAGCCAAAGTCAGCAAATTTGCTGTCGGTCTACTTCACAGGACATTGACTGAGTGGCACCATGGCCATCAGTAAGGGCGTGACAGCCATGGCTGTCAGTGCTACCAGTTATTTCGAGCCCTGAACAGCACTATAAAGTCATATAGGATCATGGCCACTATAAGGCCAGCTGGGCCATTTCAATGTAAATGTAGGGGTGTTGCAAAATTTAATTTCACATTTTTATGGCAAAAGAAGTGTCGTTCTCATAATAGCTCAAGATTCTGAGACAATTTTAAAAGCTTAATAACTATGTATTCCAATAACATTTCGAGAATGACACTCTTAATCACTGCTATTAATGTAATTACGTATGTCCAGCAAAAGTCAAAAACTGAATCATCCCTAGAACTGTTCTAGCAGTAGTTAGTCTAGCCAACCTTTTATGGGTATAATGGCCACAACCCATTCACCATCATCGGTGCACTGCAGAAAAATGCACAGCATAAACACAATTACAGCTACTGGTACAGTATATCAACATAACATCCAACTTAAAACAAAATCCTGGCTACACACCTGTCTAGCTGTGGCCTGCAAAAGTTTTGGGATGAAAATGTTGCCCCTTTCAAAAACAATCACATGCAAGCTACAAAAGACTGTGCACCACAGTCCTATCAGGATTTTGACTATGCAGCAAAATTGTATGGTGCTACTGTAACTAATTCTGCTGGGTAGCTTGTCAATCCTACAAATGTATCCCTGAAAACCCATGAAAAAAAATGTACCCTCTCTGCCAGACTTTCCGTTACATCTTTCCCCTGTGGCCTATGAAGGAAGGCAGGTGAAATGTACGATGGGGGAATACAGACCTCACGCTCCAGCTTTCAAGGGGCAAGGCCATTTGGCCTCGGTTCAGTTTGAATTTTTAGGGCATCAAGGCAAGGGCAGTTCCAAGCAAAACAGGACATGACCCCCCAAATTTCAAATTGGTGCAATCATGATAAATTTGGTATCAAATAAAAGCTAAGAATCTCAAATTTTGCAATTTGCAAAAAATTTAATATTTTCATGTGAGTTACATATTGGAATTTGCATAATTAATTAGGTATACATCATTTATCACATTAATGCATGTAATAGCTAATTTTATGTACTCCTAAATACATAGAAATACATGACAAGAGTGATAAAACTGGACTGGTACATCATGTTTGAACTTTAGGGAACCAAACAGTAGCCTCATTTGTTTAATAACATACTTAGTTACAGGTCATTGACCTTCGGCAATTTCCATTAAAATCTGTCACGCTGTAACAGTAAATATTGATTTTTTTTCAATTATTTCTTCAAGAGGCATTTATTCTCAGTGAAATTATGTTTGCAAATCTAGGGCATTATAACTCATCAAATTCATGCACAATTTCAGTCCAACTGCCTTGTTCTTGTTAATCTATGGCTAATTAAATTGTCACGCTGTAACAAAATTGTTACAAGCGTGACGTTACAGCGTGACATCCCAGTGCTTTACACACAAAAATTTCTGCTATGTAGTTGCTCATGATATAATCTTCTGCCATGTTTCAAAATTGTGGTATTGCCCAGTTCTTATCTACACACTTACAAAGAATCTCATGAAAAAGTCTCTTTCCCTGACATAAACTTTACCTCACCATGAAGTTGGTCCTCAAGTTAGCACCTATCAAACAAAAGGATTCCATAAAATGGGCCCATTGAATTAGGGGTTCCTATTGTGCAGCTGGGTCACTTTTGAATTTGAATGAGTCATGGCTCAATTGTGGTCTCTGAATTTTCAAAGGTCAGTGGTGTCTGTGAGTTTTCTGAGGAGTAATTTATTCTAGATGCTTTTATTGTTCATACTGACTGTAGTACAGTTTGCATCATCAAGATGCCTATGTCAAACAAGGAAAGACAACAGAAGTGGCGACAGAAACAAAAGGAAAATGGCACTTATGAGCAGGTTAGGAAGAAATTTAGAGAAAGCAGAAAGAAGAAGAGGTCTAGTTTGTCTAACAGGGAGTTGAAAGTTGTTCGAGAAAAGGAGAGACTGCGTCAGCAGAAGTACAGAGCAAAGAAGGTTGAGCAGCCAATTGTTGGCACGAAATCACCACTTATGTCAGCACAAACTTTGGGAAAAGCTGTGCAACGTGTTTCGGCTAACTTACCCAAGAGCCCTCGCAAACGGAGCAGAGTAGTAAAGGCTCTAAGCAAGAAATTTGGCACTTGCCACCATGAAGAAACATCAAAGAATGGGTCAGGTGGATACAACAAGCTTTCTGACAAGTCTGTGGAGACCATCACTAACTACTACTGTCGTGATGATATATCATGGCAAAGCCCAAACAGAAAGGACAGCATTTCAATCAAAAATGGTGATGAAAAGAATCACACACAGAAACGCTTCATGTTGATTACCCTGAAAGAGTGCTATGCTCTATTTGAGAAGGAGTATCCGGGTATAACTGTTTCGTTATCAGCATTTTGCTCCCTTCGCCCACAACATGTTTTCTTGCTGCAAGATGTACCTCATAATCTATGCCTCTGCAGGTATCATGAGAATGTTCGTCTTCTTTTGGAGTGCCTGAATAAGTCGCTGTCACAGAACATTGAAACTCATTTCTACGACTTCCTGGAAACTATCGTATGCGACCAGGAGAATGAAGACTGTATGCTAAGTAAGTGTGATGTTTGTAAAGATAAGTTTGATGAGATGTACACCATCGCAGAAGATGAATCTATGCAGCATGTGAAGTGGGCCCAGTGGGAAACTGTTGAAGGCCGTGCTACAAAAGTCATGAAAAGCGGAACTTTACTGAATTGCCTGAAGGCACTGAAATCGAAGCTACCAGATTTCCTAATTCACACATTTGTGAAGCGCAAACAGAGTGCACACTTTGAAGCAGAAAAATCTAGAGCAAATGGTGAGCATGTCGTTCTTCAGGTTGACTTCGCAGAGAATTATACTGCCATACAGCAAAATGAGATCCAAAGTGCCTATTGGTCCCATAACCAAGTCACCCTGTTCACTGCATGTGCACACCTTGATAACAAAAAAGTTAAATCATATGTCATTGTAAGTGATGATTTGGTCCATGGAAAATATGCCGTGTCTACCTTCTTGGATCATCTGATCAAGGATATCAAAAGTGTTTGTCCCACAGTGAAATCAATTGCCTTTTTTTCTGATGGAGCTGCCAGTCAGTTTAAGCAACGTTTTCTATTTGACAACATTACACATTACAAGGAGTTGTACAACATCGATGCTACCTGGAACTTTTTTGCCACAAGCCATGGGAAAGGGGCTGTTGATGGTATTGGCGGCAATGTGAAGCGGCAAGTATGGATGGCTAGTAAGGCTGGAGCCATTGTCACTGATGCAATGTCATTTGCTGATGTAGCTTCCAAGCGAGCAAAAGCAATACAGATCATCTATGTTCCAGCACGTGAGGTTGCTGATGCCAAAAGTATGCTGGAAGCCAGGTGGCAAGATGTAACTGCTGTACCAAATACACAGGGAACTCACATGGTACAAGCCCTAGGCAAGCATGTTGTACGTACTTCTATGTACTCAACCCGTGGCATCTATCATGAACACAACTTAAAAGATGATGTAAATCTACAGGCTTCTTCATCATCAAACTCAACATCAAGTTGTCCAGAAGAGGAACACCACCCTATCCACATCGGTGATTTTGTGTTGCTAAAATACACAGCAAAGAACAAATCCTTCAAGTATGTAGCACAAGTAACTGACATTCACAGTCATGAAAATGGAAAAACTTATGATGTCACCCACCTCCGCAAAAACGATGAAGAAGGTATGATCTTTGCGGAAAAAGATCTAACTGATAAGTTAGGTGTAGTCGACCGAACGCTCACAAATCATGAAAGTGTTGCCGGCTGCATACATGGATAGACGAGGCCGTTTCTGCTTCTCAGAACCCATTGATGTCAGCGATTAGATACAAATTTGGATTGGACACTATTTTGATTAGCTGAACTTCATGAACTGCAATCAAATTGATATACTTGCTGCTGCAACCCGTCTTTTTTTTGGGGGGGGGGGGTGGGGGATTTCACTTGATCACTTTTCATACTGTAGCTCGCCAAATAGACTTTGCATTAGGCCTACAGAACATTGCTTAAAGGAAAATTGCCCATTTTGAATACTACTGTACATTTATTGCATTTTTTAATACATTAAATCTTTCAATCTTGATCATCAACTGTAGCAATGCAACCCATTAATGTAATGAACTATGGAGACTATATTTTACAGTAACAATATTTTTTTTAAGGACTACAGCAGCATTTCAGTTGTTCTGTTGAATAAGTTATAATACAGCGACGGCATCGATGCGTTTGTACTTAAACATCTTGGATAAACAGTGTATTTAAATATTGGTGGGAAACATTTCAGAGAAATAGTCATAAATTTTTCATACATTTCATGTTTGGTTTCAGGGTGAAATTGGCATTTTCATCATCAGGTACTTAGGTTACAACACTATGGATGTCACGCTGTAACAGAATGCTTACTTCACTTTTTCTTTGAAATAGTATTATTTTGAAAACAAGTATGTAGGACACAAAAATGTCACATATCAGCGGGTAAGCTAAAGATGACTAAAATCAACGTGATATTGTGGGTAACTTTAAAGCAACATGACATAACAAATTTAACTCATTTCAACATTTCTATTTCTGCTTATAATTCCTATTGACTTTGTGTAAAGATTCGGTTGTCACGCTGTGTAACGGTCACGCTGTAACGCCACACTGATTGACATTTCATTTTCATAATTTTAATTAGCTTTATAACACAATCATCTCATGAAGGTTGGTCGTATATAGCACCGCAACTCTATAGCTAAAACACTACAGGATGCCTATAGGAGTTGTCAAAAGTATGGCTGGTGGTTTAAGTTCACGAGGGTTTGGGGGATACATATGTTTGTTCACACCCACCTAGTCATGTCCATTTTATGTCACGCTTCCTGTAACGCTGATGATTTATGAGTCATAAATCATAAATATTGAAAGATCCATATCCAGGGATTTTTTTTTCTTGTGTTCAGAATAAGAACATAGGGCTGTAGGTTGTTTATTTTGTGTTTACCGTTTAAAGGTTTTGTCGATAAATAATAAAAACTTTGGGATAGAACCATTTAAACTTTGATAAAGCCTTCTGATTGTCACGCTGTAACGCTTGGAACTGCCCGCAATCAGTCAGGGCACTAGGGCCATTCTCATTTCTGAACAAGGGCACCATTTACATATCTTTGCAATGCATGTCCCATAAGTTTTTGTTTAGAAAAAAGTTGTGTACCGACGCATTAGCCTGCTGTAAGCAGGCTATTCTTGAGTTTTATCAGCTACAAGTTCATTTCTTAATATTTGCTTACCACTTATGTACAGTATATACAGACGAAGTTTAATACCGGACAATACAACAGCCTGCCAACTTTCTAGCCAATCTCATTTCCGAGACAAAAATAACTTCATGATAATTAATGCACACGTCATCAGCGTTGGTAAGGGGTGGAGTCAACATGAGCGACCGGTTGCCTCGCTACAGCAGACAATTTCTTTTCATATACACGTTATGCAGTGCAGTACGGCTATTACTGTGTCCTTACTGGCTTAGCTGCTACCGTGTACATGTACAGTATACAGCTAGCAAGGAATGTTGTCATCTTGTCCATGCGAGGGCCTATATACAGGCCAGTTTGTACGAACCGGCAAGATCTGGGACAAGATCCTATGCATAACGTTAGGCTTGACTTTTAACTGCAAGGATTAGCTCGATTTTTAGCCCATACGTGATAATTATGTACCTTTTTAAGATGTCACTGTATCTTCGGAAACTGTATTCCTATGTGTGAATCATCCAAGACCTTTGATAAACATGAATACTCAGTAGCCGTGAACGCCATGTGACCTTATGAATAATAATCCATCCCGCATTTTGGGGATTCGTGTAAATGAAAAGTGGACGAAGGTTTGCAGACTCTGTATAGCATACATACTGTACAAGGGATGTATTATGATTTCTGAGAGAGCGCCATCTTTTGGATGCTGCTACAGAGTCTGCTCTGCAGGCTAAAGCATTGGCTTTGCAGTAGTACGGGAACGTAGTAGAAAGAAATGCATGCGCTCGAGTGTAAACTATGTGTGGTATATACTGTACTTAAAACAGAGTATTAAGGCACGGAGGTCATACACTGAAGGCAACAAGGGCAACTTTGGCCCCAACTATTTTATCAGGGCACTGCGGCAAACAGGGCCAGATTGGAAAGTATGGCACTTTTCACCGAGATCTCGGGTTTGCATGAAAACAAATTGAAGTGTTCAATGTGCAACAAGGTGTCAAATGCACACTTCAAGTGTGTACACAAAAAGTCAAGAGTGAAATAAATACAGTACTTGAGAGCAATATTACAAGGGATCGATACTGGATCACAAGTTCCAAATATACCTCACTCCAGGCCAGGGGTCTTGGCCGAGTGATGGCGGACACTGGATACATCATTCAATCATGTCATCGGAACATCATGATCAGAACTTGTGATCATCCAATAGGCCAAGTCAATATAACATACTGTAGGCCCTAGGCTACTGTACCTACAGTAGGGTTATACGAGGCAATTCCCTGTCGGCTTAAAATATCAGGTGTGCAATGTGAATTTTCAAGTGTGCAATAAAAATCTAGAAAAAATCTCGGGTGTGCAATTGCCATGCTTTCCATACTGGAGACAGGGAATGTACGGCAGCAATGGCCTCCATGGCCCCCGTTAAATTCGAGGCCAGGGGAATAGGTCTAGGCCTAGTCCCTTTTCCAATAGTGGCTCTAATTTAGAATCAGTGCCCAGAACTGAAAAGGATTGTGGGGTAGAGTTTTGGTGTGAGTAGCCATAGTAAAATGCCATTGACAAAAACCATGCACTCCAAAATTATCGCATCCTTTGTTGTAATTCCAATTTGGAAAAGCGTCTAGCCCAGGGGTCTCCAAACTGTTTTGCTTGGTGGCCGAAATTTTCTACTCCGGAATCTTGGTGGCCCTCAAATTGATGGGTCAGTGAGAGGAGTTTGATTTTACTTGGTTGTGCAGTGTTAATATATAGCAGATCACTAGTTCTCAGATTGGAATCACTCCCATTGCTTACTTTTAATGAGAAATTTGACAATTATTCGCTCAGGCTGAATCCTTTTCGCGACCCTCCGAAATATTTTCGCGACCCTTTTGAGGGTCACGACCCCTATTTGCTGACCCCTGGTCTAGCCCACAGGCGTTACGAGCATTATACATACATATATACACTATACAGTAAGTGGTTCAAAGTTCGAACGGGTTCTAATTTCGGACACCTGATACAAATGCTCATATATTCACCAGTCAAAGCAAAGTGACCACTAATTTAAGCAATAGATACATAGGAATTAATGTTTTCTGATGAAAGGAAGTCATACCTGAGCAAATTCAACAATATTTACCCATTAATAAAGGTTAAAAATTTAAGGCACTTCAGTTCTTACGTGTTCGAAATTCGAACCTACCACCATATATATACTAACAAGGTACTGTAGGGCACCTTTCTGTACGAGACTCAAAACCTGGCCTATTTTTACATTCTTACGCTCACTGTGAAACTCACTGATTTCTCTCAATCACGTTGTTTGATGGGTAAGAACATCTAACATCTCTTCGGACACAACTAGGGCCATAAAATCACTTCTAGTCAAAAGCGTGTTTTCGCTTTTGAGACTGCAAAGATAGCTCCACAGGCTACAATCGTTCGTTATCTGCTCTGTGAATTTGGCCTGCTGCGTGGCGCCCGACGTACCATTTTTTTACGAATAATTCTGACTAGAAGTGATTTTATGGCCCTAGTTGTGTCCGAAGAGATGTAAGATGTTCTTACCCATCAAACAACGTGACTGAAAGAAATCAGTGAGTTTCACAGTGAGCGTAAGAATGTAAAAATAGGCCAGGTTTTGAGTCTTGTCCAGAAAGGTGCCCTACCTTGTTATATAGTGTATATATGTCCAGTCTGCATTTCGTGCACTTCAATCTGAAGATCTTCGGCATGGAGGTGGCATTTTCCCTTTGTTTTCTATTGTTTTTCTTGGCGTATCTTTGGCGTGGGCCTGACATGGAATGCACTTTGGATATTGTATGAATAATGCTCAGAACGCCTGTGGTCTAGCCTAGGCCTATGGAACTAAGTTGGGCAGGTCTGTGTTACATTGCAGGCCTAGGCCTAAGAAGTTTTGCTTGAAATGCTGGAAGTAGCATCTAGGGGCCTAGGCCTAAGCCTACACCCTGTAAGGAGAATAGCCAGCTTGTTAGTATTGTTGAACCACAGGCGTTCCGATTTATGTACATATATATAATACATAGTGTATTATATATATGTACATAAATCGGAACGCCTGTGTGTTGAACGGTGTACCGTTACTAGCCAGTGTAGGAATAAACTTTTAACATTAGAAACGGTAGGCCTAGTTCATACGTACGGCCTTTAAACTAATCAACCATCACCAGTAACAAGTAGGCCTAACAGTAACATGGTAGCTTATAGCCTAAAGTTTGGCTACCGATAGCCTATAGGCCTAAGCGGTAGCCAAACTTTAGGCTATAATAGGCCTCGGCCTAATTCAACACTTTGCAATGGATTCATTTTGAAAACGACTTCATGGAAACTTTACCTGCATCGATTTCGTCGACTTAAGGGCAGCTCAGAAGCAGAAGTGCACACAGGTCGCAGCAACAATGCTAAGCCTAGACAAATTTAGTATTAGTAACGTTAGATCCTTAGAGCAGGATATCGGAACTGCTCCATGTGGACTGTACAGTACAGTTATGGTACTTAGTCATAGAGCAGTTCCTATATCCTGATCTATGAACTTAATAGTACAATAGTAGACCTAGGCCTAATGTAATTAATACCGAAAAGGTAATGCTTCTTGCTACTGTCCATGCATACCGCAGTTAATTGTGTGTTAAGTTAGTTGTGTATTGTTGTCATCTGACTGTGCGTCAGCTGATATAAACTTGTCCAAGTCGGTACCATTCTTACACTCTAAAGCCGCGGTCACACTACAGCGAATTCGGATCGGATCCCGATCCGATTTTTGTGAGATTTTATTAAAATCTTCTCCATTTCGGGTCGGAAAGAACCCAAAATTTGCCAGCCTGTGTAATTATACGATTTTTATCGCAGGACTACAAATACGAATTATTTCATGACGTCACATCGAAAGACCGCTTCATCGGCGTGTCCGATAAAAGCTGTCCGTCGATGTGACGTCACGAAAAAAATCAGTAAACATTTCATTTTCATAGACCTCTGATGCAAATCATATATTTACACTGGTTGGCAAATTTTGGGCTCTTTCTGACCCGAAATGGAGAAGATTTTAATAAAAACTCACAAAAATCGGATCGGAATCCGATCCGAATTCGTTGTAGTGTGACCGCGGCTTAAAAAGGTGTGCGTCGGTCTGGTTTTTGATGTCGGAACCATCCAATCGTCGGTTTGGACTTGACCAAGACCACCCGAAACCGACAACGCTTTCTGCTCAGACCACCCGAGACCAAACCGATGTCGGTTTTCGAGTAGTCAAACCGCCCAAACCGTAGCCTACTGTAAGCAGTCTATTGTTGAGTTTTATCAGGTACAAGTACGATTCTTAATATTTGCCTACCTAACGTTAATGTGCAGTATACAGACGATATATACAGGGGTGTATTATGATTTCTGAGAGAGCGCCATCAGCTGGAAGGCTGCTACAGAGTCTGCTCCGCAGGCTACCCAAACCGATGAGGCTTTAAAGTCAGACCACCCGAGACCAACCCGAAAAAATCCGAAGCAGTGTTTTACAACAAAGAAGTACAATTAACAGGATGTTCAGTTTATTACTGCATTGCTGAAAGATCACACAATTTACGGATTATCAAGAAGTGGCAAACTTAATTGGCATCAAATTAAAATCAAGAGACTAATTAAAGCTAAGTTGTTAAACTTGAGATCAAAGAATAATCAGCAATCAATAAGAAGGAGGGTTAGAAAATATAAATTTAACTTGCAATAAAGTGACTTTCAAGCAGAGCAATGTTGAAGGAAAATACTTGATATCAAAGTACAATCAATAAGAGCCAAAATGCTAATTTAATTAAAATCAGTTTACAATTAGGGAATAAAGTCAATGGTGCCCATGTCTCTACATCAGATTCGAACAGGCTATGACGTCACGCATATGGGCTGAGAGACCCGAGGCGAAGCCGAGGGTCTCTGCCTATATGCGTGACGTCATAGCCTGTTCGAATCTGATGTAGAGACATGGGCACCATGACTTTATTCCCATTCATAAATACTTTAATTTCGAGACGTTTAAAAGTGGAAAAGCTTGCTTTTTTAACGATTTTCCCTTGATCATGAATTATTCTCCCAAACTGACTAAATTTTCGCAGAGTGCACATAAGACTGCGTGTAGGCTGCCTGCTAAAATACGAGCTATGTAATATGTAGGCTATATAACTAGCTGCACGCTATAGCTTTGTCGTTTGTAAGCACATGGCCATACTTTGTGACGTCTCTTTTCGACTGTGGATTTTTTGGAATATTTTGAGCGAGGTCATATTTGAAACGATTTCTCTGTTTGAATTGGAAATGTACTCCGCCTTGACAGTTCCATTAAAACTACATTTGGAGGACTTACTAGCGTGAGGATATGTGGTTTTTGCGATATTGCTCACCATGACGTTCAACACACTAACGTGCTGCTACGTTGTTGAAAACAAATAACGTTAGGCCAACGTTTGTCCTAGTCTTAACCTAGGCTAATTATCGTTAGGCTACGCTGTTTTCGAATGGTGAGCCAGTTCGAATAAGACTCGTACTAGACGAAGTCTCCTTACCCGAGTGTCATTTGGAATTAATTCCATCCTGCGATTTTGTGATACAAAGGAGACTTTTCAAATGTGCTCTAAAACTGTTTACATCTGTGTACTGACAACATTGATACTGTTTCGGATCAAAGTAAAACCAGAGTGCTTAGCCAGAACAGTTATCATGTGCTAGGGCCTCACGTTAGTTGCTTTACTTGTGCTGTAAGATAACGTTAGACCTAACGTTAGTGGTTGGAAATGTCATCGCAGAGAGCTTGTTCTTTACGAGTGGAACTTAAACCAGACAGATTTCTCTACTGACGTTGAGCTTTTCTTACAAAAAGAATGTAGGATACCGCAATTTGGATAAGGTTTGCTGATGCAGTACTTTGGATATTAGGCCTGGGCATATTAGACAGTAGCCCCCGGCCATCGTTTCCATAGCATATATTCTATTCTTCGATTGAAAATCCCCTTGATGATTTTGGAGCTATATTTCTTTGAAACATAGTGCAATACGTGGGGCCAACGCTATCTTTCTGGAATATGGAAGATGAGTTTTAAGGTTAGTGAGTGCTCATCACTCATTTTACAACTGTATTTATATAATTACCCATCCCAGATAAAGGTCTATTACTGGGGTAAGAAATGCTGTATAATTTCTTCTTATCGGCGATGTACCAAAATCAAGCGGACGCACGATAGTTTGACATGCTTTTAAAGCTAACGTTAGAGCCTAGGCCTAGGCCTGTAAAACACTTTACTCAGCGTGAAATCACTTTAAATTCTCTGAAAAGGCCTGAAATATCGTTTGTAGCCTAGAAGCTGATTTTTTGTTTGGATGTGCAACATTGCTGTCAACAAAAATATATTATTTATAATTTGGACAGTTACTGAAAAAAAAAAATTACAGTTGAAGGCCCAGGCCTACCTAGCCTATACAAACAAACTGCTTACTGTAGTGTTAGAGCTGTGTTTACAATCATGTTGATCAAAAAGTTGCTCTCCATACACCCTATGTCTCTACACTGGATTAGAACATGGGTAACTGACCAATCACAAGCCAGCATTCTCAAAAAGTATTTATGAATATTAACTAACCATACCACGTACACAACTACGAATCAAATCCGCCAAATGTCAAAACTACTGAAAAATATTTTTTCCTAATTCGACCAGTATTTTTGCAGAACTAAAGATGACACTTTATGGAGCCTCTTCCAATCCTGTGTTTTTATTGTTAGTACTTTTAAATTCAGATATGATTGCATATAAACATTTACCAGTATATCGCATTTCAGAGGAGATCGTTGAATATTTCAGTCGGTCTTCTAGGCATGCCCCATGGACTAATTCCGTCCGGCAATTAAGGTAGTCACGTTTTTCTTTTCCCATCAAACATTTCATGGGATATGAATGAGTAAAATCTGGGAGTCATCTCACAATTATGATCATATTAATTTGCATACTGAATTCAAATCATGTCTTCATCCCGGTAAAATCACTTCAGGAATAGTCATTAGTCAATAATCAACAAACCGAACAATTAAATTAGCCTTTAAATGAGAGCAAAGTAAAACTTAAAACTTAAACTTAAAGGAAGTTTTCAAGCGTCTACAATATCTGTCTGTTCCTCTGAAAAATGTTGTCATACCCAACTGCGCAAAGCACTTCTACAGAAGAGAACTTGTGTTAACATTACCTGGGTTAAGCCTTGTCCTACGAACGTTAATCGTATACCCCGCCGGCGTTGGAGAAGCACCGCTCAGAAATGGTAGAGGAGGGTCGGGCGGAACTGTGAATAAATCTGGGTCGGTTTTTTCGGTTTTTCTCGGTTTGGGTCGAAAATTGTCAGACCGCCCGGGACCGAAGAGATGTCGGTTCCATGACGGTCAGACCACCCAACTGTCGGTCCGAGTTCAGCGAGACCGCCCGAAACCGACTTCGGTTTCGGGTGGTCTCGGGTTTGTCCCGGTTTTGGGCGGTCTGTGCACACCCTTATTACACTCGCACTCTTCACATATAATATAATAATGCGAGCATAGAGCAGGATATAGGAAAGCGTTCGTATTCTTCAAATCATCCGCGTTCGAATCTCACTGACACCTTTCTTTCTCCTGCTTCTTTTCTCACGTCTTGTTACCGCTAATTCATATTGGTTCCTTTGGAACTTATCTTGTCGCTGATCTTTTGTAAGTTTTAAGTTGTAATTTACCTCACTTCCGGGCACGGATTCTAATTAAGTACCGAAACCTTTCCTAATCGAGCAATCATTCACAAGTCGGGCAATCATTCACACTACGAGCGATCAAAACAGCACGGGCAATCAATTCACAGGTCGGGCAATCATTCACACAGGTTGGGCGTTCATTGTGCCGACGGGCAATATCGGGCATTCATTAGTAGGACCTCGTGCAAGTTACCATATCGAGTTTACTAGTATCCTACCACTTTTCCAAAGTGTGCCACAGCATGAGCACTATATTTTCGTTATAATATCTCTGAATGTGAGAATCGGGGCAGGGAAAGGGATATGGGGCGAGCGGTAGTCAGGAGGATTTTCTAAGAGGGGGTTCGAATAGACCTTTTCACATGACATGACGTCATCTTTTGTTTACGCGGCCATGTTGAGGTGACGGGGAAAACTCGATATTCAAAAGGTTTTTTAGTCAAGTAAGGGTCACTTTTCATAAGGTTCTATAGTCATAAGGATCATTTTTCATAAGGTTCGTAATTCATAATAAAAGAAAGGGTTCGCTATTCATAAAGTTTGTTATTTATAATCGAAAAAGGTTCGTTATTCATGAAAGAAAAATGGGTTCGTTATTCATAATAGAAAACGGCAAGTTTTGTTATTCTCAATAGCAAAAAAGGTCACGGTTCGATATTCATAATGGGGGAAAGGGTTCACTATCCATACTAGGAAAAAGGGTTCGTTAATCACAATAAACAGGGTTTGTACTCCATAATAAAATGTATGGCTCATTATTCGATTCGTAACACACAAAGGTCAGGGGAGGACCAAGGGTTTAAATAGGCGGTAGGGAAGCTTTTCGGGACTAGCCCGGGGGGCTGGAACTTGTTTTGGATCGCCGTCCTGCATGGGGGAGGGTTCTGAGGGGAGGCCCCTTCCCCTTTGGAAAAGTTTTGGGTATTTGAACTGAGGGTCCTCAGATGCAATTTGGTGCAACATTTTTAACAAACTTTCAGGAAAATTACTGCAATTTTTTGACATTTCTTACAGAATAGACAAATAAGGGGTTTTTGCCCTTGGATCTTGGGGGGGGGCGGAAGCATACTTCAGCTCCCACATTTTTAACTGGGGACTAGACCCCTCAAGCCCCCGCTTCCTATGCCCTTGAGGGTTTTTGAGATGGCCGGATTCCAGAATAACGAATTTTCTTCCATTTTACAGGCTAAAATGCTCTTTCTATTGCCATTGGAAATAGAGAATTCCCAATTTCGGCCTATTATGAATATTAAACCTTTCTCTCTGTTATGAACAGCGATCCCTTTCCCCAGTTATGAATATCGCCAACCTTTTCCTTTTTTATAAATATCGAACCCTTTTTGCCATCACGAATATCGAACCTTTTTTTTCGATTATGAATATCGAACCCTTTTATGATTATGAATAGCGAACTTTCTTTAAATTATGAATAGCGAACCTTATGATTAATGAAACCTTTTTTCAGTTTTGTAACAAGTCAAGTCACTGAATCGGACTCGATTCGACTTGAGTCGCATATTTGACTTGACTTGACTTGGTCATCAGCCAAAATGACTTGACTTGACTGGAGTCTGGAACCCTAATGACTTGACTCGGGTCACCACCTAAAATGACTTGACTTGACTCGGACTCGAGCATAGCACGACTGGAGTCCACTTGAAGACTCGAGTCAGGGAAAATGACTCGAGTCCTTTGACGCGACTCTGATGTTTCTAAATGTACCCAATTCTGGACCGTGCACGTGCATATTTCGAGGTAGACGCTGCCGCAACACACAGTGCCCGTGTGTAATCAATACCGGTACTGCATGGATATAGTATAGTTATCCAGGCGCATGTCCAAAGGGGGGGTCCTGGGGGTCCGGACCCCCCCCCCCCTGCTCGCGCCGACCTTAAGATTTTTAAGAGTTTTTTTTTTAGAGTTTTCGACCCAAAATACCCGCCTCATTTGAAAAATCATATCTCAGACCCCCCCCCCCTCCCTGCTGAAAATCCTGGACACCCGCCTGTTGTCACTTGACAAATGGGCCGCGCTGATGGGCAGTTCGACCAATCCGCACTCACTGCTGCGGAAGCATATCATATCAGACTATGTACATAATTATCATGCCAGGCAATTCGATCACCAGTCTCAGTGGTTTCGATCGAAAAACATGTTGCACAGACAGGGTTGGATCATTCTTGGTGTGGTTCAAGGTACTTTCGTTGTACGAGATTTTTAATATGAGTCTGTTCATCTTTCCTCTCTATAATAACTTTGTTGATTCTGCGTAAAGCAGTAGGCTACTCAGTAATGTTGTTTGTGCAGCTCTAATGGGACTGGTTTAGTCCTCAGTGAAGGCACGTGAATAGCCGGTCGCCGATAGCTCCCTATACACGGTCCTTACTCGACCCATTGAAAATGCGGGGTGCTGGTCAAGATTGATTTTTCTTGTAGCAAAGCTAGACCTAAAGTCCTTATTTACTGCCATAACTTTTCCTTTTCAAATCTTTAACTAATAGTGCAGTTGTTTTTGAAAAATTTTAAAAATTATAAAAAATAATAAAAAAAATAAAAAAGCGAGGTGAGACAAGAGAAACTACAGAAGAATTTTCAATAGCCTGTTATGATTAATTTGCAATGTTAAATGAAGAAAAGCATTAATATCAAATATCATAATGCTTGGAAGATTTTTCTCTGCGCGCTTCGCGCGCACCCCCAGAGAACATTGACTAATACAATCGAAAATTTTGTCTGGCACCGTAAAATTTCTTGCAAAGCATGGGCGTCTCCTATGCGCCACACTATTGTGTCTTGAAGCTCTGACATAAGAGTCACTGAACGTACTGTATACGTCATTTAATGCACCCTGGTCCTGCAAAAAAATCTAACCATGTATAGGGAATCACAATTCTCGATAAATTTTTCGGTGAGCTTCTCATGTGCCTGATATAAATTGATGTCTCATTAGTACTTTTGTACGGCTGTGCATAGCAAAACATTTTTGGAATTGCCTTGTAATTATTTCCTGTAGGACAGCTTGAGTAAATTACTATTTCCAAAACCCTCGCTACACCTCTCGCTGTCCACTTTCTCGACCAAGTACTACCATCCTCAGCGATTTGACTGGCGGTTACCATGGTAAATTTATGATTTTCATAAGAAACCCATTTCATTAGCATTTCAAATTTCACTTGGGGAAGCAGAATTTGTTCAAGGAATTGTCTAGAATTAGGCCTACCGCAAAAACCGTAGAATTTAAAAAAAAAAACATACTAGGGGAGGACCCTCAGTCTCCAGACTCCGGCTTCGGCGCTTGCAGTTAAAGGTTTCGCCGCCACAACTTCACAAGATGCAGCCTCCAATGAAAATTACTTCCCTGCAGGGCATTTAACTGACTGCCGATGGTCTTCGCCATGTCCATGTAAAAACTACCCGTAAAAGATTTCATTGATTTCGTAAATTATCGTAATTATACTCTATAACCTGATAACCTTCAAAATCGACACTACCTTTTCAAACTAATAAAAAAAGGTTGAGGGGGATTGTCCCAGACCATCGACAAAAATGAAACATGAAAGAAGAACTCGCGTAGAGCAGGGTATAGGTAGGAATTTCTCTTATGTAATGAACAATACTGCATTTGAAACTGAAGAAAAACAATAGGCTACAATTAAACGTCTTAATGTGTTTTCTTAATTCGGCGCGCTTCACGCGCACCCGTTTTAAATATTGTTCCGCGATTCCAGGTTACTTCCGGTAGAACATCTCGCTTTTCATAGCTTCGTTCAAACTCTTCTATTATCATTGAAATCCTTGAATTCCTCATGGCCTTACACAGCGGAGGGAAGTTCCCCCTCCCCAGAAATCTTCGAAGCAAAATGTTTATCACCATCGATCTGTGTAAAATTGCCGACTTTTTGAAGATTGTTTAGATGCAATTTGTAAGGCTCGAGAGTGTCATTTCCGGTACCGTATATGGGACAGGTCCTTAGCGAAGGGGAGGATGCAAGAGCCTTCTCCTTGAGGATACTTTTCTTAGCTTTTCTTTTATTACTCATATCGCTAAAAAGTCTAAAAAATTTGATTTTTTTTTCAGCGCGCTTCGCGCGCACCTACTCTGAGTTCTAGATCTTGCATTTATAAAATTATTGTTATAAAAGTCCCAGCCTTTGGCGCCGCTTGGCAGTCCACACGGGTTTTCACCCCTCTGCTTCCAGACATTAAATCCCGCCCCTAGTGGTCACTGTGCTCATTTTTATTCGTTATTTACGGAGAGAGTTTATTTCCAGAGGTGCACAGTGCTACTACTAGGTCTTTGACCTCCTCGTTCGATTAAAGTGTATTTTACACCATAGCTTCGCCATCTGTAGATCCTGAGGCGACGACATCTAACGTTAGGTTGGCAAAGTGAAAGTGAGAAGTGCCACGGCCAGCAGATATACATTAACATTGCTTGCTTGAATAGATTTAGCATTTGTACTATGGGCGCAAGCTACGTGTGGTATCTTGGTATGTGCAGCGTACTCTTGGCAAATTGCACGTAAAGTTATGTGAAAACAATGTACCTGTGGCATACCATAGAAAAACATTGCAATCAGTGACAGGTACACTTGAGAAGAGGCAGAAAGAAGCCAGTTGTCTCCAGGTCTCACCAAAGAAGATGACCAGTTTTATATTTGCTATGGTTATGTAACAGTGTGACTTGCGTTAACTTGTAGACACAAGCAACTGACTCGAGTTGACTTGACCACAATGTCTGACTTGACTTGACTTGAAAATGTGCTTGACTTGACTTGACTTGAAAATGTGCCTGACTTGACTTGACTTGACTTGACTTGACTTGTGACTCGACCTAAGGGTGACTCGTTACAGCACTGCCTTTTTTATCCTTTATTTTTATGAATAACAAACCTTATGAACAATGAACCTTATTTTTTGAAGAAAAGTACGTTGTGAATAACGACCCTTACTATGAAAAATGACTAAAAAACCTATGAATAGGGGATAGACCCCGAGGGCACACGTGGAACAAACATTATTTTGCATGCTGCGTCTCTCCACTACACACTAGTTGTGCACTACACCGTGCATGCACGAATAGGGTTCATGAATTACCTTATGTACTTGATGCGACAAACACGCGGACTTCGAACCTGTAAGGTTGAACTAATTAACACACCATTTAAAATCTTAATTTTTATTTTTGGCAAGGTTAGGCCTAAGTGGTAATAACCAGCCGTTTTGTTAAGGAATGGAGTATGAGCTGCAGACCCGTAGCCTGACAAGGTACTGAAGGGGGCAAGATGGCTTAAAAGGTGATGGCGGGGCAAGGCGAAATATGTAAAACTGTGTTAACCGTGGTTAAAATCTTCATTTCTGAGTGAATTTTCTAATTTTGCACGGTGACAATTTAGGTGTACCTTTGAAAAAATTGTGCATATGTATGATGGCTTGGGATGCAAAATGGAGTTATCTGGCAAGATAACACTTGTAACTTACTACATGTTTAGAAACTCTAACTTAAATGGAGTAAGCGGTCCCCCGGCTTTGTTTTGAACAATCAATCAGCAAAGAGAATGAACATGACCAACTTCTAGACCTTCAGACCTCCACATTATGGATCTGACACGCATGGCCCCATTCTAGACTGGCTGAAAAACAGATACTACACATGATCTAAAAGGCGGAGAAGCCTTGCAAAGCTCTCTGAACATCTCTAACATTAACTTGCTCTTTGATCCCCTCTAGATGTGGGTCCGTGCAGAGGTTGGAGGTATACCTCTAATTTTCGGCAAGTTGTTTCGGTCAGAATAATATTCCGCGTTACTATTAATATAATTAACCTTATAATGGTAATCGAATTCTGCGTGCAAAACATGATGAATGCCCACGAAGCGCACCGAGACACTATCAATTGCCAAAAAGGTTCCAATCAGCATGCGAGTTTGCTGTCAGTGCCTGGTACTTCTTTAAATATCTCATTTTGATAAAATGCCTCTCGAAATGTTGAGAAGGGCCTTAGCGAGCGGGGGGTGTGGGTGTGTCACACCCCCCAATATCTGGTGGCCCGTCGGCAAATTTTCGGTCCGTCGGCAAAAAGAGGAAAGGGAAAGGAAAAGAAGACTAAAAGAGGAGAGGAGGAAAAGAAGAGAGAAGAAGAGAAAAGAAAGGGAAAGGAAGGGAAGGAAAGGGAAGACGGAGAATGAAAAGAAAAAAGAGAAAGAGAGAACGGGCCAGTCTGTTATCGGCTATTTCGATTTTCGGCTCTTCATCTAATTGGTCCATTCAAGTTGAATTCCCGTCGGCAAATTGATTATGCATGTGACGGCCTTATACGGCCGTATCAACGGCCGTCGGTGTAATTGGACGAGTGACTGAGTCTGTCGGGAACTCCGGAAAAGAAAGGAAATTAACGGCTTCCGTATATAGGTGCACTACTTCGGGTCATATGCAGGGTTGTTCCCGTTACGCTTTGAAAGTAACTCGTTATAGTTACAGTTAATTCCGTAAAATTGTAACTCGTTACAGTTACTAGTTACAATGTTGAAAAAGTAACTAGTTACAGTTACTTTTGACTAAAAAGTAACTAGCTACATTTCAAAAGTAACTCGTTACTTCAAGGTGAATATACGGTACCTCGGTACCTGAAATGGAGGGGGGGGGGCATAATTAGATAGTAAGACGGGGGCACATGAGACGACCGACACCTCATTTGTGCCGGTTATCCTTAGGTGTTCCCCAAAGAAAGTCAATGAAGCTAGCTGATCTTCAATGGGCATTGTCGCAGAGGCTCCTAATGCTCAACATGAAGCAGCGAATCATGATACTGTGTCGGAGCTTACGCAAACTATTTGTTAGAGGAATATGGTTATAACCAAAACTTTTCCAGTTACCAAAGTACTTCTTTGAGGGTTGAAATCTTTATACTCCCATCACACAGTCGGCTAATTTAGAGAGGTTAGCGGCTATGCCGGAAAGGGGAAGAGCGTTGTTTCAGCAGTAAAGTCTTCACCCCTCAAGAGCATAAATATGGTATAATAAGAGGATGAATACATTTGTTAGCAGTAAAATTTTAAAACCTCACCGCTAAGGTTGGGCTAAGTGATATTTCCCCATAAATTTCAAGTTTCACATTGTGTAGATATAAAACAGTGCATAGAAATGGTGATACTATGCAGTTTATACATGCAGATCATGTGCACATAATTCACTTTCCCTTTACAATAGGTAAAGCTTTAAGTCGGACACTTCTCTTTCCAATTAGCTTTGTTAGGATACTTTTAACGCCATTGACCATTTCAATATTCTGCTGTTTTTTTATATTAACCGTACTATTATTCCAGTGTAAGGAGTTACGGACATTGAAAAGAATATGATATAGCCTAAATTCATACGTTTGATTCATCAAATAAAGATACCATACATGTTAAATTAGATGCATAAATGGATGCACGGTGTTTACCAACGCTTGGCACCGTATAGATTTACTGGGCTCCAACGCAAGAGTCCGGATTCGGTTAGCTTAATGCCGGTCTCAAGAGCGTTTTTCTAGATTAGGAATTTGCCCGGGATAGAAGGTTCCGGAATCGAAATTTTTACGGAATGTGATGTAACTGGACTCGGACTCGGAGTTCATTCCAGCCGAGTTCTCAAATATGAAAGTTACATTAAAAGTGTTTAAAGTTCCATTTGTGCACAATGTACAGATCTAAGGTATTGTCACATACAATCAACTAAATTACTCAGGAGGCCAGGCTATGGAAGTGAATACAAACGATGACTTTGTTAATTAATGGTGGACATATACGATAGAATTAAAACATCTGTATGTGTGATATGATATACATTGGCAAAAAGACTGGTCTCGGAATTGGTGCCATTGGAATCAAAACTGGCAGAAATTTGAGGATCCTGAGTAGTACCATGCTCGGAAAGATTCGGGAATCTAGAATCGCAGTTAGCTCCGACTCGGATAGGGTGAACACGGGTCCAGCCCTAACGTCTCAAGAGGCAATGATTAAACTTTCAAAGTAAGCTGGTATTTGAATGCCCATGGGCCAACCCGTTTCTCACGGTACACTGTCTCCACTGTGTCCTCTAAAGGACAATATGAGTAAACCAAGGCCCAGCTGACTTTACTTAGAATACATAAAGTCAGCTGAGCCTTAGAGGACCGTTCAGTATTTTTCAAATAATCGCACAAATCGGTCTCATGGATAATAAGCATTGATCTGTCTAATAAGTATTTTGACATACAGATCAATTTTAAACTTATTTCAATCAGGGAGTTGCTATTTGACAACTCCCTGGTTCAATAGACAATCAAGTGGCCCGGCCTGTAAGCCTGCAGCGTGTGCATCTAATATCAACTTCTGATTCTAATCGTGAATAAAATTTGATGTTGGTGAGGGCGACGTCGATAATAGCGATGAATGATAAATAGCCTATATCGAAAATAATTTTACATTTTACTACCAAAGTGTCATCAATTTGAAAATTTTCTGTTATTCTGTTATTAGCTCAAAGAAAATGCAATTTGTGGTCATTTTGACTATTTGTAACGGGAAAGTAACGGGACCCAAATGTAACGCCGTTACAGTTACTTTTACACAGAATTGTAACTAGTTACTTGCTCCGTTACTGAAATGCAAATGTAACTCGTTACAGGGTTCCGTTACACAAAATGTAACTCGTTACAGTAACGGCGTTACTTGTAACTCGTTACTTCCCAACCCTGTCATATGACATTATTCCTCGCTTTTATCATCACCATGGGGAGCAGCACCCGATTACCCATGAAGAGAGTATCCTTAGTCCGTCTTCTAAACACTAACCTTGACTTCAAACACATTTTGCAAACTTCTGTGGATCCGGTTTACCCACAAACATTCCGGGGAAAAAATAATGCGTGCACCGCTTGTCTTCCCTTCACTGCAATCTGAAACAGATACAGAACCCATCTTCAGATTCTGGCGTTCAAAGCATATTTTGAACGCTTGTGTTCAGTGGCGTAGCTAGACATTTTTTGGGGGGGGGGGGGGGGCAAAGCAAAAAATTCTGACAGATTATTATCTTGATAGTTGTTCGAAATTCTGGGGACCTTCTTCTTCTTCTTCTTCTTCTTCTTCTTCTTCTTCTTCTTCTTCTTCTTCTTCTTCTTCTTCTTCTTCTTCTTCTTCTTCTTCTTCTTCTTCTTCTTCTTCTTCTTCTTCTTCTTCTTCTTCTTCTTCTTCTTCTTCTTCTTCTTCTTCTTCTTCTTCTTCTTCTTCTTCTTCTTCTTCTTCTTCTTCTTCTTCTTCTTCTTCTTCTTCTTCTTCTTCTTCTTCTTCTTCTTCTTCTTCTTCTCTTCTTTTTCTTCTTTCTTCTTCTTCTTCTTCTTCTTCTTCTTCTTCTTCTTTCTTCTTCTTCTTCTTCTTCTTCTTCTTCTTCTTTCTTCTTCTTCTTCTTCTTCTTCTTCTTCTTCTTCTTCTTCTCTTCTTCTTCTTCTTCTTCTTCTTTTCGTCTTTCTTCTTCTTCTTCTTCTTCTTCTTCTTCTTCTTCTTCTTCTTCTTCTTCTTCTTCTTCTTCTTCTTCTTCTTCTTCTTCTTCTTCTTCTTCTTCTTCTTCTTCTTCTTCTTCTTCTTCTTCTTCTTCTTTCTTCTTCTTCTTCTCTTCTTCTTCTTCTTCTTCTTCTTCTTCTTCTTCTTTTCTTCTTCTTCTTCTTCTTCTTCTTCTTCTTCTTCTTCTTCTTCTTCTTCTTCTTCTTCTTCTTCTTCTTCTTCTTCGTCTTCTTCTTCTTCTTCTTCTTCTTCTTCTTCTTCTTCTTCTTCTTCTTCTTCTTCTCTTCTTCTTCTCTTCTTCTTCTTCTTCTTCTTCTTCTTCTTCTTCTTCTTCTTCTTCTTCTTCTTCTTCTTCTTCTTCTTCTTCTTCTTCTTCTTCTTCTTCTTCTTCTTCTTCTTCTTCTTCTTCTTCTTCTTCTTCTTCTTCTTCTTCTTCTTCTTCTTCTTCTTCTTCTTCTTCTTCTTCTTCTTCTTCTTCTTCTTCTTCTTCTTCAATTTTGAGACACTTTTCCGACTTTTGATTTTCACGTTGACATATCGGTGTCTAATTCTGCTTAAACGCATAAGAAGTAGTGTTATAAGTGTTTATAAGTGTTTCAAATGACTTGTTTTTTATTTATTTCCGACAGAGACTAGAAATTTCCGACAGAGACCTTATGGGGGGGGCGACCCCCCTGCCCCCCTCTAGCAACGCCACTGCTTGTGTTAAGATTCTGAACACTTTTTCTCCCTTTTTGAACGCCCGCCGGACGCCTATCCACTTATCGTATAAGCTGAACGCCTGACACGTCTATATAGTGTTCAAATGCTGAACACATAGTGTTCAAATGCTGAACACATAGTGTTCAAATGCTGAACACATAGTGTTCAAATGCTGAACACATAGTGTTCAAATGCTGAACACATAGTGTTCAAATGCTGAACACATAGTGTTCAAATGCTGAACACATAGTGTTCAAATGCTGAACACATAGTGTTCAAATGCTGAACACATAGTGTTCAAATGCTGAACACATAGTGTTCAAATGCTGAACACATAGTGTTCAAATGCTGAACACATAGTGTTCCAATTCTGAACGACAGGTTCAGCACTAGCCTAGAGTACCTAGGCCTAGTTCTCACGTACACTTTGTTCCCTGAACTAGGCCTAGGCTATTGCAACACAAACTTTTGACCGCATATTACTGTGAGAGTAATATCGTCTGCGTGCGTTGCTGCAGTGATTGTTGCTATATACGCGTATGCGCGTGTATGAAAGTAACTATAGCTATGGACTATGTCACAATTAAACAGCAGTGCGTGCTATTTAGCATACAATAGTGTGAACGTCCTAGTTACACGATTTAGCAGTTTCATAGAATGTTTAAAAACAAAACAGGATCGTTTGTGTAAATCAAAATTTTTGGTCCCGTTTTGGACACTAAGTGCAAATAATCTTAGAATAAAGGGTCTTAAGCATATAAAGGACCCGTAGAGGTCAACTATGTAGGAGTATACGTGAATTTGACAGTTCGAGACTATTTAAAATTTTTGAAGGTGCGGTAGCCCAATTTTGACAATGGGTATATTGCTGACCTAGTATGGGAAGCCCCAAAGCTTCCCAAATACTAGGTCAGCAGACTGCGGACTAGTTCAGCACCTGAAGTACAGTGGCCTGACGGGAGGAATAGCCTAACACATAAGAATTAACCGGAATCAGTGTTCGATTTTAAGGAATTAGCAATGGTTGTCCAAAGGACTACTAGTCTACTACATTGTAAAATTTGGTTGTCCTACTCAAAATAAGGTAGCCCCAAGTGTAACCATTTTCGGAAGTTCGCAACCATGGAATTGATAACGCCCCATTATGACCAGTCTTCCAAAGTGGCTTTCACTTTTAGACAACCCCCCAACCCCCAACCCCCCCAAAAAACAATAACAGATATCTACTGTATAAGAGTAGTGCTGTCTCGTGGCATGCATTAATTAGTGTACATTGTGGACATAGTTAATGTTATGATGTTCGCATTGCGGGTAAATAAATTAAACATCTCTAGATTGAAAGCACTGGTGTTGCAACATCAGCAATATGAATTTGTAGCTTGCATGAAGGAATTCAGCTTCTCTGTGTACAGTGCAGGCCTAGTGGCCTACTAGTGGAGTTTGTACGGGGCACATATTTTGGCTTGATAGTGTTATCACATTTCGATAAAGTGACTGTGTGGGAAGTTGTGGTGAACGTGCGTAATTACCTTACTTTGTTGCAAATGTTTTGATGCAATTTTTAAAGTTCCTTACTTGCGCAAAATTTTCATCAAGCTGCTAAATGTAAACATCACATCACTTTCCTCAAAAAATTTGGTTGTCCCGACGAACAACCTTACACACCTGTTTTTGCAAAATCTGGTTGTCCTGCAGAATTTCTGGTTGTCTCGGGCGACAGGACTACCCTTAAAGTCGAACACTGGGAATCTTTGCATTGGATAATGCATTATGAACCAAAATATACCAATCATACATGAGACTTAATTTTTTACCGAGAGATTATGCTAAAATCTCAGAGCTTCCGGGGGCGAAGCCCCCCGGACCCCCCACCAGGGGCCCTAGGGCCTGCCCAGTGTTTTAGCCAGCCCGTATTTGTGCGACAATGTCGCATAAATGGCGACAAATGTCGCAAAAAAAATCTGACAAGCAAAATTCTACCTGGGTGTAAATTTTGAGGTTCCTCATTAGGGCAGAAATCCACTCAAATATTGCACCACTTGCGATCTAGGCAACTAGCAAATTCCAAAAATTTCCACACCCCCTCCCCTTAAACCCCTCCCCCAGGCCACAGATCAGTAAATGTCGCATTGAGAAAACGTCAAAGCTAAAGCACTGCCGGACCTCTTGATCCTAACCCCTTAAACTATAGCGGCCTGACGAGAGGAATAGCCTTATACATTAAATTAGTGGGATCTAGTGTGTATTTGATGATGCATTATGAACCAAAATATATCCATCCTGAGACTTAACTTTTCACCTAGAGATATACCTAAACCTTAGAGCTTCCGGGGGCTGCGCCCCCTGGACCCAACCAGTGTCCTTAGGCGGGGCCCAGGAACCCACCTGCTAAAACTCGTTTCCGCACTACGCACTACCAGATCCGTCGGAAAAACATAATCTACACCTCCCCCCCAAAGATAACATCTTCGCTACGCCCCTGAAGAGCCTTGCTATGCTCCACTGCCCTGTAAGGTCCAATCCTGGTTTCCACCTTTCCGGGTCCCTGCTCGATCAGCCCACCCAGATTCCACCCCGATCCGAAGATCCCAGTCCCCCCCCACCCATATCCCACCCCGATGAGCCCATCCAACATTTTCGCCCTCCCAGGTAACACCCAGATCATTCCACCCAGGTTCCCGATCTCCCAGGTCCCACCCCGATCCGCCCATCCCGGTTCCCGCCCTCTCGGGTCCTTCCTCTATCCGTCCACCCAAATCCCACCCGATCCGCCCACCCGAAGTCCCACCCACCATGTCCCACCCTCCCAGGTCCACCCCGATCCGCCTACCCCATTTCCCGGTCTCACAGGTCCCATACAGATTCTTCTACCTAGGTTCCCGATCTCCCAGGTCCCTCCCAGGTCCCACCCAGGTTCCCCCCTCCCAGGTCCCACCCGATATGCCCATCCCAGTTTCCTCCCTCCCAGGTCCACCCTGATCCGCCCATCCCATACCCGCCCTCCCAGGTCCCACCCCGATCTGCCCATCCCGGTTTCCGCGCTCCCGGGTCCCTCGATCCGCCCTCCCAGGTCCACCCCACTTTCCCGCCCTCCCAGGTCCCACCCCAGTTCCCGCCCACCCATATCCTACCCCGATCCGCTACCCCACGTTCCCGCGGGCTCCCATGTCCCACACAGATCCTTCCGCCCAGGTTTCCCATCTCCCAGGTCCCACCCAGGTTCCTGCCTTCCCGGGTCCCAACCCTATCCGCGCAGTCCACGTTCCCGCCCTCCCTGGTCCAACCCGGGTTTCCGCCCTCCCAGGTCCCCATTCTTCCTGTGCACTCCTATCCGCGCCCCCAGTTCCCACCCTTCCGGGTCGTTCCTTGATCCGCCCACCCTGATCCGTCACCCAGATTTCCCCGATCCACCTCCCCTGGTTTCCGCCCTCCCTCCCTTCCTCAGTTTCTCACTGTTACTTTCCTCCTAAGAGGGAGAAGGCCCGGAAGCAGGGAGTTCGGAAGCCCGGTTAAGCATGGGTGTGAGGTAGTGAAGAACGCAAGGAACCTGGGTGGTTTGGAGGACAGGGAGGTGTGGAACCAAACTAAGGGACCTGCGGGTCTGAGGAGGGGGTCTGAGACCGGATACAAGGAACCCGAGGGAGTGTGGGAACCAAGGGAAAGGGACAAAGGGAGGGTTGAACAAGGGGGTTTGAAGCAGAGAGTTTGGGAGGCAGGGGGAATCCAAGTCAGCAACTCGAGTCAACAACTCTGGCGAAACCAAACATTACTCCTGAAGGAGTTCCACTCCGAAAGGGAGCTACTTCCCCCTAAGGATAACAAACTTAACTGACCATCCTCTTAACCCACAGACCTCGCGCCCGAACATGGCTGCGTGTGGACAGGAAGTTCTGTTGCAACTCCCTGTTGTGAACAACTTGCAGGCAGATCTACTGGCAGTGCAAAACTGGAAAAAATGCAGAAAATCCGCCAAAATTCCCAAGATTTTCGGTGCAATTCACGAGACTGTCAGGTTGTCCGAAAATTCCCAAGATATTCGACCTAATTCCCAAGGTCCCAAGACAAGCTGTAAATTCCCAAGATCGTGGGAAATTCCCAAGCGCAAGTTACACCACCTAATGAACGCAATCTTGCTGAGTAACTGTGCATTTGTTACTGGTCGGGGTATCATGGGAACAAAACATCGTTTGTGAGTTCTTCTGCAATATACAGCTCCCTACAGTTGAAGTTTGAAAGGGTGTGTTTTTGTTTGTGAATTCTGTTTTGTAGTAATTGTAATTCTAAATTCTTGATGTCTCGATCGTCAAGTTGTGCCTACTGTAGGCCGCTAATCCCACAGCACAGGTCAGTCCTAACGTTAGTTCTAACGTTAACGTTCAGCGTTATTTAGGCCTAGGCCTACAGTATGTGTATCAGTACTAGCGTGAAACATATAAAAGTGTGTTCACCGATATTTTAAAAACATTTGTGAGGTTATTTCAATGCTGCATGAAAAACTTGGTAATTGTACTGAATATGGAAGAGACAAAATGTACAATTTGATAAGTTCTGAAAAATACAAGCCAAAAATGCATTTCATGCTAGGCTATTGGTACACACACCGTAGGTTAGGCCTAGGCCTAGGCCTATATTGTGGCTATTTGCCCAACAGTCGGGCAAATTGAAAGTTTAGTTTTCTTATATTTTCCCAACAGCATTCGACCAATCACATCACCCCAACGAGCTTGTGACGTACTCAGAAGAAAATTCCAGATAATTCCCATTGAGTCCTGGGCATCGGATGAAGGAGCGCATGCGTCGAGGTGGATGGTCGTGTTTCTAAGTTTTTCTGCGTTGTATTTTTATCCTCTTTTTTTGACGTTTTTATTGACCTGTTTTCCGTTAGGTGGTATACGATTTTATTCTTTTAACTGGCGATTTTTGATGTGTCTGCTTTTATCGTAGCTCTGGGGCTGTGTTTTAAGTGATTTTTATGGATTGTATTCTTTTCACTTGTCATGCTTTTACTCTCGTTAGGCTGTTTGTATTGTTGCATTGTACTACTGCTCTCACTGTTGCTTAGGCTGGCTGTCGTTTATAGTACTATTATAGGTTTGGCTATACTCTGTGGGTCCCCATCGTCTTTGTGCTCAACATGTTGCGGTCTCCAGTTCTTGGAGGGTTCTTCTTAGGCCTAGTATCTCTGGCTTGTATAAATGCCAGGTACCACATTTTACCTAATAAGGCCTTAGGCCTAATTAGGCCAATTCTGAAGGTTCAAACTCATAGGTCAGTTAGTATCCTATTATACTTCTCAAGTCATAATGGTTATGCTACCGGACACAGGTATGGCATTAAGAATAGTAACATTGAATGTATTGACGGGACCATTAGGCCTAGGCCTACGTTATACATCAAACGTGAATGTATTCCTCCCCGGTGCATTTTAACCTATCTACTTATCTTGTTAGTGGTTTGTGGTGATATCGAATTAAACCCTGGCCCAGGTTTTTACTGTGGCATGTGTGCAAAGTTAGTTAAGAAGAATGACAATGCAGTTCAATGTGATGGGTGTGACCATTGGGTTCACATCCTCTGTGCTGATATTGATAGGGAAGGTTATAAACTTCTCCAGCTTTCCAAACCTGAGGACAAATGGTATTGTTCCAAGTGTTCCTCACCCTGTGGTATCTGCTTAAAGGGGGTTCGGGGTGATGACCCTGCTATTGAATGTGATAGTTGTAAGAAATGGATTCATAACAGGTGTTCATTGGTGGATGACTCCCATTACGACCACATTCAAGCAACAAATTGTATTTGGATGTGTCCCAATTGTGATAATGGAAATCTGTCCAACACGTGGGGCCTCACTGCTCCCCAGACAGAAAACAGTTTTCATGCTTTGAATCCTGATTCTGGGAATGCTCATTCCATTCCGAGCATTGATGGCAAAAGTTCCGCCAGGCGCCCCAGTGGCAAAACTGCCCTTAGGAAGGAGGTTTCCATTGTTTCAATTAACATTAATGGTCTAAGAGGGAAAAAATTAGATCTTCAAACCATTCTTAGTGAATCAAATCCTGATGTAGTGGCACTTCAAGAGACCAAAATTGACAGCACTGTCACAAATACTGAATTAATTCCCCCATGTTTAGAGTATGAGATTTTTAGGAATGATCGTACCCTCCGGGGTGGTGGTACTATGCTTTTAATTAAGAATCATCTATCTCCAACTCAAGTAAACTTTATTGCTGATGGTTCTGAGTCTATTTGGGCAAAGGTTTCCATTAATGGAACCTGGCATTATATAGCCTCCTGGTACAGGGATCCTGATGCCCATGTGGAACATATATGTGTCATTCTCCAATACTGGGTAATGAAAGTGTGACATGCATGCCAAAAATTAGAATTCATCAAATGATCTTGAAAGCACACTCATTATTTACTTTTTGGCATGTGTTAACTGAATATGAAATACAAAGATAGTTGAATATAAATGGACTGAAATATTCCACAAAATACGTCATACCCCTACATGTGTTACGTATGTAACATGGTGTCCACTTACATGCTTGGAACTGAATATGTAAATATTTTTCTGAGTTAGCTGTATTTTATCATACTCGTCTTGAGTATCAAAATACATTTTATGCAAAAAAAGTGTCTAATTTTACAAAACGGTATCAAAATCACAATTTTGTATAAGTGGACACCGTTACGTACATCACAATAGTTGGTATTTGTTGTTATTCACTGAAAATTTGAATTTCTTAGTTTCAACCAAAGTAGATTTACAGATTACTAATTAGTAATGCACCATTGAAGCGATTTAGCCTACGTTTTACATGTACTGAAATTTTCATGTGCTCTTAATAAAGAATTTTGCTTATAAATTGTGACGTACGTAACGCAGGACACCAAAAATTTGAATTTTTCAAATCCCTAATTTTTCAGGTTAGGAGAATGTTGTGCTTATAACTCATCCTAGAGTTGCTGTTTATAACAAAAGTATTACCATGAACATGATATTCTGTCCCAAACCAGCATTTTTGTAGAGTTCATGTTTTTCGTGACGTACATAACAGGACACCAAAGTGGTGGACACCGAGCATGTATGCTCTCCCTGTGACTTTCATAGCAAACATTGCTACAAATGAGAATGCCCAGTAAGACAATGGTCATGGCTGCTGTGATGCACATATAATTTGAAATCGATTGTACCCATGTAAGGGTGGTGGGGTAGCTGTGTGACGTATGTAACGGGGTGGACACCGATGTTACGTACGTCACAAATCAAGTTTTTGGGTTTCTCCATTTTCATTGGAATGATTGCTATATTCAAGGTAATGTGCCATATGAGCTACTAGTGCCTAGACCTTGACAAGCAAACCTTTAAACATCACCAAAGCACTTACAGTGTTAAGCTGTCAGAGTTGTGTGACGTATGTAACGGGGTGGACACCAAATGTTACATACGTCACACACTTTTGGGCAACTCATAAAACTCAGTTACGCCATAAATTTTCCCCATGTTATGTCACATTTGATAAAGTAGTGATATGAACTTTATAAAAATATTATTGCCAAAGAATAACTTCACTTGCTTTGCTTCTGATTCCCTCACGAATATGGTTGAATTTTCATGTCACGTTTTGGTGTCCACTTTTGGGCCATTTTTCAACTATTATCACCTCCAAAAAAATTTCTAAGAGCCACATGGTGGGGATGTTATCTTATGTATCTCTTTGGTCGATGAGGTTTATGAAAATAACTACACCACAAATTTTTTACCTTATGGAGGCTGAGTAGGCACTCCTTATGTCCATACACTAAAAATCTCTCCAGTACTGGAGAATTACACATATCCCTGCTCCGGGACCAGTTATCTAAAATTATGACTTCACATAGAAACTCTAAATTACCCTGTTTTCATGTGTTGGGTGACTTCAATTTTAGCCAAATTGATTGGGCTCACAGATTAGACAAAGATAGTGGTAATAGTGTGTCTAATCATTCAGGTAAATTACGCCTGGACATAATTAATGATTTTGCTGCTGATCAACTCGTGAAATCTCCCACAAGAGGGAATAACACACTTGACTTGGTAATTACAAACACCCCTAGTCAGTATACTGATGTCAGTACCATGGATTCCCCAAGTGATCATGCGGCCATTGTCTGTAAGCTGAAGTGTCTGTTTCCAAATCTCAAGCAACCACGTAGGCGTATTACACAGTACTCAAAGGGAGATTATGCTACTATGAGGAGGGATACTCGTGGGTTTTGTATCAAGTATTTCAATGGGGGGGCAGGATATGTGCACAGTGGAAGAGAATTGGCAACTTATCAAATCCTTCCTAGAAAAAACTGTGAAGGCTAATATCCCCACTAAAATGACAAAATCTAGGAAATCTCTTCCTTGGATTACTGACACGATACGTAGATTAGTTAGACGTAGGAATAGGTTACATGCCATTTTTAAGAAGACTGGAAAGGCTAATGTTCGTAAGAGGTGGGTCGAGCTTCGCTCTAAAATCAAGAGGGAAGTGTACATATCCCATAAAAATTACATTAACGGTATGATTGGCGATATTAAGGTTGATGCTAAGCCATTTTGGAGGTATATCAATGGCCAAAAGAAGGACAAGCATACTATACCCCCACTTAAGAGTAATAGTAAAGTAGCTGTTAGTGACATGGATAAAGCCCAGGCTCTGAATAGTCAGTTTTCTAGTGTTTTCTCCAAAACTGTTTTTACCACCATTCCCTTTTTTAGGTCTGTTTGTGGTAAGATGCCTGATATTACCATATCCGCCCATGGGGTGGAAAAGTTGTTACACGGTCTTAAACCCAATAAGGCCATGGGGCCTGATAATATCCACCCATGGGTTCTGAAGGAGATTGCCACTGACTTTGCTCCTGTATTAAGCCATTTTTTTCAGCAATCCCTTACTAATGGACGTATTCCAGAGGACTAGAAAACAGCTTATGTCTGTCCAATTTACAAAAAAGGTGATAATACCTTACCGAGTAACTACAGACCAGTTTCTCTAACTTGTGTTTGTTGTAAGTTGTTAGAGCACATTATTGCCTCGAACCTCATGAATCATTTTGAGCATAATAACTTATTAGCTACTAATCAGCATGCCTTTAGAAAACTTCATAGTTGCGAAACCCAACTGGTGTCTATTATCGAGGATTGGGCTTCTTCTCTAGATAATCATAAACAAATCGATGCATTCATTTTAGACTTTGAAAAAGCCTTCGATACCGTCCCTCATGAATTACTTAAGACCAAGTTACACACACTTGGTGTGTCTAAGCAGATTCTCCGGTGGATTGATGACTTTCTTGGCGACCGTAGACAGGTAGTCGTAGTAAATGGGACTCTTTCTTCGTCGGAGGATGTTATGTCCGGTGTCCCCCAAGGGTCTGTCTTAGGGCCGATTCTCTTTCTGGCACATATCAATGATATTGGCGGTGTTGTTACTTCTGAGGTCCGGTTGTTTGCTGATGATTGTGTCTGTTATCGTATTATTGAGACTGAGGATGATTGTTGTAAACTTCAGGATGATATTCAGCACTTAGGTCAGTGGGCTACTACATGGGGTATGCGTTTTCAACCTACTAAATGTAGTATTATCACCTTTGCTCGTAAAAAACACCCTACCCCCTTTAAGTACCTTCTCAATAGAGTGGAGCTCCCAAATGTTGATTGTATTAAGTATTTAGGGATAACCATCACCAAAGACTTAAACTGGGATAAGCACATCCAAAGTATTTGTAACAAGGGAAATAGAGTTTTAGGCATTCTGTATAGGAATTTGTCATTTTGCCCTAGAGAAGTTAAGATTGCAGCCTATAAAGGCCTTTTACGGCCAGTTTTAGAGTATGCCAGCACTGTCTGGGACCCGCACCAGGTTTGCCTGCGTAATAAACTAGAGGGTATACAGAGAAGAGCTGCAAGATTCATAGCTTCTGACTTCTCTAGTGAGCCTGGTTTTATGACTAACCTCTTAAACGAGTTAAATTTAGCACCTTTAGTTGACCGACGTAAGCAAAGTAGGCTCATCCTGTTTTCTAAAGGTGTCTTTGGCCAGGCCCATATTCCTATTGACCGTCTGCATCACCCTATACGGAAAACCCGTCAGATGCATGACCTTCATTTTTGTAATCTGTATGCTAGGTCCAATGTTACAAATTTAGCTTCCTACCTCAGACTGTTAAAGGTTGGAATAGTCTCCCTGAGAGTGTTATTAATGCTGCCTCTACTAATAAGGATCCTGTTAGTATTATTACTAGGTTTCTTAGTAAGGTTTGACCCCTCGGCGCGTGCGTGGTGAGAGAATGTCTTCGGATGTTTCACCATATCCAAGAAGAAGAAGAAGAAGAGGCCTAGGGTAAAACGCCCAGTATCCGACCGCCACCCGGTATTCGACAGCCTGTTGTTATTTATTTGTCACTCCTATCCCATAGTAGAATTGTCAATATATTCTTATGTTACCTTCAATGACTACCCTTTTCTTACCAACTGGTATGAACAACACAGCCCATTCCACAAAATTCATGATGTATTTCTATACCAATTGCATGAGGCAGTATAATTTTAAGAAAAGCCACTTTTCTTAAAACAGTCAGTTAAGACTTTCTTCTTATGAAAGTTGTTGATTTTGTTCCAGCTTAAGCTATTTTAGCCTTAATATTTTTGGGGGCTGAGAGATTAGGTAGAAAGACCACAATAAACTCAATATGGAGGTCACCAGTGATGGCCCCTTCATTAATAAGGGGAGGTCGCCTACTGGGCTTCGCTTTGCAAAGTGCTTTGTAGTACTCAACCATGATATATATAACACAGAGGTTGAGTTCTGGTCTCAACCATGATATATATAACACAGAGGTTGAGTTCTGGTCTACAAAGTTTGATGTTAGTACCAGTATTTGACCTGTCATAATTAATCCCTTTCTTTACAAGTTAAATGTTATGAAATTTGAAAGACGGACCAAATAATTAAGTTGAATATTAGGGATGCTATTTTGAAATAATCATTACTGAGAATAAAGGGGAGTGAATAAACAGTAATCAACACTGTGGCCGAATTCTGGGTTGAAAAAATGAATACTGCTCATACTAGGTTGAATTCTGGTCTGCAAGGGTCTGAATTTCTAATGCCCCCCTTCCTTCAAACATAAAAAATTATTTCAATTTTTCATATGGAATGGAGAGGAGAGACAAAAGTTTACAAAGATAATAAAAGTAGTATTTGATTTCATTTGTTAAACAGCTATCAGAACCAAAAAGTCCTTAAGCGGTCGGGTACTGGGTATTTTACCCTAGGCTCCTGTGTGCATTTAGTGCACTATACGCCGGAGATCTCCGTCGTGGACATACGATTTCGGTCGGCGTGGCGGCTTAGAAACTAGCCTTTGTCTGCGTACAAAATGCAGTAAGTTGAGGATTGCCAGCATAGTTGGCATACTCCCCAGCGTAGCAGCGAGCAAGCGATACTCCCGGCATACCGGCGGGCCGATTCAGTCAACTCCTGCTAGTATGTTCACGCACCATACTGTGCTATATATACCTGTAGGCCTACTTGTATTGCCAATGAATGGAGTATGCATTACGTACATGTATACATATGTACGTACAATCACTTACGGATTGCCTCTGACTTAGCTATAATGTGTGTATACTATATACCTGTACGTGCATTGCCAATGTATGGTGACTGTGTACGTATCACGTACATGTATACTATACGTATGTATGCACGCCTATGGATTGCTATGTACATGCATTGTATGTGCACAGTACAGAAAATCCCGGCGTACATCCCGGCGTACGGTCACGAAAACCTCTGCGTACCTCCAGCGTAGGCTTTACATGGAATGCACCCTGGCCTAGGCTATATTAAATGGTGGAAGCTATTTACCCGACAGTCGGGAAAATTACAGCTCTTATTTTCCCGACTGTGGCAGAAAGTGATGGTGCTATTCTAAATTTGTAGCCTCTGAAAATATTTGAATTGTTTGTCAGGAAAATAAGGCTGACGCTATTAACCTGACAGTCGGGAAAATTATGGTCGTTGACATGGTTACGCTCTCATGACATGGGTCGAACTATCCAATGGGAGTCCCAAATTTTGTTTTTCACTGAATGCGATAGTGCGGAAACCAAATTTTCGTGGAGAAATGTTTCTTTTTGGAAGACATTTTTTGATCCAAATGAATCATCATACTACTCAAGTGATTGGAACACGCGATATGAACATTCGTATGTATTAAAAAGAGGTAAGGTGGATATTAAGGCATAAAAATCGTGATTCAGTTAGGCAAAGTTGGTACCAAAAGGCTGTAAAGTGCACTACTATATGTAGTACAGTATTTACTATATAACACTAGGACTGCCTGTGGGCCGATTCTGGTGTCAGAAGCTGACATTAGAGAGTTATGATACGGTACTCTAAATCCGGCCCTGGGTCTCCCAGGCTGTAACCCTCCCACGGGCCACAGGTTAGTCAGGTGAACTGCAAATGTGGCCCCCTCCACCCCAACAGACTTGTGCACGCCACTGCTCCTCAGGCTACCAGTAATTTGGGTGTCAGTTACATCAGTGGAACTCAATTCGGCCAGCCTGAGGTAACAACAGAACCTACTTTGCAATGTATTGGAGGGAAAAGGGGGAAATTAGTCTCGCATATTGGTAAAAGAGACGTTCTTATTACGAGTGTTATGTGACTGTTTATTTACTCATTTTGATGAAAGAGAGGTTTTCGATGGTAGGGCAAATAAGGACCATTATTTTCCCGACATACAATTCAAATATTTTCTGAGGCTACAGACTTAGAATAGCGCCATCACTTTCGCCCAGAGTCAGGGAAAATAAGGAAGCTTGTCCTATAATTTTCCCGACCTTCGGGAAAATAGCTTTAACCTTATTTTCCCGACATACTATTCCAGTATTTTTAGAGGCTACAAATTTAGGATAGCGCCATCACTTTTGCAACAGTCAGGAAAATAAGGAAGGAAAGTCGTGTAATTTTCCCGACTATCGGGTAAATAGCTTCCACCATTCAGTAAAAGACTGCACTGGTGGTTTGCCAACAGCTCACTATACTGTACACAGTCCTTACACCGACCTATGGAAATAACGGGGGATCGGCCGTCTGTATAATGGTTGAAATTGTCTTTCTTCTCACAGCAAATTTTGAAAGTAAAATCTTAAGGGAAATATTGCGTTTAAAATACACCAACATATCATACAAAGAAAAGCCCTTTAGTCATCATTTAACCATTCAGTCTCACCAATAAACTCTAGCTATAGCTTTACAGTATCTCCTCTAAATATTATGAGATACAGAAGTTGCATCATTTGAATTTTTTGAAAGTTTGGGTGAACAAATTATTTTTGTGCAACAGGTATATAACTAAAATTCTTCCTGTAAGAGACTTATTCTTGAAAAGAAAGCCACCATACTGCCTTCTTTTTAATTGTCAATCATTCTGTATCTATTAATACTGGTTTAAAAAAATATATGAAAATTTTCCATAAAACAAATGCAACATTTCCCTTTACTACCATAAATTTTCTTCTCCACATCTTACAGGAGTATTGCAGCTGTTTTTGATCACTGAATTTCTGGAACGTGCCAAAAATGTGAAATGAAATTACCAACTTTTCCGTGCCATAAAATTTACTGTGCAACTATGGAACTTTGTTTACATCAGTATGCTAATGAGCTACATCGTTACATCAGTTTAGAGTGTTTGCAGAGGCAGTTGCCATGTGTATGTATAGGAACTACAGGAATCAAATGTGTGTGACGTTACAGTGTTACGCACATGGCATTCTGATGTCAACAAATATTTCGAAAGCTACAGTAAATTTTCTACAGTCGCAAAGTTGATGATTTTATTTCAAATTTTCGGAACTTTTCTGAGGTTTAAAATGACAAAAAACAACTGCAATAAAAGTGTTAGATTTAGAAAGGAAAAGGAATGGTAGTAAATTTAGACTTTAGGTCCTAGCTTTGCTATAAGAAGAAAATCAATTTCAACCAGCATTGCGCGGGTCGAAGACCCTGGGTTTCAATGGGTCGCTGGAAAAAGGTTGCACACAGACTTCCATGACAAAGTAGTGAACAGTTGCCAGATTTGGCCATATATGTACTAATATGGCCAAACTGGCCACCATGACAGGTAGTATTCCCAGAATATGGCAAGTTCAAGGGGGGGGGTGTCATATGGGTCCCCTTATCCAGTTCCGGATCCTGTAGATTACCGACCCATATAGAACCCACTCAGTCATACTGTACACACACAAGATTTGGATAAAGCTAAAGTGGGAGCCAGGCTATAGGCCCTATTACCTGCTTATGGGCAGGTGTTGTGATGATTGTCGATTTGTTTATTGTTTTGTTTTGACCACTCTATTGAAATTGCATGGTAATTTTTCTATACTAAAATTGTTATTGTATCAGGAGTAAAATTTTGCAGAATAGGCCTACCCCGCCACCACAATCGCATGATATGATGGGGGCTTTGCTCGAGCTTTCCCTTTGGGTCATGATGGAAGCGAGTGCAGTCAGGGGAAATAGTGGTATCCATTACCACAAGTACTACCTTAGAGTAGTGAAGTTTAGGAATGCATCAGATCCAAATTTTTGGTTCCGGCTGGAACCAGATTTGGCTGGATAGAACAGTATTTTAAATCCAGCCAGATGGGATTTTTTCACTTTAGTGTATAAAGAGAAACATTAAAAACCAGCGCTGTGGATGGGGTGGTCAAGGGAGACGAGCTGGTGGTTGACCTCATGATACTACTGTAGTTACAGGAGATACCACTGCACAGTTTGTCACTAAGCTGGTGTAATTTTGAGTTTAGACCAGAATGATGCAGACAGAAAATTAATTGACAAAGAAAGAATACTTAAAATAAAAATAATGTTCTGTAAAGTTCTTTGAAAAACAAATGTCAGTTTGATAGTCACATTGACAGTAAATGTAAATTGAAATATTCTGATGAATGCAACTCAGATTGTGCATGAAACTATCAAGAAATAATTGACACAGATTTGAATACATGCTAAATAAATAACTGTTAAATATTCCTACATTATCATATTTGCAAATGTGGGTTCTGTGGTACAGTATAAGTGAAAATAGAATACTGTAACTCTGAGTTTATCTTTATTGTTAGAGTAGCTCCACTTACTTTGAACATGCTTTAAAGGCTGCACTGGACTACAATATGAGTGCTGTGTCACTGTACTTGCCACAATGAACCAGGACTACCAAACCTACTGTACTGTAACAACACCGTAATGTGACAATTTCTTGCTATGTTACATGGACAGGAAAAAAGGAAATCTTTTGCAAAGGTGTTAAATTCATAGCTCTGTGAAGCTACACCTATCATTTGATGATGGAGGTAATTTCTCTAGAATTTGCAAAAAATCTGGCCGGATTTCTTCAAAGATCCGGCTGGACCAGGATAATTTTTCATTATCTGGCCAGTTACTATAGTCCGACCAGATATCCGGAGCATCCCTAAAGAAGTTGGTACACATTATTAGCCAATGACAGAGAGTCTATAAGCACAGTAGACTCCGTGTTACAGTAAGGCTAGCTTAAATGCTCACTAACAGTTACTGTGTACTGATATTGATTCGACAATGCTCCTTTGGAAAATTCCTCAGGAATAACACCTACTGTACAGTTACGGTATATGTGACTTTACCCACTCTTATACCAACCACTTTCACAAGTCTCACAATTTTCCAGATGCATTTGCATGTTCAGAACCTGGTCATGCACTAGTGGGTGTTGTTTTTTTTAGCTGACCCGAGGGGAAAATATTTTCTCGTCATCATGTGCAATTTTTTTAGTGAAATCTAGAGAATGAGAATGCCACACTTACTCTCATATTGCCATATTACTGTATATACAGTAGGCCAACCGTTAATTACAAATGGACGTCAGTCTAGTTACAAGTCTGTGCTTTAAGTGGGATTATCTCCTATCTAGAGCATTGGGATGCCAATGTTTCTCCAGTACTGGTGACCCACACATGAAGGTTATGAACTTATGACTGGTATGCAGGTACAGTAGTGACAAAATATATGCAGTTTCCTCCAATCTACATAGAGCCTTTGGGGTGCCAATTTTTCTCCTGTAATGTTGAACCATGTACGGAGTTTTGTATAATGACAGATGGGTCAAAGCCAAAAATGGACATAACCAAACCTAAAATTTGAATGATATCAGTTTGGTTGAATTTACCCATGGTAATTTAGACTACAGTCTAAAGTTATGTGGTCTTAAGAAAAGTTGTGATTAATTGGGTAATCAGTGAGATATGCTGTCATTCAAAGATGCAAAGCATCTATCCAGAATGTGGTAGGGTAGAATTAGGAAAAAGGGACATACCTGTAATAACACACATTATATAAAACAAATTTGAATTCCTTTCTATGTCAAAGCTCCCTAGTAAACACAGTGTATGCACTGAAAAAATACCTCAGATACTTTTAATGAGGAAAATAAAAATGTCCAGTTCCATCCCACCACATTTTTTAACACTTATTTTCAAGTGTATAAGCCTAAAAAAATTATTATTGAATGAAAAATACTGAATTAAAAATATTTATTGAAACTTTCCGAACCATCCACTGTAATTTATGCAAGTGACACTTTTGTGTTCAAGAAAAGTCAGTATGGTATTTTGACTAGTCATGGTGATTGCTCGACATTTTTGTGGTGGGACGGAATTTCAGTTTAAAGATTTTTTTAAGTAGCATGCCTTGCTTCTAAAGATTTACTCATAACTTTAATTTTACAGTCAGTGTCATGGTCCTGACAGCTATTTTCAAAACTATGGCATATTTCTCCACCTTGTAAATAGTTTTGGAGGTATGTCATGTATAGTTCAAAATTTGTGGCCCCTCAAATATGATCCCCTAAATGGTTTTTTGGCAAGTTTATCTCTAATGTGTATGTATATTGCTCACCTTCTTCCCCTCACATAACAGTAAAGGAGATTCAAAACATACATTTTTTTTAACATATTAAGAGCAGATATGTACAGTACATCTTTCCTCACTAAAAAATTAAAACCTTTTGGTCGTTGCCCATAAGGTCAACAGACATGGCCTGTTTTCCACATGTATTTGGATTGAGGTTGTGTAGTATTTGGAGGTTGGTCTAAAGTCGGACTGATGTCTCTACAAGGAACAACCCACTTAAACACGAAGTCAACTTCAGGTCTGACAACATGTAGCCCTTTTGCAGAAGTTGGTGAAGGTACTGTACAATAAATGGACATGGAATAGTCAGGTTTTATATTCAATTGACATCTGATGGGTGTCTTTACTGATGTCCATCAAATTTGCAAATGGACCCAGAGTTGAGATCCATCCGCAATAGGGCTTGACCCTAAACCAATGTTGATTCAACAACAAATGTTTACAGGGAAGCTCCGTGATGGGGGGCAGCGACCCCAAGACTTGACAAAGGTGCTATGTCTGGAAAGATGACAAAAGAAAAAATTTTGTGGTGCATGAAACGTATCCAAATATTTTTAATTTATTTTCGAAAATTTGAAAAATTTGGGTTTTTATTGAAGGAAAATTTAAAACTTCACAGTTTTTATGGAAGAACTTGCCTTCCTTGAGAGCAAATTCATGTAAAGTGTTGGAGGAATAGTTTGTCTTGATCTGATTACCTTTGGTACATGCAGTATGGTACCCATTAAACCTTCCGGATGCAGTTCTGGAAGCTTGCTCTGGGGGGTGTTGGCCAGCCTTCCCGAACAGGGGGGCCATGGCCCCCTGCCATCAATTGGTGCCACCCCTGCTGTGTGTTATATAGATCTTACTGTAAATTAGGGCATTTGCTTTGATTTGACATACTGTAGTTTTATTTTACTTGTATTGACACAGAAACCAAAGATATGGCTACAATCAAAACCTTGCCGACATGTGTGCCTATTCCCATACCAACTGAGAAGCTTTCCCAAACTGTGGAGAATGCTAAGGACCTTGCATGTGTCAGTGGTTTCCTTATGAGGACAGTTGAGAAGCCAACATCATCAGATGTAATCCGACCTGCTCCATTCATGTTGCTACCTACAGCTATACCAAGAATACTGTTTCAAAAAGCAGTTGACATTCAGCCATACATCAATGAACTTTACTTTAAAGTTGCCAATGACCATGACTTCCTTCATAAAACCTTGGAAAGGTGTAGTATGCTTATCTGTTGTATAATTTTGAGGGTAATCTGATATTTTATGGTAATTTGTGAATATTTTTTTTATTGTGACTCAATAATATTTGAAGGCCCTTTTTAAGGGGAGGGAAGGGGCTTAAAATATACAGTACATTTTAGCCTACAGCAATTGTTCCAATGGATACAGGATACTATATTAATGAAATAATGTTTGCACTGTCTACAACTGAGAAATTCTTTTCTTGTATGTGCTTGAGGAAACTATCCTTGATACCAAGTATACAGGCAGTTTGCTAAATTCAGTTGAACTGTTCTGTTCATGGACAGTCTTACTGGACAAGCCCGTCGGAACCGCTACGGTAAGTACGGTATTTACCGTACCACTTTTCAGCTAGAAAAGTAGGGCAGTGGTGGGAGGGCAATGGTGATTGTTAATACACTTACGACTAATAAGCATTCTGAAAACGGCCTTGCTAGTCCTTCACACCTTCGCTATACTACAATCAGCTCCAAAAATATCCCAAAGATAGCACCATTTTGCATCTACTGTAAGCAACCTTAAATTAACAAAAATTTCTCAAAGGTGAGGGGAACGTCCCCTCCCCTTAGACCCCTATTTCAGGATGATACCTTTATATAGTGACAAAGGAAGGATGCCCACTGCTGTATACAAAAACGCAGGGTGCATAAAAAAGGTGCAATTTACGCACCGCCCAGTGGCGCCGGCACGGGGGGCATGGGGGCGCGTGCCCCCCAATGGATTTCAGAAAAATTTTTTTGAAAATTTTAAAATGATCCCAAAAGGCGTTTAAAGCTATAGATTTCTGTATGGGGTAGGGTGAGGTGTGTTTTCAACCAAGTGATGGATCTATTGTTACCATTTTTTATCACAAATGGTTCTCAAACTATCAGAATTATCTCAAATCCTTCGCAAACTTTCAAAATGTTCGCGCGCTCCGCGCGCTTCAAACCTTACCTCAGTATTGTTCTAATTAATTTCCGGTAGCAACTCCCACAGAAGCACAACAATTCTCAGGTAAACTGGCTTTGTGATTGGCAATTAGGTTTGTTGGGGAATTGAAAGTGTCTTGATGCAGAGCATGAATGCAGGTTTTGTCATGGTTATCTTATTTAATGAAAAATTTCGGTGTGCATCGGGTGCATTCATGACTGTTTTCACTCCAACTCATGACCATTATTAAGGTTATAACACATGCAACTATTCTGATCACGACACTTTTCCGAAAAAGAGAAGTAGATCCCCAACATCTGTAGGGGCCTATGGCATCTTTCAGTCTAATTTGTAGCATGATGTGGAAGGTTGAAAGTGCGTTTTTGCCGTTATACATTTTTCAATTTTTTTTTTGCGCAGCGCTTCGCGCACAGCCTCCACCTGTATAGATGGTTATTGTTAATACACTTACGACGAAAGAAATATTCTGAAATGCGCCTTTTAGTCCTTAACCGGTCTAATATCACTTCCCTGCACCTATACTCTCTCTCTCATTCCGCATTGATGGAAGATGTTCGTCTGGATTTTCTTTCAAACTTAGTAAAAATACCATTGTTGTAACGTGCTCAGCATTATGCTCTATAGTACCATTTGGATGTCAGGTAATATCATATCAGTACCCCATTTTATATAATAAATCCAGAGCTTCCAGGAGGCACTATACAGGTGTCTGTCAGTATTAGATACCCTTTTATAATGCACAATGAGACAAAGGAAAATTTTCGTAATAGTCCAAGAATGTTTCTGTGGACTCCACCCACGTATTTTGTCGTAAAAACTTTCCCCGAATAGAAGGCATTAAAGCCTAGCCAAAAAGGGGGCTTGGCGAGGCTTGTTCACAACATACCCTTCTCTAAGACAACACACTTTCCTCTTCCACCTAACCAAAAACTAGAATTCACTAAATTATGGATATTTTCCAGCCATGTATGATCAGTTCCAAAAATATCCTAAAGATAGCACCATTTTGCATCTAAGCAACTTTAAATTACCAAAATTTCTCAAAAGGGGAGAAGGAAACCCCCTCCCCTTAGACCCCTCTCCCAGGATGGTACCTTTATGCAGTGACAAAAAGGATTCCACACTGCTGTATACCATAGCATGGACGCACACTCTCTTCTTTCTCCTAACCAAAAATTAGAATTCACTAAATAAGGATATTTTCCAATCATATAAGATCACTTCCAAAAATACTCCAAAGATAGCACCATTTTGCATCTAGGCAACCTTAAATTAACAAAAATTTCTCAAAGGGCAGCGGGACACCCCCTCCCCTTAGACCCCTCCCCCAGGACAGCACCTTTATGTAGTGTCAAAAAGGACTCCCCTCCACATTGCTGTGTACAAATCGCAGGGACGCACAAAAATGGTACAATTTAAGCAGACTTGGGGGGAACTGAGGTGGCATTATGACATCATCTGTTATGCCCCCCCAATCACCAAACCCTGGCGGCGCCACTGGCCGCTGCCACTGCAGTTAGTAAAAACATCCAGCCAGTCGGAAAAATTAGAATTCACTAAATTATGGACATTTTCCAGCCATGTACGATCAGCTCCAAAAAAGTCCCAAAGATAGCACCGTTTTGCACCTAAGCAATCTTAAATTAACAAAAAATTCTCAAAGAAGAGGGGGACACTCCCTCCCCTTGGACCCCTCCCCCAAGACGACACATTTATGTAGTGACAAAGGAAGGATCCCCACTTAAAATCAATATTCCACTTGTATTAACTTCCCATAGAAATACGCAATTTCATTTTTCAAAATCCAAAGCTTCAAGGGGGCTTCGCTCCCTTGAACCCTCACGAGTGGCTCTGCCCTTTCCAACCGAACACCGAAAAATACCCCGAAAAATACCGTACCACTTTTAAATACCTTCCGACGGGCCTGTTACTGGAGCCTGTTGGCTATACATAATTACTGTAGATAGGTTTCAGGTAGATTAATTGCCAACTAATACACGTAGATGTCCACTGTAGTAAATAGATTGCACTCACATTACATTACACTACTGAACTGTACAGTATATTTGCTACTGTATGTCCCTAAGTATTGTGCAGATCTACAGGTACAGTGAGTTGCATAACCTGACTTTTTTTTCTAGGGAAGATGGGGGCAATAAGTTTGAGTGCAGGGTAAAAACATTGACTTATGCAGATATTTTGTTAGTACCAGTATGGATTAGTCCTGGGTGAATCCAGTATATTTAGATTCGGGTACCCAGGGCCCTATTTCTCCTACAGTGACACTGTGACACCATAGCTGATGCAAGAACATACCTGTACTACTTCAACAAACCTCTGTTCACTTCTAGCCTATTAATGTGTATTAATACACTGGTTAGCTTGCGCTACTTGCTTCTCAACTCTGAGGTACCGAACTAACAATGTCGGAGAATTACAGTATAGTATTCAACTGAATGGGAGACATACCATTCAATAAAGAAAAAGATCAAAAGAGCCAGTTTTGTTACAGTACAATAAAACCTGCAAAATGAAGCAAATATAAACTCCAGAGTACTGTATTTAGCTCATTCCAGCATGCTGGTGTGAGCTATTGTCATCATGCGGCGTCACTCTATCTATAGATACATCTGTCCACAATTGTTCCAAATGCTTCTCCCACATGCTTCCATGGATTAATTTGAAACTTTGACACAATGTTCCTTGGGTAGTGGGCCATTTGGGGTGTTCAGAAATTTTTGGTCCAAGATCCCTTGTGGGCCCTATGGCCCATTTTATGAAATTCTGCAAAGTGCTTCTCCTCCTACAGATTCTCATGTGCAATGTTGATGTTTGTCATAATGTTACTCTGTTAGTGGTACCTTCAGGGTGTGCAAAAATTTTGGGTCCAAGGCTCAAGATGGGCCGTAGGGTCCATTTTGTGAAATATTGCAAAATGACCCCCCCCCCTCCTCCAGTTAACGTTAAACAGAGTTTACAGCCTGTCATAATGATGCTTGGTTAGTGATCTGTTTATGGTATTTTTGAATTTTGCTCCAAGGTCCAAGGTGAGCCCTGTCACCCATTTTATGAAATTGTGCAAAATGCTTTTCCTCCTAAAAATTCTCTTGTACAAGGTTGATGGTTTGTCATAATGATGCTCTGTTAATGGTTCCTTCAGGGTGTGCAGAAATTTTGGGTCCAACACCCAACATGGGCCCCCTCTTCCAGTTAATGTTAAACAGAGTTTGACCACCTGTCATAATGATGCTTGGTTAATGATCTGTTTATGGTTTTCTGGAAATTGTGGTCTAAGGTCCCATGTGGGTCCTATGGCCCTTTTTATGAAATTCTGCAAATTGTGTCTCCTACAGATTCTCTTGTACAATGTTGGTTGTTTGTCGTAATGATATTCGGTTAGTGGTACCTTCAGAGTGTTCAGGAATTTGGGGTCCAAGGCACAAGATGGGCCGTAGGGTCCATTTTGTGAAATACTGCAAAGTGATTAACTTTTCCTCCAGTTAAAGTTAAATCTAGAGTTGATGGCCTATTGAAATGGTGTCTGGTTAGTAATCTGTTTATGGTATTCTGGAGTTCTGATCCAAGGTCCCATGTGGGCCCTATGGCCCTTTTTATGAAATTCTGCAAATTGCATACTCCTACAGATTCTCTTGTACAGTGTTGATGATTTGTCATAATGATACTCTGCTAGTGGTACCTTCAGGGTGTTCAGGATCCAAGGCCCAAGATGGACCATAAATATTGTGAAATGTTACAAAATACTTAACCCTTTCTTCCAGTTGATTTTAAGAAGAGTTGATGGCCCGTCAATGTTGCATGGTTAGTGATCTGGGGTGGGATTCACTAACATTTGCGTGAGTTTTTTCGTAAGTCAAAATACTTACGAACTACGTAACTTGAACTTTCTTAAGATTTATTCACAAAAACAACTTACAAAATGAAGATAACAGCAAACATTTTCCGTGACATTCCGGAAGCTGCCTTCAGGGTGTTCAAGATTTGGGGTCATTTGAGGTCATTTAAAGTCAAATGACTCTTGTACAGTATTAGTAACTTGGTTGAAGATATGAGCTTCTGCACCATTGGTGCTCAAGTTGTAGATATTTTTAACAATACTGAAAACTAGCAAGGAGTTGTTATTCCAAGGAAAGTGGAGCTACCACTCAACACCTGGCCAGGAGTTGTCACTCTGGAGTAGAGTCAGGTAACTCGCCCAAGCCTAGTATGGATGTCATGAAATTGTTCAAAAGTGCAGAGCGGGCCTGAAAATACAAAATAGCCTGTCTTTGATCATAAAGTTATAGTACAGCACATGCATCTCAATTGAGTCATTTATATCAGTGAAATATTACACCATTTGAACAAACAAGAAATATGCTTATGTAAATGCAGTGAATAAATTTGCACGTTCATACTGTATGTGCCATGAACATGGTATGTAAATGACGGTACAAGAAAATAGCTTTTATGTAAATCATAAGGACTGTTCTGTAACAGTGAAGTGGTCTCGTACTCCATAATATGAGGAAAGAATTGCCAGAGAGGAAATGGTTCATTCAGAGTTTATGGTACCCATAACTTAAAATGCATTTTGTGTTGTGTGTGTGTGGGGAAGGGGGGGGGCTGGGTAAGCAAGGGAACGGGGCCTGCTAGTGCCATGACTGCTTTGTCATTTATATCAAGTGAAAATGTTTCCAACTTTCATTTTCTTGTCTTCTTTTGTCATCTCTTTATCCACTTCCATTACAGAACTATAGCTGTTGATGAATTCACAGCCAGACAGTGGGAGATATTAGAGACGGCAAGGAAACAAGGCAAAACAAAGGTTTGTAAAACAGAAGTATTGTAGCTGATTTGATGATAAAATTGAAAGTATTGAAGTGATACTAAAGTCATTGTTCCTACCAAAATGAAGGCAACATTTTTTAGACAAAATGCAAACACTTTGTGAAGTGGATAGAAGCAGTGACAGTTGAAATGATGTGTATTAGCATTATTGAATCAGGTGTTGATGTTTTTTACTGTTGAATTCCTTACAGGCAGGTCAACATAAGGTGAGTTTTTCATTTAAGAGCACATCATGGTTATTCTGTCTGAAATGACATTCTAAATTGAAAATTCCATCTTTAGTGAATAGTGATATATTTATTTATATAACACCTTATTAATTTCTCTACATTTGATTGGAGGATTGGTGGTCACATGCCATGGGTGATTCGGCACTATCATCACGGTCGTGTGTTATCCATCGTGCAATAGTCTAGTATAACACACGGTCGTGCAATAGTCTAGTATAACACACGGCTGTGACATCACAATCACTGCGCGTACGTACAAACTATGCCGCAACTCAATAAATCAACGCAGCTTTGGGGATCGCACATTGCATACCGTAGGTAGTAGACGCATAGCTAGCAAAGGACAAAACATGGAGCTACTACACGGACAAACGCCAAAACACAACTTTAACCGACTAGATAAAGGTAACGTTAGATAGTTATAAGGTGTTATATAAAACAAGTAATGAATGTTTTTCATTCGTGCAATAGTATGAATAATTTCATTCGTTTAAAGATTTAACATTCTATTCAACTCGGCTTCGCCTCGTTGAATAGAACGTTCAGTCTTTCAACTCATGAAATAATTCATACTATCGCACTCATAAACATTCATTATTTGTATAATATTGAATCGGAATCCAGTCAAAGCTGCATGAGGTGTTTGTGTGGATAGGGACTATGTTTCTGCATTTTACTTGCCTCCACACTGCTGATAAATTAAGTATTAACTAATTTGTCAGATAATCCTGTCTTGTCAGCCTGCTGCTCACTTGACCATGATATATATACTAAAGGTGCTACAGCTGATGTTTCTGTAGCCATTTTGTAGCCATTTAATATCGACAGAGAAACGTAGCAAGTTATGCGTTAGTATTTGTGTTGGCACAATCTATTTCACTCCTGCTTACCTCATCTGTTATACGTGTGAACAATCCCATCTACCGCAGAATTAGACTCTGTAAAATTAATTGGCACAGAGGTGGTGCTATCCTTACATCTGGGTCGTGACCTATGTGCTCTCCCTCATTTCATTTACCGTGGAATTTGAACTATCATGCTCGTCTAGATACTCTATTTTCTTTGATATTTTTCATGGGTTTCTAACACAGGATGTGCACAGTAGGGGAAAAAGAGTATCCAGCATTGTGGTCTTTTGGAGAGCAGAGAGGCTGCAAAAACTCTGCCCATCGGTAGATATTGAAGTGGATTCGAGTATCGGCAAAAACACAGCATGGATGCATGTCCTAAGTATGTGCAGGTTTCTCCCGCCTTTGTATACACTTAGTATTATGAAGCATACTGCCATCAAAATCTACATTGTCATAAATTTATTGTTATCACTATCACACTCTTTGTCTCTGCACAGTGCAGTGAAAAATATGTGGTTGACTTTAAATTTTTTCTGTATTCATTGTAAATTCTGCAAAAAGGCAGATACATAATGAAAGCCTCTCACACATCAATACTGTAGAGGTCCTTGTCAAGAGCACAGTGGTGCTTTATTTCTACTGCAAGTCTCTCCCTTTTCCTGTTATACCCCACCCCCTCTTATTTCCAGATGGCCTTGGATCTAGTGTCGAGGGACAGTGTTTATCACCTTTGATCAGTGGCTATATGGAACATACACTTTAGATATGAGACACTTAGAGGTAAAATGGGCTATCCCGCATGTAAAGTATGTCAAAGGATTGATACATGTGTATGCTTCATTGTAGCTTTAGAGTGTCATGGGTATCACCTCCTCTGGGGTCACCAGACAAGACAGAAAGACAAAAGTACACTGAGGTGTAAGCTTTGGAATTTTATTCCAACATTAATATCGTGTTGTGGGCCAATCACTCCTGCGAAAGCTTGGTACGGGATCTTGGGGTGTAGGTCGAGACAGAATAAAGCCAAAGAAATGAAGCGAGTTCAAGTTGATTTGATTTCAGTCCATTCGCCGTGATTTTATTATTGATTTCTTTCCAAACTCAACTCGACAGAATCACAATGAAATTAAAAGGCCGTCCATATTACAGATGATCAAGTATGTACAAGTGAAGTGACAAGTGTTTCATCTGAGAAGTCTAGAACACGAGTGGCGAACTTGCGCGGCTTGGGTTTCCAAGCCTCGTGTGCCTATGGTAATAATACAGTCCCCTGATTGGTCAAAAGTTGTGACGCATTCCAAAACTAAATATTAATGAATATGATGATCTTGGTTGACCAACGAGGAGGCTGTAAAGGGTGAAAGTGACCGCGCTTACAAAATATGGGATGAGGGACGTGGAAATAGTCACGTACACCAAAACACGTGACAGGAAACCGGAAAGATTACCAGGTGTGCCAGAAGCGTGGGAATAAATAAATTTAGTGAGATAAACAAGTCTGCGTGGCGTACTCTGTCAATTACTTGGAAAAGGATAGCATGAACTAAATACTATCTGACATTAAAAACCCTGTAGTGAAGTTATATACAAAAAATAAAGTTAACTTTATATTACACAGTAATAATGAAAACAAGAAAATAGAAGGAAAATAACATCTTTGCTTACATTGAACTGAACATTAACACAACATATAGCATCAACAAGTAACATTTTTGCTTTCTTATAACTCAATTTTGAACACAGCATGCAACTTGAATTTTGTATTTAAATAGTTCTACTTTCTCATAGAAATAAGTTTTCTTTCTTCTTTCTTTAGTATAGTAACATGCACTTTCCAAGAAAATAACACAGATGTCGCACCCTTTTTGCGAAGTACAAAACTATACTCTAAACATAATTCTGCTAGTAAATAATTAGAAACAACTTACAGTTTTCAACCAGTCCAACTGCTGCAGGCACTCTCTCTGCCTAATATCTTGGGCGGAGCCCTACAAAAGCATTTCCCCAAACTGAAACTAACTAAATGGGCAAAGCCCTACAAACTCATTGGGAATAAACTACGTAGCCATTGCTACAACAGCCTAACACATGTAGGCTAATGGTCGGGGAGTTGCAGTCCGGACAACAACTCTAATGTTACAACTAAAACGGTGACTCGTCGGCTGGGCATCCTTCCTCAGTCCTTAGTCTGAATCGAGTGCAAGGACCTCGTCCTTGCCTACCCACACTGAGTGTTCCCTAAACAATACAGAGGTACGTATGTGAATGATTGCTATACGAAGCTTTAAAAAATGTGTATTTCGTAACTGCAGCTGCGCTGTACCCTGGATTCAGAATAACGAGGGATTATGGCTGAGCTCAAGCTTACAAAGACATTTGCAAAATCTGGAATACTTGTGACACAGGGTCAGTGCATATCCTGAGACTACCGGCATTATTATGCACTGTACTCTACCACCCTCCATTGCAGGTTGTAAAGGGATGTAGCATCTGGACCCCAAATATATCTAGAAATAGCCCTACAGTTCTAAATACAATTGGTGAGTACACTTTGACATTCATTCAAACAATAGCTCCACTCTGGTTGGTCATTGATGACTTGTACAAGCAGTTGTGTTCCCAGTGAAGCTTGCACACAGTTGTGTGTCAATATGACCTTGAGCCATTGAAAATCAGTGCAGGCTACTGTGGCTGTCTTGGAGGTGTACTAGACAGGTGTTTTTGTTCAAATTGGAGGAAGGGCTAGAAGTAAACTACTAAGTATGGAGAATTCTTACTGTCTGGCATGAGATTGAAGAGCCTTGATCTCCCCTTGGACCCTGTTGGTATGCCCCAGAATGAATTTAACATTTAGAAGAAAAACCATCTTTGACAAGAAAAACATGAAGCAAAGTTGGGAAAAGCGCAAATAATCCATGACATATTTATGATTTATGTATTGTAAAGTCATAACTTGATCCTTCCAGTTTTGCTTTCCTGAAGTCGTGCTTGGTTAAGGCAAGCCTAGACATTTTTTTGGAAGCTATTATTTTTAACAGCCAAATTAATAGCCATCTAGATATCTAGTTAAGATTGGAAGATTTGATGTGTGTGCCGTGTCATTGACAGGCATGTTTTGTAAACATGGGAAATGCTTATGTAATGGTGCACGCTTTGTGGAGTGCGTGTGTTGTATGTAGTGGCAAAGCTTGTAGCAAAGTGATATCCTAGAAATCTAATTGCTGCTATGGGTGATTGTACAACTCAAAAACATGTTATGCTGACTGTGCATTGATTGATTCACTGAAATTAAAATCTCTGCAAGTGACCTTTCAAACTCGTAGAAGCTTGTGTAAACCTAACAGTGCCTTTGCGATTTTTATGCGCTCCCTCATTCCACTGCTCTGTTAAATGAGTGGAATCATTCATTCAACTTAGTGTTTTTTCAACTTTGGAATACTGCCCTCGACCTCAATCCCACTACTTTGTCTCACTGAGTTTGAGAACACAGTAACTGATTAAGAATTTCCTCACATATGGCCACAAATGTATGATAAATGCAGAGTTGTTGAGACTATTTGTTTCAGAATGCAGGTTTTTTGCAACCTTGTTAGTTTTGGATGCCAAAGGCTTTTCCTATACCCTAGGTCAGTTTGAGGTCGTCAAGGTCATTTGAAGTCAAATTTGCAAAGACTGTTGGGTATACATGAAATTTAGTAGGCAACAATTTGTGCCAAAATTTATGGAAATACTGTGGGGTCAATTGGGTCATTCAAAGTTGCATTTCAAAGATTCATAGATGTATGTATAGTATTAAGTGCCAGAAATTTTTATGATAACGACCATTTGAAGTTTCCAAATTTTCAATGGTCACTCAGGGTTCATCAGCAAAAAGAACCTTAGTACCCTTGTACATGATTACTTGTACATGAGTATAGTGAGCAAGCTGGCTTTTAGTAATTGTAAAGCAGTGATGGCCTCAGAATTGACCCCTTCTGTTACTGGGTTCCATGTTTGCTTGGGGTTCATGGAATAATAAATATCAAAATGCCACTACAGATATTACCTTCCTAGAACAGATGTTGGTTTGGATTGAAATTTGACATGTTTGACCTTTGGTACAGTTGCTGCTCTAGGATTTGGCAATAGTACAGAAAAGTGTAATGTAGCTCTGTAGTAGGATATCTTGTAAAGTAAAATGTTCAAATCAAAATTTTACAGCTGAAATGCAGTTTGATGACCTGTATATGCACAATATTCTGATGAGTGCTATTTTTTAAGTCCGTCCAGCGAGGGCCAAAACCCAAGCATTAACCAGAAGGAGTTCTGTTCCTCAAAGGGCTATGTCCCCAGATGGGACATGTTGACCTAATGTTGCATCCTCTCAGCCATCGGATTTCATCCCTCATGCATGTCATAGTTTTAGACTGGCTGCAGAAAACAGTGCCCAGCATTAGTGGGGCAAGAACTGACCTGCATGGCTTCAAGATACTATAAGTGCTCAGATAAGCCAGTTGTAATGAATGAAAGGGCTATCTACCAAAATGACAACCTGCTCTTTTTAAGGAGACACTCAAGTTGGGTTTACATGACAGTAGGACATTCAGATAATCGATTTAGTCAAGTTGGTACACAAACACATACTGTACACATGGCATAGCCTTTGCATGGGTATGGTAAGTTAAAGGTGTATATCCGACCAGTACACAAATTAGTTGTCCACATTTCTGTGTATGTAAGTTGTAATACTACATGCTAACCTTACAAAGGGTGCACTTTCTGTTTTGTGGCATCACATGCATATGGTGTATTGAGATGGATATTAACTGCATTAATCATTTTGTGCTGCTCTCCCTTACAGAGTATACAACTGGCAATGCTACGTTCCGACTATATGCTGGACACAGCCAGGGCTGATTCTCTTGTACTCTCCCAAGTTGAAGTCAACACAATATCTGCTTCTTTTGCTGGTTTGGCTTCCTGTCTTGAAAAAGTTCACAGGTAGTTAAAGAGCTTTGTCTTGTTCAGAGTGAAAAATTTGAAGGGGGAGCAAACTCTGTACATTTTAGTGAATCCATTAAAAAAGCAATAACTCTAGGCAAGTTTCTGTACAATTAGAAACAGCAAAACTACAGTATAGGGCCTATCTTGTTGTCTTGTAGACATTAACCATTTGTTTGCTGCAACAGGAACCTGCCATTCTCGAAAGTGATGACTTGTAGTACGTCTGATATGGTTTTACAGAACTACAACAATACAAAGTTCTGTAGAGTTACGTCAAAGGCATTGTCTGGTGGCATTTTTTAGGGATATTGTATGGAAGAGAAAGATTTTACATTACAAATCATCCAAACCCCATACCAAAACTCCATTCCTTACTCAAGATATCCCTTCTCAAAGATTGGTTACTTTTGTCGAGAAATACCTCAGGCTCCAGGTTTCCTCAAGGTCACAGAATGTGATGCCAAGTGGACAAATTGCCTCAGACTCCTTTTGTTATAATTTATAATTGGATACCTTGTTTGTCCTTGAAATTTGATACTTTTGGAATTTTAAGATATTTTTCAGTGTAGTGTAAAACTGTTATGTAACAGCAAATAAAGTTATGAAATATTCAGTGTAGTAATATGATCACATGAACATTATAAAGAAATACAAAAGCTGTGCTTAATGCCCAGTTGACATAGCAAATTCCCCATCATGCAATGTGGAAACTTCAAAAATAACATTTCTTCAAGAAATTTGTATCATGTAAATACAACGTACCATGCTGTTGAGATGTAATTTTCACTGCCCAACACATACAGTTTTCCTGCATTTTGTGAAAACATCAAATCTTGTCACCAGAACATGCTTTCAATTATTTTTGTTTATGGACAACATTGTGAAACTGCTTTTCAGTTACTGTACAGTACGAGTTTTAATAGATGTACTGTAACATTTTAATCCTTTATCCAGAGTTCCATTTTTATTCAGTGTTGAAATTGATCATTTTGTCCTTCTTATGGTTCTCTTAGAACATTTTAACCAGACTTGCTCCCCCTCTTCATTGGATAATCTTTGAAATATCAGTACCTCAGTTATTACAGTACTAATGTCCCCAACACCAAAGGATATTTTTATCATATTTTTGGGGAATCTTATCTTTTTTAATTTTCATTATTAAAATACATACAGGATTATTTTACTACGTAATATTGGCATGATAGAAATTCATTGTTCTGTGAAGAAAATGTTTGGTACATTTCATTTGTTTGTAAAGGTTGGAAGGTGGTTCTCACCACCAGAGAGACCTAGCAATGATAAAAAGTTGTTAAAGGTACTACTGTACTTTAATAGTGCATAAAGTATATGTTTAATGGCAGAGTGGACATTCTCTTGTAATTTACAGGTGTAGGGAATAAGCTGTCATTCCAACTTTATTTTGAAACATCACCTATGCAAATTTACTGTAAGTTATTTTTTCTTTTCTTCAGCTTTGTTATTAGTCAACTAGGTCATGTTTCTGATAAGTCAAAGATACCACATAATAGTGCCTGTCACTGCTATGCAAAAGCCCTCTACTCTGCTTGGGAGGTGTATGGAAATCCTCAGTAAGTACTTTTTTTTGCTAAGGCAGATTTTTTTTTTAATTTTCCTTCATGAAAGTCATTTATGGCCCCCAGCTCTGGTTGAGAGTAAAGTGTTTCTACAAAATACAGTATTTTCATCAGTGCATGGATGCTGTTCCCCAATGCCAGGTCCAGGGAATAATTTAGTTTTCCAATTTTGTGTAGCAGTTTTGAGAATTTTTTCCTGCTATAGTATAAAATAAATGAAAATCCTATGACTACACTACGCACATGAAAAAGTACTACACATTTTTGCTTTTGTGTAGCAATTTGACCAGTGTGTGTAGCAAATTGCAATGCAATACTGGATAAATTATTCTCTGAGGTCACATGAGGGAAGTATAGTCCTCTGTAATTGCCCTGGGCCATTCTGCCTGAGTAAGAACCCTCTGTATACCAAAATGAAATCATAAGTTACTATTAAAAAGGTAACAGTTGCTATGAAAATCAAGGTAATGGTGTTACTATAAGTCTTTTACATCACTGTGTTGCGTATCTCGCTGTTTTGTTAACATGTGACAGTCAAGCATTTCCTTGTATTTCAATTCTCTCCAGGGTCTAGCTGTGTCATCTACACCTTCAAGTTCTGGGCATGAGCTGTACAGCCTGTGCCAGCCAGCATGGCAATGAAAACTGTGCTGGTAGCCCTTTTAGTAATAGATAGTGTTGTGTGTCAGTACATCTTCATTAATTATATGTGTGCATCTTTCAAAGCTATTGTGTATGTATGTAGTTATCATTTGAGTATGCTTGGCAAGGTTTTCCAGACTCTTTACTTCTGAGTTGCAAATACTGGCCAGGAGTCAATTAGTAGGAACTTTAATTTCCTTGGAACTCCAGGGAAATTTTCAAAACTTTGAAAAATATGAACAAAAATTCTATTTTTGAATATATGTTTGTGATTTTTGGAGGTTTTGATGAATATCATATTGCAAGTAGCTCTTTTGGTCTTTTCTGTTTTTTGATTAGCCTACTCAGTTGACTTCTGTTTTTCCAGCATTGGCAGTTCTAGCCTTCATAGGCCAAGAAGCTTGTAGTGTACATAGGCCAACTGTTGCACTTATCCTCAGTGGTAGGCTAGTAATTGACAATTAAGTTATAGCCCCTGTGAGTTCTACACAAGTTATGACGTCTTATTTGGAGTGGCAATTGCATTCAGAGCCGCGACTAATTGGTCAGCGAGTGACTGAATCCAAAACTAATGCACTCCAAAATTATTGGAGTTGCTCAAGGCTCATTATGAATCAGTCAATAGTTAATATAACAATGGAACTACCATAATGGTAGGCTATGGCAGGCATTGAACATGTAGCATAACCATTAAAATGTTTAATCACAAAATTATGAGATACATCTTATTGACTTAATGGTAGTTATTGCTCTATTATGGGCAGTCAATGATCAAACCAAGTGTACAATACAAGGCATAATGAAAATCCACTGACCGCTGCCTCCCTCATCCGTCACCTTTGTATTGAAGATTCATGAGATGATAAGGTAGAGAGAAAACATGGAAATTCACATTGTTGAGATGGACCACAAAAAATGGGGAGAGAAAAAAGGAACAAGTCTGGGATAACTTGCAGAAAGCTTTCAACTAAACTTTTCTTCAGTGTGATCATTTAACAACTACTTGCTACTCAGTCACAGCCTTACTGTATTAGAATAATTGAAATTAATTGTGTTTCCTATTTTTCCCCAGGGCAGTTGTGGTTATGTTTGTTCAAGAAGCAGAGGGTAATATCTTTGACCAAAGGCTAATAGAACAAGCCTTAGACAACATTGAACCTACAGTAAAATTAAGAAGAAGAACAATGTCTTATGTTGGGGAACATGGCACTCTGACAGAAGACAACAGGTTTCTTCTGTAAGTGGTTTTCTTCTTTTTGGTTTTTTTTTGTTTTGTTTTTCTTTTTGTTAATATTGTATTTGACTGCAATTTCCATTATGCATTGTCCAAGTGTGACTGAACCATTCCACCCAAGACAATTTACCCCTAGACAGTTCCCACCCATGACAATTACCCCTACCCCACCCCACCAGAAAATTGGGAACTTTCCATGCAGGAAAACTGTGTGGGTGGGAAATCTCCAAAGAGGAATTATCCCAGTGGGAGTCTTAAAGGGGCAATTTTCCAGGAGCATTGTCCCAGTACTGGTCTTTGTTCCCAGAGTACATACATTGTCAATATTTCAATAATCACTAAACTTTCAAACGCACATTAGTGTGCAGTGTATTCACCTTATATGAATTGTCTCGTGTATTTTAAAGTGATTACACAAGTAGAAATGGGTCCAAAGTTGATACTTGCAAACTCTTTAAGTGAGTAAATTCAGGGCTATTTTCTGAGTGTAGACTCCCCCCCACCCCCCCCCCCCCCCGCTTCTCAAAATGATGAGTGAAAGGGAACATATTTGGTACAGATTGCAGCATGAATGCTGTACAGTGATTAACCACATCTCATCCCTCTGCCTTTAACAGTTTGTGTGGTCAAAATTGCAACAACGTGCTGCTTTACTCAAGTGTAGCTAGGACAATGCAGAACATTCAAAACCTTGCAAGAATGGAGAATTGCAAATAGGGTAGAAGAAATTAAGGCCTTGGTCAAATTGTTTTTATATTTAGGATTTTGAACCATTGATCTCATTAACAGTTGCAAGTATCCATGTTACATCTGTAATCTAGATCTGGGTGCAATTGAATTTCTAATTTTATAAGAGATCATTGCTACAATTTAAGGTTATTTACATTAGGCCTTGACAAAACCGCTTGCCAACTCACCATTGGCGAGTAACATTTTCATCATGGCGACCATGTACACTCACCTCACCAGTTTGGCGAGTTCTTGAGCGAGCTCTCCCCGTGCACAATTGCCTTCAAGTTGATGCATTACGGCATTTCTGATGACTTAGCTTCAATGACCTTTTGACCTTGGTGTGTGACTTGTGACTTCATTAGCGAATAAAGTAAGTCATATTTCTATGAAATACAGTGATTGCCAGGGATGTATCTAGCAAAGTTTGAGTCCTGGGTAATTATCTGATCTGGGGAAAGCACCTCACCCCTCCCCATGGCATCTACCCCATTTTTCGGCCACTAATTTTTCATTTTTAGGAAATTTAGGGCTTTTTTTAGGTCTCGGTGGGCAGATTTGTGGTGGGGGGGGGGATGCGCATTTGCCTGGAATTGCCAGGCAGGAATATCGAGTGCTAGGTATCACCGCCCTGCGCCGCCCACCGTAGCTACATCCCTGGTGATTGCAATTGAACTGCAACTATGAAACTGAGACCAGTTTTACTTCTACGTTACTTTTTTACAGCTTGACTTTGACCTTGATAAAAATGTTGAGGGAGCCATCTTGCTTCCATGACCCAAGTTGGTTGCAAATGGTCATTTGATCAAAGAAATATGGACAATACAATAAGTGTGCACCAAAAGTTTGACACACAGATGGATACAGAAGGAACACACAAGGAGGGGTAACAATGGACCTATTGTCTTCTCCATGAGCACAGTTTCTCTTACAAAGACATGTTGTCTATTTAAGGAAAGGTGTAACCTTCCTCAGTGTCACAGTGCTCTGAATTAGGCTTTTCTAGGATACAATTATTTACAAAACTATATTTCAGGTAAATGCTGTTTCATTTTCTGTTTTCTGGTGTTTCTTTTTTGCAGAGATGGTGAAGAAGTTGCAGTCTTCTACTACAGAACAGGATATGTGCCAGATCAATTCAAAACAGATTTTGTAAGTTTATTTTAACTCCACAACTTGTCTCATTCTATTCATGGCACTTATTTTAAAAGAAGTGGTCATATTGCAGTTATCTATGCTTGAAGTACAGTAACAGGTAGATGGTCTGACAAACTGGAATGACGATTTGTTAGGAATGATAAAGGTTCTCCAGCTGTACTGTCTTGGGACTATATTCATTAAGAAAACAGTACATGCATGCGTAAGTCTGATCTCCGTACTCCGTAGTGTATCTTGCTTTAGTAGATATTCATAAAGATTTAAGTGTGTAACTTGACTGAAACTGTAAAACTGTCAGTACAGCAACCAACCCCATCAACACACGCTAATACACACTATAGATGTGTACAGCATAGGATTAGCAATTGAATGTGCATACAAGTGCAGTGAATCATTAAATAGTGTGTTTCTTCAATAATTGTCAACATGGCTCAATAGTGACAGAACTAGATACTGCCAAAGGCATGGCTTTAGTGCATTTGTTGCTGGTACACAAATACTGAATGTGTATATCTAAATTGTGATCAATTACACAAATGACGGTATCTTCTGCATTTTTATGAATACCACTTCCAAAAGTTTGTATGTAGTCTGTAAATACTTTTGAGTAGGTAACTTCAAAAGCAAGTGTTTAGAATACAGCCCCAGTATAGAACATTATATATAGCAAATACTATCTGGAAATACTTCAGTTGTAATTAATAGTACATTGTAGTGTGATAATTGTCATACAACCAGTTACAACAACTAGCATTGTTGCCAGTGTTATTGTTTGTTCTCATAAAATTGCAGTGCTTTTTGGAAACCAAACTGGTTATGGTGAACTGTCTGTCCTTAAAGGGCATAGGTAGTCAACCCAATTTGAATAAATATACCCTGGTATCCTACTTCATGAATGGCTCTTTCTAACCATGTGACAATATTTTTGTAACTGAATTGTTGAATTCATACAGAGTAACTCCTGTGTTTACCTAAAGTGTACAATAGTTTTTTTTTTTCTGAAACACTAATAATTAAAGGTACTTGTAAGATAAATAAAGGGACATTTGTAAAATATAGTAGATGTTTCAAAATAAAATTTGGGTGACTGTTCATTCCCTTTAATATCAATTATCAGTTAACTCATACAGCTGTTCAGCTTTCAGTGTGATAACTTGTCTGTGGTATTAGTTTAAGCTACTCTCAGGGTTTTCACTCATCACTTACTTTCAGGAGTCACTAACTCTTTAGAATAAATTCACAAGAGTCAAAACTAAAAAAGAAGGGGTCAAAGTAAATTTGAGTTTAATGCAACAAATTTAGTCCTGTTTTTGCCTAGAAAAAGCAACGTAAAACGTACTGAAACAAGGTGGGAATTCACTTCTATGGTGGATAAGAACCTTTGTGCAGACTTGAAGTTACGTCATACACTGTAACTTGAAACTTCCCATGTACTGGGATTATGATCGTAAAGTTTTCCCGCCAAAATGCTCTGTGCACCACACTCACTTCTAGAAATAATGAGATAGAATTGAAACACATGATTTTAGTGCTAGTAGGGCTACTATAAAATAATCATGTATATACAGAAGAGTCCTTTCTGTGTGATTCGATCATTGCTGTAAATGTGTAGCGTACTGACATCGTAGAGCAGTATTATAATTTCTAATAATACTACTCTATGAGATTACAGCAGAGCTTTGTGTAATACATGGCTTCATATCTGCATACTTGTACAGCAGTTATCATACAGTGAGAAATGCTGCGAGTTGGATTTTATTTAATGCCACAGACATAGTGTACAGAGACTGGCAATGTGTGTCTTGCGTCACTAATGTCCCGCGTAACATCTACTGCTGAGCATGTTAGGCTAGTGTATGTTTGCCCCTAGCCTAGCCTTACGTAAATTGAATTACGAACCAAATCACTCCGATCATCTGTGCATGTTGATATATGTGATCTGTTTACAATACACACGCACTCTTTTTGAGTCAAGTCTAATCACGCAACTACAATGCATGCGGGTGCAGTTAATTAGGCGTGCATGTATATGTAGGAATGGTGGTGTCTCTGTACTGTTGCAGTGATACAGTTTTTGATTTAGATTTTTATTAGAACATACAGATAGGTGGAAAATGTCTCACAGAACAAAGCTGGGAACTGGAAGTGCTGCATTTTGTGAGCAAATTTGCACATTACTGATTGGTGAGGTGAAAACGCTCTGCGTTAGTTTGTTCCTAGAGGTTCTGTGTCTGTGCGCCAAAATCAAAAGTTGTGCATCATTGACCCAGTGCCCGGGTCAGTGAAAACCCTGTACTCTTTAACACTCCTTATGGCTGGGTTGTACTTTCAAGTTTTCATGTGCTATAAAGCTATAAGAACCATGCATGATCATCCCTTGCTCTTCCAGGCCAATCAGGGACAGAGCGTAGAGTTGGACAGCATTCAGCTTCATATCTTTATAGCACAGTGCTGGAGTAAGAACCGGCCTGCGTATTAGTTGATGATGTCAGTTGTAAATAAAATACATGAAATGAAATAATCTTTTCATATTGTGCCTGCCTTTGCAGTAATGTTTTATTACTATGCTGCAACTTTGTGTGTATATCACAGGGACATCATGGTTCACTATGTGAATAAAAGTTGAAGCAGTATTGATCCCAGTCTCTTCTAAATAAGAAAAAGCAGAGTGTTTGGTGTACAGGTGGCCACCAGAATGGCTTTAAGGGCCAGAAAATGGTGGGAACATTTGTAGGGTTGGGCAGTACAGGCTGCTAGAATTCAGTAGGAGATTTTAGCCAAAATCACCCTACAAAAAGGCGTTTTCCCCAGGTGAACCTTATCTCTACACTTGCAACAGTTAGTCCCTTTTGTAAACAAGTTGGCTCTATTGATCAAACACTCTTTATAGGGTTCAAGCCATGCCTTTGTTCAAAGAAGAGTCTAAGCTCAAATCATGTTTTGAAATGTTAGAAGGGTACTTTTTCTAAGCATTCTAGTGAAATTTGCACTGAAATCCGATGTGTCAGTGGTTTTCAAGATATTAGCAGTTAAAGGTGTCACATTTTCGACACAAAGTGAACTTGAAGCAAGCACATATGATGTCATAGCCTCACATTAGTGAGTAGTCTTTTGTTTCTCTTTAAACTTTACAACCAATTTTCTCCTTCACAATCACATGTTATTGGAATGTGATTGCAGCAGAGGCATAAGAATTTTGCAAACTTCACATTCCACATGGGGAGGTCATATCCCTAGTAACTTCAAGGTCAGCACAACAGACTGAAAAAACAAAGGAAACAAAGCATTTCTCATTAATGTGAGGAAGTGATGTAACCCCTGATTGCCTCAAGCTCACTTTGGGTCACAAATGTAGTACAGTAAAACCTCGTTTATACGAACACACTGGGACTGAAGGTTGTTCGGATAATGGAAAAATTCGGATAAACTAGGTTCCAAGTTTTTGCCTCGAGTCCATAAGACAATGGGTAAACACATTTCCAAAATAATTCCAAAAAGGCTAAAAATTGCAGACAAAATCCCCCAAAATATTTCGTTACTATTTTTTGTGATTGATGATATGACAAATAAATTTTAAGACTTCTAAAACAGAGAGATTTTATTTCTAAAATTCGAGCCTTCGTTCTTCTGAATGACCAATGCTTTCTACACACTATATGAGTGTGTGGGCTGAAGAAAAAGCTGTAACAATCTGGAGAGGTATCTAGAGTAACATAACATAACATAACAGGTTAAAGGGCAAAGGAAGGCTAAGGCCCCATAAGATGCCCTGAAGTCCATGCAACCTTAACTGAAAACAAACAACCAGCCAACACCAAACAAGCCAAGCCCAGTTAGATTCGACCACAGTTATGGAAGAACTTGTCAATGTTAACCTTAAAGCAGTTCACAGATGTGGAGTTAACAACCCACTCAGGCAGACTATTCCATTCGTTAACAACTCTATGAGAGAAGCGGAATTTCCAAACGTCGAGCCTTGCAAAACACTTAACTAGCTTCTTACAATGGCCTCGAACCCGAGAATCACTCTGAACCTTAAATAATCGCAAGATGACAAAGGATTCCTTTCAGAGAGGAATTTGTACACCTGAAGCATGTCCCCCCTAATCCTTCTCAACTCATGGGTGGTAAGCCGAAGATGCTTAAGTCTAACATGATAAGGTAGGTGTTTCACCTCGGGTATAAGATGAGTGGCTCTCCTCTGAACCTGCTCTAAAAGAAACGTGTCCTTTTCATAGCAGGGACTCCAAGCCTGGGCTGCATAGTCAAGGTGGGGTCTTTCCAACTGCTTATACAGATTTAGTACAATTTCTTTACTAAAACTACTGAAATTCCTCTTGATCAATCCAAGCACCCTAGTAGCCTTAGCAGCAGCAGCTGCACACTGTCTAGATGGCTTTAAATCGCCTGTAATAACTACACCCAGATCCTTGTCAAAAGTCACATCACTCAGAATACTACCATTCGTGTTATAATCATAGCTGAAATTTTTTAGGACCAAAGTGAAGGACTTTGCACTTATCTGCATTAAAAGACATTTGCTAAGTCTGAGACCAAGAAGATAATGTATCCAAGTCTTTTTGCAGTAAGGAGGTATCATCCTTATCACTAACCTTCCTATAGAGCTTCGTATCATCAGCGAACTTACTAATGCTAGATGTGAGAGAGCTATCAATATCATTGATGAAAATTAAGAAAAGAAGCGGGCCAAGAACAGAACCCTGTGGAACTCCACTTGTAACTTCTTTCCAAGAAGAGAAATTACTATTAACAACAACTCTCTGAGATATACCATTGAGCCATGAATTTATCCAGTCAGCACAACTGCCCTTGATGCCTAACCTATGCAGTTTAACCATAAGTCTACCTAATAGAACTTTATCAAAGTAGCAGAATAAAAAGCAGCAGAGTAAAAATTATGCATAAATTTCCAAAACTGTTAGAGACACATGTGTAGGAGACTCACTACGATCCTAACTTTTCGGATCAGTGAAACTAGAACTTAACCTAGCCAAATGTATTTTTGTATAAGAGGATATTGAGCCTATACCAACTCATGGCTCCTAACAAGAATTTCAAAGCAAATACGTACGATATTTCTTCCAAATTTGACAAAGAGATAACAGATTGTTTTCTATGTCCACATGTCGCCTGTTTTAGCCATCATGACATCTTTTCATGACTTTAAAAGTTCAGAGAAAAATTGGTGCATTTCTACAAAAATTTACGTTGAATTTCGCCTTGTAAAGCACTGAAAACTTGGTGGATACTACTGTAATTGTGTTGAATAGTGTTGCTGTTGAATCTGACGGCTAGTTCGGATAAACGGTATTTCGGATAAATGGGGTATTACTGTAACTTCATTTGCTGATATCTTGAGTACTACATGTTTGATTTGAATGGAAGTTTCACCAAACTGCATAGATTTAGTTCCTCTTTCACATATGAAAATTAACTTTTTGCTTAAACCCTTCCTTTATAAGCTGTTATTCAGTGATGAAATTTATCACTAATATCTGTGTCTCACTACAATACAACAACAAACCTCTTTAACTTTATTGATCTCAAGATACTGTAGTTGCATGGGAAGTTCACTGATAGACTGGATAAATCATGGTCAACTAGGGATGGCTAAAACTTTGTTTACTTTCTAACGTCATGATACTGCTCAAAGCACAGGGAATATGAATACCGATTGCATGTAATTATATTGTGTTCCTCTATTTTCGTTCATTTCAAATAAAAAAGACGGACAATAATACATTTTTCTGTATCATGAGGTATCATCATTAGTGTACACCCATGAAACTGAAATTAAGTTACCTTACTTCCATTTTCCTTTTCAACATGCAAAGTCACCCCAAGTTTTCATGTAAATGACACATAACTAGAACATGGCAATTTTGTAATTAGGGTTGAAATATCTTGGTTCATGTATGCTGTCCTTTCCTGGTGGTATATGTGTTGGAAGGATTTCTATTTTTAAATGTACAATGCAATGTAGCATGTATGCTTACTTTGGTAAATTTACTATTAGACCAATCACTGGTTAATTTTCTTTATGATCATGTTGATAAGTAATCGGCCCACAGCTGAGAGCTGGTACTACTCAAAGTACTGGCTTTGTGTAACAAATCGTACTGAAATTTCAAAGTACCACCCAACCCTAGGCATTGGTCAGATACAGCATTGCAGATCTGAGTGCATTAGCATTTAATGGACCAGCACTTGAAATTTTGTAGATCACAGATGGACTTTATAAATTCATGGATTAGGACATAATGTGATGATTTGTGAGACAATAGTTACGGTGGTATGGAACATGTGAAATGTTTTTCATGGCTATAAAATAAATTGGGATATTTGAGAAACTAAAGTAAGAGCGGATTTTAACTTTCTTTTCTGTCAGAACTAGGGCTCTGCAAACATGGTTTTTGAAATACCTCAGTGGGCACCAAAGCAAAGACTTTGAGCCCCATTTTAACCCACCCACAGTGCACACAAGGGCTTCCATATGAAATGCACACTTTACAGCCAAACTCTTGTCTTACATACTGCCAAATCTGAGATCTGCTATACCTACATTACATCTCAACAGGGAAGAATTTTTCATGGCCAAATGACCACTTTTCATACCTAAATGATGACTTAATGTGAAAATAAGGCCAAATCAGCAATATTTGGCTGAGAAAGTGGCCAAACCGCAGCCCTGGTGCATACATACTGATTTGCAGTTTTACATTCCATAGCAGTTTGGTAAACCTTGTACAGCAAAATATCAGGTAATATCAGATGAATTCTGACTATATTACAGTAGCTGGTTTATCTTCTTCCCTTAGGACTGGGAAGCAAAGCTAAATGCAGAATTATCCAAGGCTATAGTTTGTCCTTCCATTGGCTGGCATTTAGCTGGAAGCAAGAAGGTGCAACAGGAACTTGCAAGACCAGGGGTCTTAGAAAAATTCATCTCTGATCCCAAAAAGGTTGCTGCAATAAGGTCTACATTTACGGGTCTTTATTCATTAGAATTGGTAAGTGTGATTTGATTTGATTTGACATATGGAACTTTAGGTCTACCAGTTAAAAGACATATTTAGGACCACAAGCGACCAGGGCTAGGCTCAGGGGGCTTCCAAGGATGCAGCTCCCCCCCCTCATCTGACCCACCCCTTACCCAGCCTGATGGCACAGCCTTACAGATCCCACTGTGTTACTATTTTTGGTTCCTTGCGTTAGCAAAAGGAACCTATGTAGTCAGCTTGGCGTGTGTGTGTGTGTATGTGTGGGTGTGCGTGTGCGTGTGTGTGTGTGTGTGACACTTGCTTCGGTACGCTGTAACTCAACAAGGGAAAGTTGGACTAAACTGAAACTTGGTATATGGATCTGTCATAGTGAGAAGGTGTGCCCTATTGTTTTTGGTGGAGGTCAAAGGTCATGTGGGGTCACCAGGGGCCAAAGACCGAAAACCTTGTTTGCACGATATCTCAAGGTAGGAAGCTTGGATAAATTTCATACTTGGTATGTAGATGCATTATGGAGAGAAGATGAATGCTGTAGCTTTTGGTGGAGGTCAAAGGTCATCTGGGGTCACCAGCAGTCAAACACTGAAAACTTGTTGTTAAAACAATATCTCAAGGTAGGAAGCTTGGATAGATTTCATACTTGGTGTGTGGATGACTTATGGTGAGAAGATGAATCCTGTCATTTTTGGTGGAGGTCAAAGGTCATTTGGGGTCACTGAGAGTCAAATACTGAAAACCTTGTTAACGCAATATCTCAAGGAAAAAATCTTGGATAGATTTCATACTTGGTATATAGATCCACCATAGTGAGAAGCTGTGCCATACAGTTTTGGGTGGAGGTCAGAGGTCATCTGGGGTCACCAAGGGTCAAAAACTGATAACCTTGTTGTTAGCACAATATCTCAAGGTAGGAAGCTTGGATAAATTTCATACTTAGTGGATGCCTTATGGTGGGGAAAAATTTTGGTGGAGACCAAAGGTCATCTGGGGTCACTGGAGGTCAAATCTGCAAACCTTTTCAACTCTATATCTCAGTGTAGGAGGCTTGAATAGATTTTTGCTTTGAGGTGTTGCATTAAATCTAGCAGAAAACCCATATGAGATTTGTTGGATGTCAGAGTTGAAATCACCAGATGCCAAAAGGCAAATTCCCAAGAATTCCTAAAGTCAAAAAATATAAGCACAAAACTGTGTCATTGACTGAAAGATGTGGGACATCTTTCAGAGATGCGAAGTATCTCAGTTTTAATTGAAATTATAGTATTATGATTTTAATCCATAATCCTGCCATTATGAAAACATGCATCAAGTACTACTGTTTAATATTGCAGAAGATTCTCTGCCCACAAAGCAGAGGACTGTTGTGAAAGTTCACTAGACAGACAACATTTGTCCTTAGATTAGGACATGTGAGCTTACAGGAATTGGAAATTAGAATTGATTAATTAAATGCTACTATGGGTTGTTAGTTTTATAAAGAGAACCAAGTTACTGATCATTTGGATCAGATACCATTGAGCGTGCATGAATTGTGATTGCTTAATTGAATAAAACAAATTGTAACTGTATACTGTCTGTGTTGATATCCCCTGAAGTGCCTGTAGGCTGTATTTCTTCAGAACAATTTATTTATGCTTGAATGTGTTAACACAAGATGTGCATTGTCTACAGAGCAGATTTTGTGAATCAACAGAAATACTGGTTCATTCAGTAGTTGGCTCAGTTTCATTACATTCAGCAAGGAACCACAGTGCCCATTGGGCTCTTGTTGATTGTTTTTTTTGGCCTGCAAGTGATCACAAAAATGGAGAAAGTTTGTGGTAGTCTTCATGAAGAACCTTCAGGGCAGGGATCTGTTGAAATTATTGGGGGGGGGGGGGGACACCTGCTTGAGGTGAACACTTTGTACCTACAGCTAGGGGAACAGGAGACAACCAGTGGGTCTCCTGTTTGGGTCCAGGGGCAAAGTCCCTGGAAGCCAAGCGATTTGGTGCACTCTAGAGGACACAGATCACATATTTCTGTTTGAAAGTCCTACCCAGCTGCCATTAATAGGCTAAACAATTATTCATATCGAAAATGTGTGTAACAACACTTATGTTTCTGCATACCTCTAAATATTGGGGGGGAGGGCTTTTGATATATTTGCCCCCCACCAAACATATTGAGGGGGACATGTCCCCCCTGTCCCCCTGTGATTGTCACCCATGTTCCAGGGCTTGTGTCTTAAATACAGTGGTATAGTGGTTAGCAATATATGAAAATATTGAGATGTTTCTGGCATATATCTGAACCAATGTTGCAGGCTTTCATATACAGTAATCTATATCAGAGTGCACAGATATACTTTAATATGAATTTGCTGTTCTCCAAAACTGGGTTTGACTGGCCAGGTCATACCAAAGACTTTAAAAATGGAACCTACTGCCATTGTGCTTGGTGCTCAGCATAAGCAATGGAGTAGCGAAAACAAGCCAGTGAGCCACAACTGGAAAAAAGGCCGTGGCCGGCCCGACTTCAACCGATTGGTTAGAAACTGAGCCGTAAACCTCATCTAAACCTAAACCTTCTCCAAAAGTGTGATATCACCTTAACACTCGATAGTTTGTATATCCTCATGTTGTTCTTTTTCTTTGGACAAATGATAAAATTGTAAGAATGGAATCTATAAGAGTTGGGTGTTCAGTAGAGTCCAAGCCTTGAAATGTCACATTTTGCAGCTAAGTTCTTTTTGTTTCTTTCTTCTCCTAGGACCAAGAAGGAGATAAAATGGCTTCCAGAGCTATTGCTAATCCTGAAAAGTTTGTAATGAAACCTCAGCTGGAAGGAGGGGGTAGGTATAGACTTTCAATTCTCTGTAAAAATTTGTGACTCCCAACCCTTGTTCTGACTCAAGACCACATTTCGTAGCAGCAAGCAAGTGTAGGATTAGCCAGCCTTCATTCAGTCCATAAGAAATGTGTGGTGATGTGCTACCAGGGGTGACTTTATTTCAGTCCTACATCCCATTGATCTTACTGTTAACAGTGAAAATGGCCACTCATTATGTCCCTTGTTCTCTAATTCTTTAAGAGGAGCCCCTCACTTTCCCTTGAGTCCACCACTGCATGTTAGCAAAAAATTAACAGTGTACACATATTGTGTGGTAAGGACATGAAGTCTCTCCTAAGGGAGTAAATTAAAGGTAAGCATTCAGTCAACATTTGTGCTAAATTGCATTGTAGTAGCTGTGGGTTTTACAGTTGTAATTCTCTGTCTAATGAGACATGACTCTTATTAACAAATAAAGCTCCTACGATTAGCAAAGTGCAAGACATGCTAATACACAAAGCTTATTCTATTCTTAAAATAGTGACAGGCATCAGAAAGTCATTTCCAATTGATGTCCATTACATTGCCTTTATAATGCCCCACAAATTACCTACCCAAGTCTATATTGGTCTGAACGCCTTGTGTAGCCTATGTCTTCCCATTGGTGTCATTTGCAGGTGCATATCTAGGGCTGAAAAATTTTTATTTCCTAGGAAGGGAGTCAAATTTTTCAAACTTTCTTTTGTGTACAGAAAGGGTTAAGTTCCTGTAAGTTAACACTAAAATTTCCTTTGAAGAAGCTACACAGCTTTTCAACTTTTCCACCTATGTGCATAGCTACAGCAGCCTTCCTTGTGTGCTGGAAATGTCACCTTCTCCTTGTTTCAAGGTTCAGAGGTACCAAGTTCACATAATACTTGGACTTTATATTTTCCAATTTGTCCCCTCAACTTTTTCTGCAGTGCATGCCCACTTGCACCCTACCTCAGTACTGGTCTAGCAACTAATTCTCTATGTTTCTTTGTCACCATTGACTTTCCTGTTTGTGCCTTTGCAAATTTCTGTCATCCAAAAATTATTTTGCCTTGTCTTTTACAGCAGGGACATAGCCTGTCCAAACTTTCAAGGGGGTGGGGTGGGGTGGGGTGGGGTGGGGAGAAGTTCCTGGCAGCATCCAGTGGCATACCTAGGATAGTTTTCATCTAGGTGATCCTTCTTTGTCACCCAGTGCCTCCCAGAGGAAGGGTTCTGAAAGGGAGGCATGGGTCTATGGGGAGGACGTGATGGTCATGTAAGGTTTCTTAGGTGCAAAAAGGTGAGTGGTTGGTAGTATAGGTCTACATTTTGTCAAAATGCCTCTCAAGCTGGTGGAAATGGCACTTCCTGGACTCCCGAAGCTGCATCGAAAATATATTTTGTGACTTCATGCTTTAGAAACTATGACTTCCAGAAGAAAAGTTAACCTTGGAAAACGTAGTAGAAAACAGGATTAAATGGTACTCCAAAAGTTCATTGATTTTTAGCATGTATTTGGAAGTAATCACATGCTATTTTATGTAAGCATGGTGTGGCACTGCATGAAAAACAACCCTAAAGATCTTAAATGAGTGGGCTTTAGCTGTAGGGCTGTGACCATTTAGCGATTAATAGCTAAACGATCGCATGTGTAATAAACGTTTAGTACAAAGCAACCAGCGATTAATCGCAAAATCCATTTTTACATACAAAATAAAAAGCAATCTGCAGTCATTACAGAAAATTAGATGTTCACTTTAACTCTTTTTGAAAAAGTGAAAAAAACAATTATACAAATGGTACACACGTAAACATACGACATCAAAGTTGAGCTTCTATGAGGATCCGTGTTTGAGGTTCATGGAAACTATGTCCCCCGGATGTCACTAACGCATTTTACATATTCATAATGTTCAAGGGCACATTTAAAGTCTCTATGATGATCATAGGTACTTGCGATTAATCGCTAAACGATCGCAAAATTTTGCGATTAAACGTTTAGTAATTTTGGTAAACGTTCACAGCCCTATTTAGCTGTGTTGGGTGTATGATCAATGAGGAAGGAGGTCCATGTGTCTGTGTGAGTTATCCGCCTTAGAGTCCATCTGCAGCTGGGGTCTGGGGTACTCTCCTGGAAAATTTGGGGAGACAGAACCTTTACATGCAATTTTCCAGGTCATGAGGGCCTAAAAACCACAATCAGAGCAGTAAAGTTTAAGCGTTTTCAGTGTTTAGGCCTTTTTTATGTAGGGTTTGAAAATCTCAGGGAGAAACCCTCCTTCTCCACTGGCTACAGCCTTGTACAATTTGTATTTCCAGTCATCACCTGTAGATCAATACAGGTTACTGAAAAAGTTTCAGAAAAGTCAAAATTGTGCCAAACTTATCACTGTATGCATTTGCTAGTGACTTTGTAGGGTTTAGAAGTTGCCAAACTGTGGTAGCATCACTCTTTACCGGTTCGAAGGGACAGTACGAAAATAAATGATCGTGGTTGTTACTCAATCCCTGGACAATCATGGAGGAATTATAAACATGTTCCAACCATCATAAGATAATGTCACATATTTCTCTCGACTGTCTAAAGCTTGTTTAATAAAGTTTTCTTCATATCTCTGAACCACCTTTTTTTGGTTTCCCTCACAGGAAACAATATCTATGGTGACAACATTAAAACAGTTCTACAAAAGATGGCTGGAACAGAAGAAAGAAGTAAATATATATTAATGGACAGAATTTTACCTCATTCAGCCAAAAATTATGCTATAAGAGGAGGATTCCCTTTACAGCCACCTGGTGATTATGTCAGTGAATTTGGATTCTATGGTGTTTTCCTCAGGTGGGGAATTTTATGTCAATAATGAACCTCTTTTCCAAATAGCAATTACAGAGAATTTGGGGACAGTTTTTGTATGGGACATTCATGTCAATGGCATTTAACTGTTGCACAAAATGATGTACAGTATACCAATACTCTATCCCATAATCCTTTGTAATTGCTCTTGGAAAATGGTCTATGTAATTTGTAGAGATCACATTCCCCTGAGAATGTTCTTAATAGGATATATTGAAAGAACTCATATTTTTCATACCAGTTTCTTTATATTTAGTGAAAGAAGCATGTCATTGTTGGTCAACTTAATTTAAATGGAGATGGGGAGACGTGTAATGCTGAAAACCTTGTTAACATGATATCTCAGCGGGTGAACAGTGAATACTCTTCATACTTGGTGTGCAGGTGCATCACAGAAGATTGGCTGGTTTTGACTTTTCCATGGTATAGATGTAGATTGAAAGAGTTGCTCAGGATTTTGCATGTAAAAAAATTTTGTTGTGAACAAGCAGAAGTTTAGTTTAACAAAGTCATGAAGACCTCAATGCAATTAAGTATTAGGGTTAAAACTTGCAAAAGACATCATTATTGAATAATTCAGTGACCCTTGATTGGCCTTAATGGTGTCTGATTTATCCTAAATATCTATGAACCAGGGGACCCTTTTGGCACCAAGGGGCCTCAAATTTTTTAATTCTTAGTTTCACTCTTGAAAATATTGATTTCATTTTATTTAGTTCCTCTAATCTCGGTGGCATTGTCATCAACGAAACAGCTGGCCATCAAGTGAGGACCAAACTTCAGAGTCAAGATGAAGGGGGTGTTGTGGTTGGTGTGTCCAGCTTGGACAGTCCATTCCTTGTGGAGTAAAAGATGTCTTTCTGTAGAGGGATGGAATAGCCTGACAGAAGCTTGGAATGAAATATCAGTTAGTATTTGAAACTAGCAGGTGGAGGGCATAGTGTAGTATTATGAAAGTACTGTGTTCCTTGGCATGTTAGCATGTGACATCATGTGATGATTGGTTGTTTGAAACTAGTGGTCAGGTATTTATTCTTTCAGTAATTAGCCTTGAAAAATGATAATCCTTTCTTTAAAGGAACTGGAATCAAGATAATGTGATGTTTCTTGGCCTCTTTTTGCTGAGACTGTTTACAAAGTGGTCAGCAACACATCCTCTCAGTAACAAGTCCTTTGAAACATAACAACCTTAATTTTATATGAATCACGATGATCTCAGTTGATGTTTTGAGAGAAGCCAACTCCGTTGGCATTACTTGTAGTGTCTTTTGGCTGATACAAGTGATTCCATAGGATTTCAAACAAAGGGACAAAGGTTTTTGGATAGAGAAATTTAAGTAGTGATAAACATTTACAATAAACATTATCATCATCTTATTTAGAAATAGAATATGACTGTTTGTCTGTTGGAGCTGTGTCTTCCATTTGCTAAAGTTATGACTTGTACAGTAACAAGTGTGTATAAAAGATATAGAACACTACTGAAAGAATTGACATTCCCCTCACAGTTCTTTGTAATTTGTGTCTATTATTTTTGCTTTACTTTTGCAAGTAAAGAGTGTGTACGTCTTTTTAAAAATCGTAAATTTTGAAAAAATGATTAGCCAAGCACTAGATTGTAATTTCAGTCAATATTGCATAGGAAACTAAATACCGTTTCCCGTTTGGCTTTATTGTGGCCTGTTGTGATATTTAGACTTGGTTTAAGTCCTTAAAATACCTGTATTTCAAAAACCAAAGCACAATTCATTTGCTGTTTGTTATGTTGTATCCATCTTGTATTTAATCATCATTTTTACCAGAGTATTTAATCGAAGGATTTATATTAATCCTTCAGTTGTTAAAAACTCAGAAAAATGCCAAAGAAGTTAATATTTTACAAGTGCTGCAGCTGATTTTGTTATTGATTGAAAGTAAGTTTGTTAAAGTGAAAAAAATGGTGCTGGAAGGTGCAGTTTTAAGGTATTTGGGTGGGGTACAGGGGGGGGGGAAGGGGTGTTATTTGAAGTTTGTGTGTTTGGTTAGATTGCTGTTTGTACTTTATAGTCTAATATTTCTAGCAAGTTGTATAGCAATTTGTCAAGCCAGGATCTATTTCAAGTCCTTCAAATCATAATTTTATGACCACTTTCTTTCTTCTTACAATCAACCTATGATGTGAGAGAGAAATAAATGGGCAGAAAGTGTCTATTGTCTCTTGAAAAGTCAAACAGCACAGGATAAATTTACTTTTTGACTATAGTTTATGGTTTTGATTACAAGCATTCACCTTTTCAAAGTCTTTGATCTAATTCCATGTCAAAGATATCGGTGCTGTGGCTGAGTGGATAAAGGCGGTGGCAGTTGAAGCAATGAAGCTTAGCAACCGGGAGGTTCCAGGTCCATTCCCTGGCTGGGTCAAAGTAAGGTAGGTTTACAGTACGTCCAAGAGCAATCTACAGTTTTCCTATCTGAACTGGCCTTTCAAAAGATACCAAATTCGATCTAAATTGTCGAGTTGGTTAGCCACCCGATGTGAAGTTATAATTCATAAGCCACATAGGCTTCTTCCACATCCATGGCTTAATTTACTAACATCTGGAGATTTGAAGTTAGTAATTAAATGAAATTTCACCATATCCAAAGTAAATTTTGGCCCGAATTATTTAAGTTATAATGATTATCCTAGCTATTATGTGGTTAATTAATTGCTTGGAGACAGAGCTATGAAACAAAGTATCTATGTATGCAAGAGACTACGTTTGAAGTACTTCAAGAAATTTGTAAACCAACATTTTTTTCAAAATCATGATTTTTGTGCTCAAATCCATTTTTCTCTTCAGAGATGGACAAACCTTAGAGAAATTTGACTTGTCAAGTTTGCAATTGTAAAATGTAGCAAAGTGAATGTTAGGAGGAGGTACATTAATGAAATCAGGAAATTGTGTACTTTTTGTAAATTAATGTGGAATGTACTTTGGGTAATTTAACAAAAATGCAAGCATTTCATTTATCATTACTTGTGCATTAAGTGAAAAATAAGTAAAACAGTATGAGTTTCTAACTTCTTAATTCATGTTAACTTTTTAAAAACTGTGTAATTACTTAAGCATAGATAATTTAGATTAAACAGTACTAAGGAGACTAAATGTGGACTTGTTTACTCTGTGTGGCCAGCACTTAGTACCCTGTGTGATAATTTAACTTGAGCGAAGCAAATCTATTCAGTGCTGTCTTGTTGGGTCATACATCATTGACTAATATAGATGAAAGAGGTAAGTGTTGTCTGGCACCCTTCATTAGCATACAAATAATGAATGTTTATGAGTGCTATAGTATGAATTATTTCATGAGTTGAAGGATTGAATTCTATTCAATGAGGCGAAGTGGAGTTGAATAGAACATTAAATCTTTCAACGAATGAAATTATATTATTGCACGAATGAAAAACATTCATTATTTTTTTTATATAACACCTTATAACTTTTATAATTTTTTTATTATACTGTCTTGGATTTGAACCATATAATGATATGCATGGTTCACCTCAAAAGGCTGTGTGGATAATTTGTTTATTGCATGTATTTTTCAATTTCTTTGTTTGACCCAGGGTTTTGTACAACTAAGGTCTTTGCACAGCACATTACAGCTGTCTTGCAGTGGCACAGAGCAAGGGTCTGCCACCCTGCCCCCCCCCCCCATCCCACTCACCTAGTCCTTGGGAAAGGGCCATAAAAAAGGGATTGCACCCTTGTGGAGTGGTCAGATGGGGACATAAGATGATGGTCCCAGTATTAGGATTTTTGAGCAATACTACTATAAATGCCTGCATTACAATCTTGCACCTGCTTGACAGGAACCTTGGGGGCCTTAGATGGGCTTCCTGGTCCAAAGTATAAACTAGTAATCCGTTGGTAGGAATGATAAAATGCAACTATGTGATGGGAGGAAACAATGAATTTTTATTGCAAAGCACTTGTTAAGCATGCAGAAAACAGACTCATATATATAGATTTCCCCTAGTAAAGGGTATTTATTGTTATAATAGTGTATAATGAACTGAAATGTATAGTTGTATGAGGAAATGTTTTAATCTCACATGACAAAATCATGTCTATTATTCCACACAAAGCAAATTGTTGAAGCACATGTATCCTGCTGTCTCAGAAATGCAGGGAATCATGGGTACAGATGGTAGTTCACAAGGTAATAATGATTTATTTTACCCACCCTCCCACCTGTCAGTTCCCGAACCCACGCGCCACTAAAGCTGTGCCTTCTCACTTCGGTTTTAATGTGACTTAGTGAAAATTTTTTAATTAGTCACATAAGGCAACTTCATTTAGTCATGTGATGTGCCATACACAGTGCCTAATTAATGTTTTAACTAATTAAATTTTAGAGGGTTGGTTCTCATCATATAAGATTGTGAAAAGAATAGTGATGTACTGTGTGAGTTCTGAACCATGAGTACCTTGTCAGCTGACAGGCAATTGAGTTCCCATATGCTATGGGGGAGGGGGTGCCCCCCCCACTACTGCTTTGTATGTCTGTGATAGTCAGTCCAAGAAAATGCTACCCTGACCCCTTGGCCAACCTTTTGAAAACACATAAATACGAATCTATTGTGTGTGAGGTACTTGATATTGATATTTTACTTATTGATGTTTAATCCATGATATCATTCAGTTGTCTTAATTGACAGTTTAAACACTCTATATACAACCATATGCAAATATCTACAACTCAAATTTTTTTAATTGGTGGAGGGTGTTCATAGCTATCATAACGTATTCATTAGAAGGTCATCATATTACAGTGTTGTATAACACCATTATTCTTATTATTCAGTTATAATTTGTATGTGTGATACACCTCACTACGTGTTATATTGGACTGTGGGATTCCAAATAAAGGTAACATGGTATCATCATGGTTCAGTTTTCTTCATATCTGTCGTTTCTTGGCTCAGAAAAATTGTGCCAGATCTTTGCAACTTACCCGCCCTTGTGGTTTTATAAGGTTAATATCAGTCTCAAAAACATTCGCAAACATCACGGTGGCTGACGATAAACCAACTTTTGGTGGATGATCAAAAGGTATTCAAGCTTGGCCAAATTTAATAGAAGAAAGGAATTTTGGTCACAAGCAGGTAGAAGTGAGTGTGCATAGGTAAAAGTTAGAATGGTGTGCATGTATTATACCAAGAGACAAAAGACAGGCACATTCGGTATAAGAGTTTATTAAGTTAAAACGCATTAATAAATACAAAATGTACATATTGTGTGTACTAAAATTTCACATGTAATTGAGCTCTCTGGCAAACTATTCAATTTGAGTTGCAACTTGCCGTAAGATCGGCGTGCGTGATATATTTGTAACGGGCGTATCCAGCCTGAGGAATTTGTTTATGGGGGGGGGGGGGGGGGGGGGAAATATGCCTCGACACTATCTAAGCGGAGCGCCACCATGAGGTGGTGTGGGGCGCATTGAGAAATTTTGACAAAAATGCCTCCCAGATTGCAGGAAATGACACTTCATAGTTTTTCGATTTCGACAACATCTATTCGAGTCCTTTTTTCACTAGATTTTATACAATATCAAAAATAATACAGCTGAGATGAAACTGGAAAAAGACTCAGGAGGCAAACTCAGAAAAGCTCCATGGAGCTTGTGGGAAGAGCCCTCCGTAACAGTACTTTACAACAACAAAGAGACAATGTTTACAAAAAGGAACGAAGAGAATAATACACAAAACAAAACAGATGAGAAAGAAAGAAAAGTCAGCTACGTTTACTCATTAGGAAAAATGAGAGAGACTTTTTGAATCAGTGCAGAGAGTGACAACGTTGAATGTCAAGTGGGACGGAGTTCCAAACAATGGGTCCAGTGAAACGAATTGTTTGTTGGGAAGATATAAGCCTAAATGAGGGAGTAGAAAGAGAATTCATGCTACTTGTAAGGTGTGTGTGTGTCTCATGTCGATAGTGAAACATGGATCTGAAGATATTAGGAAGAGTGTTGTTACACCAGGAGTACATAAAAATACCAATTTGATAGCGATGAATATCGAAAACGTGGAGAATGTTGAGTTTTGCAAACAAGTCACGGGTTGTTTGAGACGGGTGATAATTAACTATGAGGCGAAGAGTTCTCTTCTGATCGAAGGACTAAGAGGGGATAAATCCTGGAACAATAAGTACCACCCCAGAGAAGAGCACAATAGGGGATGAATTAGACTATTATACAGTGTGACAAGGATCTTACGAGGAAGATAATGACGCAAGCGGGCTATAATTCCAACGCTCTTTGAGATGGTTTTAGAAATGGCCTGGATGTGATCATTCCAAGTAAGGTGCCTGTCTATAAGAACACCGAGAAACTTTACCGATTTACAAAGGGGAACCTCAGTACCACAGAAATCAATGCTACGGATAGGTGGGACTGGCAACCTGTTAGGAGTACTAAAAAGACTCGATGCAGTTTTGTTTACATTAAGTAATAATTTATTTGCACAGAACCATGTGCGAACCTTGAATAATTCATTGCTAACAATATGCATTAAAGTCGTAGGATCTTCATGAGAGCAGAAAATATTAGTATCATCAGCGTACCAAATAAAGCGCAATTTGTCACTAGCCTTACATAGATCGTTGATGTAAATAATGAACAGAAGAGGTCCAAGAATTGAGCCCTGAGGAACATCACAATTAATAGGTAGGTAGGTTGAATGTACATTACGAATAACTACGAATTGTTTCCTATCACATAAATAGCTCCTAAACCAGTTTAGTAGAACACCCCTGACACCGTAGTAGGCTATAGTAATGTTGTGTGGTGTAGACAATCAAATGCCTTGGAAAGATCAGGGAGCTGGTCTTCCAGCTCCCTGGAAAGATCAAGAAATGTCCCAGAGACAAAAAGTTTCTTCTCAAATGCATCGGTCAACATATCAGTAAAGTGTAAAAGAGCATGTGCAGTAGAGCGACCTGGTAGGAAGCCAAATAGAAAATCATACAACATGTCAGACTTAACTAGAAAATTATAGAAACGATCAAACATTAACTTCTCAAGAACTTTGAAAAAAACATGGCAATACAGATATGGGCCTATAGTCAGGCCCGTAACCAGACAAGGTACTGTAGGGGGGTAGGGCAAAAATTTTTTTCAGGGGGGCCAAATGTGTACAAATGTATAAAGTCAATGGTAAGATTCAAACTCTCTGGGGAGGGGGCAAAAATTCAGGGGAGCCTCTCCCCCTGCCCCCCCCCCCTTGACTACGGGCCTGCCTATAGTTGGTTACATTTCTATTTCCATTCTTAAATACAGAACGAGCGATTTTGAGAGCTTTGGTAGCAATACCCTGTTGAAGTGAAAGGTTAAAGACATGAACTAAGGGACCACATATCAGAGGAGCAACAGCTTTTATAACTCAAGTTTTGGCGGTATTTCATCAGGACCTGATGCTGAGTTTTTAAGATTTAAAATAATACGGAGAACTTCGTCATGGTTGATGGTTGCAATATACATAGAGTTAGGACTTGGAGAGTTGAGATAATTACCAAAAGAGTTAGAATAGACCCTTTTTTCCAAAGGTCCCCTCAACTCTCTGGCGAAGAGCCAGGGGCGAAAACCAAACAATACTCCCGAAGGAGTTCTGCTCCCTGAAGGAGCTATACGTCCCCAACTGCCCAGGGACAACTTACTTAACAGTACTACCGACCAACCTGACGTGCGAAGTCTCGTTCTAGACTGGCTGAATAGAACGGCTTCCGCCAGTGAGCTCCGCCGTCGTGATCACGCATACTCCTGCGCCAGGTAAGGTACAAGAGACCAGAGGAACACTGCTTTGAATTCTTGTACCAACAGACGTAAAAAAGTCGTTAAAACATTACCAATAACAAGGAAACACGGATAGTAGTACCGTTGTGACTCATTTCCTCAATCGGTTTACCCTTACTCTTGTCATGAATAATTGAATTTAATGGAAGACCATGTTTTCTTAATATCATTCTTACAGTTATCAAACATTTCATTGTAATAAAGTTTCTTGGCAATTCTAATAACAGAGGTTAAACGATTGCGGAAGGCCTTGTAAGCAATGAAATTCTCATTGGTCCGTTTACGAACATACTTCTTATACAGTTTATGCTTAGTTTTGCATGAATTTGCAATGCCAGTTGACATCCAGATCTGGCCACTACTGTTATTGACGTCATTATTACGGTTGACAGATTTTGGGAAACAATTATTAAAGTGCTGAAGAAAGGTAGAAACAAACTTATCAAACGCGTCGTCAGTATGTTTTTCTAGGTGCACATGTTGCCAATTCTCGTTTGATATTAGGTCTTGAAAATATGAGATGTTACGTCGAGTATACTTCCTACAGTATGTTACGGTATTCGTTATTTTTCGTTGGCAAGAGGTCTCAAAAACAGTAAAAACAGGGAAATGATCAGAGATATCGTCTACTAGGATCCCAGGGGTACACGGCTGACTAATATTAGTTAACATAATATCAAGAAGGGTAGCTGAATTGCCAGTGATTCTGGTAGGAAGAGTGTGGAGAATTTCGAATGCGTTAGAATGTACCAAATTCATAAACATGTTAAAGCGTTGGAAGCTGTTTCTCGACTGGGTGGGGGCTGAACTTTGTTTCGGACCGCCGTGCTGGGAGGAGTTATTCCCCTTAGGAAAACTTTTGAATATTTGAGGGTCCTTGGACGCAGTTTGGTGTAATCATATTTTACAAATTTTAAGGAAAATTACTGCAAATTTTTACTTTTTATGGAGAGAAATACTAAGGGGGTTTCGTTCTTGAATTGAGGTTGGCAGAAGCATACTTCCACCCCACCACATTTTTAACTGGGGAGGGCTTTGACCCCCCCCCCCCGCTTCCTACACCCTTACACTGAAAGTCGAAAGTAATCATACTTGAAAAAGTAATTCTCCTTCATAGGAACTTATATTAACTGTTTGTTAGGTTACGGTGTCCGAATGTCACTTTATTACCACCATATATTTTTGCGCTTTTCATTTTTGCAATGATCTCTCCCGCTATACATGTAGGCGGACAAGATGACCAACTTCTTTCCATCTCGTTTCTTCAGTTCAATCAACTTGGAGAGAATTCACAAATTGATGAATGAATAGGTACGCGTTTGTTTCATAAATTAAAGAGGTCAAACACTTGTAAGCTACACAACTATCAATTGCCAACTTGTTAAAAGGAAATGTACAGTAACGTATCGTCGTCACTGACAATGCTCAGAACGTATGATAACGGACCAAAATACACATCAAACACAGGGAACAATTGTCTTCCCAAAATGAAAACGTTGACGTTACACTTGAATATGTGGAAGTTTTCTTTTTACCTCCATCCAGTGGCGTAGCTGGGGGGGGGGGGGCAGAGGGCGAGTTGCCCCCTCTGGAAAAATCTTGGGAGAAATTTTGAAAGTGAATATATGGTGAAATTTGTGCATGATCTGGTGAAATTTTAAATTTCTCAACCAGTACACTTTACTTATTTAAAAGTATATTCAACACTGGCACAACCAGTCCTATACGGTTTTCAGAGATGGAATGATGACACCATGGTTATAGTTGTACTAGTTATGTTTTACTATCTGTTTTATACAGCATGGGATCTCTTGACCTCTGACAAGGAACTCTGACAAGGAACTCTGTCCTTTTACTGTATACTTCCAATGTTTCTTGATAATTAAAGCAGCAGCATTGTGGTATATGCAGTTTGTTAGAACTTGGGTCAGTGGTCAAGTGCTATACTCTGCTACAAGGGCAGGTCCTCGTAAAATTTGGACTGATTTGGTGAATGTGGTGAACTGATGAAGGGAAAGGTGTACCAGGGTTCACTTAACTACTGTACTTCACCCATTGTGATTCTGATCTACCAGTAGGACTCAAGAAAAATTCACCAAGACCTGAAGACAAGCAAGATAAAAAAGCTTCCTAAAAAAATAGGAATTCTTGATGATGTATTCAGTTTACATTTAGCACCAAATGTGGCACCATTTTGCATCTAGCCCACCTTATATGAGCAAAAATTTTTCCAAAGGGGAAGGGGACACCCCCTGCCCTTAGACCCCTCCCCCAGGACGGCCATCAGTCACATCAGCCAGGTCAGAGGAAAGCACCCGGACAAAATTTGGACCTGCGGAGAACACTGATTATTAGGAAGCAGATCACTAATTGGGGGAAATCTTGGTGCCCTTTCCCCCCCCCCTCCCCCGACAAAAAACCTGGCTACGCCACTGCCTCCATCCAGTCACCTAAAGGCTTCTATTTATCATTAAAGAAACAATGCAAGTAGGCCTACAGGTGTCTTTACGGGATTTGTTCAGAGGTGATAAACATTCTTAAAGGCTTCGACTGCTTAATAGACTACTAGGGGAATACATTAAAAACAAAGTTTTAATTTGCAGATATAACATTGTTTGTTTGATAACGATAAACTTTACCTGTAAAATTGACAACACTCGCATTACATAGTAACAAGTAACATTCACTCTTTCCCATGGTAGCGAATAAAACAAACGTGGGAAATTAACCATGATGAAGTTGTGAAGTGTTGACGATTAGCCTACATTTCTAAAGCGGCAACAGGAAAAGAGAACCAATTCTTTAAGCTGCAATATCTCAGGTATATGGCTTTGAAGCGATATGATTCTTACTTTGAAGGAAATCTTGACTTAATAGAAACATTCGTTACACTCCGGTAGGGCATTATTCAGCTCACAATTAGAAATGTAGAACTTGCAATGAAGTATAATGAAATTCAATAGATGATTTATAGAGTTTCAACCTAAAAGCAATTTCTTCTAAGACAACATAAACTGTTCCTAAGAAATTTTTTTCAGAGTCTGAAAGAAACGTGAATGGTTGAAGCAAAATGGCACTCCCAGAATAAGTGTTCTATGGTTTCAAATGCCACCTGGCCAGGCCCGTAGCCAGACAAGGTACTGTAGGGGTGCAAAAATTTTTCCAGGGGGCGAAAATTTTTTCAGGGGGGACCAAATGTGTACAAATGTATTAAGTCAATGGTAAAATTCAAACTCTCTAGGGGTGGGGGGCCACAAAATTTCAGGGGGGCTTTGCCCCCCTTGACTACTGGCCTGCACCTGGCAGAGAGTACAAAGGTTGAAAGGTTGGTGTCTCATTTATTCAATAGGTGAAAAGCCTATTAGTATCTAGAGTATGACGTAAAAATCTAAATTGAAGGTACTGAACTCTCGCTTCAGAGCTGTTGAAAAAGGAATTCTGAAAATGGACCAGTCAAATACCTGGTTCCAGTTAATACAGGACTTGGGTGAAGAAGAAATAGTTTTCACCATATAAAACGATACATGATGCTAGAATTCAATTGGAGATTTTAGCCAATATCACCCTTCCAAAAGCCTTTCCCCGGATGAACCTTATCTCCTCACTTGCAACAGTTAATCCCTTTTGTGAACAAGCTAGCTCTGTTGACCAAACACTCTTTAAAGGGTTCCAGCCATGCCTTTGTTAGGAGATGTTATTCAGTGATGACTTTACCACTAATCAGGGGCGTAGCCAGTCCCCGGAGCCCGGGTGGGCGAAGTTGTGAACATTTCCACAAACTTTAATTATCAAAGCGTGCATATCCCACAATCTAAGCGAAGCGCCACCATAGGTTGGCGCGTAGCGTATACAGGGGCGTATATTCTTGAATTTGCAGGGGGTGTGTGAACTTTTGTGACCTACGACATTTCTTGGAGACCGACTCCCATTGCCATAGTTGTACGATCCGAAATTCTGGAGACTTTATTTTTTCTTTTCGAGCAATTTGAGACCGACTTTCGATTTTCACGTTGACACATAGTACGATCCGAATTTTTGAAGACCTTTTTTTCTTTGCTTTTCGGGCAAACTTTTCACTTCAAATGTTGTTCATGTCTGGTCTACTGTTACAACGGCATACTGAACTGGTTTGGAGACCGAGTTTTGGAGCTCAGAAACCGACATTTGATGTGTCACACCCCCCGTATTTACGCCCCTGAGCGTATAGAGAAATTTTTGGTTAAAAGTACCTCCTAGATCGCCGGAAATGACACCAGACACTTCCCAGGCCTTGCAATATTGCAGATAAAGTTAGACCAGGCATTCTAACTATATTCAGTGAAGTGTCACTTGATTGAATAAAAATACAAGTAGTGCCGCCATCCAACCTGGTGACCGCTCGTCCTGTGGGAGTAATTATATCGAAATGATGTTTATCACAACCAGTCCCGAAGCCAGAATAACCAATTTGGGAGTGGGGCACATCGATGTTGGACTTTCGCCGGCCTGGGGGAGGGTGTCCCCCTCCCCTTTGAAAATTTTTGCCTATTTTAAGGACTCTAGATGCAAAATGGTGCACTTTTTTCTCATTTTTCTTCCTATATTTGTATTCCAGAAAGGCTGGTCTCATAATAAATTTTTCCTCCTTCAGTGCAAGACGTTTCATTGAAATTTTTTTTTTTGGGGGGGGGGCACGTGCCCCCGTGGCTACGTGCCTGATCACAACACTCACAATAAATTGTATACGGTAGCCTTTCGCATAGCAACATTTCCGTGTACCGTAGCTGTAGTGAAGCTTACAACTGTGAGGCTTGCATTACAGGGCCTTCCCCACCTGTTACCTACAGTAACTGTAGCTACCGGGATATCGTAAGTGCACCCAATTGACAGGTTGAGAGTGTGGATGTCTGAATAATGGTGTACGTTCCGTCACTCGTTCCATTTGTCATGCAGCCAGCCGGCCCAACGCGCGCCATCTGAAATGGTGCCACGCGACACCAGTGGCGCGCGCCACTAGTTGAGAAAGCCTGAGCTAGATAAATGAAATTTTTATAACCCTTTGTAACAGCTATGGTCATATAAACTTCGTGAATATCATGCACTGGGTGGGATGACTGCGTGACTGAGCTGAAGACTGTATTACTTGCGTAACAGCAGAATGTAGCCTAATAATAAGGATGCCAAGGTACGCAGGCTAATGCCCACGTTACTGTACATTGTGAATACCATAGAGAATAATAAAGCTAGAGGACGCACTGAGCGCACTCCGTTGTACGCATTCCGATATGAAGAAATATAGCCTACTGAATTACTTCAGCTGAAATACTGTTTGCCCTCCAAGCAGTTTCCAGCCATTTCATGCGCGTTTCACGCAAGTTCCATGCATCGTTTTCTGAAGTTGGCACAGGATTCAACTCAATGTTTACACTTTCGAGAAAAGAAGTTTGTTTTTTTTTTGAGGGGCTCGAGGTGATCAGGTGAACACTAAAATTGGCATATAAATATCAATAAAATAGTTTCGAATTTCTAAGACAGGAGGAAACAGCATAATATCGAAGGCGTTATTGCCTGGTGGCATTTTGTAGGGGTCTTATATGAAAGATAAAAATTTTCATTACATGTCATCCAAACCTCATATCAAAACTTCATTCCTAACTCAAGATATCTCTTCCTAAAGATTGGTTACTTTTAATAAGAAATACCTGCAAGTTTCCTCAAGGTCACGAAACGTGATCCAAAGTGGGCAAATTGCCCCAGATTCCTTTTGTTGTTCTTTATAATTGGCTACCTGTTTTGTCCTTGAAATTTGATACTGTTGGAATGTTTAGATGTTTTTCCGTGTAGATATAGTGAAAAACTGTTCCATACTTATGGTACAGCAAACAAAGTTATGGAATATTCAATATAGTGATATCATCATTATAAAGAAATACAAAAACTACATCAAATCCATTTGCCCAGATGACATCACAGATTTCCCATTATGCACTGGGGAAACTGAAAATGTAGTATTTCTTCAAAAATTTGTATCTTCCAAATGCAAGATGCTATTGAGATGGGGTTTTCACCGCCTAACACAGAAAATTTTTCTGCTTTTTTTGAAAGCATTAAATTTGGTTACCAGACCATGCTTTTAAAACTCAAGCCTATTTCGTGAATGGCGGACGATTTTCTCGGAAATGTGAGAACACGTTTCGGAAAATTACTTTTGAAAATCGGAGAATACCTATCTGAATCCTCGGCTGAACTCAGCCCATTTACTTGAATATTAGTGCAGTGAGGATGCAATGCAGTGGGCCATGTGAGCTACCCGGTGAGCTACCTAGCCCATTTTTTTTGTAACGATTTGCAGGCGCAGCGTGTTTCAAATCTTTTCCTTTCCCTTTTCTTTTTTCCCTCCATTTCTTTCCCTCTTTCTCTTTCCTTCTCTCCTTTTGACCTTTGCCTTACTCTTTTTCCCCTCTCTTTGTTTCCCCTTTCCCCTCTTTTCATTTCTATCTCTCTTCTTCTTTCTCTATTTTTCTTTCCCTCTTTTTGTATCCTTTTTCTTTCTCTTTGTTCTTTCCCTCTTTTTCTTTCCTTTTTCTTTTCTTTTTTTCTTTTGCTCTTGTTCTCCCTCCTCTCTCTTCCCCATTTTCCCCACCATTTTTTTCCCGGGTGGGCGACCCGCCCACCCGCTGCCTACGCTACTGCGCTCAAGGGTATTTGATCCAAATGGCCAGTCAGTTAGTTCTTTAACTGGCTCAGCTGAAAGCTTCAGCTGCTGAGCTATAGCGATCGTGCGCGCCGACACAACTTTCTTTTACGTTTTGCCTCCGATCTTATTTCACTGCTATTTTGTGATTCGTAAGCCGATTTAGCTGAAACCTGGTGAGCTATTTCTTGGAGTCAAGGACCCATTGATGCAATTGTATTTGATGAAATTAATCTTCATTCGAGGTCATTTCAAGTCATTTTTTCAAAAAGTAAAAAAGGCTAGTTTTTCGCTCAGTTTTTGCTTATTTTTTGTGGTAGGCCGGGAATGTGAAGTCGGACCTGTCGTGGACCAATCTTGTACAAATCGAGTTAAATTTTCGTTATCTGAGGGCCCAAATTACGATAGTTTTCTGTGTTGTTACATGCAAGGCGTAGATCTATACCAATGAAGTTCACTTTGCTTGCATGGTTCCGATCTAGTTTGGTTATTCTCTGTGATAAAAAAAAGTTCTTTACCTGACCGGCTTGAGGATTTGAATTGTCCTGAAGTTGTGTCTGTACACGCGATCCTCATAGGTTGTAAAGTAATTACTGGTCTGTGCTAAAATGGCTTGTACAGTAATTACGAGTCTGTGCTATAATTTCTTAATGGTATGATACGGTTGAGTGATTCACAATTAAGTCTTTAATTTAGGCAATGAAAATTCAGTTTCTACAGTTGACAACGAGTGTGTCCTTGAACCCGTGTCCTTTGGTGTTTTTGATTCGACCCCCTAACGATAATACTTATCTTTTAGCGTTATTCTTAGTGATAAGGTTAGGGTTAGGGGAAAGATTCGCATTTTTTTTGGGGGGGGGGGGTTATTCATGTTTAATTCTGAATCACGAGTGTTATATTGAATTCTTTTCATTTGACTTACTAGGCCTATTTATCCTTTAAAAATAGTGTACTGGTGTTTATTATTCGAAATATTTTTTTCCTTTAAGGAAAAAGAAAGATTAGCGATTTTTATATGTTTTCCGTGCTACCAGCACGCTGTAGCATATCACAGTAACATCTGGAAACGTTTTCTATCACGCGTCTAGTAACTACTGTACATACTATGAGAATCGCCTGGTGTGAAGTATCAGAGGAAAGAACAGTTCACTTGTCGTGCAGTCGTGGGTACTTACAATTTCTTCAATTTCCATCTTTTTATCTTTTTTTTTTTTATTCTGTTTATCTGGGGTACGTTGGGGGTTTATTCGGTTGCAGGTCTTTGTTTTATTGGATGGATGAGGTACTATTAAGCAGATTTAGGCCAACACAACATTTGCCTTTGTCAACTACATTACAGTCGAATGGAAGGACTTGTGTTCAGACTATATTTTAAGCATGTTTCAGAACGGTTTTGAAAAGGTTAAAATCAAGATATGCATTTTTATGTCGTTTTTGGTTTGGCTTGAAAAATATTTGTTTCTTGAGTTGAGGCTGCAGGAGAAAAATACTTAAACTCTTTGTCGAACGAACTTAAGGACCGTACTAGGCTATAATAATATACGTTTCAATATGTTTCAGCTGCGACGTAGCCAGGAATTTGCAAGGGGGAGCACATTGTGACTGATATGGGGGAGGGGTCTAGGGGAGGGGAGGGGTCTAGGGGAGGGGAGGGGTCTAGGGGAGGGGAGGGGAGGGGGTGTTCCCCTCCCCTTTGAGAAATTTTTGAACAATTGAAGGTCCTTAGATGCAACCTGGTGCAATGTTTTGCCAGTTTCATCATTATCATTTATCATACTATCAGCAGAATTTTTCCTATTTGAATTAAGAACATGTTAAAAAAAAATCAAACAGGAAAAAAATCTGCTTAGTAATATGATATCACATGATAATGACGAAACTAACAAAACATTTCACCTTTACATGTTCTTTAGTCTTTGAAATTCTCTGACTAAGGAAGACTAATGTTACCATCTGGACAAGTTGAGGCAACCCATGTACAAAGTACTTAGTACACCAACCACAATAGAGTAGATTTGAGAGAAGTTGATAATTTGATAAGAGAATAAACTTGTCGAGCTCCTTCAAAGTGGGATGGAGTTGGACCTGATCGTTACTGATTCGAATTGTCAGATATCTGGATAGGATTAGAAAACGTTGGGAGTATTTATTGAAAACAATTGCCCATATATGTACGGTAAGCTCCATTATAAAAAAGAATAACATATAGACGAATCCGATCAGCGCTTGTGTTTAGTGACTGTAGGCAGCCATTAATGGGGTCCACCAGCCTTAAATCGTCTTCATTTATTTTCTACATGAATTTCAAACCCACATATTCAGTGAAATTGAACGAATCAAGATACAATTTAATGTCCAACCATCCATCATACAGGTAAGCAAGGAAATTGAAAGATTAAAGGTGATAGACCCCAGGTATGGCCGACTGAAATCAGACCATCACTTGCTCTCCGGATTCGTCTATATAACACATTAACAGAGGCATTTGGTGGGTGCATGTAAAGCGACAACCCGTTGTAAGATGGGAGATACCCCAGAAGAAAAAATCCCCCAAAATGCTAGTTGGTGACTGCTATACGTACGACTGCTATACGTGCGTTAGCTTAGCTTCATAAACAACGAATCATACGAACATGTGTGTTGTGATCCTTTCTAGTTAGGGTGACTCATTATGTAAAGTACAGTAGCTCAGTCAGGAGGCCTGAATGATACTACGATTATGATGGAGTTAACAGAGCTGACGAGAATTTAAGATCAAAAGAGCACTGACAAAATACCCTGCAAAAACATCACAGTTTTAACATTTTATGGCACACTGAAAGGGGGGGGGCCCTCTAATTCCCCCCTGGCTACGCCCCCGTGTTTCAGTGAATCCCTTCAGCGTAGTTCAACAGTTTTAACAGTAGTTTAAATATGTTATTTCGAAATATTTTATACATAATTTAAGGTAAAGATACAGGTGAAAATTGCGAAGTGTGTTGTTCTGAAAATTTGTTTAGGGCACAGGGCCTACTTACACCCCTACCGACAAATACATGCATCATATCCGAGGGAGAGAAATTAGGCTTACATTTTCACTTTAGAATTAGTGTTACCAGAACGATATTCTAAAAATTTATTTTTACTAGTAAAGAGTTGTAAAAATTTATACAGTTAGCAAAAATATTGGAAAAGGTATAAAAATTACTGATATAACTGAACTTTCGACTGTTCTTAGCCTAACTGTCTGCATCTTTTATAAAGAAGAATACGTCAGGACCTTGTCTACGTTTTCCTGATACCTTTCTTCCCATTACACACTTTCTCCTAGGCCATCTTTTTTATCTAATGTGTCTCCTGATACCGTATATCGTGTCATGCTGATGTGAAAAACACCGCTCTCTAAACACCAGCAGCAGAGCTATCGCAACATTGTTTGCGCTTGTTTTAAAAACTACGAACCTGTGGTAGCATTTAATTGATCAGTTCCAATTTCCAATTCATGCATGCTCATATGTCCTTATCCAGGACAGTGGCACACTGCTGTTTGCCAAATAGTAATCTCACTCAATTACAGTATCTAATATTGCCCTCGTATTTTCTCATAGTTTACTGAAAAAATGTTAGTATGTCCAAACAGAAATTCTTGTGTATCACACAAGGAACTCTGTTCAAAGTTTACATTAGTGAACTTCAACAACAGTCCCCTGCTTTGCGGACAGAGAAGCCTTCGGCAATATTTTCAAATGGTGTCCCTAAATGACCTTCACATAGCCTTGTTTGACCTCACACGTTGTACCCAACGAGTACTGTGTACTGAATACTTTTGGACTATGGGTTTGCTTGTACACAAGCATTTTCAGCCATTTTCAAAGTTAACCCCACCCACTCATGAATATTAATGAAGGTGGTATTTTTTTCCAAAAAAAAACTATTACGTCTGTGTACTAGATCACACACATCAAATATGGAGGTAATCAGCCATCCTGATTCAAAGATATTGTCATTTTATGGTTTTTAGGTTTAGCCCTGCCCACTCATTACTATGCACGCCAAAAGCAACAGGGCACAACTTCACACCCCTGTCATCATACCTGCCAAATATCCCTGTCCACTTATGAATATAGGCTAAATGATGGTGATATTTTGTTCCAGAAAAACTATGACTTCTGCCTATTAGATTACCCATACCAATATGGCGCTAATCAGCCGTCCTAATAGACAGATATTGCCATTTTAAGATTTTTACATTTAGCTCTGCCCAATCACTCATTACTATACATAATATTGACGCTAAAAGCAATAGGGCACAACTTCACACCCAGGTGAATATATCTGCAAAGTTTCATACACAGCAGAAATTTCCTACTAGTAGTTTTCTTGTACAAAAGCATTTTCAGCCATTTTCAAAATTAACCTCGCCCACACATGAATATTAATAAAAGTGATGTACTGTTCTAAAAAATCTGTTACCTCTGCCTATTAGATTACCCAAACCGAAATACGAAGCTAACCAGCCATCCTGAAAATAGATATCGCCATTTTAAGATTTTTATGTTTAGCCCCTCCCATTCATAACTATGAACGATATTGGCACCAAAAGTAATAGGGAACAACTTCACACCCAGGTCTACATACCTGCCAAATATCAAGCACACCAGACCTTCGCCCCCATGTGGGCTGGGGATTGTAGAATATGCCCACGGTATTTCCCACCTGTCATAAGAGGCGACTAAAGGGAAGGACTTGCACCGTACTTGAGCTGTATTTGAAACCAAACTTGAACTTGAACCGTATTTGAAACCGCATGTAAACTTTACCTTTTTATTTAGTTGACCATATATAACACATTCGTGTTGGTGTGTCGTTAAATCTCATCTGACTAACCTTTCTACTAGGCGTTTGCTTGTACACAAACTTTGCTCGGACACACACACACACACATTCACACACACACGCACACACGCATACACGCACACATACGTACATACACACACGCCAAGTTGATTGCAATGGTTACGATGCTGCCTGCGGCATGGTAACCAAAAATGACAGATGAAAGCAACATGCAATCGGCAATGCAGACCTTACGAATTGACGTCAGGCGATGTCACTTTAAAGGGTAAACAAAGTCCTGGGTAGGACTTCAAACTGCATCCGCCGGTTGTGGAGTTTGTTTAAACGTGGGAATAATGAGGTTACCCTTTGACACAACTGCCTCCGGGGCACCTTTGGGCAAGGTGCACCTGTATTTACCCAGTGCGTTTTTCGTGCTGTTGCCTTCGGGAACGTGGTTGCCTTCAGGCCTGGTGTTGCCTTAGGACGTCTTTGTTGCCTTCGGGCGTGTCGTTGCCTCCGGATGTGCTGTTGCCTCCGGGCGTGCTGTTGCCTTCGGGCGTGGTGTTGCCTTCGGGCGTGGTGTTGCCTTCAGGCGTGGTGTTTCCTTCAGACGTGCGATTTGCGGTGGTCTTGGTTTGGGGTTGTTGGGAGGTTAGTGGGTGTTGTTTGGGGGGTTTGGGTTTGGTGTGGGGTTGGGCGGTGGTCTCTGTCGGCGGCGGGTGTTGGTGTTGAGGGCGGTCGTTGGTGATGGGTGTGGTGGTAGTTACTGTTCATTAGTGGTAACAAAGACTTTCGTTTCTTTTGCGGCGTGCGAATAGTTTTGGTATTGTTTGTCATCCGTCGGGTTTTGTTTGGTTTCGTTTTCGATCGTGTCCGTTTCGAAACACGTTAAAGGAAAAACAAAGCACACTGCGATAGTCTTGGCCTGTTGGCCAAGATGCTTCTAAGTACAGGCACCCTCTATATATACGTACTCTAATTTATTGAAAAAATTACTAAGTGGCATCAGATGTAATTCTGACAAATAGCCTATTTGTCAAACTGATATCTATTTCAGTAATTAACGTTTTAACTAATTTTCCTAAAGTGAATTGTGACAGAGGAAACCAGTTGAGTTTCTCTCTTTACAATTTTTACAGTCAGGGAATTATTTGTCTAAGTGTGTTTCTAAATAGGCACGTTGCCAAACCAGGAAGGGCCTGCTGAAGGGGCGAATTAGTTTCCAGGGTGCGAACTATTTTTAATGGGGCAAGAAATACTTAAATCCATTAACGCACAAGTAATTTTGAATTTTCTCGGTGCGAAAAATTTGTCTAGCGGACGCCTCCCCCTGGCCCGTCCTTGGTTAGAGGCTTGTTTCTAAACCTCATGAGCAGCGTTGTATTTAATTCACTCTTTTCTCGGTAAGTCAATGTCAACTGGAGCTATTTTAGGGACTCAAGTCAAGTAATTGACTCGAATCTCTGTGTTATTTCAATAGGGTAATATGGCCCACAGTAGCGTTGGCGGGAGGTGACTCGAGTCACGACTTAAATACAAGTCTGCTCATTAGAACAACACGAAAATTTACAAAGGCGCTGTCAAATTGACGTTAGAAATATAAGAAAAATAGGGTATTTTGACTGTTAGTCACAAACATCAACAAAGCTGACGCTCTGCGTGGGTCTCATTTGTTTGCAGGCTCAAAATTATCATTTCAAACAGTTTTTTTTTCTTTTTCTTTTTCCTTTTTGTCACGACTTTCCGTGCCAACTGACAGTCCTGCCTGGTATGGTAATATTACACAATCTCATCTGGTAAATTTATCCTAAAAAAAATTGCCTGATCTAAACTGATTCTGAGAACAGAAACGACTGAAAACAATGTCATTATGATAAACTATGAAAAATTACATAAGGCACAAAAATCCCATCTTTACAAGCTATGAAAAATTACATAAAGCATAAAAAATCCCATTTTTACAAACTATGTAAAATTACATTGAGGCTCGCTTGTAATATATACAAAGTTAAAGAGAATGAAACCAAAAAAATTGAAGCTTTTTGGAAGTTCAAAGTCAGCCATTTTGGATGGACCTTCGTATTGGCTTTAAAAACATTGCAATCACAAATAAAACCACACCTAAAATAGATAAGAGCAATTAAACAGCCATCTATTCATGCCTGAGGTCACATGTTCAGTGAGGTATATTCATCGAGCTCACATGCATTGCTCATTAAGGATAAAAATCTTCGAGGTAAGAAAATATGAGAAAATAATTTGCATATAAAATGTTACAAACCAAACATGTCAAAAACGTTCGAACGACATTTGCACGGCATAGTAAAAAGTAGTTTATTGCAATCTTAGATTAGTTTCGAAACACTAGCAAAAAAGCATTAGTTTTTCCTTGCATGGCCGTAGGGGCCGGGGGCTGGGGCCGTCCCCCCCCCCATGTCAGAAGCCTGACTAAATCGGGCAGATATTTTGTCTCAATCGGGCGGAAAATTGGACAGTTATGTTAGGTCTGGAGTCGGGCAAAAATAACCGACCTCCCTGAGAAAAACAGTCCCGTACAGTCATGTTTCCTTATTGGGTGAGAGGCCAACACCACGTCAATCCGTCAAGAAAGGAGTGTCTAATCCAGCTATTCCTCCACACACGGAGCTTTCGTTCTCATGAACACTTCTTGTCCTCATCAAATACCCTGCGGTGTCATTCAGTAAGATGTCTCCTCCTTTGCTGCAAAAACAATGAAACTCATCCATTTACCAGTCAGTTTCGCTCTGCCAGCGAGCATACCTCAGAGATCTCAGTGAACTTTTTGTAGTTGTTGGGGGTCGGTAGGGGTCCCTCCCAACCCCTGCCAACGAGGGGAGAAGGGGGAAGCCTGTAATCAGGGTGTCTGCCGGGGAGAGAAGCTTTGCATTTGACCGGAACTCGAAGTAGAATTTGTTATATTTGAATAAACTTACAAATATGAACGTCGTTCGGGGGGAGGGGGAGGGGCAGGGTCTTGTCTAAAGACACTTTATAATAAATAAGTTCGAGTTATCAAGGATGTTCACATGCTACCTAATGCAGCATATTGTAAATTTCCAGGTAATGAACGTCCCAGAACTAGACAGAGCCAAACTCTCTACTCTCTACACAACCCTTTCTGGTTACGGACCTGTGATTGCATGTTTACGAAATCTTTATCACTGTGTATGTGTTGTCACAACGTTTGGGGGAAGGGGGGCTGGGTGAGGCGTGAAAGGGCTAAGGACAGGTGGGTCTGGGAACAAGCTCCCTTGCACAGTCCGCATAAAGCGTAACTCAATTAAAAATATAGGTGTGATATTTTGCAAAGAAGAAAATACAAGACGTAGCCAAGAGGGAGGGGGAAAGTGGTCGGTGCATACCTACAAATATTTTTACCCCTAAAAAATAAAAAATAACATTGGCTTAATGTTTTTCAGTATATTTTGCTCCCTATGAAAATATTTCGCCCCCTGAAGGTATTTCGTACCCTTCAGTACCGTGTCTGGCTACGGGCCTGAGAAAATATTGCATCAATTACAGACTTATATCAAAACAGCACGTCAAAAATAAGTTAAGCCAATAAGAGGGTTTCTGTCTATTGCTTTTTTCTTCCTTTCCTTTCTTTCTCTCAGAGGGTTCCCCTGAACCTCGTGACCACAGAGTTAACAGCTTGTGTGAGGGCAGGCTCATGGGTTTACAAAGTAAAGATGGGCGCTATTATCGGGAGGTTTCAACTTATAGGTAAGTGAAGTCATACAACTAAAATGCAGTCCCCACAAAAATAAACACAATGAGACCATGTGTACCTACTAATCTACTTATGAAATGACTGTTCTTTTACTTCTTATATCGTAAAACGAAAGATCCATTATTTATCAAAGTGTAAGATGAAAATCGTAACAGTATCCATGCAGGACCCGCAAAACAGCATCGGTTCATTAGCAATCGGTATTAGCATCGGTATCCTCCCCGGCTTCTCTGGCGTAATAAAACAATGCAATTCACTTGCTCCATCCCAAACTTCAGACCGAGTGTTTGGATGCATCACCGTGTTTTGCATGCCTAAAAGATAGCATTGGGATGATTACCACGGAAAAAGTGCTTTGGATTAAAACTTTTCAAGTTATAGACTTGAAACTTGGAAAGTTTTCAAAGATGAGAAATTGTATAAAAATTTAGCATCGTTCCTTCCAATGTGTTGCAAGCATGGGCGGCTATTTGTTCTCAATATTGGGGGAGGGGGACGTGACCCCATTTTCAAATAATTTACTCTGTGAAAAATCAAACTTAATGGGCGATTTGACAAATATTGGGGGGGGGGGGCATGCCCCCCAACGATCGACGATCATGATTGTAAGACTTACCTGACAAAGGAGCCAAAAATTCCGAATTCAGTCGAGGCGTTGATTAATTCTAGTTGCGAGGTTTTTCCGTCGCGAATTATGTAATTTTTAGAAAAAGCTGGTCGAATTCTGTCCATTAAAATGTAACTGCTCCTTTCTTCACTGTTACTGAGATTTTGTAACGTATCCCTGAGTTCGTCGTCAAATAAGTTATTACCTGCGTGTATTGAAAAAGAAATGATTATGAAGTCAAACAACAATAGTGAAACTTGCAAAAATTCTAGAGTTCGGAAGATTTTTCTTGCTCAGCCCTGGTTTCGTGGGTGATGACTCGGCCTTGAACTCGTTGGCCTCGGGAATTTAGGAGAGGCCTCATCAAGATTAATCCTAGGCGAGATACTTAATGTTATATCTTACTCATTTCCCAAATAGCCACCTTCACTCAAATACATGTATGCTGGCACTAGGAGAGGACAGTAAAGTCTGCACCGACTGAAATATTGTCATTTTGAGAGTGGTTTATCCCTCCCTCCCATTTCTGTGCGGTAGGAAGGGATGAGGAAAGGGCTTAATGAGAGAGAATATGAACTTTTTAAAAAGAAAACAATTTTTCCTTAAATGGGGGTATCGGTTACAAAAGTTCATCTTTTAGGAGATGTGCCGCACCCCCTCTATATTTCTAGTTGGACTTCCCCTTCCCTGGATTCCCCTTCATGTGGTCGTTGCTAGAAAGCCTCTAGACCAAAATGAAATGTGATGACATGGGATTGTTGAGAGAAACTCTTCATAAAGTCCCCTCTCCTACAAAGAAAGATAAAAATGTACATTCCTACTTTGAACACTGAATACATCAGCCTCAAAAAGAAACCGATTCATATGGGCTTATTTCATTGATACAATTCATTTGGATGTGTATTCTGATAGTAACTAACCTAAACAAACAGTGACTGAAAGACAAAGAGAAAAATCTAAGAGTCTCACCAGGAAATTTTATTTCTACTTACAACCACCCTCCAACTGAGGTTTCATAACGTATTTTTCTGGTTCGGCGATACCTCGAGCAGCGGCTGCGTCGCCTTCGGATGTCTACAATATGTAAAAATAATGATAAAATATGTCCTTAGATTTCCTCAGAAAAGAGCCATGCGCCATCTTGCCGATTTTTACTGTCAACAAGTTTGCGATACCTTGAGTTTTCTTGCGGCTATGGTTTTCGCCTCGTGCACAATACGGCAACGTCCACTAAAACTTCACGTCAACCGTAGGCGAACGCAGCAATTCCCCGGCAAATTCGCAATGTCTAAAGATTTTGATCCAGTTAAAATTTTTTGGGCATCCTCCAGAAACCGTCTTGCATCGCAAAGCTGTGTTTTATTATTGGGCTTTGGGGAAAATAAAATCCTTCTCCTCCTTAACTTTTAGGGCTTAATGAGAGCAACAAAGCAAACAAAAGGCATATTATCCTTGTTTAGCATGCACCTATTCTTCAGACCCTTTTTGAGAAAATGAAGCGCTTTCTGGAACAAAGCCCGCTTTAAAATGCATGCACATGTAAACAGTTGGATGAACTGCATGTTTAGTAAACTCTTCAATGGATACGTAGGCTAATTGATGTAAACCCCTGGATATCTCCATCGGGACAAATCTCACCCATGGGAATCTCCCGTGGACAATTCCCATACTGTACAATTCCCACCCATGACAATCTCCCATGGACAATTCCCATACTGGACAATTCTCACCCACGTCAATCTCCCGTGGGCAATTCCCATACTGGGCAATTCCCGCCCATGACAGTCTCCCGAGGACAACTTCCCCACCTGAAAATTTAAAATTGTCCTGGGCGGGAATTGTCCGGGGGAAATTGTTCAGGTGGAACTGTCCGGTTTGGGAATTGTCTCGGGTGGAAATTGTCACCGGAAAGTTGTCCGGGAACCAATGGATTCAGTATTTTGCCCCACTTGAACATTTCATAATATTTGGATAATACGCTGACTACAGTAAACATTTCTTTACGAAGTTGAATGTGTCGTCACAGGAACTCCGCTTGACTGAACACAATCGTGTTAAGTTAAGATCGGAGTCGGTTTTCGTTCCCGCTCTGATTTCTATAAGGGCATCTGACATCGACCTAACGTCACTTAAAAATCCTCACTTCATTTGCAGCCATTATATCTCTTGTTTGTTTCATTGTTTGCTTGTCCTTCTGTCTGTCTGTCTATCTGTCTGTCTGTCTGTATGTCTGTCTGTCTGTCTGTTTGTTTGCTCGTTCATTCCCTTGCTCAATAATTTGCTTGATTGCTTGTTCTCTTGTTTGTGTGTTTGTAAGTTTGTTCGTTTCTTGGTTTTTTGTTTGTTTGTTCCCACAAGTTGTCTTTCACGATGCTTGCGATATAGTACATTACACGTACAAAAATACTTGTCTAGGATAAAATTCACAATGTATCAAAAGGAAAATTGTCACGTGATTACAAAATATTCATTCCAGGTTCAGCATATCCTGGTTTGTAAATTCAAAGTCACGTGATACGCATTTGTCCTTTTAAAATCTTTAGAGTGGCTGAAATAGGACTTCACTTCTTATCCAACAATTTCTGATTCGTGGCCAAGGCCAATGAATTAGTAAAGGAAAACTGGAGGAAATTTCAAATTTACGACACCCCTTTGTTCCTTATTTACTATTCATGTTAAGAGGGAGAGTGCTGCTCGGCAAGGAAAACAACATATTATTCATGACTGTGAAGACGTACGCCACCGTTGAGGAACGGGGCAATGTAAGTTGATCATGTAAGGGAGGATGGGGCCCACTTAATTGCTTTGCTTAGGTTTGAGCATACTAACCTGATCTAGCGAATACATTCCTGTACAAGTTTCACGTATTTCAGAAATGACTTGAGGATCAGAAATGTATTTTTCCAGCACTCCTGGTCGATTCAGCTCCTGCTGGACTTTCTTTGTTCCGGCTAAGTGCCATCCCACTGACGGACATACGGCAGCATTTGATAGTTCAGCCATTAGTTTGGCTTTCCAAGCCTAAAGTGGAAAAGGAATAAAATTTTCACTCTTCATCAACAGTGTATACCAAACCCGAACCACTCTTACCTGATGAATTTTATTTCATACTTTCTGCCTCTGAATATTTTCTTTCTCTGGGAAATTTGCTCCTAACTAGAAAGCCAAAAGGCTTAGTGATTCCTTGCCATATGGATATATTGTAACAAACATGAATCACCCACATGACAAGCATGAGATCCCTCACAGTTATCCTACTTGAGGTATCATGTTAATTAGGTCAAAAGCTTTTGAAATCTTGTGACCCAAAATGACCTACATGCCAAATATGAACAATCCACAGGGCAAGTACGTGATCCCTCATAGTTATCCTCCTTAAAATATCATGTTTACTAGGTTTTGACCTTTTGTGACCTCAAATGACCTTTGACCTGCACAGAAAATAATAGGTATCATCTACTCAATACGAACAATCCACATGTCAAGTGTGAGATCCCTCACAGTTACCCTTCTTGAGATATCGTGTTTACAAGGTTTGACATTCTGTCCTCTGGTGACCCCAAATGACCTTTGACCTCCACCAAAACAATAGAGATCATTTACTCAATATAGGAAATACACAAGCTAAGTATGTGACCCCTCACAGTTACCCTTCTAGAGATATCACATTTACAAATTTTTGACCTTTTGACCTCTTGTGCCCCCAAATGACCTTCAACCTCTACCAAAAATAATAGGGATAATCTAGTCAATATGGGTTACCAACATGCTAAGTACGAGATCCCTCACAGTTACCCTTCTTGAAATACAGTGTTTTACGGTTTTGACCTTTGGATCTCTGGTGACCCCAAATGGCCTTTGACCTCCACCAAAAAATAATAGGGATCATCTACTCCATATGGGCAATTTACATGCTATGTATGAGATCCCTCACAGTTACCCTTCTAGAGATCATGTTTACAAGGTTTTGACTTTTTGACCTCTGGTGACCCCAAATCACCTTTGACCTCTGCCAAAAACAATAGAGCTTATCTACTCAATATGGGCAATTAACATGCTAAGTATGAGATCCCTCACAGTTACCCTCCTTGAGATATCGTGTTTACAAGGTTTTGACCTTTTGACCTCTGATGACACCAAATGATCTTTGACCTCAACCAAAAAAAAAAACAGATTATCTACTCAATATGGGCAATCCACATGGTAAGTATGAGATTCCTCACTGTTACCCTTCTTGAGATATGGTGTTTACAAGGTTTTGACCTATTGACCACTGGTGACCCCAAATGGCCTTTGACCTCCTCCAAAAACAATAGGGATCATCTACTCAATATGGCCAATCCACATGGTAAGTATGACATCCCTTACATTTATCCTTCTGGAGATATCGTGTTTACAAGCAATTTCCAGGGTATTTACCATTTGACCTCTTGACCTCTTGTGACCCTAAATGACCTTTGAACTCCACCAAAAACAATAGGAATCATCTACTTACTATGGGCAACTTACCTACTAAGTATGAGATCCCTCGGAATTACCCTTCTTGAGATATCGTGTTTACAAGGTTTTGACCTTTTGACCTCTTGTGACCCCAAATGACCTTTGACCTCCACCAAAAACAATACGAATTATCTACTCAATATGGGCAATCTACTTGACAAGTATGAGATCCCTTGGAGTTACCCTTCTTGAGATATCGTGTTTACAAGCAAAAGCGTCACATAAACAAACATACACACCCACACACATACAACGACATCACCATCGCATAGATTCCTTCGGCCTTCGGCAAGGAATCAAAAATGTCAAACATATAAACTATCATCACCTCCCCACCCCAATCCCCCTTCTTCGAGGTGAGCAAAATGAGAAAACTTCCTCCAAGTTTAGGACAATTCCTCCAAGGGAAACAATTTGGGAAAAGCGTTTCCACAAAGAGTGCTTTGTTTGCCTATAAATTCCCCCTCCAGGCCACAAATTCTCCAAGGTGGACAAGTCTGTCTACCTAACCCACCCTTTGCTACGCCCTCCAAAATACTGTTAAGTTGAACCTACTGCAATAAAAACCCTACCGTGTTGTCGTTTTTCATTTCATGTTTCTGTTGCCATGGAGACATGTAATTCTCATTTGATCCCTTGAGGTATACGATTATGCAGAGAAAGTGAACTTACGGATGCGTTACCATCAAATTGTAATAACGAGCTTTACTGCATGAACGGTATGGGTAACATGCGGAGTGGGGGACGATCGGATATCACTCCTCGACACCGTAGTCACGAGAGAGGAAAATTAAGGATCAATTCTCCTAAATTTAGATTGCACCCCCATCCCGTGTCACAGCCTCAGTTTGGCAATTACAAAACCTCAGTCATGGTGGATCAATGTAAGTCCCCCTCCCAATACCTCTGCATCACCAAATCTGAGCAGTTTGCTGCGTTGTAATGTAAAAACTCACGTGATCGGTTGTATAGTGTTTAGGCATGTATCCCGTTCGGTAATAAACCACGGCTACTTCTTTGTCGTCCCTGTCAGTGGTAAATCAAAACTGAACAAATGTTGAAATCCTCTTTTTTGAAAAGAGAGACGATTGCGGGTTGCAGTTCAAATGTGGGTCTCAAAAAATTTGGCATGGTGACAAGTAGAGTCCTACAGAACCAATGGTTTTAAGGCGCAATCTTGAATAAAGATTTTACCATAGAAACCTAGTAAGTGTATTAAATATAGGTAGAGCAGAGAGCATAGTTAGCTTTGGGAGTACTACCATTTGACGGACACCTTCCAGCTCGTAAACCAAAGTTTCAGAACTTCTGTCTTTTGCCGTTTATGATGAACTTAATTGGACCTTAGGACCCTTGCACTAAGCGGATGGCCTCCTCAATCGGTGCATACTCCCAAACACTTCTACCAAACGTGCTTCCTAGATTTCCAGAAATAGCACTTCCTAGGCCTTGTGAGTTTCATCTAGCCTAATTAATTTTCCTACATAGCGAGTGAAAAGGTACTCACACTTTACAGACTTCAAACTAAAGTTGAAGTATTTATTTGTCATTTAACAAAAAAGGAAGAAACGAAGGCAGTGATTTAATCAGTATATTTTGTATTACAGCGGTCTAGCCGGGTCAATTCTTTAGTGGGGGTAAGTTGGATAAACCTGTAGCGAGGACACGCTTTTTTTGGATTTGTGAGTTAAGCCGCTTGCCCACTGGGCGACCAACAGCTTGCGATCTCTTGCGATTCCTTGCGATCTCCTGCGCATCCGAATACCCTTTCCCTAATTGCGAGCGCTTGTGATCAACTGCACTTGCGACCTTATTGCTCTCACACTATGCGACCGATTCCGGGCACAGTTGATCATACAAGATTTTGTATAGTAATTGTATGCACATACCTACATGCTGTTGATACGACAGTACGAAGTGCAACGGGATTTACATTTAGGCAGATGAGACGTAGACACAAAGCCAAGTGTAAGCCTTATCTGCTTGACCCCTCTCTCTGCGTACGCCCCTGGCTCCTCCGACGTGAAATATTCAGGTAGTAGCCGGTGGCGTAGCGACGGGGGACATGAGGGGGCACGTGCTCCCCACAACAAAGCTGTGCCACCCCAGGTGCCCCCCGTGCAAAATTTTGGAATGCACAGTTCTGTGTATAAGCCCTATAGAGAGGGAGAGAATTCAGAAATTGTGCCCCCTAGAAAAGGTTCGTGACCCCCAGTGCTCCCTGCACAAAAACTAAAAAAATCCTGGCTACGCCACTGGTACCGTGGCCTATGACACCATCATTAAGGAGGTCGCTCCTGAAGACAAACCTGGATACGTGTCATTTCCGAGGGTTCAAATTGTCCTTAAGTATAACAGTAGTTGTTACGGCTGGGCGACTGATATAGAGGAACGGACCACGAGTATTAGAGCATGTCTCTCCACCACAGATGCAGCGCCAGAGGAGGAAGAGGGAGCCGGACCCCTGTCAAGTAGATCTACCCTTGCACCCCCAACCGCCCTAACCCCACCCCTTAGGTGAAAATGGGAATTAGTCTGTAGTAAACATATTTTCATTACCTTCATAATAATAAGCTGATCTAATAAATAAGTCGTGGGGATTTTTTTACAGTTTCGTCGGGAGCCACTATGATACAAATAAAAAGTAAATCCCAGAATACAGTCAGTCACCCCTAAGGTTAACTGCTCTTCGTTCTAAAGGAAGGCACTGAACTTCTTCACTACGAACTAATACATGCACGTGATAAGTTACGTTGTGTTATTTTATAGATTGATTCCAAGCAGATAAACAGTAACCAAAAAAAAAAAACACAAAAAAAATTGCTTAGCTATCATGGTTTTTCAAAGGTCGGAAATTCCATAGTCAGTCGAATATATTATACATAAGACTAGCTCTTACTCTCCCTGGTAAGACAGACTGGTAGATTTACCACACATGGGCGTCCGGAGGGGGAGCAAGAGGGGCACTTGCCCCCCTGGAAAATCAAAAACTTGAAAAAACGAAGAAAAAATAAAGAAAAAAACGAAGAAAATATAACATTAAAATTTCCTAACAGTTCAATCAGTGTCAATTTCTACTCTCAATACAGGAGTTAAATAAAAAAAATATCAACACTCAGGCCCCCGCAGCCCCCCCCCCCCGAGCTTATTTTGGTATTTTTTAGTTTATATTTACGATATTGCTTATGTTTCCCCTTTTTATATGCGGTAAAAAGGCCTTGGAAGTGCCATTTCCAGCGATCTGGGAAGCATTTGGGGCCAAAATTTTCTTGCGCTCCGCGCCAACCCATGGTGGCGCAGAGCGCTGAGAGTCTGTCTATGCGCTTCGCCCCCCCCCCTTGACAAATTCCTGGCTACGGTTTGTCAACACTGTGTGAAAAAAAGTAGCATCTAAACTCTTTTCTGGGAGTAAAATATTTCCCATGGAAAAAGTTGGGCCCCTAAAAAATTTTGCCCCCCTTGAATTTTTTTCTGCGGACGCCCATGCTACCACACAATGCATGTCATCTCAATATGATGACCCTTGGCCATGGCGACATAGCCCATTGGCTAGTTTATGTACGTTGGTCTCAGTATGCGCAGATTCTCCTACGCAGCTCTTAGATTATTCATCGCGCTGTTCAAATCGGCGAGCCGGATTTTTCAAACAAAACACTTTAACATCGGGTTTGTGTATTGCAAACTATGCTATGGCAGCATTCAAATTGTAGGTCTTGATTGGTCATATATTGTAAGTTCATGTGACGTACTCGCATTGAATATTGTCGTTTGTCACGACTGTTGTGAAAAAACTTTAATCACTCAGCACTACTCAGTCGAAGAACCTATAACAGGTCCCCTCTCGATCAAACCCAGGCTCCACCATTGCTCCTGCAGTTCACGACGCCTCCCAGGTAGCAAACCTACATGGGCCCCATATAGGTGAATCCATATGGGGCCCATATGAGTTTTCACTCAAGATTTATAAGGGGCCCATATGGGCCAGCCCATATGCCCATATTACCCATATGGTATAATTCTGTGGCCCATATGTACATGGCAGTTGCCCAAATGGGCCCCAGAACTATCCCATATGGGTTATATGGGTCATATGGGCTGGCCCATATGGGATCCTTATAAATCTTGGGTGCAAACTCATATGGGCCCCATATGCCAGTCCCATATTTGAATGTTACCTGGGCTGGTAACTAGGCATACTAAAAAAAAAAAACTCCATAAAGGGATTCTCAAGATGTTTGAAACATTCCTTACACTTCTAAAGGAGCTTTTCCCATACATTTAAACCAATAAATTTGTAAATTTGGAGATTTCATAAAGCTCTGAGATTGGCACCTTAAACCTGGTTATTAAATAAATTTGATTCACCGTTCATCTAAAGGGAGGACATAATCTATTCCAGTTTGTTTTATGATAAAGTAAAACTTACAACGCCCTGGTATACGGTTATTAAACTGTTGCCAATTTTCTACAACTGATGTTGGCTAATAGAAGAAACTATTTTGACCGGAGTGATACTGTAAACAATGACTGTAAATGAGAATTGTACACTTCCCCAACGCTCACGCCAAACTCACCGTTACCACGTACAAGGCCTGTATACAGTTGTTTGTACTCTTAACCCTGCATGTATTCACACGTTACCGCATTTCTAGGGATCTTTGAGTTGCGACACATTGCGACTTCTTACGATCATCCTCTCACACTATGCTATCGACTTACGACAACTTGCGACCTCTTGCGGAGGTTGCAAGATTTTTAAATATGTTTAAAACCTTGCGAGGTCTTGCGGTCATGGCTTGCGAGCTACGACCTTTCGCGAGAACTTGTGACCAGTTGCGAGCAAGGCGATTTCCTCGCCTACTGAGAAACCGGCTTTACCCATTAGGTAAGTGAAAAGACAAAAGAAAGCACACAGGGTACGTTCGACTACCCTTCCCAGTGAACCATTTCCCACAGGGAACGTTCCGAAGACACCATGGACGAATTTTTGCTAAACGTTGGGCTGCAGCAGCTACGCACACTTCAGTCACGATAACTACTGTTTTACATGGGTTTGTGCAGTCTCATCTCACTACTGTGTGCAGGGCCGTCGCGACTGGGGGTGTGTGGGGGGTGTCTCACCCCCCAAAGTTCGTCAGAGCGACGATAGTCGGAAAATCTGAAATGCCAGTTGGAATTTCTGATAACTCAGTCTAGCACATTTTTCCGACTGAGACTATGTCCACTTTGTATATATTTTCCAACTAGACCAAGTGAGAATAACACCAAACGATATTTTCCTCACGTAAAATCAAATCAAAGCTCTCCTTTTTCCCAAATTCTTCTCAAACTCTCAAAATTTTCGCGTGCTCCGCGCACTTCAAACCTTACCTCAGTGCTGTTCTTATTATCAATATCTTCCGATAGCAACTTTCGGAGAAGCACAACAGCAGAAGTTGAAAGCTATTTACAAATTACCAGGTAAAAGACTGGCTTTTTGAGTGGCATGTTGGTTTGTTGGGCAATTGAAAGTATCTCGATGCAGATTCTGAATGCAGGTTTTATTATGGAAATCTTATTTAATGAAAATCTGGGCGCACTTCACGGGCATGCGTCACGATTTACAATCAATCTCATGAACATTATTAAGGTAATTATACCATACACAGTTCTATGGGAGCTAGGGCGCCTTAGTCCCCCCTCCCCAAATTTTTCCGAGCCCAAAAAATTGCGCAAATTTTATATAGACTAATATTGGTGAAGAAATAGATATACTCAGAAAATATTCCAAACGTTTATTTATCAGGCCCGTAGCCAGTAATTCTGTAACGATTCTTTCTATAACTTACAAAAATTTTCGCGCGATACGCGCGCTTTCATCTATAGTTCTATCTAGTGGTAACACCCCCGTTTCAAACATATTGGATTTCAACGTTTCCACAAATGTTGTTCTTCCGTGTAGGCGTGATTCTAGAGAAACACGACAATGCATCGTTGCGAAGTTCTTTCCTCTTTTTCCTAACTTTTGGAAGATTCTTTCTTCAGCCTCGCCATCGTGGCAAACATATTTTGTAAGAAAAAGATCTTTCAGTTTCGTAAGAGATCCTTAATGGTTAAGATGAAGAATGTAATCCCCGACGACGACCATGCAGTCACCCGAAAAAATTTCTTGGTTTTGTCCAGATTCTTCAATAAAAGCCCATACTTTGACAACTTTCCTTAATGAAAATTTAATATAACCCCAAATTTTTCGGCGCGCTTCGCGCGCCTTATATTTCGAGTTCGGCAACCCGGCTATTGCATCTGTCGGGTCTTAGAGTAGATGGCCCCCAGTCAGGGTGCTTCCCCCCATGTCGGCAAATCAAAGCACCACCCTTGAGCCTGCGTGCAGGTTTTTTATTTTGGCATTGAAGTATTCCCCCAAATTTCGGCGCGCTTCGCGCGCAATCCTCACAATCCACGTTGTATCACTTATGAACATTATAAGCACAATGTACCAGTGAACTTTTATAGCATAAACTATGTGCACATTCTGAAAACGCACTTGTTAGTCCTAAACCCCTTTTGCTTTACCTGTCTGGGAGGTCTAGTATCATTTTTCTGCACCTATACTCTCCCTCCCGCCCATTCCCCATTGCTGGAAGCTGTTCGTCTGGATTTTTGTTCAAAAGTAGCAAAAATACGATAGATGTAAAGTGCTTGGCGTCATACTCTATATTATTTAGATGCCAGGTAATAAGCATTACTCATTGCCCCATTTTATATAATTGATCCACAGCTTCCAGGAGGCCTACACAGGTATATGCTAGCATTAGATGCCAGAATAGAAGGCATTAAAGTGGAGGCATCAGGTTTGTTGACAACGTATTCTTCCCTTAGACAACATACTTTCTACTTTCACCTAACCAAATGTTAGTATTCACTAAATTATGGACATTTTCCAGCCATATATGATCAGTTTCAAGTATCCGAAGATAGCACCATTTTGCATCTAAGCAACCTTACCTTAACAAAAATTTCTCAAAGGGGAGGGGAACACCCCTCCCCCAGGACGACCCCTTTATGAAGTGACAAAGGAAGGATCCCCACTGCTGTATCATACAAAAGTAACGCCCATAAAAACGAAAATGCAATTTACGGGTCACCACTCATTTGGAAAAGAATCAAATCAGTCGGAAAAATTAGAATTCATTTAAATATGGACATTTTCTAGCCATATATGATCAGCTCCAAAATATCCCAAAGATAGCTCCATTTTGCATCTAAGCAACCTTAAATTAAGAAAAATTTCTCAACGGGGAGGGGTCGACCCCTCCCCTTAGACCCCTCCCCCACGACAGCACCTTTATGTAGTGACAAAGGGAGTATCCCCACTGCTGTATGTAAACGCATAAAAAATGGTGCATTTACGCGCCACCATTCAGTTGGAAAAAATATCCATCCAGTCGGAATTGGGGCCTTCACACCCCCCGAAACATATGACCTTAGCTACGGCCCTGACTGTGTGTACTTATTGAGTTCCACACACATATACATTACAATGAGGCTGTAACTTTCAGTAGCCTACTACTGATGTCATACGTAAGGCGTTCAACGTGTTATTCATGTACACGTGTGACGTAAACTGAACTTCCTTTATGTGTTGGAAATGCTTTGGACTTTTTGTCAGTGCTATCACACAGGGGTGGCGCAAGGTGGAGGAAGCGGGACCATACCCTCGTCGAGAATGGTTCCCCCTCCGCACCTCATCGAGGAAATTCTCGAATTTCCGGGTGGAGTCTCAATGGATACTACAGAACATAATCCCCGACGGCGACCATTCGTCCAGACGTAGACTACTACTTGATTTGCTCTCAAAATGAGAAAGCAGATACTCCAGTAAAGCCCCAAAATAGCATACCATCTTCTAGGAAAACCTTCAGTTTTCAAATAGTCTTAAAAAAGCTCAAAATTTTCACATTTTCTCAAGAAAAATCAACATTTACAAATTTTCGTCAAGACCAACTCAAACGTTTAATGCGCCAAGCGCCGTCGAAAATTTGGGAAGACACTACCCTACGGCCGGCGGCAATACGTTGACATTTTTGGGGCTTCGGGCTGCTGGCCCCGGGTTGCCCTCTCACCTTTCGGAAAATCCTAACGCCTACCCTGCTATCACATTTCGACAAATATGCCATAAAGGCCACAGTTCTGACGGTTTTGAATACCTCCAAATGCTGTCTTTGGAGAGTTATCAAAAACTTAGTTTTCTGTATTTCTGAAAGAATCTAGTCTAAATGTTTTGAATGAAGAAATTTTTCCTTACATCATGAGCGTATCGTTTTCTGTCAGAGTGGCCCTTTTACCCATTTCTGTCATCGTGGTTCGAACAAATGTTAACCCTGGCTGCAACTCGTAAATCGCCTGTTCTAATATTTTGTGATCAAAAACGTTGACTTCATCTTCATGTGACAGCATTACGATGGCAGCCCTACGGAGAAGAATGTGAAAAATGTAGCTAGACTTAATTATGGACATTGGAAATCGCCAGGCTGAGAGCTTCTGAGTAGAGGCTTTGTTGTCTCAATTTGTAAACGTATTTTGATCCTAAACGCAAGTATTGAATTCCTGAACGTTCTGTGCTAAATCTTGTTGAATTGATGAATAAAGGCTACTGCGTTTGGTTTGCAAATCATGTTTTGAGTATAGACCATAGAAATTAGAAATTGAAGGGATAACGCAGACACAAGGTACCGCTGTGTGTTTAACAAGTGAAGCCACGAAGCGTGAGAGCGCCTCCGCTATACAACAAAAGCCAGAAGATTTACGTGTCTCTATACGTTCAGTGTACATTCAACTCAAGAAATGTCATATTATCCGTTTTTCGAAGAATTAGGAGTAATTTTTACGAATAGTTTCTCCTTCAATAACTAGGGCAAAAGGGGCGACGTTATATTTGTATTGCACACCGTTGCTCGCTAGCGGTACGGAAAGTTAAATGAGTGGCTTCAGTTCATATAGCAAGACATCATTCTTCCTTACTTCACTTTCTATGGTATGGCCATGATAGGCTACAGTAACAAAGTGGGGGCAAAATGTAGTTAATTGCTACACAAGCTTTTTGGAGTGTACATTTTACTTATCCTTCGAACTTCAAACTTTTTACCCTATAGTCGATGTGATTGATAAGAATAAAAAAATGTAAAAATGTAACATTAGCATGATCTTATTCTTCTTATATCAATGTTGTCATAGCAACGAAAACATGGATTGGCTTACTCGGGATTATTAAACAGTTTCCACGCTGCTATGAGCGTTTTCGCAAAATCAGTACTGGCGTTGTTTTCTGCTAATCGCGACACATCACGAAAACGACCGAGCTTTTGAAGGATCACACTACAAGAGAAAGATAAAAGTATTGGGTTTCTTGCTAACACAAATACGTCACATGACAATTTAAATCAAATTTAACAACAGAAAAACTTAATGTAATCTTAATATCAATGCATCCTGAGTATTGGAAGTTTGTTAACTTTAGAAACCCTGTTTAGCAAAAATCAACAGTCACTAAACAATTGGTTGACTGGCAGAGAAATTCAAGACATCAGGCTCTACTGAAGCAATGGTGAGTCAAGCTCAATTCTGTAAACAAATAATAGGCTGACTTCATCGTTAATATATCCAGAACTGAACAGAAGTTAGCAGGGAAACTGACTTTTTCAGCCTGCACTTCTAACTAAAGCTTGACTATATCCAGTTCATCCAATAGCCTACTCACTGTACTGAAACATATTGGTTTGGATCTCCGTCGTGCCAACCTTTCTGTTTACAGGCATGCCAACCTCAAAAATGGCAAACCTTGAGGTTCTCACAAGAAACCCTGGAAATCACATCTCAAACCTGCAAATTTTAAACAATTAGTCTCATACGTTTTTATGAAAAATGTTTTCTAAACTAGGAGGTTTTACACTTTCTGTTCACCCTTGTAATAAAGTTACGATGCCATCTACAAAGCCGACTGCTTGAAAAAATTAGTCACCTTTCTGACAACGATAAATCTGCGTTTCAATAACAACTTAACCAGCAATGGAAAGCACTGAACTTGGTCTAAATAAGGATGCTTACCTGGCGTTGCCTTAAGAGTGATTTTCACCGTGTGATCTGGCATTTTCACTGTGACATGATGCCAGAAACCGTGAGACTCACGGCGAGTTAACAGTCTGTGTTTACCGAATTTTAGCTTCAAATCTTATGAACTTACCTCTCGAAAATAAATCTGGGTGAGAGCCATTCTTTCAGGCGGAATCTATCTGCTTTTTTTAAGCTATCTGCTTTTGTTAATATCTTAGTTCATATATTATCTTTTAAATCATGTGATCCTATCATAAACAAACGTTTTGAGTTGAGCCATTCTTTCAAAAGGATCTATCTGCTTTCGTAAAACATGACATATTGCCTTAAAGAAAAAATACAGTCACGGTTACATCAATTGAATTACATGAATGAACCCTGGTATCTTAATTCATATAACTTCTTTCGAATCATGTGACCTATCCAACAAAAAGTTTGGTCGGAGCCAGTGGCATAACCAGGATTTTGGTCAGAGCCAGTGACGTAACCAGGTTTTCTCTCACTGGGACCATGTAGTATGTTCTTTGATCGCCGGCCAGGGGGCAGCCCCTCACCTCTGAAAAATTTAAAAGAACTTAGCACTTATGTATTCCGAAAACTTTCTGCCTAAATGGGATCAGACTAGAGTAATCCCCCCCCCCTCCCTTTGCCTCTTACGCCTATGTTGAAAAGCGATCCTCGATTCCTGATAAACGAATAAGATAAAGGTCTGCTTGCAAATGAAAGTAATCAGAATCATCATTTTATGTGTCAGCAATAAACAGGTTCTAAAAACGGTATTGTTGAACCTTATCAATCATTTTAGATCTTGTTGCTTAAACTTGCAGGTAAGCTTCTTCTTAACATTGAGCCTGTACAGTTGAACCTAATACATGCAGTACATACTACTACCTAGAACGACAAAATATTTGCACAAAATGGGGTTTGGGAATACAGCTTACCTGCATAGGTGTAGGGAAAGGGAGGAAGCGGGGTCACCGTCCAGCACTCTCAAGTATTTTTGCAATAATTTATATTGTCTGCAACCTGCCAACATATTTTTACTTGCAGTCCTGCATTGCACTAACAAGGTCTGGGACGGTGTCATTTCCTTAAATCTGGGGGCTATTTGGGAAAATTTTCTTGGTACGCTACGCACCAACTCATGGTGGCGCTCCGCTTAGACAGTGTCACAAAAACATGCAAGAGGCCACTGACCACACATTTTCATTTCGCCCCTGCACTTCAAAATACCTTCCAACGCCTATGGACCTTACTTGTGCACTTTTCGTAGTCTTGAGGAAATTCCGGCCATGGCTACGGCTATGGTGTTGACTTCAAATTGAGATAGCTTAAGCTCTTTACCTCTGCTTGTGTCCAACTGGTAGTCAGCCCGTATTAATGCTAACTGGATATCCTACAAGAAAGTGAATGGACAAGGAAGATGACATGACGAATTGAGGACAGGAAAAACCCGTAACCAAGAGGGGGGGGGGGGAAATTTTATGACCCGTAGGAAATTTTAAGTTACCATTGCCTTCACACATTTTACACAATCCGTCCCCTAAAATATTTCGCCCCCCCCCCATGCCACCTCTCCCCCTTCAAAGATTGTCTGGCTCGGGGTCTGTGATAGGATTTCCGAATTGTAGCATGATTTTTAAGGCAACTGTTTCCCAATGTGTCTTTCAAAAGTACGGGGATTCTGGTCCCGCCTGGTGGACGTGGGCTTTTTGCCGTCCCATTTTGCTTGGCTTGTCCCAGATGCAAAGTAGATTCCTTCTTTGTCACTGAAAATTTGTGTAGTGAAGGAGTAACCCTAATCCCTTATCCCCTTCCCCATTTGCTATTTGCCAGTGGCTGCAACTAAAATAGGCAAGCGCATAGCTGGATTTATTTTCGGGGGGGTAACCTAATATATCAGGGGGCCCTTTCAGTATCATTTGTGGTAACATTGTTTGTGGGGTAGAACTAATACGTGACACTATCTAAGCAGAGCGCCACCACCCTGGCGTGTAGCCAGCGTTGCATAACGAGTCACTCAATTTTGCAGTCGAGTCGAGTCATTTACTACTTTCAATGTGACTCGAGTCGAGTCAGTGACTCGAGTCATTGTATTATTTCTATGAGGAAAATTACAATTGCTCGAGTAACTTCTCTTGTGAAAATTAGTGACTGGAGTCATGACTCGTTACAACACTGCGTGTAGCCTACAAAGAAATTTTTGGCAAAAGTGCGGCTGTTGCAGGCAGATTGTAGGAAATGCCACTTCCCAGGCATTTCAATTTGCATTAAACTTTTCTACCTTTCATGACTTAGAATTTTTATCCCCTTTCCCTCTCAAGAATGTTATCTCAGACACGTTTTATTCCGTTAAATTATTGTATAGAGGAGAAATAGAACTTGGCATATAACCTCTGCTATATTTATTTTTATGTGTTAAACAGGAAATCGAAGGTAATGCATATGTCAAGTCCCTGCGGAGAAGCACTGATCTAACTGAAGGTCCACTATAGGTTAGCGTGTAGAGCTTAGGAAATTTCGGGCTAATAGTATCTCCTTCATTTTCCGAAATGAACCTTCCCGCTTGCTTAAGTGCAGATAATGATCGCTTTTGGGTACTTTGTTAATAAGGCCTCAGTAATAACGCGATTAGATCCTGTTAATTGAAAACAATGTCAATAATACAGCGAATATGAAAAAGTACGAAACCTCTAGGACATGCATGTATAACCACGTCCCAGTATTAATACAAAATTATACCCTACTATGCATGCGTCATAACCCACACATAACATGCCTCATAGCAGCTTCGTACATACTACCAGTAATTTAAAATTCACGAAATTTCCTCCCACGTAACGTTATAGATAAGAAAATCTAGACTAGTTCTGCAGATTCTATATTTTGGTACGAAGAAAGGTAAGGATTTCTGCTTTAACTCAGAAGCAGATCTGAAAGCTAAAGCTAAGCTAAAAAGGCGAATCTTTTATGGAAATTTCGGAGCCCCCTGAAAGTCAAAATATCGGGGGCCCGTAGCCTACAGGTTGCCTCGATTATTGGGTAAACCCGGCTATGCGCATAGCTAGCAAATTTGTCACGAGCATGCAGCCACACTAAAGTGCGTGAATGAAGCTAACTCTCCTTTAAAAGCAACCATCATTTTGCCCTCGCCCCCACTCCCACCCCCACCACCTCAAAAAGTATTGTAATATTCATCATACAAAAATCGAAATTTCGGAGGGAGTCTATAAAATATAATGTGTTAATTTTACAATGTAAAATAAAGGAAAACATTATTAAAATTTCTTTAAAAATACTATTTTCAGCGGGTTTCGAGCGCATCCATCACACACACTGTAAATTAATTGTACTCATTGTCATTTCCGGCAATAGGGAGCCTAAGTGGAAATATTGCAAAACCCCGTGCAACCTCTTATTAAATAAAGCCCCTATCTTTAAAGTTGCTACATCATGAAGAAATCGACTGACCGTTCGTCATGGTTAGGCTATTAAAAAGCAGTTGAAAAATAGGCGAACTACGATATTTATGGTCAAATAGCAACTGCTTGGTTTAGCTAGTAGCTTTACCTATGTGAGCAGGGAGTGTCAAATAGCACTCCCTGATCTGAGCTACTTCGGTTATCAGCTGTAAGAAATGCTCGACTTTGCAATACGTCCTGCCACTGAAAGTGACTGTATTATCCCCTCCATTGCATAGGAACAATAAAGTACAAGTCCGACCGCAATACAGTACTACCAGTACTAATTTGACAATCGTACAATCAGAGAGTGGCTATTTGACAACTCCTTGGCTTCCGTAGAAAAATGATGAATTGCCTACTTCGAGAGATCTCGTGATGTCAACAATTTCTTCAAAATGATGAATTAACTATTTTCACGGTCTTCTGATTTCAAGGATTTTCTGCAAAATGTTTTATTCCTAACTTCTTTTAAAAATAACAATTCAACAGTTTTCTGCAATTTGATCAAATGAAGACTTATCAAATGTCGTGATTCCAACAATTTTCCGCAAATTTTAAATAACCGACTGCTTTTCATATGAGCATTTCAACATTTTTCTGAAAAATGATGAACTGACGGTTTCTGAGATCTCGTGATTTCAACAATTTTTGCAAATGTTAAACTGCTAACTTCTTTTTAACTTAAAAACGCAACAATTTTCTGCAAAATCATTGAATTATAACTTAAAGGATGTCGTAATTTCAATAATTTTCTGACAATTGATGAAATGATTACTTATCACATTCCGTGATATCAACAATTTTGTGCAGAATGTAGAATTACTTAATTGCTTTCCAAGTGAGTAATTAAACAATTTTCTGAAATTGATGAAGTGACTGTTTCCCGGATCTTGTTATTGCCACAATTTTTGCAGAATGGTTAATTGCTGACTTCCCTCTAAGCGTGTAATGGGACTACCAGATATCGCCATTGATCAATTTTTCTACGGTGGTTCTGAAAGGACATGCACATTCTCTTTCTTCAAGACAACTAAGAAAACGCGACCAAATTTGATTGTGGTCATATTGTACAAGCCTCGCAAACACGATATCTCCAGAAGGTTATACCTTGAGTGATCTTGTACATAGCATGAAGATGCTTCAAACTGAGCCTAGACGAACGTTGGTTTTGGCGGCCGTCAAAGGTTATCTGAAGTAAACAAAATAACCTTGTAAAGACAAGAAGGGAAGCTTCGATGACCATCGTCCTTGACATCTAAATACCAGTGTTATAGTAACCCGTACTCGGACCCTTACTCGATATGAACCAAAATTTTCTCACGTTGTAGAGCTGTACTGTAGTTCTTTTATAATTTAGTTTTGTTTTCTTTTTTTGTTTTTGTTTTACAGCTAAGTGATACAATTTCTGTGTAAATTAGGGCGGCCGAGAGGATTACCTGTGTAGCAGGCTGTAGGCATATCCCTTGTTCAGTCATGGTTTGGGAAGCTGAGGAGCTGAGCAAACAGAGTCCGCTCCGCGGGGTACCTAGAGGATGGAGGAGTGCCAATGTCCCAGGTCCGTGGTGTTGTTTTGCTCCTCAAAGAGATCCCTCAATACAATCCTAAAAAGCGCTTTTCATAAATTGTTTGGTTTTATATAGAAAAGTAGAACAATCCTAGTAACGTCCCATTATCAAATAATTCGGAAAACAGTAGGTATACGGTTTTCTGTCAAGACCGGTTATTAAATTTCTTTTCTTTGTTAGTAGTATCCTGCATCTGTTGGTGGTTGTAGGTATGGTAAACGAGTCTGGGGGTCTTAGTAACCATTTCGACTGACAGATGGGGTGGATAAATTAAAATCTGTGATACTCCCGGAAAGGGTCAGCTCTATTCTGCCCTTAATGAGCACAGATTCTTGCATGCGTCATTACAAATTTGTGGCGTGCTTTGCGTGCAATGTCATTCCAAAGGAAAGTGAGCTTCATTCTGATGCCCACAATATTGTACATAGCCAAAGCTTACACGACTTTGTCCTTCGCAAAGAATCTCCACATGAGAGAACATTCGTCACTATGTAAAATAAGAAAGTTGTGGGGAAAAAATGGAGGCTGGAGCCGGAAAAGCCCCTCCCACTCTAGATCCGCTCCTAATATGCGGAGAAAGGTCTGTTCGTATGTCCAATGTGCACGCCAATATGTAGGGAAATTAAATATAGGACCTAGAGTCATGCGTAAGCACATGTAAGCCGAAATGCGTTATTTCTGAAAACAAAAACTAAAGCATGGATCGATCGAGTCTCGTTTAGTTAATCGATCAATAAGAAACCTTTCAGCAGATAAAATTATTATGAGAAAAAGGAGAAAAAAGAGTGGACAAACGATTGACAGGTATGACTCTGTAAAAGTAGGACGTTTTCCATGCAGATTAGTCACAGCGACTTTAACATTACTCACGAGGAAGTGCCAGTTGCGGTACACTAAACAAACTTCAAACGTTGCAATAAAACTTGCGTTTTTGAAGGAGGAACGAGGTCTACGTGTTACTTGTCTGTTAGGAATAAGAATTGAAATCGACGATATAAAACGAAACAAACAAACTTGAGACAATTTATATGTTTATTTACTATGATTCCTTCCCCAATAAAAGTGTGCAAAGGTTCGACATAGAAGACCAACTTCGGAACTGTCTGTTCTTAACGTATAACAAACAGTTTTATGTAGAATTTATTCTATTTACACGAAAACTTCCCCGAGTTTAGTGTTTATCAGTATTACAAATTAAAGTCAACGACATAAAAATATTTCTAACTCTTTGAGAAGTTTTCATAAAGTGTTTTTGAAAGAGCTGTTTGAGCCGATTGGTTCCTTTAGGATATTTGACTATCTAAACGACAGGTAGCTTGGCACGCAATCATCGGTGGACGATCACTTGCCTGCAAAGTGACAAATGGATTAATGGCCGTCTGTCTTGATGTTCGTTATATGTATAAGACTGTGTGGTTTCTGCAAAACTGCTATAAATTCTGCAAATAAAAACGCTGTTATTTAGTATTTCTAAAAGTCTTCCTTGTGGTAAAACAGAAGGGTGCACATTCCACAGAGCTATACATGGAAGGGGGCGGCTGCAAGCGTTTTCTTGGTTGGGTGGGGGTGGGTGTAACATAATGAATGTATTTCAGGCGAGGATTCAAGGGGCACAGACAAGCACATGTGCCCCTTTTTTCGCTGGCCAAAATGGTGCAATGTAAGCGTATCACGCTGTGCCATACAAAAGTAAAATAACACTTTGTATTTTGTTCAGGAATTCCCTATTAATATAACTGGTAGTAAAGCCTATAGGCCTACACCTTGAGAGTATGAGACGACTTTGCCAACACTTTACGGTAGCAAAAGGCCATTTTCCCCCGCTCTTTGCGAGCACCTTTTCACTGCATTCGTAGTAAGCATTCATTATTGCTACCAAAAGAATTGCGGCGCGGTTCGCACACTCTAGTTTCATGGCGTTTTTTCATACTTTGGTTTCATATACATAAATAGTAACCCCTGACCAATTGGCCTATCTAGACATGTATAGGTAACACATTTTTTTCTGGAAAGTGTGGGAATTCCGTCCTCAGTTGCATAGCTCGACCCCTTCTTGGCGTACTGACGAATAGGCAATACCTTGAAATTTGCATACTGACAAATGTGATTGTTTGGTCATTTTGGAGTGGTGAGGAGTGCAAGTTTAGTCCGAAACTGTTTATCTCAACATTAAAAATTGGAATGACAATGTGATATGTTTTATTTTATGCAGTTGAACTAAGAAACCATTAACATGGCAAAGGATTTCCAATTTAGAGAGCATTTATCGCTATGGAAACTTGGAAACAGAAACAGATTCGTCACTACACCAAAATCGGGTTTTGCTAATCCGTCAGTACGCCAAAAAAAAAAAGGGCCGGACGATCTGTTCTCTTGTATTTGTCGGGCGGTAGCCTACAGTAGTCTACCCGGGAAACCAACTCTCAGGACATACGTGTGGACATGATGCAAGGCATGTTATTCTTGGGGTGGGGCAAGGTTGCAATAGAGTATCATGGCCCCCAAGTCGCGAAATTTTCCAGCTTCTTCGGGGATCCTTAACGAAGTATGTAATCCCTGACGTACTATCAGTCACCCCGACATTATACCTATTTTTCCTCTCAGAGTGGAACCCCAAATTTTCGGCGCTTCGTGCCCTGTGGAGTTTCCTGTTGCTTCAGTTTCTTCCATGGTTCCGTTCCATATAGCCTAACTAGTGAAAGCTTCCCCCTCCCAAGTTACCAACTCTTTAGGTATAGACTATACAGTTTTCTATTTAAGATTGAGATCTTCATCGCAATTCGCATAGTTGTTCCTTGAATTTGTTGTATGGTATACGGCATAGGCGTAAGAAGCGCAGGAAAGCTGGGGGCTTTAGTCCCCCAGTAAAAAGTGTGGTGGGGCGGAATTTGCTTCCGCCCCTCTATCCGAGGACAAAAACCCCTCATTTGTTCACTCTGTTAAAAATGTCAAAAATGTTGAGTAATTTCCTTCAAAATTTGCACAATATTTCGCACCAAATTGCATCTACGGGCCCCAATATGTGCAAAATATTTCCAAAGGGGGAGGGGGACACCCCCTTAGTTCCCTCCTTAGGACGGCGGTCTGAAACAACGTTCAACCCCCCCCCCCCAGTTGAGAAGAACTTCCTACGCCTATGATATACGGTGAGAGATTCGCGGTGAGACGTTTGGCTAAATAGCCAGGTTGGATACATGTTATCCCCGATAATGGGTATATATTAGATTCTTCCATTCGTGCCTACAAATGTACAAAACGAACCCAAAAGTACAAACATAAAAAAAAATTCGGGAGCGTTTCTCCAGCTGTAGAGATTACTTTTTTTCTTTATAGTTTGATTTGTTCATGATATGTGACATGTGGTTCATTTGTTTTGGCTTTAAGTGAGGACAAATTCTTCTATGTATCCCTCGAAAATTTGAGGGCGTTTCGCACGCTACGTAACTTTTCAAGAAGGGTTTTCCAACAGGACACTTTAACAGCACTAACTCGGTACAGCAAGTTTATATGTTGTGCATAATATGCTATGGCCCATAGCATATTATGCACAACATATAAACTTGCTGTACCGAGAGCCTATGGCAGCTGACATGCTATGACGTCATACAGATACAGGGTCTTGATTGGTGAAATGTTTTATATATGATGACTATGCACGTGTCATAATTGGGGATATTCTTTATGAAAACTTTTATACCTCTGTCGAGGAAGACAACCTGTGCAGGGCAGCTCTTCGAACTACCCTGTCCCATCCTGGACGACTACCCCGTCAACGCTTGGCGCCTTCGACGCTCACGGGTTCTTTGCAGTCCATTACAAAATGTGTCTCCCCTTTTGTAAAACCCTCGATCCGTGCCTGGTTTGCCACTTCAATTTTGCACACTTGATGTCAAATGCACTATGACATGGAAATGGAAATGTGCACAAAATTATTCCCATCCCTAATTACTAACTTTCCAGTTAACACCCTGCACTCTACCCTGCTCTTAATATTTTTCTCTTTAAATTCCCTTCCCTGTCTTGGCACATAGAGGGGGATCCCTTTTCTCTTTACATTCCCTTCCCTGACACATAGAGGGGGATCAACTTGCCACTCGTCGTTGGTCAAATCCTAAGGCAACCTTACCACCTCCGTTTCTTTGTTGACATATTTGTAGAACTTTAAATGTAATTTCTCTTCCATCTCCTTGATCCAGGCCAGCGAACCATCCTTTGGAAAATCCTGGTTACACGCCTGCAATATTCGGGATTATTGTTGTAAAAATGTTTTAGCCCCCCCCCCCCTCCTCCGTCGAGCTATTATTGGCACAAATGCCTGCTCAGAAACCAGGAAAGCTCCATGACGACAATTAATAATTTTTTGTTGTTTTCGTATAATCCAACAACATAAAGCATGGCAAGTGGGCAAGTTCGGTGAGTTCTCTAACATCTCTTGTTTGACTGTTTGAAGACAGAGAATCGAGATGTCCCCTAAGAACCACCGTAGAATATTGATGAAATAATTAAATTTGCTAAGTCACCATTTAATCATTTTGCCAAAATATTATTGTTGAAATCAAGAGATCTGATTAGTCGTCATTTCAATTTTTCTGCAGATAACGTCGCATTACCCGATTGGGAAGAAGTCCGTTATTAAACATTTTGCAAATTAATGTTAAAATCCCTAGATTTTAGAAACCGTCAGTGGATCACTTTTCAGAAAAATGTTGAATTGCTCACATAGAAAGCAGTTGGTAACTGAAAAGTTTGCAGAAAATTGTTGATATCACGACATTTGATAAGTTGTTATTTTATCATTTTGCAGAATATTGATGAATTGTTCAGTCGGAAAAAGTTAGTAATTAAACATTTTGCAGAAAATTGTTGAATTCACGCGATCATGGAAGCAGTCAAATCATTATTTTGAAGACAATTGTTGAAATCACATGATCTTTGGAAGAAGACAATTCATCACTTTTTCCTGTTTTTATTTAAGATATAATCTTGTCATCTGGACATTTTTCTGAAAAATGTCTTCCAGGGGAAAAGACCGTGTGGTGTTCAAAAAGGCACTTTTAAGCTTCCGTAGAATTTTGTCAATTTGTCGAGATACTACTCTCTTAAATGAATAGATTGAAAATATAACTCCTATGAAAGATTTACTTGGTTTTAAATCTATTACACTCAAAAATGTACTAAAAGAGTTCAAGAAAACCTCTTGTTAGTTAATCGAACGTCTCTTTAGAATTTTAGCCAATCAGTGACATTGGTTGCTTCACGTGACTGTGAGCGCGGTCTGAACAGATTGATCGAGACGGCATGGTAGCAACTAGCACACAATACATATGGTTTGTGTTGTCTAGGCGCGCCAAGTACGTAGCCCGTGCGACTGTGTGAAGTTAATATTATTACGAGTGGAGTAGCTATAGATGGTTCTCAGTGACGTCACAACTGGGGTTGGCAACCGCCATGTCATAGGGCAAGCTTGTACGTACATGCCGGGGTTGCCCTATGAGATGGCTGACGTACTACACGTGAAAAGCTCCTATGACGTCATGTGAGAACTATCTTACACGGACGTACATTCAATGCTATAGTCGAAAGTCGATAGCACTAGCAGTGGACATGAGTCTAGGGAGAGAACGTCATCCCTAAACCCCAAAATACGGTTAAATGGTACTCATTCGTATGATATCCTTGTTATTTGTGATTCGGAGATTGCATATTTTAGAGGCCACTTAACCCTAACCAAACCCCTAAACTGACTTAACCCTAACCTTATCCCTAACTGAACCCCAGGCAAAATCGAACCTCCAGGTGGACCCCTGACAAACCCCATTTTAACAATAGGGTGACGTTCTCTCCTTAGTCGCATGTCTAGCAGTGGTGTTCGTAACCTTCATCATCATCATCATCATCAGTACGTCGCAGGAACCCACAGGGCATAAACGCAACGGAATGAGAGAGAGGGAGCTTTAGCAAAAAGTCAGACGACACCTGAAAATGTTCAGGGTCTGTGCATTAACTTCCTCATCGGTCAGCTTATTCCAGTCAAGTATAGTCGATGGGAAGAAAGAAGACCTATATTGCGGGGTTCCACAATTAATGTATTTAAGGGCTTTATTGTTATTACTAGCCTGATTTTCAATTATGTTAAAAAAGGTAGAATCTTTGTATTGCCTAGGTTTGACCCTTCTTTTTGCTGGCAGGTCTGTAAGGTAGTGGTCACGTGGGACAGCTGGTAGCTGATTATTCAAAATTCTATACATATAACATAACCTGTCGACTTTCCTACGATTCTTTAGTAGGGGAAGTTCCAATTGCTTGAGAAGGTCAGTCATAAAGCCTTCCTCTCTGGATGTGTAATTACCACTAATGAATCTGGCAGCTCTGCGTTGAACTTTTTCCAGACGGTCTATATCCCCTTGCTGGTAAGGGTCCCAAATGGAGGCAGCATACTCCAAGTTGCTACGAACTAGGGATATATATCCCAGTTTTTTGCACTCCATTGGGCAGTGTTTAAGATTTCTTTTAGGAGACCTAGCATAGCACCTGCTTTAGCGGTAATTTTATTTACATGCATTGACCATTTCAAGTCGTCCGAAATGGTGACACCCAGATAGGGGCTGTTCTTAACTTGTTGAAGTATGCTATCTTTAATGGTATAGAAAAAAGAAGATTTAGATCGACTCCTCAATAGGTAGCATTTCTTTGGATTAAAGCTCATACCCCATGTATTTGCCCACAAAGTTAGATTTTGCAGGTCTTTCTGCAGGGCAATGTGATCGCTTTGGTCTTTTATGGGTCTATAAAGGAGGCAATCATCAGCAAATAGTCTCACTTGAGAGGAGACGCAGTCAGGTAAGTCATTTATGTAGCACAAGAATAGAAGTGGCCCAAGAACTGTCCCTTGTGGGACTCCTGACTCAACAGAAGCATACTTCGAGTTTTCACCATCGACGACAACACGCATTTTACGTTTGGTAAGGAATGATGTTATCCATTTCAACACATTTCTATCAATACCATAGGTTTGGAGCTTATATAACAATTTATTATGTGGTACAGTGTCGAAGGCTTTAGAGAAATCCAGTATGATAATATCAGATTGTACATTTTTGTCATACTGTTTGAATAGGTCATCCATGGTGACCATTAATTGAGTCTCGCAAGAGAAACCTTTCCGAAAGCCATGATTTAGGTGGGTAAGAATATTATTCCGATCTAAGTGATCCAGTAAATGTTTGCAAATAATGTGCTCTAGCAGTTTAGAGGTAACTGAAGTGAGAGAAACTGGACGATAATTTTCAGCCAGGTGGACATTACCTTTTTTGAAGATGGGGACTACATTTGCATTTCTCCAGTCCTCTGGGAGTTGCCCCGAGGTTACAGATTTGGTGAAAATTAATGCAAGAGCTGGTGCCAGTTGTTGAGCACACGTCTTTAGGTAGATATTTGGTAGATTGTCAGGGCCACTTGCTTTTGAGATGTTAATTCCATTGAGCAAGTTGGCAACTCCATCACTCGTAATAACAAGTGGGGGTAGACGGGATGTTTGTTTCATGCAACCGGGCAGAGAATCACCTAAGTCTGTCTTTGGGGTAAAGACCGATTTAAATTGGTTTAGTAGAATGTCAGCCTTTCTGGTAGCATCACAGATTAGATCTCCATTCTGTTTAAGAGGTGATGTTCCCATGCTGTCATTTTTCTTAGATTTGATATAGGTCCAAAAAGGCTTATTGTTTTTATTTTTTATGCCATCAATAATAATATTGTTAATATGATTCTGCTCGGCCCTTTTGATACTAGCCTTACAACATTTCTGGTGGGCTCTGTACAATGACCAGTCATTTGCTTTTTTAGCTTTGTTGTAGAGCCTTTGTTTTTGCCTTAACAATCTTTTGATATTCCGATCCAGCCATGGAAGGTGGTACTTTGGCTTGCTAGTCTTGGAAGGGACATGTTTTTCCACGGATTGCCAAATAGCAGTTTTAAATGTGTCCCATAACTTCGTAACATCAGCATTCTCATTATACAGTCTGGTGATATTAGCACTGATGGAAATTGCATCAAGCCTTATATCTGCCCAGTTTGCTTTAGAATAGGCATAAACTTTTCTACGTTTTTGCTTCATGTATGTAGGCCTTATGGTAGAATCTGTAACTAGGATATCATGATCCGAAATACCAGGGACATTAGTAGATGACTTAATAAGTGATGGGACATTGGTAAAAACAAGGTCCAGCCTACTTGTACCCCTAGTGGGCAGGTCATGAACTTGTTCAAGATGATGATCGCAAGCTAGGTTCAGCAGAGCTTGCTGAACTTCTCTATCTTGTGCATTTGCTTTAATACAACTATTTTCCCAATCAATGTCGGGGCAATTAAAGTCACCCGACAATATAATATGTTTAAAGTGACCATTGGACAATTTAGTCAGTGAGTGGTCTAGGCTCTGTATGTCACGCAATGAGCGATGTGGCATATAAAATGCACCTATGTACAAGTCTTTTTGATTTTGTGACTTGATCTTTGCCCATTCAATCTCACAGTCTGAGGTGAGATCAGGCTGCTCACAAGAAGGAATTTTAGACTCAGTGGCAACAAAGACGCCCCCACCCACTGAAGTACGGTCATTCCTAAAAACCTTAAAACTAGGAGGAAAAATTTCGCAGGAGTTTATACAATTTTGGGATGGTGGGGAGCCAGGCTTTACACCTTTCAGCCATGATTCGGTTCCGACAATGATTTCTGGTTTAATGTACTGAACAACAGTGGCAAATTCAGCAGTTTTATCTATAATGCTTCTACAATTAACTGTCATCAGTCTTAAATTAGATTTTTGAGGTAAACAAAGGCCTATTGAGCCTTCACTACAGTTATCGGTACTATGTTTTGATGTTGTGTGATGTGACTTGGGTGTACTTGTGTGCTGCGCTGGGGTAGATCGCTAGCAGATTCATCAAATGGTGGGAGAGTAAGGTTACAATCCTGATTTAAGTCACTCAAAACACTAAAAGAATTTGAGCTCTTCAATTCAAAATTGTGGTAGGTGAAGCTGTCAACATTAATGCTGTTACATTTATAACATAACCACTGGACATTACTTCTATGAAGTAGATTAGTCAGCGATAGACATTTCAATACAGGAGCGGTGATGCCATAGGCTACATTCATCGCAACATACTCCATCTGTTGACCAGGTCACTGACCATGTCTGGCCATGTCTGGAAAAATGCGTGATTTTCTAACGAGAAAGGGTGTCGAAGATGTGATATCGTTAGAAGGTGAGTATTCAGTGTGTGCTTTGGAATATTGAAAAAGTGTCCAGTTGAACTGATCTGGCCTAGTTTTTGTTAGCTATGGCCACATCCATTTCAAGTGCGAAACGTTACTCGTTATAGCCTAACGTTAGCCTAGTCAAGGTTATTTCACAGGCGTTATAAGCGTTGTATACGTTAGGCCTAACGTTACCTATACCACAGGCAGTCCTAGCGTTATATAGTAAATACTACATATATATAATAATGGAAATGTAGCGCACTTCACGGCCTTTCGGTACCAACTTCGCCTAACTGAATTACGATTTTTATGCCTTAATATCCACCTTACCTCTTTTCAATACATACGGATGTTCAAATCGCGTGTTCCAATCAATAGAGTAGTGTCATGATTCATTTGGATCAAAAAATGTCCTCCAAAAAGCAACATTTCTCCGCGAAAATTTGGTTTCCACACTATCACGTTCAGTGAAAAACAGAATCCGGGCCTCCCATTGGATAGTTCCACCCTCGTCATGACGTCATGACAAGGGCCCGTATACCATTCAGTGGGAAAGCCAACGACTGAACGCAGGCCTCGATTTTAAGGATTTTTTCTGGTTGTCCTTCGGACAACCAATCAAGCATTTTTGGTTGTCCGAAGAGAAATTTGGTTGTCCGATCAGAAGTACGATGTATCTGTGGCCAATCACAGCATTTCACCAACGATGACGTAGCACTGGTTAACTAATGGGGAGTTCAGTCTGCATCGCATGATCGCAGGGCCGGGCAATGCAGTAGATTGTATAGCATGCATTCAGCCACATATGCATGATATTACCGCCACACATTGTCAGCGCGATTCGACTTGAAACGTAAACATTTCGAATCAAAGTCAATGCACAAGCTGTATACGATGTGCGCCGTGCACGTGTCATTCCAAACTCACAGTAAGCTCAATGGAGATGGTACGTCTAATCAACCTAGTATGTAAAGTAAATAACGTTGCTGCGACTGTCGCAGTGCGACAGCATTATGAGCTATCTTAGTGACACTCAGATATATTTTTGTAGTAGGGTACTATTAGTTGTAGGCGGCATAATTTTGCATGTTCATATGCCTACTGAAATTCAGTGAAAGTGAAAAGATCGCCAAGCAAAAAGGTCCGTAGTACGCTACCTTGGGCTGTGCTCTCAGTATAGTGAGCCTGTGGTAACGCCATTACACTATCATATACCTTTTTGGAATTCTGCGTTCAAAGCACCGTGTGATACGTACGATACCATACGTGTACGGTTACCACTGGAGAGACGATGTGTTGTGATATAGTGCATACAGGGTATGAGAGATAAGTATGTAAACGATGTGTATTTATCGTACAAGCGGTACTGTACGTAGCCTAGCTATGTCAGTCACTAGGCGCGGCCTACATATGTATTGCGAACTTATATTGGGAGAGGCGATGATGCGACATTGGAATATTGTTAAGGGGTTGGACAAACAGATTAAAGAAAAAACAGTGAAGTACACAATTTGACCACTTTATTTGTTCATTAACAATCTGTCAAAACTTGGATGAGAAGAAGAAAAATCTTCTTCCCTGAAATAAATGGTTGTCCGGCGGACAACCAACCTTATAACTTTTGGTTGTCCGTCAGAAATTTTGGTCGTCACAGACGACCGGACGACCGTTAAAATCGAGCCCTGACTGAACGCGATAGTGTGGAAACCAAATTTTCGCGGAGAAATGTTGCTTTTTGGAAGACATTTTTTTATCCAAATGAATCATGACACTACTCAAGTGATTGGAACACGCGATTTGAACATCCGTATGTATTGAAAAGAGGTAAGGTGGATATTAAGGCATAAAAATTGTAATTCAGTTAGGCGAAGTTGGTACCGAAAGGCCGTGAAGTGCGCTACCTTTCCATTATTATATATATGTAGTATTTACTATATAACGCTAGGACTGCCTGTGACCTATACCAGGCCTAGTTCTACACTATACTGGGCTAAACAAGAGTCGATCACTTAACAAACATTTTTACGGTACAACTGCAGAATACCCCGTCCCTTCAAAGACATCACTTCGTCCTTTGGACGCAGTCGTAGTCAATACCTCACCTCGTCCCTTGGATTGAAACTGAAACGATGGTAAATGGGGAGCAAAACGCACTGAACGCACACGTAGTCAAGGAGCATATTACAATACAATACTTATCCCAGTTAACTGCAAAAGTAGTAACTGCAAAAGTATCCCAATACTTATCCCAGTTAACTGCAATACTGCATTCTGGGAAGGATTATTCCGTGTACAGGACATCTGTGGTCCCGTACACGGAATAATCCTTCCCAGGTCTCAGTTTTGAAGCCCCCCTCTTTCTAGTTGGCATAAGGTCTGTGCTTGCTTGCTTCAAGCTTGCTTATTAAGGTCTCTCACTAAGACTGCGCCCAATGGTCGAAGTGGAGTATTTCGGGGGACGGGGCATTCTGCAGTTACTCCAGAATACAACTGCAGAATACCCCGTCCCTTCAAAGACATCACTTCGTCCTTTGGACGCAGTCGTAGTCAATACCTCACCTCGTCCCTTGGACGCAGTCGTAGTCACAGATTGAAACTGAAATGATGGTAAATGGGGAGCAAAACGCACTGAACGCACGGAACGCACACGTAGTCAAGGAGCATATTACAATACAATACAGAATATACGTACGAACACGTATATTCTTCACAAGGAGGAATGACGTCATCCACTGCGGACTACGACTGCGTCCAGGCATTAGTACTGTACTAGTCGAAGTTTTAGTCAGTCGTCCAAACTTGCATTTCGTGATAGTAACAGATATTTTAAGAAGTGACGTCATTCCTGTCGATAGTCCACTGCGACTACGACTGCGTCCAGGCCTTAGTCGGGCTTAGGGTTAGACTATTTCTAGTCGTTAGGGTTAGGGTTAGACTATTTCTAGTCGTTATGGATAGGGTTAGGATTAGACTATTTGCTAGTTGTTAGGGTTAGGGTCAGACTATTTCTAGTCGTTTAAACTTGCTTCTCGTGATAGTCCACTGCGACTACGACTGCGTCCAGGCCTTAGTCGAAGTTCTAGTCATTCAAACTTACTTCTCGTGATAGTAATAGATATTTTCAGAAATGACGTCATCACATGTCGATCGTCCACTGCGACTACGACTGCGTCCAAGCCTTAATCGAAGTTCTAGACGCTCAAACTTGCTTTTAGTGATAGAAAAAATATTTTCAGAAAATGATGTCATCCCCTGTCGTTTGTCCACTGCGACTACGACTGCGTCCAAGCCTTAGTCTATGTTCTAGTGGTTCGAACTTGCTTCTCGTGATATTCAAGCGTGGCAATAGACCTTATCCCAGTTAACTGCAATACTGCATTCTGGGAAGGATTATTCCGTGTACAGGACATCTGTGGTCCGGTACACTGAATAATCCTTCCCAGGTCTCAGTTTTGAAGCCCCCCTCTTTCTAATTGGCATAAGGTATGTGCTTGCTTGCTTCAAGCTTGCTTATTAAGGTCTCTCACTACGACTGCGTCCAATGGTCGAAGTGGAGTATTTCGGGGGACGGGGCATTCTGCAGTTACTCCATTTTTACCATTAAAATATAAAAACGTTTACAAAAATCAATAAAATTTTCAGTAATAAATTGTTATAGGGCCTAAACCTTCCTCATTATGCTAGCTATAGGCCTAGGCTAGGCCTAGTTTGGTGTTGTTTGGATTGAGTAATCCATAGAAAAATGGATCTTGAAATGTAACTTTAGGCCTAGGCCTAGGCCCTAGGTGGAATTAAGTACATAGGCCCTACATGTAGCAATGCATATGAAGGAATCTGGAGTCATTTGCTTCCTAAAACAAGCCAATAAAATCCTATAAGTTACCCATATTGGAAGTTTGTAGGCTATGCTGTAGGTGACAAAAGTGCGCCAAATTATGTCGTTTAATATACTGCAAGAGTACTGTGTAGGCCTATTGGTTTAGGGTGTAGGCCTAGGCTATCCTTAGTGTTATACCACAATGATATCGTCATTGTGCGCCACGTCAGTGGGGTAAAGTTCATAGAATTTGATGATTATGCCATACGCCAAAAAGTCTGGTGTACAGTCTCATATGCCACAAATCTGCGTGAAAATCGTGGAACTTTCCATTATGGTGAGTTACCACATTTAAGACGAGTTATACAAATAATCATAGAGAATAGGCCTATACTATGTGTTTTCTATCAAAATTCTTAACCAGAGCCTCATAGAAGACAGTTTGGTCACCATTTTTGGTACTTTTTGCAAATTTCTGGTTCATACTTGTGGTGAAACTTGAAAATCTGGCTGTCAGAAACATTTTCAATTTGCTTTAATCATCAAAAATATTTAGGCCTAGGCAAATAATTGTTTTTGATGTTGTATGAAGCCTATACATTGCAGGTTTTGCTTCCATTGCAGTCACATTGGGACTACACTCGCTACTGGCATTGAGAAGGCAGTTATCAACTCATGATACTGATTGATTCATGATTATTTACTATATAATGGGGTAACCGTTGACTGCGCGGGCCAGTCGAGAGCACATCTAGCATAACATACTATATAAAAAGCTTGCAGTGGTAGGGTTCCTTAAGTGCGCATTCAGAATAATTTGCCAATTCTTTGCTGCCAGCATATCATATGTGTTTGCTTTAATTCACAAACCTTCATTTTAACGCTTGAGCCCCACTACCCTCCTTTCATCTCAAGGTTTCAAAAGGTAGACTATTACGTGCATTTGTCATCAATATTTTTTGGTTCCTCATTTGGGCAGAAATCTACTCAAATATTGCACCATTTGCGATATCGTCACCTTTCAAATTAAAAAAATTTCCAAAGGGGAGGACACCACCTCCCCTTAGACCCCTCTCCCAGGCCACAGATCAGTAAATGTTGCATTGAAAAAACAGCCTAGCTAAAAAACAGTGTTTCTGTGGGCTATTTTATGCACCTCAAAAACTGCAAACAAATTCACTGACAGGCGACTTGGGGAGATTTGGCAAAAAAATTTTCTTCCCCCCCCCCCCAAAAAAAAGTGGAAGAGTACCGTATGCCTATGTTTGACTTTGAGAAAGTGAAGTGTATGCAAAACTGTCTGTGCATTAACATACTTAACATCTAAAATCTCACTTGAGGAAATTACATGACAAAATTAGAGAAAGGGTAACTTGGTAAAGTGCCCCAACTTGCCAATTTATAAACTGACCCGTTTTGAACACCTTCCATTATTTAGGTATCCAACATCTGCACAGAAGACGGTTCTTGCGAGGGACATGGTTTGCCTGTTCCCAGCTGTGAGAGATACTACCCCAGGTTTGCAAGGCCATGTAAGTATACTGCACTCTCATTCACATTTGCATCTGTAGAAATGCTATGTCAAGAGCCCACACAATGTATACAAAACTGTTAAATTAATAAATGAAATTTACATTTATTGGTTGGTTGATTGGATTACCAGGCCTTCAAAAAGGAAGGGTGGGCTTGATCCCAGTTTCCGCTGTCTTTTGGTATTACTACTCTGCATTGTAGGGATTACTGTTCACCTGGCTTAACAGCCCTGTTTGGGAGGTGAGAACATAAGCATGGGCACTCAGCATTAGTCTTGCAAAAGCATGAGATGTTTACTAACATCTTCTCTCAAGCTTTGTCATAGGTTGTGTTGCCTGAAGGTGAGAAGATCTAAAAAATCAGAATATTCATGAACTAAATTGGGAACCCATCCTTACCACTCCTCACATATCATCTTGGAGCTGTCTGTTGCAATTTTTCAAGATTTATTCTTGAAAATCAAAGAGAAAGTAGTGTGCTTACTACTGACAATCATGTGATGAATCATTTGTTTAACTGGGATAATTTTTTTTTCTCCTAAACCAGGAACATTTTTATCATAATGGCCATGGGCTCATTGAATACAAGTTAAAAAAATGTGGAATTCGCTACCCCAGGAGAAGAAGCAAAGAAAACGCCGGAGAGTCGGCAAAGATGAATACACTTTAGAGCCTGAAAAGACTACTACAACTACAGAAGGTACCCTGAACATAAACGAAAATCTAGAAAAGGTACATCTGGATTAGTTTTTATGCAGGTTAAATATATATCTTTGGTACCACTCTTACAGTAGACTGATCCTAATGTGGTTTAATACTTTTTACAGGACCATGAACAATCAGCCTTAATGTCTGCTTAAATTTAACCTTGTTGAATAGAAAAGTAACACGTGCATATTACCACAATTATTTTTTAAGAGGAATATTAATAATTTTAACATTTGCTAAATTCCTCCATCCCTTCTTCCTTAATTTAAGGGTAACAAATCATATCAGCATGTCGTCCAGTATCCCATGAAAGAATGAAGGACAGTGACTTACATGTTTTCACATTGCTGTTATTTGTAGGTTGACTGGATGAAATATTCACCGGGGGATAGCAACAGAACAAAACATTGGCATATTTTTACCAAGATATTTGCATACAGACGTGAAATGCTTGCAAGACGGCTTTCTATCTCTGAAGTAAGTACAATTTTCCATGAATGCAGGACATGCCTGAATTGGTAGGTGTAGTATTTTTTGTAAACCACTTAACACCAATGTGTCCCCTACAGGTTTAAAATGGTAATGAATTAGAAGAAGTTTAACGACACACCAACACAAATGTGTTATACAGTTTCAAGTAAAGTTTAAATGCTGTGCAAGTCCTTCCCTTTAGTCGCCGCTTACGACAGGCGAAAAATACTGTGGGCATAGTCTACAACCCCAGCCCACAGAGGGCAAAATAGTAATGAGGGACATGAGGAAGAGGGCTGTGGTACTCATTGCAGCTAGATTAGAGACTCCCTTTACAAAGCAATAGTGGCCTCATACCAGTAAGTCTTGTCATTTGAAGAGCATTGGAAAGGAATGAAGAGGATAGTCCAACAGTCCAGATTACATTTACATTAAGGAACATTACTACTCAACATGCTTAAGGGTAGATTAATGAGTGAGCATACACAGATACAGAAACCACATATAAAAAATCATAGAAGTGGTTGTTGTCTTTCCAATAAAGTAAACATTTACAGTGGTTATTAGCTCACACATTGTACACAGTACATGTGTGAGGTTATAAAATGGGGCAGATGTCAACTTTTCAACAAAAGTTTTCAGCCTTTTGATGTGTGGAGATTTTTAGCTGAAATTTTGGTACATGATTGTTTGTTGATAGAGCAATAAAACTTGCCTACTTGCATTTTGATATACAAAAGTTAAATATGGTTTTTAAGCAATTTTTTAGGGCTGAGTTCACTGTGCCTGCTGAACAGGTAGCTGTTTATTCATTGCACTTATAGAGGTGTACTTTGTTGTGTGTTCAGTTGCTGTCTCGCAACTGCCTGTGCAGGTTTGTTTTGAAATTTGATCCATTCACACACATCAGTCTTTGTTCATCAAGTGGCCTGTGCAATCACAATCCTTTGGGATAACTAATTGTATTATCAAGGTTCATTAAGCAAGGAGGGAACTCCCTGCATTGAGCAGCTACTTGATTCATGATAACAAAATTTGAAGCAAACTGTGTGGTCAGTTTGGCTTACAAGAAAGGAAAATGGTTTAACCTGTTGTGGGGATATGTCCCATTTTGTACCTCGATCAATTGAGATGGTCAAGTCAAGTAATTGCAATACTGTAACTGTTTTGAGTTCAACCCCAGTAGCAGCTTTTTGATTCCTTGCCGAAGGCAGGCAAGGAATCTATGCGATGGTGATGTCGTGTGTGTGTGTGTGTGTGTGTGTGTGCGTATAAGACGGCTTAGCTTGTTTACACAATATCTCAAGAAGGGAAAGTTGGACAGTTCTCAAACTTGGTACATAGATGGCCCATATTGAGAGGAAGAACCCTATTGTTTTTGGTGGAGGTCAAAGGTCATCTGGGGTCACTGGGGGTCAAAATCTGAAAACCTTGTTTACACAATATCTCAAGTTAGAAAGCTTGGATAGATTTCATGCTTGGTATGTAGATGCGTTGTGGTGAGAGAAAGAACCCTATTGTTTTTGGTGGAGGTCAAAGGTCATCTGGGGTCACTGGGGGTCAAAATCTGAAAACCTTGTTTACACGATATCTCAAGTTAGAAAGCTTGGATAGATTTCATGCTTGGTATGTAGATGCGTTGTGGTAAGAGGAAGGACCCTATCATCTTTGGTGGAGGTCAAAGGTCATCTGGGGTCACCGGGGGTCAAAACCTGAAAACCTTGTTTACACGATATCTCAAGTTAGAAAGCTTGGATAGATGTCATGCTTGGAATGTAGATGCGTTGTGGTGAGAGGAAGGACCCTATCGTTTTTGGTGGAGGTCAAAGGTCATCTGGGGTCACCGGGGGTCAAAATCTGAAAACCTTGTTTACACGATATCTCAAGTTAGAAAGCTTGGATAGATTTCATGCTTGGTATGTAGATGCGTTGTGGTAAGAGGAAGAACCCTATCATCTTTGGTGGAGGTCAAAGGTCATCTGGGGTCATCGGGGGTCAAAACCTGAAAACCTTGTTTGCACGATATCTCAAGTTAGAAAGCTTGGATAGATTTCATGCTTGGTATGTAGATGCGTTGTGGTGAGAGGAAGAACCCTATTGTTTTTGGTGGAGGTCAAAGGTCATCTGGGGTTACCGGGGGTCAAAATCTGAAAACCTTGTTTACACGATATCTCAAGTTAGAAAGCTTGGATAGATGTCATGCTTGGAATGTAGATGCGTTGTGGTGGGAGGAAGAAGCCTATTGTTTTTGGTGGAGGTCAAAGGTCATCTGGGGTCACCGGGGGTCAAAATCTGAAAACCTTGTTTACACGATATCTCAAGTTAGAAAGCTTGGATAGATGTCATGCTTGGTATGTAGATGCGTTGTGGTGAGAGGAAGAACCCTATTGTTTTTGGTGGAGGTCAAAGGTCATCTGGGGTCACCGGGGGGTCAAAATCTGAAAACCTTGTTTACACGATATCTCAAGTTAGAAAGCTTGCATAGATTTCATGCATGGTATGTAGATGCGTTGTGGTAAGAGGAAGAACCCTATCATCTTTGGTGGGGGTCAAAGGTCATCTGGGGTCACCGGGGGTCAAAACCTGAAAACCTTGTTTACACGATATCTCAAGTTAGAAAGCTTGGATAGATGTCATGCTTGGAATGTAGATGCGTTGTGGTGAGAGGAAGAACCCTATTGTTTTTGGTGGAGGTCAAAGGTCATCTGGGGTCATCGGGGGTCAAAATCTGAAAACCTTGTTTACACGATATCTCAAGTTAGAAAGCTTGGATAGATTTCATGCTTGGTATGTAGATGCGTTGTGGTGAGAGGAAGAACCCTATTGTTTTTGGTGGAGGTCAAAGGTCATCTGGGGTCACTGGGGGTCAAAATCTGAAAACCTTGTTTACACGATATCTCAAGTTAGAAAGCTTGGATAGATTTCATGCTTGGTATGTAGATGCGTTGTGGTGAGAGGAAGAATCCTATTGTTTTTGGTGGAGGTCAAAGGTCATCTGGGGTCACTGGGGGTAAAAATCTGAAAACCTTGTTTACACGATATCTCAAGTTAGAAAGCTTGGATAGATTTCATGCTTGGTATGTAGATGTGTTATGGTAAGAGGAAGAACCCTATTGTTTTTGGTGGAGGTCAAAGGTCATCTGGGGTCACCGGGGGTCAAAGTCTGAAAACTTTGTTTACATGATATAATATTTCAAGGTAGGAAGCTTGGATAGATTTTATACCAAGTATGTGGATGTGGTATGGTGAGCGAAAGATTTCTGTTATTTTTGGTGGAGGTCAAAGGTCCTCTGGGATCACCAGGGGTCAAACTCTGAAAACCTTTTTTATACCATATCGCAAGGTAGGAAGCTTGGATTGATTTCATATTAAGTATGTGGATGCGTTTTGGTGCGAGGAAGAAGAGTATAGTTTTTAGTGGAGGTCAAAGGTCATTTGGGGTCACCAGGGGTCAAAGTCTGAAAACCTTGTTTACACAGTATCTCAAGGTAGGAAGCTTGGATAGATTTCATACTAAGTATGTGGATGTGTTATGGTGTGAGGAAAAACCCTATTGTTTTTTTGTGGAGGTCACAAGCCATTTGAGGTCACCAGAGGTCAAAAACTGAAACTTTGTAAACATGTCATTACAAGGGAGGAAGCACAGATAAATCCCTTCTCATACGTTTTATTTATTTTTTCTTTTTCATTTTTTTTGTGGTTATTCAAGTTTCGGTTTAAAGGTCATGTGACATGAGCTGATGTGAGCAGGGGTCAAATTGTGACCACATCATAAAAAATGATGTAGAAGAGAAGTATAAATTTGATGGATGAACCTCAGTGTAACAAAGCACCCCCTCTCGGCAAGGAATCACTAAGCCTTTTGGCTTTCTGGTTGAGTCTGTGGTTTGTTTTGATTGAGTGCAAATCTCTATGCAGTGTTTGCTTGAGAGTTGTAGGTGCAACTAAATTTACTTTGCAAACTTGAACAGTTTAATAGCATCAGTTTAATTTCAGTCTTGTCGCTAATTAAAGTATGAAACCTTTACAGGCCTTCTTGATTTTAGAAAATATGCAGCGATATTTGTAGATCTGTCATCAAACGGTGTCAGTTGCAGTGTTTACATGCCTAAACATGCTTGTGATTTTTCAGTTGGGTTTTGAGTTCATTTATTATTATGCTCTTCTCTTACCTTTTGCCTTTGTAAGGTAAGGAGGTTTTGTGGAAGTTGATGAATAAATGATAAAATTTGGTTCTTTGAGTTCCTATTTTTAACAGACGAGAAATTGTGTGAGCTACACAACAGCATTGCTATTCTAGTTATGTTTGTCCAAGTACCTTATAGGGTATCACTTTGTATGGAATGTACATCCTGTATTTTTTTCTTTGAAAAACTAGGAAGGGGGAATTTAATCCCTGCATTGATGGGGGGGGGGGGGGGCGAGGCGATTTGGGAACAGCTGCGGGAATCGTGCAATCCCACACCTAGATGAGAACACTGGTTATGTCTGTGATAAAGTATGGCCAAAATCCACTAATTGAAAGTGTTGTGGTGGCTGTGACTTGAGGCTCGAACATCGTAACATTATAGCTAATTTCTTCCTTGATTACCATCCATTTCTATCGAGTAACTTTTCTGTACTCACTTTATGCATGTTTTACATCAGATTAATTGGAATCATCCAAACTGAATAATTCTCCATTTAATATATTCTTTCTAGGTGACTTGTGTGCTCTGAGGGCACTTGTGTTCATGCTCCATAAATCGGTTGTGCATGTTAAGGGGAAAGCCACATCTTCAAGCAGGGCAGGAGCACTGTTGCACTTGAAACAAACTGTACCAGTAAGTAGCCACCAACAATAGTTTGTAGCCCAAGATTATGGAAACTCGTGACAAAAATTTATTATTCTCTTTTGTTGCATCAACACCCAGAGGAGTTTCTGGTCCTAGCTTCTTCAGAGGGGAGTATGTAATGTTGCATTGCCAAATGTTGTTTAATACATTGCTTTGTTTGAAAAATTTCTTCCACAAAAATGTCACTCTCAGAAAAAATAGTTCCCAATGGAAAAACTTGTAGCTTGATTTGACATGTTTAACCCCTTGAATTACACTTCACATCAGATCACATCTGGACAACCATAAAGCTGCTGTAAATCTTCATTAAAGACAGATTCTGGTGACTTTTCACAAGGGTCTCGTACAAAAGACAAAAATATTCCAGACCTTGTTCTCCAAACCGCAATACACTTCCTAAGTGAAGATATCTCACTTTAAAGATTGGTTATTTTTGTTAAAAAATACTTCCACTATTCAACAAAGCCAATGAAGGTTAATGTAATGTGGGCACATTGCCTCATATACCTTTTGTTGTGGTTTATAATTGAATGTCCTGTTTGTCCCTGAAATTTGATAGCGTTGGAATGTTTGAATATCTTTTCCTGTAGATCTAGCATATTACCCTACACCATATGTAGGGTATTGCAAACAATGTTGCTTAATATTCCCTGCAGTACCATCAAAATTATAAATAAAGTGAATGCAGTGTCAAATTAATGTGCTGCGATGACATCACAGGTTTCCCATATTGCGCTATCATATCTTTAACAAAAATTGCATTTCTTTGAAAATTAATATCTTCCAAAGGCTTACATGCAATTGAGATGCAGTTTTCACCTCCTGAAAGAGAATTTTTTCTGCATATTTGGAAGTCAATGAATTTTGTCTCTGCCAAATCCCTTTAATTAATCACATATTTTTATATTAGCAGTTCACGGTCATCATAAAACACCCCTTCAATGATGGGAAATTAAAAGTTCATTTTTAATTTATCATGTGGCACTCCAGGTCGAAATTGAAATACATTCTGGTCTTATTGCGCTTTTCCTTCAACTGCCTTATAGACCTTATGTAGTTTTGGAAGAAAAATCAATTACACTATTAATTTTGAAGAACTGTTTTAATTGAGCATCTGTGGTTGCTCACTGGCCACATCGAAATTGAAATACGTTCGGATCATATTATTGCACATTTCCTTTCAACTTCATTATAGATAGTCTTAAATTTATTTTATTCCAAGTTGCTCAATAAAAACAGAAAATTTAACTTGGACCTCAACTAATTTCGTAGTTTTGTTTTAATTGAGTATCTGTGGTTGCTCACTGGCTAGAGTGGAAAGTTTGTAGCTTAATCGTTGGTTTAGGAACAGAACTATTGTTTGCATTTTAACCATGGACAACCTTATCTTATTTACCTTTTTCAGGAGGGAACAGACGTGGAGGCTGCTGCCCAAACCAAAGAAAAGATGTATCCACAACCTTTTCTACTGGCCCTAGGTCCACAAAGGAAGCCAGTTCAGTAGGCTACTTCTTTATCCTTGATAAGATTGTTGTACTGTACAGAACATGTATGATGGAAGTCATTCACAAGCTTTTCAAAGCACATTACGTGTTTAACGTGCATTATGCACCAGCGATCTGTCAATTTTGGGATTTCATGGCTGCATTTATTTATGATATTACTGAAATTAGAGCAGTAAAACCAGCAGTGCGGTCTCTAGCTGCATCATTTCGGAGTGCTGCTGATGCCAACAATAGTCAGTCTTTTCTCTGACAGGACAGTATTTTATCCGTCCATCCCACTGTCACCAACATACTTGTCATCAAATGTATATTATTATATTTTATCTCACCATATTATTATCTCTGTTTACAGTTTTGTTTGCAAAAGTGAGTGTGCTGATTGCAGGTTTTAGTAGTTCATTTTAGACCTTTATTTTCTTTCCATTTCTGTGTAAATTGTTACCAACTGATTCCTATGGTATGGACCGTAGGTAGCAACTACTATCTGTAAACCAGTGTTCGCGTTAAGGTGCGGGATTGCAGGATACCCTCAGCTGTTGTGACCCCCCATGAAATGCATGGGGAAATTCCCCCTTTCTATTTTTCAAAGAAAAAGAATAAGTATGGCCCATTTACTTCTGCTCAGATTCACGGTCGAAGTTCATCCAATTTATGTTACAGCTCTTGTAAACATTTTAGTAAGAAAGTACCACATTGCACAACAAAAAAGTTGATTTGCCGGATTCTTGTAAGGTCGGCGATGAAATGGTTACCATACTTGCCAACCATTACGTTTTATGTCGGACTGCTCCCTTTTCTGAGCTTTAAAACCCATAAAAATCAGAACGTTCAGATTTTCCGACTTGCAGTGTTAAAAATATACAAAATTATTCCACTTTTCAAGAAAGGTAACGCCAGTACTATTAGCAACTATTGGCTTGTTTCTATCCTATCTTGCTCTTCAAAAATCTTAGATTTATGTTAAATTGACTAAGCTCATTTTGAAGTAAATTTAGTATTTTTAATGATACTCAATCTGGTTTCACGGCAGAATGGTCACCAGTCTAATTTGAGTGCCTGTTAGTTTTCCGATCTGAATGTGCCCCATAACCCCAGTGCGACGATACTGTTACTACTGTACATGTGCCCTAGTGCTATGAATATTCCTATGTAACTTGTGGGTGTGTTATGATTTCAAAGCATTTTGAAGTGTTGTTAGGCCTAACACGAATTCACGATGCTCAAAATTACATTCACATGATGATTTGAAGGTATAAGTCATGCTCAAATGGTATGTTCAAAATTTTCACAATTTAATTTGTTCAGGTTGTGACTTCTGTAAGTACTTTTTTCTGAAGTTGACTTTTGTGCTGGTCGGGAGCAAGCAAGAAATTTTACCTCTGTGGCAACAACCCTGTTTCAGGGTGGTTATGGGTGGGGGCAGAAGGGTGGGTAATAGCCCTGCGAAGTATATATAAATACTTTTGTTTTTAAGGCAAGTACCAATAATTAAGTTTGTTTAATGATTTATATACTTTTATATTTTCTCCATGGAAATGCACTTCTTTGTCAAGCCCACAAGGGTTTTAAATTCACTTCCCTCTACATGTTGTTTTCTTGTGTTCTTCTCGTTTTTGTATATGAGTTTCATCATGTGGAAAAACATGAAAATGAATGATCAGTAACAAGTACAACCCAAACAGCATGTAACACCTGTACCAGATGTACAGTAGCACTCAGCAATGGTTTTATGAGAAATGCTGCTGGCAGAGCTTGGTGTACACAGGAAGTAATCTACATGATCTTAATTATAAGCCGAGTTTCAGTAAACAGAAATTTTGTAGGAAAAGGTTGGTGACTCAAATCTTTCAATGCTTTGTAGTGATTTACTTAGGTGATTTTGAGCCACAAATATCACAATCTTTCATACTTCTCCCATTTTAGTCCATGTTCGCTTGTGTCTGATTTGGTAATAAAGAAGATAGAGCGAAGAACATTAATAGTGTCTTTTCTGTTGTCTCTCCATAAGAAAACTGGAAAACTATTTGTCAGAGTGAAAAAAGAGTACTTTTCAATCTGTTAGACTATAATTTAAAATCTAATAGATTAAATAAATATCAATCTATTGTGTTTATAACGTGAAGCTGTTTCAGTCTTTAAAGAGTGACTATTTCAGTCTTTTAGATTCAAAATTTAAATCTATTAGACTGAAATATTTAAGTCTTCTCTGGATTGAAAATTTTAAATCCATTAATGGATTTGTTTTAAATCTAAGTAGATTGGTCACTAATTCCATACCTTGATAGATTTAAAAATAAATCTATTAGACTTACTTTTAATCTACTCATTTAAGAGAGTAACAACTGCGCAAGTCGTCAGTTTGCAGAGAACTGACACATTTACGAATTAGTTAGATGAGATTTAACGACACATCACAAGAATGTGTTATATAGTGTCAACTAGATAAAAAAGTAAAGTTTAAATGAGGTCTCAAGTTCAAGTTCGGTTTCAAATACAGCTCAAATACGGTGCAAGTCCTTCCCTTTAGTCGCCTCTTACGACAGGCGGGAAATGCCTTGGGTATATTCTACAACCCACAGCCCACAGGGGGCGACACATTGACGAGATCAAGCCTCTCGTCAAAACGTCATTTTCTGAATTTTGTCATTTTGCCGAGATAGTAACAACTGTGCAAGTCGTCAATTTGCAGAGAATTGTTGCATTGACGAGATCCAGCATCTCTTCAAACTAACGTCAATTTTCTGAATTTTGTCATTTTACAGAGATACTAACAACTGCGCAAGTCGTCAATTTGCATCAAACTGACGCATTGACGAGATCCAGCATCTCGTCAATACGTTTTTTCTGAATTTTGTTATTTGCCGATATACTAACAACTGTGCAAGTCGCCAATTTGCATCAAATTGACACATTGACGAGATTCAGCGTCTCGTCAAAACGTTATTTTTCTGAATTTTGTTATTTTGCCGAGATACTAACAACTGTGCAAGTCGTCAATTTGCAGAGAATTGACACATTGACGAGATCCAGTATCTCGTCAAAACGTTATTTTTCTGAATTTTGTTATTTTGCCGAGATACTACTAACAACTGTGCAAGTCGTCAATTTGCAGAGAATTGACACATTGACGAGATCCAGTATCTCGTCAAAACGTCATTTTTCTGAATTTTGTCATTTTGCCGAGATACAACTGTGCAAGTCGTCAATTTGCAGAGAATCGACACATGGACGGGATCCAGCAGCTCGTCAAAATGTCAATTTTCTGAATGTCGTCACGTTGCCTTGTCGTCATCTCGTTAATTTGCAGAATTTTTTCATTTCGTCAAGTCGGCAACTCGTCAGTGCAATGTCTCTTCTACGCTTCCGTACCCCTGGTATAATCGAGTAGGCTACTGTTATAATCCAAGACAAAGGTTCGTTTTCCGATTTCAGTTTGCAAAATCACAAAATGGGTTGTATTATGTTCAAACTTCACACAGTATAATTTCATGTACGTACGCGCGACGGTGCTGTGATGTGCCTCTACGTGTACACGGTACAGCTGATTTCAAAAAATGTAAACATTGTATGAATCTAAGCACATTGCTAGCTTGGTCATTGTGCATGCGTGCATCCTGGCCAGTCATAGAGTCTGAGTGTACGTCATTTTGGTGTTTGGCGGCAGTTTGAATCTGTCCCTTTTCCTACTTACGTCATCAAAAGTGTTGTAACCAATTGCAACTTTCCCCGTCCCCTTTGAGAAAGTATGTTTGGGGTCCTCTTTAATACTAGATAGGCCTAGTTGAATGCTATGTTCGGTGAAGTAACACAATACTAAAATGTTTCAAAATTAAATACTACTTTCGGCGCCTTGGCGCCCGGAGTCTATCTCGTACGCTTCAATTTCGCGTAATTACTTCACGCAGGACAGCTTGAGTGGGAGTAGGCTATTGTAAAACCCCTGTACCTCAGCATCCATCCTCTCCACCATCAAACCCGCTAGCGTAGTTTTTTTTTCCGGGACGAATGGGAGCAACTTCATTTTTTTTACTTTAACCCTAACCTTAATCTTAACCTGAGCATCATTCTTCATTTTTCATTTCAATGGAAATTCCCAAAAATCGCCCCCATTCGTCCTGAGAAAAAAGTTCCGCAACCCACTTCGTCATGATATGAAGCCATAAACCCGCCGCTAGTCTGAATGAATCTAAAATGAAACAATAAGGGCAACTTGCAATTTTTATGGTCTATTTATGGCGTAATCAGTGCTATTTAAAGGTAGTTATTAATCCTTTACTCTGTAATGCCCAGAATGTTTTAGATTCTGCTTGGATTTTTCAATGGGGTCTTGCTCAGTCCTGGATCCACGATGGTTACAATCCACTTCACAGCACATGATCAATCGCCTAGGGCCGTTTACTAGCAAAGAACTTTCCAATATACTCGTACAGTTCTCCTATATATGGGCCTTACAATCTGACAATCAGTACACTCAATCCAAACGTGGACGGTTGAGTCTTTCTTCTAAACGAATTTGATTCAATTTCTTTGTTCAGTACATGTATAATGTGTACGTATACATGGAATAATAAAGAAGAATATTGAACAAAAGAAAACACGCCGGAATGAACCAGGCTGACAAAGCAATGAATGGATAAAGTTTACGAACTTGTCAATGACAATACAAACTTAAAACAACAGAAAACAAAATCCACTGATTGTGGTCGAGAGATGATGCCACTCATGTTCACTGAGCTGTGAAGACGAATCATTTCCCCTTTGTACAAATACATTTCACTCACGTTTTTTACCACTGTATACCTCTAGCCTTTAATCGATATTGCCTTGTGTGATCATCTTGCAATACACAATAGAAAAAGGCGCGTCCATTCATTGGCAGTGTTTGTCAACGCTGTTGATCGATTGCATATTGATCGAGACCAGAATATGTGCTCACATGACCTTGACCAGCAGTACCCAACATTTTGGACCGCCCTAAATATAGGCCTAAAAACCACATACTGTACTTCTCATAGGTAGTGCGGCACATTTAACACATGCACAATGTAGCAGAACTATATGGGGCATGGCACAACCGGTTTAAAGGTTATTCCCTCGCCAAGAGAAAGCCACCCTCCCTCCCCTTTCCCCCAAAGCAAGTACCTCACTCCTACTGTTTTGACCTGTAGCGAAAAAACTGGGTGCGTGTCAACTAAACGACTCTAAAATCTTAGAGTAGCTAGATTTACCCCACATGCATTAAAGGTCACGTATAAACTATTAAGTACTCTATGTACCTGATAACGTAGTATAGAAGTGGCAGATGATATCACATACCTTGTGTTTTCTAGCTTTCCTTGCTTCTTCGAAGATAGCCCATTGTTTTGCTGTAAAATCATCTACTGCTATGGCACTTGAAATACAAAATCAAAATGCAAAATGCAAATCAAATTTGTGCTGTGAAAAACTAGTAAAGTTGTTAGTGTGCTCTGCAATTTATATTTCTTGCTTTTGCCAATTATACGAACCATTTTCCGAATAGAAATCTCAAAGTATCGTGGGAAGAAACTTTTACTTGGCATGTCATTGTGACTTATATGTATCACAATTGAGGCATTATGTATACAGGTAGCCGCCACGGGTATAAGTGACAACTTGGTGGTTCACATTCGTCTGGCAGCCTCATCGACGATGCATACCGAAACTCTCCCCACAATCCTCCTTTCGGGAGAGGGTATGCACGTTAGCCTGTCTGCTAACGCGCATACAGCTTTATTGTCCAAAAACTCCTGCAGCAAGTTCCATAGTGACTTAATGCAGTGGCTTCGAATGATTTTTAAGATCGAGTAACGAGCCATGCAACTCCAGAGATTTGATATTTTCTGGGGTAATTTGGGATGTTTAAAGAAAAAAGCCTTAAAACTGAAAAAAATGGTGGGTCACAGCTCCCCGCCCACCCCCTTATCCCATAGGAGACACAGCTCCTCCACTTTTTGGTTCCGACGGCACTGATTCAATATATAGGTAATAACAGTACAAGTCATCAAGAATGAACAGAAAATTAACCAACGCATAATACAAATGTTCATGAAAGTACAGGTAAACAAAATATGTGAAACGAGTTTGGCCCCCGTCTTGCATTACAATACAATACTTTTAGCTGCAAATGTAAGTATACGATAAATGTCGCCGTAAACATTTCTGTAGGTTTTTGTGTTTGTATGGAACGCTATTTACGCAAAATTCTGTCTAAACATACCAGTTTTATGTCCTATGAAACATGACTTATAGCATTCAGTTGAGTCTAATGGCAGGATTAACGAGCATATTCGAAAACTATGACTACATAGTGGTAGATTATGACTTATAATGCGCTAAAATGCACCACACATGTCCTGCCAGCAGGATGCTTTTATTGAAATGAATGAGTGCCCCAATTACTTGATTTGAATATATGTGCGGTACGCGAGTTGTATCTGATCCTGGCTGGTAAAATTCATCTTTGATGGTAATCTTTGCTTTCAGCCTGTACCTAAATAATTTAACCCAAGCGCGTAGCCAGCCCAGTCGCGTGGGGAGGGGGGCGGAGGGGCAAAGTCGAGATCATTTCATGGTTTCTAGATTATGTTATCGAGGAGACGTTACCCCATATCATTAGGGCATGGGGTTCGCAGAAGCGTCTCATGGGGCCAGGGGGCCCCGGAGGCTCTGGGGGTATTTACAACATGAAATTGTGTGCATTAGAAGAATGAAGCCATGAATGTCGTCAAATGGCCTAATATGAAAGGTCTCGATGATCGCAATTTTAAATTTTTCTTGTAATAATCGGACTCAGAAAAATCTCACCCGGAGAGCAAACTCTCTACACTAAGTTAACTTCTAGCACCTCCTACAATCAGTGGCGTAGCTAGAGGGGGGCAAGGGGACGGTCGCCCGCATAAAGCCTCCGGAGGCCTCTGTCGGAAATAAATAAAAACAATTCATTTGAAACACTTACAACACTTCTTATGTTTTTAAGCAGAATTACACATGGAAATGGTTACTGACAAGGCCTGGAAGTGTCATTTAAGGCAATCTCGGAAATATTTTAATCTAATTTTTTCCGAGCGCTACATGCCAGATGATTGTGGCGCTACGCTCAGATAGTACATCATTACTTCAAGATAACAATCTGTCGGAAATTTTTGGCTTTTGCCCCCCACCCCCGAAAAATATCTAGCTACGCCACTGCCTATAACTGAAACAAAGAACACCCGTCTAGTACACCCCATGGCGTAATTGAACATCTTTTTGTGCGTGGGCAAAGACTAATATATTCCAGCAGATTTCTATTATCAAAAATGTGATTGGATGCTAATTCCGTTGTAACAGGGATGTCATTTTGAAAGTGGGTGGGGGTTTGTCAAGTTGAAATTAAGTGTTGTCTCAGGGACATTGTGGTCCAAGAGAAGGGCAACCCCTCCCCTCCTGGAAATTTGAAGAAAACTCCAGGCACCAGGGCTTAGATCCAAATGGTGCTCTGTTTTAATATTTTAGGGAACTATGGACCTTTTAAAACAAGCTTTTGCAATTGTGAAAATCATAATCTAGTTTCGATTCTAAGAGTTATGGTATAATATGTTAAAGGCTGATCAAGGCTGAGGGTCAGGTAAAAGCATTCCTCAATTGAGAGAATGTTATTATCATAGATAAATCATACATACTCAGGGGTATGGACGTCCTCAGAAAAAACAAGGGACAAACAGTATTTAAGGGAGGTTGTATCCTCGTAAAGTGTGGCCTGAGAAGACTTTAACTCGCTCGCAGAAGCACAAGCGAGAATCCCAAACCCCAGTCGGTAGTCACGCAAGTGGCTCTTTTTAATACATTGTGAGAGTTTAAAACTATTTACCGCACAGTGATTTAAAGTATCGCGAGCTTATAGCCGCAAAAATTAAAGATTGTAGCTCTCTCTCCTTTTCCCACATTTCCTGCTTTCTTCATAATTTGCTACTTCCTACTTTGTATCATCTTCTCTTCTCACTTCGAAACTCTGCCTGAGTCTGTCTATCATTCATGGTCCTTACCTGCCACCCGTTCTCTTTTAGGGCTTCGTCCCTTTTGTCCTCCCTCTTTCTTTCCGTCCCCCTTGCAAATCCTCCATCACTCTATCCTGTTCCAGCCTCCTCAGCCCTTAACTCTCTCAGGGTCCATTCACTTCCCGTTCGGTCTTTTCCATCGTCCCTAGCCCTGACTACCACATCACTCGTCCCATCGATATTTACCTTCTTTATCAAGCCCATTCCCTCCTACCAATTCTTCCCTTAATTCTCCAATAATCCCTATTCTCATAGTTTTTTCTTTACCTTTTCCTTTTCGTTTCTTTTCTTTTTTTCATTTTTGTCTTATTTTCTTGTTTTATTTTTCTTTCTTTCTTTTTCCTTTTCCCTTTTCTCCTATTTTCTCCTTTCTTCTTCCTCTCTTTTACAGTTTTGGCACCGTCCCGATTTTACTCCAACTTTTACTTGCGAGGAGGGCAGATTGCCCCCCGTCCACCCCCTTTGGCTAAGCTACTGCTTCTTAGATATCTTCGTGATTGAAAATAAAATACTTGGTAGAAATAACTGCATTACTGCATACTTTCACTATGACTACTTCTGTGTGAGAGGGAGCAAACAGTAAATTAGAAAATACTTATTGAAAGAACTGACTAGGGGTTACGGTAGGGATGAGAGTCATTCTCTTTCCCTCCTCTGGTGATGAAAGCTCTACCGATAATTTTCATGCAGTAATTTACAGAAATAAATACACATCAAAACTTACCTTTTAAGAGTTTTCCACAAGAAATCATAATCGTTGGCTACCTTAAAATAAAGTTCGTTAATGTATCGTTGATTAACCACTGCTTTCTCGTACAAGTGCCTCGGTACAGGGGAAGGTAAGAGAGTGAAGGGTCCTGGCACCGCAGCTTCCAAGTTCGAATTATCGTCCATTTTGAGAAAGAATCCATTGACGCATGCAAAATATTTTGCTTCTTCAGATAAAACTTGCAGTTGTGGCGACGGTATGGGTAGTGGTACACATCCCGGAAGTTCCTTGGATTTCAGTGATGTCATACTGATGGCATGTTTTGGATGCAGCTAAAAAGGCAGACGAAAGGGGGACAAAATAAAAAAAACCATCATAAGCTCAGAGGTGGCTCCAGCACTTGCCCAACGGTAGCAGTAACCCGAAACTCCGACAAAAGCGACAGGAATTGACGGTAGGATGACGAACACAAAATTATAGGAGCGCAAAGCTCTCCTAAATTTTGGGATTTTATGAAAAAAAAAAATGCCGGCTAATGAAAATTTGGGGCTTTTACTCAAGAGATTATGAAATATTACCTGTTTTGTGGAAGGCATTTTGAAATTTGGGCTTTTCATTGAAGAATTTGACCTCTATGAGATCAAAATCAAGCAAACAGCGTAGGGGAGACTGGTCGCCTTCGGGGATTGCATAATTTATCGTACCCATTATGGCTCCCCGACGAAATCTGAAACTTATTTTCTAGACGCCTCCCCAGCCTGGCTTCACCCTGCATACGTTCCAGGTACGAGAATGAGCATTCATCCCAAAACTAATTTTGGAACAGTCTGCTAAATCTTAAAAATCTCCCCTTACTTCACAAGTTACGAGAATATGTCACTACGTTTCCGAATATAAATATCGAATGTTAAAGATAAGCCAAGGAGTAAGTCTGCATGAATTTCAAACTTTAATAAAAAATATTGTAACATGACTAAAGAGAGTGTCATTCATAAATCAGGACACCACACGGAAGCACCATCGAAGAAGGAATACCGTACTACTTTCATGGTACCATCGTGTACTTACTAATTCAAATCGGGGTGATTGCATTTTGCCTGTATCGCATCACGTACTAATTCATATCGGGGTGATTGCATTTTGCCTGTATCGCATCTCAGAGAATCAATGTCCCGCAATTGAACCTAATTTGCAGGCCCGTAGCCATGGATAGGGGTTCAACCCCCCCCCCCCCCCGCATGGCCAAAGAGCGAAAAATGCCCAAAATGATGCCTAAAATCACCTGGTTCTTGGAGAAAATATTCCAATATGGCTGCTTTTTTAATATATGGATAACTTCTGAATGGTAAATAGAAGTAAAACATTACCAGAACATAAATTGTCATAAATTAGTTCTCTTGTGAGCGTTTTGCGCTCGAGCACCAATGGCGAATAAAATTCTCAGTCTCATTACGGGCGGATCCTTCTCCCAGACCAAATCCTTGCTTCCCGCTTGACCATTTGCATCGCACAAAATTAATATAACGCACATGTCCGATCATGTACAGCTAGGACATTCCAACTCTCTGGGTATTTCCGTATTTGTACATACAGACCTATATATGCACGTTCACAGACATACACGCTAGCCAAAATAGCTGGACAAAGATTTGCGAAAGAAAAGAAATGAATTCGTATTGTCTCCCCTTTTCACCGTCTTATTGAACTTTGGACGTACATATATTACTTATCTGTAAAGTGGTACTAAAGAGTTTTGGTAAAATTTGCTTTGAGTGTCTTTAGCCTATATGAAACAGATGCAAGTCATTTCAATCCACAGTGTACGCATGTGTATGGCCGCTAACAATATTGTTAGTTACTTACTATACTTGCTTAACGTTACCTCATCCACTTTAGGGTAAAGCCTGTTGAGGAGCCTGCCAGCGGAAATCGGCGTGCTAGTCGCCTCAGTTCTAGATGAAATAGGCTAATTTGTCAGTTCCGTTGCTGAATAAGATTTTGATGTATTCCGCCCTTCGAAAGGCTATGAAGGAAAATGAAACGATGACGAGATATAACTCTAGCAATACTACTTTGCCGTTCGTTAGGCTATTATTGAAAACGATATGTCAGGAATTCAACAAGGTTATTGGCTTTAGAAATTTAAGGTCACAGAACTAAGCCAATGAACTGTGTAGGTACCAGCATTAACTAGCAGCTTAGTATGAAGGACCGAGAGAGTGACCTTGACCGTTTTACTGACATGGAATTCACATTATCTTACTTGTTCAACTAGAAGGAGCAGCGGCTATTCATGCGGACAGTTGGGAAAGCTCCATTCACCAGCTTTATGGGCTCTGTGCTAACAGTCAACAAGTGAACACAGTGCTTCTACTTTCATGAAAAATTTCGGGAATAAGTTGAGGAAATTTAGGGAATGCTGGGGGCACTAAGGATTATTTTCGGGGAAAATTTCGAATTTTGAGGATGTTTGTAATAGAGTGATGAAAATACAAATAAAAGAAAATCAACGACACTGCCTCCTGGGACATGATTATTTTTGATGATAAAGCACAACGCATTTCGAATATGGCCTCAATTGTGCATTGCAAGTTAGCACCACCACAGGTCCGCTACAAGAACTACTATATAGCGGAAATTTGGAAACAATTGTAGTCCTGTTTGCAGGGCTGTAACGTCCGAGTCCGGACTCGGACTGGATTCCGGACTCGAGTCCGTTTTTCGTCGCACTCGGAATTGGACTCTGACTTGAAACCCATTCACGCCGAGTTATTACATGAACAACCCCGTTAGCGTTGTTGATAATCATCCCCGAATAAAACAGCTTTACTCGGGTGTCACGTGACCAGACTCAGTATGTCTGCATACAATGTCTGTGTAAAAAGAGCCCTAACGAGAATGCACACGTAATGTCCAGTGGCGTAGCCATGGGGCTAGGGGACACTGCCCCAAAATTATTTGGTAACACATTCTTGCCCCCCCCCCCCAATAATTTCAAGCAATGTGCTTAAAAGAAAAAACGGGGAAGAGTTTTCTTTTAAAGACGACAATATCACATTTAGATTATATACAAACTTTGATAAATATATGATCAGCTTGGCAATTAATTCGACCAGTTGGCAGGTACGATCTTAACTGGAAAACAACAAGAAATGATGGCGCTCTGGTCTAATTTGTCAAAGCAGAGTTTAACCACATGCATGCATGCAGTATGCGTCCTCCTAAATAACAACTCCCTGGTATAGGTGCATAAAAAGCTTATTTTGGTTGCCCCCTTGAGAAAAGCCTTGACCCCTAACAAAGAATTCTGGCTACTCCACTAGCCGAGTCCACAAAAACGAAATTATCAGAACTGTTACTGGCTACTGTATACAGTTCAGCACGTGATGAATCATAAAATAGCCTTTACAGTCAGCTGAATTAGGCTACACGTCGAGCCAGGAAATTGAATGTCCTCCTAAAAATTAAGTGTACGTGTAAAATAGTACAAAAACCATTTTTACGAGATGCTGCATTGTCAAATGGCCGGACTCGGAATTGGCCGGGAATCAGAGGACCTAGAATCGGAATTGGCTCAGAATCAAAGGGTACTGGACTCGGAACTGGCCCGGAATGGTGGCCACTGCAATCGGAATGGGTCCGGCATCTGGTTATATAAGTGGACTCGGATACAGCCCTGCCTGTTTGTGCTTTAGATGCAAACAGGACACATTCCACGGGAAGCGCACACTTGGCTAGCTTGCTGCGGCAAGAAAAGAGGTCAAAGGTCATCTGAGGTCACCGGAAGTCTAACTGCAAAATACTTGTATATGGCTTGTAAGCACGACATCTCAAGATAGCAATGACAGACACTTTTCATATATCGTATATAGATTTTTCTTGTTAAGAGAAAGACCCTTATTGTTTTTGGTGGAGTTCAAAGGTCATTTGAGGCCACCAGAGGTCAAAGACAAAAACCTTGTAAACAGGGTATCTCAAGATAACAATGGCGAACAATTTTCATACTTATAGATTTGTCATGATGAAAGGAAAAACCCTATCGTCTTTGGTGATGGTCAAAGGTCATCTGAGGTCACCGGACGAAAAGCCTTATTAACATGAAAATGGGAAGGATAGAAGCTATTCATGCTTTGTGTATAGATGTGCCATGGTGAGAGCTAGGAGAAACCCTTTTGCTTTTACTGGAGGTCAAGTTTTGCAATCTAGGAAATTGGCAGGTATGAAGGTGTCCAACAACCATCGGATTGATCATTAAAGAGTGTACGAACTAGATCGAATGTATGTTCATAATTTGTGGGCAAGTTTACGTTTTCTTAATTTTTTCAACATTTAGTTATGACACTGACATCATTTGCTTTCTGTCGTATACAGGGGACCATGTCTGAAAGTGGGGGAGGGGGAAAACCTGGGTGGAACACCAAATGGCGCCGAAGACGCTGAGGGAGCGCAAAGCGATACGTAAAGACTTAGGGTCCAGGGCTCCATCGAAAGGCGACTGGTGGGGTCCAGAGAAAACGCTCCGGTGGAGGCCAGGGGACGCCCTGAAAGTCACGAGGGTTTAACAGAATTAGAACCATTAAAATGAAACATTTGGCTGTATTAAAACTCATAGGATGAACATTGTGCACATATTACAAAAATCAGTCAGCTGTTTGTTCTTTTTTATTTCGATTTTGTTTATTGTCTGGGAAAAGGGATCTTTAAGCTCTTTAATCACTTTCAAAGAAAAAAAGAAAGAAATACAGGTAAAAGTATAATTTTGTAAGGACAATCAAAGTTTGAGGATTACAGGTATAAAATAATTTCCAAAATCAATAAAATGTTATTATGTGGTGTAGCCCTTACCGAGACATGGCCATGTGCCTGCGCAGTAAAAATCTATGAGAGCAGTTGTCATTGGAGGCTGAATCTTCGTAAGGTGTGACCGGCGAACCCATTATCACAATTGACGAACAGGTGAAGCCGGAGGGTCCTCCCCGAGAATTTTTCTGAAATTGGATGACTTTTGCCGGCATTCTGAACAATTTGTAGAAAAAATTCTGTGTCCCTAGATGTAATTTCAAATGCTTATGAGTCGACTCAGTTTTTCTTATTTTGATTTCCAATTTCATGAAGATGGTGGTAATTGGTGTGGAAGGTGAACAGGGATAGGAGTTGGGAAATAGTACTTTACTCAAGGTATTCCACAGGATGTGTTAAATACCGAAGCAATTTCACAAACGATTTCCTATGGACATAGGTACTAACGAGACACCACTTATATTGATATCACGCGAATAACGCCGAAAAATTTATTGAGCCTTGCGATTCCCTATAAACGAGTGGGTTTCTGAATTGTGTATGTGAGGACCGTACATTTAGCACTGTCAATGACCCTTATTTCAGGGCTTCAAGTCACAAAAGTGTCGCGGGGAGCCGACGCCAATTCATGCTTTGAAATTTTTTTAATTAAACTGCCAAACAAAAATGTTCAACAGCAATTGCTCCTTACTTCCTGACCTTTGCGCTCCGCCACTGTATTAGTTTTCATTGAGGGTGCGCAGTAAGCGGGTAGAGAGAAATTTTTGGGGTGCATTTTATGGTATTTAATATTAATGTTTTCCTTTATTTTACCTTATAAAAGTTACCATAATATGAAAATTTCCTTTAATTTTCATTTATTTGCTTCCTTTCGTTATTTTTTCTTTATTATTGTTATTAGTTTTATAAGGTCTGGAAAAAGTGGGGGGAAGTACCCTGTGCCCCCCCCCCCATCTCGCCTGTGGTCGTATTTTCGTTTAGCAAAAATTGCTGAGGCACAAGTTTGAGCATCAATTTGGTAACAGTGGGGACATATGTAGGATTAAGGGGCAGCCGACTGCTGTAGGCCCTAATAAGGGGCAGCCGACTGCTGTAGGCCCTAATAAGGGGCAGCCGACTGCTGTAGGCCCTAATATAGGCATTTATTTAAACGAAATCTTTAAAAACCTGGAATATAAACCATGTCCCAGAGACCCTCGACCATGTATCGACTGTAGCGAACGCAGTTTTATCACATGTTTAAATATCTCCTAGATCATAAGAAGTGAAGACAGCAGAGTTACTGGTAAGTAAAATAAAAGGAAGGGTTTAAAGATAGTAGGCAGTCGTCCCCAAAATTTGATTTGAAAAATCAGCAAATTCTTGCAAATCTCCTCTTATTGCATTACAAGCACCTCTGAAGACGTTTTGAACATAACTATTACAAACAATAGGTAAAGCAAGGAGAAATTCTCCTTGAATTTCACAATTCACTAACAAAAACATTGTCACATGATCAAAATAGGCCATTCATGAACTAGAGTGATAGGGCATGCTAATTCTGATTGGGGCGACTGCCTATTGCCTTTAAGCAAACAATTATCTTTGATATATGAAAGAGGAAATTAAAGAGATTTCAGCAAATGAAGTTACCACATTTATTACAGGAAGCTGAGCTAGAAGCAAGCAGGGGTTACACCATCTCCTCACATCATTCACAAATATATACTTTGATATTCAGTATGATGTTTTCACCTTGAAGTTGAGTGCCTTGTGCTATCCAAGGGGAATTTAAACTTTGTAAAAATCTCATGCTTCTCATAGATTCAGATGAGGATGACCGATAACATGAGATTACGAAGCAGAAAATTGGTTGTAAATTTAAAAGGAACACAAAAGACAGCTCATTAATGCGAGGTTATGATGTCACCTGTGTTTGCTTCAAGTTCACTTTGGGTTGAAAATGTGACAACTTTATCTGCTGATATCTCGACAACCACACAACTGATTCAAATGAAAAATTCACCAAAATGATTAAATTAAGCAACTCAGTCAAAACTAATTCTAATCAAAAACTGCTTGAAGCCTAAACCCATCTTTCAAGTATGTAAGTAACAGTTTAAGGTAGTGTGTACAGTGTAAGAAAGGCTCATTAGAGACTGTTACTCTATATGAAAGACAGTGGCGTAGCCAGATGGTCAGGGGCAGCATGCCCCTGAAAAAATCGGAGGGAAAATCGTGAAGTGGAAGCAGAAAGGGAGAAATTAAGGAAGAGGGAAGGAGGAAAAGGAGAAACAACAAAAGGAAAAAAGAAGTAGGAAGAGAAAATGGGAAGAAATACACCCAAGGCCGCCACTCCTTGCCCCAGGGATCCTCCGAATACGCCAACCTCTGCGATCCCGAAACTGGGGCTCCGGGAAGTCCGGGACGAAATGTAAAAATCAGGAAGAAAATTGTCCTTGCCCCCTGACTGGGAAAGTTGGCTATGCGACTGTGAAAAGAAAAAAGCTTGAGATACTCAAACTAAAAAAATTAGTGATTCAAACCATATGCAAACTGCAATGTCCGCTGGTTCACTATAGTTATTTTGAGACTAGACTGCTTCATTTATAAGATTGTAGGCTTAAGGGCATATCTTGCAATAGACCTTTTCCAAATAGCAGTTACAAGGGATTATTGGACAGAGTTTTGGGTATGCGTCGTTTTGTCAATGGCATTTTACTGCGGTCAAAAACGACGCGTACTAAAAGTTTATCCCACAATCCTTTGTAATTGCCATTTGGAAAAGTGTCTATGATCGGCCATAGCTTGCAGATTAAAGCCGAACCTTTAATACTCCTATAAACAGTGTTTATACTCGGATACTACTGGGTACTCGAGTACATTTTCCAGGCATTCGTTCTCGTACTCGAATATTGAATTAATTTCATTTCATTTCATTTATTTGTTTTTCCATATCAATACTTAAAAGATGATTAACAACACAGATTGAAAAAAAAAACAAGATAATGATTGCTGTGGAAGGAGGTGTTCTTAAAAACATAAAGACAAGAACACTCCCTATGAAGGAAACGAAAAAAGAAACAAATTACAGAAAAAACGAAAACCCGCCCACCAAAAACAAACCACTCATCCACCCATCTACGACAATTAGTAAGAACTCAGGCAAAATGAAAGCTTCTTCTTAGAGACACTATAGAGGATTTTGACCGACAATTCTGGGGCACTCGTTAATCGCTACTCTTGCTTGAATATCAAAATATTAGTACTCGTACTCAATTTTTCAGTACTGGAGTGATGGTCTCAGGTTTAGAGGCCCACCTCAGGGCTCGTAGGAAATGCCTGCGGGGGACCAGGCCTGTATGAAGACTCTAGAGGCTCTTGTTTATTTACAAAGTTGTGGGCATTAGAATGAAGCATTCAACTCAGGGTCCATAAATATATTTGTAGCGACGCAGAAGCTATTTTAAATGTTTTATTTGTCATTTCTTCATCCATTTTTTTTGCTTAAGGACCAATTTAGCATGGCCTTCAAACTTCACATGATTATAATGGAGGATTACAATCTAAGCAAGGGGCTACGGGGGCTTTAGCCCCTGCACTTTTTCTACCCTGGGCATTTTTGGCCGCCCTAAACTGGGATGATAGGCTTTTATTTTTTGAACATATTGGGCCGCTTCGATGATTATCCCCCACTTCGAATTGGCTCCGCTGTCCCTGTGAGCTGGTTATACAACTTATTTCACGTAACTTTTAAAAGAAAAAGGTGTGGATGGGACTTTGTCTCCAATAGTACCCCTTATTGCTCATCAGTTTTGCTTCCGGAATACTACCATCTTGCAGAGACAGGTATATGACTGTTTGAATTAAACTGAATTATAATGTAATTATGTATACGCATGATTGTATTATATTACTGTCATATCGCATGGGAAGACATTTCACAAGAAGAGACATAATTAACAAGCGATCACAATATGAAATTTGCCATAAGGACAGTGGGGTAGCCAGGTTTTTTGAGCAGGGGGCACTGGGGGTCACGAACCTTTCCTAGGGGGGCACAGTTTCTGAATTCTCTCCCTCTCTGTAGGGCTTATATACAGAACTGTGCATTCCAAAATTTGCCACGGGAGGCACCTGGGAAGGCACAGCTGGGGCATGTGCCCCCTCATGCCCCCGTAGCTACGCCACTGCTTAAGGAACATTTTTACCCTGATTCGATATCTGGTTTTGCTCGAGAGGGGAAGGGGCTGCGGTCCTAGAAGCCGCCTCAAACGCATGTGATTATTGTTAGCATAATGATTAAAGTATGGGGAAACGATATTCATTGACTTTTCATGAAAGAATGGAGATGGGTGGAGATATGAGAGTGGGTTCACGGTTGTAAAACTGGGCGGGCATTTGGAAGGGACGTTGGACAGCTGTGTGCTGTCATTTTTTTCTCTTTTTCTAAGGTAAACTCATGTTTTCTTTTCTCCGTCACGTTACTATTATATGGGGAGCACCCTACTCGACAAGCCCTCTGGATTTTTTAGAGTGCTTCCCTTCGCAATATCTTAATCTTATGTATTTTCTACATTCCTGAACATTGTTTCAAATATAATCAAGTATTGTGAAAAACCAAATAAATGAAAATGAATCCCTAACTGTAATTGCTGTGTATTTATTTTTCAATATGCCTTAAATTTAAATCCTTTAAATAATTGATACACTTTTAACGTTTTCAAGTTTCTTTTTTGTCTATTTTATCGTTTACATTTACCAATGCATAAACCTCTTGAAGATTCAGTTTGGGCAGACATTTATGTGATTTCAGGATAAACGGGATCCAACGTGCTTTCTATAAAACTTGAAACAAGATGATTTGTAGTCCTGATATGAAGCAACGCTTTATGAATTGTTTGTTGGGTTAGGTAAGGTTCTTTGAAAAAACTTCATACCATATAAGAGTAGAGAACTGGCTGGAAACATTAGTTTTGTTCTGTAAAGATCAATAAAGCGTTGGCTACAAATATGAGAGTAAAGGATTATTTCAAGTACATTCAAGCACAGCACTGCCAGTGGATTTCAATTAAGTCTTTACACATTATTTCTGATGCTGAACTGTTAAATATGACGTCAGTCATTTAAAGGAAGTAATAATAAAATAATTGTAGAGCTTGCATGGATATATCTTTACCAGATAATAGATTATGAACTTGTTATCAATTTTCATTCATTAAATTTAAGTTTATTACATATTCATGTCATGTGGTTGATTCTGCCACAACGTATGGACCATTTGTATGAATGCACACATTGAGGACCTTGTAGGTTATTATCAACAAAATAAGTAGAGTTACTGTTGAATTAAAAATTCAGATACTTTTCTGTAAATAGTGGAGACTTTTACTCAAAGTAATGTTACCTATAGAGGGATTTTCATACGAAGTGGGATTCCCAGGCACTGCGGGGAAAATACACAAGCAGTTAGCGCATTTACAGCACACGGCACGACATAATCATAGATGTTACTACTGTGACACAATGGACGCGTGTCCTTCAAAACCACAAGAGACGCGCGATCTTGCCCTTCAAAAGCAAAGAGACGCGCGATCACGTGACGCGGTGAAACCCCTTGAGAGATTTCATGTGACGTCACGCACAGTGGATTTCCAGGCACTGAAGGGCAAAAAACACACGCAGCAAGCGTATTTACAGCACACGCGCACCGCATAGCCATAGATATTACTGTGACACAATGAACGCGTGCCCGTCAGAACAAAAAAGACGCGCGATCTTGCCCTTCAAAACTGCGTCTATTTGGTTAAAGTCACGTGACTGAAATCCCTCTATAGACAGCAGTGAGACACTTACTTGCTATTTGGAAGCCGGGAAAGGAAGTGGCCATAAAAGTTACAATGAGCGTAAAGGGGCTGGACAATGCACTCTCCTTTGCGGAAAAAATACATGTAAATGAATGTTTTGACCACTACACCATTTTTAACTGCAAGTCGAGTCCAACCCAAGAAAAAAATTTAGATAGAAAAATTCACCCTCTCCAAGATCCAGGTATACAAACTCAGTACGAAAATGCTTAGTTCAATATTTGCTTAATTTTTGACACTCGCTATTGTAAAGAAAATAGTTGCTAAATGGCAAGGTGTTTCATACATTAAATAAACAGTTTCTTAGGCTTCTGTGGGCATTGTTGTTTTGACAGGGGAATTATTTGAGCTTGGAAAGTTGTTGGGTATTGCAGTGATGAATTTGGTTGTTATGGGCAAAAATTCTTTTACTTTTAAGGAACGTATCTATTTTTGCATCTCCTAAATGAAGCGATGCTTTAGTTTGCTCAGAAAGCTACAAGGCAGTATGTTATTGCTCTAGGATTCGTTTGTCCCCTGTGGGCTGGGGGTTGTAGAATATGCCCACGGTATTGGCCGCCTGTCGTAAGAGGCGATTAAAGGGGAGGACTTGCATCATATTTGGACTGAATTTGAAACCGAACTTGAACTGTATTTGAAACCGTATACATGTAAACTTTACGTTTTACGTGGTTGACACTATATAATACATTCGTGTTGGTGTGTCGTTAAATTTTATCTAACTAATCTAGGATTCGTTTACTCTGTAATATTCTTTTTCTCTAGTTTTCCACCTTTTCCCCGAAAATTATAAAAAATACAAAAAGCCTTTTTAATGATAACAAATCTTTGAAGAGTACCTTCGAAACAGACACGTGGCATTTCTTTTTCACGTAACGTCATTTTATCAATTCGCCACGAGCAATTACGATTAATGTGTTTACATTAACTGTTGAGGGCGTCTTTTGCTTACAACTTAACATTTTGTAAGGTATAAGGCGCTCGTCATGTCCGTCACTTATCAGGTTTTAAGGCAGGGGTTTTCCAAGTGGTTTAGTCGGCAGCGGGCCACGTTTCTTTGAATTCTGCATTATCACTACTGCAGAAGCCACCACGATCGAATCCAAGCTTTGGAGAAAGTACATTATTCTTCGTTCGAAGCCAACACGTAAGAGCTCCGAAAGTACCTGCACAGCAGGCAGAGACAATTCTGGTGATTCTTATAAACTTTGGGTGGTGATTTCTCAATAGGGGGCGCCCTACTGGTTAGCAACCCAGATCACAACCGCCACCAAGAATGAGGCTTAGGTGAGAAAACTTTAACATTTTAAAGGCAATAGACAGCAGGAAAACGCACTCTACAGCACAAATTTTTCCGACGTGGCTTCTCGTTTTCCAGGCTTGTTTCGCCAGTATGGGGAGAAAATATGGCATTCCAACCGGACTAGATTATGTAGGAAATTGCATCATTAAAGCACAAGTTTGTCATTAGAAATCTACGTCTAACATGCGTCAGTCACTGCTAAGGGAGTAAATTTGGCATCCAAATAATCTACATTGGAGGAAATCCCAAATAAAGCATAAATTTGTAACTAGACTTCGCGTCCACAACGTGAGAATCATCAGCAAATGTGGCATCCAAATGCTCTAGATTGCACTCAGGAAATTGCACGTAAAAATGTTCTGACTCCTGGAATCTTCCGCGGGCCGCATTAATAGACCGAGTGGGTCACAAACGGCCCGGGGGCCGCCATTTGAGAATCTAGCTTTTAAGGCGTTGCAGAAGTTTACAACACCCTAACACCTGTATGAAGTCCAGCTCCCCCCCCCCCCCATGGCACATTCTCTGCACTCAGGAAACAACGTATTTATTCTTATCATTTTGTTCGGACCCTGTGGCAAATGACTGTACATCGTAGGGAGGGGGTGGAAATCTCTGAGGTAGCGAAGAATCAGGTTGAAAAAATAAGACATATAGAGCTTTCTGTCACTGACATGGTATCCAACCTGGTAAGGACTCGGGGTACAATGTATGTCTTAGCTCTTAAACTTCTAGACGAATTGATTAAGTGATTGATTAAGTAATGCTTTAAAAAGTAATTGTTTGGTCATCTCCAAAAGTCAGGTGCATGAGTCTAAATCACAAAATAGCACTTTAGCTACTTACTAGCAAGAAATGACATCATAGCAGTGGTATGGTGCTAAAACGTTAGTTTTAAGACATATTTCAACATTTGAGACATAGAGAATGTAGATAAAACTTATTTGGAGGAATATGCCAATGTATACTGCACTCTAAAAAATATCTGGGGAATTTTCACCAGATTCCGTGTCCATATGCCACCCACACAATCCTAGTTAATTTATCCAGGAATTCTTATTCGACTTAACGAAAAACTGGTTAAAAACTAGAATAATAACCAGGTATTTAGTTAAATTCACCGGTGTATTGGTTCACATGACCATTATTTCCTGGTGAAATAAATAACCAGGATTGTGAAGGTGGCATACCAACACGGACTGGTGAAATTTCACCAGAAGGTTTCTGGAGTGTGACCAGGGAGATAACATCATATGGGTAACTCCTTGAACTAATGACTTTGTAACGCCCTTTGCGCTTATTATGCCCTTATAAATATTGTTCTTTCTTACATTTCGTACATGCGGATATTCATTTGAAGCGAAGTATTGCGATGGTGGCACTGAAATGTTTCAAACCGTTGAAACCAGTAAAGGTGAAGAATAAAATTGCAATTTAAATTAAGATAGCTGGGTGGCTTTATTTTCAAGAAAAAACAAGTTTCCTACAAAAAAGAGATTCACTGCTGTGTGACCTAGGTCTATGAATAATTTGTGAAACATCTATTTTTAAATGATGCAATATTCAGATCTATGGGTAATGTGAAATATTTTCCGAAGAAAGTGATATTGCAAGGATTAATGGAATGACTGAATAATTGAGTAGTGATAAAAGTTACTTTCTCTGTGCTGTGTTGATGTAAACACAATATTTCATTAAGTAGAAGATTAATTTACTTTATCCCATTCTCTTAGACGTTGAATTAAACTTTCAATGATACCTTGGCAAAGTTTTTAATTGCATTCTATGATAAAAATGAATTAAGGATTATATTAACCAGTGGGCAGACATTATCTCCCCCCTCTCCCCTATTAAAAGATTCTCGAAAACCAATTTATAATCGAAAATAATACGTGTACCGACGGATTAAAACACACCAACCTCAAAATCAGATTCATCACAACAAAAGATCACGTGTAGATCGGAATAAAAATACTAGCAGAGAAATCAAGTTTACATGTAAAAATAGCATAAAATGTTAAACCAAACTCACAAACAAGATGGTGAATGAGAAATACAAAAAAAAAAAAAAAAAATGAAAGAGCCCCACCATTTAGACAAGGTCAGTCAACAAATAAAGTAAATGAAAACGATCAAATCAGGAACGCCCAAGACGGTGTAATAGTGTGCATAGATTGCTGCACAATCAAGCTGTCAACGGCCATAGTCGAAATAAGAATGTAAGGTGAGCAGTGGCGGATCCAGGATTTGGCAAGGGGGGGGGGGAGGGGCGACCAGGTCATACTGGTTTGTATAAAAGTCCGATCTGGGGAGGGGTCTAAGGAGAGGGGTGTCCCCGGGGGCAGTGCAAGGGTATTTTGTCCCCCTTCCCTTTGAGAAATTTTTGTTAATTTAAGGTTGCTCAGATGCAAAATGGTGATGTCTGTGGTGTATTTTATGAAATGATCATCTATGGCTGGAAAGCGTTCGTAATTCAGTGATTTTAATTTTTGGTAGGGTGAAAGATGCTATTCTGGTCTAAGGGGAGGGGATGGGTGTCCCCTCCCCTTTGAGAAATTTTAGTTAATTTAAGGCTGCTCAGATGCAAAATGGTAATGTCTGTGGTGTACTTTTGAACTGATCATATATGGCTGGAAAGCTTTCATAATTCAATGATTTTAATTTTTGGTTGAGTGAAAGATGCTTTTCTGGGGAGGGGTCTAAGGAGAGGGGAGGTGTCCCCCTCCCCTTTGAGAAATTTTTGTTAATTTAAGGTTGCTCAGATGCAAAATGGTGATGTCTTTGGTGTATTTTTTGAACTGATCATCTATGGCTGGAAAGCGTTCGTAATTCAGTGATTTTAATTTTTGGTAGGGTGAAAGATGCTTTTCTGGTCTAAGGGGAGGGGAGGGGTGTCCCCTCCCCTTTGAGAAATTTTTGTTAATTTAAGATTGCTTAGATGCAAAATGGTGATGCCTTTAGTATATTTTGAACTGATCAAATATCGCTGGAAAATGTTCATAATTTAGTGAATTTTAAATTTTACCCTAAATTCACAGTGCATTTCATTAAAATAAATTACAAGGCTTAAATAAGACACTACAGGGTAATATTGCAGCAAGTTATAGTTAAAAGCCTGATGTTGTCGAAAATACTCCTCTAAATATTAAAGAATTCTGAAATTCCCTTGAAAGTAGAAGCAGTGCTCCCAATGTTGTGGGCCTGGCCGGTAATAGACTGGAGTTAGCAATCCATCAATACAGCGCTCATGAGTAGCTCCTTGCAATGCCCAGAGAAAGTTACTGAGGCCAATATAAGCCAAAATGTTATCAGTTGAAAGTCAGTAGCAGAGTTATTAACATAACACTTATTTTCTGAGGTGGTGAGGACTGGACAATTACCATCCGGATATCACTTCACCCTTCAACAACTGTCCGTCGACTGGATACATCGCAGACACTGTATGCCAGGATAATTCTCACATTTTTACAGTTTCCACCCGCTGGATTTCTACCCTGGAAAATCCGATAATGAAACTAGTTCGTTGTTCGTAGACCAATTGTCGGGGCAGTTGCAGGGGTGATTCGTCAGGGACAGAATGGTCCAGTGAAAGTTTCTAGGAAAAAGTAGTATTGGGTGGACTTATCCATGACAGCAGTAAGCGAAATACTAGCTAGGCTAGGGAGACAGAAGTCCAGGCTTGATGTTGAACGTAATTGTCTTATCTTCACGCGGACGAGATATACTTGCCGCCCAGTTGAACAGCTTTCACAGGGACACGAATCAGGGCCGTAGCGAGCGGGGGGTGTGGGGGTGTCACACCCCCCATATTTGGTCGTCCGTCGGCAAATTTTCGGTCTGTCGGCAAAAAGAGGAGAGGGAAAGGAAAACAAAAGGAAAAGAGGAGAGGAGGAAAAGAAGAGAGAAGAAGAGAAAAGAAAGGGAAAGGAAGGGAGGGAAAAGGAAGACGGAGAATGAAAAGAAAAAAGAGAAAGAGAGAACGGACCAGTCTGTTATCGGCTATTTCGATTTTTGGCTCTTCATCTAATTGGCCCATTCAAGTTGAAGGCCCGTCGGCAAATTGATTATGCATGTGACGGCCTTATACGGCCGTATCAACGACCGTCCGTGTAACTGGACGAGTGACTTTGTTTAAGTCCGTTTTGTTTTTTGTCATTTAATTTGTATTAACTGTTAAGTTGGTCACTAGCTTTGATAGCAGTTTCCCTGTTTTCTAATGTCCTTCATATGTTTTTAAATCTACAATTCTTGTTGTTTAACTTTTGAAAATTTTTGTAAAACATATGAGAAATAAATTTGAATTGAATTGAATTGAAAGTCCGTCGGGAACTCTGGAAAAGAAAGGGAATTAACGGCTTCCGTATAGGTGCACTATTTCGGGTCATATGACATTCTTGAAAAAACACTTTCTGCACATTATTCCTCACTTTTATCATCACCATGGGGAGCAGCACCCGATTACCCATGGAGAGGGTATCCTCAGCCCGTCTTCTAAACCCTAACCTTGACTTCAAACACATTTTGCAAACCTCTGAGGATCCGGTTTACCCACAAACATCCTGGGAAAAAAAAAAATAATGCGTGCCACGCGTGTCTTCCCTTCACTGCAATCTCAGGCTTTTAACTTTTGAACACCGAAATGAAACAGATACAGAACCCATCTTCAGATCCTGCATATCAAAGCATATTTTGAACGCTTGTTTGAAGATTTTGAACACTTTTTCTCCCTTTTTGAACGCCGGATGTCTATCCACTAATCGTATTTGAACGCCTGACGCGTCTAGTATTCAAATGCTGAACACATAGTGTTCCAATTCTAAACGACAGGTTCAGCTCCTGAACTATAGTGGCATGACAGGAGGAATAGCCTAACACATTAGAATTAACCGGAATCTTTGCATTGGATAATGCATTATATGAACCAAAATATACCAGTCCTGCATGAAACTTAATTTTTTACCGAGAGATTATACTAAAACCTCAGAGCTTCCGGGGGAGAAGCCCCCCCGACCCCCACCAGGGGCCCTAAGGCCGGCCCAGTGTTTTAGCCAGCCCCTGTTTGTGGGACAATGTCGCATAAACGGCGACAAATGTCGCACAAAAACAAAAAAAATCTGACAAGCAATTTCTACCCGTAAATTTTGAGGTTCCTCAGTAAGGGCAGAAATCCACTCAAATATTGCACCATTTGCGATCTAGGCACCTTTCAAGTTCCAAAAATTTCCAAAGGGGAGGGGGACACCCCCTCCCCTTAGACCCATCTCCTAGGCCACAGATAAGTAAATGTCGCATTGAGAAAACGTCCTAGCTAGAGCACTGGCGGGCCTCGGGATTCCAACCGCTTAAAACTATATAGCGGCCTGACAAGAGGAATAGCCTAAAGCCGTGTTTACTGGGCGCGGATAGCGGAACGCTGAACCGGTGAGAAGGAACGCGGAACGCGGAAACGATCCGTGTGCCCAATAAACACCCCACACGGATTGCTTAGTTTAGTGAAGTAAACCAAACAGTCCCCTGGACCCCACCAGGGGTCCTTAGGCGGGGCCCTGGACCCCACCCGCTAAAGCTCGTATTCGCACTACGCATCACCAGATCCGTCGGCAAAACATAATCTCCACCCCCCCCCCCCCAAAGATAACACCTTCGCTACGCCCCTGACACGAATTTGGTTGGCAAACGTCTTTTCTTAAGCAAGTAGACGAGAGGCCAAGGCCCAGTTTAGCCGCCAAGGGTCGGGACAGGGAACGCCACAAATTTCGACGTCTAGGAACCAACCTTTTATTGACAATTATTAAATCGTATGTGAGCATTGTTTTGTGAGACCCCGGTCATATCGAGATATAGACGTAGGGGATGTGAGGGTGGGTGTTTGTCGCCATCACTAGCCGTAGATTTATTGAAGGTAATGACCAGAATGGACCCATATCGTACACCATTTTTACAACACCCATTATTTTCTGTCTATGCATGCATGACATGTGGTGACCAAAAGTGGACTTTTATCAGGCCGAAAGTTTGGGGAGTTAGGAAGTTCCCCATGCGTACCGTCTAAATGATGAAGCGCTCCCCGGACTGCAGTGTCTAAGGGCCAGCCGATGGGAGTCTAGGGCGGAGCTTCTCCGAAGCCCTGCCATAGTGCAAATTGGTACATTAACCTGGAGCAACATGACACTACGTGAGCACCAAGCACTCATGAAAATGTAATTTTACAAAAGCAAAAAGAAAAGAAATAATACAAAACCAATCGCGTTGGTCAGAAGCGAGGCGATGGGAGGCATTTCATAGGAAAAAAATGACGGATACGAACTTTTTTAATGTTCGTTGTTTGTAAACATTAGGGCCTTTTTTAGCATACATATTGGGGGCATGACCCGCAGTCCCATACACAGACCCACACTCAGCGCATTTGCCCCCGAAGGTCCCTTTTTGTCACTTAAAAGACATAATAATGATAATGATAATAAAAGATAACAACCTAATTTACTTGTAAGCTATGGGAAGTGCTATTTCTGGCAATCTGGACAGGCATTTTTCTAAAACATTTCTTCGTAGACTACGCGTCAACCAATGGTGGCCCTCCGCTTAAATGGTCCCTTTCGTTAAATGGCCCCCACTAAAAAATTTAAAAAGGCCTTGGTAAATATCATATGCGTAGGAAGCGGGGGCTGGGGGGCTAAAATCCCCCAGTCAAAAATGTGGGGAGGGGGCTGAAGTATACTTCCGCCCCACCAAGATCCAAGGCCAAAAATCCCTTATTGTCTCTTCTGTAAGAAATGTCGAAAATTTGCAGTAATTTACCTTAAAGTTTGTCCAAATTGTTGCACAAAATTCCATCTGAGGACCCTCAAATATCTAAAAAATTTTCAAAGGGGAGGAGGACACTCCCTCCCCTTAGACCCCTCCCCCAGGACGGCGATCCGAAAACAAGGTTCAGCCCCCCACCCACCCACCAGTCTCGAAAAGCTTCCTACGCCTATGGTAAATATAGGCCTAGTACTTGGTTGACATGTAGGTATCCATGTATCAATTATAGCTACAAGTTAAAAAGTGAAATTTTGATGATTTTGGTGTATGGTGATGTCTCCACTGCTCTAGTCAATGTCCTCTCTTTTGTCCTGAATGGAATTGGGATGCAACGGCTTCCCTGAACATATTCGTTGCACGCCACTAGCTGCTGTTCAATTACGGCGCCTACGTTAATACATTGTAAAGGCAAAGAGTGTACTAGAGCTTCCTTTGTGTATTATCTACTTCAAAGCAGGGGGCTGGAAGACGACTCTGGTTCAATATAGTGTTAGTAACTTGAAGGTCTGAAAATGCTCTTTGCAGATATGGAAAACTACTACAGCGCCATCTGTTATTCTTGATTCATTTTTGTTTGTTTGTTTTGTTTTGTTATGTTTGTTTGTTTGTTTTTTTTTTGGTCGCACCTACAATTCCGTTCACATTTTTCTTCCTGTAAGACTATAGTAGGATGGTGGCGCTTGTTTACCTTTTCATGTCTCGCTATTGATTTTGTTTCTGTCTATGTGTTTTCTTTTGATTGTATATATGATTTCAAAGGTAGCATTCTTCACCCGGGGTTGCAGTGGGTACTAGTTCACGGTAATAAATTTGACTTCAAGGCTACTGAGTGTATTTCATGTTGGAGTACTTTTCTTTTCGGCGTCGAAGTTGATATTGCGGAGAAGGGTATTTTTGCAGAAGTCAAAAGCGCATACGTCTGTTGTAACCAAGAATACCGACAGTTGTACGGATATTGCTTTATAAGGTACTACCTCAAAGGGTCCCTCGAGATCCCAAAATTGGTGGCAAAATTTTTGAACTTTGGCACAATGGAACCACTAGGCTCAATGAATGCACCTTTTAATTAACGTTATGATTTATCCTAGTAAATTCTGTTTTTAAGTTCCCTGAGTCTGAAGATAGAATCCTTTCATGTCTGGGTATATAATGAACATTAAAGTTGATTTTACAGACATGCTTTCAAAACCTACTGTTGGCCATTTGTAATAAATGCCCTCGATTTTCTTATCCGTAGAATAATATGACAAGGATACGTTTTTACAGTTTGGTCGTGACGATTTGACCCATTTGTTCTATAAAACAAAACTGAGCATGAATACATGACGTGTTTAGTGCCATGATGTTATGACTGGTTGTCAAAGAGCAGTTTGATTGAGGGAACAAACAATAAAGATCAGTCCACAGCAATCCAAACAAGTAACAATAGTTTTAGTCACGATTTTACCCACTTACTAAAGATTTTAATCCAGGACTACCGAATGAAAATTTCACCATTCGCAAACACATTCACATTCGGCATAGAGAATCTCTAAAATTATACCTCACAGCTTGCAGAAAACCTATCCTCAATGGAACTGCTTATGAATATGTAAACCACTCACCTACTACACCACAGAAAACACAGCTGTAGTTGGCTGCTTGAAATCGCCACATATGCGACCTTTGCACCATTTCTTATTACAGTGAAATTCTTGTTTTCTACCTATACTGCAGATAAGTTTATCATTATTTCAGCGCTATGTATTTGTATAATTAAGTGGGTGTTCTGTAACTAGCTACTTGCTCGTAAAACAATTCGCAGTCCGTTGGGTCTACTTCCATAGAGTTCTACAGCAAATCTAGAAATCATAAATTCGACCTCCTAAATAATCTCGCCTGTTGAAACTTGACTGTACACTTCAATTTATATCGGTCTGAAATTATATTTTGTGTTTTTTATCTATGTTCTTGGTAGACCTACTAAATATTGTACTACTCAAAAGCATAGGCAGTGGGGAAGAGGACAGGAGGGGGGTATGATATGCTTCTTTCACTATTCAAGGAAAACCTCCTTGTTTGTTAATTCTGTGAAATAGGTACCTCTGTGTAATATATAAAACCTTTTGAATAATACATTTTTACAATACAAAATGTAGCATCAAATATGCATCTGAGGACATTCAAGTATTCATTTTTTCAAAGGGGAGGGGGACTCCGCCCTCTTAATCACTCCCCTAAGACGATAGTCTGCGATTTGCAGCCCTCCCATCTCTCCCCTATGACCACTTCCTTAAGACGGTGGTCTTAGATTTTCAGCTCTTCAACTAAGAAAAGCTATCTACGCCTGTGATTGTATAGTACTCCGCATTCTGTGCCATGTACATCTGTGCACTTTGTCTCACATTTAAACATTACTGATCCAGGGGCATCAAAGGAATTGCACATTGAAGAGGGAGGGGGATAATTGAAGAGGGAGGGGGATAATTGAAGAGGGAGGGGGATAACATAGGCTTAACCGACCATGAAGATAAACTTCCATCACAGCAGTGGCATAACAGAGGTCAATTTTCAGAGGGCAAAGGGTCATGGAAAGTAGGGTTGTAGTAAGGTTTTTTTTCAACAGCGGGTCAAGATCCCGCGAGAGAGTTAGTGGCCAGTTCAGTTTAGCAGTTATCATATTGAAAAGATTATAAAGATAACTATGAAAAACAGACCCCATAGACGAGGCTGAATTGCCCTGCTCCTACATTTGGTGCTACCCGGCCCTGAACTGATCCGCACACATCATGCACCAATACAGTTGAGTTAAGTACAACAGCTAGCCTGCGTAGCGCCTCGGTGGCTGCAGCCCCCTTAGGCTGCCGCCCCTTCGGTTTTTTCACAGCGTTGAGCTGAACGAAAAAACTTCGTCCGCTCCGCGGGGTAAACAACAGCAGATTAGCCTCGGATAAAAGATGAGTATGTGGGCAGATGCACGACTTACTTAAGATGATAAGGGAGCAATTATCATCTGAAACAATTTTGGTGATCTGACGGATGAAAGGTGGATATTGATCTCACTTTTGAAGATTTTTTAAGTTTTATCAAGGGAGGAGGGGGCAGTGCCGTCAGGCATACTAAGACTCATAACCCATTGATCTTAATTTCCAAACCATACTTGTCCTAAGTCCCAGATGTAAGTAAGACAACCAGGTACAAGGTTTTTTGACAGCAGATGTCATCTAAATTGCTGAGTAATAACTGAAAAACAAACTTGGGGTCAAGTAATTAATCAGTTTGTTATAAAACTAGGTGAAACAATCGTTGATACGGTACTCTTATCTCAGTCCAAGGATGTAGATATATTTAAGGCAAACAAAAAAGTGTGGCAATAGCTTTTGAGGAGATAATAAGTAAATACTACCTAGTTCCTTCATACGTCATCACCTGATGAAATGAAAGACACGGAAGCCCAAACACGACGATAAGAGGGCACTACACTTTTGGAAATTTTCTTGTAATTAGGTAGCAAAATGTCACTTGAGAAATATGCTAGGCCTGGCTTCTTGGTCGGGAAGGTATTTGTGGGGAGGGGGTGTGGACTCAGTATGAGCCTAGTCCCGCAAGTATAACACACACACATAAAAATATGGATTTGGTTCGATGTTTGAATATTCTTCTTTTATTGATACCGTAACATCTACTTTTCCATCATCATCCACAACTGCAACAGATTGGACTTTTCTCATATTCACCGCTCTGTGCAACAAGTTTGTTAACCCCGAACGACGTGATACTTATTACCTATGAAAGTGACCAGCTAGTCCAAGAATATGTAACACTGTTATAATAATATCCTATAAGCTGGAATAGTAAGCTGCAAGAAGGTGGGGGTGGGGTTGGGTTAATCCAGGAGAGTTATGGTTAATTACTTTCTAACATTGAGTCTATGGCAATATGTGACACCTTGTTATGAATGCTTCAGTTTTACGTAATGACAGTGCACATGTTGATATAAGAGGGACAGGGGAGGAGTAGGGGAAGAGACCTTGCCAGGATTTCACGGGAGGGGGGTGCAGTATGTTCTATGATCACAGACATAAAGGAGGGGTCTGAATGGAGGGGTGACGCCCTCCCCTTGAAATTTGTAAATTATTAGGCGATGTTACATGCAATCTGTTGCTACATATGCTATCTTTTGAAGTAGACTTGGTATTGAAAAGCTTCTTTCGGTTATTAAATTAACAAAATAGCATCAGCGACGAAGTAGGGGCGACCCAATGGCTTCCTCCTAAATTCACCGCTGAGCAGCAGATTCTAATGCCTAAACATTCACATTAAAAAAGCTACTTATTTAATATATATATATATATATATATATATATATATATATATATATATATATATATATATATATATATATATATATATATATATATATATATATATATATATATATATATATAATAAAGGCAGTCTGTTGATGTGAAGCTCCCTCCTTGTTAATGATCTCTGAACTCCGGATCACTTAACTAAGCTGGGGGACGGATTATTTGAGGGGATGGGGTGGTTAATTACTGGAATAGGCTAAATAAACTTTATCAAAGTACACAAAGTTCAATCTGAAGTTTCAGTTATTATATTCATTTAAATTTTATTTATTTGACTTTGTCATTGGTGTAGTTAAGTGGAGGGTGGGAACTCACCGTCGGGGTTCAACGAGAGATGTCATATTACGGGCCAAAATAATAACAGACATGTATTCAAATTAAAGAGAAAAGAGTTTTTTGACAGATTTTAGTTGCAAGCGTTGTCAAAGATAATGCGATTTGGATTTTCCATCTAAACCACTTAACATAAGTGAAACTTTGTCAAGGCAGAGGGTTGCACCCCTACCCCTGAAACCCAGTGAAAGACACCTTTCTATAGACACAGATGAAAAATATGCGATAGGCGTATGCTGAATTAAAATAAAACACAATCAGGTCAAATCTTTGCAAATGATAGCACCAGATTGCATCTCCTACCCCTTTTGTAAGCAACACTTTCTCCAAACGAAGGGGATTCCTCTGAACAGACCGAGGGGGAAATACTCCACTTTTATTAAATAAACCCAACCAAAAGATTAAAACTTCACTCGAGAGGATGGGATCTTTCAAAACGTACAGATAGTTAAAAACTTTGCTGAATATAACCATCATTTTCTATCTAAGACTCCAACGTAACCAAAAATTTCCCACAAGACAAAAAACCCAACCTTAAAAAGCCCTCAGAATCCTGAAACTACCCCAAAACGGTGGTGCAATTCCGACGGGGCAAGGAACTAAACGATAAACCCTCAGGCAACCGTGCTAAAGTGCAAGCAAACCTCTCTTGAACACCTCGAACAAATGTAAAGCTAGGAGCTGCCACTGACCATGGAAGTACTACCTACTTCCATGCACTGACCACTTCAGGGAGCCACCACTAGTCAAAGCAATAACTGCTTTGAACTTTTGACTTAAGCATAGGATACGTGGGACATGTATTACTGTGTCTCACTTGGCAGCAGCCCAAATAATTTTTGAACTTTGCTTTTCATTTCTTGCGAAAACTTCGTTATGCACGTCTCCAGCCATGAATACGTGGCGCTTTTGCACTCTACCGGTTATCTTGTGACGAACATCTGTCTGTCAAGATTCAGCCACTCAGAGAACAGTATTATTCAGACGGTTCGATTTACAGACGGGTCAATTTCTCGAAACCTTGTTACACTTTTACCAAAGACAAGTGTTCAGGTAGGTCAACCTGCGCTTTTGGACTCTACAGCTTGTCTTGCGACAAACACTTCTGTCATTTTTCAGCCACTGACGGTACAGTATTATTCGGACTGCTCGATTTACGAACAGTTGTATTTCCCTATACCTTGTGACACTTTTACCAAACACAGTATACAATACTTAGGCAACAAACTGGAACGATCCTATCCCTCAAAACAAAGGAACAGTCTCAAGCATTTTCTCGAAAGCTAATTCCCCACAGTTTCGCCACCTTAACATGCCTACGTATTTCGGCAGTGCACCACGGGTTAACGCGGCATCAAGTTCTAAATCCTGGAAGAAAACTTCAACAGGCGCGAAAAAAACGTCATAGATCATGCAATGTCACAGGACTGTCATTTGGACTGTTTCAATCACGGACTGCTTAATATATATATATATATATATATATATATAATATATATATATATATATATATATATATATATATATATATATATATATATATATATATATATATATGTGTGTGTGTGTATGTATGTATGGACAGAGCATACTGCACTAATGTTTTATGCGTAAATTGTCGCAACCGTACGTACACGAGTAGACTTAACACTGTTGCTGCCTGCTATAGTCTTGTGTGTAAAAGTTTGGACTTGCTCAAGTGGCTCGGTATCGACAGATTGTGAGAGAAACTTGTAATATTTTCGAAAAAATGCAAGCTCAGGTCAAATTCAGCAATAGAATGAAGGACTGTGGTATTGTTCTTCCATTCATGTTTATATTTTGTCTAAAATGTTGTAAATTCATCGTCAAATTTGGGCAAACAGTGCTAACCCGGCGGCCATCTTGGTAAGCCTAAATTGGTTCGAACGGTGGCGACCGTATTGGGCACGTTATCCTCTGTCCATGTATATGGGAAGTCCATGGTTTCAATATGTTCATACCATGAGTCATAGCAACTTAACTCTTGGGTAAATGGACTTCCATTATCCACGGTATGGAGGATAATCAAAACACCTGTTTTTACCAAAGAAGCAGTAATACAAGTAGCTGGAAACCTCTCCTGTTCAGGGGCGTAAATACGGGGGCGTGAGGAAGTGACACCCCTCCCTTGAAAATGAATTGTCGGTCTCTGAGAGCAAAAAAGTCGGTCTCAAGTGCAGTTAGTGAGAAAGTTAATTGATCTTTTACCTGTCCTGATTTTCGTCTGTTCCCGTGGAAAAATAGGGAAAGTTGTAGTTGGCCCCCAAATAGTTCACAACCCCCGCCCCCCCCCCCCTAGCGAATTCATGTATGTATACGCACCAGCTCCTGTTCCTCAATGTTTTGCAGTCTGAGAACTTTAACATACTTGCTTCAGCATCTGTACGTCATATGATGCACTTCCGCTTCCGCACAACAAAATGGTCATAGGGTATGAACTGGACCAAAATCATGTCTTTCACGATCGATATATTACTGACATTATCGATTTGGTTATTACAGCATCTGCACCTTAAATGATATACTTCATCCCCTCAACTAAATGGTCATACGTGTGTGAGGTAGACCAATAGCATGACTCGATAAAATATTCAGTAAAATTATGCGATTGATAATTTTCACTTATTTTATTTATCTCTAATATTATAATTTGGTAATCATGACATCCAGGAAGTATACTGAGTGAAAATCGACAAAAGAAACACTACATAAATGCACTTGAAGTAGGAAAAGCCATCGCTGGTTGGGGAAGTCCTCTATTATCAGATTATATACTTCCCTGGTTGTGAAAGGGCGGCCCATGGGGCCACATCCTGCCCACGAGGCCATCCAAGCAGATCCGTGGAGCAAATTAAGATCGAAAAAAATAAATCTTTGAAAATATAAATCTGCCGGAAGACTTATTCAATTCAATTTGCAATGCAAAATGACTTTGAACATAGCCTGTAATTGTTTGAAACTGTTACGCTTTCGGACTATTTTGTCGGTGCGCCACAGTCATTTAAGTAATGTTTCGCCTCTAGGAGAAAGTAGGGGATATTCAAAATCAGCTTATTGGCCATGATTTATAAATACATGATGAGAGGATATTCAAAATCAGCTTGTTGGTCATCATTTATAAAAATAGGATGATAGGATATTCAAAATCAGCTTGTTGGTTACCTTTACTTCTCTAAAAAAGGTTCTCACGGAAAGGAATTTCCCCTCTTGCAGCTCAATATTAATTATTATAGGCTAACCCTTCTCCTATTCTTCAGGAATCCTGATTCTATATATATTCTTAGCTCTAACTGCGGACAGATTTTCAGTCACAGGGAACTTCAGTTCAGTAAACCTTCAACTTAGTGACCCTTCGGTTTAGTGGGCGATACTACTGATGGCCTGGTCACTGTTCAAGTACTAGGGTGTTTTTTCTTTTTCAAAATTTGGCACTGAACTATAAAATTTTTAAGCTGGAGTATCTGTATACATGTGGACCTTCTATTATCAAAATCATTTTGGTGAGCTTGTGATGCTTTTTAATACTGGACATTTACTTGAGCTCTGATCAGCCTATATGTTTCAAGACTGGCATTGGACTTGTGACCAATTCTTAACTGCTTAAGGATGTCTCCTTACACCCTGAGGCTTTCTGAGGCTGTCCCAAGGCTGACTGGGTGTTGCATCCCTGCAAACTGATTCCAAAGGCACCATAACAATGCAGGTATATCCCTCGAAGAGGTGCGGGGTGGGGGGGGGACTGGTGATACTATTTCCTGTATAGTCAGTAAATAAATACAGTATCAATATTGCGTGTATGTATATGAAAATCATATAACTGGGACTTTTTCACATTTTATCTTGGGGCAGACCGTCCTGGTGAGGGGTTTTACTCACATGGTAGGGAACTGGATCCTTCTTACAAAATTTTTACTGACCGGTATGTAAGGTTGCCTATATGTAGAATGGTGCACTATACCTCCTGCATGAATAAGGTGCCCATAAGTCGGGCTCTTCGCCGATTTATCCAACTTTTCGGTAGCCTGTCCTCCGTCCGGCATCCCTTGATGCTGGATGTTGATTTGTCCTCCTTTTTGAAGGTCAACGAGGTCACACTGACAGATCTTGCAAATTTCAAATGAAAAAGTCAATTGCAAATAAATGCATTCCTATCGTGTACAATACTTCAACTTGAAACTAAAAAAGAAACTGTGGATAATATCTCAAAATAAGACCTATATACTCAAAGGTCGGATTACGAGGGGGGGGGGGGAACAAAGGTTTTACTTTTCCAGAGCTAAAAAAATATAAAAAAATAATTTAAAAATGAGCGAAAGGGAGCGAGACCAGAGAAATTATAAACGATTTTCAATAGTCTATGATTAAATTTTGCAATGTTTAAAGAAGGAAAACGTTAATACCAAATACCATGTAAAAATGCTAATTACATTTTAACGATTTTACGGTGCCCACTCCCAGAGAAAACTGACCAGTTCAATTGAAAATTCTGTCTGGTACCGTAGAGTTTCTTTAATGATGGGAAACACTTGTCCTTATATATATATATATATATGTAGGCCCATATATATATATATATATATATATATATATTTCATAGTGTAGGAAAAGATGTTAAATATTAAAAATGTGGTGGGGGAAGTATACTTCCTTTCCCTCAATTCAAGGGCAAGAAAGCCTTATTTGTTATCTCTATAAACATGCAACAATTTAGGGGTAATTTTCAATAAAATTTGCCCGATATGTTGCACTAAATTGCATCTAGGAACCCTCAAATATTTCAACATCTTTCCAAGGGAAAGGAGACTCCATCATCATACACCTTTTTTCCAGGACAGCAGGTCGAAACGTTCATCCCCAACTGAGAACACCCAAATTCGCCAATGTCTTGTCTATAGTTCTACTCTGTTTCTCTCCCTTTGGGATGCGATATTGTTTTGCGTCGTTTGTCTCTTTAATCCATCATCATTATTAAAGCGGCACATTGAATTGGTTCATGAAATTCAACAAATTTTTCCAAATCTGTTAAGTTTTCTTCACATACTAATGACAAATGGTCAAACTTAGACAATACCTATATCCTACATACAAATAAATGTTGTATGAGTGAGTAATTATCGATTCAATTCGGTTTTCAAAAATTCGTGACCAGACACTTTTTTAAATTAGGCTAGGCTATTTATGTACACAACCGTTACAAGCCCGGATACCAAAAAATTCAAAATTTTAGCTTTTGCGTAACTATTGCATGTGAAACTTTACTTATTACGCTAATTATAAGCATTGTCATGTGGTAGTACCCTTCAACACCCTCTTTTAGTTATCGATATCAACTCAATGTGGCCCTTTAAGCTTTGATAACAACTTACACTTTAAACGAGAGACAAAATTTAACTGCAAATTCTGTTGACAAAGCAGCAGATTAAAACAACTTAAAACAAACAGAATCATCTAATTCTCTTGCCATCAACATCTGTTTCCATCTGGGTCATTTGTATAACGCACTCGAAAAACAATTTACGCTATTTTGATATGATACAACGCTGTAACAAGTTAAGCATTTTTATATGGGCTCGCTACCACTAATCTGTTTTGAATTATCTTTTTTGAAAAAAAAAAAACATATGAGAATTGGTGGCGCTTCGCCGTCAGATAATCTCTGACCATCGTCCCCTAGCCTGGCAGTATAATTGTGGTGGAACGCCTGCTTATTACAAATTAACAGCTCTTCGAAGTAAAACAAATTTTTGCCACAACAATTCGAGTAGGGTGAACTTGACACGTTCTGAAAAGTGCGTTAGAGAAGAAAATGGTTATATCTTACCCACTTGGGTTTCTTAGTGTATACTGAAAACACCTTAACCACTCGAATGTGCATCTCTTAGCGTCTACATGACCTCAGAATTCGATAATCGTGGCAGTCCTGGGGTTTTAACACTTTCCTTTAAGTCAAATGCTAGGGGGCTGGAAGACTGGTCAAACATTTCGGGGAGACTGGTAAGCTGTCAACCAACAGAAACAGACGTCCAAAGTCAAGAAAGCATAACCCTCAAGGATATGCTAAGTATTACATAGGAGGCTTGAGGACCAAATTGGCCCTGAGCGTCGCTTTACCTTTTTATGTCCCTAGTAACCTACTATCAAGTGATACACAGTGTCCCCCATTTACACGATCTTGACTGATCAACCATTGAAAGAACCTTAAAGAGACTCTTCACCCTTCAGGCCCTTAACCCCCCAGTCTTCCCCCGCTTCCCCTACAATTTGTGTCATGTGTGCCATTTCATAGAAAACGTGATCCATCTAGTTGGTTAATATGAAAAACGAACATAAGTATTGAACGACATTCTCACCCTGTAAAATGTCCAGACTAGGTTCTCCTTTATTAAACATAGAAATTTACACTTTGGTTTTGAACTTTATTTAGAGATGATCAACACAAGACAATAATATTGTCCGATTCTAGACTATCCTTAAATTAATTAAACCCTATTATACCTCGATTATCGTTTACATGTGTACTGAACTATTGTTTGTTTGTTGGGATGTGTTGGCTTTCAAATGCCAATTTTTTTCATTAAAGCAGGAGAATTCATTGAATAATCTTCTGTAGTTGAGTGGTTTAACTCAATTGGGATACACAAAAGTTGTAATTGTAAGTACACACCTGCACTATTCCTAGAAGTACTGCGTGGATCTACCAGGGAGTTGTTCTTTGGCTATCTTAAGTATGGTTAAATAGTTAACAAGGATAATTTCTTAAAAGTAAAAGAAGCGAACTCTAATTTAAATTTTGTTGTCAAAGCATCAGATAAAAATTTATAATGCAAGCAAACCGAACCATCGCCTCTCGTTGGACTTGCTAACTGCGAACACCTGTTACCATAGGCCCGTCAATCATTTTTAAAACAAACGGCTTGAAGCCACTTTATATGATGCCTGCAGTGGAACACTTAAAAATCTAGGTAAGCTAGCTACCTTCCCATAATATATTTTGTTTGATGCAATTAGTGTGGTGAAAGCTTTACCCTTACAAATTATCTTGTCGGGAGGGAATGGGGACGCGCTGCCGGTGCCCTTTCACTGGTAGACCATCATCCTTCAGTATGTACTTTAGAGGCCTAGCAAGCTGTTCGCGACTGGGAGGCTGAACGTTGTTTCGGACCGTCGTCATGGGGGAAAGGTGTTCCCCTTCCCCTTGGAAAATTTTTGAGTATTTCAGGGTCCTTAGATGCAATCTGGTGCAATATTTGAGCGAATTTTAAGGAACATTTTTGGAAATTTTGACAGGTTTTACAGAGGGAACAAATAAAGTTTTTTCGTCTGTATATTAAGGGAGGTGGGAACATACTTTCCCTCACCACATTTTTGACTGGGGAATTTAGCCTTCCCTAGTTCTCCCCCGCTCACTGTGCCCTTGCAGGTTAGCATTCGAATGCATTTTAAATTTAAACAAACAAAATTTTCAAAGTGAAGAGTTTTAATACGGTTCATTAGACTATTTTACATGCTCCCATGATGGGGAAAACGACAATTTAGCGACAAAATAATTTTCAACAAACAGAATCATTTCATCCTCTGTTCCTCGTGAGAATGGCCATCTGTTACCATTGGGACCACCATTTGTGATAAGGTTTGAAGCCGGTTGCTGTGTTTCAGGACAGCTATACAAAAAGTTAAAGAAGTGTATAACAGTATTTAGGCTCTTTACCATTTATCTGTCTTAATTGCTTTGTATGCTGAAACCATTGTTAGGAAGATACTTTTAAATGTTTTATAACTTATAAAATTGTAGCAACGGACAGGGTTTACAACTTGATACCCCGGATGTTTTTAGGAGCGTTGAAGGCACAGGGTCTCGATTTGACTTCAACCAGTGGCCTATCAATCATTTGTCAGTGAGCCCATTTACAGAATCATGGACTCAACCATTGAAATTATTAAACTACCTAACCACGGACCTTCTACTGCTAGACCAGTCAGACCGTCCGAGTCCATGCCATGGGTGTAACGTTCATTCTTGATAGGAAATGTGACAAATTCCACAGCTAATATCTCGAGAAACAAAACAGATATTGATTGAAAACTTTATCCAACTTAATGCTTAGATTACACATCTTGGTAAAGTATGCAGCAATTAACTTTGGGGCTAAATTATACGTTTGAGAGGGTCAACATCTCATAGATGAAATAAGCTTCTGGACTAACATTTTTACCCTACCAAAACTCTTTAATCGTGTACAGGTATAGGCCTACCCTGCGGGTGTTATTTTCTGTCCTGGATATGTGTTAGTGCTTACTTTTTTCAAATGTTAGAGCAGTTATTGAAATATCTATAGCTTGTCTTTCATAAAAGTCATCTCGGCTGCTTCAACTTCTTATCTCTTTCATTTCCAGTACTTTCTGTTTGATATTTTGTTCGTGTCAATTATCTCTATTCATCTATCAATATTAAACTAGGGTAACATCTTAAACTTAAGACGAGAAGTAAAACTGCACTTTAAATTGTTGACAAAGTAACAGATAAAAGAAGCAATACGAGCAAACTGGGTCGTCGCGTCTACTTCTGTTTGCAAATAATAAACATCTGTTACCATTCAGCCACCAGGAGCTGCCATTTGTAAAAAAAGTAGGCTTGAACAGATCTGTTGTAGTACTGTGTACCACAACAAGTTTCAGTAACCATTGTATGAACTGTTTTGTTTGACACTTGAACATGACTTTTTTAGGGAGGGGGTACTGGGGTAGAGGGGAGGGAAAGCTACGTCAGTGGATGTTATGAAAAGTAAAGCTGCAATGCTGTTTGTTGGTTTTTATGTGAAAAGTTTTTAAAATTCCTTTTATTGTTTCACATTTTCTTCCTACCTTTTGATTGTCTTCTTTATTAACTTTCCTATCACTCACTTTAAATGAAGAATATCATTGCTAAGAGGAATAAACTACCCAACAGTGTATATCTCTGGATTTCCTCATCTGTGTCCACCAAAGGTTTCAGGAGCTGAACTTTAATAAGATTTTTCTTTGTACCTGTACAAGTTATCACGATAACATCTAAGAAGAGCACCAGTACTGACTGGATGGTCCATAGCATATGAAGCAAATTATTACTGAAGTGATCTAAGACAGATATTGATTAAAACAGATTCCAAAAGAAACTTCATCACATCCCAACAGTAGTCACTGACTATGCAGTTTAGGGATAATTTTAAAGTTTGGTTGAAAATCGTGCCATATGTGCCAGCGCCATTGATTGTAGAGGTCAACCCTTCCTTTGCATGTTATGGATGGAGTGAACGTTGAGTGATGAACCCCCTCAGTTTTATCTTTTCTGCATTAATGGGAAAAATATCAAATTGGAAACAGAAAAAAAACTAAATTTTTCTGTCCTTTTCCAATGCAAAGATGAACAATTTAATCCTAAAGTGCTTAACCGATAGCAGACATACGAAGTCTCACGCCCACCGGCCTGAGACACACACCTTGGAATCACAACTTACGCTCACATGCTCAACTAACCCATCACACGCCTTAGCTATATTTGGAAAGAAAACAATTGGAGGGTCAGATTAAACTCAGATTTTTCCTGAAATTTCTGATGTGAAATCCAAACTTACATCGCAACACTACAGCTTGTACTGCAGGCTTGCACGTCTGAGCTGAACTATTGCTGTCGTGGTACACTGGTACCATAGTATACCGAATAGGCCTATGTTGTTACGTACGTGTGCTGCACGTACCAAATTCCTGTTGCATATATCGCTCTCCCGGCAAAGCATAAAATCTCCCCCGGCATGATTGCGTGCATTGCGAGTTGCCGATAACAGATGGCATGTCATGAATTTACGTAAAGAAATATAATAAAATCAGCAAGTAGAGTTCTTTTCATTCTCTTGTAGCAATGGAATATTCTATTCCTCATTTTCTTCTGCCATTTCGCACATTTTTGGTGCACTCAGCAAACGTTTTTTCTTGTACAAGGAGAAGTTTATCTCATCCCACATATGGCAACCCGGACCGCATGGTGTGGTTACGGCTGGGCTTGCAGTGCACCTGCAACAAATATGGAGTCACCCCAAACAAAGCAAAAACTTCTAAAATGCTGATATGAGGTGATGAGAGTAGTGCCAAATTGGTTTTGTTGCCCTAATATGATTGTAAACACAAGTAATTTTCCTAAAATTTTGGTCATCAAATTTAGCAGGAAAGGGTACCAAATAAGGGTCAGATTCCACCAGAGAGCTGCTGGAAGCTCAGAGCTTCCAGGGCCCTAAGGCGGGCCCTGGACCCCGGCCAAAGGGACTTTGCACTTCGCACTCATCACCAGTACTTTTCCATTATCTCACTCTTGGCCACTCACTCACCTTGGCATCTGTGCAATAGATGTGAATTGTTTGCTAACAAAAAACAAACTTTTACTGAATTATTTACTTATAAAACTTTGGACCCTAAATCTATTCATTTTGACTCTACTCAGCTAACATTTACTACTTTCAGTGTTACCTGTGATAAATTGTGATGCAGCATTTGCATGAGCAAGCACAGCAGACTGAACTATCACACCTCCCTACAAGAATTCCCTGCCTCTTACGTGTACCTCTGGAAGATTGTGATTAATTTGCGTTGCATGCACTGCCATTAAATTTGGTCACCGCTGATAAGACCATTTTGTCCCTTTCTGCTTTCATCCCTCAGAGATAAAGGCACAGATATGCTGCCCACCTTTCTTCCTCCTTGCTATCCATAGTTACAAATATTAGCAGTTAGTTGGACAAGGGGGGCATGGTTACCTTAAATTGCAAAGGGTGAGATAGAAGAAATGAGTTTTGAACAACTACACTACGTTTTATACTCTCACTTGGAAGCAACAGGTGTGGCAAGGCCTCCATGAGCTAAAATTCGCCTACCCTGAAATCAGTCATAGCTACCACAGTTTTTAGGGGAAGACAGCACTTCCCAATTTAAGTATGCCACCACTGGTTCATTACTTCAATTAGACGCTCCAATAAACAGCAGCTTTGTTAAAAGCTTTGGTGACTATTCTGGTACAAAAGTAGCCCAGCACTTGGGGGGGGGGGGGAGGGGGATAAATTACAACTACAATGTAACAACAAATTCTGCCCTGTAATTAGCACTGGCAGAAAGGAATCAAATTACTCATGGTCAATAAGGGTTAGATCACCTTTCAGTTTAATTGGAAAATGCAGTCCCCCCGATTTGAATTAGTGTACCCAGTCATCCTAATTCAGGAATGGCTCCAATCAATCATGTGACAATATTTTTGTTACTTCATTGTTAAATTAATTATAACTCCTTGGTCCACCTTCAATATTCAATGTTTTTAAACAGAAACATAATGAAAGATACTTGTGAGCAATATAAGACGAGATTTGTAAGATTTAGCAGATATTTAAAAATAAACTTGGGAGGACTGCCATCTTCTCCCTTTAATCTGAGAAAACTGCCATCAAATGTCAACATTTAGGGCTATTGACAAATGCTTGAATGACCACCTTATTGGTATTGATAACAACTCTTAACAAGTTTTGGCACAGGAAGATTTTGCAAAATGTCTGACAGGGGAAAATTCCCCCTGCCCCTCTCCTTTGGCTATGCTCCTGCACCTCATGCAGTTCCTGGGGATCTGCCCGCTGGACAATTCATACTCAAAAAATTTCCCCTTCATCACTACCTCCCCCCTCCCCATCACGGCATTCCTGCAGACTTCTCCCTGGACAATGTCCAACCATGACAACTACAATAATCAACTCACCATTTCATAAAACGTGTCACTTTCCAGGAAGGAAATTGTCAGGGGGGGGGGGGGGAGGGTTGACATGTCTGTGTGGCAATTGCTTGAGGTGGGGAGTTGCCTGTGGAAAGAGTCCAAGGGGAGACTGCTGGTCACATCGCATGCAGGAGGAAAGTAAACTTTATGAAATAGAAACCAAAGTACTTAACAATTTTAAAAACTGTACATGATGATGAGAAAGCCAGAAGTTTGTTAGGAACATTACGATCTTCTAAATCCATAAGGAATTTCACCTGAGACCCCTGTTTTTGGCCAAAAACAGGGGAGATTAAATATCTACCCGAGTTTGTAACATTAGCCTCATTGAATGCTCTACTGCACAAACTGGTTCTTAGATAACCACCAGTTGACTTCCAAAGAAGGTGGACTACAAATGTTCACAATAGCATATAATGCACTATAAATAGCTTGTACAGTTGGTCAGTATGTCTACAATGACACATGGCTGGGTGCAATTAATTGTGTGCACTCAAGGGTAAATCCTACTACTGGCAGCACTTTTGTTAGTTAGTTTACTATCAAGTGTCAAATTATTACACCCTCAATGAATCTCAGGACCAATCTTTAATGGGCTGCATTGGGCATCATGAAGAGGTATAATAATAATGTGAATGTTAGGGGAAGTAATGTCATTACATGTCTAAAGTAATTGAAAGTATCTTTAAAAGCTAAACATAGCTGATGGTGAACATTGGATGGATTAGTTACAGAAGTATAGTCTATTGTTAAACTTCACTAGTCAGCATTGTACTTTTAACACAATTCTTCAGGATGTGGTGTATGCCAAAGAACGTCTATTTTATTTAATCAAGTTCCCTGTAAGTGGAATTTTATTTGTAATTCCATTCTTTTTACATTTGAATGATAAAAGAAACAATTGTGGCATGCCACAGGTATGTGAATTTCTACAGAGGTACTAAAAACTAGCAAAACTTTTTACAACTTCAGACAATACACTTTATACTACTTCACACAAGGTTATGACATTTACTTTATTCTTCTGATTCTACACATAAAAACTGACTAAAATGTCATTATGACTTAAAGTTCCTTTTTTTTCTTCTTCTCTAGCTTTGACATAAGGAGCCCTTCTTTTTGGTCTCATTCATGAATGCCCCTTTTCTGATACTGAATGGTACTCATCATGCATTTTCTAGAAGGGAAAGCACACTTTAGGCACCCTTCAGTCCCTATCCTCCCCCTCCCCTCCCCCCATCCCATTATGTTATACTGACTTTGCTAAAAAAACACTGCTTTTCAAACTCAACTTCTTTCTACTGGGTATATCTTGTTAGGAACCCCATCACCTAAGTCCACTTTTATCACCACAACAGGATCCTCTTCCACTCAGGTTTATAAATAATAACACATCAGTGTCGGGTTTTTATCTAGTTATTACATGGAAGTATTGGTAAAGTATTGGTAATACTTCCATGGTTGTGACTTACTTGCATCCTAGTTAATGGTTACATTAAAATGCAAGCTGCAAGGAAATCTTCCTGTTGCATTCCAGTGTGCAAATGCAAGCTGCAAAGGGATATAAATGCATTTTGGAGGTAGTTTGTGTCAAATCAGCTGTCTTTACACAATTTAGCTTTATAGCACTACAAGTCGCTGCTGGGTCATAACTGTCCAGCAATATGCATTTGTTGTACTGACAATCAGAAGAAGAGCTTTGCATTTTAGAAAGACCAATTTTTCATGATATTTCTGCCAGAGAGTTTTTCAAACCACTTGTACACAAGGTAACATGGAACCAATTTTAACTAAGTACAAGCTTTTTATGAGTTTGCCATTGCTGACATTCCTCCTGACAGAAAATCAATATGCCTATTACATAATAATCAGTGAAAGTTTGCTGACACCTAGCACACAGCAAAATTCTAGGTAAGTTACCTAGACCAGGGAGTTGCTATTTGAGAAATAGCAACTCCCTGCCTATATAGACATAATTTCTGGGACAAAAGCCTGTCCAAATGTGTGTGAAATTGAAGCTATCTATGTCATCAAGTTTTCCATTTTTTTTTTTTTTTTAATGGGGGTGGGGTGGGGGTAACTGCATAATATTGACAAGTATACTTTAAAGTAAAACGGGGCTTATTTCCTTACTTTTAAAAGGAGTGGCTAATTGTCATCACCTGTATTTTTCTCTACTGCTAACACTGCACCTTTCTATACTGAGAAATGCAGTATAGAGGGAGGGGGACATAAAGCATGATATAATCAAAGTGAAACTGGACTGTGGGAAGCAAGAAACTACTTGTTTACTCTGTTATCATAAATCAGTGCTCTTTGGAAACAGCACTTTCTCATGGTTTAATGGTGGTTGGCATTTCTGCATCCAAGCTGAGCAGACCGGAGCCAACCAGCAACAGATCACAGTGTACATGCCTCCAACCTGGCACAACTTCTGCATGCGATGCTTCACAACATTGCATATCACAGGTGAACCAAACACTAACTTTGTATGACATCAAAGTTTGAAAATTTGAAAGATGCAGAGTAGCTCACATTCCACACAAGGCAGAGAGAGTACTTTTATTACATTTTATAGCCTTGTATGCTCACCAGGACATGGCCTTAAGCAATAAAACAGGTTTATTCTTGAACAAGGAAGAGTCTCATACAGTTATGGGAGGAGCTAGAAGATGCATAGTTGGGAGAATTGGAACTGTCTGGGATCATGAAAATTCCCCTTTAAGTTTCAAATTTATATCAACATCCTCAAATTGTACCTAGGCAGTTCTTTACCGTTACTACGAAGCAGAAGCACAGATTTCAGTGAAAATGGGGAGGATTATGAGCCCTTATAACAAAGTTTACTGAGAGCATTTCCAAAAGGTGGGAAGGGGGATACATATCCCCTATACTCCCTGGGATTTCTGCCTAGATGATACCAGAATAAGAAATAAGCAGGAGCTGAAGGCAGTTTAAGCCCCCATAATTTCTAAAATACCCCTCACAAGAATATTATGTATGCAGAAAAATGGCCCAACCTTGCCAAGTGGCACTTTAATTTGCCCTTTAAATTCTGAGAACTATTTGACATGCCATACAGAAATTTTAAAAACCCAGGCCCCGACTAACAAAAGAGCCATCCTAAATTACATTATGAGAGACTTTTCTTTAAAGGGGATATGCAGTCACCCCAACTTGAAGTAGTGTAGTAGACTGTCCTGTTTCATGATTGGCTCTTGAGAGTCATGTGACAATATTTTTTCTCCGCGAATGTGAAATTTACTAGAAGTAACTGATTGGTTTACCTTGAATATGCAATAATGAGGTCCTAAAATATTATGAAAGATACTTTGCAGAGAAATAAGAAGAAAATTGTGAGATTTAGCTGTCGCTTCAAAATAAGTTTGGGACGACTGCTCTTGCTCTTTAAACAAAGATGGAAAATAACCTCTACTAAGAAAAAAACATCCTACCCCTGATTACTTCTTACATTCCAAGCTGCTAGCCCCTAAAAGCTTTTACTATGACAAGTGGAAACATTGGCAGCAAGTCATGACTTCAAATTGAAAAGTATGTGCTTACCATGTGGATTTAAATCAAAAGTGTTAACAGAGTCAATAGGCAGGACACTTGATTAAAATTGTTTAGCTAAATATTGTGCCACCATATCCAATCCAAGCCGTCTAATAAACAGAGACTTACCCTCACACAAATCTTGGGATAAAAATTTCCAATTTCCTTCAGCATGTCTAAAGACCACCATTACGATAACACGTACTATAGCTTACAATGATTATCTTGCAACCAGGAAGACTAGCTTGGGGCTTGCATATATATATTCATTAATAGCATACAATAAATCAATTTGACCTTACACGCTTTTTTCCCTCTCATAAAGCGTTGAAAAGGAGAAGAAAAAAAAAGAGGTGATAATATCTTTTGGAATTTCTGTACCCTTTTCTGCCACTTTGCTCACGTTTTTACTTGTTTTTCAAGCTGACTGATTACGAAGAAAAGAAGGACTCTTACCAGGCATATTATACATAGCCAGTGGAGCGAGTCCACGGGTTACAAGAAACAACCTTGTGCATTCAGGCTGAGCAAGTAAAGAACAGGCTTATTTTGTCACATTTGAATGGTTTGCAAAAGACCGGCCAATAGTTGTTGCATATATGGTAGCCAGCTACTGAAACATGGAAGGAAATTTTGTGCAAAAAGTTCCAAAACCAATACAATTCAGCATAAGGTACAGAAGCAGGCAAGAGGGAAAAAAATGAAAATGGAATGGCTCTGGAGACTTACATACATTGTATACCATCCTCCTAAAAACTAACATGAATACGATTAAAATTAATGTCATGAAAGGAAACTTTACTAAACAACTGGCAAAAAGAAATGACAGAAAAGAATGAAATTTGCCATTGTTCCAATGGAAACTATTTCCATCAGAAAAGGAGTGATTCAGCATTTTCTTTTTTGTAATTTACAAGATTATTGTATTAGCAAAAAAAGAGCTTTGTTAGATCTTCCTACATTATTTGGAGATCAAACAAGTTCACCAATTTAAGAAAGTCGGCGTGTGTGTTCTTGTCACACCAGAAGACTAGTTTCACAATTCCGAGACATATTACATGGTAGCACTTAGTGTTTACTAATGTGATTGTTAAGGTGGGTGTGGTGCATAACTCTGACGTGTAAAGGTGCCCTTTGTAGAAGCAACCATCCTTGTTTAAATGAGTTTGGGACATTATGAGGAGGCATTACTTCAGTATGGTTCACAACACAGTACCATACGAAAAAAAGATTAGCAAAGACACAGGAAGAGGATACACACATATGCATACTAAGAATGACAAATGTTGAGAATGTTACAAAGATTAAGTTTTTCATCCTATCAATCAAGGTTGCCAGTCCATGCTGCTTTTTTAAAGGCCTCTGGAAGTTTAAATAGCAAGATAACTGCTAGTGTATTACAGGTGCTAAACTGGCCTGCAAAGCTGGATCTATCATCTTCTTTTAATACCAGTTAGATCTTTTGCAAAGTCAGACAGGTGTGAAAAAACAAAGGAGCTGCTACTTGAAAAATAAAATTCTGCCCTACTATGTAAGGTTTTTATCGAAAATTGCAGTTGTTACCTGCCTGGTGCTACAAATGATAGATACTGTACCTATCATGAAATATAGAATTGTTATGATTGCCTGTGCTTTATCTGACAAATAAAATAGCCACATCTCCCTAGGTGAGGGGCTTCACTGTAGGGTGGTAACATACTGCATGGAGCACATGTCCGCCCAATATTTGATAAATAGCTCATTAACTTTGAGTATATTTTGATTTTTCACACAGTAAATTATTTGAAAATGGGGCCATGTCCCCCACAATACTGAAAACAAATCACTGCCCTTGGCATGGAGGAGACTGGACTAACTAATGGGAGTCCATGACAAACACACTTTTTCAAAACTACTGTTTTTGCAAAGGCCTTTAGTGAGCAATTCAAAATCCTTTCTAGGATGTCAAACAAAGCTCCCATACCTGTAATTAGGCCTGCAGCAATACAAGGTACTGAAGGGCAGGGGAGGCAAGCAAAGTTCCAGGTGGTGGAATGTTTTAGGGGGATATGATATCCTACGATGTATTGGGTCAATACTTAATTTTAAATTCTCTAAGGGGCAAACATTTTGATAGGAAGGTGTCATCCCCCCTGCCCCTCCTATTTTTGTTACAGACCTATCTGTAAAGCTATCAGATTTCATTTGTGGTAAGTGGAAGCTACATCCCACTAATTGTACCTTATTTTACCTTTAACACTTCTAACCTACTGTATTTAAACCACAGGAAAAAATTCTATAAAACTGTCTATAATCTATAGAAACTCACCCAAATATCCTAAAATCTTCACAGACTCAGATGACCACTTGCACTTACTTTACTTTCACTTCAACAAACTAAACATTTAAATGAGTTTTGAGTTAGATCAGGATGCTCCCACCTTTCTCCAAAAATGAATACTTATATCATCCAACCCAGCAGTATACAATTATCAATCTTTTGCATATGCCTCATTAATTAGATTTTCACAATGCAAGAACAAATGTGTTTATTATGGATGTAAATTGCCTCACTCCATCAGTAATACCTGCATTATACAGGTACTTCTCAATGTGATTATCACTTGCATGTGCATACACAATATAATCTGCTAATTTTTAATGCAAATTACAAAAATGGCTTAATACAGTGGATGGCACTTTACCAGCAGACTGCATAACCACTCTCTTTTCAAGGCCTTCCCAGACAAATTTTAAATTCAAATTACCTATCTTTTAGCTACCCTGGTTTCCAGACTATATTAAATATAGCTTAGTTTATCTTTTAAATCAATACTTATTAACAATACTTATTAGTTTGAGGGTGGAGTTGGCTTGGTGGTTGAGTGTACTACTGCCTTGCAAACTAGAGGTCCTCGGACCATTAATCCTGGTGGAATCACTTGGAAATTTTCTGGGGACTAAATTTACTTGTTCAGCATAGCTGTTCACAGTAATGCTGAGAGGGGTTTAAATTAGTGAATTTTAATTGAGTGTCCAATTCAGGAAGTTGTCTGATTTAGAAGTTGTGAGCTTTGCTCGGTTCAGCTGTCGAGCAGTGGTGTAGAGCAAGGAACCTCCACCCCTCCCCCCCAAGCCTTGGGAACTTGAAAGTGGCTAAAGACTAGGGATACACTCATATCCGTTGGATGGCGATGCTAAATGTGGTAGGATTGGGAGCAATCAGTACACACCTGCCTTGTTAACCTCTGAGCACTAATCGAAAAGAGAAGGCCATCTCGCAGGTGTTCATCCACGCTTGTATAGGGTCCTCGATGAGCCATGACGCTAGAATTCAATAGGAGGATTTAGCCATCAGGCGACATAATACGTCTATATTTTTCACCCGGGAAAATGGCCTTTTCCCGGGGAACTTTGGCTAAACAAGCCTATTGAATTCTAGCGGCATGCCAATTTGATTCCTGACCCTCAAACGTTACACTAAAGTTAATGCATCACTTCACAGTGCTAGGAATTGACAGATAATTCTGAAATATATAGTATTATGTAGTATTCAGGAATGTTATAGCTCACATTATGGAGTCATCCTAGTTATTATTAGAGGGCTACAGCATCACCCCAAACATATTTAGGAATATAATCATATCTCTAAATACAATTAGTGACTGTACTTTGCAACAACTGCTTCATCCTGGTTGGTCAATAATGATTAAGTGCAGCCAATTGTGTTCCTTACCTCCCACACAGTATGATTCCGTGGGTGTAACCTTGAGCAGTTTAAACTCCTTGCAAGCCACAGTAACTTTGCCTTGGGTTAGTTAGTTAGATGAGGTTTAATGTCCCAGTTTCCAACCAATTGGTTTAAGTCAAGACGACCATGGCCTTTCCCATTGTGGCTCACTGGCTTGTTTCCCCTGCTCCATTGCTTATGCTGAGCACCAAGCAAAAAGGCAGTAGGTTCCATTTTTAAAGTCTTTGGTATGACCCGGCCAGGATTCGAACCCTAGACCTTCCAGCTGCAAGTCGGATGCTCTAACCACTTGGCCACTGCCATGGGGCTCTACTAGACAGGTGTTTTTGTTTAAATGGGGGGGGGGAGGGACTGGAACTAAACTTAGCAGGAAAGATTTTTATTGACTGTGGTGAGATTAGAGAGCCTTTGCTACACATTAAAGGGGAAGTCTCCTCATCCCAGACAGTTCCAATTCTCCCAACTAATTTGGTTCTAGCCCCTCCCATAATTGTCTTTAGCTTCTCCTTGTGCAGATCCAAACATAGATTATTTCTTAAGGCCACATCCTGGTGAGCATACAAGGCCTTCATGTGTAATCAAAACATTTTCTGTGCATGCTGTCTAATATGAGCTACTCTGCATGTAACCCTGACGTCAATCAAAGAGCAGTCTCAAACTAAGACTTTTGCTTACCCCCTAGTGAAAGCCATACTTTGGGTGATAAGTACTGTCTTTAAAGACAGCAGAGTCAGCAAACCCTATACAATCATGTTCTTTAAGATGGAAAATGTTGGCTTGATCATGTTGTGAGCTTGTCATGGAATTTTCTAACAAACAAAAATTATCAGGGAAAATGTAAACTGAAAAACTTCTAAAAATTGTAACTTCCTAAGGAATGGTAGGTTTTTACCCAGGTGAAAAATGTGTATGATTCCATGCATGTACAGTATATAATAAGGAATCATAACGAAGGGGAAGGGGAACTCTGAAGGGAGCGGTAAAGCTAATATGCCATCAGCTTTGGAAAACCCATGAACAAAGCAGTGTTTTGATAATAGTCTACAGCATAGGCCTATCTAACTGGGAAGTGAAGACCTTGAATAAAAGGGAAGCACCTGCTCTTTAACAATCTTGCTCAAAGGCATTAGGCAGTCGCTCCAAAATTTTCTTTGAAAAATCAGCAAACTCTTGCAAATCCCCTCTTATTGCATAACAAGCACCTCTGAAGAAATTTTGAACATAACTATTACAAACAATAGGTAAAGCAAGGAGGAATTTTCCTTGAATTTCACAATTCACTAACAACAATATTGTCACTTGATCAAAATAGGCCATTCATGAACTAGAGTGACTGAGCATATACTCACTCTGATTGGGTACGTGACTGCATTTTCCCTTTCAACTCATCTATGCTGGTAGCTATATATGCATAACTATCACTCTCACAAACTGATACATCAGATCAATCTGACATAATAAAATGTTACTCAACATACAAATGATGAACTCAGTACAGTGGCACCAGGTGAGGGGTGGGGAATATGGCCCCTGTCAGGTAAGGCTGGCCTCCCATTGGGGAAGTTTTCCAATTTTGTGTGGGAGCTATAATGGGCATGATAAGTACATGTAATCCCTGACAGTGACCAGTTGCCCAATGTTTTACTTTTGATTTTGCCCTCATGGAAGATAGATTCTTCAATAAAGCCCACAAAATTTCCATTCAAGATTTTACAATAAGATCAGAATTTTCAATGCACAAGACATATGCTAAAAATTGTGTGTCTGACATTCTTTTGGCAACCTGTCGCTGTAGGGCTTCAGGTTGCTGACTCCCCCCCCCCCTTCCCCCTTCATCAGACAAATCCTGGTGGCACCCACAGCTGTACTGAAATGCCTCATCATTGTAGGTTTTATAAACTGCAATGGACCAATATTACCTTACTCACACTGTAACTAGAATTCACTGCACATGCAATCAAAATTACTATTTCAAGTTGTTTGTTTATTACACAACCTACTAAATCTGTACTTGTATCATTACAATGAATACTCAAAAAAATATCCAATATATCCAATTCTTTTTGTTCAAGGTCAGAGGTCAATGTACTTGCTTAACTTTCCTGTTAAGTTCCAGTCTGCCAGTCTTTGTAAAACAGATCACTCCCTTTTGGCTAATTAGTTTCAACTCTCTGAATAGATCTATGGAATGAAAGAAACTCTGTTTTTGTCTGGCCTCAAAAAATAACATAATAGATGTTTCGGGGTAACAATTCACGAACAACTGTAAACAGGAACCACACTGCCTTTATACTGTATTTCCCTTCTACACACTGAAAATCTATTTCCATGTGAATTTCAATGCAGTGCAGGCCCGATGTACGTAATCGCACTGTGTGGCAGTAAAGAACTGAAGCTTTTACTCATTTAACAGATACAGCATTGACAGGGAAACAGCTTGAGCTAGGAGGACAGGTGAATGGGCCATTTTCCTCCCTTTAAGAGGCTTTTTCCCCTTGTTGCCCTCCTCCCCCCCCCCAATAGCATGATGGAATATGGTGTTAGTTAATTGTTCAAAGTTACACTCAGTATCCAATGATTACCTCATCCTTGCAAAATGTAACCCTGCCCCACTCTTTACCCCTTACATGCCAGTGTTAGCCTATGCTACATAAAGTGCATGTGTGCTAATATGTGCATTATCTAAGAAAGGGGGGTCAACCTTTCAGACAGATTGTTTAATTTAAAATGGAAAGGGTGTATGGTCTCTCCCTCTCCATTGCCCAACAGTGAACTCAAATTTGTTTCGCATATGTTTTTACAGAGATAACGAGTTGAAAAAAAAAATTGGTGGATGAACATGCATATGATTGGCATCCCCAGACATAATATAATTATGCAGTTGAAATTCTAGTTTTCCCCAACAATTTCATCTGGTACTCATCTCTTCCCCAGCCCCCTTTCAAAACCCTGCATAGCTAGAGGGTGCATCATAGAAGTATCCCACTAAGAAGGGTCGAGGCAAGTAATTCCTCAAGTTATGGGGAGATTAAACTGCATGTGGACCCTAAAATTTTGTGCCCAGTTTCATAGAGTGAGGAATGCTATAACACAGAAATTGGGACTGAAGTTTCAACTCAGTCTCACAGCTTTGAGGTTATTTTAATTTGGATTCAGAATAGTACACTTCAAAACTCTTTCAAACTAATGCAGAGTGTGTCTATTAAAGTGGACCTAAAGTCTAGAATTACAAGAATATATATTTTAGAAATCGGAAAATGAATTCCATTCATCCAACTCCCATTTTCATAGCTTACTCCGCTGCTGAGATATAAAATGTTGAAATTTATTCACTCAATTTGAAAAAGTCGATTGCGCAATAATTTGTGATGCCTTTCTTGTACAACTCAAATTACCTGCTTTTGTTTCCTTTTGAAATTAAGATGTTTATATAACCTTGAAACATTTACCGTTCCCTTGCACAGCATGTTGTAGGGAGAGGGCTTATATAGCCAAGTCACCCTATAACAGTAAGACAGTGATCACATTTTGGCACAAGGTGCAGTGGCTTTCCAAAAAAATAAAGAAAAACAAAGACTGTAATTTGAGTAGTACAAGAATGACATCACAAATTATTGCAAAATCTACCATTTCAAATTGAGTGAATAAGCTTCAACATTTTATATCTCAAATTAGGAATGTCCTGTGAAGATGGGAGTTGAACCATGTGAATGCATTTTTCAAGCTTTGTAACATATATTTTTGAATTTTTAGACTTAAGGTACACTTTAAATGATACTCCTGGCTCCCACATCAAGTTTATTTATGATAGCTTGGTGGTTAAAATGCTTTTTCCCACCCTACCCAGCCATCCCTTAACTTCTGCATTTAATAAATGGACATAACCATTTCCATCCCCTCAGTAACATCCAGTACAGTAACAATCATGCAAGGCCATTGATTCCTGAGTAATTCTTTCATTCATTTTGTTGATAACCATGTACCATGGCAGATTTTGAAGGGGGGCATTAGGCTGTGGTCTGGTACCTTGTGCTCCAATGGGTCTGGTACCCTAAAGGTATAGAATCAACACAACCATTATTTACAACTATCATCAGCACAATCCTTATCACATTTCTAAACACACTGTTTTGTAATATGAAGACAGGCCTAATTCCATAATAATGTTGCCGGGCAAGGTTCACTAGATCAAAAGTTCACTGGATTAAAGGTTCACTAGATGGAAGATCTTAATTAGAAACTTAATTGTACCTAATCCTTATCCAAACCCTAATCCTATCTGACGATAATCCTAAGCCTAATACCAAACATAAAGGTCAGTTTATACTTCAAAATTTTCATGCACTATAAAGCTATAAGAACCATTACGGTCATCCAAGGATCTTCCTGCCATTCATGGACATAGCTAGAGTTAAACAGTGTTCAACTTTCCTAGCTCTTTATAGCACTATACTGAAGTATGAACCAGCCTTTATTTTGTATCTAACCTGAATCCTAACCCTAATTCTAACCCCAAACTGTAGATTTTCATCCAAGGGGATCTTCAGTCTAGCAAACCTTTGATCTAGTGAACCTTCGGTCTAGTGGGTATCCCTCCTGTTGCACTACAGGTAACATATTTTATAAACTGTACTAACAACATAATGTAACTAAAGTGAAGAACATTTCAATTGAACCAGTAGATACACATTGTTAAGGGCACTGCATTCCTGCTAGCCTAGGGCACTGAGGTACCCAAAACCTGCCCCTTGCATGCATACAAGAAAATATCAAAATTATACTTTTCAAAGGAGAAATATAGTCAGCCCATACTAATTATGCCTACGCATATCTGTCAAAGTCTCTATCCTTTCAAATCATGTAACAACATCTCAGTTCATAAATTGTGTAATTTATTCATGGTAACCTGGTAGTTTACTTAAAGGGAAAGAACATTCATCCCCAATTCATTTCCAAACATCAGACAAACCTTACAAATTTCTTCAAATTTTCTTTACAAAAATTTTTCATGATTATCCAAACAAAATAAGTTCATATTAAATAAACTTAGTAATATTCTGCATGAACTGAGCAATTCAGTAACAAAAGTATCATGACATGACTGAAACAACCATTCATGAATTAGAATACCAGGGTATGCTAATTCAAATTTTGGGGTGATTGCATTTTCCTTTTTAAGATGTATGAGCAATTCTTATATGCATCAGACGAATTGTGTGGCTAAGGATTTAAAGTCTTGCTTTCCTCATACAAACTGCCTCCTGCATGGGTGGTGATCCCAGGGGGAGGACAGCATGTCCCCGTAATATTTGAGAAATTGCCCATTCACTTTGATTTTTCACACAGTAAATTACTTGAAAATGGGGTCATGCCCCCCCCCCTACCAATATTGAGAACAAATCGCCACCCATGGTCTCTTGACTCCTTTTTTTTTTGTTGCAAAAGTATATTACATGGTCTGCTAAAGTGTATATACTATAGCTTATGGCCAGTAAGTATCCATTTCCCATCTGAATCTGTATTCATAGGGATATAAATCTTCTAGGGTTTTGGAAGTGTGGCTAAATGGCAAGTGTCTTTCTCTGTGGACACTCTCCAAAGCTACAAGTTGAGAGACAGGAATATGTTGAGAGGAAAGAACAAGACACAGCCCTTCCCAAGTCTCTTCAAACTGTCTACAGGTCTCATGCCAACTACTAACATTACAACAAAAAAATAAAATGCTGTTAACAATTAATCACGGAAAGTCCCCCTCACCTAACCACTTTATACATCTTTTCATGCACCAAATTTTAGTTTCATACTGTCTGTTTCTGTGATTAAAAGCATCTAAAGTGGACCAAAGACTCTAAAAGCAAAGAAAACAGCTAAAGCTGTATTTTTACATATGATGCCACTGATTTTTGGCTGAAATCTCTATACATTTCAATAAGCTACCTCCATCTTTCCAGGGCTTGTACAGTTTCATCCATCAAATGTCAAAAACATCTCACAAAATTTTGCACACATGAGAAGCATATCAAAGTCATTGTAATTGACAAAGGACAGCTGCCCTGCACTGCCCTGGGAAATTTATAACCAGACTGACAGAACAACAGGGTAAAGAGCAAAGGGAATTCCCCTTCTAGTTTTTCTGTTTGCATAGTCTAGAGTCTTTTCTTTTATGAGAAATGGGATATTCCCTACATGTGTCTTGGTATACAACAGCATTTTTCCAAAGTTAGAAAATGGGTATTCCCCACTTGCATGTTGTTATGGTAACACTATTGTGAATTGTACAAGTCCTTTTGCATCAGTTACCACTACTATAGGTTATCCTTTTTTGAAGAGACTTTCTCAGAGAGCTGAACAATACAAGCAAATCAGTTGCAAGTGGAGCCCAAATTTTGCAAAAGATATCAGATTATTACACAAAGGTACCAAATGTCCCCACAAGTTCCACTTGTTAGGACCCAGTCTATGCACTTCTCCCATTCTATTGTACACAAGGTATGCAAATACCTGCTCAATCAGCCGATATTCTCCTAAAAGCTACAATGAAAGGAACCTATGCAGAAGCCCTGGCTAACACCATATTGTGAAACTCACTAAAACAGTGATTTACAAAAGACTTTTCCATGGAAAGGCTTGCAAACCAGTTGATAATGCCAACCTTTTAAGCTTTGCTTAATGAACCAGTGGCTAGTAAATGTATTTGTTTCTGCACAGCTTTAAATTGCTGTCTGCACTTGTGGTCTAAGGGAACCCAAACTATATCACCAGAGGCACCACAAGACAAAGTGTGGCCCCCAACCACATGTGGCCTGACACCCTTTTGATGTGGCCTACCAAGATATTTTGAAATCCTTTTTTGTATCGCCTGCTTGCTGTGAACAAAGTTTTAAAATGCCCCCCTTTCTGCAAGTATTTCAGACAATAAATTTAAGATTTTTTTGTCCCATTAATTTAGATTACAATATTAATTAGCAACTGATACAGTTCTAGTCTTCAGTCCCTGAGCCTTCTACCTTTAATTATTTTGTTGTAGCTGTACATTTCTGCTAAATGCCTGCAGTGCCTGTTGACTCAAATAATGTGAGGAAGTTGGCTGCTTGATGAAAGTGCTTGGTCCTTTCTGCCAATCTGAAGCAGAGCCACCCATGACACTGATCTTGATGTAAAAGTATGGGAAGTTTTATATGCCTCCAAAGTGAGGGGCATATATGCAGGGGAGTGAGGGTGCAAGGGGTGCAGCTGCTACCCTCTAAAAGTGTACTCAGAATAAATTCCCCTCTCTCTATTACTTTTAGAATTTTTAGATTTGAGAGTACTGTGAGTATATTCAGCATCTTCAACCTTGTCAACAGGCCTAGTACTAAGGGTTCTCTTGTTTTAAGGTCAATCTCCCAACCTCCTGATTGCCTTGTGCCTTTAAATGCATTTCCAAGTAAATTCTTGAATTTTTGCCCAAGTTTTGTGTGAAGTAGAGTAAGTCCCTTGCCATATCAACACCACTGAAGGCATCACAGTGTAATTGGTAGATGTAATGACTTTAGAGTTGAAGATTATGTAATAAATACCAATGAATAGATACTGTTCACCCGATGGCCTATTTTAAATTAGTACTGGGACAAGTCTCTAATATATTCTCAGCTCCGTCCCCTCTCCCACCCCTCTGTGTTTGATAAGCTACCAATGGTTGTGGAGGCATTGTTACTGAGTGACAGTCCAATTGCCCACAATTTCTTCATTGAGAAAGCCCTATCTGTGGTAAGAAAACTCAGCAAGAAAAAGAAGAAACAAATGTCTCCATTTGAGTCATCATTTGGAAAAGCAACACTTAAAGAGCTTACCTCCTCGAGCACCCTGCATCATGCAAGTAGTGCTAACATGCCAAGGTCCTGACTTTAGTACCCCACCCCATCCCACCCCTCCCCTCCCCTCCCCCACCCGAAAAAAAAAAAACCTGTGTATGTACATCCCTGTTAAAAGTGGAAGCACCTTGAAAACAGTTTCATACTTTTTTTCTAGTAGCATATAGCCTGCAGGGCTTGATAAACTTTACAAGTTGCCATCAAGACTGATGCTTACCAGCACTTGAACCAATTACACTTGACAATGCGTTCAAGGTTTAGTGGTCCCATATTTAAGATTCATTGTTTTGAGCTAATGGATAACTATGACCAACAGTTTGCAGCTTTAAATATGGTTTAAATTAAGTCATGTTAATTAAAACAAGTAATTCTCTTTGACAAAATAAACCTATTGTTCTTATAGCATAATTAGTTTCATTTGAAATTTTATGTTTAACATTTGTTCTGCATTATCTTTTTGCAAAATAATTTTAACCATGTGATCTTTCAATGAACATTGCAATGTATCACTTTCTTACTTACTCGAAGTGAATATACTTTTAAACCAAATTTGAAGTGAAAAAATTTTTCGAAAAAATGTTTAAAATTTTCTTTTGATATTCCTTTGCAAAATGAAATATGACTTTCTTGTCCTTAAGGATAATTAGTCTAATAAGACCACCACATTTATGAGATCTTTTTTTAAACTGAAAAGTAATAACATCTCAATTTCCCCAATATCTTCCACCAACTATTCTTCGGAAAGGAAGTACAGTGATGTGATCCATTCCTTACCTACATTTAAGATCAACTTGGAAGCAACACAAAGTCTACTTCTTTTGATGAGGTGCCAAATTGCGTAACATACTTCCTTCAACTTTGCTTCTCATGTCATAAAAGTATGTTTTTCTTTGTGCAACTAAAAGTAACAGTTAATGGAACAAACCCTTTACCCTACACCCAGTATATACTATCTTTATGTCATGTGCTACAAATTGAATAGCATGCCAGGACAAATAAAAAAGAGAGCCAAAAGTTTTTAAGAACAGAAAAAGACCAGAAAGGCAAATATACACCCTAAGGCATAGTTTACCCAGGGAGGTGATAAGATACCACTTACCATACATGTCAGTGAAAAATCCCTGTAGCATGACAACAAACACACACCCTGTTCAGTCCGCAGAACTTGTCAATGTCTTTGAAAAGAAATACTTTCGCAGATTTGATGGTTATTGTTATCATGTTTGCTTTTGTGAATTATTGTTAATGGGTGCAGTTAAACTATGAGGTTAAACTATCAGGGAGTTGCTATTTGACCATAGCAACTCCCTGGTGTAATGTAGTTCTACATGGACTGTTTTGCACGTAAAATAGAGGAGACAATTGCCAAGCCCCACCTTTTTATCATAAACTAGCATAATTAAAGCAGCTGAAGGAGCTGCCACTTTAACCTGGTTCAACACTTTAGATGGAAACAATGATATTAGGGAGCTGCTACTCTAGACTGGCAGCACCCTGACAATATCCGAAAGAGTCCCAGAGAAGATTTCCCAAAATCCAGCAAACTTAAACACTCCATATCAATTGCACAGTTTTTTGAAAAATACCCATTAAAACTGACTTCCCATGTTGGCTTTGTCCCATACTAACCCCCACCCTTTGCATTATATGTGCATAAATGCTGACTCTGCTAAGAGTTTACAATGCAGGGATTCATTGAAATGCAGAAAAATTAAGACCAAGATAGGGCAAAGCTTGAGTGGGGGCCACTCTAAATTATTGAGACAGCATACAAACTGGGAATTTCATCTAGATGTAATTCAAAACATGGCTGAAAAACCATTACCACAGATGTTGACATTTTTATGTTACCTGTACTTTAAATGGTCCATACTATTTTTAATGAGGAATAAGGATGATCCACCCTGTTGTTACATTTGAGGATGCACTAAAATGTGATGAATCAAGCCAGTAGCCAAGGGTGAGGGGTGTGACGGAGCCCCTAGAAAAAATCCCCCTCCTCGAAAATTAAAATTACTCTTTGCTTAACGCATTTTATCATCTCACCCTCTAAAATGTTATCACCCTCCAGAAGCTCCCCCCCCCCTTTAACTCAACATGTAGACTAAAATGTTATCACCCTCCTGAAGCTCCCCCCTCTTCAGTACCTAGTCTGGCAATGGGCCTGTGTGGAGCATGTTAGAGAACTGTCCAGAGGTGCCAAAATACACCCTCTAAATTTTATAGTGGGTACCAAACGTTGCTTTTCTTGTTAATTTTCAATTTTCCTTTCCAAACATGGGCAGTACAAGACCCCATTCAAAAAATGCTGTACTCAATATAAACATTTCTGAATGTTAATTTCAGAAATTGTTCCACCACTCATATAACTGCTTCTGGTAACAGATTCTAAAGATAAAAGTATTAAAGTCTTTAGGAATAGATATATTCAAAAGATAGGAGTCTCTTGCATAATAAACTTTGGAAAACAGCACTAACAATAACTGTAGGAATGCATGCTATTGCTCTTTTTTTTTTCTCTTTTCTTTTTTTTTTGAGTTTCATTTTTACTGAAATAACAACTTTACCATAAAAATTTTCTATCTCCTTGACTGCTCCCAAATAAGGTGGCATTTTAGTTATGATAGTTGCTTTTAAATTTGACTTTGAACTGGTATCTTTTAAGGTCAAATGAGACCATGAGATTGTACAATTGTTAAAGTCAGAGTGCTCAATTATCTGCCCATTGCTATCAAAAGGCTACTATGTGGGTCAATAGCAGTAAGCCATGTGCTTTACTCTCAGGTTGATTGCTAAATATGGTAAGTGTTGATAAGTCTGTTCAGTTTCTTCCTATTAAAGGGCCCACACAAGTATAACAAATAACAGTAAAACATGAACAGCAATTTCAGTAGGAGGATAGGAAGTGGGGGAAGGAGGTGAAGTGATGTTCAAAGCTATAAAAGAAGACCACTTCGTATAATTTGAAAAAAGTATACTTAAATATACAAAGACAAAACATACAAAAGAGCTTTTGCAGTGACAGAAGATTAAGTAGTAAAAGGAAACTAAGTTTTATGATATTTAGTAATATTCTGGGGGCACACTGAGTTTGTTGTCCCTTCACTGTGGGGATGTAACTCCATTTGGGAGTTGTAACAGCATCAACAGCTTTTCAGAAGTAGGGGAGGGGGAGGGGGCATTACCTTCACCAGAATTACTTCACTGAGGGTGAATTGCAAAGCCCAAGAAGCTGGAAATCTGGGGCTTACTTTAGGGCCCTGGAAAAATTGGAATCCAGATGATCTATGGTGTGACCTGAGGCATCTTCCAATGATTTTCATCCATTAAATGACTGTTTCCACCATTTTCAAGTTTGATTTCATTGAATTGAATAATGGAATAAAGCATTTTGTCTATTATTTTCATTAGGGCTATGGAAAAAATGGGGAAGGGGCAGGGGGAATAATCCCTTCCACTTTCAGAAGTTGGAGGACATGGTCTCCATCCCCTACCTATTACACCCATGGGGAGTTGTTTGTTGGTTTATGCCCTTTGGATTCTGTTGTTCAAACTTTAGAAAAAGTAGTTAGTATGGCATCCCAACACCAAGATTCCAAGTAACCTCACAACCCTGCTCCTGCTCTCATCATCCAGCTTTCCAACTGTAACCCTGTTGAGGAAAATTACTTCTGTTTAGATTACAAACACTCCTCAGAAAAGTTCAGTGTTAATGGCAGTGCTGTAGTCGAGACCGGAGGGTCTGAGACCGAGACCGGCCTCTCAACGCGTTAAGGGTTTACACACTGTTCGCATAGGGACTCGAGACTGGTCTCAGAGACGAGACCGACAATTTCCGGTCTCGAGACCGGTCTCGCTACAGCACTGGTTAATGGTACTGTAACTTTATGCTTTTCTGGAAGCACTAAATACAATGACCCTCTAGGGTGGATCAAGTGGGTTTTCTACTGAGGGAGGATATGAACAGCTTGCATGATAACCAAGAAAAAGGCCAAAGTATCAATACAACAACAGTTTAGAAAATATATACAGTAAGAGTTCTATTCACAACAATAAGATGCAATAATGAAAAAAGAAGAGTGTATGAGCAAATAAGGTATACACAAGACAGGATGATCTTTAATTAAAAGATGATTCTGATACATGACTATAATGGTCAGAGACAATCAAAAAGTTCAGAAGTAGATCAAAGACTTATACAGGAACCTTATGAAAATTCTGGAGGAAGAAGTCACATGTGGAAATTTGTTACCAACCATATGTATATGATGATAATGGAAGGCATCCATACTAATGCTTAACTGCGTTGCAGTACATTTATATACCAATCTCACTACAGGCATTTATATGGTATGGTTTTTCTAACTGTAACAACTTGGTGACATAGGAGTGGAATGTGTGGGGTGGGGGCTGAGTCATTTTTGCCTGAGAAAAACTTGTGCTACCCAAGAAAACCTGATTTTGCAAGCAATCTGTGCCATCAACAGGGTTTTATCCAAACTGCAGGGGGGGGGGAGGTGCCCGGCTGCAACCCCCCCCCCCAACTAACCAGCCCCCTGGTTCCATAAACCTATAAAGCCTGGTTACTTAAATTTAGTAATTAAACAGACTGCCTACCTCAGATTATTTTAAGGTCCTGTATGTTAAATAGATCACAGGGTTATCACCTTTGACTGCACTGCCTTTCCTTTCCCATTAGTGTTCAAAGGTCAATGAGGCAGAAATGAAGCAATTAGTGGAAGGACGGTAACCTCGTTTTGCCCCCCCCCCCCACTTTGGATGGCATGCTGCCAAAATATGGCATTAAATAGGATGAAATTACTTCAAAGTTTGTCAAACACTGCATAATTTGCATCTAGGACCCCCTCCCCTTAGACCGCTTCCTTGGGACACTAATCACTAACACTCACTTCCACCCCTGCCCACCCCCCACCCCACTCCTATTTTCAAAAAGCTTTCTATGCTTATACCTGTAACACTTACAAGAAGTTCTCTTGAGTAAATTCCACAATTCTTAAACAAAATGAAATGTCAATTGAAAACAAAAACCATGATGTGTCAGTTATTCAACCTGGGGTGACTGCAATTGTCACTTAACATCGGCCACTAGACCAAACGTTCACTAGATGACCAAAGGTCCACTGAGACTGAAAGTCTTCTTAGAATAGAGCTTAGTTTAGGATTAGCATTTGTGGTTAGGACTAGGGTAAGAAACAGAATTAGTTTAGAATTAGAGTAACAGAATTAGGGTTGGGATTACTTATTAGGGTAAGAAACAGAATTAAGTTGGGGTCAGTGGCATCGGCACGGGGGGGGGGGGCATGGGGGCACGTGCCCCCCTATGAAAAAGTTTTTGAAAATTTTAAAATGATCCCAAAAGGCGATTAAGCTATAGATTTCTGTAGGGGGTAGGGTGAGGTGTGCTTTACCCGAGTGACAGATCTATTTAATCATTTTCTATCACAAAAGTTTCTGAAACTATCAGAATTTTTGCAAATTCCCAAACTTCCCAAAAAATTTCGTGCTCCGTGCACTTCAGCCCTTACTACAATGTACTTATTATCAATATCTTCTGAATAGCAACTCCCAGAGAAGTACAGCAGCAAAAGTTGAAAGCTGTTCACGAATTACCAGGTAAAAGACTGGCTTTTTGAGTGGCATATAGCTTTATTGGGCAATTGAAAGTGTCTCGATGCAGATTCTGAATACGGCTTTTGTCATGAAAATCTTCTGCAATGAAAAATGTCGCACGCTTTGCGCGCATACTTTACGTCCTAACATCAATATGGGATCTTTCAATCTAAGTCGTTGAAGCATAATTTGGAAAGTTGAAATTACGTATTTACCGTTATACGTTTTTAATACAAATTACCGAGCGCTTTGCGCGCAGCCACTATCAGTATAGATGACAGGCACGTAGCCAAGGGGGAAGGCGCGAAGAGGGCAGCACCTCCCCCCGGACATATTTTTGGTATTTTTAATGTTTACTTTTAAAATATTGCTAATGTTTCCCCTATTTATATGCGGTAAATAGGCCCCGGGAAGTGCCATTTCCAGCGATCTGGGAGGCATTTTGAGCCAAAATTTTCTTACGTGAAGCGCTGAGAGTCTGTCTATTGGCTTTGTCCCCCTTCCCTTAGACAAATTTCTGGCTACGTCCCTGATAGATGGTGATTCTTAACCAAAAAGCATTCTGAATTTTCGTTCAAAATTAGTAAAAATACGATAGTGTTAAAGTGCTCTGCGTCATAATCTATAATCATCATTTGGACGCCAGATAATAAGCATTATGTCATTGTTCCATTCTATGTACTTGATCCAGAGTTTCCAGGAGGCCCTATGCAGGCATCTACCAGCCTTAGATGCCTTTTACAATGCATAATGAAGGGGAGGAAAAAAATCGTTATAGTCCAACAATGTTTCTGTGGACTCCACGCACGTATTTTTGGGTAAAAACTTTGCCTAATAGAAAGCGGTAAAGTAGCCAAAAGGAAGTCTTCAGGAGGTTTGTTGACAACGTATTCTTCTCTTAGACAACATACTCTCTTCTTTCACCTAACGAAAAATTAGAATTCACTAAATTATGGACATTTTCCAGCTATACATGATCAGCTCCAAAAATATTCCAAAGACAGCACCATTTTGCATCTAAGAAACCTTAAATTAGCAAAAATTCCTCAAAGGGGAGGGGGCGACACCCCCTTCCCTTAGACCCCTTCCCCAGGACGGCACCTTTATGTAGTGACAAGGGAAAGATCCCCACTGCTGTATAAAAACGCAGGGAGCATTAAAAAGGGAATATTTAAGCTTCGCCACTCAGTTGAAAAAAAAAATCTAGCCAGTCGGAAAAATTAGAATTCACTAAATTAGGGACATTTTCTAGCCATTCAGGTGTGTGATCAGCTCCAAAATTATCACAAAGATAGCACCATTTTGCATCTAAGCAATCTTAAATAAACAAAAATTTCTCAAAGGGGAGGGGAACATCCCCTCCCCTTAGACCCTTCCCCCAGGACGGCACCTTAGTTTAGTAAAACCTGACAAAGGAAGGATCCACACTGTGTATACAACGCAGGGAGCACACAAAAAATGCATTTTGCGCAGACTTGGGAGGTTAACTGAAGTGCCTTTACGACATCATCTGTTGTGCCCCCCCAATAACCAAAGCCTGGCGGTGCCACTGGTAGGGTTAGAATGAGTGGTAGCACACTTAGAACTGGGGTGACTGCCATCATCCTCTATTGCTCCCTGTCCCACCAGGGAAATGGTATTAGCTGGCGATACATGAGAAAATTTCTAGTTTAAATGCTAATCTAATTTAATCCACTTTGGTGTGTGGAGAATATCTTATGGTGCGGGATCACTGGATTTAACAGCACTGAGCCCTTTTGTGAGGTACCTAGGCGGCAACCTCATCCATGCCAACTCAATCCTATTAAAGGGATCTGACAGGCAACAAAGCTTTGATGCCTAACTAGCTGCCGACAGCAGGAGCAAGTTAATGTTCTTGAATACAAAGCCATTGTTTATTGATACTAAACAAACAGGTGCATGCAGTAAAAGAATACTACTCCTTTATGCAAATGAGCAAAAAGGGCATACTAAGTCTAAATTTTTATGAATATTTATCAATCTCGCATTGGCTCACAAGTGGCAGAATGCTTTATACCCTTGTTCAGCATGAGATGTAGACACCAAATTGCTACTTTGTCAAAAGTGTCAAAATGCACCAGAACTCGCAAATGAGATTGCAACTCAAGCAATTGTTAATGGTAAGGGAATGGGTTAAAGAATCTGATGTAGTCCTAAAGATGTAGCAGAACATCTGTGTGTGATATTGTGACCCTGCTTATTTGTGAAGAACCATTAAACTTATTAAAATTTCAAGAACAACATGAATAGAGATTATAGTTTTTGACTAGTAGAGAGCAAAGAAATTTTCTGTTGTATCTCCATCTAATTCAACCTCCCTGGTCCCACAGGGGTGTTATTTCCTAGACAGTAGCAGTCCCCTAAAGTCTAGAAGGGTTACAGGTGTCATTTGCTATACCTTTGCATATTCCCAGGACTGTATTAGTGGACAAACACCTGACATCATCGAAAATTCTTCCAACACAAGTACATTTTTTCTTTTTTTTTCAATGAAAAGAGTCATTCACCCTCATAAAAATGCTAGGTGAACCCCCAAAGATTTTGACCACTTACATTCTACCTAAAGTCTGCATGTGTACCACTGAGCCAGACAACCAGCATAGGTTCCAGATGTAAATGTGCACACAGCCCTGGTATCATACTGGAAGCTATTGCATATGCTACACTGACAGCCATATGCAAAACAATACTAAAATACATTCCCATGATTTTTAACACAAAATGGTGTCTGTGAGAGACTACTGTACAAGAATAACTCAAATCTAGATGAAAGGGGATTTTCTTTTTATCTAGGTATACTTGGGAAAACCCCACTTCGCTCTTGTTGTTTTTGTTGTCCTGGAGGTAAAAGGGAAATTCCCGTGTACAGCACATGCAAGTATACACACAAATGCTGTTTCACTTGGTGTCTATTTAATAAGCAAGCAACTGTTTGTTACACAAGTATTTTCAAAACTTTGTTCTTTCTGTACCAGACAATGAATGGCACAGATCTGGTTTTTAATAGTAGCAGCACTAAGTATAATTACACTGTCTATGCAATGGGCATGTGTATATAGGCATAGAAGGTGTGGGGGGTGCCGCCCTCCCACTGAAGCAGGAAATTTGCTACTTCAGGTAAAATATATGCATATTTCCAGGCAAATATGCTAACATTATTGTGCAAAAGTGCTCACCTCCCACACCTTCCCCTTTGTAGTGGTCTCAAGCTAATGCACATGTGTCTAGGCTACATACTAAGAAAATATTTCAAGTAGAACACATATGATAGTTCATTCAAATTTGCAAGTGAAGTCCTATGAAACATCCACAGATAATTAACTAAGTTATGTGGTGAAGCAACACTGGGTATTAGAGGGGAGGGGAAGGGATTGCTAGGGGTTGATTGAATGAGAAAACAGTTAAATTACGGTAGTAAAATTTTCGAGTTCAAGGAACAGTACAGTGGCATCCACAGATAATGGTTGGGGCAAGGGAGATTAATGTAATTGTTGGGGAGGGGAGGGGGGTTAAAAGTATGTTCCTGTAGAAAAGAAGAGACCTATTCTTTAGGCTTATATTAAGCAGGCATGGACAATTCCCCATTACAATCCCTGTATTGGCTCTTGGTCGTCTATATTTTGGCAGAACCAGGTGCCACTTTCCATGACTACGAGTTAATTTTTATAAAATCATTCAAAGTGCAAACTATACATGATGTTAGCAAAAAACTAATCTGATTAGGCTTTCTGGTCAATACTGGTAATACTGTGATAATTAAGACTAAATTCCACCATTGCCACAATCACAACCATTGAATTTCTGTTCTGTATACTGACCTGCACATTTCAAAGTAATTCTTTGATTATCTTCATTGTTAATCACTAGACCAGAACTATACATTCAGATGGTGTCAGAAGTGGGAGGAGTTTTCAAAGCAGTTATTCAAGTTAAGTTCTTTTAATATTTAAATAGTTCCACCCTTGTAATACAGAATTACTATAACTTGCACAAATGACCACTTGGTGCTGAAAGAATGTCAAAACAAAACAAGCATGCAAGGAGATTTCAACCAAGCGTTCTGGGAGTTTGACACCTTCCACTGAACAGTGTAATCTCTGTTGTCCCTGCATATAGCTTTATAGTTATGTAGGCTTTGTGAAAAAGTGAGGGGGGGGGGGGATAAAGATTTCTTGAAAAATTTTCTAAGTTAAAAGGAAAAGTCAGTGGCAGCAGTTTACAAAAGTTGGGAGTGGAAGGATAAAATCTCCTATTCCCCCACCCCTGGGACTTCCACATATGCCCATATTCCCTGATGGTTTGGACTTTGTGAAGTCACTATGTCAACACTCCTGTTAGGAACATTCCTCTTTTAAAGGATCCTTTGCAGCCCTATAATGTGTTATCTAAACAGATAAGATAAAACAACAGTAATCAAAGTATCAGTTTTATGGATGAGAAATAGGTTCATTAATTAAGAGGGAAGAGTGGTATTTAAAACTGAAACAATGTGGATATGTGAAGTTCATTGTGAACAGGGCTTTTATAGTGAGAGGGTAGGAGAGGAGCAGACCATCAATTAAGAGCTTCCACTGAAACTTACACAAAGCATTCTTTAACAATAGACATGCAAGGTATAAAAATAAAACAATTCTAGTTCACGACACTGATAGGGTAAGAGAAGCCAGTAACTTTGTAGGGAATAGGTTTGTGTATGAGGAGTGCATGTAAAAAATTTTAGAGGGGGACATTTGTTAGAGAGGAGGGGGTTCACTATGGTAAATATTTATAGAAAATACAGAGGGATTATATTTCCCAGCCTTGCTTTTGTTGGTGACATTTTAAATTACACAGTGCTGGTTTACTGCTCTTATTCTGTGGCATAGTGTCTTCTAAGATTAATGTCTGTTTACCCATTAAAATGACTTTTTACACTGGGGTAAAGGGTGAGGGCAGTTATGCAGGATCTGTGGGTCTTACCTACTAACATCAGCTGACAAACCTGTGTAAGTGGCCCTGAGCTCGTCTTGGAAGGGTGTAAAATTCATGGGCTAAAAGTGAGGAAGGAGGTTGGGAGGGGGAAGGGGGAACTGCAGCCCCTTCCCATTTAAACTGAATACTTGTAATTTTGGGGCAAATGCATGCTATGTTTGGGCAACCTTGTGACTATTTTTGCAAATAACATTTGAGGCAAAAGTACTCAACCCTCTCCCCCCAGTTGAAAGTATTCCTGTAAGCTTATGGGTATTGAACATGAGGAATATATGCTAGCTGTTATTTCTACACAAAACTGGCAAATGTAAGCGTAAATGCCCAGGTTCCAAAAGGGCAGCAGAAAGTATGGCCCATGACATACACTAAAATGGCCCACAGAAGATTCAACGAGCCCACCATTTTAGTAAGAAAAGTAGCTGAACAAAATACCAGTTACTATATACAATGAATGTTAAGCAAAAAGTGAAGTAAAAGTAGCCCACAGTCCCAACCACTTGAGAACCACTGGTATGCCCTTTGTTATCTACATATTGTAACATGCATTATCACAGTGAGAGCTGGATTTGTTGAACCATGGAATAAAGATATCAAAGCTAGTAGAATTGTTACACTTTAAATGAAAGCATTGGCTTAAGTAAACCTTCAGTGTGGCAATTTTGAGGAAAATATGCATCCTTTCAACAGAAAGTAAAGCAATGCATACAAAATTTTTTCTGTTTGGTCTATTCACACATCAACAAGTAAACACCAAAGTGCTAAAAAATGCATTGTCTCGGTTCATAATGAACGAAGTAGCACGGGTCAGAAAGAAGATATAATTGCTCAGTACTTCCTTATATGGTTACATGTGTTGACTAATTTTGGCAACCATGCAACTTTGAATTCAAAGCATGCACAAAGCATGCACAAAATCACTGCAAATACCACGCTAACATATTTTAACACCTCCAGTGGAAGCTGGAGTGTGTATTTGCAATATCTACCCAACACAACTGGGTCGTGTAATAATACCACGTTGTGCAACAGGACCATTGCAACGTTTCAAAAGATTGCCGGGGATGACCCTTTAAGAGCTCATTTTTTCATTTTTAAGGAACATTTTGACCTTTTTAAGAGAACAATTTATGAAAGCAAACCTTTAAACTGAAAATTCCTACAGATGCCCAATCCCCTGTCTGCTCAGCCCATGATTCTGATGACCATTTGGAAAAACCTCCCGTATAACATACTGCAATCATACTTAGCGGTATACGAAATTCCACTGAGTGAGCCCAGTCTCATTCATATGATCTACTGTATATATATTTGCCCTTTCAGGAATTAAAGTTCATTTGTTAAAAATTTTAGAAATCTAAACAATAGCAAAATATGGCTGGACTGTATGGAAGAATTAGTATAAAGTAGAGTGTTTTGGTAGAAACTTCATTATGTAAGCCAAGGGAAATGAAAATGATTAACATTGCTAATCAACTGACACACCAGAATTTCGGAACTTCAACATGCCACATAAAATTATGTAGCCACAGAAGCACACAAGATATTCAAAAGGTCTTGATGTCACACTGCATGACACATAAAGAATTGTGAAGGGACAAGGCAGGGCAATTAGAGGGAGGGAGAGGGGGTTGAGGAGGCTGTAGCCAAATAAAAATGTTCATGATACAGTCCTCCTTTCCCCCTCCCTTAACTTCAGAGACTTTCTGACAGCATGGCATGGTTCACCCTACAAATAAGCTAAAAGCACACCAGAGTTTTGATAATGAAAAGTACGTGACACTTGTACATGGAATAGCAAATTAAAGTTTTAATCAATTATTCTCATTCAATGGGCTCTTTTGGTCTTTCCCTTTAATTTCACTCATGAGTATTCCTGTCAGTTGACCACTACGATTCTCTGACACTGGCACATGGGCAGTGATGGGGGGGGGGGGGGACACAAGGACATGTCCCCCAATTTTTGAGAAATCACCCATTGACTTTGATTTTTCACACAGTAAATTATTTGAAAAATGGTGTTATGTTCCCCTCCCCTCCCCTCCCCCCCCCCCATACTGAGAGCAAATCGCTGCTCATGCATTGGCAGACCAACACCTGAGCAGTTGAGAAGCCTGTAGCTTAGGCCTAAGCCGGTCTCATAGACTTCGTAATCACTGCTCTTGTATACATATAATGTCATTGCAGGAGTCATGGTTCCCATGCTGAGTCATGACTCCTTGGGCCACAGTTACTTGACTAAAAAATATTGGAATTGCCAAAGCTTCTATCTGACACCAAACCTTTGAACTGACTATATCCAAATGACATCTGAGTTAAGTTTCATTTGTTCCAAAAAATGAATACCAACACATCCTTAACACCTTATTAATTTCTCTACATTTGATTGGAGGACTGGTGGTCACATGCCATATGTGATTCGGCACTATCATCACAGTCATATGTTATCCATTGTTCAATAGTCTAGTATAACACGCAGCGGTGACGTTAGCTATCACTGCAGTACGTACAAACTATGCTGCAACTCAATAAATCAATGCAGCTTTGGGGATCCCACATTGGTACGTAAGTAATAAACGCGTAGCTAGCAAACGACAAACCATGGAGCTATACCACATGGGCAAACACTAACCATAGTGACACTGACCTCCAAAACACAAACTTACTGAACCAACGACTAGATCAAAGTTATAAGGTGTTACATAAAACAAATAATGAATGTTTTTCATTCGTGCAATAGTATGAACAATTTCATTCGTTGAAAGATTTAACATTCTACTCGACTTCACCTCGTTGAATAGAGCGTTCAATCTTTCAACTCATGAAATAATTCATACTATCACACTCATAAACATTCATTATTTGTATGCTATTACATCTACATATTACAGTATCTTACAGTGATGAGTGGTGGTAAAGTACAAAACACCTGAATTGGCCACTTAGCCTTGATTTCAATGGGGCAGTTAAGGTACAGTGGTTGGGCATACTGCAGTACCTCAAAAATTTGACTCTTTGATGACTCTTAAACATACCGATAATACAAAGCACAGATAAAACAGGAAGAAAAGACTTAAGTAACCTATTATGTTCTGGAGATAACATCTTACAATATACCAAACTAGTTTCTGTATACCTGAACACATTCTCCTCTAGTGTCATAATAGTATGTGTCAGCAGGTGGTAGAACCATGTGATCTACATGCCTCCCGAATTACCTTGCAAATGATTATCTACATAATCCTAAGTTATGAAAATTAGATTCTTGTTTAATATCATCTTTGTCAAAAAAAAAATACACTTTTTTATGTCCTAGCCACATAGCAGGACGTCTAGCCTAACTGTGATTATCCTCTGTCAACCACATTTTATTTAAGTCAAACTAAAATCCTTTATTTGAGGGTTAAAGCTTTTGAGACCACAGGGGAAGCACTGTACAAACCTCCTGAACACACTATAAGTTAAAGAGATCTAGTTTCTGCTAAAGATTTAAGGACAAACTGTTTTTATAGGCACAAGGTATTCAATCAGCTATAAGCCATACCTTGTTTATATAACAAAGATATCAAGCAAATGATGATTAAATAAAAACAACTTATTTATGAAGTTGGTGAATGACTGGTTATGGACTTACCTCAATGTCATCATCCAACAGTTATTTTGGAAGATATTCATAAAATTGCCAAGTATTTTTCTTTCTTGTTCTTACAATGCAAATCCAGTAGTTATTCAACTTTGTATATAAAGCTAGCTTAGAAGTTTTAAATCCACAAATTATCATTTACCACAAGCAGATTCCACTATCAGCTTGATCAGCATTGTGAACTTTGATATCATTTGGTTCTATATCTTTTAAATGCTAACAATAAAGCGATAAACCTGTGCCGTCACTTCTTAACCAAACCTTTAAAATATTACAAACTTTAATATAAGTGACCCTATCACTTGAACTTCAACCATCACACTTAAAAAGAGTAAACAAGAAACTTTCTTCTTATCACAATAACATGTTAGGGACATTTGCTTCCCAGTTTGAAATAAACAAACGAGCTTTATTGATCTGCCTTGACACAAGGCCATATTCCAAAGTCTAAAATCATTGCAATTCCGCAAGTCACGACCAGTTTTAAAGCACACAAAAACTTCAATGCCATCTTTGTTTGAACATATATTATTTTTTAGCCAAGTGTTTACATAGCAACTGCACACACCTTCAGTGTAACCCTCCACAGCATTTTGTGGTCTATATACTTTTATAAACTGTGATAAGTGGAAACAAGTAGTTATCTTCTTGAAGGCAGGAAGTTGATAAAATATAACTTCACATAACAATGTAATAATAGTTGAACATTTCACATTCGGTAAAGAATGCCGGAAGATACTGTAATACAGAGTAATTTCATATGTTCCTAAAATAAAGATTCATACTGTGTACACACCCTATGCATACTTCCACACCCAGTTTAACCTCCACTGTAAGTTGCGTGACTCTAACGTTAAAGGAATAACATTATGTTCGAGAGCATAATACATATATGGGAGTACTTAATACACTCTGAGGCAATCCAACCTTCTGGTTGGTTATGTGAACAAAATTAAGTCTAATTCATCTTTGCACAAAACTAAAGAGACTGATTCTGACATGCCACCAAAAGAATAAAGTCCCCCAATGAATGCTTTCTTTTTTATCTTTTCAGTATCTTTTAGCATTCTCGAGATAAGCCTCTTCAAAGTTTAATGGTTTCCGATGTGACTCTATCTATCTATCTGTCTATGCAAAAATAATGATGTGGAGTGCTGCACAGTGTTAGCGTTTCTATTGTTAACCCTATATAAGTTATTTTAAAGGAATATTCTGATGACAACTACAGTTAGAGTTATATACATGATCAAATGTCACTTTCTCCATTCATCTTATCCATTTAACTTGTAAATACTTCTATATGGGCAAACAGAAGCTTTGAAAGTAGTTGGTCGGATCAAGCTTAATATCTCTTCTGGGCTCATCAGACAGTTAAAAGTGATATTTTTCAAGAAAACAATTTTAACTTTCAATAAAAAAAAAAATCCCTCAGGGGATACCAATGTTGCAAGTGTCCTTGACATGTAGGTTGGAAAAACAAAGGCTAACATTAGTCACATCTGGTGAGTCCATCTTTTGATATCACAGTTTTACATATTTAGCTCATGTTTATTCATGATTCAAGTGTGAAACAGAAATTACCCTGTAAAAAGGTCAATAACTGCTGGGTTTTGATGGGAACTTCAGCCATTTTCGAATTTTTAATACTTTTTACATCAAATATCCAACTACATACCAGACCTTCCATAAGCTGTTCTTTCATCTTACTGTACATCTTACACTTCTTACTAGTTGCTAATGATGGTTTAAAATCCAGTTTTGACTGTCTAAGTATTTTGTACCAAAATGTTTCCTTAAGATGGCCTGCAAACTTTAATGTGACAGGGACATCAACTTTTGCAAAGCTGACCACTAGCCATGGCATGACACTTTTGTGACCATACTGTACATTGCTGAAATCCTCACAGTATATGGCTTCTACACAACTGAGGAATTTCCTTCTGTAAGATACAATTTCAGTAGCCCTACTACAGTTTCAGTAGCTATAACGTAGCGTGAGATATAAAAACAGCTCAAAGAACAAATGCATTCATCGCTTTTAATTTGCATAAACAGAAGCACTAAATCAGGAATGTTTATTACTAATTATGGCCACGTTTGGGGGAAGGGGATTGTGTGGGGATGTTAGTGGATCAGTTCTTTGCTCAACATGTGATATGTACAATGTGAAGTGTGAAAAATCATGAATGAGAGAAAAATCTTCACTTAAGTATTATCTGATAAGCCATTATCACATCTAAGTTCTAAAAATTCAACTAAATTCTTAGTACCCTGAGAAGTAAATGTATTCCTTCCGTTTCCTGGCTGTTTTTTTTTTATTAATTGATTGATTGATCATTTTTCTTTATTCTTTGTTTTGTTTAGCAATCACTAGTTTTGATCAACAGTAATGTTTTTCCTTGTGTCCATCACATGTATCATAAACTTACAAGTCTTTATGTTATATTAAATTTTGTAAGTGAGTTATGAGTTATGAACGTATGAAAAATAAAACTGAACTTAATTGACTCAAATGTATTGAAGTATTAGCTAAATCAGCACTCGAGCTGCTGCTGATGTCCATCAAAATGATAGGATGCAGAGGAGCCAGATGGAGAGGAGGTGTGTCTTCATCCATATTCCCATTTCTCTGCTTATTAAAGACCGAGCTAATTATTTTCAAGGAGTTAGTTGATACCTACAATGACATCTTAGGGTGATTAACATTCCAAGTTCAAACTCTTAGCTAAAAAACAATGAGCTCATTTCAATGAAGAACTTTCCAGGTGACAACCAAATTGCAAGCATTAATTTTATGCATGCATGCACTTCACTGAATACTACCACATCAGGCAATCTACCAAAATCAGCCATGTTCTAGAGACAGCATCGAACTGAAGGCTTTACTTTCTACTTTAACTGTGATTCCATTTTATAAAGTAAGAGAACTCCAAACTTGAATTCTTTATCTAACTTTTGTTATGGCCTATAGTATTCAAACTGCAAAACCTCTTCAGTTATAATACATTTCAACACTTCGAAAACTACCTGATACTAATGCTGGAGAAGGAGAGTACAAGAACAATAAATTACATCTTCTTTTTACGGGGGCTCATTGAGCTGGATCATGAATTTTCTTGATTTTGTGTCACACCTCTTGATCAGTTTTACTCACATCTTGATGGTAAATGGTCAGACTAAGAGATTCTGAACATCTATTACACAACTAAAATGGCAATGATAAGGTAATTAATGATTAAAATCATTTATTACAAATTTGTGACCAGACACTTTCTACCACCAAGGTATCAATCATATGCAACCCCTGTTTAAGTAAAACCAATGAGTGAAGCTGGTCAACTTGATTGACTGGCTCTCAACTTCTCTTATGAACACTGTTGTGATCCAGACTTCAGTTGTAAATACACGTATTTTCCAGAGAGGCTAGACTATCATGGGCTTGGATGAGTATCCCAACTCAAAAACTCTTAAATCCATAAAAATTACAAGTTTTCACGTTTTCAGTAACTGTAGGAAATGGTAAAATGGCTAATGAGGCTAAGAAGCGATGTCATGCAATAGTGTCCTTCAAAACTCACCACAAAATATTCAATATCACCTCAATGAGCCCCACTAAAATAACCACCATTTATTCATTTGTAATAAACTGGCTCGCTTCTTAACAGTCTAATTTTCAAACTTTCCCAGAGGTTCACATATTTTTACTTTAAAAGCCTCTACTTTCAAGAGCCAGTCCCCCACTCCTCTCCTCCCCTTTCCTCTCCTCTCCCCCTCTCCAACTACTACATCCAACATACTCTTTATCAGCTTCATAAAAAAGCTGAAATGTACATTCTGAAGTTATTGAATGAACAGATTTTGACAGTACATATCACTGTGTACATTTTTCATGCAAGGATGAAGCCTACACTACTATTAGATGCAATAGTTGTTGTAATTTGCCCACCAGAAAAAAATCCATAAACTGTCAGGCAGTTTACAGCCTTACAGTAAGATCATTTGTTTTGTAATACCTCTAAAACCATGGAATACCACAATTTTTTTTGCAAGTGAAGTGACAATGTTTTCCCTTGTCAGGCTGCCAGTCATAGCAATAGAACCACATACTCACACAATTAAAGCAAAAAACCACAAAGAAAAAAAATGGAAAACCATGCTCAAACACAAAGTGCAGACAAACTTCCACGAAATATCCAGTTCCTTACCATCATTAATTGAATCACCTTCATGACTAGAGTTACAAAAACTAAACAAAAAAAAAAAAAAAATGTTGGCACTGTTAATTTGTCATGAGTATGCTTTTCTATTGTGAAACGGATCTTTTGTCTTGTTGTCTATTCATGAAAAATTCAGCATGGAATGTTTTATTATAACTCCTTGCATGTACTAGCATTCAGCAGTGTATCACAACTATGGAATGTCAAAATTACCATATAAAAGAAATTCTAGGACATTTGCCAATCAGGTCTGGGGAGTTTGGGGTTTGAAATGCGGAACCAACTCACATATGACATATTCATGTCAAATTTGTTGCCAAGCAGCTCAGACCCAGTAAAATATGGCAGTCCAGGAGATTCTCCCATTTGGGGGAAAAGCAAAATTTTCCTGTCAATAGGGGAAAACTACTGGAATACATTGTATAGGCTTGACAGCCTAACAAAAACAGGGTTTAGCAGGAATGAAGACCACTCAAGGACTTCTCTTTTTCTTAAAAACGGCATAGTAAAGCATTAATTAGAATTTGGCTTTTTGGTACCTATAACAATACAAAGTCTACCAAATGTATACTTAATTCCATTACATTAGACCAACAAATTTTGCAAGGAGGTTCCAAAACCCATTCACCATTGACAATGTGGAAAAACTATGTGTGGATTTGTGAGTAAAATAGGCAATATGGCAACACCATGGGCAATTTTTCTCCCGATCAGGGGAAAGCTAGATTCTCCCAAAAGGGGGGAAATCTCCTCAACTGTTTGGGAAAAGGGGAGGTTGCCTTCAGTGTCTAGTTGAACCTGAAATTTTGGCCCAGTGGGAACCCGGAAAGATGGGTCAACAATAAAGGTTCTGTAAGTTATTATTTCTATCGTTAAAAATAGACATTTGTTTGTGGTGTATTTAGTATGACTATGAAAACTTCATCATCAGAAAACAAACTCATCTGAGGCAGATGAGCATTGATTGTTTGTGAATATACTGACATTGCGGTGAAATTGTGGTGTTTAATGTGGCACATATTCATTTATCCTTCTTCTGGACGTGATCAGTGACCTAAAGATGACACTAGTAACCAAAGAGAGCTCTTTTTGCTCAGCAATTAAAGAATAATAAGGCGAATCAGCTGGAGTAACTTTGTTATCTTTTACTTTTTTCAAGATATACCTCTTCAAAAATTGGCCATTCCTGATGTAACTTATTCAGCCTATGAAAAAGTAATGATATGGCCAAGTGTTACTGAACAGTGTTAGTATTTCTTTTCTTAAATTTCATCTTTAATGTATGTGCCTGTGCTAGTTTACAGTACTCGTTCAATGAGTGATACTGATACTTTTAAGGTAATTTTCAAGTTTTACTGAGCAAATGAATTCCCTTGGGGCACATGAATGTTAAAATTGTCCTTAAAATGAAGGTTGAAGAAACAATTAGCCATATTTGTTGAGTCCCTCCTACCATCTCACAAATTTGCATAGACTTTAGGTAATGTTTATTTACACTTTAGGTGTAACATACAATTTGCTGTATAAAATTGTCAATATCTGATGGATTTTGATCAGAACTGTGGTTATCTTCTGAATTTTTTATGCTTTTCATTTTAAATAACCAATTATGCCATTTTCATGTCACCATTAACACTTGACTAGGTGACTGACTGGCAATGCTGAATCTTCAAACACATTATATACACTCAAATATTGTAAGCTGTGGAGGGTTCTCAAAATGTATCTCATACAATAAGAGTATTCACAACCACCCTGCCAGATATATCAGATGTATATGGTTTGTATACATTTCATGTAAGAAGTACTTACATTATATCAGCCAGTTTGTGATTTTTAGCCTTAGTACAACATACAATGGGTAGTAATTAAACTGCTCTCCACCTTTGTGCACTTAATGGCAATTGTGCCCCCAGCCTGTATGTCTTTATAACATTGCATGGTGGTCTGTTGGTTAAGGTATTGAACTTGTATTGACTTGTGATCCAAGGATTGATGGTTTGACTCCCACCTGGGTCATTACATTTGGGCAAGATGCTTTATCTCAACTGGCTCTCTGCACCCAGGGGTTAAATGGGTACCTGCAGGGTAAATTGTCATCAGGCGCACTGTCAGGGCTGCTCCCGCATTGAAGGGATTATCTCTAGGACGATTTATCTTTGAGCAGGGGTAATAGGTGCTGCACTCTTGATTAGGCTAGCCTAGACATTGGCACATTAAAATGCAAATATACACTATTATTTTTATTCATTATTAAAGCCATTTTCATCTATGCTCAAAATCATTTCACAGGATAAGCCATTGTGGCAAGGTCCTAGCCATCCTTTATTTGATTTAATTATCTACTCTTTGTATGAAGTGGTTAGGGAGTGGGAAAGAGGCACAATAAGACAAATGACATCAGACACAAATAGCAAATGCAATTCATTCATGGCAGGGCCATGTGTTTTCACAATTTGGAATGTGCCATAGCTAGGGGAAGAGGCTAGGAGCTGTCCTCCTTAATTCTTGCTTCTAGTTCTTAACACTGTATACTTTTTTCTTGTAATTACAGCTATTTTTGTATTTTATTTCTCATGCTAGTTTTCTGGTTTCTATGTCCTATTTTCTTTTCATTCTGTTTTTTGTGTTTCATGTTATTTTTGGTTTTAACGTCTTTTTTATGTTGCATTTTCCTGCATATAAGATTTCTCATTTGCATGAATGGACTAGCTGATAAGAGCAAAATGATCAGCAAACCAGGCTGACAACACAGAGAGTATAACACTAATTTACTTTTAAGGGGGCCACTATAGTGTTATTGTTAGCTCAGGGTTAATTCATTTTAGAAATGTCAAGACAATGTCCCATTGGAAGAGACCACTAGAAGGCAGCTACAGAATTGACCAGAAGCCCCTAGTGGCAATCTCCTCATTTTAACTATGTACCAGCCCCCAATTTTTTCTCAGCTATACTTATTACATTACAGACCATCATGATACATTAGCCCTTAACTCCAAATGCAGGCAGCTGGATACCAGTCCACTACTCAGTCCCCAGTACAGTGTGCCACTGGCCACTATGGTAATGCATTTGTGATCTTTCCCTATAACAGCCATTTCAGTTTGCTTTTGACTGCAATGGAGGTTACAACAGTGTCCCTATTCTAAGAACCCTGTTCCCATGCTGACTGGTTGTAATGTTTCAGTGTTACTGGCCCAGGGAAGTTAAAACAGTGTCCCATCCCACATGACTGAGAACAGACTAGTGTTGAACCGATATTGCAAGAAGCCAATACTACAGATACCGGATATGCCAGTTCTCAATATCGGCCGGTATTGATATTTGGGAAATAAGCATTCAGCAACTAACTACGGACACCATAAAGAAGTGTTTTTCAACTTGGTACTGAAAATATTGGAATTTGCATTCAAAAGTACTCAAATAGTGTACCATTTACATGACATTTGGGACGATAAATATCAGTTAGGAAATATCAGCATTTAAGGTACATTCTACCGATACCAATGTAAATGGGGAATATCGGCCAATACTGATGGTGAATACTGATAACCATTCCAACGCTATTACAGGCAACATGTATATCCTCAGGCCCATAGCCAGGATGACATAGGGAGGCACCCGCACAGCAGAAGATTGTGTTTGTAGCCAGTGGGGATGATGTCTCAAGCCCACCATAGATCGCTTAGAGAAGTCGGATATTTGAATGCACACCCTGGTGGCAATTTCTACTCCTCTTGCAATATAAAGGCTTGGAAAGTCTCTGCAAGTGAACAGAACAAGGGTATGATAATGACAGGGAATAATTTAGTATTCAAATTTTGCATAGCAGTTCTGAGAATTTTTTCCTTCCATAGTGTAAAATCACTCAAAACCCTACATGGATATGCACACAAAAAAGTGCTACACTTTTTTGCATTTGTGTAGCAATTTGGCCAGCTTGTGTAGCAAATTGCAATGTGATACCGGATAAATTATTCCCTGAATGATGATTCCTCACCTCAGCAACTGCAGGTGAAGAGTTCAGTAATTTGCCAGGGTGAGGGCCACGGGCTGCCACAAGGCACCGTTGTGGTTCAGTACATAGGCGTAGGACCAAGTTGATTTGGGGGGCTGTAAAGACTTGCCCGAAAAATTTGCCCCCAAAAGTCTGTGTGCTCCACGCACGTTCAACATGTTAAAGTATTATTATAGAGGCATGGGTCTTTTTTATCACACCGCTTGCCAGTTAAATACAATAATTTTGCCATGTTTCTCCCCTTTTCCATACTGATAGTAAATTTTTTTATTTTTCTAATGGGGGTGGGGAGCATGCATTGTGTTGTGTGATTGCCGGCCTGGGGGAGGGGTCTAAAAATAAGGTGTTCTTACATGCAATCTGGTGCCACATATGCTACCTTTGAAGTAAAATTTGGGTTAAAAAAATATGTATTTAGGTCCAAAAAAGAAAAAAAATCGGCATCGATAAGGGAGGCTTGGCCCAATGTCCTCTAAATACACCACTGATAATCATAATATTAGTTGAAAAATTAGGTGTCCTTAAATGCAATCTGGTGACACATATGCTACCTTTGAAGTGAAATTTGGGTTAAAAAATTATATATTGAGGTAACCTAAAGAAAAAGAAATCCACATCACTGAAGGAGGCATGGCTCAATGGCCCCCTAAATACACCACTGATAATCATAATATAAGTTAAATCATTAAAAAACACACTTTTGAATGAATACCGTACATATAGGTGCTGGTGTAATTCAAATCAGAACGTAATTTTGATTACCAAGGAAGTTTTTTAACTATTGATTACCTTAAGTTACATCATTGCATTATTTTTCTTTCAGTAGGTGCCCAAAAAATTCTCAGCATAGTGCCCAAATTTTTAGAAAAAATTTTGGTTGGGGGGCCTGCAGCCCCCCAGCCCCCCTGCCTCCTACGCCTATGGTCCAGTATAATTTAGGTGGGATCCTGAGGAAAAATCCCTGAAATGTCTGAGGAATCAGCAAATGAGAATACTAGCATGGAGCTTGAGCTCAGGCTCTGACCGACACTGAGAGCACACCAAGCTCTTCACAGTCAACAATTCAGTTCACAATTATTGTATTTTAACTTTGAAAGAAATTTTCTGTGAACAGCTTTTAAACAGAAGGAAATGTACAGTCACCAGGGACAGAAAAGTAAATCTTTGAATAAATTTGTGGTACAAGTAAATTTAGCTAACCTTATGTAATAACCATGTTACAAATGGTACTCAAGATATGTTCCCTAACTCTTCAGGGAATGTAAGTTACAAACAACACCAAATTGTTGTCACCATTTTGTGCCCTTGATGTGTACAAGGCCATGACTGAACATTGAGACTAAACTGTTTTGGCCCTAACTCTTTTTTTTCAAATTAGCCAAAATTTTGTACAGGGTATAGTATTAGACCTTGGTCTCTAGTCAATAAATACTCCTAAGGCAAAACCAACGAACTGGTTGGACGAATGGTTGTTGTCAAAGATTACATATTTATCGTACTCATTACAAAAGGCTCCCTGGCGAAACCTAAAAATGTGGCTGACGGTCAGCAGCCATCCCCAATGGGGTATGATCCCTCCCCCCTCTTGTCACCATCAACTCTGGACTCAGCACTAAGACACTTAATTTTCTTACCGTAATGTTTACCACCATTGTGCAGAATGTCTCAAAAGGTATAGGAAAAGGATGATTGAACTTTGCATCACTGCAATTTCGTGATTAATCTGTACATGGAAAAACAGTAATTGTGGAACAATCACTGTTGAATAAAGCCAACATGTTTGAAATGGTGAGTGCTAAAGTAAAAGAGAACTAATGATGAAAGCATGTGTAGCACACAAAAAGTTTTGTGCTTATGGAAAGAGTGTTTCAGAAATAAAGTACTTTCATCATTAAAATGCCTTTTGGTCAAAAATGGCTAGAGGCATGCCTAGGCCACTATTCACTGTGAGCATAATTTTATTTGTGATTGATTTTTCCAAATGGGGGGGAGCACAGTGATCTTCACGGGGCGCCCAGCCCCCTGTACCCCTGCCTGACTATGGGCCTGCATACCTTATATCAGTTTTCTGGGCCACTTTAGTGCCTCTTTAAAATGTGCTGAAAAACTCAGTGCCACATTGTTCCAATACACTGTGACAGTGGTTTGCTAAAGTGTAAGTCTTTTGTGATGGAATTTGGGGACAACAATGCTGTCCCTAAAGTGAATGATATTGTTTTCCCTGTGAGATAGTTGGGAACTGTAAATTCAACCCTTTGAGGGCCAGATAAATTTTCAAAAAAACTGGACATAGCTACCATACTATATCATAAGAGTTACAATTTGATAGGCAATCTCTGAAAGTGTACATGACTATATCTCTGAAATTTACACATGGAAGAATATTTTGAAAAAGAAAAATTTTAGGTTGATGCAGCCTTCCTGTGGTTGCCATGTGACAGAAACTCAAGTAATCAAATAAATGATATCTGAAGAATTATAAAATAAATTAAGGTTTACATCATGGGCTGCTTTCAGCATGATGAAAGTGCAGTGGCCTCACAAGACTTTTCGAAGTGGGAAGACACTGGGGGCACAGAGTTCCACTGCTAGGGCATACCACCATGAAGGACAGAGCAGCGCTGGAAGCCTTTGGTAATGCAAAGCTCTCCCCTGTAGACACTGGGGTCAGGGGACCCACAGTATTGCCCCTCGTGGGGTCCAGGAAAACATTCTGGTGGGCATCCAGAGACACACACCCTCCCGGGAAGATGTGAGGTATTTACAAAATTGTGACCATGGGAATGAAGCATTTGGGTTGTATAGAACAATAAATCTACTCATGCTGCCCAATATGAATTAATGTTGAGAAGACTACCAGATATGCAACTGAGGTGAGCCCTCATATTAGAGCATAAAAAGGTGCATCTAGTGACTGGTGGATCCAGGGCCTTGCCAGGAAAATTTGGAAAGAAGAAGCTATTGCATGTGAATTTACTAGGTTTTTGGTGCCTTAAAATTTAAATTATGATATATTTCCTGCATTTTTTTCAGCAATTAAGTATTAATGAAAATTCAGTGTTAAGTGCTGATACCCCTAATGCAGGGGTCACCATTTTATCATCCCTGGTGTCCTGCCTGGCTCTGCCTTGGCAAGAACTCTAGGAGAGCAAACTTCCCATTGCAAATTTTGGCATCAATGTCTAAAATAAGCAGATATTAGCCAATGATATGTAGCTATTTAGTTTATCCTCAAATAGGCAACAAAAAATGCAATCTTAACAGTTTTCCAACATAAATATATGGAGGCTATATTGAATGGAGAGAACATATGGCTGCAGTGGTCCCAAAGCTGCCAAAAATGTTCAAAGCATTACTCTGAAATCCCAATAGGGCAGTATTTTACAAAGTTTGTAAAAACAGATATATGTGTGAAGTTTCGACAAAAATGTAGTTTTGAGCTAATTTTGTGCAATTTATCCCTGACAAATTGACATTGGGTTCTTGTGTTCAACAACAATTATACACCATAACAAAAGTTACAAAATCATGAAATGGAATGTTCCTGCACATATCCTAAACGAATGTGTCACTGACTGTTTCAAGGCTTTTTCCACGACCAGCAGACCAAGTCATTACAATCTGTAACAATTAACTTTTGAAGGATGGGGCAAAATGCAGTCCAATCCCATCATATACACTTGGTGATTTTGGAGAATAGTTCTGAGATTTGAAATGACAAAATATACGCTGAATAATGATGGCGTTGATGATGACGATGATGATAACTGCTGTTTCTTGCTTTTGCAAAAGTCATCTCTTTTTGTTCCTAAATTTTATGAGCTTTTGTTTTTTTAGATAATTGATGACTGTTCTAGAAGCCTAACATATTCATACATATTCAAACTTGCATGACTTTTCCATGGTTTCTGGGTAAGTATAAACTGTTTAGACTTAGTTCATATATGTCAGATACTTAATAGCAGTGCAAATGAGTCAACCTGTAATGCATGATCCACAGTGGTACAGCTGATCACAGGTATACAAAGTGCACAATGGAAGTCAGGCAGTTGTGCTGCTGCGTAGTGCATGTATAAACAATTTACACTCACTTTTAAAGGTGCTTATTGAGTTGGTTCACTAAATTTATGATTTTTTCACACCTGTTGAAATTAACTCACATCCTGATCGTAAATGTTCAAATTACAGATTCTGCACATCTGATACACATATGAAATTGCAACGATATGGTGAGTCATTAATGATTAAAATCATTTATTATAAATTCGTGACCATGACACTTTTTAACATTCATTATTAATCATAAGCAACCCCTATCCACAAAACCTATAATTTCTTACATTTTCGGTAACTATAGGAAGTGATACATGAGTATTGAGACTAATTAGAAACATTGTCATGCAATGATTTCCTTCAAACTCATCACAAAATAATCAATACCAACTCAATAAGCCCCTTTAAGATTCATACTTTAAGAGTAACATGTACAGCATGGGCATCTCACCATAAATCTCCAACATATGTCACCATAAACAAAGGGATAGATCTGTCTTACATTTTATGTTGAATCAGCTGTGCGGGATTTGCACGTGCAGAGTACCTTAGCATGACTGTGTAGATGTGACACATATCAATGATACTAAATTCTACTTCCTTTCAATGATTTAATTACTTTTTCAGGCAAAGGCCATTTTCCAAATAGCAATTACAAAGAGATATGGGATAGGGTTTTGGTATGCATCACTTTTGTCAATGGTATTTTACTGCATGTAGACAAAAACAAAACTTACCAAAATTACTCCCTACAATCCTTTGTAATTGCTATTTGGAAATGGGCTGTGGAAAATGGACATTGCAATGAATGTGCAAACCTATTCAGTGTAGGCCAGTCTTACCATTTGTACAGTACATCTCAATCCTCAAGTAACAAAATGCAAGAAGCCAGTTAATAACAATTCATTTTTAAGTAGTAAACACAATGGAGGCCTAACACAAGGAAGTCACTTGGTAATATACACATATGCATTGTACATAATATGGCTGCCTCTTAAAACAACACATCACTAACTACATATCCTAAAATCCTCCCACTCTACAATCTGCAAGTCCACGAACACCACACCAATGGTTTCCTTTTGTTACGGCACACAAATAAACCTCTCACTAAATTTTGTTTGCTTTCTTGAAAGCAATAAAAATAATGTCCTCACGGAAGGCTATGAGAATGGTCACAAATCTAAAGAACGATACAACAAATTCAAACAAAATGATTTAGCTATGAAAGGAATGTAGAGAAGGCCAAAGGGTAACAGTGCCAGCTTGGCATGGTAGCATTTCATTTGTTTGCTCATGGAATTAGGGTCCTTTGAATACTTTCCAGGTTTACAACCCCTGATATATTCAAAGCATAATGCATACTGTGTACACACCATAACTGCAATCATCTAGGGAATTTCTTATATATGACTGATGCTGTCACTTTTTAAAGTGAGAAAATTTACAACTAAATTCAGGTCAATGAACATATTATTTGGAGGTATCAAAGCAAGGAGTGATCATCCATTATATTATACCGGTACAATAGTGCAGAAATTGTACTCATGTAAATGTGTCAAAACAAATTTTTATTCTAGCCTACACAAAAACTGATCAAATGAAACTTAACAAAGACAAAGGTTTAGACAAAAAGAAAAGAGGTAAACCTGTTATTAACCCCATTCTTCAAACCATATCCATCTTTAAATTTTGTTTGGTTGTCAAGGTGATACAATTCCTACTGGTACATTTCTTTTGTTCAGCTCACCAGGACAAGAAACAATTGTAAAGTACAACCAAAATGAATTAAATGCATAATGCATAGATGATTCAAAGATAACATTGCACCATGCAAACATCATCCAGCTTTTACACCAGAACGGAACTCCTTCAACAAACATGTCCATGAAACAAAATTTTGAAAAATGTGATGCATCCACATGCATGAGAAGCATCTGTAATCCTCAACTTGAGGTAACATGTAGTGTTTGCACCAGGTCCAAAATTCGGAACCGGGTACACGAAGTCGATGGTCGGTCGGGTAGCCGGGTACCCGAAAACATAACTTCTGTTAGGCTACAAGTTTGTTGTAAAGTCATAATAAGAAATTTTGCTTTGCACGTTGATATAATATTACACCAACGTATCTTACATATGGGCATGACAATTGTTCTTAGGCATATACGTGATAAAATTTGCCAGGAAAAGTAATATGTTAGGTGTTCTGTCACACATGCAATCTATGTTAGTGAAACTTTGGATCCGGGTAGCAATTTCAGAACCGGGTCCTGACACCGTCGGTCGTGTACTTGGTGCAAACACTAGTAACATGTTAACAAGGTTTTCAAAGTTTGACCTCAGTTGACCACAAACAACTTCTAACCCACAACAGAAGCTACAAGACGATTCTTGTGCTCAGTAGGGAAACACCACACAACATTTATGAATAGTATCCTGTAAATATAATGCTTTTAAAAAGTTGACAGATATTGACATCCAGTGTTCCCAAATGATCTTCGACCTCCACTGAAAAGTGCATGGTACTTTCGTGAAAAGTGCATGGTACTTTCGTCAGTATTACTCACTTACAAGCTAAGCAAGACACATATGCTTTTTACTTTACAGTAAATGTTAACAAAGTTTTCAGTTTTGACCCTTAGTGACTTCACATAACCTTTGACCTCCACCAAGAACAAGGTTTTTCTGCTGATGATCACAGGAAGCATCAACATAGAACCAATTAAAAGTTCCCATGTTTCCTAACTTGAAAGATTGTGTCAAGTTATAAACATGGTTCTAAAAGTCTGCTTTTCAGTGACCTCAGATGGCCTTTGACCCCCACCAAAAACAATAAAGGTTCTTCCTTTCAATGTAAGGCATCCAGACACCGAGTATGACAACTGTCAGTTTCACCTTTTAAGATATTGTGGTATACAAGCTAAATCATCAAGAAATCATGCACTACCAAAAGCACATGCATACATACAGGCACATATCATCAAGATTGTAAAGGTTAATCCCTTTTTATCAAAACGAATCAACCACACTGGTTTCAAACCTTTGCCCTAACAAAGTAACTGCCTCATACGACCAGTGTGGGGTCATCAGCTCTACCCTTTTTCATCAAAACCAATCACCCTTACTGGATTCAAACCTTGCCCTTACGAAGTAACTGCCATATCCTACCAGTGGCGCAGACGGAAAATTCTTTGTGGGGTCAACAGCTCTATCCCCTTCATACAGGAGGTAGGGGCTTCAAATATGGGAGCAGTATATTTTGTTTGACTGTTGAGTTTCCACTGAGTGACTGGTGACCTGGGGGGCTAGACCCCCCTGTATCCCAAGTGCCCCCTGTGCCACTGGATCCTACACAACTATGATACACAACCCAATTAAGATAAGCCATGTTCGAGCCCACAGCCAGTAACTCTGACATGTGTGGGTGGGGGCATCAATAAGGATTATTTTCTGTGGCCAAAAATGCTTTGTAAATCAATTTTGCCACACAACAACAGTGAGCCAGAGATGCAGTGACCAGAGTCCCAATTATCCCTGTTCTTGCTCATGAATACTGAAATAATGCAACTGCTAATGTATCATCACAGATCCAGATCCGTAACATCCCAGACAAAACAAAAAGTAAGAAAGGAAAATGAAAATGTGTTTCTCATTTATGCCTGATCAAGTCCCAAAACATGAAACTGTTCTATAAATATTTTTGTCCAATTTTCCAAGTTTATGGACCCACCTGCCTGTATTTCAAGGTCAGGTCAACATGTGAAGTAGATATTTAATAATTATGTTATGATATGTTTTAATAATTAAATGTGATATCATAAACATTCTTAGAGGGCCTGTTTACAACATAACTCAAAAAACATATGCTTACTGCTCATATTAACATTACATGTTTTTGCCAATGATCCTTTCCTCATGTTGAGAGCTGCTAATCTCTGTAAAATATCATGGACACTGTAGATACATACCACAATTATATGTGTTTTCTTTTTTGTTTCTTTTGGAAGTTCAAATTCGAAAGGATCAGTATTCTCAAGGTCACTTCTAGCCTTTAAATTGAAGGTGCTATACACACTTCATTCAAAATAATATTTGGGGCCATAGGCGGGACTACAGGGGGACACTTGTTCCACTTTTTCCAGAGTTTTAAAAATTATAAAAAAAAAAAAAGAGTGAAAGGAAGTGAGACCAGAGAAATTATACAAGAATTTTCAATAGCCTATTATGATTAAATTTGCAATGGTAAATGAAGGAAAACAGTATATTAAATACCATAAAAATGCTAGGAAGATTTTTCTGGGCACACTTTGCAAGCACTCCCAGAGAAAACTGACTAAAACAATTGAAAATTTTGTATGCACCATAAAATTTCTTTCAAAGCATAGGCATCTACACACCACACTGTTGTGACTTGAAGCTATAAGAAATATGGGTCAGCAGGCCTGTCGGAAGGTATTTAAAAGTGGTACGGTATTTTTCGGGGTATTTTTCGGTGTTCGAAGGGGCAGAGCCCCTCGTGGGGGTTCAAGGGAGCGAAGCCCCCTTGAAGCTTTTGGATTTTGAAAAATGATATTGCATATATCCATGGGAAGTTAATAGTTGGGGGAGGGGACTAAGGGGAGGGAGCGTCCCCCTCTCCTTTGAGAAATTTTTGTTAATTTAAGGTTGCTTAGGTGTAAAACGGTGCTATCTTTGGGATTTTTTTGGAGCTGATGGTACATGGCTGGAAAATGTCAATAATTTAGTGAATTCTAATTTTTCCGACTGGCTGGATGTTTTTACTAACTGCAGTGGCGGCGCATAAATTGCACCTTTTTTATGCACCCTGAGTTTTTGTATACAGCAGTGGGGATCCTTCCTTTGTCACTATATAAAGGTATCATCCTGAAACAGGGGTCTAAGGGGAGGGGGCATTCCCCTCACCTTTGAGAAATTTTTGTTAATTTAAGGTTGCTTAGATGCAAAATGGTGCTGTCTTTGGGATATTTTTGGAGCTGATCGTAGTATAGCAAAGGTGTGAAGGACTAGCAAGGCCGTTTTCAGAATGCTTTTTAGTCGTAAGTGTATTAACAATCACTACTGCCCTCCCACCACTGCCCTACCCCTTTTCTTCTCCCTCCCTCTCTCTCTCTTAGCTGAAAAGTGGTACGGTAAGTACCGTAATTACCGTAGCAGTTCCAATGGGCCTGTGGGTCAGTGAAGGTATTAGTGTAAATCACTAAATGCACCATGGACCTTACAAAGTCCTAAACCCTACCCTTGTATAGGGAGTCACAATTCTCGCTAAATGTTTCGGAGTGCTTCCCATGAGCCTTATATAAATCGATGTCTCATTAGTACTGCTGTACTGCTTTGTGTAGGAAAACTTTGGTGGAATTACCTCATTATTACTTCCTGTAAGCCAGCTTGAGTAAATTTATTCCCAAACCCTTGTAACACCTCTCGCTGTTCACTTTCCCCACCAACTACCACCAGGACTCAACAAGTTGACTGATGATCACTATCTTAAATTTGCGATCATCACAAGAAACTGTTTCATTAGCATTTCAAATTACACCTGGGGGAAGCAGAAATTTCTCAAGAAATGGTCCAGAATGGCCTCAAATGCCATCAAATTAAAAAAAAATTACTCAGGGAGGACCCTCAATTCCCATGCCTTTGGCTTCACGCCCTTCAGCGCTCTCAGTCAAAGGCTTTGCTGTACAAAACTTCCCAAGATGCAGCCTCCAATTAAGTAACTTCCTTGCACTTCAATTGCCAAGCCCTTGGCCATGTCCATGTAAAAACTACCCATAAAAAATTTCATTGATTTTTTAAAGTATCAGATAGTCTATGACCTTCAAAATCAATACTACCTTATTTTTCACACTAACAGAAAAAGGTGAAGGGGGCTTTTCCCAGACCATAGACGAAAACGAAACATGAAAGAACCATAGAGCAGGATATAGGTTCCTGTATCCCACTCTATGGAAAGAACAGGCACCTGGGGAAAGTAGCAAAATTATTTATGCAATGAACAATACTGCACTTAAAACTAAAGAAAAACAACAGGCTACAATTAAATGTTTCAAACGCTGTTGCAACACTGTTTTCTTTGGTGAGCTTGGCGTGCACCTGTTTTTTTAAATATTGTTTCAGGATTCAGATTAACTTCCTGCAGAACATCTTGCTTGTCATATCTTCATACAAACTCTTCTTATCATTGAAACCACCAATACCCCATGACTGTATACAGCAGAGGGGGAAATTTCCCCCTCCTCCAGAAATTTTCAAAGCAAACTTTTTATTATCGACTTTTTAAAGATTGTTTGGATGCAAGTGGAAAGCATGGAAAGTACCATTTCTAGTACCGCAATATGGGACAGGCACTTAGCAAAGGAGGGGGGGGGGGAGGCCAGAGCCCTCTCCTTGGGGATACTTTTCTTAGCTTTTCTATTACTCATATTGCTATAAAGACTGAAAAATTTGATTTTTTTCAGTGCGCTTCACGCGCACCCACTTCTGGATCTATTCCCAAAATATTGTTCTAAAGCAACAGGACATCCTCAAAATAATCCATTTTCCCCTCCTTCCTCAAGCCCTCTGCATTATTGATCCCTGCCAACTGTTAGTCATACGGAGTGAGAAAATAATTGAAAAAAGTCAAATTGTGATTTTTGTGGTCTGTTAAGTGCCCACCTTATGTCATTTGAAGTTAAAGCTAAAAATGCATCATTTTAATGCCTACAATTTCGTAAATACCCCAGCTCTGAGCTTGAAGGGGCTTCGCCTCCTGGACTCCCACTGAAGCTCTGCCCCTGGACCCCACCAGGGGCTCTGAGGCCATTAGAGGGGAGTGCTTCTCTCTCCCACAGTGCCTTTGGTGCCATTTGACAGTCCACCAAGGTTTGCCCTCCCACTTTCAGACATCAAATCCACCCCATGACTGGTCGAGCCCATACACCTAGGCTATTCAGCAGGTCCATACCCAGAGGGGCAATGGCAGCATCTCCCTTCCCCTTGTTTAGACTAACATGTCCCTTCCCATTTAGGAAATCAATTTCTTGGCCTCTGCAATCGCCTGTGTATGGTACCCAGTAAGCTACTACTAATAGGCCTTGATAACTTTTGGTACAACATGATATTAAACACATGGGATCAATTATATCAAGTTGGATACATTGGCAATTACCCCACCATCGACTTTGTCACCTAATTTCGTTACGTAATGGGGAGTGGGTATGTATGTGGGGGGGGGGGGGGAGGTAAGGAGCATGTAATATAACAACTCTTACAGTATATGGAAGAACACAATGCTACCTCCTCATCACACCTGCAGATGTCAGCATTTTATGAGGTTGTTCAACTGAACATTCATCACAAGTGTGATGTTAATCTCACAGCTGGAGCAAACTTACAGCCATCTTCTTCCCCATGGCATTCCTTGTCAGGATGAAGCACAATTCAAATATTCACTAAGATTTACCTATTCAACTTTAACTAAGATTCTGCCCACTCATAACTGACAAGGAGGAATCACATACTCTCCCTGGATATCATACCCTTCACAAGACCATTGCTAACATTACAGTGACCACTCACTCTTTCTTTTACACCATATCCTCCCATTCTGTCTTGTAATGTGTCACATTTGTATCTCAAGACATGCATATCATGCATGATATCATGTTTCAAGGTTAGCTTATAGGGTTGGAGACGTGAAACAAGGTTAGGGTTACAAAACTTGAGACTTATTACCAAGCATGATATCATGTTGCGGATTGGGTGTACTTTTAAAACCTGGTGCTGAATATTCAGTTTCACATCTTATGTGAACCTGCATGATTCAATAGAATTCTCATAAAATTTCAACTTCCAGGAAAGTATGATTGTGATTTTTCAGTAGCACTGATTGAGTAATATGCTCTTGTATTACTCATAATGTACACAGCACACATACTAGTAGTAAACCATGGAGTTACCACCTCCAAGATGGTAACTCCATGATTAAACCTGGTAGTTACTGAAGCTCACCACACACTCTTCCTCATCTCTCATTGAATCTATTCCCCAGTCTTTAAACTAGATTTAATTTACACAAAAGCACTTCAGAAACGAAGTATCTTGCAAAACTTAAACCAACCTTCACAGGCACATGGTGCACTTGACTCAAAGTAGGAAATTTGTACAATGTGTGAGAATAAACACAACTGGAATGTAACCTTAAACAAAAGACAATTTTGTAATGAGGTTGTTTCATTACTTTCTCTAAAACGAAAACCTTGGAATATGACACAAAGAACTAATATGGAATAGAAAGATTACACCCAGCCAAAGTTTGATTCAAGTTAGTAATATTATATAATGGATTCTAAATGCAATTTTATCTCCCATGGTTGCAATCTCTGTGAAAATATACTTCGTCCAAAAGCACCACAGCACTATAAATTTAATTTCATGCAAGTTTCCAGCAATGTTCTCTCTATACAACAGTTATAAAGAAAACCAAAATGATCTACTCACAGTTGATAACAGGCATACCAACCGCACTGACATTCTGTTGGCACGGCAAAAAAAAATCGAATACATATCACAAATTTTTATTGCTTTAAAACTTTGCAAAGATGTCGGAAGCACTACCCTCTGTTAAAACATCAAGTTTTCCTGGTTCTGTTTAGCCTTGTAAAATACTACCAATCAATACCTATATCATTTTAAACACTTAGCCAGCCTCAACAGCTTCCTTTTTCTGGGTTTTTTTACCCTTTTAGTGGTGGCACCGGAAGATATTTTTGAACTTCAATGTCACTTAATAGCCCACTTCCTGTTTCTGTTGGACTCCTTTTTTCAAATAAAAAACTTTTTCTGGCTTCCGTCCGTGACAGGGATCAGGTAATTGTGTTGTCAGGCAGAGGACATGGCATACAGTGATTACAACTAACGAGTTCAGCATTTGCAATCATCAATGTCTAAATGAAAATTCCATCCCTTTTAGAAGGAGCCAGGGTAGCCAATTTATATTATACCAACGATTCATACCGGAAACAAAACCCTATGCCTGAGATTACTGCAGTGTGATCACTTGGTTAAAGCAAACACACTGGTTTGACAATCATGGAACCATTTCTGGGTTTAGTTCATAATTACAGATGTAAAAAAAAACAATATACGTCTCAGCCTGCTTTAATGATAATACAATTTTACTTTGCAGTAATAAAGTGAAGTTAGAGTACTCTTAAAAGGAAGTTCACTGATTCATCAAGCTGGTCACCTATAAGATACAAGGCAACAGAAGGAGGGGGTAAGGGGGGAGATGAGCACTTTGCCTGGTGCACATCACATCTGCTTTAAAGAAAGCATACACTTTGCCCCAAAAGGGTACATATTCTGTCCAAATGGGTGGGGGCTACAGCCTTTCCCAACTCCTCCCTGCTTTAGGTACCACTATCTGGTTGCCTTGATTGTCACATCATATTGGGGGCAATGCTTGGATGGTGATCCCTATCCCCCCCCCCATACAAAAAAGGATCCACACCTTAGAACAACTACGAGGCACACTCATGCTGGAAATGGAAAAAAACTGTGTCACTGTGGGGGTGGGTTGATGGAAACACAGTGAAACTGGTTACAAATAAAGAAAATATAGAGTAGCTCAGGCTAGTTTATGACTGAATTTTAAGGTTTTGATCTAAGTTTTGTATTTTATGTAACACAAAAATATGTAAAAGTGGTAAGTATTTGGTATAATGAAAACTGCATCTTCCATTCATAGTAGACACAAATTACCAAGAAAAGAAAGTTGATCATCACCAGGACTGGAAAAAATGTCTCTCTTGGCCAGAAAGCAAATCAAATATGATCTTTCTCATATTTTTTCACCTACAAACATTTATCCAAATTTCCCACTCATAACCAAATTTCCATTCTAAAAGCTTTTCTTTTCCATGAGGTGCTGAGATCTATATAATCCCTAAAGGCACACAGCATTCTGTTATCAAGGTGCAATATTTATCATTACTGTAAAGGACCAACTTTCATACCACCAAAGCCAGTTTGTGGACTTTCAATGGCTTTACTGTTAAACTGTATGTTATAACATACACTTGGAGTTGGCTTCCTCTTCAAGACTGCCAACCAGCAAAACTAGAACCCAAGCCTTGATGAGATTTTAGAACAAATACACAATTTTAATCAGCTTTGATGATGTACTCATCCCAACCTTGATGTCTGTCACCTGTGAAGTCATACTCTTCAGTATGCACATTGGCATGTGAAGGTTGTACGGGGTGGGGAGAATGGGCACCCCTTTCCACCATACTGGTACCCATACATAGCAGATGCAAAACTATTCTGACAAATTTTCATTTGCGGAGAGAAATTTCCTGTAACACATGGCATTAACTGAGATGTCAAATTTCCTGACCTCAGGTCCAGCAAGTTTAAAGCTGTCTTGTACCCCTTTTTACAAGCACACCCCACTCCATTATTTCTGAATCCACTAATACTATGCATTTCTGAAGAGCTCTCAATGTGTTACAAACCTCACAATAATCTCACTGTAATTAATCCATGTCCAACATCCAATCGAGCTTCTAGGATTGGGGGTGGGGGTTAAAGCCTCTAGCTCTTGCAGGATTTTGGAACTTTCTTAGGTAATTTTTTATCATTCTCATGTGTAGCCAATGATAAATTTTTGACCTCAAACTTCAGACTAAAATTACTGGGGGCTGTAGTAAGTCACTCTAAGAAAAATATGAACCTCTCTTTGCTAGTTTTCTCCCAACATACGATCCATCAAATCAGCCATTATTTCATGGCAAAATCTAGTCATAGCAGAATTAATGGTAATCACAGGTCAATTTCAATCATTTAAAAAAAAAAAACCTTACAACTGTCATGCAAAATGTCCCCTACATTGCTGGTATACCAATGTCTCACTGCTAACACGGTGATGATAGTAAAGGCCACTTATAAATATGACACTGATATCAAAAGGATTATCAAGGGATAAGATTTTTTTATTTTTCTGTCATCATTTGCCAGCTTCCACTGATCATTAATATGAAGCGTGACCATGGTGACTGATTGCCAGTAAGATAGCGACATCAAACTTTTCAGTGTATGTGAGGTGAGCTGAAATTTTGGATTTTAATATAGAAAATTTGAAATTTTGGATTTTAAATGAAAAAGGTTTGAAAATCTGGGGCTTAAATTGCAAAAACTTTGAAATTTTGGGTTTTATTTGAAAATTGGAAATTTCAGGTTTTTATTAGAGAATATTTGAAAGTTTGGGTTAATGTTGAAAAAAATTTGAATTTTTTGAGTTTTTTAATGAAAAATCTGCCCTCCCTGAAAACAAAAGAAATAAACTTCCGGGGCAGAATTGTGTGCTTATCACATCTACTTTAAAGGCTTCTTAAGAAATTGGAAAATTTCTACTATGGGAGGGGACACTCCATGCGGGGAGTGACTTTTCTGTCCCTCTGGCACCACCCCTGCAATGAAGACTTAATCACAAAGGGATTTAGTTCTCAGATGAAAAGGTCACTGCAAGCTTGTAGTGACAATTCATACTCACACTTCAGCACACGTTGCTTTTAGGATTTGTACTCGTATCCATACTCACATTTATGAACTTACCGTATGCATTGATTCCAGTTCATAAAGATTTTCTACTTGTACTCATGAAATATAGGGGGTACTTAATACTCACAACTGGGATACTTCATTTGTACTCAAAATATGACATATTGTACTCAAACTATGTGTAGGCACTTGGGGTGCCATCTGTGATGAAGTATTAAGAACAGTCACTTCTGGCTCTTAGGCTGGGCTATGCACGCTGCAATCTATTGTGAACAATTTCTCACCTTGTTCTCTGACACCACTTATTCAGGCCTTTCGAGCCCTAAAGATGGTCTCAAAGTCAATCATGGTCTGCTTCAAATCATTGTTCCTTCATGAACTAAAGGGTCATTTCTTTTTTCACTTATTTTATAGGCCTTTCGAGCCCTAAAGATGGTCTCAAAGTCAAGTTCATGGTCTGCTTCAAATCATTGTTCCTTCATGAACTAAAGGGTCATTTCTTTTTTCACTTATTTTATAGGCCTTTCGAGCCCTAAAGATGGTCTCAAAGTCAAGTTCATGGTCTGCTTCAAATCAGTCTTCTTCCATGAACTACAGGGTCATTCCTTTTTTGATAATGGTCACAACAGTACAAAATGTACTCCTTTTTGAACCTCTTCCTCTCTCAGAGCATACTCTTTTAACATAGGCTTACAGGACCACTTACACTTGGGTGGGCTACGCACTTCGCCGGAAATTTTAAGCAACAATACCTGAAAAATAGCATATATTTTGCCTAAAGTAACAAATTATCTGCCCCATGGGGACAGTGGGGTATTAAACTTTGATTCAGGGTGCCCAGGAGCAAGAATGGATTATGTGGCCCAAAGTCCATTGCAAAAAAAGTATAATCGCTGGTGCCAGACCCGCCGAGTGTCCCCAGTCCAATTACCCAGGGGTTCATCCCCCAGAGCGCATAGGAGTTACGCCACTACATGGGAAGCTGCAGCCCCCAACCCCCAGCCTCAGACACCAATACTTTTAAAAGTTAGAAACATGGTAGTTTGGCAAATACTTGTTATTTACTATACTTTAAATAAGCATAAGTAAGTTTTAAACTCCTGCCCCATACATTCTGTAATCTTGTGACAATGATAAAATGAAATGGACAATCGAAAAATCCACTGTCTCACATTCAATTCTTACAAACATTTTCAAGCATGCCCAGATGATTGCTTAAGTTTCAGTCAATATCCGAATCCACGTACACAAAAATTTTGACAAGTCTGCAATAAAACTTAAGTGGAAGCATACTAGGAAATGACTTCTACATCAATCCAATCACCATGGCAACTTAAACAATAACCAAGCACTTCCTGTGTAAAAATGTAATAGTGGTTAAGCAAAAGAGGAAGCCCAGGAAATTCATGTAGTTTTTACAACAGAGGTACCATGAAATATAGGAAATGGCTACAGCCTTTTATGAATACCCCTGTACACATTTGAGTTTCCTCTCAATGTGCCTTTTTCTATATACACTACACAGACAATACTTTAATAAAGAATATGACAAACAATAAGCCATCCACTGAAATCACTTAAAGGGTATATGCAGTCATTTCCATTTGAATACTTGGTATCCTATTGATACAGCTCTTTATCATGCAACAATTTTTCTTATTCTTTGAAGTAAAAAGTAACTGGACTATTGCAACTCTCCCTTTAAGGTGGTATCCCACACACAAATATACTACATTTGCAAAGGCTACAAAATCATGCTGCTCATCTGATTTTTTGTGTTAGAAACACAAGTGCCTTGCCGCTACTGCATGAGTTGAATTGGTTACCCATCCAGCCAGGGCCATAGCTAGGGTCATATGTTTAGGGGGGTGTGAAGGTCCCAAATTCCGACTGGATGGATGTTTTTTCCAACGGAATGGTGGCGCATAAATCGCACCATTTTTATGCGCCCTGCGTTTTACATACAGCAGTGGGGATCCTTTGTCACTACATAAAGGTGCCGTCCTGAGGGAGGGGTCTAAGGGGAGGGGTGTCCCCCTCCCCTTTGAGAAATTTTTGTTAATTCAAGGTTGCTTAGATGCAAAATGGCGCTATCTTTGGGATACTTTTGGAGCTGATCATATATGGCTAGAATATATCCACAATTAAGAAAAGTCTAATTTTTCCAACTGGCTGTATTCTTTTTCCAAATGAGTGGCCGCCCCTAAATTGCACCTTTGATTTTATGCATCCTGCGTTTGTATACAGCAGTGGGGATTCTTCCTTTGTCACTTCATAAAAGTGCCGTCCTAGGGGAGAGGTCTAAGGGAAGGGGGTGTCCCCCTCCCCTTTGAGAAATTTTTGTTAAGGTAAGGTTGCTTAGAGGCAAAATGGTGCTATCTATGGGATATTTTTGGAACTAATCATATATGGCAGGAAAACGTCTATGATTTAGGGAGTTTTAAGATTTGGTTAGGTTAAAGCAGAGAGTATATGTTGTCTAAGAGAAGAATACGTTGTCAATAGACCTCCTGAGGCCCTCCCTTTTTGACTACTTTAATGCCTTCTATTCGGGCATCTCAGGCTGGCATATACCTGTATACTCCTGGAAGCTCTGGATCAATTATATAAACTGGGGGCAATGACATAACGCTTATATACTTCAATGCCAAAATGAAAAACCTGCATGCAGGCTCAGCCAGGGGTGGTGCTTTGATTTGCCCAACATGGGGGCGAAGCACCCTGACTGGGGGCCAGTTACTCTAAATCCCGACAGATGCAATGGGTTGCCGAACTTGAAATATAAGGAACGCGAAAAATTTGGGGTTATATTGAAAAAGTTCACATTTTTGTTTTCATTAAGGAAAGTTGAAAAAGTTTGGGTTCTGATTGAAGAATCTGGGCAAAACCGTGAAATTTTTTGGGGCTACTGCATGATCGTCTTCGGGGATTACATTCTTTATGTAACTCATTAAGGCTACCCTACAAAACTGAAAAACCTTTTTCTTATAAAATATGTTTGCCACAATGGTGAGGCTGAAGAAAGAATCTTCCAAAAATTAGGTTGCCGAAGTCAAAATATAAGGAACGCAAAGGGCGCCAAAAAATTTGGGGTTATATTAAAAAAATTTCACATTTTTCTTTTCATTAAGGAAAGTTGAAAAAGTTTGGGTTTTTATTGAAGAATCTGGGCAAAACCATGAAATTTGTTGGGGCGACTGCATGGTCGTCTTTGGGATTACATGCTTTATCTTACCCATTAAGGCTCCCCTACGGAACTGAAAAATCTTCTTACAAACTATGTTTGCCACAATAGTGCTCAAGGCTGAAGAAAGAATCTTCCAAAAGTAGGAAAACGAGGAAAGAACTTCTCAACGATGCATTCTCGTGTTTCTCTAGAACAGTGGTTCCCAACCGGGAGTGTTATCGCCCCTGGGGGCTTTGCACAAATCAGGGGGTGATGAGCACAAAGGGGGTGGCAGGGAGGTGTTTTGAAAAAATGGGATACTCAATTTCCAAAAGCTTTTCTCTGGCCGAACTCTCAATTTGGTTCGCACAAAAAGGAGATGAATGGAGTCAACAAGTTAAGTAGGTCTAACATTCCCTTCCCAGATGCCACAAAATCGCATCTACTGTAAGTGTTTAATTTCAATTTTCCCTGCAAGGGCCCTTGTATTCCCATCAGTGACAGTGAAAGCGATGACCGAAAGGGTCATAGCTAAAAATTGTCCTGCAAATTTAACCTTGAGTGTAGTTTTCTTCCTTGCAGTCTATAAACATGAGATACTGACAGAACTGACAATTGTAGGTAACTGACACTAAATAGATAACTTTGGCAATGTACTATGAAGTAAAACTTTTAAATGTTTTCAAAAATCCAGTTTTTCGGTGCATCAATTTCTGCTTTCTTCTTATTTCTACCTGTTGAACAGCTTGATTAGCACAAGTTTTTCAATTTCCCATGCCACCCCTACCATCCTTCGTCCTCACGTGACAGGACAAGTCCCTTTTAGCATCAAAGGGAACTCCCATTATTTATTATTGAAATACAAACTGGGCTAAGGCTGATTTTGCAATCTTTTTAGTTTGTATTTAAAGTTATTTGGTAATTGGAAGATAGCCATAATTTGACTGACAGTACATCATTCTCGTGTCAACAATATCTTAAATACTTCACAGCTTTGGGGGTTAAATCCCACAGTCGCCCACTGGAATGCTGACCTTTGGCCTCGTTTTGGGGAACAGTCACAACTCGATAGGACCCTGGCAAAGTCATGCCGTGTTTCTCCCGAAGCTCAAATCCACTGAAATTACCGCCGATCGGCGGTGTTTGAAAACCACAATACTAGATAAGGTTCCTTACTTCTGCTCTTGTGTAAACAAACACACTCAAGCGTAAAAAGACTTCTCTGTGGAAATACAATGGCTAGGCAAACATCTGCTGCAAGACCATTTCATGGCTGAGTGAACAGTTTGCTGACCAGACAGGATTAACTGACAGTTAGTTTATACTTGATTAAGCAGGTGCAAACTCAGTCCCCTTCGGCAGAAACACCTCATGTCAGTTAAATACCAAAGACGATTCTCCTCTCTACAGCGATTAAGCCTCCCAGCCTTTGTAAATCGTGGGTTAAAGAGTCGCCATCTCAAAAGAGTGTCAGTTTCTTAAGTCACGCATTGCTGTTTGGCTACCCTGGGTTGAACTCACACATATAAACGATGTATGCCATGGTAGGTCTACCCTTTTATTTCAGCATGTTTTGTTTAATTATCATCGTTTCATCCATAGCAATAGTAAGCTATAGACAAGGGGGGCGTTTACCCATGCTCATTTGGCAAAAGCGGGCGTTTAGCTGGAAAAGGTTGGGAACCACTGTTCTAAAATCACACCTACATGAAAGAACAACATTTGTGGAAACGTTGAATAAATCCAATATGTTTGAAACGGGGGTTGTTAGTACTAGATAGAACTATTGATGAAGGCGTGCGTAACGCGCAGAAATTTTTTGAAGTTTTAGAGAGAATCGTTACAGAACTTACTGGCTGAAGCCCCCTTGCCCCTGAAGAACTGTGCCTGGTATAATCACCTTTATAATGTCCATGAGATTGATTGCAAATCGTGATGCATGCACGCAAAGCGCGCCAAAATTTTTATTACATAAGATTTCCATGACAAAACCTGCATTCAGAATCTGCCACTCAAAAAGCCAGTCTTTTACCTGGTAATTTGTAAACAGCTTTCAACTTCTGCTGTTGTGATTTTCCAAAAGTTGCTATCGGAAGATATTGATAATAAGTACAACACTAAGGTAAGGTTTGAAGAGTGTGGAGCGCACGAAAAATTTTGATAGTTTGAGGAGAATTTGCCAAAAAAGGACAGTCTCGATTCGATTTTACATGAGGAAAATAACGTTCGGTATTATTCTCATTCAACGTAGTTGAAAAATATATACAAATTTGACACAGGCTCAGTCGGAAAAATGTGCTAGACTAAGATATCAGAAATTCCAACTGGTCTTTCAGATTTTCCGACTATCGTAGCTCTGAAGAACTTTAATTGGAGGTGAGACACCCCCCACCCCTCCCCCCATTCGCGACAGCCCTGCATCCAGCAAAAAACTGACTTCAAGATTTTACTGCATGTGTACAACTGCATTAATGCAACTGCCCCTTCCTATTTTCAAAACCTTTTGACCATGGCTGGTTGTGCAGGCCTGAGATCCTCTAGTGATATGCTGCGTCTTGCTTTTCCATTCATGGAGCATGCTACTGGAAAGAGTGCCTTATAGATGTAAGACCATGTCTGTGAAACAGCCTCCCACTTGAACTTCATCAACTTTCCTCAGTCTGTATTTTTAACCAGAATGCAAAAATGCATTGAGGTTTCGATGATATATGTTCTATTCCAAATAATGTCATGATGTCCCATATCTTTCAGTCACTGGTCAAATGCTATCCTAACATGTTGGAAAAATACAGTTTTGTGTTCCTATTTAATCTTGGGGAATTCTTTGGAAATTTTGCATTTTGACCTCTGGTGACCCCAGATGACAATCCTGGGAATTATTGGGAAATTTTACTTTTTGACCTCTGGTAAATCCATGTAATAATCTATGGAATTCTTGGGAAATTTTGCTTTTTGACCTCTGGTGACCCCAGATGACCTTTGACCTCCACCAAAAATGATAGGATTCATCCTCTCTCCACAACGCATCCATATATGAAGTATGAATCTATTCAAGCTTTCTACCTTGAGATATCGCGCTAACAAGGTTTTCAGTGTTTGACCCCTGATGACCCCAGATGACCTTTGATGTCCCCAAAAATAAAAAGGGTTCTTCGTCTTACCATAATGCTTCTACATACTACGTATAAAATCTATACAAGCTTCCTGCCTTGACATAAAGTGTTAACAAGGTTTTCAGTGTTTGACCTTCAGTGACCCTAGATGACCCTTCCCACCAAAAACATTAGGATTTATCTTGTTACTATAACACATCCACATACTAAGTATGAAATTTTGGACTTCCCTGTGGGTGTGGTGGGGGTGGGGGTTGTTTTTGTTTAGCAGAGTCGGGGATTAGGTGTTTGGTGTTGTATTGTATCTTGTTGTGTAAATTGTGTTTTTTCTGTTTGATGTAAATTTTGCCTGTTGGTTTGTTATCATTTCTATTTTATTATTATAGGGGTTCGCTTCCCCACAAGTTTTGTTTTTAAACTTTCTTTGGGAACTCCTCAATCAATGCTCTTACATATTTCTTATGTCATACCATATATGTTATTCGAATTTTTATGTGCATTGATCGGAATAAAGTGAATTGAATTGAACTGAATTGAATTGAAATCTATCCAAGCTTCCTAACTGGAGATATCGTGTTAACAAGGTTTTCAGTGTTTGACCTCCGGTGACCTCAGATGGCATTTGACCTCCACCAAAAACAACAGGGTTTATCATCTTACTGTAACGCAACCACATACCATGTATGAAATCTATCACAGCTGATTCCTGCCTGGAGATGTCGTGTTAACAATATTTCACTGTTTGACCCCAAGTGACCCTAGATGACCTTTGAACTCCACCAAAAACAGTAAGATTCGTCTTCTTACTATAACGTATCAACTCACCCCTTACGAAATCTATCCAAGCTTCCTTCCTTGAGATATCGTGTTAACAAGGTTTTCAGAGTTTGACCCCGGTGACCCTAGATGACCTTTGACCCCCACCAAATACAACAGGGTCTTTCTTACTATAAATTCATCAACATTCCAAGTATGAAATCTATCCAAGCTTCTTAACTTGAAATATCTTGTTAACAAGGTTTTCAGTGTTTGACCCCTGGTAACCCCATATGACCTTTGACCCCCAAGAAAAACAATAGGATTCATTTTCTTACCATAACACATCCACACACTAAGTATGAAACACATTCCCAGCTTCCCATCTGGAGATATTGTGTTAACAAAGTTTTCAGTGTTTGACCACCGGTGACCCCAGATGACCTTTGACTGCCACCAAAAACAATACGGTTCTTTCTCTCAACATGGGGCATCTATGTACTAAGTTTGAGAACTTAGAGTTTCCCTTCTTGAGCTATCATGTTAATGAACAAAGTGTCACAAACACACACATACACACATGCACGCACACACACACAAACACATGCCATCATGAATGCATTGGTTTCTCTTATCACTGAAACTGAAAAATGTGTTAAAACTTATCTTTTCTCCAAGTTTTAACTTCTGGACCTTTTCCTGTTTGTCCTTTTTAAAGCTTTTTTAGGTGTTTTGTGGTTTTATAAAGTATTTTAAAGTGTTTTAAATATTTTTGTTTGATTGTACCATTGTGACGCACTTTGATCCATGGAGAGAAGGGCGTTACCAAATTTTGGCAAATAATAATATCTGGATGACTGGTTTTATTTTTTTCCTTTAATGTGTGGACAAATCATTTTACCCAATTATGTGGTTTTTTCACCATTCAAAACTGAAACCTGCAGTTTAAATGCCAATAATACTGTTCTTGGCATTAAGCCAAACAACACATGGTAAGGTGGAAGTAACCCATTAAGTACAGTAAACTGTACTGCCAAACTTCAATTTAAAAAATGTAGGCCCATACGCTTGTCCTGTCTTGGTGCATAAAAGGTGCAACTTTCATTTATTTCACCATAAAGATCTATTTGTCTATTAAGTATGAACTTTTCATTAAACTTGCCCTTGAACAATCTTTACTGCCAGTTACTGTGGTAGCAGTGGTTTATTCATGTACTATCCCAATATCCTGTCTTTTGTTCTATGAATGGAACTTTATTACCTCAACTGTAAACAACTCAAAAAGGAGAACTTATATTCATCATTATTTGCTTTTCTTTTTTCTTTCTTTTTTTTTTTCTTTTCTTTTGCAGAAAAGCAAACTTTATGGTACATATTCTGGCAAGAACACTCATGTTTAGTCATCCATAACAAACACAACGTGAAGTCATTACCTGTGTTTTACACATGGCTGACTTTGTATATTCTGTTACATATATATTCTACTGCATATAGAGGGCAGGCTACAACATCCATCATTCCATTAACACTATACCTTTGTACAAATTCTTTCAAAGTAGCAAATAACTACCGTACTTGACATTGCTTTGAAACATACAGGTAACTAGACTTTACAATCTTTCTTTACAAACCTCGTTAGTCTTCCCTCTACTTTCTGCTTTTGTAAATAACTCTCAGAATTTGTCCTTTCAAATCTGAGTAGAATCCTGATATTCTCATTTGTCAGAAGGAGGGCAGTCAAGGGGGGGGGGGTGAAAAATTTCATGAAAGAGCAAGTAAAGCAAGAAGAGATCTTATTTCAGAGGGAAAAAATTGTCCAAAGAAGACTTTGCAGCCTATGTTCTCAACTGGTGGTCCAAGCACTATTTGCAGCCCACAACTTTCACAAAAAGTTCCCGTGAGAGATTCGGGAGCCCAAATTTCGGTATATACTTCATGTAAGCCAACCTCAAACTGAAGTGAATAGCCACCTACCAATCCTATTCACTTCAGGTTATTCAGCACATTCATCTCCCTTCAGTTGTCTATTCACCTCAGTTTGAGGTAGTCTTACATGAAGTATCTCCCCAAATTTCAACAAGAACACAAGCTAGTGAATGAAAGCTCTGGCCACTACAATAAATTAAAATAACAAATGCAGCAAACATGGCCTGGGGTCTGAAGCACTTAAGAACCCCTGCTCTGCATCTAACAGACAACTAATGAGAAACTGATCAAATGTGTCTATATCTTTTGGCAGCTACATCACATTTTGGAATAATGTGAGATATGCAACCATAAACCGATAATCTGAAAGCAGCTGACTGGAGTATGTATAGCAATTTCCAATATCATAACCACGATATGATGAACAGGGAAGAAACTTGACATTACCATGGACAAGGATTGCATTTTTTACTAGCCATTAAGTACTGACCATCATGGTCAGTAAGGTTGTACAGTTAATACAGACATTAGTGGCCAAGCAAGACTTTGTACTGGCCCAACTTTCTCAATATGTGTGCACATATAGTCTATAGCCTATCTTAAATTCAATTTGCCCACCAGCCTGTTTTTTTTTTTAATCTTCTCAACCTGACATGAAACTAACCGGCCTTGGGCCTCAGCATAATCTGACTTGACCCCTGGGTCAAATTCTTTCAACAAATTGTACTTTTACTCTTTCCTACTAGTGCTGTACTTCAAGAGCCATACTATGCTGTTTTGGGAATGGGCATCACGGTGGAGGATGGCAGTTATGGAAGGGGGGGGGGGAGCAGAGTGTACCTCTAGAAAAAGATACTATTTGACTCATCATTGCTCACAATGAACAGGACTAATATATCTGGTAATACTATATCTCACTTTGTTATGCGGTATTAGATCAAATGAGCTAAACAAATGCAAAAAATATATAAAATATTTTTTAGGGCACAACTCTTATGCATTTAATTTTGTATTAAAAACTAATCAGCATTACTGTAATACAATGTAGAGCATCAACTTATTCCCTGCTGCAATATGTCTTAATTTGCAAGATTTCACTTTGAACATGGATTTTCAGTGCAAGAAGATAAATTATCAATCACTTCTCGATCTGCACATTTTATGCTAGCCTAAATTTGGCCAATTATATGGGGGGAACCACAGCCAAATGTAGCAAATTTCCAAAGCTGTTTTGGAAAAGGTGACTTTCTACAGAGAATTTTGTTTCATTTCTAGTGCATAAGTCTTTATATTGCAATCAGCAAGGAAAAATTATCTACTGCAAAATTCAACTTGATGGATAGGCCTACTTGAATACAATAGTTCCTCATGCACTTGAGTACTGGTCTACTATGTCTTCAACATGAAGAATTTATATCCTTATATGGCTGGGCTCTCACTTTCTTGAAAACAAACACAGAACTTACGCGTAATCAATCGCCACAGGGTACGTAGTTTTCTAACAGCTTCTAACAGTGCCATAATCTCACTTCCATTACACCTTGTTACTCGTTAATCTGTTAACTGTCAAACATCCAAATTCTGTAAAGTAGTCTATCTTGTAGGCTGTGCCGAATCACTGAAAAGATTACAAGCAAATACTAAATGTGATCCACAGGACTTCAAAATGTTGTGACGCAGCAGCAGGATGTGAGACACAATGTCACATTTGATAAACGCGGCGGCTTCTTACATTTAAATGCGATCAATGGGTTGGTCAAGAAAACCTTTAAGCTATCTCATGGGTCAAGGCCCCCAACTCTTGCGGAAATTGCCGTGATAAGTCACGGAACCAATAACAGTCGATCGTGAAAGAATGTAGACCATAGCCAAGGTGAAAGAGCTCAGAAGAACCAACCCATATGGACTTATCTCCCGTATTTGTACGCAACTCTACCGGAGGTAATCGCCAAATGTCATATTTAAGCTGATACTGGGCAGTTATATTTTGGCAGGTACTGACCGTAGGCCCTCTTTGAGTGACCAACCACCTGACGCTTGAGGTTGAGGTCAGCAGTGGACAGTGGACTGGAGGTCACCTACAACCACTCTTCCTGCTGTGCAGATGTAAAACCTTGGTAAGAAATGTCAAATTTTGATAAAGGAAATTTCTGTGGACTTTAAAAATGAAAACTGATCAGAAGCAACTTCTTTTAAAAACACCTTTTGAGGTCAGGACTCTTAAAAACAATATGCATTATCTTCACATCTGGGGACTCAGATTTCTTTCCTAATCATTTTAAGTTGTATGCATGCATTCTCTGTAGATCAACCTTCAACACAACGGGCTCATAGATCGAGTTTTGAAAAATTTTTGTCTTGAGCTGCAAGAGGATATAATTCTATCCCAAATTACTTCCTATTTTATGGCTCCTAGCTAGACTAGTATTTCCTGGAAAAAGGACTTAAATATACCAAAGAGAACCACAACTATAATTTTGAAGTTAAAGTAACCTTTTATTAAAATATTTTTGTTAATTTCTGAAATACGCTGAGATGAGAAAATAATTTGAGTAATTATACCCATGGAAAAATTATCATCATTATCATGAAAAGCTTCTAGAATGTCATGAAGAAGCCAACTTTTAGGGATAATTTTACTTTTTTTTCTTTCTTTACTAAGGATTTTCAAGCATGCCTAGACATTTCAAGCTTCACATTTATTACCACATGTAAGCAGAAGGCTAAATGCAAGCTAACGCGCAGGCACATAGCCAAGGGGGTGAAGGGCCAGCTGCCCCCTCCTTGAGCGTATTTTTTGTATTTTTCTAATGATTCTTTTATGATGTTGCTTGTAACTCAAAATAAAAAATGTTTAGATGCAACTTACAAGGCCTGGGAAGTGCCATTTCCAGTGATCTGAGAGGCATTTTTGGCCAAAATTTTCTGGTACGCTTCAGCACCAAACTATATGGTTGTGCTACGCTTAGATAGTTTGCCTACAGGCTTCCCCCTCCCCTCCTTGACAAATTCCTGGCTACGTGTCTGCCAATGCATACCTCATCCCAAATTTGGTATTACCTTTTTGCTGTTATTATATCTTAAGAAATATCAAATTAATTGTATGTAAGGTTTAGACAACTTCACAGGCCCTTAAAGGGCCTGCACAGATGCCTCAACTTTATTTTGAGCATCAGTCATTTGCACATATCAGTCATTTCACACTTCTCTGTGAGTGGACGGGCTTGAATTCATGATGGTGTCGGTTTCTGATGACATAAATGCCAGAGGTCCCAGCTGAGGAAGGCCCATCAGTTTGCAGTGAACATACCATTGCCCTATCCTACCTTAAACGTTCATTTAAAGAAAGAAAACATTACAAATACAAAAATAAAAAAAATATGTCATAAATTTGAGAGGTAAATTTTGTTTTGCAGGGGGTGTAAGAGATCATCAAAATGAAGGCGACTCCAGTGGAAAGATGTGAACAACCTTTTGTATTTACACATTTGCCAATAGGTCATTGAGTAAATTAATGGACAAATTTCTTCAACAAAGGATGTAGGATGCATAGTACACAGAAACTGAATTTATAGTCCTAGACCACATTTAATAGTTTTTTCCCAATAATAGGACAAGCCCTTTTTAATAAGGAAAAGTGTGTAAAATGTCACCTTTGACCTTTGCACTATTTGTAACATTATCCTTGAGTGGTTCATCAGGACATATCAGAAATCACGATGTTACTATGTCATTTTCCCTACTATACCCACACACACTGGCTCCATTAGATTAAATTTCATCAAGATCATTGAATAATGACTATTTATATTACTTCCTGTTTACTTTCAAGCAGGGCTGCTGTGAGAAATGTACTTGCTCATCTGTTGTACACTTATCTGTCGGACATGATAAGTACCAAGTTTCTGTGGTTACATGTCACATGGGTGCCGATGCTTATCTCGTTCCAATTTTGTAAAAGTAACAATGCAAACTGGTCATATTGATATCAACGACATGAGGTCCTTGTCAGATGCTATGGTGTTAATTGCAGTTGATACTCTGAGTAGGATATGTTATTCAAAAACAATTTTGACACCATGATCTATGGAATTTCCATATTCTTATCTACAATTCAACTTAAAGGTTAACATTGGAAGAAACGCTAAAATAGAATTATAGACATGTTTGGTCACAAACTTCAATTTAAAAGTTTTGTATGCCTTTCTGAAAAAAAAATATTTATGACAAATTTCGAAGTTGACTGAGTAAGCCAAAAATAAAATTACCCTGAACAAGATATGAAAAGTAGCGGCTGTTCATCATATGGGCAAGCAAGGGGACCAATCGCTTTCAAATCAAGTTTTATACCAACTGTGAGTAAAATCTTAGCAAAGTTTAGCTTCTGTACAGAATATCAATTTCCCCCTGCCACTTCCGCCTGGAACATCCTCCACAGCTGCTATGGAAATGCTGTGTTGCTAGCATGTTTGTTGTCATCATGTATAATTATAAAAAACTGATGTACCAAACTTTTGATAGTATGTGATCGGGTTAAACTTACAAAATGGCCAGTTTATTAATGTCATCTGCAAACAGGTCTGTCCAACCAAAAAGGGGAGATTTCTACCTTTCTAAACATAAAAATTGGGAGATCAAGGAGGAAATACTCATCCAAAGTCCCCTCAACTCTCTGATGAAAAGCTAAAAAATGTTGCACATTACATCCTGCAAACCACAGATAGCAAGCTTGTCCTAAAGTAAAGTGACCATTTTCTCTATCAACATGCGCCACCCATTACCATGCCCCCCCCCCTCGAGAAAGGTCTAACAGACCGGAGGTTCACTAGGTGGGAGATATTAAATTCTAATCCCATCTCTAGTGCTCAACAATCCTAACCCATACACTAACCCTATCTAATGCTAATCCTTACCCTATAGATTTCAAAACCAGAATATTAATCCTTACACTAGCTCTAACCGTATATTTTCAGTGTAGCAGACCTTCCATCTAGTGAGCCTTCGATCTAGTAGGAGTTACTCCCTCCCCCTCCCTACCTTTATACTCTTACTCATACACTACAAACAAAAAAACAAGTCTGCCAATCCCACAAGTTCAGCTACAACTTATCGGCTAGGAGCTAGGGACTGGAGGTAGTAGTAAACTAAATATTTGTTTACAGAGGGAACACTTTAGGATGAATTAAGCATTAATTATGACCCATCTTGCAATCCCCTTGTCCATCCCTGATGCAACAATACTGAGTGCAGTATTATGGCAGAAGCATGCCATATTAAACTTCAAATCAATTCTTATCAATAAATTATCCTTTCTCAATCCTGTGTAAACCACACCAGGGATGGTGATTTCTGTTGGGACAAGGGGGGACGCTTGTTTACAGGAGAGCAACCCTCTAGCTCTGTGCACCATTCAAGGAAATAAAGGCACTGTATCTGCTGTTACATTGTGTGGAAACAAATCCTTGCAATGACACTCATCAAGTTTGTAGGTTAGGTCAGTTGCATATACACAAAAGATTGTACTTGGCACAAAAGAGTACTACGGTACCAAAGAGGTTCTACAAGGACTGGTTGATAGAACCTCCAATTACGTTTAATACCAGTACTGTTATCAGATTCCTAGAGCCCTGGACATTGGTCAAGTGCATGGGCTTCATTTAATAGTAAGTTGCTGGTGGGTACCACATACAGTATATACGAGAATATTGTAGTCATTTCTTGTTGATGCTACTTACATAGCAAATACATACATAGCCATTGTTAACTGATGCTACTTAATCAAATATTGTAGCCACTGGTAGTATGGTGCTACTGAAACAGAAAATACTGTAGCCACTAGGCATCAGTAGTATGGTGTTACTTAAGCAGCATTTGTACTGTAGCCACGTGTTGCATGATGCAGTTTCTGAAACAATTATTAGCTGTCAGTAGCATGGTGCTACTTAAGAAAAAATACTGTAGCCATCAGAAGTATGGTGTTACTTAGGCAGCAAATACTGTAGACATTTGTTGCATAATGCTACTTCTGAAACAACTACGGTAGCTGTCAGTAGCATGGTGCTACTTAAGAAGAAATACTGTAGCCATTGGTAGTACAGTGTTACTTAAGCAGCAAATACTGCAGCCATTCGTTGCATCATGCTACTTCTGAGAATTATTGCAGCTGTCAGTAGCATGGTGCTACTAAAGAAGAAATACTGTATCCAACAGATGCATGGTGTTTTTTTTTTACAAGCAGCAAATACTATAGCCACTGGTAGCATGATGCTACTTCTGAAGCAAATATTGAAGCTGGTATGTGCTAATTATGAAGCAAGTATTGTATACATTGGTTACATGCTACTACTTAGCATATTTTCATCTACAGTAGATAACAGTGTTCTCCACTAGCTGTTTTGTTAGGGTGCTGCACCCAAACAAAATTTGCAGAGGGTGCTCAGCACCTGCACAAAAAATGTACCACCCAGACAAAAAGTTGAACCACCTTGACAGAAATTATCAATTCAAAACCTTAAAACTGAGCAAACAGCCATAATTTAAGTGTGAACATGGAGTAATGATAACCAGAAATGTACTTAGTCATAAAAAAGGCCATAATTAAATTTATCATTTACTTTAGCAAACATTTATCAAAGAAAACACCCCCCCCCCCCACTCTTTGACCTTTAACCTGCAGAGCACCCGGACAAAAATTAACTCAGTGGAGAACACTGGGACAACATTGTTTCACATGAGCTCAATAACAGTAGGTTTAAGGACAAGTTAAGCCAGAAGTAAGATAAAGTGCATTGGGTGAAATGATGGTGACTTTTTACATATACAGTCTATAAAACCTTAAAAACAGTATGAGGGTAGGAAAATTGAGTATAGATGTAGAGGAAGTGGGCTTATCAGAAGTATGTCTTGGGTTCCCAAGTGGCAGTCAGAGGACCATTTGACACTCTTGTGACTCCAAATTAATAGTCGATCAACACAGAATTCTACATTTAAAATTTGGGTGACTCGTTGTACACCTTCACCAATTTCAGATCTGTGTCTTTTAATAAAGCCAAGAAAATGCAACTGTAGGACAAAAATTTTTAAATGTCTTGTCAACCTGCTGTTGGGATCATATTACTTCGACTAGTCGATCTAGTTGAAGTAAAAACTCAGTTACATGTGGCCCATGATACAAAGCACTTGAGAACATTGCTTAAAGTGGTCCTGACAAGTTTCAACAATCCCCAGGAAATACTTGTGAGTTGATTATTAGTACAAATTATCATGAAATCTTGTTTTACAGCCCCATTTACCACACTTTTCATAAAATGAGAGCATTTCTTGTAAACCCTCCCGTTTTTGGCATTCTCAAGCGCACAGTTAATAAACCATGATGTCAGAAATGGGACATCGATCCTAACGTACATGTAGCAAGACGGCACAGAAAGCAAGAGTGTACGAAAATGGCCATTGACTGTACGCATCTACGTGCACGTAGTTTAGTTGGAATCTGAACCCATGACCTGTTGATTTCATACTAACTAAGCAATATAACTCGTCACCAATTTTTGAATTTCGCTCACGAATACACTGGGCAGGGATGGAAACATGGAAAAATCGTCCCGAAATGTATTTAACCAAAAGGAAAATGGGCCACGATGAATATGAAGTAATAATACTCACCAGTGGTTGTAATTTCAACACGAGAAGAAGCACCGTAAAACTAAAAGCACAACTTCACTGTATCGTTGCGTTGTAGGCTATTAACTATACCGAGGCTTCATGCACTGTCGTCAAAAAATGTCCAGAATAACACTCCAAGTTCATTATTCGCCAAGAATGTAGGAAATTTTGTCACAAGCTTGGAATTATCCTCAAAACTGAAATTCATAGCTGTATGTAGGCCTACCAGCTTTTGCGTGACCAACGTTACTTACGCCATTTTGATTGCACAACTATGTGATAATTACCACGCCTCATAGCAGTTTTCTCCTTTTTTGATAAAAATACCAAATACTGACATGACTTACGTGAATACCTTTAGAAAAATCCACTTTCAATCCATTGCGAAAAGTTAAGCAGTTTGACAATATAAGAACAGAATATCAGTATTTTTAATCCATATTTAAGCAGCCCAAGCGTGTGCAAAGTTTGTAGGCCAGGCAGGCCTACGCACCTCATAGAACATAGACAATGTTCGAACCGATGCTCGATACGGTTCTATGGCCAAATCCTCAGCTGGCTAGACGACCGTGGCAGCTTCATTAGCTTGGAAACGTTACTGGTACGATCAGCACCGGACTCCGTCACCGGTTTTGCAGTGATTTATTTATTCTTTAGAAAAAGAAGCCTTGCTGTCAGAGAGTTTACCGAAACCACCAATGAACTGTAACGTTAGTAACACTGCAGTTGATGTGCATATCCTTACGTACGTACGTACGAACGTACAGTACAGTATACACAGTACTACGTTTCATTTCACCTGGCTAGTCACAGATTTTCAAGTGCAAGAGTACATAAAGCGTATTGGTGTGTTGTGTTATTGTGTACGTAACCTACTGTACCTACGTGAGTGCGTGCGGTCTTTCCATTGCTTCGTCGGCCAAAACAGAGTCTACCTTATAACCTCTTTTACTCAAAAATTAAGGGTTCTCTGATTTTTTCGTGACCATGGAGACATTCAGAAAAAACTTGTCAACGCAAATTTGGCATTTAAACCCAAAATGCATACGTTGAATAGGGGTGAGAACGCATGAAATGGAGAGGCAAAATCCCCACATATAGTACATATTGCTAGCATCGAGTCTCATGTGGGTTCTTTTTATGACGTCACATGACGTAATGGGTTTCAGAAATTTTTTACTTCCCTTCAATCCAGCTCAAAAAGCACCCAGTTTCTCTTAATCTTTAAGGACAGAAAAGAGTCATTTTAGAAAACGCTGATGGATGCACCTTGTAGAGGATTCTTTGTTCTATCAATATCACTTGCAATTCGCCAAAAATATTTGGCAAGAAATTCATGTCAGGACCACTTTAAGAAGCCCCTCATCATGTACAGACATGTGTGCCTTTTTATGAATTTAAATGTCTCTTACTTGGACTATGTAAAACTAACTTTGTAAAAACCATCTTTTGGAATCTCTTAACTGGATTTTAACCAGTTTTTGATCAAAATTGGTGACCAATCATTAAAGCCAATTCTGAGTAGAGGTAAGGGCTTGCAGCAAAGGATTCACTGGGGTCCCAATCCATCATAGTGCTTTTATGCCACGGAAGCTGCTTTTCCACTTCAGCACATTATTTCTGGAACTAAAATGCAAAATATGACCAAAATGTGTTTTATGTTACAAGGCTCTAGTATTAGCTATTATTGGAAAAGTTCATCTGAAAGAAATTTTTGTCAAGAATCTAACATTCAAAATTAAGCTCAGGTGACAGTACTAATGGAAATCAAACACTACCTATACTTAATAAACTTGAAAGGTTTTTGGTTTTTAATTGGCCTAATTTCAAGGAATTGTTATAAAACTTACCAAACTAGCTTTTCCTCATTTCCAGACAGAGTGGCATATTATCCAATCTGTCATGGCAGTGTTGGCACAGTTTACATTGCCTCCATAGACTGACCTTTAATGACCTCAAATTACCTGTGACCTACACCAAGAATATTTAGATCATGAATATATACTCAATAGCCTATGGGGCAGTCCCCACATACCAAGTATGACATTCACACATATTTCTCTTCTTGAAATACTGTGCTTACAAGGTTTTCAAACTTAAACCTTTGGTGACCTCAAATGCCCTTTGACCTCTGCCTATACCAAAGACAATAACAATCTTCCTCTCAATATGATAAATCTGTATGGTGTCCTTTATGATGTTTGCAGGCAAATTTAGTGTCACATACACAAATACACATTTTGAACACCAGTCAGGGACCCAATACCTCAATTTGCTCGGGTATCCCCAGTTCATGGGTGTTCATTACTTGCTTACATACCTGTTGTTCAGTCCAAAAAGATACCTAGACATGTACACTTTTTTCAGATATAAGTACACACCTACATGCAGGAATGATCACAGAATTAGGCAAGTAGTCAGTTACACCTTAAAAGTTGAGGGTACAGTATATGATACCAAAATTTCCATAATTTTAGGCAATCTTGAAAAGGGGATATCCCCAACTTTTGGGGTTATCCCCAGTTCATTGGTATGCAAGCCTGCCAATATCCCTCATCAATGCCAAAAATAATCCCACATGCACACACACACATATCTATAGACATACACACAGCATAGCCACTGCATAGATTTCTTTTGGTTAAATAAAGGTATGAAATCAATAAACATCTTGATTACACCATGTTATCACAATGTACACATGCATGTTTCACAGCTTCCAAGATGCAAAAAAAGATGTCAAAATCATTTCTACCAAATTTTTGTACAGCACAGTCAGATTTTGAGGAGTTGAAAGCTTCTTCATCTGTCGTTGGTGTAATTTTAATACCGCTACAAATACCTCCTCTTCCCTCCATTACTTTCTTTCTCCACTGTTACAGTAGACTGAATACCAGCAAGCTATCTCAACAGACCCACGTGACAGTAAAACCATTTATGGACAAAGTATATTTGAATCAAGAAACATGGACAAGATATAGTATACCCCATTAAATTGAAAATGATAGTATTTTCCTGGTAGGCAATATACAAGTTCTACTTCACTGTTAGATACTGTATACTTGATCAGTATGTTTGCATACAATACTAAAACAAAGTAACAACAAAACCACAAAGCCACTTGGAACAATTCTGAATTTTATGTTTGTTTTACATAAATGCAGTATGTAACAAAAGGTTCTGTTTTTTCTTTTTTTTTTCTTTTCCCCTTTTTTATGGGACCTCATCTGTTTATAAAGGACAAAACTATGCAACAATGGGCAAATTTGAATTTATATAAATGTATGCTATTTTAACTATGGAACTATAAATCAATCAAGTGATATTTTGGTTATAAATGTCATGAAACTCATGTGAGGTAACTCATATGTTTATCAGTGATATGTGCATTGCACTACTGGTGTTACGAAACACTACTTCAGAAAGTTTGTGGAAAACAGGGGAGGAGTAAGATTTTATGCATCTTGGTATCATGTTTCAAACTAAGGTTCAGGTAAAAGATATACATGTCCTTAAAAGCCTAATAAAAACATAATAGAGACTCACTATACCAAAACAGACTCAAAACCAGTCTTATTCTCTGGATATCCGGTCTATAGCCAGACTATCTGGCTGGTTAATGAAAATTTATCCGGTTCTGGTTCTGGCCAGATCTTTGAAGAAATCAGCCGATTTTCTTTTCAAATTCTAGCCAGAATTACGTCCATCATCAAATGATAGGGGTAGCTTCACAGATGAATTTATCACCTTTGCAAAAGATTTTCTTTTCCCTGTCCATGTATTAAACATAGCAAGAAATTGTCCCATTAAGTAGGTGTTGTTTAGGTTAGGTAGTACTGATTCATTGTGGCAAGAGCTGACAGTGACACAACACTCATATTGTAGTCTCACAGTCTTTAAATAAGCATGCTCAAAATAAGTGGGGCTACTGTAACAATGAAGACACGCTCAGAGTTAGCCTGTTTCCACTCACAGCCAGCTGGAACCAAAAATGTGGATCCAGTGCATCCCTATTCTCTATGACTGTAAGCTTTTTTACTTCCTGTCCTACCATCTTCCCATGGCCCATTCTTATGCTACGAAAACACAACTGTACTTATCATTTATTAAGTCTGATGACAAATTTGTGGAAGGTAAAGGCCGCTGTAAACAGGTGCGCAGCCAAGGGGGGAGGCGCAGCCCCCTTTGAGCATATTTTTTGTATTTTGTTAATGATTTTTTCATGATATTGCTAGTAACCCAAAATAAAATGTTTAGATGCAACTTACAACGCCTGGGAATTAGTGCCATTTCCAGTGATCTGGGATGTATTTTCTGCCAAATTTTCATGTACGCTTTGCCCCAATCTATGGTGGCCCTTCGCTTAGATACTTTGCCTACAGGCTGCCCAACTCCCCCTTGACAAATTTCTGGCTACGTGCCTGCCTTTAAATGCTACATGCAACGTTGTATTCTATAATGTCCAAATTTGGTTAGAAGAGAGTAATCTTAAGATTAAATTTTGGTAAGACAAAGTTCTTAAACAATGTCTCTCAAAAAATGCTTTCAAAAATTCATTCAACTCTTTTATTGTTGGTATAATTCAGGCGCGGATCCAGGGGGGGCCTGGGGGGCCCGGGCCCCCCCCCCACCACGAAAAAAACGAAAGGAGAAAAAAAAAGTAAAAAAAAAAGAAAAGGAGAAAGAAAAATTAAGAGCAAAAAATGAATAAAAGTGTCTAAGAACGTATTCAAAGTATATATTTCTGTAGGGGTTGGGTGCAGCTATCGCTGGATTATCTCTTTATATATATCTTTCAAAGTGGCTGGCGACGAAAGGAGCACTACAATGTTCGAAAACAGGCGAATAGCTGAGTAATGATCCTTGACTTAAGATCTAAATAAGTAAACATCGTGACATACTGACGTATGTAGTATGGGCTCGGCTAGTTACACTGAAATTTAGTAACAATTTTGTGTTAAAGAGTGAAACTTTTTGTAATCTACAGGGATTGAGAGGCAAAGTTTTCGCCATACAGACCTTGCAGAATGAACACAGAAGGAAAGCTGTCAGGTGAAGTGCTATTGTGCACAGTGACACCAGCTGTTGCAGGCAAAGTAGCGGCATGCATACCCTATTCGATTTCGAAACTGTCTGAAATGTTTTAAAATGAACTCAAAAGGCTTTTAAGCTACAGACAGTGGCGTCGGCACAGTGGGCAATGGGTGACGTGTGTCCCCCTCCCCCATCGATTCTTGAAAATTTTTAAAATGGTCCCAGAAGTAGTTTAAGCTACAGATTTCTGTGGAGGGTGTAGGGTGAGATGTATTTTTGATGACTATATTTGTTCTATCCATTTTCTTTCACAAACTGTTCTCAAACTATCATAAGTTTTGGAAATTCTTGACAAATTCCAAATTTTCACACGCTCCGTTAGCATCAAGCCTTGTGTCAGAGTTGTCCTTATTTTATCAACAGCTTTCGGTAAGCGACAGTGTCCGATGTAGGTTCTGAAATGCAGGTTCTGTCATGAACTAATATTTTATTCAAAATTTCGGCGCGCTTCGCGCGCATACAACACTGTTTACACCTGATTTTATATACCATTGACAAAGCTATGATGCAAGAAATTATTCCAATGCAACATTTTTCTAAAAAGTACATCGATCTCCTTCTCTGTAGGGCTCTCATCATTATGGGACCTTTGACTAATCTAGTCTAGCACATGATTTGAAAGACTGAAAGTACGTAATTGCCGTTGCTTATTTTCCAAACATCTTACCGCGACGTTCAATAATGACGGAAATCTTTTCTGAAACGAACTTTGCCTGTCCACCATCCCATTTTGCTATACCTAAAGAGGTGATATATCATCTCTCCTCCCATATGGATGTAAGGTTGTGAGAGTCCTGTTGGTCCCCCTTTTCAGTGTACAATTAATGCAGAGCTCCCGGGAGGCTCTATACCGAAAATTTTCGGCACGCTTCGCGCGCAATTGTTTACGCTCAGGGAGAGAGGTACGTTTTTATTGAGTGATGGATTTATTTTTATCACTTTTTACCAAAAGTCATTTGAAATCTCTCACGATTTTTGCAAAGTTTTCTCAACATTTCTTGATTTTTGCTTGATCTGCCCACTGTTAGCCTTAAATTGCTCCTTTTACTATCAATAAGGTCCCAAACGTAATTTCGCATTACTCATCAGTGGGGTTCTACCATAAGCCAATTATTCGTGTGCATAAACATGAATTTAGAGTCAGCATTGTAAGGATGTAAAACAACTGATATTCATTTTTTCACCCTCTTCTTCTCATGAGAACTGAAAACTTAGTATCGAATTCACTTTCTAATTGATAGAAACATATAAAGGGAATTGACACTGTTAGTCATAGCAATGGTTTCAAATGTAAATTCAAATTTTCGGCGGGCTTCGCGTGCAATTGTTTCAACTGACGTCCTATACCCGAATACCGTATAATGAAAATAAAACACTCATTATGGCAAAAATCATTTCAAGTTATACCTACACGGGCTCATAATGTTGGCGTGTAAGTTTTAAGATAACTTAGATTCTCCGTAACTTCTGCAGGTATAGTAACTGATACTGAGCCATACACATCAAATTCCATGCAACATGAAAAGGTATAAAATCTCACTGACATAAGAACTGGAGCCGATTTGTGTGCTCTTAAAATGCAATACTGCAAGAGCTTCCGGGGGCTTTGCCCCCTGGACCCCGCCAGGGGCCCTAACATGGGCCCCTGGACCCCACGCGAAGGGACTCGCGCTTCGCGCTCGTGGTGCACCTTCGGTGCACATGAGGTTTTCCATCTTGGGCCCCCCCTCAAAATTTCTGGATCCACGCCTGGTATAATTCATCTATATTAAAACTGTAACCAAAGTTGGTATATGTTTTCATTAGAATTTTGGGTTTGATTATCATATTAATAAAATATGGAGTAAGTCTTTCGCCCATTTTTGTAGAAATACACAAGTTAGGAAGATGATATTTGAAGATGTTTGTAAGCTCTGGTGCATGCTTTTGTACTGTGCAATCTTAACTACTACAATACTTTAGCACTTAAGGGCTTCCTGACAACTTTATCAAGAAACTGCAAAGTGTTCATAATGCTGCAGCCAGATTGGTAACTCTTACCCTAAAGTTTGGTTACATTGAAACAATTTTATTTTACTCCACTGGCTACCGTAAACATACAAAATTCAGTGATTCTGTTGATGTTTAAAGCACTTCCCCTGATTATCAGTCTTGCCCACTGTTAAGGAAAGAGAGATTGAAGTATCAACTGTGCTCCAATTCCTCATACTTTTTGATTGTATGTCCCTCATTTTTCAACTTCTTTCAGTGAAAAGCATTTTGCTGTGGCTGGACATCCAGTTCCCATTGCTTGATCTCCAACTGTTTCTCTATTTAACCTAAGATGTACCCTTTTAAGCTTTTAACATGTAGTTTTATACTTGTCTCTGTATGCTTCTGATCATTTCATGCTTTGTGTATGATCTTCATACTGTACAGTCCAACAATTTATATTTACATAGATGAGCTGCTTTACTACTTCTGATCTAAAAATAAATCTTGTCAAAGTCAATACTGTTGCGGTGTCAATGATAGGGTCAAAGCCAAATGATCGTATTGTGGGGATCGAGACAGAACTGGAAAGATTTTTCTATTTCTGCCTTTGTATACAGTAGTTTCTGGGAATTATTCAGTGGCTTCATACAAACAGGTCAGTTACAGACTATTACCAGTCACAATGCAATGAGCCATGGTAACACAAATTTACTGATGAGATGGGACGGAGTGATAAATTTCACAGAATCAGGAATACACTCTAAAAACAGTCGGTTCAAATTTGAACCGACCCGGGTGTCGGAGGGGCAACTAACCAAAATCTGTTCAGAAATTTGACAACATTTGGTTCAAAGTTAAACCAACTCAATCAATTTTGAACCAAATTTAGTCAAATATATTTGAACAGATTTTGTTTAGTTGCCCCTCCCAACCCCGGTCAGTTTAAACCGTTTTCAGAGTGTAAGCAACCATTATTCCAAACTGAATTTTTTTTTTCAAACTTTGGGCCCACCTCACCTGGGCCCTAGATCAAGTGTCAGAAGGCCTTCATTATATGGCTCAGCATTATTTGGTTACAGGTCAATAAGCAGTGAGCAAGCATAGCCAAATAACTTCTTCAAAGACTTGAGATGCCTGGGTCTTAAATTGGTTCTATGGGAAATGTCAAAAAGTAGCCCTGTAAGAGTCGATTGTTCACACTATGTGCAATTACAAATGTTGAGATTTTAATTTTTAAGTGAGGAAAGATATATATATATTTGCTCTTAATATTTCTGAAAAGTAATGCACTTTATGAATCTCCTGCATGGTTAAGTGAGAGGATGAAGGTGAGTAATACCACATAGATGTCAGAAAGGAAATTATTCCAGGGTCCACAGTTTTGAACTTCCAATTATACACCTTCAAAACTAAATACCAGGTGGAGAAATATGCCAGATATTTGAATATAATTGTCAAAAATATAACACTGACAGTACTAAATGGGAAATTATGAGTAATCTTGCAGGACATGCTACTTAAGCATGCCCTTTATAATTTGAAATTCTGTCCATCCACAAAAATGTTGGGCAACACTGTGGCTAACCAAAATACCATACTGACTTTTTGCACACAAAAGTGTCAGTTGCATGTACACTGTTGATATTTGGAGTTTCCATAAATGTTTTAACTTTTGTACCCTTCAAAATAAAAAAAAAAAAACGTCGGAGAATGTGGTGGCGGAATTGGTCATTTTCATTGTTATTTTCTTTTTAAAAGTAACTGATATGTTTTTTCAATGCTTAAAGACAGACTGTCATCACCCCAAAGTATATTTTTAGTGTATGTATATGAAAATTCTCAGTTGGTGACTGCTCTTTGATTGACATCAAAGTTTGAAAATTTGAAAGATGCAGAGTAGCTCACATTCCACACAAGGCAGAGAGAGTACTTTTATTACATTTTATAGCCTTGTATGCTCACCAGGACATGGCCTTAAGCAATAAAACAGGTTTATTCTTGCACAAGGAAGAGCCTCATACAGCTATGGGAGGAGCTAGAAGATGCATAGTTGGGAGAATTGGAACTGTCTGGTATCATGAAAATTCCCCTTTAAATTGTGTTTACGAAAGAGCTTTTACATGACAAAAGAAAGGAATTCCAAATTTTTTTCATATAATTTCATTATGGAGTATCCCTTTTCCCTACGTCTGTCCCACCACACTTTGAATGTGAAATTTGAATCTTTGAATGACCACCCCAATGATTACTCAATTTATTATTGTAATTATTTCTTATGATAACAAAATTTTGGGCTTTAGTCTATATAATTACCATGGGTAAATTCAACAAAATTGACACTGTTCAAATTTTAGAGTTGGTGAAGACATTTTTTTGGCTGCCTAATTACTATGATGCAACTGTCATGCTTCTTTGAACTCACTTCAGGATTTACAGTTTATAAGACTGTAAATATGCTGCATTTAAATAGCATAAATATTAAACTGTGTAAAATGATAAATCACACCACAGCAGCTGCGTACTACACTGATATACCACTGATAAATGGAAACATGTCAAACAATGATATACAGCCTAATTATTATCCAATTAACAAGAAAAATAGCCAAGTTTTATGCTTGAATAGATTTTAACACAAATTCATTTAATATGTTGTAATTTAAGAGGATTTATCAGAGCAATCTGATGAAATTTGTATTCACTTTCTATGTATGGTTCTTTAGATATTTCCCGTTGGAAGTTATCACATTTTCTACTTTATCATGCTTTTACAATAGACCCAGACCTGATCTCCTCTTATCAAGGAAATGTATTAATACCAGCAAACCATAACATATGCACTGAAGTTTGAAAATAGCATGTAAAAAATATGATGTAGCTATGTCTGGATGGTTCCCTAATGTGAAGTTGATACAAAATTTATCAAACAAGGTCAAGGTTACACTTGTACAGAATAGTTTCACATACAGTGTTGGGTACACATGGAACAATCTCCCTGTGAACATTGTTAGTGCACTAAAGCATTACAACACTTGAAATGAGACTTGAATAATTACTGGAAAAGCAATTCCATTCTTCAACACCATATCTAGATATTTTTCACGGGTGATGCCCCACCAGTTATAACAGATGATGAACAAGACGAACTGGCTTCACAGGAGCCAACCACCTTCTATCACACATTATGCATATATATCAACATATACATGGATCCTAATGTACATTTCATACAGCAAAAGACAGAAGTACTATTGATCTCAAGTAACATTAATCCTTGAGCCTAAGGTTTAGGATACAGGCAGCCCATGAGCCATTTTTGGCCTGCAACAAGCACTTACATGACCCACAGAATATTTGCCCAGACGAAACTTTAAAAAGATATCAAGCTATTTAGTTGAGCTCTGGCTACTATTATCAAGGAGATTAAAAATTCAATCAAATATACCCCATGGTCCAAAACAGTTGAAAATCCATCCTAAACATTTACTCCATAAGCTCTACGAGAGATTAGATCCAGATCTAGTGTAAAAGAAACCCCAGAGTGAACATGTGCAGTGATCTGCCGCTGATGTGCGGCACCAGTCAGGTCTGACCAGGATGTAGAACTACTGCCCACCACTCAGCTCAGAAAGTGTTAATTTCCAACTGGCACTAATTTCAAATTTCTGTAAGTTCTTGCTTAATTCCCATACGTGCCTTTTTCTATCCCTGCACATTTCCCATCTCTGTAACTTCCCACCAAAACACTAATCATCACTTCAGCTCAGGAATGTTATTTCCAAGAGGCACTGATTTCAGATAACAGAGAAAGGGTAAACTGGGGTAAAAACGCCCATTTTTGAGGTTTTTGGTAAATATCTCTGTACTCCTTGCAGACTTTAGGAAACAAAAGTGTGGCTTTGTGCAATACATGTCTCCTTTATAATTTGCTTATATAACATCATGGTTAAGAAATTGATAAGGAGGAATTTTCCTCAGTTTTTGACACCAATTTTGGCGGGCGTTTTTACCCGGATCTCGGGGTAAAAATGCCCACCCCTATCTTTTAAAGAAAATGACTATTTCACAGGCCTATAAAAGTAAAGAAAAGTCAAGTTACTATTTTTCTTTTATTTTTTGATGTTATTTTGAGGAATGCAACCTCAACTACCACAAACATCTTAAGCGCAGCTGGAGGACTATGAATATGAAGTCCTTTACAGTACCTGACACAAATGTATGTGAAAGTGAAACGTTAACATACAGCACAATGAGCATGGGCTTGTGCATTGCCTTGTCACTCTGGAGAGTCAACAGAGATACAACTGGCTATAAAGGCTTTGGGTCCTTGCAAATTAACAGCCATGATGACTTTGTGAATCTTTTTTTTTTTTTTTTGGCACTGCATTTTCATCTGCTACAAACAAGTGTTTGCATAGTCTTCCTCTTTGAAACCCCACTGATGTGTTGTTATCGGAATGATAGACTGCAACTTGCAATGCAAAGTGAAAAGATACTCTACTGTACTTCCTCTCTGAGTCTACTGAATGTTATTATTTTGTTCTGGCTAACTGAAATGGCACTATGGGGATGCATGTACTAGATGGTCAAATGAGTTAAAACATCATGGGACAGCATCATTTGTTCAATTTATTGTGTATTTATGTATAACTGCCACATAGTCTCCCACACAGTTATTTGCAGTGATGTTTTTAGATGAAATGATTCTGGAGTCCTTGGTGAAGCCACCTGAAGTGAAACTGAGGATCCTTCAGATATTTGTTTTGCCTTTTAGATGTTTCTTGGGTTGTATGTTTGTTTGCTTGTTTGTCTGTTTGTGGTGCATCTGTGGTCTCTAACTTGTACATGTATTGTGCATGTGACGGCACATGTATTTGCATTGCAATGAAGAGAAATTTTCTACACAGTCATCATAGTTTGATGAATGTTTAGCTGTACACAAAAAGTGCTTACAGTATGGGTTACAATTTTATAGATTTAGAAACACCTGCAAATAGTTTTATGGCACTTATTAGTTTTCAGCACATTGATTGCTAAAAATGTAATTCATTTATTGTCAGTATCTTCAGTAAAACAAAGGAGGGGGGGGGGGGGGGGGGTTAAATTATGTTTGAAGAAAGTCAGTTACATTTAAAAAGAAATTACCAAATTGTAACGAACTTGAATCTGTATAATACCTGGAGAACATTAAGTAAGAATTAAAATGTCAAATCTATGTAGTTGGTCTCTAATAGCTAATACTAATAAGTAATAATAGCTGTAGGAAGATCTATTATTGTGGTGGTTGAAGATAAATGAGGATTTATTTATAGCTTCATGTGAAGGATGTTGCTGGGCATTTTTACCCCATGGCAGTTGATTTTGTCTGGGGTAAAAACGCCCACTTAAATCTTGGGTACTAAGCATATATAAAAATAGATGTTTAAATACTGATTAAGCATACTACTGTAAGTAACCCTTCTTAACACAAATCAACTAAAAAATGATAAAAAATAAACATCCTTTACATATGGGGTAAATACGAACTGATGACGGCTAAACCTGTGACGGGAATTTTTCAAAACTTTTTTCGTCATATTTTTTTCAACAGTTCCTCAAAACCCCTGAAATATGTTAACAAAATTTTTTCTTCTATCATTACTATATATAAGCATTGTTCTCAATATAAATATGTTCCATTCTATCACACATTATGTAATTTTTTACTGGCAGAGCAAAAAAGTTTTCTGGGCGTTTTTACCCCATGGGCGTTTTTACCCCAGTTTACCCAAACCGTTGGTTCTTGCTTAATTCCCGTGTGTGCTCTTTTCCAGCCGAGCATATTTCCTTTCTCTATAAACTTCCACCAAAACACTAATCATCACTTACTTTCTTGCAGGAATTAAAAGTGTTCACCACAGTAGCCTAACTAGGAGTGAATATTAAAGTTTGATGTATGTCAGGTCTTTATATAGTATACAAATAATGAATGTTTATGAGTGCGATAGTATGAATTATATTTCATGAGTTGAAAGATTGAACGTTCTATTCAACGAGGCGAAGCGGAGTTGAATAGAATGTTAAATCTTTCAACGAATGAAATATAGTTCATACTATCGCACGAATGAAAAACATTCATTATTTGTTTTATATAACACCTTATAACTATCTACCTTGATCTAGTCGTTGGTTAAAGTTGTGTTTTGGAGGCCACGATGGTTCGTGTTTGTCCGTGTAGCGCAGCTCCATGGTTTGTCGTTTGCTCGATACGCGTTTACGTGCCTATTACGTACGATATGCAATGTACGGTCCCCAATTTGAGTCGCGGCATAGCTTGTACGTACTGCAATGATCGGTGACGTCATTGCCGTTGGTTAGTATATACTAACCAACGACCGTGGGTTAGTATATACTAACCAACGGTCGAGCACCACAATCTTGATGATAGTGCCGAATCACGCATGGCATGTGACCACCAGTCCTCCAATCAAATGTAGAGAAATTAATAAGGTGTTATATAAAAGAAAATATATCATCTTTGGAAAAGTATCCCCTGGCCCACCATATTGAATGTGTAGGACAACCTGCATCACAAATATATTTGGGCCCTTCTTATGGACCCAGGAAAAGGGCTGCCAGCATTCCAGCTATGTTGGAGAGAACTCTGCATGAGAGCACAGGTGTTTAGGATCACAAATTCTTTTTGATTTTCTTATTACCTCCAATTTCCTTTCCCAGAGTCTGATACTTTCATGTTGTGAATGCATAAGGGGAATTAGGTTTTAACAGCACTCACACAATGCAACATGTTGGTAAACTCATCTCTACCAAATTCAAGGTAAAGACAGGGCTTGAAATAAACAAAGGCCAAGAAGGACGTGACCTTCTTATTTTTGGCCATGGCCTGGGTGCCCTTCAAAATGGTGTGCTTTACAAGGCCAATTGGCCTTTGTGTCCTTCCTAACAAAATACAATGGAGTATATGCCAGATAACACAAAATCTTCTGTTTGGCCTTGATGCCCTTTGAGATGCATAAAATAATGTGCCCTAAAAGCTAACATAAATTGGTACTGCCCTCATGATTTCTTATTTCCAGCCCGGTAAATTAATAAATTGCAAAGCAAAAGGGAAAAGAGTACTTTGTTCATCAATGTTAGATGACATCAGTTTTGCTTGCTTCAAGCTCTCTTTGGTTATTCAATATGGTAAATGGCAGCTGCTTATATCTCACACATTGCTCAGAGCGAAATGAAAATTTACCAGAATTTGCTAAGTATTTTTCTCTTGTTCATTTCTTGTTCTCTTCTCTTGTTTTATCATAATTTATAGCAATTAGATGAAAGCAAAGACTAAATTATGTTAGCTCAGAAGACAGTGTAAACATATTTTGTATCTGATGAAATTGTGGCATAAGTACCTTTTAAAAAGTAGCTCTCCACTCACAAAACTCACAAGGCTACAAAGTATTTAACTTATATTACTAACCACATGAATCAGGCCTTAATGGCAAATTTCAAATGGCATGATTGCCGAATTGTCCTCCTGCAATATAATAGGAAATTTCACGAAAAACCCTTATCTCAAGATAGCTCTATAATGCCCATCTTTGACTTTAAGTTCTGTTTGTAAATGAGCTGGCTGTGTTGACCACAGACTCTAAGCAATATAGCACTTGTTGACTTTGATAAGAGATGCAATAAACTCCTCAACTTGATCAAGAACCACTGTGTCCCAGTGCAATACAACAATACATCCCCTAAATGTTAATGATGCCAAATTAGCTATGTAGGAAGCTCAAATGCTCAATGTTAGAGTATACAGCCTATTAGCAGCTGGTCATCCAGGGATGCCTAGAACTTTTCTAGCCTCAATGAAAGGTTTTGACAACTCTACCCTAACCTAAAAGTCACACTGTGCACCACATGCTATTGGCTACAACTGAATTATTTCAATACGGTATTTCGGAATGAATGCAAGTAGTGAAGGTCAAAGGTCAAATGAGGGAAATTAGCAGGAACGGACAAACCTTTTTCCACCACCACTGTGGAGCCAGAGGCTATACACAGCCAATGAGAGCCGCTACGTAGACACTCAGCTGATATGGCTGGATATGTAAACATGTACAAAAATACATGTACGTAGGCACGCGATACGCATACTGTACATACTGTACATAGTATGATTGTACCGTACAACATTGTGCAACTCGTAACCCCACTCAGGATGGTTATGTTATCGATGCAGTTTAATGAATATTGTCATTCAGCTGATAAATTAAATTCAGGCTATTGAGATTTATGGAAGTTGATGTATCTATTAATTTGATTATGTCGTGTCGATGGCCTAAAGTACTTTATGAGAAAGCGAGTCCTGCTTAAACTAGTCTCTTTCGAAAGGGCTAACTTAGCTGCTCTAACTTTATAGTGTTTGCCACACTGAAAATGCCTGAACTCAAAACTCTGTTAGTCCTAGCATTAACCTTACAACACATTTCTGTTTAGAATGGAAGAAACGTGAGTGACAATGATCACTCGAAAAAAATTTTGAAGAAAATCTATGATTTACCTTCACTAACCATGCAGGCTATCCTTGACAAAGTTCGTTCGCATTACCTGGCCCGGCCCTCACCGTCTGCAGTTCTTATATACAACAACATAACCCACATTGCGAGCTCATTCACTATTATTGTGGATGCGAGTCACTGATGTGCATGCATGTATATCTGCTGTGTAGTCTGCATGCTCTAACTGTGCATACATACCCTGTACTGGATGACCGACATACGTGCGAGTAAGAGTACCTACGCTACAGTAACTCTGCTGAAGAACTTACACATATGTCTGCTAACAATTCAAGGTATGAAAAGAAAATTTCCTGAAATGGAAAATATGTTGGATTCATTTTGGAAAATTATCCATTTTTATTATCGTTTTCAAAAAGTTTTTATATTACTAAAACTTCCTTAAACCTTTCAAAGTATTTTCAAAGCTACCGGAATCCACTGAGTTTCTTTTAACGAAAAGGAGTTTTCCATGAAAGTAGAACTATTAAACACCGCTGAAATGGTGAAAGTCTCTCATTTAACCTTATTTAAAAGGTCACTACGCCTGCGCTGTAGGTGATTCTGAAATACCGTATTGTTGTAACTTTTGAGAATCAAAAAAGCTCATTCAAAGATAAAATAATACAATACTCCTCAAATAGATGCAAATAAGTGAAATAATGAAGATTAAAAGAAACATGGAGGTACCTTCTGTGAATGTTGTCATAAATTTATAAACTGACTCTTAATTAAATGTAAATGTTTTAATGTTTTAGATGATTCATGTGTTTGGTATAGAAAATTCAAAAAGTCAAATCTAGGTACCCTTTCACCCTATTTCAGTCCAAATAAATACTGTTAACTAATATGCACCCACATGCTGAACTGATCCTGTTTATAAAAAAAAAAAAAAACCCTGTTTCAAACCTCACTTTTCTTTTGTCCTACTGAGGTATATCATGTTTTTTATTGCAACACCACAGATCTTTCCCAGTCAGGTCACAAACAATAACGCAACAATGCCTATTCCTTATAAAGGACTTTCAGACTTAGTCAATGGTTACTTTAAAATGCAAGTTTCACAGAACACCTGTTGTATGTCTGTGTGCAACTGCATGGTGCAGAGAGTAATATACATTTTATTTTAAAGTAGTTTGTGTCAATTCAGTCATCTTTATACTTTTTAGCTGTATTAAATGATATAGTTATCTAGTCCTATGCATTTGCTGCAATGGATATGAAGTAAAAGTGCTAGCAATTTTTACAGGATCAGTTCATCATGCATTGAGGTGTCCTTTGGTCCTTCTTATACCTAGTGTTAAATAAGCTGCTGTTAGGCAAATGTGTTAATTATTAAAGAAAAAACTTTGCAAATGTTTACTTAATCTCAGTCCATATCATACAAAGGTCAGACTAAAATGATTAAAATAAAGAATGCATTCAGAGCTTTGTTTCAGCTTGTCAACTTCTTTAAAATGAAAGCCCGATTCTCATCAGATCTGAAAGTTCTAGCTGTATAGGCTATAACGATAGTTCAGATCTGGACCTGCTATGAAGGTCAATGGGCCGAAGACGGGACAAATATGTCCCCAAGTTTTGTAAGTGGAGATATACCCTTTTTTCTCACCCCCCCCCCCCATATTATTTCTAGAACCTCAATAAAAATAGTAGTGGCATGTCTGCCATTCTATAGCTTACAATTGCCAGTTCAATGAAAATAGAGTAAAAGTGGAAGAAAATGCCTTGAATGGTGTTGATGCCCTTGGTGGTAATGGATAAAGTCTTGAAAAAGAGTCATGTCTGAAATTTCTGTGTCAAATCAAAAGAGGGCTGAAATAAACTAAAGCACAATTTATTTTTAAATCTACAACTGTGCAACACGAGTCATTAAATCTGACTTATCCATTAACACACAGTTTTGCTAAATTTGGCATGTGTTTCCATGTATGTATTCTGAAATTTTTTGCACCATATGTCAAACATTGAGTAACAAATTATGTTCCCTAGTCCTTTTGTCTTTCTTTTTTAAGGGTTTCTTAGCAAAAGATAACCGCTTTCTTCTCTTTTTTTTACTTCAAATGTCTTCCTGTCCAGATCATAATTAGCACATTTTTAAACAGCTGTTCTTTGGCAATGAAAGCAAGCAATATGTACAAAATTCTAATTTCCAGGAAAAATAAACCAAATTCAAATACTTTAAGTTTTTTATTAGTTTAGAAGGTTTTGTAGTTTGCTGAAATTTCTTCAGCACATCTGTTGATATTCACTCAGCTCACCACTGAAATATATAACCCTGTATTAAAGCATTTTGAAAGCTTCTGTTTTTTCTATTTCAGGACAAGCAATAAAATTTCTTTTCGATCATATAATACTCTACTTCTTTCCTAACACAACGTTATTTACATAATCTGCAAAATATTCCATGTGAACTTTGAACTCAAACAACCTCTAGCAGGTAAACAGTGCTTAAAGGGTCTAGATTATTTGCTAACTTATCTCGTTATTGAAACTGAGCTAAGCCATTAAAATAAAAATGACATTCTTAGACCTCAGCATCAGCTAAACTTGACCAAAATGACTTCTACACATGTACAGTCTATCATATATGTACATAACATTCAAAATGATTGACACTATTCACTCTGAATAACCTTTTATCTAAATTCACAAGATAGGGCTAATAGAAGACAGGTTCTTATAACTCCCTATCTTATCACCTCCTTGGTATCAAACTTATTTTGTAGATTATGTGATTTTTAGGCTTGGGTGAATCCAATAATTTGAGTTCACGCAAAGACAGCCTCAAGAGTTGCAAATCTGAATGGAGTTGCAAATCTGAATGGAGTTGTAAATTCCTACAGTGAACTGACATTCCCTGTGGGCTGGGGGTTGTAGAATATGGCCACGGTATTCCCTGCCTGTCATAAGAGGCGACTAAATGGGAGGACTTGCACCGTATTTAAACTGTAAAACACTATCTAACACATTCGTGTGGGTGTGTCGTTAAATCTTATCTAACTTACTAACTACAGTGAATTGACAAAGCAACATGTACCAAAGCAGCTATATATAAAGTAATAACAATTAATGGCTTACCAATGATATATAAATCCTACACTACAAGCTATTTCAATTGCCAGTGCTAGATAATTGTAGACATCAGCTGAAGCTAATTGAATGATCCATTAAAGAAAAACACCAAGAGTCAGTTTTGTCACAATACTGTAATAAAACTTGTGATTTTTATGCCTTTTATGGAGCATTTTGAAAATTCCTGAAGATTAGTTTAATTAGCACTTCAAAGAAAGTAGAGTCATACTTGGTTCCAGACCAGGGCTCTATTTCATAAAAGTTAGGAATATTCCTATCTTGGACTTAGGAAGAATTCATTCCTATCTTCATGCTGAAGTTGTTCCTAGGCTTAGGAATAATCTTTGGTAGATTTAGAAATGTTCTTAATTGATTTGGCAGGAAATTCACAGATAAAAACAATGTCACTTTTGATTTATCCCTAAATATTTGAAGAAAGGAATGATTTCGGACGAATCGTTCCTAAGCAGTTTAGGAACTTTAATTTTAGGAATATTCCTAACTTTTGTGAAATAGAGCCCAGGAGTCACAAATCTGATGCAGAGTCATTTAATTACCCATCCAAACAAATTTTTTTCATCCTCATCAAGTAACACTGTGCTGTCTTACACCTAAACTTTGTACCTGAAGCTACGGTACTGCATACTATAAGCCTCTGGCATGATGTTCAGTTTGAAAGGGAAAAGTTCATGTTTTGAGGGGCCAGGGACCTGTTTCATAAAGAGTTACAATTGATCTTAAGTTTGATTTGCCATGCAATCACCCTATTGAAATATCAAACATAAGATTGATCTTAACCCTTTATCAACACATTACACGTTCAGAACAGCTACAATGTTTCACAGATTTCACCCGATTTACTGAAGTCTGCCCAGATGTCACGTGACCAAATTTTTGCAACATTATCTCCTGTCTACACAGTTGAGTTGGTTGAAGGCTTGCTTTGCGGAAGCCACATTGTTCACACATGACTTAAGATACCGATTCTAGTATCGGTAATTAACAAGCTTGTGATGGACTCTTTCAACAATCAAATTCTTTTGTGGGCACTGTGGCACTCCAATAAATGGAAATGTGTTCCTCCGAAACATTCAAAACAAATACTTCGACAATTTTTGCAAGTTTACAATGCTGATAAAGAGCAGATTTAACCGTTTTGTATCTTTTGAGTCCTCTTTCAAAACAATAAGGAAAAAAAGAACAGATTCCTCTTCTTGCCTGTGGCCAGCTAGATTAACACCATGCCATGGTGAATGCGAAGCTTAATTGTAATCAAAGACAGCATTCAATGTTGTGTGAGGGAGTTGTAATCAAAATATTTACACTCGAGTGGGCCTATTAGCATATGGCAGAGTGGGCAAATAAACATATTATCTGCATGACTGGCTACAAATTCACTGAAAAAGTGTGACCAAACTGTACTCGTAATGCAGGTCCCGGGGCTCATAGTTTAGTTGTTCTCAAGTTGCCCGAGGTGGATTAACTTTGTTGCTGACAACCAAAAGTAACAGACTGGTTGTCCAAGGGACAACAATATCACATTAAAAGAGAAACAAATGATACTATGGCCAAAGTTTAAACTTTCTCTCTGAACAACTTACTTTCTTTCAGAAAACCAAAAGAGGCAGCCAAGTTGTCGCATGGACAGCCACACAATTTTCTTAGAATAAATTCCCAAGAGCACTGGCATGGCTTCAGTGACAGCATGTAACTGAACTTTGAGGAGAATAACCCCCTGTGGTAGATCCAGAGGGGTGCTGTGGGTGCACATGCACCCCAAAATTTGTTTTTAAGTTCAAAATTGATCAATTGTGCCTTAATATTCTAACTCAGACATCTCACTGTTGCTCTCCTTGTCACAGTTTTGATATATGAACTCATACAACATATTGAGAGCACCACTTTTTATCTAAGTCCTTCAGATGGATGACACTCCCCCACAATGGGTGAATCTAGTGCACCCTGCAAACAAAAATCCTGGATCCGCCCCAGACCCCCGAATGTCAAACATACACGCCCATGAATACACCAAAATGTGAAATGAAAGTAGCATAGGTATATGACGCAGCTGCACTTTAATACTGTCCCAAAGTGGCAGCCAGTGGGCATGCCAGCCTGCAATATGCAAATGACCAGGGTGGGTAGAAAAGCTACAGTAAAACGGAAACAACTATTTATAAAGTTCTGGCTTTTACAATCACTATAAAGTATAAAGAAGGGCTGTGAACATTTAGCAAAATTACTCAATGCTTAATCCCAAAATTTTGCAATTGTTTAGCAATTAATCGCAAGCACCTATGATCAACATAGAGACTTTAAACGAGCTCTTGAACATGATAAATATGTAAAATGCCTTAGTGATGTCCAGGGGACATAGTTTCCATGAGCCTCAAACACAGATCCTCATAAAAGCTCAACTTTGATGTTGTATGCATACTTGAGTGCCATTTGTATAATTACGTATTTCACTTTTTCAAAAAGAGTTAAAGTGAACATCTAATTTTCTGTAATGACTGCAAATTGTTTTATATTTCATACGGAAAAATGGGTTGTGCGATTAATTGCTGGTAGCTTTGTAATAAATGTTTATTACGCATGCAGGCCAAAAAATTCCCCTGGATGTCTCCACGGCAATTTCTGTACAAAAATGCTGTGGAGACAGCAGCTCTCCACGGCATTTTATGGGATCTCCACAGCATTTTCAAAATTCCCTCACATGGCCACAGCAAGTCGTGTTTCCACCATAAAAAGTGGTTGGGTGCTCTAATCATCATGCAGAATCCTTCTTTTGCAACTCCAGATGATGTAAATTTTTATTTACTCATTGCAAAGAATTTGATATTTAGTGAAGCCTACCACACACTGCACTGTTCAGGTTATGTTCCACAGTGCATTTCATCCGATGTTCCGTACTACTTTACAACCAATGAGATTTAGTGGGCACACGTATAAACACCCCAAACATTCAGTGAAATTAGGCCTGCAATGGTAATGCGGTCCCGCGTGTAATTTCCGAGTCATGACGGAAAGTAAAACCCCGTTAATTCGAACACATCGGGACCAAAGGTAGAACGGATAACGGAAAAATTCGGGGTGTCAAGTTTTTGCCTCAAGAACGTTACACAGGGTCCATAAGAGTGTGAACACAAGTTCACAAAATAATTCCGAAAAAGCTGGCAAAATTGTAGACAAAATCCATCAAAATATTTGGTTACCACGTTTGTGAGCGATGATATGACAAATAAATTTTTAGACATCTAAAACACAGAGATTTTATTCCCAAAGTTCAAGCCTATGCTCTTCTGAATGACCAGTGCTTTCTACACACTAAATGAGTATATGTGCTGAAGAGAATCTCTAACGATCTGGAGGGGTATCTAGAGTATAAACTGGGCATAAATTTCCAAAAATATTAGAGACACATGTGTAGGAGACTCTCAAACAGCAATTCGCAATGTTTTTGTAAGGTCTACTCACGTTATTTGTAGGTATGAAGCTCATTACGAAACTAACTTTTCAGATTTAGTGAAACTAGGACTTACGCTAGCCTAACGCTTTTTAGTGTGAGGGGATATTGGGCCTATACCGACTCATGGCTCCTAGCAAGAATTTCAAAACAAATACGTACGATTTTTTTTCCAAATTTGACAAAGAGATAACAGATTGTTTTCTATGCCCACTTGTCGGCTGTTTTAGCCATCACAACATCTTACCGTTACTTTTAAAGTCCTGTGAAACATTAGTAAATTTCTGCAAAAATTTACCTTGGATTTTGCCTTTTAAAAATTGGGATAGTGATTTGTGAATGTAGAAATTGATCGACTGGCAATGTTGAGATTGATCGACGGCAAAAAAGTGCCGCCCTTATTAGGTATAATCGGCGGCAAAACCAGCTGCTACCGCGGCTTTTGCCGTCGATGCCGTCGATTATTTTTTCCTCTGGCATGTGATCGTTTAGCAATTAATCGCTAAACGGTCACAGCCCAAAGCTGAGTGAAAGTGTTCCTCAGCTCTGGGAGGTTTGAGTGGGCTACCCGACTTGAGAGTCTCAACTCTTGGCCAGGAGTCAAGTAGGGACTCCACTTTTCTTGGAATCCCAACTCCATGTTCATTTTCAGTACTGTCAAAAGTATACACAAATCATATTTTGGAGTTAACATTTGTGTTATTTTGCAGGATTTAATGAATTACCACATGACTGGCTTTTGTTATAGTTTTAGTTTTCTCTTTAGTTGGAAAATGAGTAAAAATTTCACCAGAATGCTAAGAATATGTTCCTCTTCAACATATCAAACATAAATTTGGTCCTGGACTATTCTTTTAAAGAATCCTTTTCTGGTGCCAAGGTGCCAATGAGTAAAAAAGAATCAAGATGCTAATCATACTGTTACTAGAATTAGGACTGTATGCAAATATTGAATATCTGCATTATGTGCTACTTAAATATTACACAGAAAATATGCTCCCTGTATTGTTTTAGCTCAGCTTTAATTAGCCAGCCTACAACCCCCAATCCCCATCTACTCCCCTCCCCGGCCTCCCCTTGCCTCCAAAAGGTAAGGAATGCCTCTTTGATGTTGTAGTAGGCTACCAACAAAAGTCTTATTATTGTCAAATTATATTGTACAGCCACATCGCAAAATGGACTGCTGTTCTAACAAGTGGGGTCCCTGGTATCAGCTATTTGGTCAAAGACACAAGTGCTTAGTAGTGTGAACAAATGTACCAATAGGGACCGCAGAGAGGGGGGTGGGGCTATGGGGGCTTTAGCCTCTACACTTTTTCTGCTGTGGGCATTTGGGGCCACCTTAAACTGGGATGATAGTCTTTTATTTTCTTGAACATACTAGGCCGCTTTGATTATTATCACCCCTCCCCCCACTTCAAAATTGGCTCCGCAGTCACTGACCAACTGTCTAGAGTGTAATGACCAGGGCTGCTTTGAACATTTTTTATCCTTTACCTGCAATGCCCTTTTGTATGATGTCTTACTATTATTATTTTTCTTTCTGTGCTAATATAGGGATTCTAATAAGACTGTTTCCTGGGGCTAGTCAAAATGGAAGCTTTAAGTTTCCAGTACCCTTTTTCATAACTTGGTATTCAAAGTTACTCCAGTCATGAGGTTACATTGAACAGAGGTAAGGAAAGCATGTAGTTTTTAAGTTAACAACACATAGAGGGTTCTTTGAATGTTTATTGAGTTTAAAAAAGGAGAACAACACGTGATCATTCATGCAGGTTATAAAGTGCTTTTGTCACTGTTAGGTGCTGACCTCATGTCTTCAACCTTCTTTGTGTATCATGATATAAACATTCCTTTTTAAGCACTAGAAGTTTAACTCATAACACACCAGGGGTGGCACCAGCTGTCCCCCTCCTCCTGCCCCATGGGGAAATTTCCAGTTTTGTTAGGGAGCCTCCCTTCAAGTGAATGCAAGTGAAAAGCATTTGGATAAAGCATATCATAACATTAATATGGGTACATTTGTTAACTTTGAATATATCACATTTCATCAATTTATATTTAAGAAAGGAGAAAAACTAGACTGTTCCAATGCACTCAAGAGTTTCAAGTGCTTAAGTTTTTTGAAAATAGTTGGTAACATTTGTAATGAGGACAGAAATATCTGTCCTCATTTCTAATGTTACCACAAACCTTTCATCTAGTAACAGAATTTCAGTAAAAATGTGTTACAGTATTTGTATATTCTAGTGAATACAAGGTTTATTTTTATATATTTTCCTGATTAAATCTTTCTCAAACGAAAAATTTCCATGTCTGTCCCCTTTACGAACATTACCAAGTACACCTGCTATGCACCCAAAAAGTGAGTGCAGGTGAACAAAACTATCTTCCCACTCTCAGAGATCAGTAAAGCTGAGATTACTCAACCAAACATAGCTCCACAAAAATTTTATCTTGGAGGATGACTTTAATTTTCACTCTCTGTCTCGCTTTTTTACCCCAATAGTGTGAATATTAGACCCCTATCAATAACCATGAAAATGTTCAAATGAAATGTAGCTGGCCTAACATACATAACATACAAACTGAACTTGTTACTCACTTGGTCTCCTGCTTGAGGCTCACAGTCCAAGACATGCATTGGGTAGAAAATATAATATCCTCTTCACAATCCTCAATGATTATAACAGGTTGACCAAATCTAGGAAATAGCCAAGACAAGACTGTTCTTGTTGTAAACAGGCTTATGTATGTATGTGTTAATAACTGCCTGGAAACAGAATGTATCTGCATGCCCTTTGCATGCCTGTACAGATCTTGCACTTTGCAGTCCAAAATGAAACATGAAAATTACAAAACCTGCATCTTATAAGTATACATGTGTAGCCCAAAGGTCTTTTATTACCTTATTATGGAATACAGTAGTACACCTTAACATTTCCTACATAAAAAATAAACTTCTCAAATTGATAATAAAAAAATATAGTTTTATTATTTGTTTTATTTAAACTAAATGACATGCCAACCAGCATTTCACTTTTCTGACTCACCTACCCGTACTAACCACAGTATGGTACTGTGCATATATATATATTCTTGCACTATCCATTATCAAATTCAAGTTGCATAAATCTTAATGCACTTCACTGCAAGTGGGCGACATCTTAACAACCACTTCACAAGACTATCCAAATACCTCTTCTACTTGCCATTTAGAGCTTATTTCTACCAGAATTTCTATCAACACATTTACACTAATTACTAACATTTACACCTTATTTTCAAAAAATAAAATTAAACATACTCACTGAAATAGCATTGATCTTCTGAAGGCTGCCTTGAAAACCATATTTAGCAAGTTAGCAAGGGTAAGAACAGTCACAGATGTACACTACGAAATATAGAGGAAATCATACCAGCTTAAATTCTTATGGTGCGGCAGAAAGTGGCAAACGAAGGTCAATGACATAAACCTCTGAATGAAATTAGCTCCCACAATTAAAAATAGAATACATGTTTTTAATTATAACCAGAATCTTTCATCAGCATTTTAAAATTAACTAAGCCTAGTGAGACTTACAAGGAAGACGTGCTTCCAGCCCATTATGTTATAGGATATCATTCATAGGGTAGTGAGGTACAATGTCACATGCTTATGCAAGGAAATGTTAAAGCAGGTAGCACATATATATGGCATCACATTACAATTACAATTTATTCAGTATTCATTTAGCTTCATTGTGTTCAAAACTGTGGATAACTCTGGACAACATACGTTTTATTCCACCTTTGAGGCCTTGATTTTAAGAAAATTTTTATGGTTGTCCATTGAACAACCTGTCTGCCTTTTTTGGTTGTCCAAAAGAAAATTTAGTAGTCCACAAAGAAATTTGCAGTACACTAGAAGCAGTATGTTAACTTGTTGCATGAACTTTGGTTGTCCAATGGGCAACTAAACCACCATTTTTTAGTTGTCTGTAATAACTTTTAGTCATCCTGGGCGACCAGACAACTGTTAAAACTGAGCCCTGCCTTTGTTGCCCTTTTCTTTTTTTCTTTTTAAACTCCAGGGCTTCATCACAATATAGTGAACAAGACTGGACTAAATTAATTGTAAACATGACATGAAAGTCCTTTTAGCCCAAATTCTTGTAGAAGCTGACCACAGTAAATCAGGCTTGCATCATAACAAGGTAATAAAACTCCAGCTCTATCAGCACAATGTGCGCTCAAGCGAATAATGACTTGTGGTGCTTAATACTGTAAGTCGTTCCAGTGGCTACTAGGGCTTGGCCAGATCATATGTCCGGTTTGAGCACGGTTGTGAAGATACAACTCGCTGGACTAAAACCGCAGAATGTGAAAGTTACTGACCATCACTAATAAGACTTTCCCGGGCTGTGCGGGACTACTCGGGATTGTAGGCTTATGGGCATTTTCATGGCATGAAAATGATCAGTTGTGGAATGCTGTAAACTTGGGGCACTTTAGTCTTGCGTTTGAGTAGGCTATAGACTCTACCACCATAGACCAATAGGTTAGAGTTGGGGCTAACCCAGCATATAGTCTACTGACCTAGTATTTGGGGGATTTAGGGCTTCCCATTCTAGGGAATAGGGAACAAAGTATGCATGGGTTAGACCTAGCATTTGGTACATTAGGGGCAGTTAGACCTAACATTAGGCCACGCTTGGTCATAAGTTACGCTATGTGAGTTAGCAGTCACGCAAGCAGTAAGTATATTCACTAGAATGCGCACTATATTCACCACAGAACAGGGAGAAATTTAGTATTCAAATTTTGCATAGCAGTTTTGAAAATTTTTTCCTTCTGTAGTGTAAAATCACTGAAAACCCTATGGTTATGCACACAAAAAAGTGCTACACATTTTTGCATTTGTGTAGCAATTTGGGCAGCTTCTGTAGCAAATTGTGATGCAATACTGAATAAATTATTCCCTGCAGAACATTTAGTTCTACTCTTGGTTGAAGACTACTGGCTGTGATCATCCATGGCTACTCCTATTAAAGTAAGTACATGTAGGCCTATGCATAGCCTATATAACATAGTGGTAGCATGAGTCAAGTCCATGAAAATTACATAGTTGGATATGTGATGTAAAAAGTATTTAAAATCCAGAAAAAAGCTGCAATTTCCATCAAAGTTCATCAAGTATTGACTATTTTACAGGGTAATTTCTATTTCACACTTGTATCATGAATAAACATGAGCTAATGCTATAATGCTAATGTCTGCCTTTGTTTTTTCAACCTCCATTTCAAGGACACTTGTAGCATTGTCATCCCACGTGGGATTTATTATGAAAGTTAAAACTGTTTCCATGAAAAATATTGATATCACTTTCCAAACTGTAAACTATCTGAACATTAATTAAGAGATAATTTATATACTGTAGGGTTAACAAAAGAAATCTTAACACTGTGCAACCTTCCACATTACAGTTTTGCATATATATGCAATGAGTTACTTCAGAAACCATCAAAACTTTGAAGAGGTATATCTTGAGAACCGTAAAAGATATTGAAGTAATTCCAACAGATCTTTCAATGAGGGATATTATTCTTTCAATGCCAGTAAAAACAACTCTTTTTAGGGGCATGTCACCATAACTTTAAGGGAGCACATAAAGCAGTAATATGTGATTTTAAAAACTTATCTCTTCTTCTCATGAACATGTCTTATTTTATTCCTGAAAGTTAGAGTGAATCCTGCAGGCAAACTTTCAAGAAGCAGAGAAATTCCCACCACAAGTTTCAGATGAGTTAGGCACAAGAATGGTACTTTTGAGTCAGTCACTCAAACATTATGAAAGCCATTTGATGAATGATTCCACTATGAGAACAATCATAAAATGACAAGGGAGACAATTCACAGTGATATGGAGAAATTTACCTAATTCTTGAGGACATTTGGAGAATGTCTGAAGACACTGCAGGCTAACAGTCGATGTAAGCTATAGGCTAGTTACATTTCCTCTAAAAATGGGAGTAAATGTTTATATTTGATGAAGCATGGTGGGCCGAAAAGAAAACTAGGGCTGTGACCATTTAGCAATTTATCACTAAACGATCGCATGTGTAATAAACGTTTAGTACAAAGCTCCCAAAGTTTGAAACAGTTTAAAATAAATTTTAATGATATTGCAGCCTAGGGTATGCATCATGTATCACAGCGAAGACTTAAATACAACACACACTGGGGTAAACACATCAAACAGAGGTTATTTGATCTGTTTTTTAGGGTGTTCCATTTTCAATTGTGAATTTCACTTAATTGCCAGGAAAGAGTTCTACAGTACAACCCTTCCAAAATGACAAAACTGAGCCTAAGTGGATTTTACAATACTTGAAAATGCTTTCAAATTGTAGGACATGTAATGCATGTATCTATTGAATGATGCACCCACCCCCGGCATGGTCAGTCTAATGTGTGTCATTGACCAATAGTGTAACTCACATGTCCATCATTTTGCCAGTATTGTCAGATGTATAGTGACAAAAAGGTGAGTTATGTTACCTCAAATGTCAGTCACTTTAAAGACCAAGGGGTGAGTCATTATGGGCATTTGTTGCCCATTGTACAAAGATGTCAACCTTCAGCACTGCTTCACATGTAGAATTAAAACTTTTTTATGTCAATTTAGTGTCTCACGTGTTCGTCAAAATCACAAATTATTGGTGACTGAAGAGTGTGTCATTTTATACAAGTTGTCAGTTATGTAGTTGTGGCTAATAACTGGCCATGTCAGGGGGTAGTACCAGTGGGGTGCATCATTCAATTCAATTAGTACGTGCATAATTCTGATTACAAGTTATCCATTTAGGGGCGAGCAATTTGTGTAGGCCTAGGTGTGCCAATTTTCGAGCTCGTGTCAATTTAGACCCTTTAGTATACTTAAGCTGAGGTGTTGCCATCTTGTGATGGCGTTTCTTTTCTAGGAGATGTTTACTTACAGGCCATAGCATGCCTGTCATATATTTTGTATGTGGTGACCGACTCAAGGTCCCAACCGATTCAAGGTACACTCGATAATCACTTAAGGCTATTAGCCGGTCTCCGAGAGCTCCTTAGCATGTAGCGAGTGTCCCTTGAGTCGATTGGTGCTTTGAGTCAGTCACTGCATACAAAATGCATACTAGCATTTACTCCAATTTTTAGAAAAAACTTATACAGCCTAGGCCTAGCTTGTATTCAGTGTTACCTAAAAGTGACTTCAGACATTCTCAAGATACCAAAAATATGCCTAGGCCGAGGCCTATTTCAAATACTTCTTCAAACAGCTGTAAATGGTCTCCTGCTACTAATTTATCTGATGATTTGTTCTCATTGTGACGATATCAGAACATTAAATGTATTCTGAAATCACTCTTATGGGCTTGGTTAATGTTTGGGTGACTGACTCAAAGTAGCCTAACTGTTGTATTGTGCACTGCAGGTAACACACCCTTACCTGGAAGACTAATTAAGAGAAAGAATTTTGATAAGAATAAGGAATATTAAAGTTGGGGAGAGCAAGGCTAGTTTGCAACAGGTAAATTGCAACAGTGCAAATAACAGGACTGTCTTGAGGACAACATCATTGCTGTGCCACCTGTTTGTAGTGTGACTGGTACTTCTGCTGACAACCAGCTTAGAAGCTACATGCACATCTTCTGGAGACATGTGACAATAAATTCATCTTTTTGGACACCACGAGTAAAATTCCCTATGTTGTGTTGTTTTTTGCATCATAGTGACTATGTGTTAACTTCAGGATGTCATGATATGGCCATGGGACACCTAAGACTGCACAAATTTATCATAATCAGACCACCAAGTCACTTATTGAATTACTAAAGCAAGGCTACTTATGGGAGTGTATTGAAAGTGCATAAGGGCACATTGCAACACAGCACTTGGGGTACATTGCAACACTATGAAGCAAACTGACCTCCTGTAGCAAGCCAAAAGAAATACAGTACAGGCCTAGAGAACAAATAGACATGCTGCATACCTCTACTCGACTGCATGTAGCAATCCCATGCCCCTTTCCTTCCCCCTTTTCCCATCGCACCACCATGGCTGCAAAACTTGCAAAACTTCGCGGGTGCACATACTTTGAAAACCAAACTTTCTAGCTCACCTGGTTTACTTAATTTGGGACTAAGATGAAAATTTCTAGCTGCAACATGATTTTTGCAGACGCAATGCGTCTTTGCATTCAGCTTTTGCAGGCGTGTGCACCACCCCACCCATGTGTTGCCTAAATGTTCATGCTAAAATTGTTTAAACCTGAATTAGGCCTACTATAAAGCAACATTTGTAACTAGTTTGTTTTTGCAAAAATATATGAAAAATTCCAGTAGTGTTATCAGTCTAGCCTATGATTATCTTGCACGTTAGACTCATATTGCCACGTACCCCCAGATGTGATGCAACTTACCCCAACAAGGAGTAAACTGCAACATGAGAAATTGCTCTCATTTCAGCTCTCTCTAGCCTACTGTGATAGGTACAGTATATAGGCAATCTTATGTTATCAAGCTAGTCAGGTGCTTAGCTATTACATGCTCAAACATCAATAAACAGCTGGCATTAATATGACTGTGGGAGTGAAAAATGAAAAAAGTGTTGCAACTTGCCCTGCTCTCCCCTTTAAATGATCAGGGCCTACATGTTTCGTAAGTGCATTGGTCTATTTTCAGTGAAAGTTCCTTTATGTGAATGACTCACTGGCCTACAGTCGTACAGGGCAGGGTCCGCAATAGCCGGTATCGCATTGCAGTTTGCGATGCAATTGAAGTACATTAGCGATACAAAAACTTAAACGCCTCGCAGCCTTGCAGATTTGCGACACAAATCTGCAAATCGAGTAAAGTTATTTGTACAGGTACAGGCATTCTGACATCCACACAACGATTTGACTTGACTTCGTTTCACACCTGATGTTTACATTTCAATTCCAACCTAAATACTATCATTAAAATGGATCAATTCCCTGTATGAGTTTTTAATAATTCAATAATTCCAGAGCTGTCAATTTCCGTTTTAAACGATGTCCACTTTCAGTATCAACCTGTAATGCATTACTATGCTGATTCTATTCACCATACAAAACAATGTTTGCAATATGAACAAGCTTTTTAAATCTGTACGTCTAGATTTAGCAATCATTTTACCGATTTTTATTTTGTTCACCCAAAATTATCAATGCATGAAACTGAATGTTGAATTCGAAGTCATTAAAAGTTACCTCACAGTTTGTGGAAGTAACAGTGGGTGCTTTTCCAGGCCTGATTTTTAAGGAAATTTTCCAGTTGCCCATCGGATAACCTGAAGTTAAATTTAGGTTGTCCGAAATAGTTTTTCGTTGTCCGAATGAAAGTGACGAACAAGAGAAAAACAATTCTATTTCCTGTCTCTGCCATAGAAAACAAACATTTACTTTAAATTCTGCATTTTTCCATATTTATTAGCATGGTACAATGATGAATGGTAGTCAATACCATATTGTCTCAATGCCACTTCTTAAGGGGATTTTTATGACATACTTTCCTGCTGATGTAGGAAACTATTCAGTTACAAATAAAATCTACTCGTCCATCGGACAAGTTCAAAGAGAGAAAGTGGTTGTCCGATGCAAGTTTTACCCGTCTCGGACGATCGGACGAGTGCTAAATTTCAGCCCTGATTTTCATGTAAAACACATGTTAATTTGTGTGATACAAAAATGTGCCTTGTATTTACACAATTTCGAGCGTGGCCCCATGAGTTGTGCAAGAAAGATTGACACACTCGACTTTGTATTTGATCGTTCCTCAAATTAATTTGCGCACAGCTAGCATCAAACAGATATTTACTAGGAATATGTAGTGCGTGCATGCATTACGTACTGCTGTATGAAACTATACACGTGTGAGCCTACTACTTTCTGCTTATGTTTAGCCTCAGGTAAAACACAGTTGGATGGTGTGAAGTAGCCAATTCACTGCATTGAAAATTGAGGGCATCTAAGTATTTCTATTTTACCGTTCATTCTGTAAGAGACTTGGGCTACAACTATGGTCCAAAAAGTAAACTGAGAAAGTGTGAATCAATTTGTACAGCCCAATTATGTAGTATTAAGCAGATTTGGGCTACTACTACAAACAGGATATTAAAGGCAGTGTATTTTGTTTTGGGGGACGAATTAGCAGGTGAGAATCATGGAGTTATATGCTATGAATGAAGAGTCACCAACTTACGACAGTTTATTTTCGAAGCCTCATTTGGTCGTTAAACTGGCAAGTAAACATCATTTGACATAACATAACAGGTTAAAGGGCAAAGGAGGGCTAAGGCCCCATAAGATGCCCTGAAGTCCATACAACCTTAACTGAAAACAAAGAACCAACCAACACCAAACGAGCCCAGCACAATTAGATTCTACCACACTTATGGAAGAACTTGTCAATGTTAACCTTAAAGCTGTGCACAGATGTGGAGTTAACTACCCACTCAGGCAGACTATTCCACTCGTTAACAACTCTATGAGAAAAGCTGAACTTCCTAATGTCGAGCCTTGCAAAATTCTTAACTAGCTTCTTACAATGGCCTCGAACCCGAGAATTACATTGAACCTTTAAATAATTGCAAGAGGACAAAGGATTCCTTTCAGAGAGAAATTTGTACACCTGAAGCATGTCCCCCCTAATCCTTCTCAACTCCAGGGTGGTAAGCCCAAGATGCTTAAGTCTAACATGATAAGGTAGGTGTCTCACCTCGGGTATAAGGCGAGCGGCTCTCCTCTGAACCTGCTCTAAAAGAAGCTTGTCCTTTTCATAGAAGGGACTCCAAGCCTGGGCTGCATAGTCGAGGTGGGGTCTTACCAACTGCTTATACAGATTTAGTACAATTTCTTTACTAAAACTACTGAAATTCCTCTTGATCAATCCAAGCACCCTATTAGCCCTAGCAGCAGCAGCTGCACACTGTCTAGATGGCTTTAAATCACCTGTAATAACTACACCCAGATCCTTCTCAAAAGTCACATCACTCAGAATACTACCATTCATGTTATAATCATAGCTGAAATTTTTAGGACCAAAGTGAAGGACTTTGCACTTATCTGCATTAAAAGACATTTGCCAAGTCTGAGACCATGAAAATAACCTATCCAAGTCTTTTTGCAGTAATGAGGCATCATCCTTATCACTAACCTTCTTACAGAGCTTAGTATCATCAGCAAACTTACTAATACTAGATGTGAGAGAGCTATCAATATCATTGATGAAAATTAAGAAAAGAAGCGGGCCAAGAACAGAACCCTGTGGAACTCCACTTTCCAAGAAGAGAAATTACCATTAACAACAACTCTCTGAGATCTACCATTGAGCCATGAATTTATCCAGTCAGCACAACTGCTCTTGATGCCTAACCTATGCAGTTTAACCATAAGTCTACCTAATGGAACTTTATCAAAGGCTTTTGAAAAATCAAGGTAAATGACATCAACACTGTGACCACAGTCAAGAGATAAGGAAACATCCTCAAGAAAGCTAAGTAAATTAGTAACACAAGATCTACTCGGTAAAAAACCATGCTGTGACAGATTGAGTAACCCATTATCTAAAAGATATTTAAGTAAACAATCCTTGATTACAGATTCCATAACTTTGCACACAACACTGGTTAAACTGACCGGCCTATAATTGCAAGGCAAGCTCCGATCCCCCTTCTTGAAAATTGGAGTAACATTAGCAATCCGCCAGTCAGCAGGTACAAAGTTTGAATCCAGAAACTTCTGAAAAATAATGCAAAGAGGAACTGACAAAATCTCGGAGCATTCATGGAGAATGGCAGGATGGATCCCATCAGGCCCAGGGGCCTTACTAGCTTTGAAACTCTTCAACTTATTACAAACCAACTCTTCAGAGTAGACAACATCACTAATTAGAGAAGAATTATCAGAATCCGTACAAGTCCCCAAAACAGATGATTCCTTGGTAAAAACAGATACGAAATAATCATTTAACAAATTAGCCATATCCTGATGATCAGTGACTAGTGTGCCTTCATTACCTTGGAGAGGCCCAACACCCTCCTTAACCTTCTGCTTAGACCTGACATAGGCATGAAAAGATTTTGGATTTACCTTAACCTCCTTGGCCTATTGCTTTTCAAACTTAGCTTTAGTGTCAATAACCAAATTTTTAACTAAGAGTTCCTGCTTCTTGTAGACTGCAAGGTCATCAGAATTCTTACTGACCCTATATCGACGCCAGCACTTACGTTTCTTCCTGGCTGCTCTAAGTACCTCTCTAGACATCCAGATTGGCCTATTTTTAACCACAGCTTTCTTGAGTGGGATACACAACTTTGTAGTGTCAGTAACTATATTACGAAAGACACTCCATGCTTCAGCAGGACCTAAGTGAGACAAACATGCAACCCAATCTATGGTAAGAAGCTCTTTAGCATGAGTAAAGTTAGCCTTGCTGAAATCTAAAACAGTTTTGTCACTACCTTGAAGTTTGCTGAAACAAAGTAACTCAAAACTTATGAGGTCATGGTCACTAGATCCTATCTTACCACCACTAGCTACATTTCTAACCATGTTTTCATCAGTACTTAGTACCAAATCCAGACAATTGTCCTCACGAGTGGGAAACAGAACATGCTGGGTAAAGAAACCATCAGACACTGCCTCGAGAAAATCCCTCCCATGTGACCCACTAGTACATGAATGCCAATCAATATCAGGAAAGTTGAAATCCCCAAACACAACTGCCCTTTTCGAAGACACTATCCTAAAACTTTCGAACAAACTCTGATTATTATCAGCACAAGAATTTGGTGAACGATAAATAATACCAACAACTAAAGGAGTGCAAGACTCATTGCCAAAACTAATTTCACACCACAAGCAGTTAGAAAATCCTGAAGAAAACTTGTTGGTGACATCAACACAATTTATGCTGTCCTTAACATACAGTAAAACCCCTCCACCCCTACCACAGACAGTATCAGCCCTATCCTGCCTGAAAATTTTGTACCCAGGAACCTGAATTTCAGAGTTGCTGATATCACTATGGAGCCAAGTTTCAGTAACCCCAACTATGTCTGGATTGTCTATGGAAATATGAGCAAGGAACTCACTGAACTTATTGAAAAGGCTGCGAACATTGGAAAACATGACCTTCATTCCACAAACTGCCCTATTTACATGTTTCCCCTTGTTACTAACACAATCACTCTGAGCACAATAAAACTCAGAAGCCCCCACATTCTTGGCTGACCTCACTCCTGACTCTAGTTTGACACCTGCGAATCAACAGCCCTAGAAACCAGCCTACCCAGCTCATTAGCCCCTATGCTCGACAAGTGCAACCCATCTTTAGCAAAAAGATCCCTCCTATTTACAAAACCAGCCCAGGTATCAACAAAGAGAAAACCCTCAAGAGCACACTCGTTTTTAACCACTTATTAAATCCCAAAATTTTGCCCCAAGAGACCTTCCTATCAAACCTAGTGAGAATACCACAAACAACCCCTTTCGAACGTGTCGACTTTAGCCTACAAATCAGTTCCTTATACTTTGACCTAAGTGAAATTTCATTGTCCCGACTGAGATTATTAGTGCCCACTTGCACAGCTACAACTTCCTCGTCCCCAACAATTTTGCCAACTCTGGCCGAGATGTCCTCAATTCTAGCACCCGGGAGACAAATCCTTACCCTGTTCCTTCGGTCCCTCTTGCAAAATTCCCTATCAGTATACCGAGTAATGGAGTCCCCTACAAACAGTACCTTACCCTTCATTTCAATGAAAAGATATCAAAGCAAAACACGGGATAGAAAAAATGCTAACATTTTCTCGTAATTTTAAAGCGGGTAATCCATTTAATTGTTTGGTTGAATTCGGCACTGTGTAAATGGCCGATGGTTCATTTAACCCTTTAAACATTCAAAACAAGTTGCATTAAATTACGAGAATAGGTTTACTGAAATCAACATATATTTTTTTAAACTGACATGGATTACCTTTTTGCCAACAGCAAATCTGCTACATGCAAAATTTGTAAACTGCTATGCAAAATAAAAAAAGTATAGGCTAGCAGTTTTGCTATGCAAAACAAATTAAATCCTTAAGGCGGACCCTGGTACAGGGGCCTAGCCAGTATGTAGCACTATAGGCCCGGGCCTACACTTATTTTGCCAGTTATCTTTTCTTATACACCCATAGGCTAGTTCAAATCCATAAGCTTGCTGGACGAGTTTAAGAGTCTAGACAGGAAAAATTATTGAAATGAACGTAGCAGGAATATGGTTAAATTAGGTGACTTACTCTTTGATAGGCTAAGTGTCCTTCAAAGCGGGGCTGCACTGTAGGCCTATATACATATATTTCATATTTTTGTGCCTACAACTTTTTAAATCCTGGCTACGCCCCTGTCGTATACGCCTAGTTACCACGCCTGTGGTTACCACCATGATGCTACACTGAGATCTAGGCCGCGGTTAGGCCTAGGCTACCTAACTTTATAGGCCTATTAAACATAGGCCTAACGGCCTAAGCGTTAACGTTAGTGAGATCAGGCGGCCACAGTACACAGGTCACCCTCTTGAGTCTTGCGTAACCGACTGAGGTGTTTACCATCAGGCCCTGTTTTGGTCATGTTTCTTGCACAGTGTGGCTAAGTAGTCTAGCTGCATGCTGGTTTTGCTTGGGTAAATCAAAAGAAAATATTTCACTTGCCTTCCCAACGCGAATCATCATACGGCACCCTCTCGGTCAAGTTCGCCAGGCATGTTGTTTACAAGGTGGGCTATGATGTGCGCATTGCTTGACAAAGATGTACACGATAATTATACAGTAATATCTAGATATTTATAGCGTGTTCGATTTGCCTTCCTGGCAACTCGAGCTTCCGTCTTGTTGTCATGATGGACATGATTATGAGCAGTTGGGTGCGATAAACGAACGCTTTACCACAATTAACTTAGGCCAATATCGGAGAAGTGTCAACGAATTATCTACAATCATAGCTAGTAATATTTATAGAACCCGTCCCGAAAATTCCAAAGGGGACGGGGACATCCTCCACTTAGACCCCTACCCCAGGCCGGCGATCGCACAACATACTGCATGCCGCCCCCGCCGCCCCGTCCCCCCCCCCCTCCTTGAGTGAAATCCTGGATACGCCACTGCATCTAGTGGCAAATTTTCGATGACTCACGTGACTTACCATAATTTCTTTACCAACCACTTTCACAAGTCTCTCATTACCCAGATCTATTTTGCATGGGGTTCCAGAAACTGGTGAGTGTGTGCTTTTGTTTAGCTGCAATGTTTTGCAAAGGACGATGGGATACTTCCCAAGTAACCGGCTCGAGGCGTCAAAACTTTACAGTTTCATGATAGCAGCTTAGACTTAAATCATTGCTAAATGCACCCAGGAGATCATGGTCGTCAGGGAAAAGACCAAATGCAAACACGTTACCTCGCGGCAAGGTTACCCTGACTAGGATCATGGGTGCAATTAGTCTGGTTATCGCGGTTGGTAAAGGAGGGAAGAAGGGTACTTATTCTTAGCATTCTGGTGAAATTTGCATCGAAATCCAAAGTTTGGTTCGCACGATATTAGCATTTAAAGTTGTTAAAGTCGGTATGACACGGCCAAAGTAAGTTTCTCAGTAAATATTCTTTGGGCACATCTTGAAATAAAGCGAATGTTTTTCTGTCTAAACTACGTCCATATACTGACCGGAATACGACCTTGTGAATTCTCAAAACAGGCCAAACTCAGTCCATCTGAAATAGGAGAGGGAAAAATAACAAAGTGAGCGCGTCTCGAGACGTGACGTCATTGACGGCATGGTCATGTTCTGTGCATGACCAGTCTTAAGCTAGCACAGGATTCGCCCAGGATTCAGCACAGGATTCATTATAACCAGTTATAAATTAAAGGCGCCATCGCTTTGGCGGTATGATTCCTCTGTTGTACCGGGGGCGCTACTTTCTTTTAGGGTTCAACTACCTTTCATCACCGTAAGTAATATCCATTAAAACCAATCTGCTTAATTATGGGAAAAGTAGCCAAAAGACAAGGGTCACGCTTTCATAGACGCTGGTCATCAAACATACCCCACTGAGTCAAGTGCCTGAGTAAGCCAATGAGCGCAGGCTATTTAGTTCGCTTCTGCCCACATCTGAAAAGGACGTCCCCTGTAAATAGATGAACGATCCCTGTCGTCATCGTGAACGACCCCGGTCTTTAGCAAGCAGACAGGGAGGGAGGAAATGACACGGCCCCTAAACCATGAAGTGTCACACCACACACAGAGGCCTCGTGACGGCATATGCTATCTACCCACTACTAGAGATAAGAATTGGAATTGACTATATAGGGTCACTCACAAACCATATTAATGTTATTACTGACTATTTTAATCAAAATTCCATGCATCACGAAGGGATTGGGGTGTCTGTGGCTATCATCTTTACTTGTAAATCAACTTTGTGACAATATCTTTGTGGCGATTCTCGCAAATGCAACCAAATAAATGATGTTTCATATAATTTTCTACATTTTCGGCACTTAATTTAGTTGATGGAAGAGTAAAACCAAAACGTCATATCCTTTTCATCAAGTGCTAGCCAATCAGTGTGCTTTTCTGCTTGTTTGTTACTTTGTTGGTGTACCATTGTTTACAAACATAAAGGTCTAACGTCAGGGGCAACATTTTGTATAAGTTTCCATTCAGTTGTGTCAGTACGAGTAATAATCCTTTGGGGCCCTATTGTTGGTGTTACAGTAGCCACATTTCCTTTCAATGCAGCTAGTTCATGCAGATTCAGAACATCGTTAAAGCTTTCTGGGGATTTTCATTAAGGGTCGTGTACCTTCGGGGTTGTTAGTCCGCTTTTGGGAGTGGTTTCAGATCTTAGCCTGCAATGAAGACTTTTCTTAAAAGTTGTAGAAGTACTGTACTAGTCATCACCAATATAACGTTAGGCATTGGCTTTTGCTCTGTTGACAAAAGATACATGCCCAGACTGGTAGCCAAGGTGCCAGTGCAAGGTGGGGTGTGGGGGGGGGGTACTGGGATTCAAGCACCCTCCTGTGGCTCATAGTGATAAAGGGATAGAGCCTACAAATTACTACGAGGTTTTATTTTGTTCCCCACCTAGCCATTGTCCGTCTATCAAACCCACCAAGATTACTGTGGAAGGTCCTTGGACCATATGCCAATACAAAGAGCTTTTCAATCCATATGTGTCACTTGAGTTAATGGGGTGGTGTGATATGAAAAACCCTCCACTGCAACATTTTGTCGGCACTCTTTTACAAGCTATCTAGGCTTCCAACTTGTACTAGCATTCTAGCACTGTGTACTTTATATACAAAGTCGAACGTTGCTGTCGTATCTGTAGACAGCTCCCTGTTGCAATTCAGTGAGTTAAAAAGCTTCGCCAGTCTCGGTTGCTAGGCAACGAACTGTTTCTTCATCAGTTGTTGTTTGAGGTCTTTGATGGAATGAAGAAAAGAAAGAGAAAGTTTATAAGGTTCCCATTGAAAGGAGATCCACACATGATTGCGCATGAAAGAAAACCCCTATTTAGCTATTTTTTTGTCTGAGGTGTCGTGGTCCACTGTTGCAGAGTTCCTACCTGAGACCTGGTTAAGTGTTTCGTAAGTCCCCAGCTCTGGGTTTAGCACTATTTTGGAAGACTACCAACTTCTTCGCCCCTTTCTTTCCAATTCTAGGCACAATACTTACCTTATTGATTTGACAATCTGGTGTGTTAAAGGTTAGGTCACCCCACATGTATGCCAAACCCATAGATAAGGGCATTCAGGGGAAATGTTTTCCCCCTAGAAAAGTAAAAAATATGAATTTTGTATATAGTGACCCTCCCCATAATCATGATTCGCACCTGTACCTGTCTGACTACAGCTAGGCCTGATGTGTGCAGTTTCCCCCGTGTGCGCCCCAGATGTGGTGCCAGCGGGGGAAATAGCATGCCCCCCGTCGGGGAAGGCTGGCCCCCCGTCGGGGAATTTTCCACTTTCGTCGGGGAGCTTAATCCGTACACGATATAATATGTAACCCCAATGACCTTCAGTCGCCCCGCTTGATTTTGCTCATAGGAAGTGAAGATTCTTCAATGAAGACCCCAAATTTTCCACTTTTCCTTGGAAAAAAGCCAATTTTTTCAAAAAATTTTTCACTAACACCCCAAATTTTCAAATTTTGCAAAAAAGGTCGAATTTTTCGGCGCTCTTGGCGCACCGACAATTTTACGTTTGTAGTCCTTTTGGCAACTCATCACCTTTGTAGGGTCATGGAGTTCCTGGCCCCGTCGGGGAGCTTGGCCCCCTGTCGGGCTTATCCTGGCGCCACCCCTGGTGCGCCATTCCCCCATCCCCCTACTACCACCCCGATGACCTTCTCATAAGGGATGATCTACATTGTTATAACTCCAGTTGAGTAGATTGTCCCCTCTATCCTAAGGAATAAATTACCCAGACTTAAAATGAGATCTGGAGAAACTCATTCCTCCCATAATTTATGCCCAAGTGAAGACGTCACTTAACTGAAAGCCTTCACGTAAGATTTGGGAAAACCTAAATCGTCACATCCTTCATTTCATTTTACCGACATGTTATCATTCAGTGGCGGATCCAGGATTTGGCAAAAGGGGGGCCCAGGTCATAGTGGTTTGTATAAAAGTCCGATCTGGGGGAGGGGTCTAAGGAGAGTGGGTGTCCCCCGGGGGCAGTGCCAGGGTATTTTGATAGGGGACAAAGCATGTGATGAGTAATCGCCGTCCTGGGGGAGGGGTCTAAGGGGAGGGGTGTCCCCTCCCCTGTGAGAAATTTTTGTTAATTTAAGGTTGCTCGGATGCAAAATGGTGATGTCTGTGGTGTATTTTTTGAACTGATCTTATATGGCTGGAAAGCGTTCATAATTCAGTGAATTTTAATTTTTGGTTGGGTGAAAGATGCTTTCTGGGGAGGGGTCTAAGGGGAGGAAGGGGATGTCCCCCTCCCCTTTGAGAAATCTTTGTTAATTTAAGGTTGCTCAGATGCAATATGGTGATGTCTGTGGTGTACTTTTTGAACTGATCTTATATGGCTGGAAAGCGTTCATAATTCAGTGAATTTTAATTTTTGGTTGGGTGAAAGATGCTTTTTTGGGAGGGGTCTAAGGGGAAGGGAAGGGGTGTCCCCCTCCCCTTTGAGAAATTTCTGTTAATTTAAGGTTGCTCAGATGCAAAATGGTGATGTCTGTGGTGTATTTTTTGAACGGATCATATATCGCTGGAAAGCGTCCATAATTCAGTGATTTTAATTTTTGGTTGGGTGAAAGATGCTTTTCTGGGGAGGGGTCTAAGGGGAAGGGAAGGGGTGTCCCCTCCCCTTTGAGAAATTTTTGTTAATTTAAGATTGCTTAGATGCAAAATGGTGATGCCTTTAGTATATTTTTGAACTGATCATATGTCGCTGGAAAATGTTCATAATTTAGTGAACTTTAAATTTTACCCTTAATTCACAGTGCATTTCATTAAAATAAATTACAAGGCTTAAATAAGGCACTACAGGGTAATATTGCAGCAAGTTATAGTTAAAAGCCTGATGTTGTCGAAAATATTCCTCTAAATATTAAAGAATTCTGAAATTCCCTTGAAAGTAGAAGCAGCGCTCCCAATGCTGTGGGCCTAGCACTGTATATGTAACAGGTGGGGATTAATTTTCCTTCTTTTTTTCTAATCATGAGTCAAATTGACAGGCAAAATCTGTGATTGTCTATCCTGGATCCTGTGACTTTGGTGTATTATGTTGATTATTGTGTTTATTGTTTGCCCTTGATTATTGTGTTTATTGATTGCCCTCTCCTTTGTTATTAGCTCAACACGTTGAGCTATCATCATGGCAATACATCTGTCTGTCTGTCTGTCTGTCTGTCTGTCTGTCTGTCTGTCTGTCTGTCTGTCTGTCTGTTAACATTGGTTAAAAGGCAAGAGCTTGATAAATGTGTTAGCAGGAAGTAGGACAAAGGTCATTCGGGGTTGTGAGAGGTCAAAGAGTGAATAAATCATGCAAAAGCCTTTAACTCCTTGTGGTTACATTGGAATCTTTTCAAATTTGACAGGAGTATTAAGTCATTGATATCAGAACTTTTTTTATAATTACCAAGGAAGTTTTCTAAGTCATTAAAAATGGGAAATTAACAAAAGGAGGTCAAACAGTGTAATCACTAAAAACAGTCAACTCCTAGGGGTTATATCTGAATGAACTCAAATTTGGCAAGAGTGTTAGGAGATAATGGGTCATCAAATTTTTACCCTTGAAGTAGGTTGCTGGCCTGGGGGAGGATCTATGGGGAGGGGCACCCCTTCCCCTTTGGAATTTTTGAAAATTAGGTGTCCTTATATGCAATCTGACTCCACATATGCTACTTTTAAAGTAAAATTTGTGTTAAAACATTTACACATATTAGGTCATGAGGCTAGAATTCAGTAGGAGGATTTAGCCATCAGGCAACATAAGACGTCTATATTTTTCACCCGGGAAAAGGCCTTTTCTCGGGGAACTTTGGCTAAACGAGCCTATTGGATTCTAGCGACATGTACTAAAAAAATCGGCATCAGTGAGGGCGCATGGCCTCCTAAAACGTACACCACTGATAATCAAAATATAAGTTTAACCATTAAAAACACACTGGTGAATTAATACCAAATATATAGGTGCGGGTGCAATTGATTTCAGAACTTTTTTTAATTACAAAGGAAGTTTTTTAGGTTATTGAAAATCGGAAATTAATAATTGACTTCAAATTAAACTTATAAATAATTTTAACTAATCTGGGTATTTGGGTTAATTACATTTCCTGCCAAGTTATTTCTCAAAAATGTCTGATTTCCTGAAAAATATCCCGAACTCAATGTGAATTCCCGAAATTAACCGTTTTGGGGAAATTTCCTTAAAAGTTGAAATACTGACTTTTTATAACATTAGTATTGACCTTGATTGATGTGTTATTGATGGCTTTTTCTTGTAAAATAATCAGATTATTGTATTATAGACTATGATTTGGTCACGATTGTGTTTTCATGACATCAGATAAGCATACAACCAGGCTTTACTTTAAGTCTGTACATATCTATTTTATATGTATTGAACACTCGCACGATTTTTTTGGGGGGGGCCCAAAATGACATTCCCCCCCCACAGAAAATATTGAAGGGGCCATGGCCCCCGACTCCCGAGTTCCTAGGCCACTGATTCTTGAAATGTATGCTGCCTTCACTCTAAAATAAGTTTTAAACTTGTCAGCAATGGGTGAATCACGGCCAGCCACAGCTTTTGGCACAGACAATTACGTTTCCTTTTTTTTCTAATTAGCAGGCAAAATCTGTCATTGTCTGTCCTGCCTGTGATTTTGGTGTGTTACGTTGACTATTGTGTTTATTGATTGCCCTCTCCTTTGTTACTTGTCCTGATGTCTTCGGCATCAATATGTTCCCACTTGAGTACAAGCAGGAGATCCGATCCGGATCTGATCCAGAGCAGGGGATCAGTTTCTAAGTGCACCAACTACCTCATTAATATAATTTGCATCCAGAATTCACAGATATTGCAATTAGCGACCTTTTTGTAATTATGTGCAGATAACAAAAGGTGCAACATTGGGATAAAAATTGGTATTTACTTTGGTATGCATCATGAATACTGTAATAATTGATGAGGTAATGATGGCCTACAATTCTGCAGTTTAATTCTTGAAAGGCACGTTACCCAGGCCTCACTCTGACATAATTTCTAAACTTGTCAGCATCAGTAATCAGTGGTGAGAATTGCCCAGGCACAGTTAGTAGCAAAGACAATGAATTTTCGTTCTTTTCCTTTCTTTTTTTTTTCTAGTCAAATTAAAAGGGAAAATCTGTGATTGCCTGTCCTGGATCCTGTGATTTTGGTGTGTTATATTGATTATTGTGTTTATTGATTGTACTCTCCTTTCTTATTTGTCCTGATGTCTTTGGCATCACATTTTCTTCAAACTGAGTAATGGAAGTTACATAACCTGTCCTTAAGAGCTTAACTTGTGTCGAATGGTCTTGCATCTGGAGAGTTAGGGGCAGGAGCTTAGGACCCTCATGTCTTCCTCTTTCCAGTCCCCACTGACTTCGCGTACAGCAGTTCTTTGTTGTTGGTTATAACATTGATTTGGAGCCAGGAGGAGGGGGGATTGGGACCCTCCTGCCTTCTTCTTCCATGCTATGATCATTATAATTAAATTTTGTTTTTGGTCTTCAGGAGAGTGGAGAAGAGACCGGCCCTCCTACATGTGTGGTTAATGACCTTATGTTCATTTTTTAGTGTAATATCCACAGTTCAAGTTGTCTTTTCAGGATGTAATAATAAAAACAGCTCACCATTCCTTCCCCCTCCATCCCCACCCCACTGGAAGGAGTATCTGGTGTGCCTGCATGTAATCAAGTGTAATGGCAATGAGCACCATATCACCCAAACCAGACACAACCACTGTCCAATGCAGTATTCCCCTCTTTGTGTAGTATATGGTCTTTGCCATCTTGTCAGTCATATATATCACATGAATCATGATGAGTGGGCAGGTTTGTGAAAGTCTACTCACCAAATATAGTGTGTACAAGTAAGGTGTAAGAATTGGTCATGGACACCACATATTCAATCATGGAAAGTCATCAAACTTCATTTCCAGATTTCTGTAAAAGCACTGATTAAACAGATTGGTGAAACTTACTTATGTCTTTGTGTCTTTCTTGTTTATGCATCTAGCTTAAGTGGTCTTTAATTAAATCATAATGAGCATTACAAGACTAATTTCATTTGGGGAGGCTTAAATCTTTTGCCTGAAATTGTAAGCACATGTATATGCCAGGAAAATGACACATATATACTCTAAAATACCACATCAGTGAGGGTCTGCTACCAGGGTAGCCCTAGCTGGTATGTCTGTGATCCCATTTATGATGGACAGTAGCCTACAAATCTACTGGTTTGTTTCTTGATAGGAATTTTTACCTGGTTTTAACTGGTTTTGTCAGGTACCTGTTAAAACCCGACAGAAATACCTGTTCACTCAGACTGGAATTTTCTCATGGGCGAGGTCGATATTGGCCCTGCATGTACAGCATGAATAACTTTCCAATGAAAATTCCCGGATCCGCCACTGCTACAGTATCTATGATTTCATCCAGTTGCTATCAAAGTGGTCTGCAAAAAGTAATGACGCTACGGGGGCATTTCCTCATCCATATTGTCCATCTCGGTGATTTCCCCAACTAAATTTGTTACGTAAAAATGAAGGCTAATCGTTTATTTAAGAAAAAGCCTCCAATGCAATGTATTAGACTCTGGTCATCTAAACTGTCTTGAAAATGCAATATTCCTCGGCGCGCTTCCCGCGTATCAGTTGTTGATCAGTAACTGTATTTTATTACTTCTTTCTTCTGGTCAGCTTGAACAGATTACTTTTCCAAAACCCCATGCAACACGTTCTTCTATCGTCCACCCTCCCTACACGAACTAAAAACCCTCGCATCATCACATAGTCACATACGGTGGCTCAATAGGGACATACAAAGGGAAAAAAAGCTCCCTGAAAAGTCGAAATTTTGGCTTTTAAAGTCAAAATTTTGACTTTTAATCTCGAAATTTTGACATTCAAAGTCAAAATTTTGACTTTTAAAGTCGAAATTTTGACTTTTAATCTCGAAATTTTGACTTTCAAAGTCAAAATCTTGACTTTTAATCTCGAAATTTTGACTTTTAAAGTCGAAATTTTGACTTTTAAAGTCGAAATTTTGACTTTTAAAGAAGAAATTTTGACTTTTAAAGTCGAAATTTTGACTTTTAATCTCGAAATTTTTACTTTCAAAGTCAAAATTTTGACTTTTAAAGTCGAAATTTTGACTTTTAAAGTCGAAATTTTGACTTTTAATCTCGAAATTTTGACTTTCAAAGTCCAAATTTTGACTTTCAAAGTCAAAATTTTGACTTTTAATCTCGAAATTTTGACTTTATATCGGCGCATTACAGGTGGAACTAGAATTTTAGTTTTACATCTTAATATAGACAAGAACAAAATAATATCAATAGAAAGCTTCATTTATCGCACCAGTTTATTGCATGAAGTCAATTAATTTTGATTTGGACGGAGGTTTTCCTGCGTATACCGTATTATATTATTACGGACCGTGCGCAAAGCCACTATATACCAGCCCAGTGTTTCCACTCTTCCCGAAATTACCCGAAATTCGGGAAATCTGGGTGCTCTTCGGGAAATTTTCGGGAAGGGGGATAATTTCGAGAAATTTCGGGAAATTTGGAAATAACTTATGGCGTATGGAAATGGCGTATGGCTTGACAGGGTGAAATCCTGGATCAGCCATTAAAGTAGCATATAATAAGCGTTATTGAAAAAGACAGTCAGCTTTTTGAATCTATGAGCCCTACTTAACTCACCTATATTATTTATTGATTTGTAATTTGTAATTTTTGTGCTTAGTTTGAACTAAGAATACTTCTAAAAATAGAAATAATTTTACACAAATCTCCCCACAATTTGTATAACATGACACCACTTTGCGTCTGTACATACTTATACCCAAAATGCTCCAAGGGGAAGGGTAAACATGCCTTTAAACCCCAACCCAGCCCGGATGTTACCAATTCTTTGTCCTCGCATCAAACTAGCAAGTCTTACGTGGATGGTGTGGGGGTGGGGGGGGGGGGGATACCAGTGCTGCAGTATATGGGCACGCATCACTCACTGTACCTGGAAATAACTTTTCTTTGGCAATTGACTGCTGAAATCGGGAAGAAAGGGTGAATAACAGTTTTCATTGGTAGTCAGTAAGACCGTAATTTATGAAGGGACGGCGTCGGAGGCTTTGTTGAAGGGTAGTTGATATTTGCAATATACATAAAACAGTACAGTAATCACTCTTGGGAAAATATGCCCTATTCTCTCCGCATGTGAATGAAGCCACTACTGGTCCTTAGTCCACTTTAAGGGCACTAGTCTCTCCGGCTGATCTTTCCTGTCAATGTCTCCCTCGGTATGAATGTATCGGAAAGTTTAGGGATTATCCTGAGGAGGTAGGGATCTTACCAAATCTTCCAGAAGTATACCAGAAAAGGAAAGCGAGTCAATAAGATCCGTGACGTACCAACTTGCATATTTGTGTAAAGTGACTGTTTTCCAGGTCTACTCCATCTAGATCAGTGGTTCCCAACCTTTTTCAGCTCACCGCCCCCTTTCACCGAATGGCGTTGGGCACCCCCCCGTCTATAAAATACTGTTGTCATGAATGAAACAATTATAATGAAAACACATGGTGAAATAGAGGGGAGGCATACACATACATTGTTTTTATGCACGGGTCCGACACAGGGAGGCAAAACAACAGTGCGGGATTCAAAAAGCTGACTCTCTTTTTCAATAACGCTTATTATATGCTACTTTAATGGCTGATCCAGGATTTCACCCTGTCAAGCCATACGCCATTTCCATACGCCATAAGTTATTTTCAAATTTCCCGAAATTTCTCGAAATTATCCCCCTTCCCGAAAATTTCCCGAAGAGCACCCAGATTTCCCGAATTTCGGGTAATTTCGGGAAGAGTGGAAACACTGGGCCGGTATATAGTGGCTTTGCGCACGGTCCGTAATAATGTAATATATGCCAGAAAACCTCCGTCCATATCACAATTAATCGACTTCTTGCAGTAAACTGGTGCGATAAATGAACCTTTCTATTGATATTATTTTGTTCTTGTCTATATTAAGGTGTAAAACTAAAATTCTAGTTTCACCTGTAATGCGCCAGTATAAAGTCAAAATTTCGAGATTAAAAGTCAAAATTTTGACTTTAAAAGTCAAAATTTGGACTTTGAAAGTCAAAATTTCGAGATTAAAAGTCAAAATTTTGAGATTAAAAGTCAAAATTTCGAAATTAAAAGTCAAAATTTTGAGATTAAAAGTCAAAATTTCGACTTTAAAAGTCGAAATTTCGAGATTAAAAGTCAAAATTTCGAGATTAAAAGTCGAAATTTTGAGATTAAAAGTCAAAATTTTGACTTTGAAAGTCGAAATTTCGAGATTAAAAGTCAAAATTTCGACTTTAAAAGTCAAAATTTGGACTTTAAAAGTCAAAATTTTGAGTTTTTAGGGAGCTTTTTTTTCTTTGCATGTCCCTATTGAGCCACCGTAGTCACAAGTCTGATTAGGCTACTATAAAAAAAATTTCTAGATGGCAATAATTGTAATCTACTTAGTTTGCATGCATGGCCATTTGAAAACTAGAACTGCATTTGCTTGCAAATACGCAGAATTGTAGTGCATGTTAGACAAGTCCTTGCAGTTTGGAGTAGGCCAGATTTAATGTGTGTTTGATACGGCGTTTATTTAATCAAATATTTTTCACTACCTTCAGAAAGGTTTGCAAAAATCTTTGCATACATAGTAGTACATTCAAGACATAAGAAACGACTGGCACAAGGCTAACAAGGTGATTTTATTGCGCAATCGTGTTTTTCTAACGAACTTCCGAGCGGCTCGCGCAATTTTTTTTCCCACGAGGTTATGGGCAAATCTTGCCAATGGACCAATCAGCTTTTTGGAAATAGGCCACACCCCTAGTTGCAAAATGACAGCTTTCCGACCCATTAATTGTAATTCTGACACCGGATTACGAAAGAACAGGCCAAATAACCCCTGGCCACGTAACCCTAACCCTAAACACAACCCTAACCATGATTTTGAAACAAATTTAAAAAAAATTGAAAATCAAATTTGCCCATAACCTCGTGGGAAAAAAAATTAGGCGAGCGGCTCAGACGTTGCAGAAAATCATCTTATTTTCAAGCTAGGTAGTGTTATTTTAAGATGTTTTTGTATAATCTTGCTTTTGTGAAAAGGTAGAACACATTGTAAGGATTTCTGATTTGATTCCGATTTGAACTAAATATCTTGAATTTTGGGGTTTTCGTCCTATACCTGTAACACTACCATTGAGAGGAATTTCGGTTGTGCCCTATACTGTGGCACATTGAAGGTGACATATACAGTATACCATATACTGTGCACATTGAAGGTGACGCCGCCCGTACATATCCAGCTCCCATCACATTAAACTTCACGATAAATTCATACGCTGATTACTTCGTTTGCGAATTTCAAGTTATGTAGGCAAGTTGTGTTAATGAGAAAGCAAGCGCAAATTTAACTGAATTTTTTCTGAAATGAAGACTCGGCATTTCATCAATCAGTAACATTTCACTCTACATTACAAGCTGTTTCTGTTTATTAACGAGTCCAAGCTTTGTAGGGACTAATTTAGAATGTGTGCAAGAAAGCGGTAAAAAATCATGGACAAGCTTAACATTAGCTGCCTGCACATTGATAGTACCGATAGTAAAAACGGACCGAAACCGTGTGAAACTTTCAGTTTCAACGTTCAGTCATGTAGGTACCCCTAGCCTGTCGTGCAACGCCAAGATTGTAGCGCGCACGCGCACTACAATAATAATGGCCACATGTTTGCCCACGCTATAAGGCCTCTACAATTAATTTGAAAACCATGAAATCGGACGATCATCTTCAGTTTGCCCCTACCCAACTCCCGTGGACCGACTGGGTCGGTTCCTCGCCTGTGTTTCAAGTGTTACTGACAGGTTTTCTGAAATGTTATGATGAGAGATGTCTACTGCCACGCATACATAGCCAGATACCCATATTCTCCTTCCTTATTCCACTTTCTTTCGTCTGTATTTTGCTCTCTCTGTTTCTCTCCATTGTTTTGTCTCCTCCCTTCATATTTCCTTTTCCCCATCTTTTTCTTCCCTCTTTTCTTTTCTTCTACCTTTTTCTCTTTGCCCCTTTCCTTCATTTTGCTGCCGGGTGCAAAATTTTGCCAATTGAATGGGTGGATGAGGGATGATGTCAAACCCTTCCCCTGTACCCCTTCTAGCTACCGCGATGGCTATTCGTGCGGTTGTCGTATAATACAAAAATAATCGGTCGTAATATACACGATTTTTGGTCTTACTACATACCGTGGTATCGCCAAAGCGGGGCCAGCTGAGGATGACATTATATACTCTGTATACTTTGTGGGGCGACTTGGATGCAAAATGGTGCTATATTTGGTAAAGCTTCTTAAAGTGTTGAATTGATTATTTGTTTAAGAATCGTCATTATATAGTGATTTTTTTCTATTTGGTAGAGTGTAATTGAAGGGGATGTTGCCTAAGGGGAGGGATGAAACCTCTACTCTTTGAGAAAATTTTCTTGTTCTTAGTTTTCCTAGTCTAAAATGGTGTTATCTTTGGTGAAGCTTTGAACTGATAACATGACCTGAAATTTAAATTATTTACTGAACTTTTAGACTGTGGCATGGCATCTCGGGCTGCTACCCAGTGCGGGCTTCGCCCTAGCGCTCTTAGTATGCCACCATCGGTTGGCGCGACCCGCAACGTAAGCCTGCAAGAAAATGTTCCCTCGAAGTCTCCATGATGGGGGAAAATGACACATTTTAGACCTCTGAGTTACACCTAAATATTCCTTTCTTTTAGATTTCATGCTTTAGAAACAAATTAAGATTTCAAGGAGAAAAGCTAGATTTGATTTAAAGCCTGGGGAAATGCAGTCACTTCAATTTGAATGAGTGTACCCGAGTATCCTATTTGATGAATGGCTTTTGAGGATCATGTTACAATATGTTTCTCATCGAGTTGTGAAATTCACCTGTATGCTTACTCCTTGGTTTACCTTGAATATGCAATATTTGTGTAATAAAATATCCAGAAAGATAGTTGAATTGAAATAAGGGGACATTTGTGAGATTTAGCTTTTGTTTCATAACAAGTTTGCTGCGACTGCTTTGCCCTTTAAACTTAAAAGTTTTTACCAGCTCATCACGTTTAGCTAATAATGTTTAGGTAATCACAGGCTATTTTATATTTAGCCATCGTATATATGTTGGTGTATTCAAGCGATGAATCTTGTAGGAGGAAGATGGTTCCATCGTCACATGCAACGAGACACCCGCATAAGAACGCCTCTACGGCTGGGATCCGGGGGCCTCCGCGGTAATACAGTAAAACCCCGTTTATCCGAACCCCGTTTATCCGAACTAGCCATCAGATTTAACAACAATAATAGTCAACACATTTACAGTAGTATACACCAAGTTTTAAGTGCTGTACAAGGCAAAATTCAACGTAAATTTTTGCAGAAATGCACTAATTTTTCTCGGGACTTTAAAAGTAATGGAAAGATGTCACGATGGCTAAAACAGCCGACATGTGGACATAGAAAACAATCTGTTATCTCTGTGTCAAATTTGGAAGAAATATCGTACGTATTTGCTTTGAAATTCTTGTTAGAAGCCATGTGTCGGTATAGGCTCAATATCCTCTCATACAAATATACGTTAGGCTAGCGTAAGTCTTAGTTTCACTAAATCTGAAAAGTTAGTAACGTAGTGGGCTTCATACCTAAAAATAATGAAAGTAGACCTTACAAAAACATTGCGAACTGCTGTTTGAGAGTCTCCTACACATGTGTCTCTAACAATTTTGGAAATTTTTGCAGAATTGATACTCTAGATACCTCTCCAGATCGTTACAGCTTTTCTTGAGCACACACATTCATTTAGTGTGTAGAAAGCATTGGTCATTCAGACGAGCGAAGGCTCAAATTTTTGGAATAAAATCTCTCTGTTTTAGACGTCTTAAAATTTATTTGTCATATCATCGGTCACAAAAAATAGTAACTCAATATTTTGGGGGATTTTGTCTGCAATTTTAAGCCTTTTCGGAATTATTTTGGAAATGTGTTGACACACTATCTTATATGGACCCAGTGTACCGTACTTAAGGCAAAACATTGGAACCTCGTTTATCCGAACTTTTTCGTTATCCGAACAAGCTTTGGTCCCGATGTGTTCGGATAAACGGGGTTTTACTGTATTTGGAAAAAAGGTGCCTTTACATGGGATTTCCCAGATTTTGGGGGCCTTGAAATTATAATTTGGACAGCGACGTTTTCAGCATTTTATTTTTTTTCTTAAGGAGGCCAACTTTTGTTTAAGATTTGGAAATCTCGGGGGGGGGGGCAACTGCCCAACCCCGCCGCAGGCTACGGCCCTGGCGTGGATCGTGAGCAGGTAGGCTCGTCGACTGTAAGTCAGTAAGAATACTTAAAGAAATAGGAAAAGGTGAAGGTCTCAAACAAGTCGAATGATTAGGACCCTGTTTGGGAAAATTTGGCTGAAATGTCACCACCGAGCTGAAACAGAAATAAAGCTTCATGAGTTTTTTAAAGCCTTTAAACTTGATTTAGCTTCCAGGAGCTTTAGGTGGATCTCTGGGCCCACACTTTTCAGCACAAAGCTTTTGGCATGTTGGTACACCACCTCACCCTTTATTTGAAGACGGACCCACATCCTATAGCCTTCTTCTCTCCTGATAACAGTATATACGTACTATATGCACATATACGTATATGTACCTTCTCTGAGTGTTATTTCTACGAACCGCGTTAATATTTTGCACCGTTCCCGACAAATGACCCTAGATACATCACTGCCCGGTTTCTCATCCGTTTCATCACTGTTGAATCTCACTTAAAGATAAGTCTTTACTTACTCCAAATTCATCGTTGGCAGATTTGTTTATGAGAATATATGAAATATGAAAAGAGCGTCACCATTTATTGGGGCCCATCGGATCAAGAAATATTTTGCTATGAGCAGTGGCGGATTTAGACGGGGGCGCACCCGGCGCGCGCCCCCCTAAAATTTTCCAAGGTTTGTTTTTTTACCTTCGTAGAACGGATCATTTCGCCTACTTGATTCTTCATCATGTTGTATTGTCTTATAATTGCTACAAAATAATAGCAGTTTAAAAGTATACAGTTTCAAGTTTTCCGATGGAATGGCAACAGGGTGACATCGAAGATCTCGACCGTATCTCGCAACTTATAGGGCATGGGAAGGGCCATTTCCTGAAATTTCACTCTTACGCTACGCGCGAACCAATGATCGCTTACGGCTTACAGATACTGGGAAAGTCGAACTCCAAACTGGTCATTTGTCAAATAGGCGTACAAGGCAGGGGTGCAGAGGGCAGACTGTCCCCAAATTTCCACAAGATCTTAATTTCTGGCATGGGTTTGCACAGCCATTTGAGTCTTAAAAAATCTCTCATGTTTTAATTCCACTCCAAATTCCTATCGTGCCCGAATTCTTCCAAAGATTTGCCAGAAAAATTAAAAAGCGTCAAAAAAACTTTTATTCCTCAGCCTCTTTTTATAGTCTTGCGCAACACTTTGCTCGAAAAGTTCGAATCTCCCAATTCTTTGAAACATTTGCCCGAAACATAAAAAAGCATCATAGTCAAAGTAAAAATTTCATAACGAAACGAAAAGAACACAAAAATTCGCGACACATCCGGGTCGTTATGGAAAAACAATTTTCCTCAGTCTCACTTTATAGTCCCGTGCAAACTAAACTTTGCCCCATATGGTAGAATATTCCCTCGAAAGTTGTAAAAAAGTTCTGGGATGTTTTGAATTGCTAGATTACACTGACATACGGGAGGGTGTATAGGTGTACACAAAGCCCAAATTTTGCCCAAAGAAATTAATCAAAGACAATTTTTGACGTGTCATATTTCTTTATGACAATACTACCAGTAGTCATCATAAGGCGAAGATTCGGTTTAGTCGGGACGTATTCGGGCAGCTATGTGTGGTCACGATTTTCCATTTTTCAATGTGAGCCACCGTCAATTGTGCAAAACTTGCTACTTATAGGCTGCAGTGCTTTTAACCCCAAATCAGGGAACGGTAAAAGTATCTTTTTCTTCAATTTCACATATAAATTTAGTGTGAGAAAATATTCCCATAAGTCCGCCTGAAAATTCTTCAAAACCATCTTGGAACGTGACATACCGGTTTTTCTCAGAAGGTGTTAGTAGTAAACTCAGTAGCGTGCGCACTGGGGAGGGGGGGACGGGTGGGCCATGGGCCCCACCTCTATAAGTTGTCGGAGGAAAATCAACTGGTCGGGGGAAATCGGGAGCCGTCTGACCTACTCTGGCGGAGCAACAGACGCGCTCTCCCATGTGTGTTTTAATATGCTTCAAAATGTTTCAAATATAGCACCATTTTGCATCTCAGCTCTCTTTCTTAGGCAAAAGTTTCTAGACCCCTCCCCAGGACAGCAAAGAATCAAACCTTGCGCACCTCTGTTAAAACTTGTTTTACCTTCCAAAGGTTTACCACTAAATAAATAGCAGTTCTGAAAAAAACGGTAAATCATCTATTGATCTATAATTTGACGAGTATGTTTTTTTTAATTAATCATCTATTATAAGCCAAGGAGGAGGGGCGAAGGGGACAGTCCCACCTTATTTCTAGTATTCTATGTTTATTTTTTTACAATATTGCTAGTGTTTCCCCAAATTTATATGCGGTAAATAGGCCTGGGAAGTGCCATTTCCAGCTATCTGGGAGGCATTTTGAGCCAAAATTTCCTTGCGCTCCGCGCCAAACGAAGGTGGCGCGGAGCGCTGAGAGTCTGTCTATGGGCTACGTCTCCCCCTCTTCTCAAATTCCTGCGCACGCCACTGAGTATATTCATCTATAGTTGGGAGTTCGGGCAGCAATATAGACAGTGACATAAATTCAGTGGACCTTCAGTTCGGAAAAGTGTCGTAAAAGATACGCAGTCATAAGCATGTTTTCAATTCCGTTGTATGGTTTTTTTTGTCCCAGAAAGGTACAAGACCATTTCATCCAGTGGTAGTGGTACATGTTTTCACTGACCTAGCCAGCAGGGGGCAGAATGCCCGCACAGAAATTTTAGGGACGCGGTCGACGATGTTGAAAAAATGAAGGGGATCAAAAATAAAACGGCGAGAGGAGGGACGGATGGGATGTTGTTCGGGTGGAAGGGTGAGGGTTAGAGGCCTAGAGCTAGAGGGAGGGTAATTGGGAAATATTTCCTTCACAACTGTGATCTTTTTATGATATTGAAAACTATGACGAAACAGATTAACAGAACAATGTAGGCGTCCACATCGTATTTCGTTTTTCGTAAAAATTATGAATAATATTATTCATTGATAGAATGAAAATCAAGACATTTTCAGCACATGGATCTAGTGTGAAGAGAAGCAAAATATAGCACGATTTTTTAAGCCCTTCGGGACAGCAAAAAAAAATTTAAAAGGAAAGGGGACACTCCATGACGGCGGTCAAGAACGGGAACTTTGAATAGACTTTGCCCCTGCATTTTATTTGGTGATTTTCTAATCATTTTGCAATTTTCTCATTTTTAATTGAAGGGAAAATATTTTTGCAAACGAAAGCTCAAAATATCGACTGCTTAGACTCTACTTACAAGCCTGGGAAATACCATTTCCGGCTACCTGAGGGGTCGCGATTTGTCAAAATTTTCTGTACGCTCCGCGCCAACCGATGGTGGCGCTCCGCTTAGATAGTCGTTCGGGCGGATGTTTGGCCGTCAGCGCGCCCCCCTAACGAAAAATCCTAGATCCGCCCCTGATGAGTACCTCCAAGATTGGCGGAAATATTCCCAACAACCTGATAAAAGCAACTGAAGATCAGTGGCGTTGCCAAGGGGACCTAAGGGGCGTATACTCTTAAACATTGGCTGTGCCCCCGTGTGCACTCCCCTTCCCCATGAGATTTCGGGTATTAAAAAACATAAGGCACAAACACACAGTTGAGTACATATCGATATCAACAGGAAGACCCATTGTATCTTTATCAGTCAATACTCTACCATACGGCTTAAATTGCACAAAATTTGCACAGATCTGTTTCTCCATGTGACGTGATTTTTTCGAATAAAGTTTGTCAAACGTATCTTTTCCCGGGTAAGTTTGAATGTCTGAATCATTAGATATCAAAATAATGTTTGGAGGCAACTTACAAGCTGGTGAAGTGCAACTTTCTGCATTACCATCTTGGAGAAATAAGTGGCACGAATTTCGTTGGTTTGCTATGTTCCGACTAATGATGGCCGGTGCTCCGCTTAGATGGTGGGACTGTCTTCGATCCCCCTCTCAAGTCAATGAGGAGTTATGACAGTGACGGGTAGCACCACTTTGCATCTTAGCCAACTTAACTTACATAAAAAATTCTCAAAGTGGAGGAAATGTCCCCTCAAAAGACACCTCGGGAAAACACTAAATAATATGGGTTTCTAAATATATCATAAAATCAAATCTTTCTCAAATATAAGTCCATTTTGCAACTAAACCACCTTACATAAAAATTTTTCGAAGAGTACGCTGTCCCCTCCCCTAAGATGACAAACTCTTCCCTTACACCCAGCCAAAAAAGGAAACATTCCTTAAATATTGATAAGGATTCTGAAAATATTACTTGTTCAAAGCTTTGCCAAAGATAGCACCATTTCAATGCCACATTACATAAATGTCACCCTCCCCTTAAAACCTTATCCAAGGCTGCAACCCTTCACGGAATGACAAGGGAAGGATTTGCCCGATTTCCATCTATCCTATAGGCACGTGAATTGCCTACCCCATTCAGTGTTTCCACACTCTAAATTCATTTTTCCTGAAATGGAACCTAAGATTTCCTGAAATCGGCATGGTATTTCCTGAAATTTTCAATAACGCTTGTTTTGTGCTAACTTTAATGGCTGATCCAGGATTTCACCCTGCCAAGCCATACGTCATTTCCATACGCCACATGCCATTTCCAGATTTCCAGAAATTTCCCGAAATTATCCCACTTCCCGAAAATTTCCCGGACAACACCCAGATTTCCCGAATTTCGGGTAATTTCGGGAAGAGTGGAAACACTGACCCCATATATTCCGTTCTGGACAAGGCCCTAAGAGTTCAGTACTTTCAGTGTGCTTTGACGTAAGATAAACGACTGTCGATCTTTCACGAAAGAAGAGAATGTGAGTACACGGTGCTCTTGTGTTGAGATCTTTCTTAGTGTATACATTGTTTGCCAATATGTTATAAACTTTATAAATGGTGTCGTATGAACAATAGCGACTTTTCGATTTCAGGACGGTAGAGCTATAGGACGGAGAGTTAAACGCACGCGCGCCCGGCGTTCTGTCCTGATATTTGAGGCGTTTCGATTTTAAAGACGACGGTGCGGTAGAATAACAACAAAACAATGACGCGCTCATTTATTAACAAAGTTGCAATGCTTTGTTAGCATCCACACTCATCGCTAAGTTGTAACAATGGCGAACCTACACAGGATTAGAGATGCCGTCGTTACTGGGTATTTTGCAAAATTGTGAAAGTTTCTACCTCAAGATAGCTTTTCTTAGCTTAGCACGGAATCGTTCGTACAATGGCTTACCAGATATGCACTGCTGTTGTTCGTCATGTTCATTTTTGTCAGCGGCTTGCATGCCACATGAACAAATGATGTACGTTTGCATACAGCTAACTTCAAATTTAACGTCACAGAATCACGTACGTTATATTGACGAGGGAAATTACCATGACAACCCCTGTACCGTCCTGTTTCTTAACAGAACGTTAAATCGGTCGACGACCGTCCTGAAAATCAACAGGACGGAGCAATGCTCGCTTCTACTCATGCGCAGTCAAGTTTTTTGCTGCGCGTTCCGTCCTCTTTGTCTACCGTCCTGAAATCGAAAAGTCGCTAATAACAAATTGGGGGACGGTGCCCTTCTCATGTTGGACCCTCTCAAAAAAGACCCTAGATCCGCCTCTGTCTGTTTGTTGAACTACGTGAAGGACTGCCTTATCGGGAGATACAATCCACATCTGTATTGCTTATACATCTATTTTCAATAGTTAGCTATGGGACTACTGCAACCGTGAGTCCTCTCTGTTCAATACAGTTCCTACATCAGTTATCGTTTAGTAAGACTTTATGTTCGAAAACACTAACAGTTGTGATATTTGCTGCCCTTTTCAACGCGTATCCAATGAATATAGGCCTAAGGGTAATTAAACAGCTTCACTCTCATAGGCTAGTGTCCCAGGTTCGGATTTACCATGGGGGTAACCCGTCATATGAGGGGGGCCCTTTCAGATTTATTTGTGGTGACATAATTTGTGGGGTGGGACTAACACGTGACACTATCTGAGCAGAGCGCCACCATCAACTGTCGTGTATACGTTGCTTACACACAATTTTTTTTTCTTTTTGCAAAAATGCCCATGACGGCAGATTTCCGAAAATGGCACTTCCCAGGCCAGGGGGGACTGGGGGCCATGCCTCCCCGTCGGGGAAGGCTGCCCCCCCCCCGTCGGGGAAATTTTCCAGTTTCGTCGGGAAGCTTTAATCCGTACGATAAAATATTAAGTCCCAACGACCTTCAGTCGTCCCGACGATCTGCTTGATTTTGCTCATAGGAAGGGCAGATTCTTCAATAAAGACACCAAATTTTTCAATTTTCTCCCATAAAAATCCAGATTTTTCAAATTTTCTTCAATAAAACTCCCACATTTTCAATTTTTTTTTAAAAAAAAAGCCAGAAATTTTTGGGCCCGCTTTGCGCGTCAAAAAATTTGCGCTTTTAGTCCTTTTGGCCTTTGTCGGGACGTCGGGCTGCTGCCCCCCGTCGGGGAGCTTGGCCCCCTGTCGGGCAAATCCTGGCGCCACCCCTGTCCCAGGCCTTTCAATTTGCATATAGACTTTTCATTCTTTCAGTATATAGAAATTTGCATCTCAGTTCGTGTTGAATGCAACTAGCAGACTAGCGGACGTACCTGCAGGTAGTACAGTAATCGCAACGTCAAAAAATAGATACAAAAGCGTGCATGAGCATTCTGATGGTAACCTCAGCATACGATGGATATTTGAACAAGAAATTCCAGAAATCTTCAGTCGCAAAACTAGGAGGAGGTTCGATCAGAGGGGCGAAAATGGTATGTAGGGGAACTTTGTAGCAAGTAAATATCTAATGCCGCAATAGTACTACGCCAGTGCTTCTCAACCTCTTCTTTTTGATTTCCTACTTGGTTGAAACTTTAAAACTTTTCCCCATCCTTTCCCCAAAAATGTTTACGAAGATTTACCTTGTATTTTCTGAATCATTTTCTTTCCCATACTAGAATGATGGCGAAAATTCAATTTACTTGATGTTCATGTACCGTAATTGTTGGGGGCGGATCCTAGATTTTGAGAAAAAGTCGTTGGGTTAGTGGCTCAGTTAGTGAGAGTGAAGATTTAAGGCAAGAAGACGCCCCAAGGAGTCTTCCGCAGAGGAAAAAACACTGTTTGACCCAAATTCCTGATATTTTACAATTACGATAATTGTATAAAGAAACATTTCATGAAATCATATCATTTTGAAGTGTTATCGTCCTCAAATTTTGGCAGGCCCATCACTCACGGGGCAGGGGAGCGACTTCAAGGGAAACTTTTCCCCTAGAAAATTATTAGGACAAACATTACTATTGCTTCACATGTCTTAACAAATCCGAAAAAATCTTACCCAATGGAATCTGCCCCGCCTCGCCTCAACACCTTGTTTACCTAGCGGCATGGGATCTGCTTGCCAATATAACTATGATCATATATTGTTCAAAATGGCAAAGACGGAAGGTGTGGGTCCACCACTAAGAAAATGTTAAAATTGGGGACTCCTAGATGTGTAGTCTTTGGTTTTGGTAAGTAGCCTATTCAAAAGTATTTCATGACACTGTTAGTTATTTTGAAGTGTCAAGTGACTAGACATTGACCAAAAGATCATTTGCGTGTCAAAATGAACAAGACGAAAAAGATGAGGCTATGCATCGTTCGGAACCCAGCACTCCTTCCCCTCCACCCCTATTCCTACTTCTCAATTGACCGCAAGGTTTTGGGACCCGAATGAAGAGCACTGATCTATGCGATAGGTTAGCCTGTAGTTTTACGTAACTTTGGGGCTAAAAGCCCAAGGTAGTACTTCCATGCTAAAAGTAGCCCCTATACATGGTCGGAAATGGGCCTCCCTCCTCGCTTAAGAAGTGGAGATAATGACCGCCTTTTGAGTGTATGTTTGTAAGGGCTCAAAAATAATACGATTAGATCCGAGGGCGTAACTTTCAGGTTGCCTCGATTATTGGGTAAAATGCTGCCCTGTAGTGTCCTTTGATTTTAAATACTGGTGCCTTAAATTTGAAGGGGGAATATGCTCTCATGAATCCTCGTCGACGTGGAGCCAAGCACCACACCAGGAGTATAAGTACTTGCACGAAATTTTCTTAGATACTTTATACCAGAATTTTCTGCTCCCCTTCTGGCACCTTTGATGGTCGAATGAGAAAGCTTCCTCTCGGTGGCATACCTAGAACAGGCGCGGATCCAAGGGATGGCTTTCCCGGCCACAGCCCCCCCCTTTTTTTTTGGCCAAATCAACAATAACAAATACGCGAAAATTAGCATAATGTTAATCTAGGAGAATATTCAAGGGGGCTTTCAGCCCCCCCCCCTTCTTAAAATGTCTGGATCCGCAGTTGTCTGAACATTACTTCCTATTGGACAGCATGAGTGGATTTATTTTTAAAGCCCATTGCAAAGCTAAACATGATCCGCCGTCCCGCCTCACCCCCTCCCCGATTCATTACATCGTTAGTGTGAGTAAGGCTAACAAAATTTTCAAACTGGGATTTCTAGTTTGGTGGACTGCTTTTTGCGCACCCAGTGCCATTTGGAGATAGTTAAATGCTTAATTTTAATGGTACAATTTTGAATATACCCCAGAGCTTCCGGGCACCCCACTGGAGCGTTGTCCCTGGACCCACCAGGGGCCTAAATTGGGTCCCTTGACCCCGAGGACTACAGGGGGAGAGCTTGGCGTCACCACGACGTTTCTAGCGATACTCAGATCAGGCCTTCATTTTGGTGTGTCCCTCCGGCAGAACGTTGTGCCCCTAAGTGCTCCCAACTTCGAAAAATCTAGCGACGCCACTGTTGAAGATCACCTAATTTTGTGATCTTTTGTCTTAGAAATTTGAACTGTAAATATTTTGGTATTAAAATGGGGGAAATGAATTGTCTTTCTATCTTGATATGTGTTAACCATTATGAGAATAAACCGTTGTGAGTTTTCCCATTTGACTTTATTAAAACGATACTTTTGTAAAAAATAATACAGGCACGGCATCAAGTATGAAAACCCATTATCTGTTCATTGTTCTATATTCAAAGGCATGGATAATAGATACCTGTATTTCGGACCACAAATAACCCTGAATAGATAAGATACTGAAAACTGGTTAAATGTGTTCAGAACACTGTTACGGGTATTAATTATAATGAATATAAAAAGTATTCTGTGCACATTTTACTGTGATTTCACCTGGCAAATTGGTTTCTTACTTTCTGGAGAGATGTTTGTCCTTTTTTGGACAAATTAGAGACCCTAGAGTGGGATTTTACATGGAGTACACCCTGGTCAGTCACAATTTTATAAAACCAAGGCCTAGGCTTTTCCATAAAATGAAAAAGTCTCACTAGGAAGTGCTCCCCTGTATTTGCCCCTTCCCCCAGACCTCTCCTGAAACTTTCACTAAATAATGAAAAATCTTAAACGATTAGTTCAACTTGCTAACAACTTTCCATAAAAAGCACCATTTTGCATATATGCCATCCTGCATTAAAGTACTAGTAGTTTTCTCAGAAAGAAGGGGTAGATACAGCCCAGAATAGACCCACCCCCTTTCTTACCAGCGCAAAATAAGACACACTAAAATGAGATTTTTTAAATAAAATCACTTTAAAAACTGTCAAAATAGCATAAACCATTCTGAATTTTCGTCACATTCTATTAGCAAACGTTACTCAAAATGGAGGGTGTTATCCCTTCCCTCTAGACCCCACCCAGGATGGCTTTTCTTGCACCGGGTGACAAACTAAAGGATCCGGCAGACAGTGCCAGCTAGAGTCAACCAATACGAATGATTGTCACATGAGAACAGAACGCTGTAACTCACTTTGCTTTATATTTTGTACGGAAAACTGTACGCACACAGTGAATATGATATCTGGCCATAGTTAACATTTGGCTCCAAAATGGCGCCCACGAAATAAGTTGGCCAATCTCTCCCACTATAGGTCTCTAAGACAAATTAGACCAGAGTGCCATCATTTCATGTGATTGTTTTCAGTTAAGATTGTACCTGCCAACTGCCTGATTGTAATTGCCAAGGTGGTCATATTTATCGCTTGAAATTATTTGGGGGGGGGGGCAAGAATGTTTTACAAAATAATTTTAGGGGGCAGTGCCCCCGCCTCCCCCCCCCCCCACGGCTACGCCACTGGGAGCACATTAGTGTAGATTTAAAGTCTGTCGTAATCGGAAAAGTCATTCCCCGGACATCTCCTCAGGACAACTACCCGGATACTCCCCAAGACAATCCCCACCTGGACAATTTTCTACCCAGACAATCCCCACCCGAACGATTCCCACCCATTTCACCCTCAGACAACTCCCCCCCTCCCCCAAATTAGAATTTTCCAGGGTGGGGAATGTTCTGGGGTGAGTTGTCCAGTGGTAAATTGTCCGGAGAAAGTTGTTCAGTAACCAAGTCCATCTCAAAATTTTGCTTTAATTTGGATAACTTTGCTGAAGAACGGTTGAATCATATATGTTGTCGCATGTGACAAAGGCTTCGTCAATTGCGACTTTAAGATTCCCGCAAACATCTGTGTCTTCTCAATCCAAAACTTCTTTGGAATTGATTTTTCTTGAAGGACCTCTTTAAGTTAATTGGTGAGGTTCCTGTAATAGTTCGTCTGGGTTGAAGACATCACCGCCATTAGCAATAATTGAAGCAACTTAAAACTGCACTCTTGAATATTTATTACGCTTTGATCAGTCACCGACTCCCTTGCCGACCTCACAGGTACCACCTAAAGACATATTTTCTGTGAGTGTTTAAATTAATAGACATGCACTGATTAAACGTTATATACACGAGGAGAGCCAGACAGGGGGCATGTCCTCACAGCGCCGTCGTAGGGGGCGGGTGGGGGTGAAACCCCCATTCACGGAACCATTCGGCAAAATTCTGCACCGGTCGGCAAAATGAAGGAATGGGGGAGACGATAAAGAGGGAAGGAGAGATGAAAAGAGGAAAGAAAAAGAAGGGACAGGCCCGTAGTCAAGGGGGCCAGGGGGCGAAGCATTGCCGTAATGCATTCTAGTATGTTTCGCCCCCTCTGGAAAATTTTTCGCCCCCCCCCCCCTTCAGCACCTTGTCTGGCTACGGGCCTGAGAAGGGAAAGGAAAGAGACGAAGGGAAGGAAAAGAAAAGGAGAGAGAGGGAAAAAGAAAAAGGAAGGGAACCGAAGGAAAAAGAGCACGCCTATGTGCGTGTTCGTATTGGGTCCCGTCAAAAACAAATTAAACGTAAGCATATTCGTTCGGCGGAACTGCAATTCAACTTAGATCTCAGACATGCCAAAAGTTGTCCATGGCAGTGTGATATCGTGTCACGGTGAGACTACTCAATTGTACATCAGTCGGTAAAACGACGGAAAGGTTGGATAGGAAGGAGACAAAGCAGAGAAACAAGGAAAGTAAAACGAATAAGGTGGCAGCCGAGCGTGGTGAGAACTTTCAACCCCGCCACTTAGACACCACACCCTTTCCTTACACCCAACAAAAGTAAGAACAACTTTTCAATATATAATCCGTTGGAAATTTTTCCACAGATAGCATCATTTTGCATCTGATCCACCTTAACAAAACTTTGTCAAAGGGAAGGGAGATTAACCCCAAGACTTAGACCCCTACCCCAGGACGGCACCTTCGCACCAGGTTACAAAGAAGGTCCAATCTCGGGTGCAAAGTATCGTAGATAAGAATATGCGTACTCAACACAGACTTTCTGAGTGACTCTGGGATGGAACGACATCATCTCGGGTGCCCTCAATCATCAAATTCTGGCGGCTCCACTGGACAGGAGAATATGTCGAATCCCCGCAGAGGAAGTGGCTTCCACTTTTGTCGAGGAGTTTTTTTTAAATGCGATGAAGTATGTGATACCCGATAGGCCGCTTACCTGTTTTTTTTTTCTCAAGGAGGATGGATCCTCTATAAACCCTAAAACATTTTGGCTCCCTTTCGCACGCTTTTGGAATTCGCTGCTCCTTTCTTTTAATAGTTCGGTTCTATATAGGGCTCAGCAGTCCAGAGCCCCTTATACAAAGTAAACTGTATATGGTTTACTGTTAAGAACGGGAACTTGATCCCCAACCGCGTAGTTCTTCGCACAGTACGGTAAGAGGGGACGGCGGGTTCGACCAACATCAGACGGGGGGGGGGGGGGCAATTCAGGTGCAAAGTATATTATTACCTATTTGGACCAGCACCCTGACGGCCGATGTATTTCACTCCGAATGTGAAGCGTGAACGTTTTAAATGCCAAATTTTCGCCATGCTCGCCCCGCTCGTGGGGGAAGATTGAAAACGTTAGTAACTAATTTGTGTTTTTCTGACGTAATACCCAAGTCCCTAACCGTAGGCCAGTGAGGCCGAGGTCGACATTGGTCCTGCATTTAAAACATGAATAGCTTTCCAACGAAAATTCCCGGATCAGCCACTGCTAATATGATTTCATCCAGTTACTTACAAAAATGGTCTGCAAACAGTGGTGGCCTACGGGGGCAATTCCCCCTCCATATTGCCCCTCCCCGCTTTCCTCAACTTTTAAATATGGGGTAGTCGTTTGTATAAGAAAAGCCGCCTATACTGCTTGAATGTTTCGGCGCGCATCCGTCACAGCTACTTGGCATAATTAGGCCCACTTCCTGTATGATAGCTTGAGTGATAGACTGTTCGAAGCGACATATATATACAACCCCTATAATCATCCCCTCTCCTCCATCACAATTCCTTGCATCAACTACTCGACTAGTCTTGCTCAAGACAGTAGTATTAGTTGTACACAGTACACGATGTTCATTGGGAACTACTGTGAATACGCCCTCTATCCGTCTTCAAATTTCTGTTCTATACTACGCTAGTAATGAACAAATACTCGCGTACGTACAGTCTAGTTGACAAGCGCCATCTTTTTGTAAAAAAATCATGAGAAGTGAAGATTTACTAACGTCTTGACCAAGACTACAAATCGACCGGCTGTTAGTCCGAGACAAGCATTCATAAAAAAGGTGTCCAAATCGTAATTTCAGTGGTCTATCCATTGCCGATTAAACGCCTTAAAAATACTTGAATCCTTCATTCTTATACCCATAATTTTGAAAATGATCCAAAAGTTTCGGGGGCTTCTCCTCCTGGTCCCCATCTGGACGTTGCTTCTGGGCTCGATCTGGGGTTATATGGGGAGCCCTGCACCCCGCATACACTTGCTTTGCATTTGTCGCGTCATTTTTTTTTGGTCGGCATTTTCTTCACTTTAGCGGCAAAGCTTGGCGTCCACCCCCTCATTCAGAATGCTCTGGCGACGCCCCTTTGTCCTCATTAGCTCATTGAGGAAGGTTGGTCCCCATGGGGAAATTTTCCAGTTTCGTCGGGAGCCAATTGGGTACGATGTGATTCCCGACGGAGAACAGATGCTTGCAGGGGCGGCGGTCTGTTAAAATTATTGAGGAGGGGAGGGGGGGGGGGGGCACATGCTTGAGTGAACACTTTGCGCTTCCCGTCAGGAGTATAGGGAGACCCCTGTTGGGGTCCAGGGGTGAAGCCCCGGAAGCCGAGCAATTTGGTGCATTCTAGAGGACGCTGATCACATATTTTTGATCTAAAGTTCTCCCCAGCTGCTATTACTAGGCTTACATAACAGTTATTCATATCGAAAATGTGTGTAGCAACATTTATTTCTCTGCATTCATCTAAATATGGGGGGGGGGGCATTTGATATTTTGTCCCCCACTAAAATATTGAGGGGCCCATTTCCCCTTGTCTCCCCCCCCCCCCGGTGATCACCGCCCATGGATGCTTGACTGTTTACAAGGTTACTTGTTTTTGCTCTCAAAGAGAACATGCTCCTATAAAATACCCAAATTCTCAAATTTTCTTCAACAAACACCCCAAATTCTCCAGTCTTCAATAAAATCGTAATTTTTTTAAATTTGAGGATGGCCTACACAAACATCTCCCCGATTTAAAAAAATATTAAAAATAAGATGCTCTGATCTATTAGTTTGGTTACTAAATTGATAATTTTTGAATACTGTGAAATAAGGAAAATCATTAATGAACTTAAATGACTTTAAAAATGCTATTCGCGCGCATCCATCGTGCATGGGTGTATTATTATTACATATCAGCTTTAGCGAGATTATTTTTCCAACGCCCCATGCAACTCCTACCACCACCTATCCACCCCAGACGATGGCGTATCTGCCAGGCAAACCCCCTGACAGTTTTGAATGGGAAGGATAGCTTAGTACCGACTGCTGAAAGGGCAAAGTGAATGGAAAATGAAAAGTGAAGAAGAAGGGACATCCTAGTGTAACTTTGATAATGCAGGATGAAGTAAACATTTTACACTGTTTCACTGTTTTTAAAAGGCTACTTTTCGGCGCGCTTCGCACGAATCCATCCCTGACTGTACTTTGCGTCATTGTCAATTACCTTTAGACACAATAAGTAGTATTTTTGTTTTGATGCAACTCCTATACCAGCATCCAACTTTCCCACCCAAAACACCCTTGTACCATTGAATTCCCCGACCATAGCTCCGCATAGACCGTAGCTCCAGGCCTTATAAAGCTGAGAAGTAACCTTATATATACCATTGCCTACAAGCCCTATGAATTGTTGAATTATCAACTTGTCTGGCTTAACGTAAAAGCAGGGCTGGACTTACCGTGTGTGTGTGGGGGGGGGGGGGAGGGGTCCTGTGCACGCATTTTGTGGGGTCCTACGAGTTAAGTTAGAACAATCGGTACAAGATAGTCCGAGTATAGACTATGCCCAAAACGGTTGATTTTTGTACGTACACACATACTGACGCCATCATCAGGCGCGGATCTAGGGGAGCACAGAGGAGCGTGCGTCCCCCTTTGCCGGACAAAAAAATCAGAAGAGACAAATTGAAAAATTTGTTCCTTTGAGTACTTTTTCTGGTTACCAGATGCACTGTTAAATTTACAGAAAATTGTCGGGGGAGAACCCCTCACCCCGCCAGGGACTTCACGATTTTACCCACTACAGATTTCTTTCGGCGAGGAATAAAAGATATTTACAGTTTGTTGAAACAGTTGTTGGCGGACAGCTCTTCGAAGTTCCGATCGTATGAGTGATGTGACCAGAAAACAATAGCAGTTTGGGTTAAAAGTAGAAAGCGAATTAAATAGCTAGGCATCAGGGAAACATTCGTGTTGCAATAATTATGTGTCTGCCTCGAGCCTAGACCTGGATTTGGTATGCAAGTCGGCAAAACATCACAAGAGATACATTGCGCCAACGTTACTTGCTCAAACTTACATGTCATGGACGATAAGATCATTTCTCAAAATTTTAATGGCCCCTAATTGAAGGGGGCGGCGGTGCACGTGCACCTGTTGCTTCGCCCTTAATCCGCTACTGCGTACAAGTTATGCCAGCAAGGGTATCATTTTTGTGGTCTATTTAGTAGACATCCACTTTTCTTTGGAAATAGTTAAGCTTTTCATTCTAATGCTCAGAATTTTGCTAATACATCAGAGGTGTCGGGGAATTTGCCCCTTTGGCCTTTTCTAGAGAGTTCCTCGGGCCCATTAATATAAGAAAATGGTCAAATTATTATTTTTGTGGTCTGTTCAGTGTGCATCCGATGTCCTTTATATAGAAGAACTTAAATGCTTAGCTCACACAGTTTTGTGTATATCCCAGAGCTTGCCCTGGACCCCCACAGGGCATTGCCTCTGGACCCCAAAGGTCCCTCAGGCGGGCCCCCGCAACCCACGCTGACAGGGGGAGCGTACCTTTGGCTTGTTGGTATACGCCCAGGTGTCAGAGTAAATCTCCGCCAATGGTTCCGGTTTGCTGCCCCCCGTCATGAAGCTTCCCCCCCCCCCGTCATGAAGCTTCCCTCCTGTCAGACTTAACCTAGCGCCACTCCTTTTGGTGTGTGTGACAAGGACATTCACCTTAACTGTCAAGAACCCCTCGAAGATTACATCTATCCTTGGAATAGACCCTTTTTCATATAGCAGTCACAAAGGATTGTGGGACACACTTTTGAAGTGGGGCGTTTTGCCCAAGGGAATTCTACTGTGGCCGAAAACGACGCACACCAAAATCCAATCCTACAATCCTTTGTAACTGCTATTTGGAAAAGGGTCTATAAAAAGTTAAACAAAGGACGACATACGGTAAGAAACATGAAATGGTCAATATTTGATTGACATTGACAGAAAATTTTTAACATTTCATATGTATTAAATATGAAATAAGATATAACAATGAAGCGTCCATTGACCTTATAATTCTCAAAGTATGTAGGAATTTCTCTTTCAGTGACAATAATTTATTAACAAAAGATGAGAACAGACTCGCACTCGAAAAATACGGACGCGGAGTGCAAATTTATCCCGGTAACAACAAAAGCTACCGAACTGACATTGTCGGAGGTGACAAAATTGGAATGAGAAGGCTCGCGTTTGAATATCTGTCGAAAACACTCTGTACAATAGTTATTAGCGCCTGTAATTTCTAAAGAAGCACCCGAAATGAGATAAACGGGGGTGATTTTTCTTCAAAATGGCATCAAAAAAAAAAAAAAAAATTAAAGTTAGACCGACATGGCTGGAAATGTTTGAAAGTATGTTGGGAAGATGAATCATGCTAGTTAAAAGTTGAACAAGGTCCTACATGTTGGACGTTGTTCAGCTTTGTTGGGAAAGCATTCACACGACCGTATACATTTGTTCATCGCCATATTTTCAAGGTAACATATGATCGTGTAGATGAACCTGTAAAAAAGTTCTTAGGACTTCATTAGTATGCTAATTAACGCAAATACTTAGGCAATGTTTAAATCTAGCCGAGCTCCTTTGGGATAGTAGCTATTCTCCGTACCATTGGCAAGTACAGCGTGAAAAAGTCTTAGGAAGCTGTTCTCGACTGAGTGGGGTGAACGTTGTTCCGACAGCTGTCTTGGGGGAGGGGTCAAAGGGAAATTTGTTGAATATTTGAGGGTCCTGAGATGCAATTTGGTGTGATATTTTGGGCAAATATTAAGGAAATTTACGGCAATTTTTTGAAATTTTTACAAAGTAAACAAATAAGGTGTTTTCCTCGAATTTTTGACGGGGCTTTAGCCTCTCCCAGTCCCCGCTTCCCACGCCTATCTAGCGTGACACAAAGATGCGCAGAGTACTTCTCTGCTATCAGGTTTTGTCATTTTAGTCTTCCTTTGGTCCTCCTCTTCCCACTTGCAAGGTTTATAAGTGATAGAAACAATAAAATAAGGATGGACCCTGCTCTAGTCGAGTTTTATCACCTCCCCAACTATTTTCCAAACAAATGAGACCATGAACAGATCATAGATCAATCTGCTTATGACAATTAGGCACGTAGCAGGGGCAGGGGGTGGTTGGTGTTCAAACTCCTCATAACCAAAGCACGAAAGAAAAGCATGCTCCCAAATTACCTATTTCTTGTAAAATATCCCGATATGAATCCCTGCCCCGCCACCTGATTTGCAATCCTCGAAGAAAAGCCCTAAGATTGGCCCCTTAACCCCACATTCATAAGTAGGGCTTTGCCAGCTGAGCGGTTCTTCTGGCGTCGTTGGGTAAGTGTTAAGTGTTAACTACCCCCCCCCCCGCCCCATTTATATCCTGAGTATTGCGGGGTAATAGATACCTAGTAAGAACATGTAAGAATATTCCAAGAACTTATCGAAGTATGATCAAATTTACCATGGAGAGTTAATTTATTAAAATTCTCAAATTTTAAGAAATCTTAAAGAAACCTGCATGCATTTCAGGTGTTGTGTGAAACTGACTTTCTTGGTCGATAATTGTAAATATTTTGTGACTAATATTTTGGTCAAATGATCCAGTTTCATTGGTTAGTACACTGTCTGCTTGAATTTTCTTATCGCTCTTGAAGGTAACCTACACGTCCGTGCAAGTTTCTCATACTTGATGACTAGGCTATACAACATCTGCAAGTGACGTATTGACGTACTAAAGAAGTCACATTTCATGCGTTTTCCTTAGAATGGAATTCGTGCACATAGTCGATAAAGCTGCTCGTCATATATGTCAATATTTTACACTATATCACACGTAAAACATGTTGTTAAGGAAACCAAAAGTAAATACATTGCCAAAGAACAGAAAGTTTGACGATAACGGGAGGACGGTGGAGTTTTCCACCAACCCATATCATTACACATGCTTATTATTTAAACTTAAATTCACTTTTAACTTTGCTTGCAACATTCATCTTCTCAATATCTTCTATCTTGTAGAGGCTATAGCCAAACGATTTGGACTACAGCATGATTTTTAATTTATTTTGCTTCTTACCAGTTTACTTCTAAAATACCATTTACTAAGCTTTATTAACATGAGCTTATTAAATCACCATACCTGTATTAATAGCCATGCAATTAAACGATAAATATAGTAAAATGTTGTATCAAGTTCAACTGTTCATAAGTACTGAATTTTCAATCTTTCCCGTACACAAGATAATTACGATTCTAGCAACATGTAGTCTCGAAAATAAAAATACAGTATATTGCCAAATATCTGAAAGAAAGTGCTTGGAATGCTAAGCGAATACAGCTGTTACATTTGACCTTATATGAGGGCTCCCTCTTATTTTTAAGGTAACGATAAACTTAGTTCATGAGTATTTTCCTGCGTAATTTGCATGTGCTTAGGGAGTAAAATTCCCAAAGGGAATAACACCTGAGCCTAGGCAGCAGGCGCGTAGCTACGGGGGGGGGGGGGAGCTGGGCCCCCAGGATGCTTGTTAGGCCCCCCAGAAATTGTGTGTGTCCTAATAAAATTTGTAAGAATAAGGACCGCGATCCAATGCCTTGACCCCCCCCCATTTGGTTCCTAGGCCCCCTAAAAATTTCATCCTAGCTACGCCCCTGCTAGGCAGGTGTATTCTATTGAGTCTCGTGTGTTTGAAGAGCTGGTTTAGAGAGTACTTGGTCTGCAGATTGTAAGTCGCGAAGGCGTGGAATACAAGCCACCTTGAAGTAAGCCTGATCCGATAACCAGGGTGTGGCGACTTGGGCCACATCATCTCGGCAACCTTACCGTGGTTTGATAATCGTCAGGCGCGGATCCAAGGGGGGCTTTTCCGGCCTCAGCCCCCCCCCCTTTTTCGCCACATCAACAATAAAAAGTACTCGAAAATTAGTATAATGTTAATCTGGGAGAATATTCAAGGGGGCTTTCAGCCCCCCCCCCCCTCTTTGAAATGTCTGGATCCGCGCCTGATCGTATCTCCATTGTATTGACGTTTGAGATGTAATATTCTACGTTTATGGATTTATTTATGTCAAGTATGGCTCGAGTGTGCAGCCCGATGTGAGGCCGAGCGAATCTGATTCAGAACTAACGAAAACAAAGACGCAAATGTTTTTGAGCAAGTGAAAGAAACGGACATTAAGTTAAATGGCCATTATTTAGATTAGAGACGGCTATAGGATGTTAGTTTAGATCGTACTGTCGATTAAGTTTAGGTACCGTGCGTACGGGGTTCACTCATTAATTTATCTTTATCTTAAGTTTCGATTATTTTCTCTTCTATTTTTTTGTCAAGTCTTACAAGCTCAAAAAAGACTAGTTTTTCCCTGTAAATATATAGGATACCCTTCAAGAAAACGGAACGTTTGTGTGTTTGGCTCATGATTTTGTCCTTGTCTGTAACGTGGTAAACCTGTGGAAGTAGTAAATTATCAAGAACCTGCCCGTTGCACCAGTACAGGGTGCCTCGTGACAACGGCTACGATACTGAGTCTCCATAAGATCATCACTCTAAAAATGTCAAATTTGAATAGAATCGAATCAATAGGGACACGAACCGGAATCTTGTCAAATCTTTGACTAGATTCGGCTCATAAATGAAACGAATAGTTTCATTTTTGAACCATTTCTAGTCAATTTTGAAACAAATCTTGTCAAATATTTAATAAAACTCCGGTTCGTGCCCCAATTGACTAGCTGTTTTTTAGAGTGTACCCTGCATGATACAGAACACCATGTAGCTAAGACTGAATATTAAAATGAAATTGCACGAAGTATAAAATACTCTTAAAGTAGCAGTCACAGTAACTTACAACCACTTAACACTTAGTAAAAGAACATTTAAGCTTAAACTGCTGATATGGACACAAGCTGTCGTGCTCAAAATAAAACACGGGCCCGATTAACGGCACTGGCGATTTGCGCTGAATGGGATGGCTGTGCTGTACAACTTAGTATCACCCTGTGGCTACTCCTACCAGGGAGTTGCTATTTGAACTCCCTGCTCCTACAAAGTTCCATGGAAAACCATTATTCAATAATTTACCTCAAATAACCCTGCAGACCCTAAGAGACCTCTGCGAGTGCGAAAATCTGAAATGGCCCTGATTACCAACAAATGACCTACAAAAATTTTGTCACCTAGTTAATGTAACTTATATTTACCTAGTATCAAACAAGCCCGAGAATCTTGTGACATTTGACCCAAAAGTAATTCATGATGATGCACAAATGACTTTGAAAATTGCTGCACGAAATGATCACCACATCCTCCAAGTTTAATGTGAACCTAAAGAATTCAACCTAATAGGCTATGACCCTTGACAACCTTTAAATTAACATGGAAATATTAATTTCAATATTAATTTCTGTTACAGTATGATGACTGTCTGCCAAGTCCCATGTAAATCCAACTTCGAATATTTGATCTCAAATATTTATAGACGACCTCCCGAAATTAAGGTCAAAATTTCGCCGGGCACTAGGCCTAAATGTTATGTACATCTTTCCAGTTTCATGTATATCCAACAACCTTTAAAAATGTGACCTCTAATCACCCTGATGACCGCAACGATTTAAAATTTGTTAATTTGAGACCTTGAACAGTGACTTTATGTACTAAGTTAGGATAAAATAAAATTTGCTGTCAAATGATTATACCACATCAATGACATTGCCCTCAAAAGACCCCCTATTAGTTGCATCATTCAACTTGCGTACAATTTGACAACCGTGATCCTCGCCAAGAGGCGATGGCTTTTTTATTAAATAATCAAAATCAGTCATGAATACTCTCGGCTAGAAGTATAGGCAAATATTGATGTTTTACTTCGTTTAAATCGATTGACAATCTAGAATGATGCCCTAATTGAACCCGTATTGGACTCTTTGCATCCAGATAAGTAGAACCATGGGTATACTCTGTCCGCTAATCGACATTTTGAAGCCTTTTGAGATCAGCAAAATATGATTAAGATCAAGAGAAATAATAGGCCTTAGGCAACGTTTGATTTGGTAGTGCAATGAAATCCCGATCTCTCCAACCTTCCCAATTACTCTCCACACCGTGAACATGGTGTCTACAATATCTATGAAGTCATCCCTGCATAGCATCACTAATACAGAAATCACAGTTCAGCCGGTACCTCGTACGTTATTTACTTTGCCATGTAAACTTCACGTAAGCTATACAAAGCTCTTTCTTTTCCAATCAAGGTCCACTCTCGAGGAATGTCTGCAGGTTGGAGACCATAAAACCGCGCAAAATCTGTATTGAATCGCGCCATTACCCATTTCCAATATGTTGTTGGTTCGCTCTCTCTAATGGGTGCAATAGACCAGGTTGGAAAATCTTTCCTGTAATCCTTAAAAGGCCGGTGACTTTCCTCCTCTCCGAACCTGTAGGAGTTGTTGGATGCGACAGACGTAGTGCACATATCGAGAACCAATTTATTGGTATCCGTTAGCCGACATCCTCCAATACCCTGTGGGTAGTGAAGTCGAGCAGTGTGATACTCGTGCCCTTTCTCTTGCAAGTGGCAGACAACCTTGCAAAACGGGCACTTTTCACGACATCCCTGAAATTGTTCCATTATTTCAAGATGGGGTGCTTTTTTCATCTGTGCGATAAAACTTTGGATGTCGTCTTCATTTTTGGTAGTAGGCACAGCAACAGAACTGATGAAAGAACCTTCCTCTCTCCCTTTATGCAGAAGAGTAGTAAGTCTATTGCTCAAGTCCGAGATATCAACTTTTACGTCAAACGACTTAAGTCCAGTTAGAGTTGTCGGATAGCACTTCACTGTTGTATTGAATTCATGTTCGAAGTTGTCCAACCATTTGCAGAAATCCACAATGGATGGTTTGCTACCTTTCATTTCCATATGAAGCAGCTTTTGAATTATTGACAGGATTTTTTCGAATAAATCTTCAATTTTATAGCGTGCCAACTTCAAGAGCGCCTCCCCAGAATCGGACGCACACTGCTGTACAACGGTTTCCTGCAACCAATCTTTCATAAAAGTTTCCTGGTCTCTGACAAAGTCAATGTATTTGACAAACTGGCCTTGGTTGCCGATATCGCGTAAAATGGCCGCAATCAACCGTTCTTTGTCCAAAAATTGATTCTCCTTCCTCATATTACCAATCATTTCAACGTTTATGTAATCTATGGTTATTTCTTTACAAGTTTGCACCAAACAATCGTATGTCCTGGCTGCAACCGTTTCACACTGCAGAGACACATCAACAAAGGCCTCGAAGTCTGCCAACATGTTGCTTTTTTCATTCTTAAGAAAGTTCGCAACAGCAAAACTGCTTTCGTAATCGTCTTGATTAGTTATCAGGGCCTGGGTAATCTCTCTGTATACGTGCAGCAAAGTTTTTGACACCACATCTCTTGGAACTTTGACGTTTAAATCTTCAGGAGTTTGCAGTTCAGTAAAAGCTCTCGTCAGCAACATTTTTACTAGGTTAACGTCGAATGGCTTATTGCGACTCTTTTCGCGTAATGTTCTCATTGAACTTTTTATAACTGTCTCAACCACAATTTGGACATGTCTGCCCTCTTTGGTTTTGGGAAGCTTTTGCCTCATGTAGTTTTGGATGTTAGATGTCTCTTCCTTTTGTTTCTTACTACACTCATCTGACAACATTCGATTCAACGTCTTGGTAATAGCGGTATTTCTGGTCACTTCTATGAGACTACTCTCGCAAGCCCGCTTTATGTCACTGTGAGAAATTTTTGACTTACCATCTTCTTTCTGGATATCCTTCATCTGTGTATCCCAAAAAGAATCAAAAGCCAACTTCATTTTCTTCCCTGAATCAGATTTTTGCTTGCGATTAATGTTTCGCCGAAATTCCTCTGCTTTCTCTTTCGCCATTCTTCGTAACTTAGATTTCCACTCCTCGACAATTTGTTCCACACTTTGTTGCTCCTTCCCAGCCATCTGGTATCGTCTCAGGATGCCATCATGAATTTCACCGGCAATGACTTCGACCTCGTTCTTGACTAATGTCTCGTGTTTTTTTAATTCATCTTCGTTTTTATGTTCTTCGATGTATTTATCAATTTTTGACTTGACGTCGTCCGTGAGTGTCTGTAAATGGCCTCTCAATTCTTCAAATCTCATCGTGTGGTCTTCTCTTTTTAACAAACTGCCGTTCTGTTGGATCTCCCAAGTCAGAATCTCCTGTCTCAATTGGCCTATCCATCTGTGCAATTGAAGACGGAATCGATTGTAGCTGAGTGCTCTCGAACTATTCTGAAAGTTAAACACGAAGTCTTCCTCTTTAATTGCATTCCAGACATCCTTCAACCTCCCTGTAAACGTCGCCATCGTAAATTTAGGTCGTATCCTACTCGCCTGCGATGAGTAAATTATTTGCCGTAGCTTCAATATGGACTCACTGTAAAAGTGATTCGGTGGAGACATTTGACCCACCCAAAGACAAGGAATGTATTGCAAGTCGTTTTCTGGGACAAATGAGAAAATATCGGAGAATTTTTCGTACTTATCAGCCACATCTTCTTCCAAAGCGGCTACATGGGTAGCTTTATCTAGAGCTTCGATAATTTTCTTCATGTTGGATTTGTTTCTGTCTCTTGCTGTTTTGTCTGAAATGCGTTGTTGTATAATTTGACAATGTGAGGTTAGGTCTACCCTTTTCATTCTTATCAAAGCGTGGACAGCAATCTGCAAAATTCCCGTCATTTCTGGACTTATGACTTCTCCTTGAATGTTAAGTAGGGTCAAATCTCCCAGACACATCGCAAGAGTGGCTAGTGCATTATCGAAGGTGAAATCTTCCTGGAGGGTACGATCCGGAGAACGTAGACCCTCTGTGTCGATAATAACGAGATATTGATAGCCTACTTTTTTAGAAAGTTTCTTTTCAACTTCGATCATTTTCATAAAGAGACCACGTGTGCACCTGCCTGCACGTACTGGGAAACGAACACCAAACATTGAATTTAGAAGTGTAGATTTACCACTGCTTTGGACTCCGATAATTGATAAGACGAAAAGTTTGGAATTTCTAAGCTCTTTTTCTAGTATCCCTAGAACGCTTGAAATCCAAGAAATTGGCAAATACCCGCTGTCTCCATCCAGAACTTCCAGAGGATGTCCTAGGAGTAACATTTCAGCGGCAATCGAAGGCAAAATATCAGAAGTATCTCTTGTAAAAGCCTTACTTGCCTCAAAAGACTGGCCAAGTTCTCGAAAAAAGTGCTCACATCCGACGTACTTTTTGCTGTAGTCATGGCTCTCTCTGTTGATGGATTCGGTAATTTGTGCCATCTCATCATTCTTCTTCTTCGATTCTGATTTCTTTCTTCTCTCTACTCTTCCTTTTGTTCTCATTTCTAATGATTGTAACTCCTCTTCCAAGCGAGTCATCTCATTAAGATGCGGCATGATGCTTTCAACTGCTATTTTGCTCACACCTTCTTGGAAATATGCCATGAAGAACTGAAAACGTTCCCTGTTGCTCAAGTTTTTCTTTAATATTTCTAAAAAGGTCTTCATCTTTGTCGACAAGCCAGCCTTCTTCTGTTTTTCTCTTAAATGCTTTTTCTCTTCCTCGATTTCGGCTAATTGGTTTTCAACAAGATCTTTCGAAGCCAGGCGACATTTGTCGAATTTAACCCAATCCATGAAAATTTCCTGCAACTGAAAATGTTCCTTTTTAAATTCTAGGAGGTCTATATTTTCTAAAAGCTCTGCTACAACCCGTTTGGCGTAGATACAATCTGGAGAATTTTCATCAACGTCCATGTCTTTGGTCCTTTGGGCGCACTGTTCATAGGTCTGAAAATCCTTCTCATCAAATTCAGAACAAAACTGGTTAACCATTCTACATAAATCTTTACTGAGAGACATACCTTCGTCATCATTATCGAACTTGTAAAACAAACAACCCTCTTTGAGTATGGGATCTCGTTTCTTGATTGGATTGTCTCCCTCTTTCTCTATTTTGTGAAGGCACACATACAGAACATTTTTGGAAGATTTTTTCACTTCATGCATAATTTTTGTTGCCACTTCTTTGTTTTCTCTACTGAAAATTGCGATGACCAAATTCGCCATCTCGTAGAGAAACTTTCTTTGTAAGGGAAATCCTGTCACATCGCCTCGTAAATTGATGACATTTACCACTCCGGAAAGTATTTGTTCCTCTCTGTGGGGGGATGGGGTGTACCATAGTGACTCTAATGTCCCTTTTGAAAAACGAACATCACACAGGTTGTCCTCCTTCTTGGTCAAAAAGTAAGGGTGGTAAGTATTTTCTTGAGCTCTGCCTAGCATATTGTTGATTATAAGAGATTTGGAAAGTGGAATACTTCCGATGCGGATAAATGCAACGATAAATGTCGGCCAACTGATCATGCGTTTTTCAAGAAAGACTGACTGACTGGTTTTCCATTCTTTTATAATTCTGCGCAATGCCCACAGCAACAATTCTGGTTTTCTACCATTGACACCTGGTAAAAGAACGGGTACCGCCAACTGACACACGGATAGTTTTTCAATGATATACTGAACGAGAAAATAATTTGAACATTTTAAAATAGCATAGACAAAGTCTCTAGTACTCTTGATTTTTTCATGATATGTTTCAGGAAGAACTGCTCTGTGGTCCAGAGATGAAAGTTTTGTTATAAACAGGAACGGTAGTATGTCAGAAGAAGTTGCACTAGGCGACACGTCCCTCACCTTCGTGGCTTCCTGGAGAGTAAGCTTTTCAGAAAGTCTCCCCCGCAATCCAACTTCTGTCAAGAAATCTTGAAATAAACTTGATGGGGAACTAGGGACGTTAATAGAGTCATCTTCATAATCAGAATCTTCTGGCGAACTCGGAATTGGATGTGCTGTGTGGAAAACAAGAAACATCGAAACGTGTACTGTTTTTCTATGGAAACCACGTACCCCTTTTCGAGGGAAGGACGATGTAGTCTAAAAGAAGAATTATTGTAACCAGAAACCCTAAACGCTCAGTGATTCCACGCCGAAAGGAAATGCATTGACGCACTGAGGTTTATCACTCAAATTAGTTATCCTCCTTGAGATATTATGTTTTCCTAAGCATAACGCATCCACATTCCAAGTATGGAAATCATTCATGATTCCTAACTTGAGATATGGTGTGTAAGAGGTTTACAGTTTTTGACCTCTGGTGACCTCAAATGACTTCTAAGCTCCAAAACAAAAGTGTCCTACCCCTCAATATCAAAGATTTATATCCCAACTATGATAGGTAACCGAAGGAAAAAAAAAACTGATAAAATAAGTGCTTTAATTAAAAATTGGAACCCGGGCACTGAGAATAAGAAACTGAGCACACTCCATCAAACCATCAACATACACGTTAATGTTAATTGTTTTTAAGTATAATATCATCACAGCTTCCTTTACGCAAGTCCATCATTAGGTAATTAAAAATGGACTTGCTAATGGTTTTGCCATGGTTATGCTTGTGAAAAGATAGAAGTTGTTCTCTATAATTTTCAGTAGTCCTTTTCGTTGGCTACGAAACGATACAATTTGGAGGTACGACCCACTGTCTACTCTTGAGATATCGTATTTAAGAGCAGTTTGCAAGCTTTTCGTAGATTCACGTTTGGTGACCTGGGATGACCTTGAACCTGCACGAAACCAACAGGGATCTTTTGAAAAGTATCCATCATTCTTATCTTGAAATATCGTGTTTACAAATGTTTTCCGTTTTTTACCTCAATAAAAAAATAGGAACCTTCCTCGCACTGATACAGATCTATATACCCAGTATGAAATGTATACAACATTGCTGTCTTGAAAGAACGTATTTTCAAGAGGTTTACAGAGTTTTAAGCTCTGGTTACCTCCGATGACTTTTGATCTCCACCAAAACAACGTCTTTACATAATATGACAGATCTATATACACCAAGTATGAAAGGCGTCTATCATTTTTATCTTGAAATATCGTGTTCACAAGGTTTTGGTTTTTGACTTCAGGTCACACCAAATGAGCTCTGACCTTCCCTAAACACAACCTGTCTTTCATTATTATGAATCTATATGCCAAGTGTGAAAAGTATTCATTATTCCTATCGTGATACAACGTGTTTACAAGCCACTTTCACGGTTGTAGTAGTTTCATTTCAGGTAAACCCTACAAAACCTTTACTCTCTACGAAAAATCATAGTTTCTTTAATGCCCAGTAAGTATCCACATTCTTAGTATGAAAGTATACGTGCTTTCTGTCTTGAGATATCATGTTTACAAGGTTTGCAATTTTTACCTCTGGTGACCTCAAATGACCTTTCACATCTACCAAAACAGAAGGGTACTTTCTCTTAATTTGAGAAATCCATGTGCCAAGTATGAAAGGTATCCATCATTGCTATCTTGAGATAACATAACTCACATACAAAAATACACCCACACTCACGCACATACATACACTAACACATACGTACACTCGCCAGCGTGATTGCATAGATTCTTTTCGCCTTCGGCAAGGAATCAAGGGCTCAGAAGAAAAGCACACGTAGGACGGATAAAAAGAAGTTTCCAAATAGGGAACAATTGAGGCAAGCCTGTAGCCGAGAAGGGAGAAGTGGGCAGCCACCGCCCCTAGATAAATTTTCGCCTTCAGGGAGAACAAAAATACAATTTCCTTCATGCATTTTAGTATATCTCACCCCCCTCCTTCCCACAAATATTTCGCCCCTGGAAGCTATCCTTTCTTCAATGCCTTGTCTGACTGTAAGTCTCGTTTAGGGTATATTGTATTAAAAGCCATATTAAGAAAAACACTTACGGTACTTTTTCAGTACTTAAGAAATAAAATGTTAATAAATGTATGATTACCGCCCGTAAATGAAATGTTCCCGTATTCACATTTCTTCGTAACCTTTAGCTGGGAGATACCATTACATAAAGCGTGATGACAAAAGTCAAGTCTTCATTGAAAGACTACAAAATTTAATACGGTACAAGATAACACTACTGATAACAATTGCTTCTGCATAGCACTATGTAATTAACTGTCAACAAAAATTGTTTTGAATTTTTGGGATTGTTGTTTTGCTTTCTCACTTAAGTTGCTATAGTTAATATTGCAAGGATGGGCCTCATTTCCCACATTTTCTCCCCGTAATGAGATATTACACCCAGCCTGTAAGGGTCTCTCACGTCTACTCACTATGATGAAAGTGATCACAACCATATTGAAACTCCATACAGGCTGGAACACATGAAATATACACAATGATCGTCCCTGTTATAGTACTGTAACCATTAAATGCGTATCTCACCTTCTTTAATAGGGTAATATTTCCTAATTATGCTGACTGCTTCTTTATGCTCCATAATTTCAAGGTATTGAATGATGTCATCAACGTTATTTGCACTTAACTTTCCTGTCATCTCAAGCTTTGCCGTCAGTTTATAAAACCGGACTTCGGCCTCCTCCGATCTCGATAATTCTGAAACGAACGCCTTGTCTTGCCCCATCGCCAGGTTGGCGAGCGCTATGACTTGTTGCATTGTCAGACATTTTTGAAGAGCGTGAAGCATCTCCCTGTATGGTTCGGTACTGAAGGAACTGCTGGATGCTGCGTCAACGAAACGAGAGGAAAAACAGCAAGGAAATATTAGCAATGGCATAAGATCAGAAAAGTCAAACTAAGGGAGGAAGAAGACAATATTGTCCAGGAGGAGGTCAAACACTTTTGAACAAGTTTCAGCCACCAAATGGGTGAGCAAATCTAGGACGAAAGAGACACACCTTATCCGTCGCTATACCCGGGGCGATGTTGGAAAATGTTTTTACGTTTATGAGTAAATTTCGACGGTTTTTGGTTGCTCTGAAGATTATTTAAATACTTGAAGATTGTCAAAGTTCGGCTACTATGTCCTAAATTTAGGTTTCACTTTCAGATCGAAAACCGTATGATTTTAAGTTTACAGGGTCAAGAACCACTTGGGCTCAAGTTGAGCGTGTGTGAGTGCATGTGCATGTAAAATTTACCTCCTCTTCTTGAATTAAGTGGTCAGAGGAAAGCGTGGACTAGTTCGTCCCAACCCTGCACCCTGAACGGGCCATGTGCATGTTCGGGCCGTCTGCCTGGGGTACCATGCCACGCCTAAGGAAATACATCAAAAATGAGAATTTCTAAGCATATACAGTAATCCAAGGACAGCTGAATTTAGAGTTTCGTAGGCCCTAGGCACCAATTTTACAGAGCAAGGATTTTCCCGATGGGCACTCAAACGGGGATGTGAAGATGTGATAAGTCGGGTCGACGGGGGTTCTGGAAAGATGTTATTCAGTTTATGGGATGAGAAGGGCAATGAGAGAAAATTAGAAGATAATTTTTCGCAATACCATTTCTTGACATAGTATATTTTACACAATAACTTGATTTCACGAGGTATGTGCTAAATCAGTGTCTTACCATAAAATCTAACTTGCTGAAGTGAATGGTGAGAGAAGCGTGCCGATATTTAGCTGTTCACGCACAAAACCTATATTCATTAAAAGCCAGAAAGACTTGGGCCGTAACCTGGGTAAAGTCCCAGGGGATGCACTTGATGGCAGTATATAAGTGGGGCCCTCATTGACGTTCCTAGGGTAGGTGACACCCGGGAGAATCCTTCCTTTGTCACATCCACTAGGGAGTAACCCTAGGAAGTGGTCTGAGCGGAGGTGACATTTTAGTAAGTCAACTAAAGTGCAAGTGGTGTTATCTTTGGAAAAGTTTTGAAGTGATTCTATGTTTAGAAATTCTCATTGTGTTATGAATAGGCTATTTCTTTTTTCTTGACTGGGGTAAAGAAAAGGGAATACGAGGTATTTTTTAGGGGGGAGTGTGACAACCTCAACCTTTGAGAAATTTTTGTTAATAAGAGTAGGTAAAGATGAAAAGTAGCGCTATCGTTGTTAAATATTTGAACTGATCATATGATTACAATTTTCATAACTGAAAGAATTTTCCGATGTTTTGGCAATATGCCAAGAAGGGCGTTGTCGTAGGTGCCTACTTTGACAAAAGTTGCAAAAGTTGGTCTAGATGCAAAATGATGCTATGTGGGCCCTGTCAAGACAGCATTTATAGCTTTGAACTTATAATGCGAGTAGAAATTCTTAGGCCTATTATGATTACTGAGATTTTCTTCGCTTGTTCCATACCCCGCGGAGCGGACTCTGTTTGCTCAGCTCCTCAGCTTCCCAAACCACCGTCCGCCAAAGCGAAGAGGACTGCGTCCAATTTTAGACGCAAACTTCATTACCATAGTATGACTTATTAATGTACTCTCTCATCAGGCGCGAATCCAGGTGGGGGCGCACTCGGCGCAAGCCCCTCTTTTTTCGATGACCAACGATTTTTTGACCAACAATTTTTTTACTCCGAAAAAATGAGCAAATAGATATGGAAAAATATGCTTCCCAGATGCTGGGAAATCGCACCTAAGTGCATCTAGAATTCAAATTTTCTTGGGGGAGGACCCCTAAACCCCCCGCCGGTGCTTCGCGTCTTCGGCGCTCGCTCTAAGGCCGACGGTGTGTGCACCCCCTTTCTCAAAATCCTGGATCCGCGCCTGCTCATTATTCATGCTAGTTTTTTTGAGTGAGTGTGTGTACTGCTGTAGTTGTAAACTGAAAGCCTAGACTGAAACCTGAGAAGACATATCATTACTGTGTTGCGTAACCACCTGTGCAGTGGGCACTACCGGGGATTGGCTATTACAATAACGTATCAACTCTGTGGGTGGCATAGGCTACTGCAAGATTTAAACGGGACCAGATGTTACCTTCTTGCATGGGCGTCAATCCTGGGGGGACGGGGGGACAAGTCCCCCACATTTCGATGGGTGGGGGACACAATATCAAATGTCCCCCCCCCCACATTTGCGTAAAAGAGTAGTGCCGTCTCTCTATTTGACTGGCTTTTTGAGTGGTATGTAGGTTTGTTGGGCAATTGTTAAGTGTCTCGATGCAGATTCTGAATGCAGATTTCGTCAGGGAAATCTTATATAATGACAAAATTTCGGCGCGCTTTGCGCGCATGCGTCACGGTTTGCACTCCTTCTCATGACCATTAAAAAGGTAAATACATGGAACTATTCTGATCACAACACTCTCCGAAAACAGACATACATCTCCAAACATTTGAAGGGGCCTCTCATCAATATGGGATCATTCAATCAGTGGCGTACGCAGAGGGGAGGGCCATTCGGCCATGCCCCCTCACTTATTCCGATTTTTTTTTAAGTTCCTAAAAATACGTAAATTTTTTAACACAAATTTTACTTCAAAGGGTAGCATATTTGGCACCAGATTGCATGTAAGGACACCTTATTTTTCAAAAATTTTCAAAGGGGAGGGGGACACCCATCCCCTCAGACCCCTCCCCCAGGCCGGCGGTCACACAACATACTGCATGCCCCGCCCCCTTGAGACAAATCCTGGGTACGCCACTGCATTCAGTCTAATTTGTAGCATGATGTGGAAGGTTAAAAGTACTTTATTGCCGTTAAACATTTTTCAAAAATTTTTACAGAGCGCTTCGCCGATGCCATTATCGGTATAGATGGTGATTGTTAATACACTTACGACTTAAAAGCATTCTGAAAACGCCCTTGCTAGTCCTTCACAACTTTGCTATGCTACGATCAGCTCCAAACATATCCCAAAGATAGCACCATTTTGCATCTAAGCAACCTCAAATTAACAAAAATTTCTCAAAAGGGAGGGGGCGCCCCCTCCCTTAGACCCCTTTCCAGGATGACACCTTTAAATAGTGACAAAGGAAGGATCCCCACTGCTGTATACAAACGCAGGGTGCATAAAAAGGTGCAATTTACGCGCCGCCACTGCAGTTAGTAAAAACATCTAGCCAGTCGGGAAAATTAGAATTCACTAAGTTATGGACATTTTCCAGCCATATACGATCAGCTCCAAAAATATCCCAAAGATAGCACCATTTTGCATCTAAGCAGCCTTAATTAACAAAAATTTCTGAAAGGGGAGGGGGAGTCCCCTCCCCTCCCTCCCCTTAGACCCCTCCCCCAGGACGACACATTTATGTGACAAAGGAAGGATCCCCACTGCTGTATACAAAACGCAGAGAGCTCATAAAACAAAGTGCAATTTACACGTCTCCACTCAGTTGGAAAAAACATCCAGCCAGTCGGAATTTGGGACGGTCACCTTCACACCCTAAAACATGTCACCCTAGCAACGAGCCTGGTCGGGTCCATGATCTCCGACAATGATCCACTCTGCGAAGCGTGGTTTCAGCTATTTTGGGACATGGTAAAATGTATTTCACCTGGCAGATCTCAATGATGGTCATGTTAACTTTGAAATGATAATTCTTATTAGACAGGCCCGTAGCCAAGCCGGGGCACGAGGGGGCCGTGTCCCCCGTGCGGACCACTGTGCCCCCCTATATGGAAAATCGTTCGAAAATAAAATTTTAGTACATGTAAACGATGGCCCTGGTATGAGACCAAGCGATATGTAACCAAAAATGATCCCAAAAGGAGTTTAATAATGAACGTATTTTGTTCTCTGTAACACTTTGTTCTAAAATCACAAAAATTTTCGCGCGCTACGCGCGCTTTCATCTTTAGTTACATAGAGTTTTAACACCCGTTTCAGATATGTTGGCTTAATTCATAAATGTACAGGTTCCACAATTAGGCTATTGTTCTTTCGTGTAGGTGTGATTCCCGGAAAAACACAAAACTGAATCCATAAATAGTTCCATCTCTTACGATCGGGAAGATTCTTAATTCAAACTCAACATCATGAAAATCATTTTGTATGAAACGTAAAGTGTCTCAATGTCCAGGGGTGGTGGGAGCGGGCATCCCCTCGCGACCAGTCGCCCGGCGTCTTGGTTTTGTTCTTAAAGACAGACACTCATCACCCCAAATACATTTTGGTTGGGATAAAGCAAAATTCTCAATTGGTCATAGGTGAATGCTCTTTGATAAACATCAAAGCTCACAACACACAGCACGCGCAGAGAATGTTCTGGTTACATAGTTTTGGAAGGAGTAACTTAGTCGGGAGAATTGGAACTGTCTAGGACGAAGAGGGCAGATTCTTCCATAGAAACCCAAATTTTCTTTCCTTAATAAGAACCAAATATTTTCAATTTTTCTTCAACAGAACCCCAAATTTTTCGCCTGTCGCCCAAAGTTTCGCGTTCGGTATCCAATCTGTAACCCATTGCTTCTGACGGGGCTTCGGGTTGATGGACCTCTTAGGGGAGCTTGGTCCCTTCGTCGGGCTTATCTTTCCACCAACCTTTGCTGAGTCTGTATGCAGGTTTTACCGTGGTAAATAATTTTCCTGCAAAATTTCGGCGCGCAATTCTCACAAGCGAAGTAATATCAGCCATGAACATTATTAGTACAAAAATTCAAGTGAACTCTTCCAGCCAAAGCTAGGTGAAGTCTCATAGTTAGATCCCGGACATCAAGGGGCTTTCATGTAGTAATCTAGTACTTGAGTAACATTCGCTCCTGGACGACTATACGGTTTGAAGCTAAATTTACTCGTACTAAAAATTTATTCCAAAATTTACTTTTTCTCATGTTTTATTTTCATGTAAAATTTCGTTCAAAGTAGAAATACGATAATGACCATCCGAAGTGTGAACTGTGAAGACGTGTGCTCTCACTGTCATTCAAAGTCCTGCTCAAAGCTCCATGCTAGTGTTCCCATATTGTTCATTCGCCACATATTCGGGAATTTCCCTCTGGGTCCTAACAAAATCATACCGGATCACACCAAGCCTGCCTAATGGCAGCCCCTGGTCCCGCCTCGCCTTTCGCAAAGTACTTAACCGGCTTCACCTGCGCTTGCTGAGCTGAAGATATATCGTGATTATAGTGTTGTTCCCTTCACTTGTGGAGAAATTCTACGTCTCTGTATTGCAAGCGGAGGGAAAAATTTCCATCAGAAGAGTGGAATTTTCGCGCGCTTCGGCACGCGTATGTGCACACGTAAAACCGATACCTTTATGCTATGCGTGGTAAGCTTGAGATATAATCCCCTGTAGTTCCGTCAAACTGTAATCCTGTGGTGGTACTACTGACAACAAACATAATCTTCTTCGGTGCCCCTCTATGAGGTGTCGGTGCCCCCCTATATCAGAATTCCTGGCTACGGGCCTGTTATTAGAATAGGGCGTCAGTCATCATAAGGGGGGGGGGAGGAAAGGGCCTATAGGAAGACACCCCCTCTTCAAAACCAAAGGGATTGGTTTGTGCTAAGTCATGTATGTCCCCCGTCCACCCCCCCCCCCACATTTGAATACGGATTGACGCCCCTGCCTTCTTGTAAATATTCACTAACATTCAACCAGTCCTGAGGCCATATATTTCTATGAATATCCAAAAGAATTTGTTCGGTGTTCACTTTGGCAGGCGTTAGGGATATGACTTAACAAGGAATATGCCGTACAGAAGCAAGTTGTTCCATGGCATGGTTTCATGGCCACCATTTGTCGTCGAGTAGGGAGAGTAGGCCTATCAAGAAAACTTTTTTTAGAAATGCCGCCCGCATTTGAGGGAAATTAGTGCTTTTTAGGCTTTGTACCGGCATCTCGACATTATTTATTTTGAGGTGTCATGCCTTGGAAATTTATACTTCCAGGGAAAGGCTTAACTCGAAGAAGTTATTTAGTAAAAAAACACTTTGTAGTGGAAACATTACCTGACGTAACAAATTCTTTGATATAAGCATCGTACTCTGGGCTATATCGTGCAAGCATGCTATGGCATGCGTAAAACGAAATAGTAAGCCAACAAATGAGCTTTAGCATACCGGTCTCAGATGTGTCCTACACTGCATCATGCAGGTGTACTTAGTGCAGCAACATATGTAACCGGACATAGGCGAATCCAATAATATTTAAAGGGGATATGCAGTCACCCCAACTTGAAGTAGTGTAGTAGACTGTCCTGTTTCATGATTGGCTCTTAAGAGTCATGTGACAATATTTTTTCTCCTCAAACGTCAAATTTACTAGAAGTAACTGATTGGTTTACCTTGAATATGCAATACTGAAGTCCTAAAATATTGTGAAAGATACTTTGCAGAGAAATAAGAAGAAAATTGTGAGATTTAGCTGTTGCTTCAAAATAAGTTTGGGACGACTGTTCTTGACCTTTAAGGAAGCGACTCATTCGTCAGGACTAGTGAACCACAAAGCGCATCAATTGCTGGGTCCAGGGATCTTCGCCGGAAAATTCGGGATAAAATGAACCCTAGTATGCAATTTTCCGGGTTCTGAGAATATTAAAAGCCTAATTGCGACGGGGAAGTCGATTTCGTGATAGACTGGGAGCCATTTTAAAGCCTAAAGCAAACGTAACTCACTGTCAAAAAGCAAAAAGCACAACGTTTCGGTGCACATAGCCGGATTTACCCAGTAATCGAGGTAACCTATAGGTTACGGGCCCACCGACATTTCGGCTTTCAGGGGGGGGGGGGCAGAAATTTTCATAAACGAGTCACCTTTTTAGCTTAGTTTTTAAATCTGCTTCTGAGTTGAAACAAAAAATCCCTAGCTTTCTATTTACCAAAATATAGCTTCTGAAGCTCTAGTCTCCATTTTCTGACCTATAATGTTACCTAGCAGGAATTACTGATAGTATTTACCAATAAAGCTACTGTGAAGCATGTCATATGGCTTACGACGCATTGTCCTTGGGCTGGAGGTTGTAGAATATGCCAACGGTATTTCCTGCCTGTTGTAAGAGGCGACTAAAGGGAAGGACTTGCACCGTATTTAAACTTTACTTGACACTATATAACAAATTTGTGTTGGTGTGTCGTTACATTTCATCTAACTAACCTTGAGTATGATATCGTATTAACACTGGCACGTGGTTATACATGCCTGTTCTAGAGGTTCGTTTCTTCTCTTTCATATTCGCTGTATTATTGACATTTTTAATTTATTTAACAGGATCTCAGTATCGCCCAAGTTATTTTTGAGGCCGTATTAACAAAATACTCAAAAGGTGATCATTATCTGCACTTAAAGGGAAGTTTTAAGCAAAAATTTACTTTTCACATCTGAAAGAGGAACTAAATCTATGCATTTTGGTGAAACTCTCATTCAAATCGGACTTGTATTACTCGAAATATCAGCAAAAGAAGTTACAATATTTGTGATCCAAAGTGAGCTTTAGGCAAGTGGAAGTTACATCAGTAGGCAGCTCCCTGATATCACTCCCTCACATTCATAAGGAAAGCTTTGTTTCTTTTGTTTTTTCAATCTGTCGTGTTGACCTTGATATTAGTAGGGATAGGACCTCCCCATGAAGAATGTGAAGTTTGTAATTTTCCCATGCCTCTCATGCAATCACATTGCGATAGCATTCGATTGTTGAGGAGAAGATTGGTAATGAAGTTTAAAGAAAAACAAAGGACTGCTCATTAATGTGAGGGTATGACATCATGTGTGCTTGCTTCAAGTTCACTTTAAGTAGAAAATGTGACAACTTTATCTGCTGATATCTTGAGAACCACACATCGGATTTCAATGGAAATTTCACCAGATTGCTTAGAATAAGTACCCCTCTAATATATCAAAGCTTCGTTTGAGCTTAGACCCTTCTTTTAAGCTAGGGGGAAGGTTTATTTCCGACAATGAAGGAGATAGTTTCGCCCAAAATATTCCAAGCGCTTCGCGATACTTATAGCGATAATTATGGTGGCCCTTCGGTTAGGACAGTGCTTCTTAGTCAGGCCACAGAAACCTTGGGCCAACTGACGGGGAATGTGGATTGGTGTGATTGTGTTAGGAGTCCTGAATTCCGATCGATGAATTGCCTTGACTTTTTTGTTTTGTTCAAATTGACCTGCACATGATCTTCAGGTTAATTGGTAGTCACTTGACAATTTAAAAGAACTGGCAGTACCATGAATAGATGCAATGCATTTTGCGTACCTTAATTTCCATAAGCAAGAAATTTACGACTGATGGTCTTTAATTTCAGGAGAGGACCCACAGTCATAGTTATACTCATGGCCGCAGTGTCAGTGTCCCTCCCTCGAAATGTTTAAAGCCAATTTTTATCGAATCGATCTGTGTTAATTTCCGAGATTCCAAAATAATGTTTAGACGTTATTTGTAAGTCACGGGAAGTTCCATTTCTGACCGTGGGGCAGACACGTAGCGTAGGGGGCAGGGCAACCGTCCTGTCCTTGAGGGTATTTTGTCTTACTTTTCTGTCACCTTTGTCGCTATAAATTTCTTAAGTAAGCTGGTATGACAAAGAGAACGATTGACGATAACACATGTTCAGATTTCGTAAATATATTCAGGGAAAGAACGGGGAAAAGTTTTCAACTAAGTAAAGGAAATTAAATTAAAAAGAAAAGGTTGAGAAGCACTCCACCAGTTGTCGCAATGCCGTCGATGCATTAGGTATCTATTGCTATAAAGTTCCCCTAAACACCATTATTGTCTCCTCTGGCCAAACCTCTTACCTCTGAGACAGAAATGTAAATGTACTTTGTTTATTTTGAATAGTTACTCATTTCACTTTAAACTTTTTTGCATTGACATAACTACAGGTAATGGTCCTGCACCGAAAGGTCAAATTCTCGGTATCGATTTTCTTGATACATATCATATGCTTCCGTACATCAGAATGTCCAAGCGCATTTCTGTATGTGGTTATTGATGAAACGATTATTGCACTACCTGCAGATAGGCCTTATTTAACACATAACAAAAATAAAACAGCAGATGTTATATGTCAAGTTCTATGTCTCCCATACACAAATTGCTTAACGGAATAAAATGTGTCTGAGTTGTCTCTCTTTAGGGAGTTTAAAATTTCTTAATCATGAAAGGTAGAATAGTCTTATGCAAATTGACAGGCCTGGAAGTGGCATTTCTAGTAATTTACCGGCATCGGCACTTTGTCCAAAAATCTCTCAGTAGGCTAGACGCTAATCAGCCGATGGTGGTGGCGCTCCACTTAGTGTCACGTATTAGTCCCACCCGCAAATTATATCACTAAAAATTATACTCATAGGGCCCCCCTCAAATGATAGGTTACGAGCCCCCTGAAGGTAAATCCGGCTATGTCGGTGCACAACATCCTCTTCAAGTGTCTTCATAGATTTTTAACAGCGGTAGGGCCAGCATGCACCTCTGTGCAAAACAAAGTTACTTTGGCTAAACATGAAAAACTTCTGGTATTGTTTGATATCTGAAATTAATATTTTTCCTTCATTTACTAATGGATAATTGACCATAATGTTAAAAATTTCCTCATAATTTCTCTGGTCCCTCTTTCTTTCGTTCATTTTTTTAATTATTTTAATTCATTTTTAAGGTCTAGAGAAAAGTGGGGGCAAGTGGGCCCGCTTGCCCCCCTCGTAATCCCGCCTATGAAAACATATAACAACCCTGTATAAAATGCAGTGTAAAAATTTATAATTTGTAAATTCCTGTTTCTTAGTGTACACTTTTAAATTGGGCGGCTCGGAGCTTGTGGCTCGGACTTGGCCTCGGACTCGAATGCCAGTGACTCGGTCTCGGCAGGTGAGGACTCGGACTCAGAGTCGGGCTCGGAGGGTGGGGACTAGACTACAGCACTGGTGTGAATGTCATGGTAAACAGTTCGAAATATCCCCCCTTTTGGGATAATCTAGTTTTCCCGAGATCGGGAGAAAATTGGTAATGACTGCCGCTGTTTTGTTTATTTTGCCCGCCCACACCCCACGCGTTCTATGTGTGTACATTTTCAAATGTTTTTTGGAAGCTCCTTGCAAAGTTTATCGATCTAATGTAGCCTAATGGAAATTCGGTATTTGTTATCTTATAGCTACCGAAAAGCTACGTATGGTGGTACAACACACCAGTCAGAGAAAAACGCAAATTTTTAAGAATCTTCGTTCTGGTAAACCTTGCCTATGTTATGCTAGCCATCCTGTGTTGCAATGCAAATGCATGAAGTTTTCCCCCATTCGGGAGAATTTTAGTTTTCTCCCGAAAGGGAGAATCGCTCGGACTGGTGAAAGCTTCAGTTACAAAGAACTAAAACTTTTAGCGTGTTATAAATCACCCCTTTGATCTTGCTCCCCCTACAGGGCAACCTGGACAAATAATATTATAATAATTTATATTAAAAGAATTCAAAACCGATAAGAAATAAGGAATTCAACTCACATATTTCAGAATCCTTTTCCATTGTGTCCCTTCATGTTTTGTTCACAGTGCTATCGAAAAGTAAGCAACGTTTGTTGCAACAATCTCCCGTCATTTCTAGGAATCAAGAATTCGAAGGAGAAACGCAGACCAAATTGTTAGTAACTTACTTACAATCTATTAGCATGTTAACCAACATATTCCCCTAATTAAAAAGATTGACATCATGGAACAACTAACAATTTCGATTGAAGTATTCAATCTAACAGGTTTCTAATAAATGTTACTCGAATTAAAATTTTGAATCCAAAGTTTGATTGATCCCTGATTCCAATATTTCAGATTGATTTTCAGTCTGAAGATTTAAGGGAGATTACATTAGTATGTGTATAGTTATACATATAACATATCTATTGACTTCGTACACGTTATAGACAGTATACGTACACTGAGTTTTAGGTTAGAGGTTCTCACTAGATTAACCTTGGGCCAAACTAAGCACGTCGAACTTGTGTTGGGCCACATTATCAATATTTTTTTTCTTTTAAGTATGGAGGCCTTTCACAAAAGGGACCATTAGGACACTATCATCGGAAAGTCATTTTCGGTTGATGAGTAGCTGAGCAAGGCCTTGTTTGCCCAAAACGTCTCCCATACTGGTCGCAGGAAATGGCACTTCCCAGTCTTTGTAAGAGCACAGTAAGTATATGGGGTGGGGTCGGGCAGCAGGCCCATCCCCACCCTAAGGAAAAGGGGGATATCACGGCAGAATTGTCATTTTCAGGGCAAAATTCATGTCATTTTTCCCTGCCAGAGAAAATTTTAGGGCAAAGACCTTCAGCCCTTTTGATACGATGGGCTTGACAAAAAAGGATTGTCTTTAACTGACTTCTTGTGATAAGATGAGTAATGTAAATATAAAGGAACCTTACATGACGATTTGGTAAAAAGATTAGAATAATTACGGCCCCCTCCTAGAGCTATTTCCAAATGTAAGTAAACCACTTTAGATTCATTGAACTCATATGTAAACATTAATTCATTCGGAAACATTAAATTAAGTTCTCTCATAAAAGTAGAAAACAACTGTTCACCCTTCAGCCCTTGTCCCGCAACCCCCAGATGTTATCAATGTAACAAGAGCGTGGATCCATCTTCAAAGGTGTGTGGGGGGGGGGGGGACTTTTCACCATTTGCGAATCGCCGTTCTGGGGGAGGGGTCTAAGGGGGGTGGTCCTCCTCCCCTTTGAAAAAATGGAAATTGGAAGGTGTCTATATGGCAAATGGTGCCATATTTGGGTGCAATTTAGCTTTTAAAATTTAGTGTCAATTCGTAATCTATGTTATACTATTGAAAAAGTGGGGGGACTTATTGGAGATGTCCCCCTTCCAAAAGTGACGGAAACGCGTCCCCTGTCACCCCATGATCCACGCCCATGCAATATACCCTTCCAAATGAGACGTTTTCCAGTGATTTTTTCTTCCATTATTCTTCAGAAAGCTCCATTTTTAGGCAACCATGACCTGGCGCCATTTTTGGTCCAATAGAGGTCCCTTAAGATTATATTTTAAAAGTTATCATTAAATTTGAAAACATTGCTATCTAGACATAGTTCTAAACACTTCCGAGGATGGCAAGTTTTAGGTTTCTTAACGACCCTGCTCTCCAGTATTTTATGACCCCTTCTATGCAGGTAACGTGGCAAGCCTCCAACTATAATTTCCAAGATTTACTCAACAGCAAAACATTTCGAGCGTTCACAACGGCTCTTCCTCAGTTGCAAAGTGGGCACAAATGTTACCAGAAAGCCCCAAAGGCTTAGTGATTCCTTGCCGAAAAAGGAGTGCTTTGTTACACTGAGGTTCATCCCTCAGATTTAAACTTCTCTACTCTTTCACTTTTAAGATGTTTTTACAATTTGACATCTGCTGACCTCACATGACCTTTGACCCCCACTAAAACTGAATAACAAAAAAATAAAGGAGGTTCGAAACCTCTGTGTGAAAAACCGAGCATTAATCCACTACGCCATCAAAGAACTCGTTAAGCAAATGATATTTCTAATCATGCTATAGTCAGAGAATCCCTTACACGTATTCATAATTACGTAATTCAAATTAAAATTATTACTGTAATGTAATAACTGTTATTACTGTTATGCTTGTGAAAAAAATACATGTTCTCTATTAATGTCATATCTTTGAAATGGCAGAAAAATTCAACCCTAAATTTTCGTTAATCATGCTTCCTACCTTGTTTACAAGGTTTTCGGTTTTTGACCTCTGGTAAACTCACATGACCTTTAACCTCCACCAAACACAATAGGGATCTTCCTCAATATGATAATTTTGTATTCCAAGTATGAAAATTATTCACCATTGCTATCTTGAAATATCGTGTTTACAAGCCAAGCGTCACAAAGACACATGCACACATATACATACATATACACTCGCGTAATCGCACAGATTCCTTTCGCCTTCGGCAAGGAATCAAGTAAGTTAGTTAGATGAGGTTTAACGTCCCAGTTTCCAACCAATTGGTTCAAGTCGAGACGACCACGGCCTTTTTTCCATTTGTGGCTCACTGGCTTGTTTTCCCTACTCTATGCTTATGCTGAACACCAAGCACGAATGCAGTAGGTTCCATTTTTAAAGTCTTTGGTATGACCCGGCCAGGATTTGAACCCTAGACCTTCCGGCTGCAAGTCGAATGCTCTAACCACTTGGCCACTGCAGTCGGCTCGGCAAGGAATCAAACAGCTAGACCTAATCATTAGGGTTCATCCTGGCGAGGAACCTCATGGAAGGGAGATCTCGGTTAAGCCCAGTATTATGTGTACTTAGGCGTAAGGTCGCTTTCAACTCCCGGCTGCTTCTCTCCTCGGCCCATTTAAAATTGTCATATGAGATAGCAAATTTTAAGTCAAAAAGGCCATGCTTAGAACGATTGAAGTGCTCGGCAACCGGTGTGCCTTTCTGGTTCTGAAGTATTCTAAGCTTCAGATTATTTAACCGTAGTCTGAACGTTGTACTTGTTTCGCCAATATAGGTGGCCTGCCAGCCCTGAGGACATTTTAAACTAAACAACAGGTAGACTAAATTCTTGGAGTCACAGTTAAAGCTCCATGCTCGAAGTAACACCTGGGGCCTAATGAAAAATAGTGAGGGAGGGGTCGACATGGATACACACCATGCACCTGGGCTTTCTGCAGGTGATATTACCACTGCTTGAGACTTCACTAGAAGGGGAAAGGATATTCTTACCAGCATAGAACTAATGTTGTCTGAAGGCAACTATTGTCAGTGTTCTCCACTGATTTAATTTTTGACCGGGTGCATCGAAGGTTAAAGGTTAATAGTGATCGCTGTCTGTAAAGAGAAGGGGTGCTCTCTTTGGATATGTTTGCTAAAATAGATGATAAATTTAATTATAGCCTCCTCTGAAGACTAAGTACATTTCTGATTATTATTATTACTCAATATTCTCACTGAAATTATTGCTGTTTGCTCTGTTTTTAAGGTTTTGAATTGATAATATCTGTGCGGGTGGATGAACTTTTTGTCCGGGTGGTACATATTTTGTCCGGGTGCTGAGCACCCTCTGCGGATTTTGTCCGGGTGCTGCACCCTAACAAAGCAGCTAGTGGAGAACACTGCACTGGGGTTTCGCAATACTTCAGCGATCTGAGCATAAAATCCCCCACGATTGTTTAATATTACAATTTATCCTTGAGCACAATAAGTTTAGGTTCAGGGACCGGCAACGCCATGGGGACCAGAATGGCCCCTTCTTATGCAAACTATTTTTATACACTATCTTGAGCTAGAAATTCCCTTTTTGTTTCCTCACAAACCATTTTTCTATGTACACAGTGTCTGCGACTTGAAATTTGCCATTCTAATGGGGGCTTTCCTCCATCCGAGACACGTTAAAACAGGAATTAAGAATGTTAAACTTTTGGCAACCATGACCTGGCGCCATTTTTGGTCCAATAGAGGTCCCTTAAGATTATATTTTAAAAGTTATCATTAAATTTGAAAACATTGCTATCTAGACATAGTTCTAAACACTTCCGAGGATGGCAAGTTTTAGGTTTCTTAACGACCCTGCTCTCCAGTATTTTATGACCCCTTCTATGCAGGTAACGTGGCAAGCCTCCAACTATAATTTCCAAGATTTACTCAACAGCAAAACATTTCGAGCGTTCACAACGGCTCTTCCTCAGTTGCAAAGTGGGCACAAATGTTACCAGAAAGCCCCAAAGGCTTAGTGATTCCTTGCCGAAAAAGGAGTGCTTTGTTACACTGAGGTTCATCCCTCAGATTTAAACTTCTCTACTCTTTCACTTTTAAGATGTTTTTACAATTTGACATCTGCTGACCTCACATGACCTTTGACCCCCACTAAAACTGAATAACAAAAAAATAAAGGAGGTTCGAAACCTCTGTGTGAAAAACCGAGCATTAATCCACTACGCCATCAAAGAACTCGTTAAGCAAATGATATTTCTAATCATGCTATAGTCAGAGAATCCCTTACACGTATTCATAATTACGTAATTCAAATTAAAATTATTACTGTAATGTAATAACTGTTATTACTGTTATGCTTGTGAAAAAAATACATGTTCTCTATTAATGTCATATCTTTGAAATGGCAGAAAAATTCAACCCTAAATTTTCGTTAATCATGCTTCCTACCTTGTTTACAAGGTTTTCGGTTTTGACCTCTGGTAAACTCACATGACCTTTAACCTCCACCAAACACAATAGGGATCTTCCTCAATATGATAATTTTGTATTCCAAGTATGAAAATTATTCACCATTGCTATCTTGAAATATCGTGTTTACAAGCCAAGCGTCACAAAGACACATGCACACATATACATACATATACACTCGCGTAATCGCACAGATTCCTTTCGCCTTCGGCAAGGAATCAAGTAAGTTAGTTAGATGAGGTTTAACGTCCCAGTTTCCAACCAATTGGTTCAAGTCGAGACGACCACGGCCTTTTTTCCATTTGTGGCTCACTGGCTTGTTTTCCCTACTCTATGCTTATGCTGAACACCAAGCACGAATGCAGTAGGTTCCATTTTTAAAGTCTTTGGTATGACCCGGCCAGGATTTGAACCCTAGACCTTCCGGCTGCAAGTCGAATGCTCTAACCACTTGGCCACTGCAGTCGGCTCGGCAAGGAATCAAACAGCTAGACCTAATCATTAGGGTTCATCCTGGCGAGGAACCTCATGGAAGGGAGATCTCGGTTAAGCCCAGTATTATGTGTACTTAGGCGTAAGGTCGCTTTCAACTCCCGGCTGCTTCTCTCCTCGGCCCATTTAAAATTGTCATATGAGATAGCAAATTTTAAGTCAAAAAGGCCATGCTTAGAACGATTGAAGTGCTCGGCAACCGGTGTGCCTTTCTGGTTCTGAAGTATTCTAAGCTTCAGATTATTTAACCGTAGTCTGAACGTTGTACTTGTTTCGCCAATATAGGTGGCCTGCCAGCCCTGAGGACATTTTAAACTAAACAACAGGTAGACTAAATTCTTGGAGTCACAGTTAAAGCTCCATGCTCGAAGTAACACCTGGGGCCTAATGAAAAATAGTGAGGGAGGGGTCGACATGGATACACACCATGCACCTGGGCTTTCTGCAGGTGATATTACCACTGCTTGAGACTTCACTAGAAGGGGAAAGGATATTCTTACCAGCATAGAACTAATGTTGTCTGAAGGCAACTATTGTCAGTGTTCTCCACTGATTTAATTTTTGACCGGGTGCATCGAAGGTTAAAGGTTAATAGTGATCGCTGTCTGTAAAGAGAAGGGGTGCTCTCTTTGGATATGTTTGCTAAAATAGATGATAAATTTAATTATAGCCTCCTCTGAAGACTAAGTACATTTCTGATTATCATTACTTAATGTTCACACAAAAATTATTGCTGGTTGCTCTGTTTTAAGGTTTTGAATTGATAATTTCTGTCCGCGTGGCTCAACTTTTTGTCCGGGTGGTACATTTTTTGTCCGGGTGCTGAACACCCTCTGCAAGTTTTGTCCGGGTGCAGCACCCTAACAAAACAGCTAGTGGAGAACACTGCACTGGGGTTTCGCAATACTTCAGCGATCTGAGCATAAAATCCCCCACGATTGTTTAATATTACAATTTATCCTTGAGCACAATAAGTTTAGGTTCAGGGACCGGCAACGCCATGGGGACCAGAATGGCCCCTTCTTATGCAAACTATTTTTATACACTATCTTGAGCTAGAAATTCCCTTTTTGTTTCCTCACAAACCATTTTTCTATGTACACAGTGTCTGCGACTTGAAATTTGCCATTCTAATGGGGGCTTTCCTCCATCCGAGACACGTTAAAACAGGAATTAAGAATGTTAAACTTTTTGCATTATACTGCTGAGGAAGAACCTATGACGTTCTAAACGTTCAGATTACGGTGTTCTGTAAATGTCTGCTATCTCTTTTTCACTTTGTAATAAGGCTTAGTGAAAACTAAGGTTTAGTGGTAACTAAGGCTTAGTGGTAACTAAGGCTTAGTGGTAACTAAGGCTTAGTGGTAAATAAGGCTTAGTGGTAAATAAGGCTTAGTGGTAGCTAAGGCTTAGTGGTAACTAAGGCTTAGTGGTAACTAAGGCTTAGTGGTAACTAAGGCTTAGGGGTAACTAAGGCTTAGGGGTAACTAAGGCTTATGGGTAACTAAGGCCTAGTGGTAACTAAGGCTTAGTGGTTAGAGCGGTCGTCTTGTGAACGGTTCAAGTCCCGCTCATGGCTTAATTTTCTCTCTGATATATTTCTTGTGTCCTTTCCCTTGTTCACAAAATGCTACGCCAGTATAACGTTTATAACGGTTAAATTTTATACGTTGACCTACTATATAATATATATATATATATATATATATATATTCTTAATAAAGTAAACCAGTCAATGGTAGAGTGCTCATCCTATGAAGGGAGCTTAAATATTGAACAATATATATATATATATATATATATATATATATATATATATATATATAATATACATACAGAGGCGGCGCCACAGGGGTGGCAGGGCAGGCATTTGCCGCCCCTATGGCTTTTAGCTCAAAAAATAAAATCGTCTAAATAACGTTTTTAAGGCATACTTTTGTGGGAGTGGGGTGACAGTACAAAAATATAACAAATGAAAGCACCATTTGGCATCTAAGCAACCTTAAATTAAAAAAAAATTCTCAGAAAGGAGGGGTATCCTTCTCCCCTTCGACCCCTCTCGCAGGACGGCGATTACTCACCCCACGTTTGCCACCCCTTTCAAAATACCCTGGCGCCGCCCCTGTATACATATATATATATATATATATATATATATATATATATATATATATATATATATATATATATATATATATATATATAGATATAGTGTATATATATATATATATATATATATATATATATATATATATATATATATATATATATATATATATCCGAATTTTTCTAAATCGGACCAATAGTTTTTTATTCAGACTTTTTAAAGGATGGTCACTCTATATCGATAACTGATCCTACTTTGTCTCACGATAAACTGTTCTGCTACCATTATATACCTTATGAGCGGTATTTGTTCGAAAATCAATCCGACTTTTGCCCGCGTGTCCGATAAACGCTGTCTTCCGATGTGACGTCATGAAATAATTAGTTTGCGTTTCATATTCGTAGTCCTCTGATGCAAATCATATGTTTACACAGGTTGGCGAATTTCTGGCTCTTTCCGACCAGGGATGGAGAAAAACTCACAAAAATCGGACCGTAATCCTATCCGGAATCGTTCTAGTGTGACCTGCGCTTTAGACAACCTCCTGCACAGACTACATTAACTTTTCCTATTACGTGTGTGACAAGCATACAAACATGCCTACTGACATTATGACAGGCATACAAACATGCCTTCTGACAGTCTAGCTACATTCTCTCCGCGGACGCCTCTGTTTGAAATTTAACACACTTTAAAAAGACTTAGCTAAATCCATCGGGCTCACGTGGCTTCTGTTACCTGCCATTGGAAATCGTCCAACGTTGCATCCGACTGTACCATGTACAAAACAGGGCTAAGGGTCGCCCCTGTATGTGTATTCCTTGTATTTGATTCACCAAAATACTTTCAAAGCTGGCAGTATGTTGCAGTCAAAATGAATTGTATAGACGTTATATAATTCATACACTCTGAGGGTGAAGTTCAAAATATGGTCTATTTTTAGACTTGGGGAGTTCCAATTGTTTCCGCCTTATTATTTGTAAATGTACAGTTGTCAGCTTAGCCAGGAAGCTTGGCCATGGTCTCTTCGTCTGACAGTATTAGCTCTGCAAAGAACTTGCTGCAACGTTTTGCTGTGAAAGCAAACGGTACCTGCGCTTTTTCATGAAAAACTATGCGATTGCGCAAGGGACCGCCAAGGTTTTTACCAGTAAATCGCGAAGCTGTAGGCAGTGGCGTAGTCAGAATTTCTTTGTTAGGGGGCAAGGCTTTTCTCAAGTGGGGGGAGGGGGACCAAAATAACCATTTTATGCACTTGCCGTAATGAAGCCTTGTGCATCGTGCAGCAGCATTTACAATGTACCGTACATGACTATATGCATGCGGTTAAGCTATTCTTTGACAAATTAGACCAGGGCGCCACTATTCTTGCTAACGTTTTCAGGAAAGATCGTACCTGCCGACTGGCCGAATTGATTAATTGCCAAGCTGGTCATATTTATCTAAGTTTGTATATAAAGTAAATGTCGTATTTTCGTCTGTAAAAGAAAACTTCCCGTTTTTTTCTTTTAAGCACATCGCTTGAAATTATTTTAGGAGGCAAGAATGTGTTACCAAATATTTCGGGAGGCAGTGCTCCTGGCCCCCAAGGCTACACCACTGGCTGTAGGTGTCATACGTTTTATCATCATCTGTAAAATCCTATGAAACGTATACGTAAGGGGGGGGGGGCGGAGGGAGGAGTTAAAAGAGCCATGCTCGCTCTTGTAATTGACAATGACTCTTTTGCCGCACAAAAAAAAAATCATTTCCCACTTCGAAAACTACTATCCGAAAGTTGGAGGGTCTGAAGAAAAAGAAAGTTTTGTAGTTTTGTAAAAGATGAAAAATGGTCACGGTCACGTTGACTCTTTAGAGGGAACGATGATGGATGTAACCCTAATCGTCCGACGGGGATCGGTCACCCCAACGTTTTACCCGTTTTGCCCTCAAGGAGGGCAGATTCTTAGCAGCCCAACTTTTTGACGCCCTTTGCGAGCTTTAAAGTTTCGTTGTTTCAGTTTTTTCCCCATATTTCCATATGACTAAATAATACAAGATAGCCCTGACCAATTAACCTAAATTTCTGTTAAGTTTTGGGGTAGGCAGTTTTAAACATATCAATGGGGGAACCACAACCGCTTCTGATCACGAAGTCGTTTCGCTCAATCAGCGTGTCCTGAGATGTAACCTGCAATCCCACTGAGGATCCAGGAAGGAGGGTGTAACTTTGTGAGGACAAAGTCCGAACCTACGAGAGCAGTGGCGGATTTAGACGGGGGCGCACCCGGCGCGCGCCCCCCCCCCCTAAAATTTTCCAAGGTTTGTTTTTTTACCTTCGTAGAACGGATCATTTCGCCTACTTGATTCTTCTTCATGTTGTATTGTCTTATAATTGCTACAAAATAATAGCAGTTTAAAAGTATACAGTTTCAAGTTTTCCGATGGAACGGCAACAGGGTGACATCGAAGATCTCGACCGTATCTCGCAACTTATAGGGCATGGGAAGGGCCATTTCCTGCAATCTGGGAGGCTCATTTTGCAAAATTTCACTCTTACGCTACGCTCGAACCAATGATCGCTTACGGCTTACAGATACTAGGAAAGTCGACTCCAAACTGGTCATTTGTCAAATAGGCGTACAAGGCAGGGGCAGAGGGTAGACTGTCCCCAGATTTCCACAAGATCTTAATTTCTGGCATGGGTTTGCACAGCCATTTGAGTCTTAAAAATTCGCATGTTTTAATTCCACTCAAAATTCCTATCGTGCCCGAATTCTTCCAAAGATTTGCCAGAAAAATTAAAAAGCGTCAAAAAAACTTTTATTCCTCAGCCTCTTTTTATAGTCTTGCGCAACACTTTGCCCGAAAAGTCCGAATCTCCCAATTCTTTGAAACATTTGCCCGAAACATAAAAAAACATCATAGTCAAAGTAAAAATTTCATGACGAAACGAAAAGAACACAAAAATTCGCGACACATCCGGGCCGCTTATGGAAAAACAATTTTCCTCAGTCTCACTTCATAGTCCCGTGCAAACTAAACTTTGCCCCAAATGGTAGAATATTCCCGCGAAAGTTGTAAAAAAGTTCTGGGATGTTTTCAATTGCTAGATTACACTGACAGACGGAGGGTTTATAGGTGTATACAAAGCCCAAAATTTTGCCCAAAGAAATTAATCCAGACCATTTCTGACGTGTCATATTTCTTTATGACAATACTACCAGTAGTCATCATAAGGCGAAGATTCGGTTTAGTCGGGACGTATTCGGGCAGCTATGTGTGGTCACGATTTTCCATTTTTCAATGTGAGCCACCGTCAATTGTGCAAAACTTGCTACTTATAGGCTGCAATGCTTTTAACCCCAAATCGGGCAACGGTAAAAGTATCTTTTTCTTCAATTTCACATATGAAGTTAGTGTGAGAATATCTTCCCATAAGTCCGCCTGAAAATTCTTCAAAGCCATCTTGGAACGTGACATACCGGTTTTTCTCAGAATTCGTTAGCAGTAAACTCAGTAGCGTGCGCATGGGGGGGGGGGGGACGGGTAGGCCATGGGCCCCACCTCTATAAGTTGTCGGAGGAAAATCAACTGGTCGGAGGAAATCGGGAGCAGTCTGACCTACTCTGGCGGAGCAACAGGCGCGCTCTCCCATGTGTGTTTTAATATGCTTCAAAATGTTTCAAATATAGCACCATTTTGCATCTCAGCTCTCTTTCTTAGGCAAAAGTTTCTAGACCCCTCCCCAGGACAGCAAAGAATCAAACCTTGCGCACCTCTGTTGAAACTTGTTTTACCTTCCAAAGGTTTACCACTAAATAAATAGCAGTTCTGAAAAAAAAACGGTAAATCATCTATTGATCTATAATTTGACGAGTATGATTTTTTTAATTAATCATCTAATTAATCATCTATTATAAGCCAAGGAGGAGGGGCGAAGGGGACAGTCCCACCTTATTTCTAGTATTCTATGTTTATTTTTTACAATATTGCTAGTGTTTCCCCAAATTTATATGCGGTAAATAGGCCTGGGAATTGCCATTTCCAGCTATCTGGGAGGCATTTTGAGCCAAAATTTCCTTGCGCTCCGCGCCAAACGAAGGTGGCGCGGAGCGCTGAGAGTCTGTCTATGGGCTACGTCTCCCCCTCTCCTCAAATTCTTGCGCACGCCACTGAGTAAATTCATCTATAGTCGGGAGTTCGGGCAGCAATATAGACAGTGGCATAAATTCAGTGGACCTTCAGTTCGGACAAGTGTCGTAAAAGATACGCAGTCATAAGCATGTTTTCAATTCCGTTGTATGGTTTTTTGTCCCGGAAAGGTACAAGACCATTTCATCCAATGGTAGTGGTACATGTTTTCACTGACCTAGCCAGCAGGGGGCAGAATGCCCGCACAGAAATTTTAGGGACGCGGTCGACGACGATGTTGAAAAAATGAAGGGGATCAAAATAAAACGGCGAGAGGAGGGACGGATGGGATGTTGTTCGGGTGGAAGGGTGAGGGTTAGAGGCCTAGAGTTAGAGGGAGGGTAATTGGGAAATATTTCCTTCACAACTGTGATCTTTTTATGATATTGAAAACTATGACGAAACAGATTAACAGAACAATGTAGGCGTCCACATCGAATTTCGTTTTTCGTAAAAATTATGAATAATATTATTCATTGATAGAATGAAAATCAAGACATTTTCAGCACATGGATCTAGTGTGAAAAGAAGCAAAATATAGCACGATTTTTTAAGCCCTTCGGGACAGCAAAAAAATTTCAAAAGGAAAGGGGACACTCCATGACGGCGGTCAAGAACGGGAACTATGAATAGACTTTGCCCCTGCATTTTATTTGGTGATTTTCTAATCATTTTGCAATTTTCTCATTTTTAATTGAAGGGAAAATTTTTTGGCAAACGAAAGCTCAAAATATCGACTGCTTAGACTCTACTTACAAGCCTGGGAAATGCCATTTCCGGCTATCTGAGGGGTCGCGATTTTTCAAAATTTTCTGTACGCTCCGCGCCAACCGATGGTGGCGCTCCGCTTAGATAGTCGTTCGGGCGGATGTTTGGCCGTCAGCGCGCCCCCCCCCTAACGAAAAATCCTAGATCCGCCCCTGGAGAGTCAAATGTTTGAAGCGTCTATGGGGAAGGGGCCTGGGGAAATTTGAAATTAGACGCAAGTTAATTGGGATTCCTTGACATCTGGCAATCAAGATATGAAGACAAGAAACATTGTCGTATCAGAGAGGTGTTAGGATCGATGTTATGAAAAGTGACCACTGCAATTTCGGAACAGGCTTACAAGCGGACGGAGCGTATGGAAGTTCTACACTGACGTCACAAATACATGTGACAACAACAAAGACAACCATATAGACATGTTTACAAACAATGACGTCACGGCTGGTTGGCAAAAGCCTTTATAAGGCGCACTTGCATTGTCGTCACAGTGAAAAGTAGATTTTCTCAACGTTCTACGTCCAATCGCGTCAGCGTATACACGCGCAAACCTAACATGCAAGCATATGTTCTTGCGCATGCTCTATGCCAGCCAATGTCAACCAGTGACGTAACCATGAATGATCTATTGGATATCGCATGCACCATGTATCCAGTGTACAAATTTACGTATTAGTCAAGGCTTAAAATGGCTAGAATCTTCTTTCAAAGAATGTTTTCTTGATGAGGATGACTGTTTGTTGCGTAGTCGTCAAGGAAAAGCACATGGTAGTTTCGTTATTGATTTTCAACGAATTCTGCAAAAGAAATATTGAGCTCAGTAGTAGTGCATACTAGATTGCACAGTGATCACTTCATTACCTGTGAGCCACTAACGATATTTCGATAAATTATTTTTCTATGTGACTGTTACAAAGCATTTCAAACCAACACAACAGAGCCTACACGCAGGCTTACTGAAGTTCACGTACGTACAAAATCAATCAATCCCTAAGAGTTTAGTTTAGAAAACTACTGGAAAAGAAAAACAACAGATGTTACGCTTTGATCGATACTGTGTGTATACAGTGTAGTTGTTTCGCGTGCAGTACGTTTGACGTCCAAAATGGCGGTGCAGGTAAACCGGGCTATTATGACGTCACGGGAAGACCCTCTATAGGCTACCTGTAAATTGAGGGGGTCCTGGGAAGTTTTTCGAAATCAAACACTGTCAGATGCGACTTCCTGACATCTGAGAATCGAGATAAGTAAACAATAAATCACTTTGTATTGAAAAGCATAATTATGCAATGTGACCTGCAGTGCTGCATTTTAGGCTATCATCTAACAACGAAGGCCTATATCCAGCAAAGTTGCCGAGAAGTGGGAGATGGTGATTTTTTCCCAGGAACAAAAATGAACTTAAGCTCTGTTGGACAGGTTTTCCTGACATATGTCTTTCTGTTTAGTAGTAGGGGAGGCCAGGTGGAAAGTATCAGGAGTAAGTTGTCAGGCGCAGACCGGAGGGCGTTTCCCTGCTCAACCCCCCCCCCCCATTTCCTTACCACTTCATTTTTGAGACGGTATCAAACCTGCTGTACAATATGCAGCCTATACTTCTTTTGATTGTTAGATGCCACGAAGTACCATTTAAGTGTCTAAATTTCGAATTTTACTCCCTAGACCCCCCCCCCATGTGGGCTTCGTACGTTTGACGCTCGTAGGTGTGAACTTTGCCCTCATGGAGTTAGCCCCTCCCTTTTTTGTGAAATCCTGGATCCGCCCTTCGTTGTAGGTATACCCTTTCCGCCATCATGGAGGATCAAAATTAAATGGGAATAATTCACGGAAACCCTTTTCCACCCTGGCATAGGCGTAGGAAGCGGGGGGGGGGGATGGGGGTGGGCTGGGGGGATTTTAGCAACCAGGAAAAAATGTGGGGGACTGAAGTATGCTTCCGCCCCCCCTCCCCAAGATCCAAGGCCAAAAACCCCTCATTTGTCTCTTCTGTCAGAAGTGTCGAAAATTTGCAGTAATTTTCCTTAAAATTTGTATAACAGTGTTGCACTAGATTGCATCTGAGGACCCTAAACTACCCAAAAATTTTCCAAACGGGAGGGGGCACCCCTCCCCTTAGACCCCTCCCCCAGGCCGGCGATTCGAAACAAGGTTCAGTCCCCCAGTCTCAAAAAGCTTCCTACGCCTATGCACCATGGTAACTAAAAGCTGTCTTAAACGGATTTATATTTCCAAATTTTCACGCCTTATAAAGCCATAAGAACCATATACGGTCATCCCTTGCTCTTCCGTATAGCGCTTTGCTAGAGTATGAACCGACCTTCATACTTCAGCTTAGCGCTACGAGGCTATGAAAGTTGTATACTATTCAACTCTAAGCTATGTCCCTAAATGGTCGGGAAGAGCAAGGGATGGCCACACTATATAGGCCTACGGTTCTTACAGCTTATAGCTCTGAAAATTGGGGAAGTATGAATCGTATGACCTAAGGTCACAATTTCAACGTCATTACGTGGTGGGTTTTGCTCCACATTTTGACCATTTATATACATTGACGGAGATTTATGCTGAAACCTGGGGGGATGGAATTTACCATCAGAGCTGAATGTGCTGTGGGAGCGCGAAGGGGAACGCGAAGCGCTCTCCTTGACAGTGTGGGGTCCAAGAGCCCGCCTTAGGGCCACTGATGGGGTCCGGGACAACGCCCCGGTGGGGATCTACGGGGGAGGAGCCCACGGATGTTCTGTGGTTTTAACAAAATTGTCATCATTACAGTGAAAAAGTTAAGTACTTCTAGATGACATTGTATGCGCACCAAACAGACCACAGATGATATTCCACCATTTTCTTATGTAAGTGGGGTCGAGAGGCAACTCCTTAACTGACCAGGGAGAGAGCCCCTGAAAGCCCTTGAGTATTACAACATTCTGAGCACTGGAACGAAAAAATTCACTCTTTCCGTAAGAAATTGGATTTGTACCAATTAGACCACAAAACTTAACATACCTCTTGCTGGGTTAAGTCGATCCTGAAGTCAGTCAGTTTGATGATTTAAAGGGCTGGTGGGCAGTGGTATATATAAGGTTACTTGCCAGGAGGCAAATGGCTTTTCTTCGATGAAAACTTTATCGACCAGGTTCGAATACGTGACACTCAGGGAAGGCATATGGAATTTATCTTTGCAGTTTTATGAGGCCTGTTGCTATAGAATTTATCATATAACAGTATAGGGGAGGCTCAAGTTGAAATGACCCAACGGTTCAGAAGGCGCGACGGGAACGAGGTGAGCTCTCTCAAGGGTGTAAATTATTTCACTGTCTGAAAATGGCACTGAATTAGCTCTAAACGGACCTCGAAATTTGAACTTGGCTATTATTTTTTCAATTGCCTTTGTTCTTCTATTCACTTTGCCCTTTCAGCATGGGGTAATTAGAGCTATCCTTCCCACTCAAATCCGTTAGGGGCTCGGCAGATATGCTACCGTTTGTGGTTCGAAAGGATAAGTGGTTGTATAGGAGTTGCATGGGGCGTTGTAAAAATAATTTCGCTCAAGCTCACTTGTAAAAATGAGACAACAACGCACATAGAATGCGTGCGAAGCGCGCCAAAAATGGTATTTCTGAAGTTATTTTAGTTAATTAGTGGTTTGCTTTACTTCACACTCTTTAAAAGTTATCAATTTGATGGCAAAAAATTATAATACAGAGCATATTATTTTGTAATATTTTTGAAAATCTGGGGGATGTTTGTATAGGCCACCCCTTTGTCAAAAGTGGAGGATTTATTCTCCCATCGCTTCGGGATTCCTGCCTTTGGTTGCTACGTGTCTGTGATTTTGACCGATAAGCGTCCATTGTATATAAGATTACTCTGCTGTGCGCGTGCTCTGTCAACGCACGTTCTGCGTATGAGCACGAGTTGTAACAATCAGCACAATCGAAATACACTGATATCATGAGAAGAATTACTATAGTACTCCACACATTACCTGTATCAAAGAATATAATTGAGCCGCATTGTAAAAAAATTGCATAGAAAATAAAATGTAGTTGTAAGTCAATGACACCTCAACAGACTTACTACAACCACTTTTTGCAAACTGAAGTTACCTTTTACTGAAAACAAAATGGCCACGTTTCGGAAACAGAAAAAATGATGGTATATGATGCCTTTTTTGTACTTTGTTGTCCAATTTATTGAATCACGTGCATGTGCTTAGAAAGGGTCTATCCATCCTAGACCTAAATCCAGCAAGCAATGAGTGTATAACGCACAAAATTGTATACTACGCAGTCGGATCAATAAAGTTCGCATCGAATTAGAGACCTATGTCCGCTGTTGACATCTCTTGTTTACAGGGCCATAGAACCTTTTCCAAATAGCAATTGCAAAGGATGTGATAGAGCTTTGGTATGCGTCGTTTTTGTCAGTGGCATTTTACTGTGGCCAGAAGCGACGGGCACCAAAACTCTGTCTAATAACTTTTAGGCAAAGACAAAGATATTATAAGCATAGATTCAAACTCCTATACCTACACCGTTACGCTCAGTGACTCCTCATGGAGACGCATATAGACCTTATGCATATGATGTCACAAAGGAGAAAGTGCGCCCTCCTTTGGAGGAAGATGGCGGAAAAGCGCGTATTATTGCATGTTACACCAATGCAGACAGCTGATTTGTCAACCAATCGTGTACGCGCGTAAGTCTACTACACGTGCGACGAAATCTGCGCCGTGAGTGCACGTGTGCTTCACTGAGTTTGCGCCCAAAATGGCGTCAGTGTGATGTCAATGCATAAGGTCTATATCGGGGCGGAAGTGAAAATTCGACATGCGCGCCGTTCTATTCGGTGATCTGCGTACAAAAATAAGAACGCGTTACAGAACATTTCATTGCTATAAAAGAGGTTAGCGTGCGTGCACTTTTACAACGCGTTCTATACGCGCAGAGTACATTCCTCAATGTATTATCCGGAATGATATTTAAAGCACATTTCTTTGCGTTCGGAAACGAACGCGCCAGTTGCTTTTTCGTTGTGAGAGCGTGAGAAATTGAACGCGCATGTAAAGTAGCGTCATTGCAGATACGATAGAAACTGATCAATGAATAAGTCCATGAACTTGCAAACCAGTCATTTTTCGTTCATTTTCAAGTGGACTTATATGGAATGCCGCGATGAAGAAATAACTTCTTATTTAAGAGGAATTTATTGAGGAGTGGTTCTTCTTAAATTTACAATGTTCCGAAGTAACAAGTATTAATACTTTTTTTTTAGCCATTTATTTGCCTGTATGTTTTCAAAACGACTGAACGGTGATCAGCACTTCCGCCCCGATATTTTGGCCTGCATGAGGAGTCAACGCGACATTTTAAGTTTGGAATCTATGCTTGTAATATCTTTGGGCACAGAAGAAAAGTGCGCCCTCGGTGGAGGTAAGCGCGTATCATTGCAACTTAAGCCGCGGTCACACTACAACGAATTCGGATCGGATTCCGATCCGATTTTTGTAAGTTTTTTTTATTAAAATCTTCTCCATTTCGGGTCGGAAAGAACCCAAAATTTGCCAACCTGTGTAATTATATGATTTTTATCGCAGGACTACGAAAATTAAATTTTTACGAATTATTTCGTTACGTCACATCGACAGACAGCTTTTATCGGACTACGCGTGTCCGATAAAAGCTGTCCGTCGATGTGACGTCACGAAAAAATCAGTTAACATTTTATTTTCATAGACCTCTGGTGCAAATCTTATATTTACACAGGTCGGCAAATTTTGGGTTCTTTCCGACCCGAAATGAAGAAGATTTTAATAAAAACATACAAAAATCAGATCGGAATCCGATCCGAATTCGTTGTAGTGTGACCGCGGCTTTACACGGTAGCAATGCAGACAGCTGATTTGTGTACTGGTCACATAGGCACGTTAGGTCTTCTACGCTCGGGTGCGCAGTTTTCTTCGGGCGTCCAGTTGCTTCTTTGTTTACCACCCCCAAAATGTCGTCGCGTGACGCCAGTGCATAATGTCTATTTGGAAAATGTCTAAATCTGCGCCTCATTTCACCGACATGACATTTTTTGCCATCAGAAAGGTAACGTTCGTGAAATAGCAATATATTCCCTATTTTGGACCATTACCGGCCTTATTATCTGACTCAACATATAAAGGCCAATTTTGCAATGTTTCATATAAAGTTTCAAAACTGAAACTTTTCGCTAACACTTTTTTTTTCATAGCAACGGAAAACTTTTCTAAGTTCCTGTAGTTTTAGCCTACCCTAGTGTTCGTCTCTAACCAAATACATTTCAAATACTGCAGCCTTGGTAAAAATGCGGAATTATTCAGCTATAGTTTATGCTTCATTTTAAATGATACCACGAAACGAATAATTAATAATGAGGAATTCGTTTAAGGTCACACACGCTATATTGTTCTGATTTAAGATAGATTACGGCAGGTAAACGTTGGAAGAAAACTTTATTCCTGGTACAAATATTTAAAAAATAGCTAGCAGGGCATTATCTTTTAACAGTCACAAAACTGTCTCTATTGAAACCCCGACCGGTCTATTTGGAACGGTTGTTGAATCTGCTACACACCATCTAGATTTTATGGGCACTATAATATTAGGAGTAGAAATAACACTTGCAATGGATGTACTGAATTTTATAAATTGCACATCATGAATATATATATATATATATATATATATATATATATATATATATATATATATATAAATATATATAAGAAATATGACAAGAAAAACGGGTAATGCCTTTGATTCCAACATAATCTTGTAATATTCCAACACGCGGAACTATTAACCATGGTTATATATATATATATATATATATATATATATATATTATATATATATATATATATATATATATATATATATAGAAGAGTGAATCAACGCTGTATTGAATATCGCATATATGAATAGTCAATACAGCGTTGATTCACTCATTCATATAAAGTCGCTACGTCACTCTGCCTACTATATATATACATATACATATATATATATATATATATATATATATATATATACATATACATATATATATATATATATATATATATGTGTGTGTGTGTGTGTGTGTTACAATTTGTTGAAAGGATCCCCCTCCCCGATTTCCCATCTGCACAATGTATGCACTCATTCTCTAACTAAACATACCAATGAAAATCACTCCATGGAAATTCCTCCCCAAGTTTATCTGTTCTAAATTTATTCAACGACTTAAATATTTACATGCAAATAGCACCACCTCAGAGACGATGTCAACCGGTCGTAGATGGAGTCAAGTACATACACAGGACTGACCAAAACTTTTATTATGATGGTTTAAAGGTCTGGTGACATGAAAATAACTTATTTGGGCATTTCTTGTAAAAAGCATTAAAATCGAAAAATTGCCACAATTCCCATCAAAATCTATTATAAGTTGACCATTTTTTAGGATAATTTCTACGTCACACCTTTATTATGAATAAACATGAGCTAAATGTGTAAATGCATGTGACGTCGAAAGGTGGACTCACCATATTTAGCCAAATGTTAGCCTTTGTTTTTCCAACCTTCATTTCAAGGATCCTTGTAGCGTTGGTATCTCCTGAGGGATTTATTATAGCAGTTAAAATTGTTTTCTTGAAAAAAGGATACTACATACCAAACTGTTAACTGGCTTATGAGTACTTAAGCGATTATTTATAAAGGGTTAACAAAAGAAATGCTAACACTGTGCAAGACTCCACATTATTATTTTTGCATAGGCAATGAGTTACTCCAGAAACAAACTTTGAAGAGGCATATCTTGAAGAGATATTGAAGTTATTCCAATGGATCTTTCAATGGGGGATTTTATTCTTTTCCTGCCAAGTTAAAAGAGCTCTATCCTGTGGCATTCATCATAACTCTAAGCAGGAGAAGGAAGCCACAGTCCTATATAGGAAACGGCTTATTTTCTTAACAGAGGTGGATACTTTTTACAAATATCTTATTATTAGCCAACAGTTAAAACGCATGTCATCATCTGGGGGCGGTCACTGGTACCTGACACTTGTTGCGTTAGTCCTAATCCATTTTAATACATGTCTTCAAACGGTTTCACTGAAAGGGGAGCAGAGAGATATCTGAGGCAAGAATCAAGTTGGCAAATGAGGTTTATTTGAAGAAATTATATTCCTTCGAAAATTATTTTAAGTGGGTAATGGCTCTCCGCTCCCCCTCCACCCAAACCTCGAGATCTCCGAACAAATACTTTGTTTACTCAGAAACATGGTGGAGAGGTTAGAGGGATGAGTGCGATGAGCACATACCGGATCTAAGAAAAACAACATTGGCCGTGTGGACTGGCAGTGACGTCATGAACTCAGTGCATCCTGCAGACATCGGTAGGTCTCCAGGTCCAGATTGTAGGCTTCACATTTCTCTACTAATGCCGTAATGGTTGCACAAGTGCCCTTTTTGTGTCTCCAGAGCTTCAGTACTTGAAATATATGCTCCTGTACCGGACTGTGAGGATTCGACTGCTGAATAAGGGAAATCTCATTGTCCAGTATTTCGAGTTGTGACCTTGCAAAAGATTTCCAATCCATGCCGAAGTTGTTGGCGAATTTCTGTAACAGAGCGTCGGACGGTACGTCTGCAGATAATGCCAATTCTTCAAAAGAGGAATAGAAAATTGTGGAATTAGCAGACATGCACTCTTTTGCTACGTTGAACCAACTCCCTGATTGAAAGTATGTGGAAAGTGAGATAGGGGTTGTAACAAAAGTGACAGGAGTAACCGTTCTGCAACACCACAGCCATCAGTTTCTTAAACTGTCCGGAACAATAACTCTAGAGGAAAAAATAGGGGACAATCTCGAGTATTATACAAAAGTGGGGCTGTGCGCCCTCACCCTCCATGTCCTCCTTTATTGATTGTACTGAGTACGTAGCCTATACCCACACCCGCAAGTTGCCATAGGTTGCCTTTCATTACACTGGTGAGTACTGCTTTGAATATTCTACCCCATTTTAGGATTTAGTACTTTGCGAATTGGTCCTAAAGCAAGATTTTGCTCCCCATGCTAATAACAAAATACACTGTTCATATTTTACTCACAACCAGATTAAATGCAATATCTGTACGTGTTTTCTGAAGACGGTATAAACAGAGAGCTCAGTGGCAGCTCCCTGGTATAAATGACAAGTCAGTCTTCCTAATATTATGAACATAATCAAAAGGAGGGTAATTTTATAAACCATTTTAAGGCCATTTCGTTGGGCGAACACTACACTCACACCAACCATATGGGCGATTTTAAGATATTTTTCCGAGTATATTCTCAATGTCATCAATTGCCCCTAAAGTATGGAATTAATTGCAAAGAAGTGATCACCAGGTCTACCTCTCAAAACCCTCCTCTGCACATCATGATGCCACCCCACCAGTCTTGGAGATTCTCCCGTTTGGGGGAAACGAAAACTCCCCAGAATGGAGGAAAACTTATGCAACACATTGAGATAGGCTTGCTAGCCTAATTAAGACAAGGCTTAGCAAAAACGATACCCATTGAGAGGTGAACCACAGATTAGAACGTGACATATTTTTTGACTAAGACAATACACCTTCCGAATATACATTTAATTCCATTACATTAGACCGAAAAATTTTGCAAGGGGGTTCCAAACCCCATTTGCCACTGACAATATACACAAAGAACGCTTGGAGTTGTCGTTAAAATAGACAAAATGGCTGAGCCCCCAATTTTTCTCCAATCGGGGAAAAAGTAGATCCTCCCAAAAGGGGAAATCTCCTGAACTGCCCCACCGTAAACTGTCCATGGAGTGGCTCTAAAAAAGCCATTGACCTACCCTCTGTGGTTTGTCGCCCATCCTTCTCTAAAAACTGGAAAACCAAATCCTCTCTCTGGATATCTCTGAGGATTTCTGCCAGTCTCGAGTAATCTCCGTATCGAAATATTCGCCTCTGGTCTAGCAAATTCAGCAGGGTATGAGCTGACTTGTTAGCCATAGAACGAGGTGGAAGACTTATGTCACTGGCCCCACACCTCATCTGAAATGGAAAAAAAAAAGAAAAAAAAAACACTGAAATTACACCCAGACAATGATCACACGATAATGGGGGAAATGGTGTCATGACCCTCTATTTACTTTTTCTTCTCCATATTTCACCATAACCATTACCAAGGCTAACACTTTTACCTGCCCCTTTAGTTCAGATTGACTCGTTTGACGGTCATAATTACCATTAGGGTACGAGTGAATGGCTGTCTGCAGCTGTTTTGTCAGAATATTTGATATTTTCTTTCAAAAATACTATTTTGGGTCAAATTTTTAAAATTTTCACCGGTAGAAATGTTCATTCCCCTGAAATGAAAGTCCCGAAATTCCCGTAGTGAGTACTCTTCAATAATCCTAACGAACTATTTAGTGCTAGTCTGTTTGTCGTAAGTCAGGTTGGTAGACCCACTGCATGATTCTACATACTCACTTAGTGAGGTTCAGTTTTGATACTTTAATTCCACTCCATTTTCTTACCATATATTCTGTGGAGCTCACCATACAATAATCCCCTCGATTCCTTGCATTAGCACCTTCACTATACCCAGACTGCACTAACAGTATTATTGACGTTTGACAACAAGTTATGTTAATTTAATAACTACCCACCATGCATTTCGGTATGATTAAAAAACAGTCATGAATCCAGCCTTCAGTGCAAGCGCAGGCTCATAGCCACAGCGGAGGAGGTTCAACCCCCATGAACAAAGAGCGAAAAATTCCCAAAATACCCTTTTGTTGGAAAAATATTCCGATATGACTCTACTGTAATACAACGTTTGAATTGTTTTTATACAGTCACACTTCGCACACACCCATACAAAAAAGTTGTTCAATATTCCTAGCCCCCATCCCCTACCTAAGGCCAAATCATGGCTGTGAACCTGCACAATTGAAATTAATTCGAATAACAAGTCACTATACTTTACCCGTAGTTTTTCTATGTCGTCCTGGGTCATAGCACTGGCCAGTGATAACAATAGTTTAGTGTGTTCTGGAGGAGTTCTGTTAAAGCTATACATCTCCTTCCTCCTTTCTGAAACATAAAATGACAAATGTATACTGAACAAAATAGTTGCAGCGTAAGGGCGTACAAAACCGTTACGCTTCCGCTGACAACTATAATTTCGGTACACTTACATACTGAACGTTGGCTGCAGGGAGCTGCTGTTTGTTCCAAGCAAGGCAAGACGTTTCCATCTGTAAGGGCTACTGTTTTGATCCAAGCCTCACATTGCATGCAACTCCTTGCAACTCCGTGCACGTCCCTGTCGCTTGAAGGTCGTGTGACATGAAATTAACATAGTTGGATATTTGATGTAAAAAGCAGGAAAAATCCAGAAAATAGCCACAATTTCCATTAAAATCCATCAAATATTGACCATTTTACAGGTAAATTTCTGTTTCACACTGGTATCATGAATAAACATGAGCTAAATATGCAAATATGTGACATCAAAAGAGGGACATACCATATATGGCACATGTTAGCCTTTGTTTTTCAAGGACACTGGTAGCATTGTTATTCCCCGAGGTGTTTATTATAAAAGTTATTTTTTCCTTTAAAAATATTGATATCACTCACCAAACTGTAATCTGTATGATCAGTAATTAAAAGATAATTTATATAGGGTTAACAAAAGAAATATTCACACTGTGCAACACTCCACATCATTATTTTTGCTTAGGCAATTAGTTTCTTCAGAAAACATCAAACTTTGGAGAGAACTATTTTGAGAACGGTAAAGGATATTGAAATAATTCCATTGGATCTTTGATTGGAGGACTTAATTCTTTAAATGACAAGTGAAACAGCTCTTTTTGGTGGCATGTCACACGACCTTTAATAATCCTTGAAAATACCGAGACTGTTGTGGCGACTTCAAGCCACCGCACCCTAGTTATACCAGTGCAGTATTGACGTCGCCAAGGGAGGTGCAGGACGAACATGCCTCCGAAAAATTTCCGTGTCCTCCCCTCCCCCCCCCCCCCCCCGTGTTACTCTCATGAGATTGTGGGTATTGCAAAACTGACAAAACACATCGTTTATATAGCGATCTGGACACAAGGACCCACCGACACTCTATGAGTTAATCAGTGGCCAAAAATTATACAAAATGTTATCAAAACTACATTTTTGTGACGCACTTTGCGCGCATCTATTTGAGTAAACTTGCGAAGTACGGCCTAACTTGTAAGTGTATTCCAGGGTTATTGTTTCAACATCTACTGCGGCCATGCCATTCCTCTCAATACAATTCCCACATCGGTTGTCTTTTAGTCCACGATTCCACGTTTACATTCGAAAGCTATTAAGATTGCATTTTTTTGTCTTTTGAATGCGCATCCAATAACATCTGAGGATAATTGAATAGCTTCGTGTCATAGGCTCATATTCGTTTATTTAAATACCGGTGCCTTAAAATGAACAAGGGGAACTTAACTCTCCCGAATCCTTGCCGAGGCGGAGCCAAGCACCACACTAGGGATCATAAAGTGTTGATGCCTCCATAAAAAGCACAATTCCTTGTACCAAGATTTCTTTATACTTTAAACACAGAGGTTTCTGCACCTTTACGCGTGCACCACGCGAAAATTTGGCGCGCGAAGCGTGCCGAAAATTTTGGGGTTGCTGTTAAAGAAAAGGTGAAATGGTAGTCTTAATTGGACAACATGCCTTACTCAGGGCAAAATCAAGAAGTTTGTTGCTGCCGCTGGAGGATTACATACTTTATCGTACCAATCAAGGCTTTCCGACAAAAATGGAGTTTCCCACACCAATAGGGTTCATGGCCCCCTGCACCTTCCCCATCTGGCGCAATCCGTCCACAAGTCTGCGTCTATAGCATGCGTGGGTCACCAGTATGGTCACTTTGATGTTTATCATCAAGCGTCGGTTGCGGTACAGAAGAACCATCTGGCATTCCAAACTAAGAAGGTTGCCGACGAAGCCGCACTCTAAAACGGATGAACTCCCAAAAGTTCTGCACGTATCCTTCCTTAGTGGCCTGTATATGTGAAGAAGCTCTTGATCAGATATTCTTAAACGTGGTCAGATAGGTCAGATAGAGAAGGGGACTACTGAGTTCGAGGACCGCAAAAGTAAAAAAAAAGGCTTTGATTGATTGGTTATATTTCATCTTACAGAGTTATGCAAAGAGCGAGATGATATATTTTAAAATAAAGACATTGTCAGTACCGAAATATACATTGCAGAAATTTTCATTTCAGTAACCAATCAACAAACGGTCAACACGATACGTTTCTCAATTGTACAGTCGCATTTAAATTTTTAGGATATACATGTCCTACAAACTTTGTCACTACAAACAGGACTACAAACACTCCGCAATGCTCCACTACATGAATACATGCCATCGTGTACCTAAAATGACTGTCAACAACAAGGGACAAGAAATTAGTCTTGGCTAGATATGACTGAACTAGGAATATACCACACAGTCTGTTACGTAGGCAACCTAGCACCTCATCAAAAGAGAAAACTTGGAAGGAGTGAAGTGGTGACTTTATATTACATAATTTTAGGTCCAACTTTGTTACGTTTTGTTCATGTCGAGTATGATTTTTCTCAAAACGTAACATCAATTCAGGGGCCGCACCGACAGGGTCCGGGGGCCGCATGCGGTCCTAAGGGCCGCGTTTGAGAATCACGCATTGTGGAGTGTTTGTAGGTGGGGGAAGGTGCAGGGGCCATGAACCCTATTGGTGTGGGAAACTCCATTTTTGTCGGAAAGCCTTGATTGGTACGATAAAACATGTAATCCCCCAGCGGCAGCAACAAACTTCTTGATTTTGCCCTTAGTAAGGCATATTGTCCAATAAAGACTACCATTTCACTTTTTCTTTAATAGCAACCCCAAAATTTTCGGCACGCTTCGCGCGCCAAATTTTCGCGTTCGCCATCCTTTCGGAACTCGGCAGCTTCGTCGGGGAGCTTGGCCTCCACCAGGCGCCAGAACTAATTGAAGAGGCAAATGTGGAAAAGAGCGCCTGAAAAGCAAGATTTTATGACCTCAGCCCAACCCATGGGGGCTGAGGTCGGGTTACTCCTGTTGGAAAAAGGTGCATAAGTTGAAAAGTGCAAACTGCCCTCTCAACAGCTTGAGGGACGCTTCCTATGAAACCTCCGTACCTCTGTCTCTTTTTGCCGTAGATACAGCTAGCTTAGGGCCTTTTAAGTATGGATTTCGCTCTTTCCAATTGTTGTCCTCTCTCAAAGCCTGAGATCCCTCTGCGGCCCTCCACCTTTTTCCAGCCTCTCCATTTGGCCCTCACCCTCAAAAAGTTTGAGAACCACTGGTCTAAACGAACATTTATTACTATGAAAATACAGGAAATATTTGTTATATGTGTCATAATTGTAACTTTATATATGTGTCATAATTGTAACTTTAAGGTACCCTCAACCCAATAAATTACATACGAGGGCTTTTTTTGCCAAATTTTTCAGGCGAGGTCCCGGATACGCCGCCGTAGATGCACCACAAATGTAAGGCGAGGGTTCCTCCTCGGTCGCATACGTGGACATAGTTAAATGCTTCATTCTAATGGTCACAATTTATTAATACCCAGAGCCTCAGGGGCCTCGTCCCTTTGGCCCCTGCCGGGACGCGGTCCTTGGGCCCCACAAAGGGCCTTACGGTGGGCCTCTGAACCTCAACACCTACAGCGGAGTGCTTCACGTCTCGACGCCTGCATCGATCAGTCCTTTATTTTATTGTACCCCTTCTGTGGAACGTTGTGCCCCCACGTCGGAAAGTGGCGACGCCACTGTGCCATTGGATATCACTTTGTCATTTAAGGTTGTCATAATTGGGGGATAATGGGGAATTACATGAGTCTCTGACTCCCTTCCTCATCAGCCACCTGCTTAGTCAGGTGGCGGATAGGCTTAGGAAGCTGTTCGAGGTTGAGGGCTGAACGTTGTTTCGGATCAACGTCCTGGGGAAGGCTCCTCCCTTTTGGAAAATTTTTGAATACTTGATGGTCCTTAAATGCAATTTGGTACAACATATTGGACAAATGTTAGGGTAAATTACTGTAAATTACTCCAAAAAGGGGTGGGATAGGTTTCTGCTTCGTTTATTGTTTTGCACGAGTAACTGAAGACAATCACATTTTGATAATCATGATGAACCGAATAGTAGTTTAAGTTTTTTTTTCCACTGGTATGGTATACGGTACCAGAAGTCAACATATATGACATGGAAAAAGATCAGTAGCGTAGCCAGGAACTTTCCAGTGAGGGAATGGAGGCGCGGGCACGAAACCTTCCTTAATTTGCTTGGGGCATACTTTTATGATGCCATTCTCTAAAACTGAGGTTACAAGAAGGGTATGGCGATGGGGGTGTCTAGGGAGAGTACCAGGGAGTCGAAGATGGAAGGGAAGCTTTTATACAACAGACTAGGCCTACCATAATTCCCTGTCATAGCATATTTGGCACAATAACCTTGTTTCATGTAGTTCAGTGAGTTTAATGCTTCAGTTTTTCTGGAAAACATGACTTACAAAAAGTTGTACCACCTTTAGGGCCGTTGACGCATGGTATTGTATACACCCGTGACCCCGTCTGCCCCGAAAATGCGCAAACCACTCTACAGTTGTTTACCTGAAAGTGCGACACACACAAGAGAGAGAGAGAATACTAAGCTTAATTCTAAAGGTGAAATTCTTCACCTTTCCTGAAAGCAGTGTTGCTAGGCATATCTTTATCTGATATTTGATAGGGGCTGTTTGTTGCACTGTTCAGTTACACAGTATGAATCCAAACTTTGGCAGAAAACCAACGGATCTTTATAGAACGCGTGAAGCGTGCCGATAGTGTTGTTCATAAACAATTCTTACGAATCTCGGAAAGGAACTAGTTGCATCGGAGTTTCTGATCCACCAACTTCCAAAACCTTCGGTCGCCTAATGAATTAATAAACTACAGTTTGCGGAATACAGATCAAGAGCATCGTGTAACATTCTGAGGATAGGCTTATTACACTGGCTATCCCCGTATGTTGAATTTTGGAGGAGATATATCCCCCATCATCCACGGAACTCCAATGATTGTCATATTTATGCATGAGAACGTGGCTTGAACTTAGCCTTAAGACGATCCAATTTGTCAATGTCAACCCGTTGGGTGTTTACAAACTAAAACCACTCACTCGCAATTTTAAAAACCGCCAGGATGAACAGCCGGTTACCGGTACCTAGTGAAGTTCCTGACTGCATATCATGTCCCTCATATACACAAACTGCGGACCTAAGCTTACATCGAAATGAGTTGTAGGGGCTAACTCGAATATCACTGTAATTGGGGGAGGGGACAGGGGCAGGGCCGGGGCTGGGCCCTTCTGCCGGAAAATGGCAAATTTTCTGCCCGAATGGTGGCTCCAGTCTCTCAGGTCGGCCTTTAACGCCAATGCTTACATATTAGCTCTATTTACTGAAAAATAACGGTTCATCCTTTTTAGAAAACAACGTACACTGTAAGAGATTTAATAATTCCGTTATTTCAATATGCAGCACATCACATTTTGTTCCAGAACAGTGTAGGACTATAGATGTTAATACTGAAATTTTATTTTATATGACAGAAGCTCGTAGAAAGGTATCGAAGTTTCGGTAAGCCTCCAAGAAAAATGTGACGACGAGCATTACAGCTCATAGAAGAGATATTTTACCTACAAATCTGGCAACCACTAGGCCTATTTCAATAGATGAAATGCAGACAAATTCAGCTTTGTAGTGGCAATTCCCTGCATGAAATGCATTCATATTCCAAGCTATAGTTCTACTCCCTTACCATACCTGACGAATATTCAACTCCTAAAATGACAACCCAATAGAGTCTGCAGACACTGTTTTAATTAAATGATCAACTCGAGTACAGTGGTTTGTATTCGTTATTAAATTATCTCGTTTCGACCATCATACTTGCCAAACCTGTGTGTAGAATTGTAGATATGTGTACTGCTTGTTCATCCATCTTACCACTTATGATACGGCCTACACTTTTTTACTGTGATGATCCATTAATAGCAAAATAAAACTGTAATATCTATACGTTGGCTTACTTGACGGAAAATGCAAAGTATACGGTTTATAAAACATGTGTTCAGTAACATTACTTACCCTGTTACCATCTCATTGCTTAACCGCTATACCTAACTAACGGTACTCTTTCGGAGAAAATGTAATTTGTTTCCTTCGCCTGCAGTGCGGATGAATCAGAAGGAACGTATACCCTACATGTCGATTCTTGCCTGCATAATTACGAAAGCGAAATTGCAGTCCTTTCTGTAATAATCAGGTTCATTTCGGATGTGTTGCTATACAACCGCGTTCAGTTTGCGCAAGCCTTCCATAGATAAAATCGGTCGTTTGAAAGACAATTCGGGCTTGTAAGCGATCCCTGTACAGCGCTCATGCCGTGTTAAATACAGAACCCATTCGAAGTGGAGATACGGATGAATAAATAATGATAAAAAATGTATTATAGGCCTATTTGTTGAGTTTTGTTGCAAAAGATGGCACTTCCGACTTCGTGCACGAAACTTGAATAAAGCTAGGCAAACTAGCGGGGTTCAATGTACAAAACACCTTCGACATAATAAACACGCTTTTATCAGTTTACGTACTGGGGTGGGTGCTAGAGGCCCCGATCTATAAATAACATGACGCCTATTGTAGCATGTCGACAGGAGTTTATATAGACCTAAATAAAGAGTGTATCGGGTCCGAATTTATAAAGAGAATAGGATTTTTCCTGAAAAATTAAAAGTTTCTTATCCTAAAACAAGAAATAACAAAACATAAAAACACCTCTGGCTCTTTTTTTGCTCTTTTTTTTAGAGTAGACGAAAATCAGTAGGCCTACTATTGAACCAACTAGCTATATGTTTAGATGCAGCTTAAAAAAAGCCTGGGAAGTGCCATTTCCTGTAATCCAGGTTGCATGTTTCTTAGTATGCTAAGCGCTAATTGATGGTGGCGCCCCGCTATGGTAGTACCATATATAAGCTCCCCCTCAAAAAGGGAGGGTATACGGAGTTGCCGCTGTAGCTCATCTCAAGCACACATGTCCTTCAATATGATAGCAGAAACAAATATCGACTCACATTAACAATGAAACTAATACATATGAATGGTTCAGTTTACCCCTTCGATCTCTGACCTTTCCTTCTGGGGGTCTACGAGATCCAATTTCCCACCTTGGAACACCCATCCACCAAGTTTGAAGAAAATCAGTCCAGCCGACTAGTAAGAGTTTTTGACACACACACACATACACACACAAATTCATTTGACATTCCATCACGTGACTTTTGACATCGGTTGCCACGGACAACTACACATTTTGGTAGAACTCGACATCCCTATCGTAGGCCCTATGTTTGCAGTGTCATGTCAGTGCAATGTTTCATCTTTGAATTTTAGCCAAAATAAGATTTTTTACACAATTTGACCTGTGACCTCTGTCTTTTACTTCCGGAGGTCTGCAATGTGATAACAGTAACAAATATTTACTCACATCACCAATCAACCTGAATATATATCAAAAAAAAAATGATTTGTACGCCTTCAACCTCTGACCTTTCCTTCTGGGGGTCTACGAGACACAATTTCTCACCCTGGGGTACCTTCCCACCAAGTTTGAAGAGAACGGGTCCAGCCAACAAGGAATTCATGATACAATTTTGCCTTTTAAAATATACATTTTCTCTTCCATCACCTGAACTTTTACCTCGGTTGCCATGGCAACCACATCAGGCCCGTAGCCAGACAAGGTACTGGAGGGGCGCCAGAATTTTTCCGGGGGTGCGAATTTTTTTCAGGGGGCCAAATGTGTACAAATGTATTAAGTCAATGGTAATATTCTAACTCTCTGGGGGCGAAAAAAATTTCAGGGGGGCTTCGCCCCCTGCCCCCCCCCCCTTGACTACGGGTCTGAGCCACATATTACGGTAGCACTATATAGCTTTCAGTCAATGGTCAAATGCTATCTTAACGTGTTGGAAAAATGTTGTGTTCATATTTGATCTTGGGAATCCTTGGGAAATTTTGCTTTTTGACCTATGGTGACCCAGATGACAATCTTGGGAATTCTTGGGAAATTTCGCTTTTTAACCCCCGTGACCACAGATGACCTTTGACCTCTACCAAAAACAATAGGGTCCATCTTTCACCAAAACGCGTCCACATACTAAGTATGAAGTCTATCCAAGCCACCTACTTGGAGCTATCGCGCTAACAAGGTTTTCAGTGTGTGACCCCGGTGACCCTTGATGACCTTTGATCTCCCCGAAATAAATAGGGCCCATCTTCTTACCATAACGCATCCACATACCAAGTATGAAATCTATGAAAGCTTCCTGCCTGCAGATATTGTGTTAACATGGTTCTCGGTGTTTTGACCAAAAACAGCGCCCTAAGTTCCACATTATGGTCATGTCCTATTATTTATTGTATAAAAGTAATAATAAATGAGCACATATGAAAAGTGCGCCCGAAGCCCGATGAAAAACCTGCGTCGTTTGAAATCAACTTTATTTTTTTCTCCACCGTACGTTGCAAAATTATCCACCTTTTAACGTTTAATTTACTCTTAGGAGGACAGTTCTACCCCCTTCCCAAATCTTCCTCCGGGAATACGTAAAGTGCGCACTGAGTTTCGCACTGTAAGAGATCGATCGACTTGTACTTGTGATAATGCATTTCTGTTCTATGCTTTAATTTGTAGCCTCCCACGCAAAGCTTCCGTTATCAGGTAATCACTAGACTTACCAGGATTCTGCACCCGAATTATCGATTCGTTTCATATCGTTATGTCTCACGATATGGTGGACACGTTGTATTGTGCATACTAGGGTTTTTGTAATAGGCTATAAAACTCCCTGTTATCAAGCAGCTTCAATTAGAATGGCAACTCCCTGGTAATATACTGGTAGTTTTTCGCAGTTTTACGTGAAATATCCGGAAAATTATATGAGTAGGATAATCGGTGGGCACCGTGGGTTAAAAGATTATTATCATTTACTTTTCAAGTGGTTCTGTATTTGCATTACTGAATTTCCTCGCAGGCCGATAAAAAAGTCTCGCGGGCCGTAGGTTCCCCACCCCTGATCTACTCGTTCCACTCAAACTCCGTTGCACATGAATAATTCATAACATTACCCTCGCTATCCTACGAAAAGAAAATTCGCACACCACCATGGGTTAGACCCTGAGACTTGTAACTTGGGACACCCAACCCTTAAGTGATATAATTGCATGATAGTAAGGGTGCTTGGGAATATCAACCGTTACCATGACAACGGTTGCTATTGCATCAAAAAACCAGAATGCAAAAATGCATTGAGGTTTCGATGATATATGTTCTATTCCATATAAAGCCATATGATGTCCCAAATCTTTCAGTCAATGGTCAAATGCTATCTTAACATGTTGGAAAAATACAGTTTTGTATTCCTATTTAGTCTTGGGAATTCTTGGGAAATTTTGCTTTTTTTACTTCTGGTGACCCTAGATGACCTTTGACCTCCACCAAAAACAATAGGGTCCATCTTTTCACCATAACACATCCACATACTAAGTATAAAATCTATCCAAGCTTTCTCCCTTGAGAAACTGTGTTAACAAGGTTTTCAGTGTTTGACCCCTGGTGACCCTAGATGACCTTTCAACTCCACCAAAAACAATGGGGTACATCTTCTTACTATAACACATCAATTTACCACGTATGAAATCTATTCAAGCTTCCTACCTGGAGATATCGTCTTGACAAGGTTTTCAGACATTGACCTCTGGTGACCCCAGATGACCTTTGACCTCCACTAAAAACAATAGGATTCATCTTCTCACTATAATGCATCTACATACTACGTATGAAATCTATCTAAGCTTCCTACCTGGAGATATCGTGTTAACAAGTTTTTCAGAGTTTAACCCCCGTGACCCCAAATGAACTTTGACCTCCACCAAAAATAATAGGATTCTTCCTCTTACTATAACACATCTACATACAAAGTATGAAACTTATTCAAGCTTCCTACCGTGAGATATTGTGTTAACCAGGTTTTCAGGGTTTCACCCCCGGTGACCCCAGATGGCCTTTGAACCCCACCAAAAATAATAGGGTTCTTTCTCTACCTTTAAGGCATCTACAAACAAAGTATGAAATTCATCTAAGCTTCCTACCTGGAGATAGCAGGTTAACAAGGTTTTCAGGGTCTGACCCCTGGTGACCCCAAATGACCTTTGACCTCCACCAAAAGAAATAGGGCTCTTCCTCTTACCATAACCCATTTACATACAAAGTATGAAATTCATCCAAGCTTTGTAACTCAAGATATTGTGTTAACAAGATTTTCAGGGTTTGATCCCGGTGACCCCAGATGACCTTTCACCTCCACCAAAAATAATAGGGTTCTTCCTCTTACCATAACGCATCTACGTACAAAGTATGAAATTCATCCAGGCTTCCTACCTCGAGATATTGTGTTAACAAGGTTTTCAAAGTTTGACCGACTGTAACCCCAGGTGACCTTTGACCCCCGCCAAAAACGAAAGGGTTCTTCCTCTTAAAATAGGGCATCTATGTACCAAGTTTGAGTACTGTCAGAGCTTCCCTTCTTAAGATATCGTGTTAACAAAGTTTTCAGGGTATGACCCCCGGTGACCCCAGATCAGATGACCTTTCACCTCCACCAAAAATAATAGGGTTCTTCCTCATACCATAACGCATCTACATATAAAGTATGAAATTCATCCAAGCTTCCTACCTCAAGATATTGTGTTAACAAGGTTTTCAGAGTTTGACCTCCAGTGACCCCAGGTGACCTTTGACCCCCACCAAAAACAATAGGGTTCTAATTCCTCTCAATATGGGGCATCTATGTACCAAGTTTGAGAACTGTCAGAGCTTCCCTTCTTGAGATATTGTGTTAACAAAGTTTTCAGGGTATGACCCCGGGTGACCCCAGATGACCTTTCACCTCCACTAAAAATGATAGGGTTCTTCCTCATACCATAACGCATCTACATACAAAGTATGAAATTCATCCAAGCTTCCTACCTCAAGATATTGTGTTAACAAGGTTTTCAGAGTTTGACCCCCGGTGACCCCAGGTGACCTTTGACCCCACCAAAAACAATAGGGTTCTTCCTCTTAATATAGGGCATCTATGTACCAAGTTTGAGAACTGTCAGAGTTTCCCTTCTTGAGATATCGTGTTAACGAAGTTTTCAAGGTTTCACCCCCGGTGACCCCAGATGACCTTTCACCTCCACCAAAAATGATAGGGTTCTTTCTCATACCATAACGCATCTACATACAAAGTATGAAATTCATCCAAGCTTCCTACCTCAAGATATTGTGTTAACAAGGTTTTCAGAGTTTGACCCCCGGTGACCCCAGGTGACCCCCACCAAGAAACAATAGGGTTCTTCCTCTCAATATGGGGCATCTATGTACCAAGTTTGAGAACTGTCAGAGTTTCCCTTCTTGAGATATCGTGTTAACGAGCAAAGTGTCACAAACACACACATACACACACACACATACATACACACACACACACGCCATCATGAATGCATAGGTTTCTCTTATCATCGAAACCAAAAAAGCCGTAGAATAGCTCAACTGGTAAATTTAGTGACTACAGCATCTCATCCTCCTCACGGAGTGAATGAGATAGAAATGTCCGCAGAACTGTGCCTAATGAAGTGTCCTGAGCCAGTGCGCACATCATGGCAGGTATGCCGGTCATACCTACTAAGAATTGTGGGCGAAACCCTCATATTGTCCATCTTAATTTAGTAACTTTCAAAATAAAATATAACGGAAATTTTAATCTAATGAATTACTTCCGGAACGTATTTTGAAGTAAAATTTAAAAATGCTATTTTTTTGATGCAGTAATTGTCTCATTAGTCTTTTTGGTAGGGCATCTTGAGTGGAGATCTCTTTTTGACATTCAAAATGTTTGTGACCTGCTTCCTTCTTTAAAGATAGGTGACCCCGGATCTCCGATCCTGCCGATGGGAAAGTGTGACAACGGAACAAGTGAGAGCTTGTAAATTACAACTTCCCATCGAATAGCAGTAAATGCATCACTTTGTTCAACTTCCAACTTTTTTTTAATCATTGCTCGTGGATGAAAAGCCTTACTTGGACCCAGCCGGGAATTGCAGTCCCTGGATTCCCAACCAAGGGAAATCATTCTTTTATTTGCTACTGCCTTTATCTACAGGGCATGGGCGTCAATCCTGACTCGAATGTGTGTGTGTGGGGGGGGGGGGGACACGGCCACTTCAGTCAAATTTTACTGTGTAAAAATCTTAAGTCAATGGGTGTATTTCCAAAATGTGGGGTGACGTGTCCCCCTGCCCCCCCCCCCCCCAGGGTTGACGTCCATGCTACAGGGCTTTAATAATAGCCACAACGATTTACTACGTTGCCAACACAATATGACAAAATACTTCTACATAGGTTTACCGAGGCAAAGAAATACACAGACGTACCGATCGAATAGTTCCACAATTCAATACGATTTTGTTAGACCTTTATCTGAAATCCCAAGAAATGCAGAAACTTTCAACAAAGGGTATTTTGTTTCTTTTCTATTTTCAATTAACTTTTGCGCAAGAACTTGAACTACAGTTCTTAGTTTTACGTCATAATTGTTTACAATTCAATCGCATCTTAACACTCTTCTACACCTTTTGAACTGATTCATGTTCACCATTCATTTACAACATAGTCCTTTTCCCCACATTCCAACGATGTAAACAGCCATCCTGATTTGACACAATTTATCTCATATCTGAAACATCGATCCAACAAATCGACTTTAACTCAAGATGTCAAAAAATCTTTGTTTAAATCTCTAAAGACACGTCTAGTTTCCATTGTTTGATATGTTATGCCGTTATCAAAAAATATATTTTGTTATTTTTACTAAAATAAGACTGGAGATATACATTAACAAATAAATTCTGGCAGAACTTGAATTCAATGACGTAGAATCGTTCGCACATTTTTCGAAGAAATTTACGCCAGGCCTACTCATCCCATTTCTTTCGTGCCAGACTGGCGGGACTGTATTACTTCTGCAATCATATTGGCTCCACTCATGCGCAGTGAAAGAGGTTAGGTCTACTGTCTACATGGTCACACCAGCTGTGTAGGTTACTCAAGTTACAATAACGCAGACGTAGTGTAGATGAGTAATTTACCTAAGATTACCAGCTCTAAAAGGGAATAAGCTGTGGCCCCAACCTCATTTTGAAACATCCATTTAGGTAATACAGGTCTTCACAGACCTTATGCATTGACGTTACGCTACGTCATTTGGCGGCAAAACAATGAAGCACACTGCACGCACGCGCACAGTCCACATATCAGATGTCTGCATTTGTTGGTGTAAAGCCGCGGTCACCCTACAACGAATTCGGATCGGATTCCGATCCGATTTTTGTGGGTTTTTATTAAAATCTTCTCCATTTCGGGTCGAAAAGAACCCAGCGTTTGCCAGCCTGTGTAATTATATGATTTTTATCGCAGGACCACGAAAATTAAATTTATACGAATTATTTCGTGACGTCACATCGACAGACAGCTCTTATCGTACTACGCGTGTCCGATAAAAGCTGTTTGTCGGTGTGACGTCACGAAAAATTCAGTTAACATTTTATTTTCATTGACCTCTGATGCAAATCATATATTTACACTGGTTGGCAAATTTGGGGCTCTTTCTGACCAGACATGGAGAAGATTTTAATAAAAAATCACAAAAATCGGACTGGAATCCGATCCGAATTCGTTGTAGTGTGACCCCGGCTTAAGTTGTAATGATACGCTCCTGCCACCAAACGAGGGCGCACTTTTCGTTGTTACGTCATATGCATAAGGTCCATTTATTTCCCTCAGAGTGCATATTTATGCCCTGAAACATAATTTTATGGGTAAAGTGATGACCTTGTTTCTGCCTTGGCTGAACAGTTCAGTGACAATAATTTTGTCACATGATCAAAAATAGCCATTCATGAATGAGTTCACCAAATTACACTTATTCAAATTGGGGCTACTGCATTTTGCCCATTAAGTTAACTGAACACTCATTCTGGAATGTTTAGGCAATAGGCATTAGAATGTTCCACTGATATCAAAACCAAATCAGGGAACGGACCGGCAACATGCATATATTGTAATACAGATTATAACAGTGAAGTACATAAGACTTATATTGCTTCCTCCCCCCTATTTTTGACAGCTTTCACTTCGATAAAAGCCTTCATAATGGGTCAGTATATATGCTTCTTCAAACAAAAGTGGCTGGCTACAAACCTGACACAATCCCCCTCACCCCCCCCCCCCTCAAAAAAAAACATGCAACAGCCCTACTTGCGATTGCAGGTACCCTTTATCTGCAAAAATTCCTAGGCCCATGCCTGTCGCTGCAAGCTATAATGTCTTTCACACTAATACATTCTGTCAATATGACATAAATTTTCTTCCCTATTTGAAATTTCCATTATGTTCAAACATAATCCTTTTGATAACTAATTCTCATCTGATGGAATAAAGCCAAACCTTTTACAATGAAATCTCAGCTGCATGATTTAACACAAACATTCATGGTAGTTAGGTTATTACCATAACCATTTCATCTCCAACCATTCCTTATCAGTCACTTCATATTACATACTGTAGTCACATACAAGTGGCTCAGGGATGTGGATTTCTGAAAGGTGAAGTTCATGCTGGGGAAAACAGCCCTTAGCTACCTTCCAAATTTAGACTCGCCTTGGATTAAGTCAAATTCAACTGAGTATTGTGTGTGTGCATTCACACATGAAGCTGCCACAAAATGTCCAGTACCCCCCCCCCCCCCCAAAAAAAAAAAAGAAGCAGTATGACTACATTCTTCCATGAAGCTGCATACAATAGCCACTGTGGCTGTCAAGATTTAATTTTTTTTCTTTTTGGTTAGTTCAACTTTTTCACCTTAGCTAAGAGCACTTCCCTTTCATGTTCGACACCAGCAATTTTGAGTAATTGAATTCATCTTCTTCTACGCCCAGCTAATATCTGAACCCTATGCCCCTGGTAATTTTATTAAAATGCTCTGATGCCTCAGCTCCTGTGGTTTGATTCAGTGGATAACTATCATATATGTGGTCTTTTACAGGCCCTGGGCTGCACACCAAACAAATTTCATGTGTAAGTCAATGGAAGTGCTGACTGCTTTACTACACTTTAGAAACAGTGCACAGCAAAGGTTTTATTTCAATGGCCCTTGGCCTTTACATATCAAATGTAGCCTAATAAGTTTGAATATCAGGCCCCTCAATAAGATAGGAAGAAAACAGAATTCAAGGTAGGGGAATGGGTGGGGGTGCTCCTCTCCCTCCCAATGAAAATGAGAAAACAATAAGGATAGAGTATAGCCAATATACATAACTCCCCAACTCCCTCAAGACCAAAATCATCCCCCTTTTCATATGCATATCAGAAAATTCCTCAAGGTAATGTCCTCACTGCAATATATGAGTGTTTACAATCTTGTCTTATCACTTCCTACATGATTTAAAAATCAGATTTTTAACATAAATAAGAAGTTAAAACTCCAAAAGTACTCTATTTCTTCCTTAAACTGGTCAATAAAATGTAACTAAAATATAAAAGCAATACAATATGAAGCCCTGCATATTTACCATACTGCTACGGCAGCACAACACAAGTTGCATGATGTATTTTTTAAAACTATGATTGTCATATTTAGCTTTAGCACCATATTTGCATTTTTAGCTACTGAATACATTTTGCATTTCTTGATAACAATACTCTATGGAACATACAAAATAATGTACATTGAATAACTGGATTAAAATTAAATTTTTTATTCATAAGCATACCTGACAACTTCCAATTTGGAATGAGGGGGTGGGGGACTGCAGCACTTCTGCCCAAAATTTGTAATGCATGCTTGCCAGATACAGCATATATTCTGCCTCAATGTAGCAAATTTTCTGCTCTTATGGAACCCTGCACTATAACCCAGACCCCCACGGACCCCCACCGCCACCTTGTACGTCTTTTATTATATTTGACAAGAAGTCCTTATTATTTTCCTTTGCAAAAGAAAGAATACAATTAGCACTTTGTGTCCATGAATACAAACAGGGAGAAGCTTGCAATAAAAACCACAGACATGGGGATGGGGAGTTGGTATTAAAAGTGTACCCAGGTTCAAAGCCACAGCTGGGATGGCCGATAGTCAAGGGAAAAAGAAAAATTTGGGGGTAAATGCCCCCTCCCAAATATTTATAATGTCCCTACCTACTAAAGAAAAGTTCACAACTATGATCCCTCATTTTGCAAAATCTTCCTATGCCAAACTTGTCAAGGGTTGTTATCATTACCCAAAAGGTGCTCATTCAAGCATTTGTCAATATCCCTAAAGGTTGACATTTGATGGCAGTTTACCTCAGATTAAACTGAAAGGTGATCTAACCTTCAAAAGCCATGCATAATTTGATCCCTTTTTTACCAGTACTAATTTCAGGGCAGAATTTCTCGTATAGTTGTAATCTGTAAACCTCCCAGTGCTGGGCTACTGTTGTACCAGAATGGTCATCAAAGCTTTTAACAAAGCTGCTGCTCATTGGAGCAGCTGGTTGAAGTAGTGGGACCAGTGGTCGGTTACTTTAATTGGTAACAGCAGTTTTTCCCTAAAAACTGAGGTAGCTATGACTGACTTCAGCAAATGCAAATTTAGCCTCTTTTGAAATAAGCCTTTTCAGCATAACTGCTTTTATAATGTAGTACAATAATATCTCCCTCCTAAAATAACATGCTTAAGCACTGACTTTATATTAGACCTTCAAACTACATACAAAACTTTGGCATCTAGGTAAGGCAGCCACCTAGCCTGGAGCCCCCTTTTTAACCCGCAAGAACTTACCCATAATACAGCATTAATGCAATGTATTTAACATTAACCAATCTAAAATGTATGATATGTGATATTAAGGAAGAATATAAATGCCTCAGGTTTTGAAGTTCCATCACAAAATTAAAACAAAATGATATCCACAGGCAAAATATCAGGGAATGAAATGCTTCTTGTGCTTTACAAATCTGAGCATATCAGCAATAAAGCTAAAAACATGGTTTGCATAAAAATAAAAGTGAAATCATTTAAGCACCAAACCTTGTAGAAAGGACTTAGAAATGAGCAATAACTGGTTGAAGTTTTATCATAAAGGCAAATATTATCCACATTGCATTTGGTCCCTTTTTTGGCATACTGATAAGTAGGCAAATTGTCATAGTGACAAGCATGTTTCTTTGATCATTTTGGCAAGTGATGAATACAATTTTCACCCAAATCCATTTTATATCTTAGCATAAAACTTGGAATGACATTGTAATATATTTTATTTTCTTTTATTTCAAACAAATGATTAATTATGCAATGAACTTCCAACTGAGCGACCATTTGTCACTATGCAAGATTCGTCAAAACTGGGTTTTGCCAGATCGTCGGTACGCCAAAATGGGGGCAATCTGATATACTGTACATCTCCGGCAAAATTTGTGAATACACAAGACATTGTTACATTAAGATATGAATACAGCCATAAATTTTGGGTAAAATACATCCCCTACTATAGTAGGATTTTTAAATTTCTTTCATGTTTTCAAATTATTTGCAAGCTTGAATACATGCCACAGGTAAACTTGGGAGTAATATTAAATGCATAAAAACTAATAAATTTCTCCAGGGGCATAAAAATGTCATCGGTTTGGTGTACCCATGAATACAATTGACCCAGGGGTGCTGCATCTTTCCATAATACATATTCCTACAGCATACTTTTATAAACCTACAATATTTAGACAGTAACAAACAAGAAGCATCTACATTTCACACTTTTCTCTTATGAGCACTAAAATGTGTACATTTTGATATTAAACTAATTTCCACTAACTGCACTTGTGTTAGTTTTGGATGCATTCTTGTAAAAGCCAAGAGGTAAGGAGAGCTGCAGGCCCCCTGGACTTGTGCTGAAACTTATTTCACAGACAGATAACTAGGAAATTTTGGCCAATTTAGTCTCACAACTGAAAAGACACAATTCCGGTTTTTCTTGAGCAAGGACTGCTCAGCCCCCTACCCAGAAAAACATGCAGTAGGCCTGTGCTTGTATTTGTCATCCTTTTTGGTTCCCCAAAGTAATGACCTTGAGATTCAATCAAAAATTATTTTTGCGTAAGTATGAGTAGCGTCAAGATCTAAAGTGTTGTAAGAGTTGTAATAAACTATGGGTAAACAGCTCTAATACACAAGTACAGCAAATAGTTTGTTTATCCACAGACACTAGGCATGGGAGGTCCCAAATGAAATTTCCGTTGCTTGTTCTTCTCTTCACATTACAGCAGACATAGCTACGCAAAGCCATTCCAAAGTCTTTTAATGTGACTATTTTATGAAGGTCTGGGGACAGATCTCTAGCCTCTGGTGGGAAACAATAGGCAAACTCCCTAAGTTATTTCTCAATGACCTCAACAAAGTGCACAAAACTCATTATATGACAAAATGCAACATAGGTTTAGGGCCTTAATGAAAACAGAAATTGTTTCTTCCCTTTCTTTTAGCTAAAAAGTGAGGCAGCAAGAGTCACCCAATCACCCTTGTTGCCATGGCCATGTAGCTAGCCTACAGAACATGAATCTATTATAAACATTATACAGTATGGTGGAATTACTTTTCCAACTTTCCAGCGAGTATAAACAACGTTCATTCATCTGATATAACCTGAGATTTTTTACAGGGAACTTTCAGTACAGTATGTACAAAAGGTTTGATTCACGGCTGTTTAAATAGCCTCTAAGAGCCAGAGGAGAAAGAGTTTTCAACTTTTCATCATCAGTCTCACTACAACCCGTAAACTATCTTTTATGGATTTTCACCTGCATGCAATGATGACAAATTTTGCGAAGTTGAGTTGGCTACCAATGGCCGGTGATACTTTTTCTTTGGATACAACTGTGGTAAACAAAAATAGTGCATAAAAAACATAACATATGAAATTGCTGAAATATATACAATCCATTCACAAGTGGACGGGCTGCTGCGATATAAATATATACATTGTATCAAATAAATTGTTAAAGCTGCATGAATCGGTATGGCAAGTTTTTGAAAGAATAATAATGCAATGATGTAATTTCATTAATATGGTAAACTTGTACCTCTTTGGGTATATTTTTGTCCATTTTACAATGGTATTCTAAAAAACATCCATGCCCATGTCAAATCACTCCTGTGTAACCTGTACTGACCACATTTGCTAAGAGGAAACAACATAAATCATCATTTCATTACTTTTCAGAAAATTGGTACATTCTTCAAATGGAAAAGAGACCACTGAACAGTTTACTGAAAAAAAAGTTATACTTTAATTACTAATCACTAGGAAGTCAATACTTTCTGCATAATATTGCTAAACTGAGCACATCTTAAGTTTTTTAACTCTTTTAAAAATATATTACATTGCACACTTCATAAGCAATTTAAAAAAAAGGGTTTAAGCTTGATATGGAGTATTGTATCTGAGCATTGTAACAAAATTCACATTCAACTCCTCAAGACATTATAAGCAGGTGAAATTACCACATTTAATGCCCAAAATGGACTTGAAGCAAGCACGCATGGCATCATGATCTCATACAGAATAACACTTTCTTTTAAAAAAATCACAACCAATAAGCCTTTTCAAAATTATGATTGCTGCACGGGAGATAAACAAACCACAATCGCCATACACAGTATGCGAAATACACGTAACTTGAGACAGATTATGAAACAATTTTTAAGGCCAAGAAGAGGATGTTCATGCTGTATATTCAAGACACAAAACCACAAGTAAGGACACTTCTTACACCACTGGCTAATCTAAAAAGGGATGATTTAAATATCTTCTAAAATAAATGCAATTTCTTGTCGCATCCTGTAAGTATGGCAGTGTGTTTATCTCCAGTTTTTCAAGATGTGTGCATGCTCAGTTGAAATTGTCAAAAGGCTTAATTCTGCTCCATAATTCATTAATTTCATACTGGGACTCCGCGATAGATATATGAATGTTACTGAATTCACATTCCCCTTGGTAAACTCATATCTGTGCCTATTTTAAGGTCAAAACAATAGACTTGGAACAAAGAACACAAAGCAATGCTCATCAATATGAGGAGATGACATCACTCCTGTTTGCTTCAAGTTCACTTTACAGTAGGTTACAAATTAGGATTAGGCAGATAACCAAACTCTTCTTCAGAACTGTGACTCCTAGCTGGGAGTCGAGTAATGACTCCACTACTGTAGGAATCATGACCCCTGGGGAATTTTCAGTACTGTCATAAATATGCCCAAAAATTATATTCTGGAATAAAAATTTGTTTTACATGGAAAATTTCAATGAAGAATATAAACACAACTGGCTCTTTTGGTTGATTTCTTTATTCTGTCACAACTTTTCTCTAAAGTTGGCCATTATGATTCTCCAAAACTGGCAGGTTGGCACCTTGGGCATAGAAGAGCCAGTTGTGTTAGCCTGTCTGTGTATTAACACACATTGTTAGACTAGTAATCGACATATTGATGTTACTGTGGTATACATTCCTATGGCAGTTATGACTCCACTGCAGGAATCATGACCCCATTCAGAGTTGTAAGTAATAGGGCCACTGGAATCATGACCCCATTCAGAGTTGTAAGTAATAGGGCCACTGGTATCATGACCCCATTCAGAGTTGTAAGTAATAGGGCCACTGGTACGGTGGTACCCGACTCAAAAAAGTTGGAGTCGCCCAAGCCTATTACAAATTTAGTAACTTCATCTGCTTATAATTTGACAACACATCAGAACTGAATGAAAATTTCATCAGAATGCTTACATTTAGTTTCTTTTTTTTCAGAAATCAAAATTAAATTTTTGCTTTCTACCTTCCTTTGCTATTTTTCATCCAAATATCAAACATCGAATAGCTAATTAACAGATATTATACTTTGGTGGCGCTCTGTAGTTGCTGTATATTCTGTGAAAAATTCTACACATATGTACACTCATTCTCTGGGTCACTGTGATCCACAGATTTGGAACATCCAGGATATGCAGGGGGTTCTTCAGTCAGTGCATGGCCATTCTCTACAGAGGGTATTGGGTAGTTTTGTGGATTGGCAGTGAATTCATTGTAGGATGGTGGTGGATCACTTGAATATTTCACACTTGAACTTGATAATGCAAATGTTGCTGGGCTATCCTCAGAGACAGAGGGGGTGGAAGGGCTTCGGATGTTTGTGATGATGAGTGTTCTCTTGGAGAACCAAACTAAGGCAGCAATCATCACCACTATCAAAAGACTGGAAAGGGCAACTGAGACAAAGATCCAAACACCCCTTGCATCAGCTGTGGAAGATAACCATATTTCCTTTCAAACTAATTTATCACACATACAAAAAGGCCAAATAAGAAAAGTGCAAGAAAGCAAACTTAAAATCAGTCTGACATTAAAAAAGCATTCTTAAAGAAGGCTAACAACCATATCATACCATACCAATGAGATCAAAGAATCAAACAATGGAAAATTACCCCCCACACTATACTGATCTCCCCTCCCTGCATCCTCCCCCTTTCTGAACCCACTCATACCATCTTTAACCCAATGTATTTCCTTCCATTCAACACCCCAACCAACCCTTAAAAAAAGAATTTCATTTGATATGATAATGAGAAAGTCAAGATACTAGATCTGGACTGAAGTCATAAGATTTGTACCAAAAAGTGAAGTCATCGATGGGAAGCTATGATCCTTATCATTGATACAGGTGTCATCACTGTCAGCCATCTTGGTAAGCCTATGGAATATGTGCAGTAGCTCCATGGTATGCTTACCTTGTACTGAGTTTATGTTAGGCTATGTTTAGCCTTTTTAGTCATAGAATTGTCTCCTTCAACTCAACTAAAACCATTCAAAAACCATCACACCAATGCGACACGTCACCACTTCCAGCTATCTATGTATTGAAGCCAATGGAATATGTGTAGTAGCTCCATGGTATGCCTACCTTGTACTGAATTTATGTTTAAGCTATGTTTACTCTTAACCTAGCTGTAGAAGAGTCCCCTTCAATTTGAATAACCATTCAAAAACCATCACACCATTGTCACACATGTCACCACTGTAAGACAACTAGGTGAGCCAATGGAATATTTGTAGTAGCTCCGTGGTATGCCTACCTTGTACTGAATTTATGTTAGGCTATGTTTAGCCTTAGCCTAGCCATAGAATAGTCTCCTTCAACTGGACTAACCAAAAATACCATCTTTTTTAAGTGAACATACAACTCCCAGAAAATACTGTATATTGTAATTTCCTGATACCCAATGCAGTGCTGATTGTTACTAACACTTGTATTTTCTTCAAAATTTCTGAGTTTCCTCAAAATGTCACTTATCACTGTTTGCTGTGTAATTTGCGTATGGAACCACTTGAATTAAGTTCAAACCTGTGGCATACCAAGACGGCTGATGTTAGTGACACTTTTTGTCTCATTATCCGTAGTCTGTGTCTACACTACAAGATGCGTAAAACTGTGCCCATGCTAAAAATTTGATTTGAACAGCAACAGGTAAAACCAGGAATGTGGTAATCACTTTCACAGTCAAACTTCTGAGGATGTTGTAAAATGGAAATAATAGATCATTTTAAAATAAAGACTGGCAATTCAAATATTTAAATTTCTTTTGAAAATGTCAGATAACTTGACCTCAAACACAAAAATTTTTGAAACTTTTGCACACACACACAAAATTTCCTAAACAGGGAAGTATTGTATTTTTGGTGCAGAAAATTTCAACACCTTTTAAGCCATGACTTACAGATGATGTATATATATATATAATGATAGGCACTTCAAAATAAGGTACTTGGGTACCAATTTTATAAGAAATGCTCTCAGAGGAATTCGCTGTGTCATGGCTAATACTTTTTCACCCAAACTTTCTGATTTTCAAATGATGAAACATTGATACCTCTTGTAATGTGTAAAATTTTGGGGAAAGGAGCTACTGCTAGAGCTTATTTGTGAGACTGAATGGCAGAGTTTATCACTTAGACTAAAAGAAAGAGTTTATCACTTAGACTAAAAGGCAGAGTTTATTACTGAGGCTGAATGGCAGTGTTTATTACTGACGGGGTTCGCAATAGCTGGTATCACATCGCAGTTTGCGATGCAATTGAAGCACAGTGGCGAAACAAAAATTTTAACCCCCCGCATATTTGCGACACAACCTACAAATGGATTGAAGTTATTTGTACAGGTACAGGCTTTCTGACATCCACACAATGATTTGACTTGACTTCGTTTCACACCTGACTTTTCATTTCAATTCCAACCTAAATACTGTACTATAAAATGAATCACCTGTATGAGTTTTTTTAATAATTCAATAATTCTAGGGCTGTCAATTTCCGTTTAATCTCCTGGGCGTTAAACGGCCTGAACAAATGTTCATTCACTGTACAACAATGTCCACATTCAGTATCAACTGTGTAGTGCATTACTGGCTCTATCTACCATGCACAATGATGTTCGCAATATGCACAAGCTTTTTAAACCTGTATGTCAAGATTTAGCGATCATTTCACCAATTTTTATTTTTTCACCCAAAATTATCAATGCACAAAACTGAATGTCGAATTCGCAGTCATTAAAAGTACGTTTGGTATAGGGCTGAGATGTACGTAAACACTGATACCTTTTGCCATGTCCGTGTTCTGTACAAACATTCAAGTGAAACGCCCCTTGAAAATACAGTAAAGTCAGTGCATGCGTAGGTCGTAATTGTATGCAAACACCCATACATTAGGCTAGGCACCTGCTCTGTTGAGAAGTTGACTTACATCACAAGAACATTAGACATAGTACAGGGAGCCTACAGTATTTTTCAATCCCTGCTTTTCTAAATTTCCAGTTGTTACCTCACAGTTTGCCATAGTAATGGTGGGTGCTTATCATGTAAAACACATGTTAATTTGTGTGATATCAAGGTGTGCCTTTTATTTACGCAATTAAAAACGTGGCCCCATGAGTTGTGCAAGAAAGATTGACACACTCGGTTTTGTATTCAATCGTTCCTCATATTGATTTGCGCACAGCTGGCATCAAACAGATATTTACTAGAAATATGAAGTGTGTGCATGCATTATGTACTGCTGTATGAAACTGCACGTGTGAGCCTTCACTTTCTGCTTATGTATAGGTAATACACGGTAGGATGGTGTGAAATAACCAGGTAACGATCTGCACTGAAAATTGAGAGCATCTAGGTATTTCTGTTTTACCGTTCGTTCTGTGAGAGGCTTGGGCTACGATTATGGTCTAAAGAGTAAACTGAGAAAGTGTGCATCAATTTGTACAGCCCTATTATGTAGTAGTAAGCAGATTTGGGCTACTGCTACAAACGGGATATTACAGGCATGGTATTTTGTTTTGGGGGAATAAGCAGGCGAGAATCACGGAGTTATGCTATGAATGAAGAGCCACCAACTTACGACAGTTTATTTTCAAAGCCTCATTTGGTTGTTAAACTGGCAAATAAACATCTTTTCAATGAAAAGATATCAAAGCAAAACACGGGACAGAAAAAATGCTAACCTTACCTCGTAATTTTACAGCGGGTAATCCATTCAATCGTTTGGTTAAATTTGGCACTGTGTAAACGGTTGATCGTTTGTTAAACCGTTTAAATGTTCAAAATAGGTTGCATCAAATTACGAGAATATGTTTATACTGAAATCAATATGCATTTTTTTTAAACTGATATGGATTACTTTTTGCCAACAAAAAATCAGCTATGCAACATTTCATAGCACTTTTGCTATGCAAACGAAATTCTTAAGGCGGACCCTGATTACTGAGACTGAATGGCAGAGTTTATCACTTAGACTAAAAGGCAGAGTTTATTACTGAGGCTGAATGGCACAGTTTATTACTGAGAATGAATGGCAGAGTTTATTATTGAGGCTGAAAGGCAGAGTTTATTACTGAGGTTGAATGGCAGAGTTTATATTACTGAAGCTGAATGGCAGACTTTTTTACTGAGGCTAAAAGGCAGAGTTTATTACTGAGGCTGAAAGGCAGAGTATTAGTGAGGCTGAATGGCAGAGTTTATTACTGACAATGAATGGCAGAGTTAATTAGTGAGGTTGAATGGCAGAGTTTATCACTTAGACTGAAAGGCAGACTTTATTGCTGAGGCTGAATGGCAGAGTTTATTACTGAGGCTGAAAGGCAGTGTTTATTACTGAGGCTGAAAGGCAGAGTTTATTACTGAGGCTGAATGGCAGACTTTACTACTGAGGCTGAAAGGCAGAGTTTATCACTTAGACTGAAAGGCAGAGTTTATTACTGAGGCTGAATGGCAGACTTTACTACTGAGGCTGAAAGGCAGAGTTTATTACTGAGGTTGAATGGCAGAGTTTATATCACTGAGGCTGAATGGCAGACTTTATTACTGAGGCTGAATGGCAGAGTTTATTAATGAGGCTGAAAGGCAGTGTTTATTACTGAGGCTGAAAGGCAGAGTTTATTACTGAGGCTGAATGGCAGACTTAATTACTGAGGCTGAATGGCAGACTTTATTACTGAGGCTGAAAGGCAATGCTTATTACTGAAGCTGAAAGGCAGAGTTTATCACTGAGGTTGAATGGCAGAGTTGAATGGTAGACTTTATTACTGAGGCTAAAAGGCAATGTCTATTACTGAGACTGAAATTCAGAGTTTATTACTGAGACTGAATGGCAGAAATTATTACTGAGACTGAATGCTAAAGATAACCAGAAAGCCAAAAGGCTTAGTGATTCCTTGACAATGAAATTTAAAAAGCAATCTTCGAAGCACTAATTGCAAGGATATGATAAGAGTGAGCACTATTTAAACATATTTTAGCATTTGCCGATGACGTTCTCTCCCTAAACTCATGTTTTGAGGTTACCCTTCTTAAGATAGCTCTAAGTGTGACATACACACACACATACATACAGCACATATGGCATCACCGTCGCATAGATTCCTCTACAGGGGGCAACTACGTCAGGGAATCAAAAACTGGTCTCGATCTTTCTCAAATTCACATAGTAGGCCTACCCCCTATCCCTATGCTGAAAAGTTTGTATGCTGTAAGCCACAAATTTATCATGCAACAGGACTTATATTTCACGGTATACCAGTATTTTTGTACGTACTGGTACTGATACGTTACCACCCATCATAAGGTACTGAAGTATCGCTGAGAACCATACCCAACGGTACTGCGAAAATATTTTTTTAAAAATACAAGTGAATGAAATATTACTGAAATATAAATACCATATCCATTGGATAACTGCCTTGAGTTTTTATATTAAAATATAAACATGAAATGTTCATCATTTTCACTATACTGTACCAATCACAAATTTCACCTCAGAAATGTTAATTTTAATGTTATTCTACGTTGCTAGTGAGTACCCTTGTGATCAGTGCTGGAAAAAATGTTTATTTCCTGGGAAGCAGTGTTTCTGCTAAGCTGCTATGATGCGATTTTGATGCAATGACTAGATCTGATGCACTGATGTTCATGGCAAAAAATAAAAAATAGGGTTTCATTTGTTCCTAAAGTTGATGCAGTGTAGACGCATGGCACTGAAATTCCTAGTGAGTCAAATGTTCTCATATTGGGTATATTGACCCAATGGATAATTTCTTAGAGGAAACACTGCCGGGAAGGGAGTAAAATTTCCCTCAGTTCTTACAATATTCTTATGTATAAAAAGGAAAATGTCCCTCCAGTTGCCAACATTTCACTCTAAATGCAAAAATTTCCCGGGAAGGAGCCTCCCAGCTTTTTCCACCCATGCTTGTGATGTTTGTTTTAACTTGAAGGAGAATAAAGTTGCAAAAACAGCTTTGTGCTGTATTTGTGACTCATCTAAGTTTAAAACTTTTATAGAAAATTATATTATTAACCCATAAAGGATTACAAAAATATTTATGAAAAATTATATATGTACACATACAGCTTTGTCAAAATGAGCTTACAGCATAATGGTTTCATAAGTATAGGCCTACACATTACTATGCATAGTATACAGTGTGCAGATATAAATTAACCAACGTACTGGAAGCACAGCACGAAGTGACTGCTTGCTGGAAGTGCGACTGAACGAAACGTAATCAGGTGAGTACAATTTGCCACAAACCCCATTAGCAATATCATGGCACCCTTAAGGGAAGAGTTGGTGCTCTAATCCCTTCTACCATTGCACCACTGTGGACACAGTTCAGGCCAAGTCCAGGGTAACATATGGTGGAGCCACTCCATGAATGTTGCCAATAAGGGTCCAAGGAACCATTAACTGACATCCATGTACCAATATTCCATTTTCAATAGTACATAGTCGGGCCGAAGCCAACAGTCGGGAGAATGGCAGCGACAAATAATGCTATCTAACAATGCTCACGTCATTTTGTTCTTATTACGAGTCAAGTCTTCACTTCTCTTTAATATCAAGAGTAAAAATATTGCTGTCACATCCCTAGCCACATCCCGGCCGTAATCGTAACCAAAGTCTCTCACAGAACGAACTATAAAAGGAAATACTTTGAAGCCTACAGTACTGTCATGCAACTACTTGGCTATTTCACACCATCTTACCATGTATTGCATAACACAGGGTGTAGGCTCACACGTTTGTTTTTAAGTGTTATAGTATCATATAGAGCGGTAAGTAATGCATGCATGCACTTTATTACTACATAAATATCTGTTCGATTTTGTTTGCAAATCAATGGACTGTACCTGACTACCTACATACGAGTCAATAGATCGAATGTGGCCTACTGTCTATGTAATTTGCTGCAAAACAGTCATGAAAAAATTGCTGCATGAAATGTGTTCATAACATTAAGGTTGTAGCCTACCCGCTACTATTAGCGGCATATATTTGTTGTGGTTCACTGACCTGGCGCGGACCAGCGTAGCTACAACCCTGGTTGACTCCTTATCACTTTATAAGCTTAGAGCTGAAGAATCAAACATTTTTGCAGGTATTTTCTTGTGTTAAAATTTGGACTTTTTTCTCTTATGGTGCCAGTACTGCGGTAGGCCTATACCGGTACCGTTTGTGGTGGTACTGACAGTAGGCTACCAAATTTCAGCAGTACCATGAAACATTACAGGGGACTATGCCATGCCAACTTACTAACACCCCTGTCTCAGAGAGAATAATCCTGACACTACAGTGCATTACTGTTTGTTACTGCAGACATAGGCTTAGGCCTAGGCATACTGTGTATTTGGCTTAGGATGCAGGCTAGGCCTAGGCTAACATTATTGTTTGTTAATGTTATACCACAATGAAATCGCCATTGTGCACCAAAGCCAGTATGGCATACAACTTTATTTGCCACAGATCTGCATGAAAACTGTTGAACTTTCCTGTATGGGCCTAGGCTAGACACCGTCGGAAAACATGTATGTTACGCCGAAGATTTTCGGCGGGCAGTAAAGACCTTAGGCCTATAGGCTACACCAATTGGATGGCGTGATTTTCTTGTCTTTTACATAAGCCTACACACTGTACTTAAAAGACAGTACAACAATTTGCCGTGGCGTAAAAGTTGAGGAAAAAAGGTGACTGGCGTAAAAATTCGATGTAGCAGATGCGAACTTTCCAGACTAGGGCTGCACTTCTAATTGTAGGCTAGGCCTAATCATTAGCCTACATGCAAGCACAGGCATAGCGTTATACATTAAATACCCTATATAGGCTATATAATAGTGGAAAGGTAACGCACTTCACGGCCTTTCGGTACCAACTTTGCCTACCTGAATCATGATTTTAATCATTTTATTTACCTTATTTACAGCGTACCTTGACGGTTTTCAATACACATGAATGTTCCAATCACATGCATCGTTTGTTGATTCATTTGGCCAAAAAATATTGTAAGAAACAAAAACATTTCTCCGCGAAAATTTGGTTTCCAGACTTCACATTTAGTCGTTGCGATGGTGACGTCACATACATTAAGGGAATTTCCCTCCTTCGAAATCCGGTCCTCCCATTGGATAGTTCGGCCAACGTCATGAGAGAGTCACTGCGTTATGACAACTATCCAATGGGAGAGCCGACTACCACTGCTCACAGCTTACTATGATCTTCTGGATACGGATGCCCATGGGGTATGGTTAAGTTTTACAGAGCGTGTAGTAAGTATACGTAGATCGTTACGACATCATTGATTTGAATGGTCCATCAGAGCTACCGTAGAATGAAGTCCTTGAAAGAAAATGCCAATTTTGACCTCAAATGACTTCTAATTTTCATGAAATTTTAGGACAAGTATGTAATACATAAAAGCAAGTCACACAGCAAGTTTCAAGTTAAACCAAGTTCTACATTCAAAGATATTGTGCTTGGACGATTTTGACCCTTTTCACCTCTGGTGACCCCAAATGACCTTTGACCTCTACCAAAAGCGATAGGGATCATCTTCCTAATTTGGGCCATGCACATGCCAAGTTTGAGACTCCTTGATGTTACACACCTTGAGATAGAGTGTTTACAAGCAATTTCCAAGGTGTTTACCATATGACCTCTGGTGACCCCAAATGACCTTTGGCCTTCACCAAAAACAATAGGGATCATCTACTCAATAAGGGGTATCAACATGCCAAGTACGAGATCCCTACAGGTTACCCTTCTTGAGATAGAGTGTTTACAAGCAAAGTGTCACATACACACATACACACACACACACACACACACGGCATCACCATCGCATAGATTCCTCTGACTACGTCAAGGAATCAAAAACCTATTTTCTGTCTGTGCCATGGTGATACAATGTAAACACAACATTTCCCTTCAAAAGTTAAAGGGAAAATGCAGTCATCCCAATCTGAATTCGTGTACTCAGGTATCCTTTTTCATGAATCCCTTTGTTTGATCATGTGACGATATTTTTGCTACTGCAACATTCAATTCATGCAAAATAATTACTGAGTTTACCTTTACTTTGAAATATTTTTATTTGGACACATCATGAAACATATTTGTAAGGGAAACAAGAGGGAATCTGTAAGATGCAGGTGATGTAATTTCAAAATAAATTTTGGGCGACTGCTCATTCCCTTTAATTTACATGGATAAGAAGAAAAATTCTTTGCACGTCAAAACTTACAGCTTGGTTCACCAAAGCGAGTGTTCATACTGCCACAGAATACAGTGGCCATTTTTGAACATGGCTGTCTTCTGCCTCTTGATATTTCGTATTCTGACGGCTTACCCTGAAAGCCAGGACATTCTGGAATGACTGGCATGCCATACATGCCCATGAAGGTTTCACTTGAAGAATGGGGAACCCCCATTGCAAATCCCTGATGTTTGCACACTGTCTGAGCTCTATTTCTGTTCCACACATATGAGTCACCACACAAAGGCCTCCAACGATCGTCATAAAAAAGGAAAACAAATTTTTCTTCTGAGTCCAGTGAAACGTCTACTAGAATGACCTCACACTCTGTAAGAAAGAAAAATTTCACTTCTAACTTTGTGAAATAATTAATTTCTTTGAATGGGGATACTTACTGCACGGCTGTCATAGAAAATGTTTCATCACAGGGTAACAGGCTAAACGGAAAGCCACTATCAGTTGCCATTTAGGGCCATGAAACCAATGTGGGAAATGCTTCCCATATTGCCAAAGATGGTACTTTCCCTGCCTTACACGGCACATCTAAATAATGCAGAGATACCAACTTTCAAATATGGTTTCCAGTATTTTTCACATCAAAAAAGAGTATTTTGGACATCAAAAGAGTATTTTCTTCAAACTTACATAGGCTACCCTAGCCTAGACCTAGACTTTAGCCAGGTAACTAATGTTACTTGTTAAGCTAGGCCAAACATTACAGCTTTGCCCACATACTTTTGACTACTTTTGACAAGAAAATACCACATTTTGGTGTATTTGGGCTTGAATGTTTGTTTCCTTGGCTTGGGGGGAATTATTCCGTCTTTTATGAAACAAACAACAATGGCCTAACTAATCCAGAATAAAGCAGCATATATTAATATAATCCAGAATAACCGAGCAAGTGGTGCAGTGGTTATGATCCATGACTTCCAATCATGAGGTGGTGTGTTCAAATCCCAGATGGGACATAAAATAGTCATCTAGTTTCTGGGTTGTAGTTTGTTGTCTGTTATCCCTCAATCATAGACATTAAACTGTGAGTTTGGAGGGTTGCTGAGTTCCTGCAAGGGAGGATCATTAAAACAAACAAACAATGCAGTTCCATGTGCGGCGTATTCACCGAGTCCATCACAGTATGCGACATAACAACATTATAGTTTATACAGCTGTATTAGCACTAGCAGTACACATGCCTACCTGTGTCTCCAGTGCATACTAGTAACAAAACGGAATGAAAGTCAATATCCCTGCATCTAATTGGTCGTATTTGGGAGCCGGCCATAAACAAACCAATGAACAAATTGGTTACTGTGCACTTTAGACAGCAGGTCGGGGTCGTGATATCATGACCTCTGCTGTATAGTCTCCCACTCCAGTCCCACTTTTATTTACACTGTTATTTTTAGAGATTTGATTTCTGTATTTTTAGCGATCCTATTTCTGTATTTTAACCGGGCAAACTGTACTCCTGTATTTCCTAACAAAATCCGTACAAAATTCGGGAAAACTGTACTAGTTGGTACCTCTGACAGTGTTTCAGCATTTTTATATCCAAAGATTTCAAAGACTGATGTGATAAAAGTTTACTTTGAAAATTTCAGGGGCAATCAACTGCCCCTGCTACCCCTACTATATACAGTCATGCCTCTCTATTGCATCAGGAGTGTGCATAGGTCATCAGCATTGTAGCATTACTTAGAAGCAACCTCTTATCCTCCCAAAATATATGAAAATGATGATACATTGTCACAAAAGGAAACATAAGTGCATAGAAATGTTGTAGAAATTATGTGAATCCACAAACACAGAGCAGTCCACGTCACTCCCTTTAAAACACAAACATTTATAATCACAAAGGTTTAGTTGATCACCTACTTGACGAAAAGTTATTATTTACAAGCAAAGGCTGCTCTTACTCATGAATGGTTTTTATGGGTGCTTTTGAATGGCATACTGATCTGAAGTGTAGTGTAGTGGTCTGCAGTCTATGGCCAGTGGGCCATATCAAGCCTGCGGTTTGTGTAAGTACTGCCCATGAAAGATTCTTAAACTGTTCATGCAAATAAACAACCTGGTTCCTGTTTGGTCTTTAATCAAATTTTGGATCAATAATGGGGTCTGCACCCACTGAAAGGTTGCTGACCCCTACAATAGCATAAAAGATGATGTGACCCTCCAATACTTATCTTGGCAGGTGGGGGCAGGAGTGGGGGGGGGATTTGACCCTGAGCACAAGTAGGCTAGGGAAACACTCCAGGGTCTGTGGTGACTCTCAAGATACAGGTAAATGGCTGTTCTATCTTATCCTATTGTTCTTGCACTAGGAAAGTCTTTTTGCAGCAACCTGTGTGCATACTTAAGGGAGAGTATGCGACAAGTGTTAATGTGCCAGGATCAATAAACCCTATGGTTTGCTTTAATATACCTTGATAAGATCAGATCAGATGTGGACCTAGTGTAAAAGTACTGTCAGTATCAAAAAATAAATGCATCTCAAGAATTCAAACAAGGGAAGGACATAGTGGGTTCCCAAACAAATCCACCAGACATTTTCTTCCCCCGATATTTCCCCCTGGACAACTTCCCTCCCCCCCCCCAAGATAAAATTTCAATCCAGAAGACTCTCAACCATGACAACTACCCTTCAAATAACTTCCCCAATCAGAAAATTTCACAGGAAAATTGTTTGGGGCCGGGGGAGGGGGAGGAGGGATTTGTCAGGAGAAAAGTCACAGGGGGAGTCTAGTCATGGCAAAGACATGGTTCGGTTTAGGAGGGTTTTAACTATTGTAATGGTCCACATGAACTGAAAAATAAATAGAGAAAATTGTTAAAAGAAGACAATTAGTTCCTCAAACATAGTGTATTAGGCCTAATACTTAATATAACAATGGTGACATCCTGCAGTGCATCCCCACACTTTTGTAGTGCTGAAAAGCTCTTGAGGTGGGTATAAAAGAGGGTTTCTTGAAATGAGAGTTGAAAGACCTCACCTTTAACATTACTAGATGGTGCACACTGCAAAAATACAACCTCATCTGTTGTTATTTCTCCTTGAGAAATTCTGGTATCACATTCCAGGAGAGAGCCCTCATGTCCTTTGCAAGCTGGTTTGATCTTCAGACTCTGCTTGGAGCTTGTAAACAGTCTTGATTCATATTGGACTGGGGGCACAGGTAATCCATGATTTAACATATGACACATAACCATGCTCTCTTTCAATCCCCAGTTTGGGCCTCCAATGACATTAGATGATTCATTACTGAGCTGGATTTGCACTTTACCAAGAGGATTCTTTAGCTCACCATAGACAAGATGAATAGACACTAGTTGAAAGAAAAGAAATCATAATTTAGGGATGTATTCCAAGGCTCTTAAGTATCTGTGTGTGCTGCTTGATGGGAAATTGTTACAAATTGCAGAAAATAGCAAAGGATAGTACATAAAAGGTGGTTTCAAGCATTTGGCAAAATGCTTTGAAATAAGGATCAAACCGCATAAAAGAGCAGCTCCCCCTTGTGCATGACTTGTACCAGGGAGGTCTTAGGATGGAGACCCAACATTCCACAGTCATTTTGAAAAAATGTTTGTTTCTGTTGGTTATCCTGCTTTTCTCCTCCAAATGTCTATCACAATTACCAGGATTACCTAGGATTTAATGACCTGTTGTTAAAATGACAATGAAGAGATCCACTCGTTACGTTTAACAGTTTAACTTTTGGTTGCCAGTTGTCACACAAACATATGATATATTACGCTTTTGTTGTTATTGGTCGCAATAAAAGATATTTAACTTCAGTGAAGACTTTCTGCACAAGTGACATTTCAAATATGTTTCTAAGTGATGAAGAAATTTGCCAAAATTAAGAAATATGATTTAGGCTTAAAACAGACAATGCATCAAATTAGTAGGGACAAAAAGACAGTGCATTATTTAAAATTTCATTGACAGTCATTTAGTTAAAATCTCAATTAAAGCTTGGTCCTTATCGGTGACAAACTGCAGTTCAAAGCATGTTTTAACAAAGGCAATTGTTCCAGGATTACTTGGTTGTGAAAGGGGTAGATCACCATTAGGAAGGGGCGAGTTAACAAAACTATACAATAGGAACAAAGAAACCTTTCAATCAAATAGGGCTCAACCGATGTGGTTTTTCGCTGCCGATCCGATGTCCGATGTTTTTATCACAACATCGGCCGATATCCGATCCGATCCGATATTTTCGCTATCAATGCTTTTACATCGTTTCACAGCGCGATCAAACATTCCTTATTCCTCGTGAGCCATGCCTATGCATGCACATCGGCTTAAACAAATTTCCTTTTTAAAAAAAAAAAACAGAAGTTTAGTATTTTTCCCCTCCATGTTTTGCTTTGATACCTTTCATTCACAAAACGATGTTTATATAACAATTCAATAACCAAATAAAGCTTCGAAAATAAGCAATCGGCAGACTATCGGTGACTCTTCATTCATAGCACATAATTCCGTGACTGAACTGACTTTCACCTTCTCACAGTAAGCCTACTAATTCCCCTAACAAAATGCAATACCTTTCATTCTCTGTTCTTAGCCCAAGTCGCTCGCACTATTATGAACGTTAAAACAGAAATAAGCCGGTGATATTTCAGTGCATGTACTTGGCCATTTCGCACCATCCTACCATGCTTTACCTACACATAAACAGATTGTGTAGGCTTACACGTGTAAATTTGTTTTGAATGTTTCATATAGCAGTACGTAATGCATGCATGCATGTACTATATAGCCATACGTAAATATTTGTTCCATGCATGCTAGCTAGAGAGCTAGAGCTTGCTGTGCGCAAAGTTATGCAGCTAGCAGGAGTTTTGGGTATCAGGGTGATGTTACAGATATCGTTTATTACGAAAGCCATAAAAGTACACGGCACTCTTAATTTCACAAAAATGAACATGCATGTTTTACATAAAAAGCATCCGCCGTAACTACTGCAAACTGTGATGTAACAAATGGAAATTTAGTTGAACAAGCAGGGATCGAAAAACACCGTTATTTCCCGGACCACGCCCCATGTTCTTGCTATGTACATCAAAGTCATTACAGAGCAGGTGCGTAGCCTAATGTATGGGTTTTTGCATACAATTACGGACCTACACATGCACTGATTTTTCTGTGCTTTCATGGTGCATTTCACTTGAACTTCTCTGTACAGAACACGTACATGTCTAAGGTATCCGTATTTGCGTACATTTCGGCCCTATATCAAACATACAATTAATGACTGTGAATTCCACACTTCATTTTGTTCATTGATAAATTTCGGTGAATTGAAACTTAAGTGGGTCGACATGGTCGCTAGACTCTACGTACAGATTTTAAAGCTTGTGCACATTGCGAATATCACAGTGCTTGTCAATAGAGCCAGTTTACGCTGTTGATACGGAATTTAGGAGATCAAACTGAAATTGACAGCCCTAGTTGATCACAAGGGCTATTGTCCGTCGTAATTAAATGATTAATCCTATTTATCTGTTCATTCCTTTTTTGTAAGAAATCACTATCACTATACGTCACCCCATGTACTTAAATGAAATTTTCGACTCACGGAACATCGGCAAACATCGCCAAGTGCAATTTGCTATATTTTGCCGATCCGATGTTTTACCTATAGTTCTAACATCGGCCCGATCCGATATCCAATCCGATTATCGGTTGACCCCTAAGTTGGGTACCTCAAAGGGATTAAATCATTTTCAAGTACTTATTGTCTGACAAATTTGGTTGTTATAAAGTCTCCTTCCTATCAAACGGCTCCCTGTTTGGACCAAAGCCGTGGTGGACTGTTCACATGCTATAGCTCCAAGAAAACTTTGAAAACTCCCAATTTCCAGAAAGTTTCAAGTATTTCATTAATAGCATGATCGTTTTAATATTCTTCTTGGTACCAGTTGGTATACAAACAAAGTTAGCAGTACTACAGACACAGTCAGACTGATAATAAGGACAGTGTCAAAATAGCATAGCTGCAGCTGCCTTGGTTAAGCAGTGCACGGCTGCCACGCTGCACAGATTTACACATAAGATTCTGCATAATTCACTAAATTCCACTACTGCAATGCATATAGCTGCAAAGCAATAGGCCTGTTTCCAAATAGCAATTACAAAGGATTGTGGGATGGTGTTTTGGTACACATCGTTTTTTGGCACAGTAAAATGCCATTGACCAAAACAATGTGCACCAAAACTCTGTACCACAATCCTTTGTAATTGTTATTTGGAAAAGGGTCTATGCTACAGCCCCTGCAGCTTTACAAAGGGAGCTGTAGCCTACAGTTTGGACATGCTGCCTCACATAACAGCATTAATTACAATCACTATAGTTACCTACACTTGCAAATAAGGGTACGAACTTCTACCGACTTTGGACCATTCAAAGTACAACCAATTGATAGAAACTCTCAATGCATTTTTACTTCACATTTTTTAAAAATAAGTTATCACTTTATTCAAATTCTTGGTGTCATATCTTTATTAAGGTGTGCTCTTAACAATTTTTGATATAAAGCCCAACATTTCCCATCTGAAATTTCCCTTTGTGTCATTAACAAACATCCCTCAGCAAAATTTTTACAGTAGCTGCATGCTCCCATGAGAAAACATGCCTATCATCTTAATATGAGAACCAGCAATGACCATAAGTGGTTTCTCTTTGTCAGTCACATTTGCATCTGTATGGAGCAAAAAAAAAAAACAGGTGATCAACGTGATGAATTCCTCGTCAAATTGTTCAAACTTTTGCTGACTTTGTTAACAAGTGCGAGCCATGTTAAGTATTGTATGTTTTCTGCACAGTTAACCCGCACATGCAGTATTTAAAGAAACCACACCATAAAAGTGACATGGTCTTTCAATGCACAATGTGTGGTAACCTGATAATGAGCTCATTGTGTTCATGATTAGCTAACTCACTGTCTTAATTGACGCAGTTCATCTTATCGATGAGTGCATGCGAATAGAGGTTTTGCTCATGGTCTAATAATGAGCTCATCACTTAATTATGCACACGTTTATCCCAAGTGAACACAGCGTAAGTGTAATATTTAAAACAGGAAAATTAAGTCAACTCACATGTTTTGACAGGAGGAAGGCAGCTTACATATAATAACTGTTGCAGTGGGCATGGCAGTAAATTATCATACTCTTTACACTCTGACAGTTTGCTTTCTTGTCCAAGGCAACCAAAGCAAATATCATGAACCCACCCATAATGGCGATGTGAATACGTGAAGTGTTTATCTACTGGAGGTCCAAGATGGAGCTGTCTGCAGACTATTTTCTGTACAGTGTGACGGTCCGAATAATGACAAAACCTTCCCCACGTAGAATTGTAAAAGACCTCAATGAATCCACTGAGGTTGTTGCCACCCACTAAGCGCACGTCACCTGTAGAAACCAAAAAAAAGAAAGAAAAAAGGGTTAAACTCCCACTTCTCACATCCACCCATCTCTTCAATTTTTTATAATACTATTCTGCACAGGAAGTAAAAAATACAAAACATTAAATACTAATGCAAGCTAACATTCAGCAGTTTTCCAAAGCCTCATCACCTAAATTTTTAAAGTTACTGATAAATTCACAATGGTGTATCAGTCAGCCACACTCTTATTTTAGATTTGTTACATCAAGTATGCATTAAAGTATTCTTTTGATAAGACATGTGGTGATGGATCAGAAACTGCACAAACTATTCGATTACAGAATAACACTTGACTCCCAGCCTTGTAATCTGCTAACAAACCATCCTTAGAATGAAAAGAATGCTAAATTAGTAACTTTAACCTTCTCATTACAGTCTCTAGTCTGTTGAGCCTAATTGTCCTCACTACTGTACAGTACTTCTCTCAACTTTCCTCCATCACTCCCCAAATTTTACTGTTTTTGGTTTATGGGGGGAGGGGGTGGGAGGGGGCACCAGCCAGTGATGAGGTCTATAAGATAGACTGATAGGGACATCTGCCAATTACAAAATTTTCTGTTTACAAAAGTTGGCTAACTTGTCAAATGGTGGTATACTTTGACAAAGCTTAAACACTAAAAAAAATGAAAAAGCAGGTCTTCCAAAACTCTATGTTTGATGACAATTTCAACAGGTACAAAATCATCACAGGGTGGGGATGGGGGGGGGGCCCCTGCTGGGGAATGGAAGCAAAAATCCTGGTTCTCCCTCTCCTTGCTCCTCACCTTCACACAGCTTCTCCCCCTTGCCTTTCCCCTACCTCCTACCCCATCCTGAGATATGTCATTTTGTATAATTGGAAAAGTGAAAACTTGTCTTTTTCTTCAAAATAAACATCATAACTGTACCATCTTCTGGTATTCCAGAGGTGCTGCACTCCACATAGAGACGCCAGGTCACACTAACACCTCTACTCCATTCACAATCTACCAAATTTTCCTCGTTGCCAGAACAAATCCAGGTACTGGGAAGGCACTTCACATCTTTGTAGCGGGCAGGCAGAATTGCTCTGCTTACCAATTCAAATGTGCCTAAAGACTTGAACCCCAGCTGGGTGCATGCCACTGACAGCATTCTCACAAGGTGCATTTTGTTGTAATGGTCCTCTGCACATATTGTCCATTTAATATTGTTGTATTCTGTTATAAGTAGGAATCCATGTAAATCCGAATCCTTCCCACCAGCTTGAAGGTAGTCAGTAGTCAGCACAGAACCTTTGAATACAAGTATAAACCAGAAAGCCAAAAGGCTTCGTGATTCCTTGCCGAAAGGGGGGTGCTTTGTTACACTGAGGTTCATCCATCAAATTTATACTTCTCTACTTCATCATTTTTTATGATGTGGTCACAATTTCACCCCTGCTCACATCAGCTCATGCCACATGACCTTTGAACCAAAACTTGAATAACCAAAAAAATGAAAAACAAAAAAAACAAAAAAAAGGTTTTCGGACTTCCACCTCTGGTGACCTTGAATGACCTTTGACCTCTGCCAAAAACAATAGGGTTCTCCCCCTTGACATGAAAAATCTACATACCAACTATGAAAACCGTCTGTCATTCCTATCTCAAGATATCACGATTACAAGGTTTTTGGACTTCCACCTCTGGTGACCTTGAATGACCTTTGACCTCTGCCAAAAACAATAGGGTTCTTCCTCTCAACATGACATGTCTACATACCAACTATGAAAAGTATCAGTCATTCCTATCTTGAGATATCGCGATTACAAGGTTTTTGGACTTTGACCTCTGGTGACCTCGAATGACCTTTGACCTCTGCCAAAAACAATAGGGTTCTTCCTCTTGACATGACATGTCTACATGCCAACTATGAAAAGTATCGGTCATTCCTATCTCGAGATATTGCGATTACAAGGTTTTTGGACTTTGACCTCTGGTGACCTCGAATGACCTTTGACCTCTGCCAAAAATAATAGAGTTCTTCCTCTTGACATGACATATCTACATACCAACTATGAAAAGTATCAGTCATTCCTATCTCGAGATATCGCGATTACAAGGTTTTTGGACGTCAACCTCTGGTGACCTCTGGTGACCTCGAATGACCTTTGACCTCTGCCAAAAACAATACGGTTCTTCCTCTCAACATGACAAACCTACATATCAAATATGAAGAGTATCGGTCATTCCTATCTCAAGATATTGCGATTACAAGGTTTTTGGACTTTTACCCCTGGTGACCTCGAATGACCTTTGACCTCTGCCAAAAACAATAGGGTTCTTCCTCTCAACATGACAAACCTACATACCAAATATGAAAAGTACCGGTCATTCCTATCTTGAGATATCGCGATTACAATGAGTGTCACAAACACATACACACACACCCATACACACACACGCACACGCACACACACACAACATCACCATCGCATAGATTCCTTGCCTGCCTACGGCAAGGAATCAATAAAGCAGTGAGTTTCATCATCATTTACCTCAAGAGTTAAAAGCAAAACACAAATTTCAGATATGCTGAAGAGAAACTTAATGTCCCTGTCCTGGTAAAATTTACATTCTACTCCCACGTATGGTTCAAGAGCCAGAGAAATTTAGCATATTTTAACCCAAAGAGAACTTGAAGCAAGCAGACATAACATCATAGCCTCACATTTATACTGTACCTTTAGCCAGCAATGAGTCTCACCATCTTTCAGCAGGTTAAAAATGTAATGGGGATGTTCATAATTACATAAGACAGACGGCTTTGTATGTGCAGCCTAAAGCAGTTTATGCCAGGCTAACAATAGGCCTACCCATGCTCAGCAAATTAAACTAATTGAGTAATCTCACTCAGTCTATGGAGGTCTAGATTTTCAATTACTGACATTTACACTAAATATGGCTTGGCTTCCACAGGGTATCATCCCCAGGACCCCGCCCGAACATGCTTTACGGTCTGCCCTCGTGAACCAGCTTTGCCAGTGTTGGTGAGTCGCATATCCCTCTCACAAATTCCTCCCCAAGGACGGTCAACTTGAGTGTCCAAGTAGTCTTCATAGGGAAAAGTTCCCCCAAGCCAGTATTTTTGTAATGAAATGGTAGCCTAATATACCTTCCTTTTGGAAGTGTTCTAATTTCTTTAGCATAAGATATCAAAATGAAGGATTTTTAGTGCACTTACAAAGTCAGGGAAGGGCCATTTCCTGCAATCTGGGGGGCATTTTGAGTGACCATTTTCTTGGTACACTATGCACCAACTCATGGAAGTACTCCACTTAGACAATATATACCACAAACCCTTCAAGAGGCCACTGACCATATACATTTTCATTTTGCCGTAGCACTTCAAAATACCTAAGTTCCTGTGCCTATGCTGTTTCAATATTCCATGAACACTGCCTGAAAAAGAAGGCAATCTAAAAAATGTTTAGTCACAACCTTTTTTCCAGGGTTCTCCCACAGCTTCAAACCAGCAGAAGATTTGATTTTAAAGGGCATAAGTATTCTTCTGACGACTGTTCCTTGATAACTCTCCACAGAGCAACCCCTAATTGAGTGATCCTGCCTTGCAACTTCGCTGGGGATGACTTCCCCCCAGAAAATTTCCATTTGGACAGTTCTTTAGTCAAGACAACTCTGATTTTTTTTGACTGGAATTTGCTTAATGCTGGCACTGTAGAGTTGGGCATTGTTTAGGAATGGGTGTAGGAAGATGGGGCTGTCCCATTACAGATAACAACAGAATAAGTTAAGGATGCATAAATTATTTCACAGGACAGATTTTTGACAACAGAATATGAATGGAATGCAGGATGATGCCAGATGGCACACCAAGTTTTAATGAAAGACAAAGAGTTTTTGATAAATGCACAACATAAATTTTGTGAATTCATAGTCAGGGTGCCACTTAGGCTCTTTGAGTAGGCTACATTTTTTATTTTTTAGAGGGGTTTTTCTTTTGGAATAAAACTGCCTTCCTAAACAATAATTCAGGGGCGAATCTGGTGTCCACAGAGGTCAATTTTCACTTTTTTGTTGGTATTTATTTAGGATGGGAGGAGGCAATATTCATGACATTTGGTATTTCTTTTATCTTCCTCAGACTCTCAGTGTCTCTCTGGGGGCGATTATGGCAAATCACCTGCTGTACCTGTGTATTTTGCGAGATCCTTACTGAACTGACTGTGGAGATTCTCCTCCTTTTGCTTAGTGCTCAGAAAGATATAAAGCAGAGGTGTACTTGCCACTCCCAGTCCTGCTCCTGGCACAGCCATTAAACCTAAGCATGCCATGGATGAGCCCCTGTCCTTTGCCAATTTCCAAAAGCTGGGAGGAGTAGAGGACGCTTGGTCTGCACCACTGACAGCTAAACAGGGCAATGACCATGAACAGAAAATGTCCTGATCCTTAGCTATAATACTGAGTGGGACAACCAGAGAATTTCTTTTAAGTAACCCTATCATACCCCCTCAACACCACTGTGAACCAGTGTTTGTACTAAGGTGGCAGGACTGCACATTCCTGGACATGCTGCAAAGAAAATAACTATCTGTAGAAATTCCTGCACAATTTCAGCTGCCTAATCCAGTCAGTTGTGCATAACTTAAAACCAATCCTGCAAAAAACTACAGTATTTCAATAGAAGGAATTTTAGCTTTGACTTCATTTCCTGATGCCAACACTGCCTTGAACTGCCAAACAAGCAATAAAGTCACCAAAAACATTCTGGGCGGTTCTAAGTAGGAAAAGGTCAGAGAACCTGTTAAATGCAAAGCAGTGCACTCACAACTGAGCCAAACCCACCCATAATTCAGACTGTGTATGAGCAGGCTGAAATGGATTTTGATGAAACTTACCAGCTGGTGCGGGTCTTTCATCCTTACAGGTCAACACAACGAAGTAACGATAGTTGCATGTCGAAGAGGTGCTTACTCTGTAACAATGAGAGATGTCCTCCTCCATGCCATAACAGTACCAACTATATGAACTAAACTTGACAAAGTTGGCAGGAACGGTTGAGTATTCAATGTACCTCATTCCAAGCTGCCTGCAAACAACAGCACTGTTGGCTTCAGTCCATGTATCACCACAGATAGGTAACCAACTGCCATTCTCTTTGTATGACAGAGCCAGCTGGTCTGATGAGTTGTCCTGTTTCAACTTAACATATGCAAAATCAGAGCTTCCTACACAAAAAAAGTAGAGCATTGTATTAAGATTGTTACACTTGAGTATAAAACTTAAAATAACTGTACAGAGTTTCAGCAAAGTCAAGAAAGTATAGTCTATAGGTTTTCCTTCCTTCTGATTCCCATGGCTTTTCTTACTTCTATAACTTCAAAAATTTCTCTGGAAACCACATCCCACAATTACATGATGTTAATTTGAAACCAGAATGCAAAATTACTTTTTCCACAGTCTCCTTGACTCTCTGGCAGAGAGCCTAGAGGCAAAACCAACATTACTCCCAAAGGAGTTCTACTCCCAGAGGAGTCCCCAAAAGGACAACAAACTTAACCGACCAACCTCTAGACACTCAGACCTCTACATCAAGGGTCTGTCATGCATGGTCCCATTCTAGACTGGCTGAAAAGAACGGATACTACCCATGATCTTAGCCAAAAGGCCAAGAAGCCGCGGTGATGACAGATACTTCTTGATTTTTTCACCCTATACAGTTTGCTTTACAGAATGAGGTAGTTAAAGTCTCTACAATCTCATAAAAGACAGTAAAAATTCTCCCTACTAAGTTTACTTCTACCAATTTAAACAAAAATACCTGTCTAGTACACCTCAAAGACAGAGCAATACTAGCCTGCACTGAGTTTCACTTCCTTAAGGTCATATTGACACACAACTGTGTGTGCCCAGAAGAAAAAAACAGTTGATTCCAGTTGGGAATTTTAACTGGGAGTAACTGTTTCCAACTGTGCTTAACTTTTTCCAACTGGGGGTAACTATTTTCAGTTAGTTTTCCAACTGGGCATTCTGTTCCAAGTTGGGCATTTCATTGAATCCAGTTAATTTCAGTTGGAATTGGTAAATTTCCATCAAAAACAGTTGGGAACAGTTGGATTTTGCAGAGTACATTCACAGACCAGTTGGAAGTGTGGAAGACAATATCGACACCAGTTGGAAACGGCTGTGGCCTATGTTTATTCATTGTCATATTTATCTAATTAGGGGTTCCACTCGGAGGTATCGAGAGTGGGGTGTGTTCAAATAATTAAAGACAGACAGTCATCACCCCAGAGTATATTTTTAGTGTAGGGGTATGAAAATTCTCAGTTGGTGACTGCTCTTTGATTGACATCAAAGTTTGAAAATTTGAAAGATGTAGAGTAGCTCACATTCCACACAAGGCAAAGAGAGTGCTTTCATTACATTTTATGGCCATTTTATGCTCACCAGGACATGGCCTTAAGCAATAAAGCAGGTTTATTCCTGCACAAGGAGTAGCTTCATACAGTTATGGGAGGAGCTAGACGTTGCATAGTTGGGAGAATTGGAACTGTCTGGGATGATGAAAATTCCTCTTTAAGTTGTTGAACTAATGATCATACTCTTATTATATTTTTTTTATTTTATATTTCAATTTTATTTTCTTCCCAGAAGGAAAAAAACAGTTGGAAATTCTCATCTGGTCCCAACTTTTTCCAGTTGGAAAATTTTGGACCAGTTCAACTTGGAATGATTTCCAACTGGTTTCAACTGGCCACAACTGTTTCCAACTGGTCTGTTTCTAACTGGTCATATTCAACTGGTTTTACCTTATTTGCATAATTGAGCTAAAATGCATTTTATCAGACCAGACCTTTTGTAGGATGTTTTGTGACGGTTTCTTTTTTGAAATTTATTCCCAAAATGTGCAATTTACACACATTTACAGTTTATAACAGAATTAGCGCTTTAATGAATTATTTTTATCGTATTTGTTTTGTAAACTATATCTAAATCTCAACATTACATAAGTCTTAATTCACACATCACTACAATATTAGTACATGTACAATACTAGAGGTTTTGGACTTGCCTCAGATGCATTTTGAAGTACTTTCAAAAATGTGTAATGCATTTTGAAGCACAACATCACGTTCAAATTACACTTCTACAATCCACACATGCTTGGTAGTAATTTTCAAGGATCCAGTTGTAGTCCAGCAACTGGAAAGTGGGTCCCAGCTCATCCAGTTGGAAACAGTTAATCCCGGTTGGAAACAGTTGGTCCCAATTGGAAACAGTTGTGAATTTTCCCAACTGGTCCAACATCCCAGCTTGGAAATTTTCCAACTGTGTCCAGTTGGAACCAGTTGAAAATTCCCAACTGTTTTTTTTCCTCTGGGTGAGTTTAATGGGAACATGGGAACACAATTGACTTTACAAGTAATCACTGATCAACCTGAGTGGAGCTATTGCTTGCATGAATGTCAATCAAAGTGTGGTCACCAATTGTATTTAGAACTATAGGGCTGTTCCTAAATATGTTTGGGAGGATGCCACAGCCCCTTTAAATGTACTGTACATCAGAAGAGTAATTTACAACTATCAGTCTTAAATGTGGCAAGGTGTCAGTTTTGGTTCTTAAAGGACAGTGAGCTGATTTTGTGAGCAACAATCATCTGCAGAGACCAAAATGAATTATAAGGACTTTGCATGGGAGTATTCAGTTGTATGTACCTGTATACCATGAGGCTGTTACAGTAATGATGGAAAATTACACCACTGCTATTTAAGTGGTAGGCCAACAGTACATTACTTCACTGTGAATATACTTCAACTGAGAACTGTTTAGCTGCCTGTGATTCTTTTTTTTCACTGATCAAAGTTATGTCAACATGCATAAACCAAAACAGCTGTTTTACTCAGCAATCATAAATTCAGATCCTGATGAAGAATCAGTTGGAATCATTTGTATATCTTTTACGGTTCCCAAGAAAGACCTCTTGGAAGTTTGACTTATTTCTGAGATTTCTCATTTTCTAAGCAGAAATTGTGATGTAGAGTGGTGCAAATGTATTTTACATAGTAGTAAATAGTAGTAAATAGCTACTTTCAAAATAAACCCCTCAGGACATGCCAACATTAACAACAGGGCTTGAAATAACCAGCAGCACTGACAGCCATAGCTGTCGGGCCCTTACTGATGGTCATGGTGGCCTAAGTCAATGTCCTATGAAATAACTAACATACACCGACAGCCAATTTGCTGATTTTGGCTGTGCCCTTTTTCAAGCTTATTTTGAGCCCTGTTACAGCTTAGCTTGGAATCAAGGATGAACAAAGGATAACATACTGTAATACATATGTCACAAGTCACTCATTCCACAACACAAATTTGCAAATCTAGTCATGTTTATTCATGATGTACAGTAGGAGCAAAAACAGTAATTGTCTTGTAAAATGGTGAGTGTTTGATGGATTTTGATGGGAACTGCGACTATTTTTGACATTTTTTAAAAGCTTCTTACATCGAATAGGCAGGTATGACTTCTACATGTCCACAGACCTTTAAGGAGGCTTTATCAGCCTCTCCTGAATGGATTACAAGAAGAAAAAATAATAAAACATGAGCCCTGTGGGCACTATGATTCCTTGCAGAATGTATTTGACACTGAGCCATGAGCATACAAACAAAATATTAGCTAATGTCAAGTTTGCCTGGGACTCTGGTGACTGCTACATGACTTTCAAATTTGTTGGCAGTGAATGTTGACTTGATCTACCAAGTATCCTATAAGTCCACACCTTGACCTCAAAATGACCTCTGATAACCTCCAAATGGCCCCAGTGACCTTCTCACCATAACACATCCACATATCAAGTATGAAATCTATCCAAAGCTTCCTACCTTGAGATATTGTATTAACAACGTTTTCAGTGTTTACCCCCGGGTGCCCCCAGATGACCTTTGACCTCCACCAAAAACAACAGCATTCATCTTCCCACCATAACCCCCCCCCCACATAACATGTATGAAATCTATCCAAGCTTCCTACCTTGAGATATTGTGATAACAACAAGTTTTCAGTGGCTGACTGCCCGTGACCCCAGATGACTTTTGACCTCCACCAAAAGTAATAGCATTCACCTTCTCACCATAACACATCCACATACCACATATGAAATTTATCCAAGCGTCCTACCTTTTTAGTGTTTGACCCCCGGTGACCACAGATGACCTTTGACCTCCACCAAAAACACTAGGGCACACCTTCTAACTATGGTGGATCTATATACTACATATGAAACCTATCAAAGCTTCCTACCTTGAGATATCTTGTTAACAAGGTTTTCAGTGTTTGACCCTTGGTGACCCCAGATGACCTTTGACCTCCACCAAAAGCAATATCATTCATCTTCCCACCATAACCCATCCACATACTAGGTATGAAATCTATCCAAGCTTCCTAACCTTGAGATATTGTGTTAACAACAAGTTTTCTGTGTTTGACCGCCCGGTGACCCCAGATGACCTTTGATCTCCACCCAAAGCAATAGCATTTATCTTCTTACCATAATGCATCCACACACCACATATGAAATCTATCCAATCTTTCTACTTTGAGATATTGTGTTATCGAGGTTTCGGTGTTTGACCCCTGGTGACCCCAGATGACCTTTGACCTCCACCAAAAACAATAGGGTTCTATATATCAAGTTTCACGTTAGTCCAACTTTCCCTTATTGAGTTACAGCGTACCTAAGCAAACGTCACAAACACACACACGCCAACCAGACTACATATAGGTTCCTTTTGCTAAAGCAAGGAACCAAAAATGAAGGAGAAATTTTTCTGACGGTTGGTTGAGTTAGGAGTTGTTAAAATGGTTGATCAGTCACTTAAATGTTTACACTTTCTCCAGAATGAAGTCACTGAAAGCTCCTTCACTTTTGCCTTCTTGCCCAAAGGCAAAAGCCTCTCTAAATACTGTATATAATCAGCTGTAATTTTCCTAATTACGTAATACTCATGGGTGCACAGCTCAGGTGAAGCAATGAGCTTGAAAGTATGACTGACAACATGATGCACCCCACACAGACAATAGAATGGAAGGATTTGAAAAACAGCTCTTTAGTGCCACCATTTCCATGTTTCTTAGAAGGGGGGGGGGGAGAGGGAGAATGAAATTCTAATTTCAAAGGTTACAGAAAATCAACTTTTCATAAAGTAGAGGGTAACTTTAAAGATGCAACTAATTGAACATTACCTTCTCTTTGACCAGAAGTACCTGACATCAGCAGAATTACGCACAGTGTAGATACTGCCCTCAGAAGTAGAGTTACACACATTATGTAGACTGTCGTCACATACATTTACAGTGGGCAAATGCATGACCTTCTCATGTCACATGCTCGAAATCAAGTAGAGTCTGCACACCTGTGTGATATACAAAACCAGAAAACCAAAAGGCTTAGTGATTCCTTGTCTCTGAAATACAGTATAAAAATAGTACAGTTGTTTCAAATAAGCACAGTTCCATTATGGAGTTAAAAATTTACTGTGTTGACATTTACAAGCAGAATTACCAGCACATATCCATGGACAAAGATCAAACATTTCATGATAGCATGTCTTAGATTCACTTAGACTACCGAGTTCTCAAGTGAGATATGTTTACAATGTATTAACCTTTTGACCTCTGGTGACTCAGATGACCTTTGACCCTCTAACATAAACATTACAGAACATCCACACAACATGGTTCATCCACACATTATGTATGAGATCCTTCACTGTTAATCTTCTTGAGATTATCGTGTTTAGTCCTTTTCAAGCATTTCTTATTTTGACTTCTGTTAACCCAAATCATAATTTGACCACCATAAAAAACAAAAGCAACTGATTATTGAAAACGAGTAATCCACTTGCTGATCCATCAAGACGACCCTTCTTGATGTAGTGTTTTCAAAGTTTTGACCTTTTGACCACCGGGAACCCCAAACGACCTTTGACCTCCACCAAAAACTTAAGGGACTATCTACTCCACAAAGGCCACGCATATACCAAATGTGCGATCAGATCCCTCATGTTTACCCTTCTAAAGATATTGTGTTTATCAGTACTTTCTAAAGATATTGTGTTTATCAGTATTTTTCCAAGATTTTCAACATTTGACCTCTGTTGACTACAACTGCCTTTGACCACCACAAAAAACAGTAGGGATGTAGTACTGAATATGGGACATTCACATACCATGTATGATATTCATCAAGGTCAACCCATCTTGAGATTAACACATTTATAAGGCATCCCCTTTAGACCCCTAATGACCCCAAATGACCTTTGGGGTCTTTTACATGCTAAATATGAGATCCTTCATTGTTACTCTTCTTGAGATATCATGTTAACAAGCACTTTCACTGTTTGACCTCCGCTGACCCAAATGACCTTTGACATCCACAAAATACAATATTTTGGAATGAAGAACTTAATAAGGGACATCTACATGCCAATTATGAACTTCATGGCTACCCTTCTTGAAATAAGTTTACAGGTTTCCAAAAACTTTTGACCTTTGGTGATCCCAAATGACCTTTGCCCTACCCTCAAAACAATAGGGTTTCTTTATTAAGAGACACACCCACATACTAAGTATGATGGCAATCTGAGTTTCCCTTCTTCAGAAATCATGTTCACAAGGTTTTCAGTGTTTGACCTCTGATGACCCAACATAGCCTTTGTCCTCTACCATAACCTGTAAGGTACCTTTAGCTTTATACTGTGCATCCACATACAAAGTATGAGACCTGTTTGACTTTGATTTATTACAATATTGTAATTACAAGGTTATCAGTATTTGACCTCTGGTGACCTCATATGACCTTTGACATCAACCAAAAACAATAGGGTACTTTTTCTTAACATGGTTCACCCACATACTATGCATGATACTGATCTGAGTTTCCTTTTTTGAGATATCATGTTAACAAGCTGGTGTCTCAAACACACACACACACATGCACAAATATGCCTGCATTAATGCATAGATTCCTTGACCTCACAGCAAGAAATGAACCGGAAAGCCCAAAGGCTTAGTGATTCCTTGCCGAATGGGGATGCTTTGTGGCACTGAGCCTTATCCCCCAAATTTATCTTTCTTGACTACATCATTTTATGTTTTAACAATTTGACCTCTGCTGACCTCACATAAGCTCTGAACCCCACCAAATATAACAAAAAAGGAAAAACGGAAGTTTCTCAAAAGGGATTCAACTCCAGTAGATCTTGGATCTTGAAAATCCTTGGCAAATTTTGCTTTTTGACCTCTGTTTACCCCAGATGATGATCTTGGGAATTCTTTGGAAATTTTGCTTTTTGACCTCTGGTGACCTCATATAACAATCTTGGGAATTGTTGAAAAATTTTGCTTTTTGACCTCTGGTAACCCCAGATGACCTTTAACCTCCATCAAAAACAATAGGGTTCTTTCTTACTTCATGAAAAATCTATACACTAAATATCAAAAGTGTCCTTCATTCCTATCATGAGATATTGAGATTACAAGCTTTTCAGTTTCTTAGCTCCTGTGACCCCAGATGGCCTTTAACCTTAACCAACAACATTAGGATTCTTTCTCTCAACATGACAAATCTATATACCAAATATGAAAAGTGTCAGTCATTGCTATCTTGAGATATAGTGATTACAAGCCATTTACATGATTTTCGCAGTTTAACCTCTGGTGACCTCAGATGACCTTTGACCTCGACCAAAAACAATAGCATTCTTCCTCTCAACATGACAAATCTATATCAGTCATTCCTATCTTGACATGTCGCAATTTCAAGGTTTTCGGAGTTTGACCTCTGGTGACCTCAAATGACCTTTCCACCAAATACAATAGGATTCTTTCTCTCAACATGACAAATCTAGATACCAAATATGAAAAGTGTCAGTCATTCCTATCTTGAGATATCGTGATTACGAGCTTTTTCAGCTTTTTACCTCCAGTGACCTCAAATGACCTTTGACCTTCACCAAAAACAATAGGGTTCTTCCTCTCAACATGACAAATCTATATACCAAATATGAAAAGTGTCGGTCATTGCTATCTTGAGATATCGTGTTTACAAGCCATTTAGGAGGTTTTCGCAGTTTAACCTCCGGTGACCTCGGATGACCTTTGACCTCTACCAAAAATGATAGGGTTCTTCCTCTTGACATGACAAATCTGTATACTAAATAAGTGTCGGTCATTGCTACCTTGAGATATCGTGTTTACAAAGTTTTCGGTTTTTGACCTCTGGTGACCTCAAATGACCCGTGACCTCCACCAAAAATAATAGGCTTCTTCCTCTCAACATGACAAATCTATATACCAAATATGAAAAGTGTCGGTCATTGCTATCTTGAGATATCGTGTTTACAAGCTAGGCGTCACATACACACACACACACACGACATCACCATCGCATAGATTCCTTGCCTGCCTTCGGCAAGGAATCAAAAAGGAATGCAGTGTCAGTTTGCTGATCATTGGTCTTGGTACTCTAAAGAGATAGGCTTGGGCTACCCACTATGTTTGGAGAAGGATATGAGTGGCCCTGTTAGACTCCTGACGTGGGAACATATACCAGTACCTCCACGGCAATAAAACTGACCATTACTAGCCTACCAATGAGTATTTAATAGAGTACTAGCTTAGACTACATGCTTCTCAATGACTGAAATCGTCCAACTCAGTGATCAAAGATTGGAATTTGTAGTGGCCAGCTGAAGAGAAGACTTGTGACTGTGTGAAAAAAGACCCCCAAAACCAGTTGTGTTACAATATTTCCTGAATCAGGACAACAGGGTACACTAATTCAATTTGGGGGGACTGCATTTTCCCTTGGAAACCTGCAACCTAATACAAATGTTCACCGAGTTTTGTGCATATTTTTGACAGCTGTACTGAAAACCCACTACAAGTGATTCCAGATATTGCAGTCACTACTTGACCCCTTGCCAGGAGTCAAGACTATGAAGTTAGGGTTACCATATTTCTCTGAGCTGAAAATGGGACATAACTTTTGGAGACTGATCTGGGGGAGGGGTCTGAGGGGAGGGGTTCCCCTTCCCCTTTGCTAAAATTTAGATTTTGATATTTGCCTAGAAGCCAAATGGTGCAATATTTAAAGCTGATTTCACTAGTTTTGTTTGCCTAATATACAGACACTTTTAGAAATGAAATAGTTGGTTTGCACCACATTTAACTCCACAGAAGTCTGTGGACCGGTCATAAAATAAATACTTGGTGGCATCACTGCAAGGTCATAAAAACATCCGAAAATACTGTAAATGGTACAACTCATTATTGCCACACTCACACATGGACAGGCCTACTATCGAAACAGCACAGTTAGCTGGTTCAGATGGTACATAAATAGCTCAGATACACTGCTACAGTGGAGGATGGAAGTTCGGGCTACATCCTAATTTTCGGGGCTAAAAACCGTGATCAATCTGGAGGATTTTTAATGTGCATGCAAAATAAAAAATGATACAGAATATAACAGCGATATATATTCGTTTTCGAGAATTCGGGACGATTCGTCTTACCAGCTGGGACACTCACTTTTCTTTTCAAAAACGGGAAAACTGCGATTAATCAGGAGGGATGGTAACCCTATATGAAGTGGAGTCGGATAAGTAACTGACCCAAGCCCTGTACCAGATCTGAGAATGGATAGGCCTAATATTAGTTTTGGACTGATCATTAAACATCTGTATTGGCCCAGTTTTTCTTAGTCTGTTCTATATCCTTATCAGTAAAAGTTACCTAAAATGCTTAGGCCTATATTAACAAAACCCATATTTGTTGTTCTATGAAATTGTTACATTATTTTAGTAGCCTATATATTTGACTAGGCCAAGGTTATAGGCCTAAGTTCCAGTATTTTGCCTTATGAAAATGGAACATTACTTGGCAGAATATCACCATACCTCTATGGTGCATGTTCATTTCTCAGATATTGGCAACTGTTCATTATCTGGGGCTAGCCGGATCATGGCCACTATCCTTCCAGTTGAGCTATTCCATTGTAAAATAGGGTGTTGCCATCTTTAATTTCACATTTTTGTGGTAAATGATGTGTCGATCGTTCTCAAAAAAACTCAGTTCTGAGACAATTTTAAAAATTACATAATCTAAAACAATCAATAGCTTTTTGAGGAAAACTCTCCTTGTAACTTTTTTTATTTGTATTAATTATCAAACAGTCTGTAAACTTCATTAGGCCCTATTCCTAGAACTGGACTGTACTAGTCTGCTGGACGGATAGTATACTAAAGGGACCGCAATTCCTTCAGTCCATACCAATTGTACAGCATCGTGCATTCGTGAATGTGACCGAATTCCGGTCCCACCATGCTAGTGGCCATGATCCAGCTAGCCTACAGTAACTGCATGAAAATAGGGGTCTCCATCCTACTATATTTAACATATTTTGGAGTTTAAACTTTAGGATGACTCATGTGCCTAAGTTAGACCCAAGCCATGTTTGTGTATACTATGTGATTTTAGGGCTGTCTGTGTCTCTAGCCTGGACTAGTTAGCTGTCTAACAATAGTAGGCGGCCTCAGTAACATTAAGCAAGGGTGAAGTGGACTGTTTACACTGGTTACAGTAAACTTTCAGACGCAAACGAATGTCTGTAACGTTAGGCCCATCGCACTAAGTTACGGTACTGCCTTTAACTAGCATAGCTTAGCTTGGTTGTACAACTTCAAACACTCCGAAAATTCTCATCAGTAAATACGGTTTTAATGTGTAGAATATGAAGATAGACCAGAATTTACGTGACTAAAAATCTATTAGTTAAATTTTGTGGTACAATCTGCGTCCTTTTCTTCTGCCCACACAAGGGATGCTACATTTTTCTTTCTTCCGAAAAGGCTTAGTCAGGGTAACCCTGACCGACCGTAGATAATGTGTTTACATTTGGTCTCTCTTTCTTCGACTGAGTGGAAAGACCAAATGGAAGCACGCTATCCACTCATGATTACCCTAACTACAGTTGGACAGTAAGGTCGACAGCCCGAAACTTTCTTGAAGTTAGCTGTACAGGTATATGTTTGCAAAATACATATCGTGGTTCAAAGTTACCACATACGCACCGAGTTTAGTTATAGAAAAGAGGATTAGGAAACACGTCATGAAAGAAAAGCTATGCCATAAAAAACTTAGAGATACAAGTTGTAACATATTAAAGGGTCAATTATCTCGCCCCAGAACAGCAAAATCTCTCCCAACTAAGGTTACTTCTAGTCCGTTAAAATTTTAAAAGAAAATAGACGTGGTACCGCACCTCCCTGAAGCAATAATCAGTAGGCAATTTACTCTTATAAGGTTCCTAAATTGTCCACACCAAAAGTAGCGCACGATTTTCCTGATAGGGGCAGACCCCCCGAAAGGGGGTGGGGCAGCGACCAGACTGACTCGAAGCTCCGACGGGTTGCTATAATCCCCTGGGTGCGGGAACGGCGTATGTCGAAGGGGGAGGCCCGGTTGAGGAGGCGTTTAGAAGAAAACTTCCCTTTATATAATCATTAATTATTCCATTGCAGGGCATAATTTGCTTACTCTGTAGATACTCGAAGTACCGAGTTGCGTGCTGTTAAAGTGTTTTTCCGATAAATCTGAATTGTGGAAAGGCATAGCGGGGAAATGCCGAGAAAATTTTTGGGTACACATATAACTGAACAATTAACACCCAGTCATTTCACCAAAAATTGGCACAATGGACAGTGGCGTAGCTAGAGGGGAGGGGGGCAGGGGGGCGGTCGCCCCCCTCACAAAGCCTTTGAAGGCCTCTGTCGGAAATTTCTAGTGTCTGTCGGAAATAAATAAAAAAATTTATTTGAAACACTTACAACACTTGTTATGTTTTTAAGCAGAATTACACATCGAAATGTCAACGTAAAAATCAAAATTCGGTCTCAAATCGCCATGAAAGCAAAAGAAAAGAAAAGAAAAAAAAAGGTCCCAGATAATTACACATCGAAATGTCAACGTGAAAATCAAATTTCGGTCTCAAATTGCCCGGAAAGCAAAAAAAAAAAAGGTCCCTATAGATAATAGTCTGTCGGAAATTTTTGCTTTTGCCCCCCCCCCCCACACACAAAAAATGCCTAGCTACGCCACTGACAATGGAACAAAACTGAAAAAACCTATAACTCTTATGCACCGGGAGCCGCGGCGCTGAAAATTTTGGGTTCCAGTTTTGAAAAATGGCCTAATATTGACAGCAAAATAGGTAAACTGTCACTGCGACTCGGTGATCGCCGTGGAAAGCTACCTTGCCCTATTTTTCCGACAAGGAAGGGATGCATCCCCTGACCCACCTGGCGCCACCAAGTTCAGACCCTTTAAATGTGCATCGCAACCTTGAAAACGTCCTCAGTTAACTACACTATAGGGTCCTAATTCTAAAACCATGTGTCGCGCCCTGAGCCATGGGCCCCATTGGTAAGCTAGAAGAGGCAAGGGTGACGTTTTCCCCTTCCCCTCTTCCAACAAAGACCCCAGATTCTTTGCCGAAAATTTCTAGCACCTTGAAATTTCTGGCAACTATGGTGATGAATGCAAAATGGTCCTTGCCTACACGAATCACGAAGCATACGTGCAATCCAAAACTATTTCGCTTCGCCCTCATCCCATACAGAATATTGATATCTTATTATTACACATTTCTCTAGGACAAATGGAGTAGAATTATTCTTTAGAAAATCATTGCAACCCACACCCACACCGCAATCCATTTTCCTACCAAATACCAACCCCTTTTGTTTAACGTTGGAAAGTCCATCCCAAGTTGCTATGTTGTTCTTACACTTGATACACAATACAATGCAAAACAAGTTATCCCTTATTAAGTGGCGTTCTATATTTATTCGTCATCAACACATTTATTCAACACGTTTGCCAAGTTTTTGGCGCCCTTGGCAGTTTTGCAGACAGTATTTATAAAAAAAAAAGCACTTAATCAGCACTACACTACCACAATTTGGCCTGTGTTAGTGGGAATAAACAGAGTTGTCCGTCTAACCGGCTTATGAAGAAATAATGTTCATGTTTTCTTTTATTTCAAAATATCTTTTACTTTATCAAGTTTCACAAAATCTGTTATTTGGACACTGTAAAATATTAATTTTCAGTGCATGTACCCGATGGGGTACAAAAATGCATTAATTATAGTACCATTTTCCATCTAAGCTCCTTCACAGTACAAAAAATTTTCACAGGCGTGAGTCACACCTCTAGCTCCTCATAGAGCCCTCCCCAAGGACGGTTGCCACTCTTCGAGTACTCGAATAGTCTTTCATATCGACAATTCCCCACCCCAGATGATTCTTGTAACGAAATGTTAATTTTCCTTTCTCTTGGAAGTGTCTGCTGCATGAGACCTTAAAATGAAGATTGTGTAGATGCATTTGCAAGGTCTGGACGCCTCAATATGGTAACCATTTCTGGCGAAAATTTTCTTGGCGTCGCTACCCGATAACTATGGTGGCGCTCAATTCACTTAGCCTGCATCAAATTAACAATCTTCAAGAATCCACTGATACATTTTCATTTCACCCCAGCTTTCAAAAATGTCTTCCTATACACATATGGACACGAGGGGCAGTTGCTCCCCTTCCCCCAAAAGGTGCAAAGCAAGGCCAACAACAACAACAACAACAACAACAACAACAACAACAACAACAACAACAACAACAACAACAACAACAACAAAAAACAACATCCAGTAAGAGATTATTATACCAGAGTAGTGTAATATAAGTTTCTAAACTTGGAGACATGCATCCATCTCACAAATTATGCATGCCATATATTTGTTTACTGGTTCACTCGACCACTGGTCGCATGGACCACCATATGCTATTGTGCAAGGCGTCTGACTTCAAGTTATTTCGCCTTAAACAAAATTTCTAGCAGCCGCTAATGTCCCCTTCACTGCTGGCTACGACACTTGCCTTAGCTACACGACCATGGAAGCCCAATTTAGAATTCCCGCGCCCAATCGGCGACCTCTATACTAGTCGTCTATAAATGGCAAAGGTAAGCCCGAAAGGAGCTGCCCACAATTAAAGGCTAACTAAACCAACATAATTTCGATTTGGTCGATTACATCTGAGACCCAATAATGGAAATATTTTGGGGCAAAATAGTCACATTAACATTTTTTCTCCGTCGGGCAGAAACGGCTGAATATTTGCATTCCATGCAGTGGCTTAGCCAGTAGGGGGAAGGGTGGCACAGTGCCCCCCTGAAAAAATATCCAGAGCATTGGGAAGAGGAAGGAGAGTAAAAGGGAAGTGAAGGAGAAGGGGGAAAATGAGAGAGAAGAGAAGGAAGAAAGAAGTAGGACTAGAAAAAGGAAAGCAAAATAAATACACCTAAGGCAGCCACTCCTAGGATCTATTGTAATTAGTTTCTATCACAAATGGTTCTCAAACTATCAGAATTTTCGCAATTCCTTCGAAAACTATAAAAAATTTTGCGCGCTCCAAACCTCACCTCAGTATTGCTCTTATATTATCAGTATCTTCCGGTAGCAACTGTGGGAGAAGTACAGCAGCAAAAGTTGGAAGCTGTTGAAAAACTTCCAGGTAAAATACCGGCTTTTTGATTGGCCTTTAGGTTTGTTGGGGACTGAATTTAAAGTGTTTCGTCGAGGAGCCTTAATGGAGCCTGAGGTTTTGTCAAAGAAATCGTACTTAATGATGATTGTTGTACATATGAAAAATGAACTGAATTGTACTCCACCTAATGGTCATTATTAAGGTAATAATACATGAATCTATTCTTATCACGACACTTTTCCGAAAAGAGGTACATCTCCAGCCTCTGTAGCGGCCTCGCATCAATATTAATTTTAAGGGATCTTTCAATCTCATCTGTAGCATTATGTTGAAGGTTGAAAGTACGTATTTATTGTGATACATTTTTCACCTATACTCTCCGCCCTCCCTCTCTTTCCCCGTTTCTGGAATCTGTTCGTCTGAATTTTCGTTCAAAATACGATAGTTGTAAAGTGCTCGGCGTAATACTCTATAGTACTATTTGGCTCTCAGGTAATAAGAATCAGCAATCATGCCAGTGCCCTATTTTATATGAATAATCCAGAGATTCCCGGAGGCCCTATACATATGGTGTCTGCCAGCCTTAGATACCCCTTTTATAGTGCGAAATGCAGCAAAGGAAAATTTCGGTTAAGTCCAAGAATGTTATTTGAAAATATTCAATTATTCAATATGGGGAACCTCCTCTCTTACACCCTTCCCACAAGCCTGCGATTCGTCCCAGATGTGGCGTTAAATGCGTGGATTACAATTTGCTCCAACGGGCAGGCCTCGACTAAACCGCTCGCCAACTTGCCGTTGGCGAGTACCATTTCCATCATGGCTAGCACCTTGTACCTTCAGGGAGGTGTTATTAGGTTATAAAACCTCCCTGGTACACTAACCCCGCCAATATGACGAGTGGTTTTTGAGCCAGCTCTCCCAGTACACAAATGCCTACAAGTTGATGCGTTACGGCTCTTCCGATGCATCACAGTTTTTATGGATACATTACGGCTTGGGGGTTCAGTCACATGGAACCGACTGCAGTGGTCAAGTGGTTAGAGCATCCGACTTGCAGCCGGAAGGTCTAGGGTTCAAATCCTGGCCGGGTCATACCAAAGACTTTAAAAATGGACCCTACTGCCTCTGTGCTTGGTGCTCAGCATTAGCAATGGAGTAGGGAAAACAAGCCAGTGAGCCACAACTGGAGAAAAAGCCGTGGTCGTCTCGACTTGAACCAATTGGTTGGAAACTGGGACGTCAAACCTCATATAACTAACTAACACATGGAACGTTGTGCTTCAGTCACAGAAAGTTGTACTACTAAATTAACTTCTGCCTCCTTCCACCAAACACTGTGGAACTTTTTCACACAGTAAGTTGTTACAAATTGGAACACCTCTCTATACCCTAAGAGGTTGTTAACTCTCCTTCTCTGAACTATTCTAAGTCCAGATTAGATGCATACTGGAAGTTTTTTCCTGGGCTTAACGACTACAGGGCATGTGTGTCTGGATAATTCCCCATCCTTACAAGTGTAAGGATTATTGAGGGATGAAATGGCCTAAGGCCAACAACATCAATGAGATGATTATGATGATGATGATGATGATGATGATGATGATGATGATGATGATGATGATGATGATGGTGGTGGTGGTGGTGGTGGTGGTGGTGGTGGTGGTGGTGACGGGACGGGGACGGTGACGGGAACGGTGTGACGTGGTGACGGGGTGACGGTGATGATGATATGTTACGTTTATACTAGTAGTCTGGAAACAAAGTGTTAGGGCTTGAGCAAGTCTGCCTCACCGGAGTTGACTACAAGGTCAATGGAAAATTACTGGGTAAAATGGCTCGCTTATTGCTTAGTGTTAAGCATGGGTCTTTGTACTGTTAATCGGTTTGCCTTTTCGCAGAGATTCTTGGAATGGGATTTATTCATGATTCCTCACCATCTAATGCCAAATACGATAAAAACGTAGGTGAAATTCATTTAATTTACAAGTTGTAAACCGGTTAAAGTACGGTTCCAGCAATTAATTAAGTAGCAGTGAGTGATTAAGTTACCAAGGTAAGAGAGTGAGGCCGGTCCTAGAACCGGAATTCTGTCTCACTTTCTAAGAGCTTGGGATGAGGGGGTTGACATGAAAGTGTTGGAAGTACTAAACTGTGAAAATGAAAGAAAGCGTATGTCATCCTCCTATCTCAGCTGAACTCGGCATTTTTTGCGCCGAACTCTCGAAAATCATGAGTTTCGTAATATTTGTTTCCTTTTTGACTGACCGTCAGCTTCTGTGGAAGGCACACTGAGGGTGAAAAGATCATGAACGCCGCGCTTGGTTTGAACATAATTTTGTGTAGTTCAATATAATACCGTATTTCCCTCTGTGCGAGTGGAATTTTTATGCTGCTCGCCAATTGGCGATTAGCTCCGAAAGTTTTTGTCAACTTGACCTGCCAACTGGGCTATATTGTTCTCATTATCCCACTATTGATTCAGTTGGGCCGCTTTGGGAAAAATTTTAAGAACCAGTCTGCAAGTGAAATATGACGTAAGTTAGGGTTCTAAGGCTAGTCCACTGCTTGTATGTGGTGTGGGGGGCCAGTTCGCCGATTAGTAAGCCCAGTTGTGCTGGGAATACATGAAAATTCGCCACGAACATTCCCGTTTGAAATATTGTGCTAACTTCTACATAGAATAAAAGGAGCAAAAATGTCCTGATAACTTCAACTGGATTCAACATGACAATGCATACCAAAACGCAAGACGCAAGACGAGCCAGGCTACGCGAAAATCCAGTCAGGGTAACCCTGTGGAGGTATCGTCTACAGGTAACAGCTATGGTAAGCTAAGTGCTCAATAATTAGAAAAACATGGATTATCGACCAAAAAACCAAGTTCATCGACCGAAAAACCATGTTTATCGACCGAAAAACCATGTTTATCGACCGAAAAACTTGGATTTTCGATTGATAATCCAACTTTATCGCCGTTAATCCAAGATTATCGCTGATAAACTTAGATTATCACCGATAAACCCGGTTTATCGATCGAAAAACCACGTTTATCGCCGATAAACTTAGATTATCGACAGATAAACATGGTTATCGGCGATAAACATGGTTTTTCGGTTGATAATGCAAGTTTATCGCTCGAAAAACCTTGTTTATCAGGCGCGGATCCAGACATTTCGAAAGGGGGGGGGGGGGGCTGAAAGCCCCCTTGAATATTCTCCTTGATTAACATTATGCTAATTTCCGCATATTTGTTATTGTTGATGTGGGGAAAAGAGGGGGGGGGTGAGCTCTAGGAAGCCCCCCCCCCTTGGATCCGCGCCTGTTTATCGCCGATAAACTTGGATTATCGACCGATAAACATGGTTTATCGCCGATAAACTTGGTTTATCGGCCGAAAAACATGGTTTATCGTTGATAATCTAAGATTATCGCCGATAATTATCGGTCGATTAACCAAGTTTGTCGGCGATAAACCATGTTTTTCGGCGATATAGAGGGTTTATCAGTCTTGGAGAAGAGGTACAAAGTACTAACTGGCTAGAACTTCTTGTTACGGATTTATGGGATGCCCCAAGGCGACCCAGATACTGGTCGTCAGACTGCGGACTGGGTAAGTGCTAGCAATTACCGAAAGCTGCGAAATTTCCATTTTGATCTAGTAAAGTCGTTAAATAGGTTGCCTAGTAGGAATGTGTTACATAGCCAACGGCAACAGTACAGAGTGGATATAGGCCTATGTACCGTACCAATTATTCTGTATGTAAAGCAATATATTCGATTTCTAAATCCCATGCGAGATCGACAACGGCGGGAAAATGCTATAATCTGGTACTCCGGGTCATGGGCGCCAATCCTTACTCGAATGTGAGGTGGACATGGCCACTTCCGTCAAAACTTTACTCTGTGAAAATCTAATGGCGTATTTCCAAAACTAGGGGGGACGTGTCCCCCTGCCCCTCCCCCAGGCTTGACGCCCATGCTCCGCGTGCGACGTACGTATGTGCGTGTTACTATAGTTCCAGACACTGTGTATGAAGTGGGTAATGAGGAGCTATATTATTACGCGATAAGCCAAGTTTTTAGTCGATAATCCAAGTTTATCACCGAAAATCTAAGTTTATCGGCGATAAACCAGGTTTATCACTATAGGCGTACGGGAAGACATTTCACCTGCCCCCCCCCCCCGATCCACCGCCTCCTACGCCTATGTTTATCACCGAAAAACATGGTTTATCGGTCGAAAAACCAAGATTTTCGAGATAAACTTGGATTATCGACGGATAGCCTAATCCAAGTTTATAGGCGATAAACCATGTTTATCACCGATGAACTTGGATTATCGACTGATGAAGTTGGTTTATCTCTGATAAACTTGGATTGTCACTGATTAACCATGTTTTACGGCCGATAATGCAAGATTATCCCCCCAAAAACTTAGACTATCACCGATAAACCATGTTTTTCGGCCGATACACCAAGTTTATCGCCGATAACTTGAAACCATGTTTATCGGTCGATAATGTAAGTTTATCGGCGATAAAGATGGTTTTTCGATCGATAAACCTGGATTATCGGTGATAATCTAGGTTCATCGGCGATAATCTTGTATTATCGGCCGATAAACATGGTTTATCGGCGATAAACTTGGATTATCAATCGTAAATCTAAGTTTTTCGGTCGATAAACATGGTTTTTCGGTTGATAAACCGATAATCCATGTTTTTCTTATTATTGAGCATTTAGCTTGCCATATTATGAACAGCTGGAGGTAACAGTGAAAAGAAGTCCATGGAAAAGACCAAATAAAACCACCGTTACTTTTATTTCTATGATGAAAACACGTTCCTTTGCAGGGTTACCCTGACTAGAGAATTCGTAGTTCTTGCAGCTGAAGTACCTAGTCAGGGTAACCCTGCGTAAGGGTATGCTTATTTGGTCTGTTCATACCCCCTCAAAGGGGTATGAACAGACCTAAGAGTATTTATTGACTAGAGTCCAAGGTCAAAATGGCGGAACGTCCGACCATGGAGGCCACAGAAGGTACGAATTTGCAGTGTCTCGACCAACCAGTCGTTTCTTCCTTGCGTGTACTACTGTACTTTCTGTCTAACACTTTGCTATTTATAGGGTTTGCCTGTGTATGTGGTGCACGCCGTATCGCGTCTCATAATCATACAGAAATAAAGGGTATTTTTTTAAATACAGGACAAGTACTTTTAATAGTGCGCGCTCAAACGTTATCAGGTTATCTGCAGCGGGTCGACGCGCTTTACATAGCCGGTTATGTGTGGCGTGTCGACGGGCTGTACATAGCTGGGTAACGTGTGTGCATGCACGCGTGCGCGTCCTTAAAACAAAAATACGCGTTTCTATGAAAGCCGAAGTACGCGCTCACGAGCGCCTTCAGATTTGCTGGTTATAGCCTACATACAAGTTATAGGAAAAGTTGCGTTCGCGTTCAAATATACTGTGCGTATATTTTGATCTTACAAGCTTGTCAGCTCAGTCACATTCAGTGTGAAATTCAGTACGTTTGGCGTTTTAGATCTTTGGCCTAGGATTTGTAGTTAAGGAGACACGCAAAGGTAAGTGTCTATTATCTATCTATTCCAGGGTATATTATCTATGTAAGACGACTAAAGCTTTCATTCGTTATCGTCGCCTAGGGTTTCGTAGTGAATATTGTTGCTAAGGTAACTTCTTGTTACTTTAGTGTTACATTAGCGCTGTACGCGTTAGTAATGTGTCAAACGTAGACAGAAGTTGACGTTAAGGAATGCACAGTCTATGCGTAAGCAAGGCGGCTCAGAAGGCAACTTAGTATCTCTTACCTTCGCTTTGCTGCTCTGAAAGTTGAAAATAAATCTCAGATATTGGCGGCATGCCACTAATTTGTAGCGCCAACTCTTACATAATCGAACTAAAGGTAAAATAGCGTTCCTACAACAATAAAATTACTGTTGTAAGTTAACTCTTCGGGAATTGCGAGGAAGAATATACGTCTTCTTAAGTTACGAAAAGCACCAAAAAGTCGCCATGTTTCGCCCACTAACTGCGCACAACGCAACGACTGACCGTCGGAGACTAAACCATTTTGTACCTTGCTCTTAACATAACAGGTTAAAGGGCAAAGGAGGGCTAAGGCCCCATAAGATGCCCTGAAGTCCAAACAACCATAACTGAAAACAAAGAACCAACCAACACCAAACGAGCCCAGCACAATTAGATTCTACCACACTTATGGAAGAACTTGTCAATGTTAACCTTAAAGCAGTGCACAGATGTGGAGTTAACTACCCACTCAGGCAGACTATTCCACTCGTTAACAACTCTATGAGAAAAGCTGAACTTCCTAATGTCGAGCCTTGCAAAATTCTTAACTAGCTTCTTACAATGGCCTCGAACCCGAGAATTACATTGAACCTTTAAATAATTGCAAGAGGACAAAGGATTCCTTTCAAAGAGAAATTTGTACACCTGAAGCATGTCCCCTCTAATCCTTCTCAACTCCAAGGTGGTAAGCCCAAGACGCTTAAGTCTAACATGATAAGGTAGGTGTCTCACCTCGGGTATAAGGCGAGTGGCTCTCCTCTGAACTTGCTCTAAAAGAAGCTTGTCCTTTTCATAGAAGGGACTCCAAGCCTGGGCTGCATAGTCGAGCTGGGGTCTTACCAACTGCTTATACAGATTTAGTACAATTTCTTTACTAAAACTACTGAAATTCCTCTTGATCAATCCAAGCACCCTATTTGCCCTAGCAGCAGCAGCTGCACACTGTCTAGATGGCTTTAAATCACCTGTAATAACTACACCCAGATCCTTCTCAAAAGTCACATCACTCAGAATACTACCATTCATGTTATAATCATAGTTGAAATTTTTAGGACCAAAGTGAAGGACTTTGCACTTATCTCTTGCTTTCAAATTGGCCAAAATTTTGTACAGGGCATGTATTAGACCTTGGCCTCTAGTCAATAAATACTGGAACAGACCAAATAAAGCATACCCTTGACGCAGGGTTACCCTGACTACTGCAGTACCATACTGCGCATAAATAACAGAAATCCGCACAAAGCAAAGGACGGTGAAAGACAGACCTGAGTGACAGCAAATAGTCCTGGAAGCGGGCAACTTTTAACAGTTTTAAGAATCAAACCACCAAGAAAATCAAAATGTCGATGACATTTGTAACAGGAAGAAGTCGTGGCAAACCGTCAACGGATCCTGCGGCGATTCAAAAGGTAATATGAGGTTCAAATCAGATGGGATAACTTTGAGTGTGTCAATGGACGTTCCTTGTAGGCTTCGTATGCAATGTGTAGGATCTAGTTACGCGACATGATTCAAAATTTTCACAAATAGGCCTAGGCCTAAATTATTTTTGTGATGTATATGCAGCACAGTCTAGCTAGTAAAATGAACCATATTCTGGAGAGAACAAGATTAGAAAGATTCAACTTTTACCCACTTAACCATTTCAGGGAAAGGTGAATCACACCAAGCTAGGCCGTCAGGCGTCACTGTTTCTCTGTAGGCTATGATGGCAGACAAGATGGCAGAGCGTAGGCTAGTAGCCTAACGTTAGTAACCTACATAGAAGAAGGGCCACCCTAAGGAAGCTTTCATTTTTCTTAACCAAGGGAAAAGAGTAAGGATCTCTTTATACCTGGAAACCTTTTGGCATAGGGCCTACTTGATCTTATTTGCGAGCTATAAATCTTTACCGTAGAACTTTCTTGCTGAGAGATAGGCTACACTTATATGACTAGGCTAGGCCTAGGCTACAACAATTTCAGATTTTTCAGCTTAGCCTTTAGAAGCCAAAGAACCAAAGGGACCTTTTAAGGCCAGCAGTTGAGCACAAAGCATTATGTGTACGGTTTTGTGTAGGTTTTGCATGTTAAACTTGAGGCTGCATGCCTTTCATTTTTTTAAAAAGTAAAAAAATGATTTTTTTTGTTTACATTGATTTTTTTTATTTATGCCTAAATCAATTGTTTTTATTTGAATAGAAGATTAAAATTATTCTCAATTCTACAGCTTCAAATTGCTTAACATACTGTTTTAGGTTAATACACTAACTAACTTGTAAAATATTGTGGATGGTAGTGAAATTGTTTAATGTAAAATAAAGAAAATATTGAAAGGATGTAGGCTTATTTGTAAATCTTAGCAAAAAAAAAAAGAAAATGTGTAATTATATATACATGGATGTTTCCACTTTGTGTGTCCACTTTTATCACTGCGTATACACATACTGTAATGTCAAAGCCAAATTCACTTTCATACAGTCATGTTCTGTTAGGGTGTAAAATTAATTTAATGCATATATCTTTTGTGCAGTTATCTCATTGTCCTTATACACAGTTGATAAAAAATGTTTGTGTAAAATGTTAAAAATACCAATAATAACAATGTCTATGAAACATATGCTGTAATGATATTACTGTAAAGCCACAGACTCAAACTTGTAAGTCAATGGCTGTGACTGTGTTATTTAGTATTGAACACATAAATTAATGGCTTTTTTGGCATAAATATTTTGTTTTTTCAGATTGATTTAAATCATGATTTATTTAGCTTGATTTCAATCATGATTTAAATCAAAACAAACCAGATGTTTTGTGTGTGTGTGTGCATATGATGGTTTAACTTTCATGTACATTTGCCAGGGAGCTTGTGGTGAGTGTGCTGCATCGAAAATTGACACACTGATTGTGACAGCAATTATTTAAGTGCACTGCTGGTTGGATCAATGCACGAAATTTGAACATGGCCTTTATTAAGTTCCTTCACTATATTACTAAGTTCCTTCACTACATTAATAGTCAGATCATGGCCACTGTCCATCTGGCAGTCTAGTATACAGTAGTCCAATTCTAAGAATAATGAAGTTTAAAGACTTTTTGCTAAAACAAATAACAGTTATTAAGAGTGTTTCTCAAAATGATCGTGGTTGTATTAAATTACTCAGCTTTTAAAAATTGTCTCAGATGAGTCGTTTTGAGAATGACACTTCATTTATCATAAAATGTGAAATTAACCATTGCGGCTGCCCAATGGAGTAGCCCAACCGAATGAATAGTGGCCATGATTTCTTATGGTCTAATGTTAGCTGTCCATTTGAAATTGAGTCATTGAGTAGCCTGTGTGTATTTTGTACACTATACGCTGAAAGTCTTCGGCATAGACTAAGGGAATCGCTTGATGTAGCGGCGTGAGGAGTCATGAGTTGGTAAACAACCTACCTACTGTACAGTATTGAATATACATTTTGTACTGCAAACTAGCTCTAAGTCAAAACTGCAGCTATGAAACATAATGCAGCTTTGTGTTTCCAGTTGAGTCCCACACAAAATATGATTATTTCTACCAGATAGGAAAGAATGTGTGTAATTTTTACTTTAAATATGATGGCAAATGATCATTGCACGATAGGCAGTGTTATGTTGTATTGTGTGATATAAATCACACTTGCGGTTTGTTGGCGTATGAAAGCTGACACCTTGGTATATAACTTTGGTGTCGACTTTACATGTATGGAATGCATCCTTGTTGAGTAGCCCAGTGAACAAAAACTCTTCATGCTTAATACCAGACTGGAAAGTTGTATGAGAGCACGAGATCTGGCCAGCACACTTGCACAGTTTAACCTTGCCTGCTAGGGAGATTTTTCATACAGTAGGATAGCAAGGGGAAAGAAATGAATTTGGTTAGTCTGTTCATGTTATAGGTGTCTTTTATCATGGCTATTCATAGTGTCTTCCTACATTATACATTGCTTTCTTGCTTCATAACAGTCCGTGGTAACGCTAGAAGCTTGAATTGTATAATTCTTTACCTGTACAAGTTCAGTATGAATAGTGGCTGTATGTAATATACCTTAGGATAGGAACCTCAGTGGAGACAGGTCTACAGCCCTCTATGTCTGCATCTTCATAATCACCATTGGCAACTGTCGCAACAATCAAGAGCTGTGGGTGACTGCCATACTAAACTTATGCAAAATCTGCCTTGTAGTCATACATCATCTCTTGGCCAACCCAAAACCTATCCAAAGCTCACTCAAACTGAATGACAGTTGTGGCTGAAACTACACTCTCAGGCAGGCCATTCCAATACAGTATTAACAACTCTACTGACAAAGCCAAATTTCCTTATGTTGAGTCTGCAAAACTCTTTGATGTAACTTCCAAAATATAACCATGGGTATGAGTAGTTGTTCTTAACTTGAGAAAACCTTCAGTAACACCTCTGTCATACAGTACACACCTGAAACAATTTTAAAAACCTCAATCTTATTACCTGTTAATCTGTGATACTTTAGAGTTGGCAGCTGAAGTTTCTTTAAGTTTCTGTGTAAGTTACGCCCTTTAAGGATGTGATCAACCTACTGTAGTTGATCTCTTCTGAACATTCTCGATAGCAACAATGTCCCGTTAAAAATGAGGAGACCATACAGCTGCTGCATATTCCATATGCAACCTTACACAGACCTGAATTAATACATGTAGCTTGAAGTTTTGCTCATCCAAAAAACGTATTTGTACATCTAATGAGGTCCATAATACTATTGGCCTTGCTTACTTGGTGCTGAATGTGCTCTGAAAAGCCTAAACCAGTGTCCACAAGAACATCCTTTTCACAATCAGACTTATCCAGAAACACTTCATCCCCACTATCATTGTATATGTGATAAATCTGAGGGAGACAAGCATGATGCCTATTGAGCGAGACAATATTAAGACTTTACACATACTAGGATAAAACTTCAAAAGCCACTTGTCTGACCAGCTCAGGAGTTGATCAAGATCCTTCTGCAAATTTTCAATATTGTCCATACTCATAATTTCCGTAAATATCTTTTTATATCATCTGCAAATTCCATACTGTATCATCCACATGTAAATCACTTACTGTACATAACAAGATAGGACCTAAAATGTTCACTACTCTGAGGAATGCCACTTGTAACTGCATGCTCACTAGATTCCGCTCAATTTACAATAACCCTTCTTCCATTCAAAAAAATTTTCAATGCTTGTCTTATTTGGATAATAAAGCCATATGCCCTCAGTTAACATAACATAACATTACATAACATAACATAACAGGTTAAAGGGCAAAGGAGGGCTAAGGCCCCATAAGATGCCCTGAAGTCCATACAACCTTAACTGAAAACAAACAACCAACCAACACCAAACGAGCCCAGCACAAATTAGATCCTACCACAGTTATGGAAGAACTTGTCAATGTTAACCTTAAGGCAGTGCACAGATGTAGAGTTAACTACCCACTCAGGCAGACTATTCCACTCGTTAACAACTCTATGAGAGAAGCTGAACTTCCTAATGTCGAGCCTTGCAAAACACTTAACTAGCTTCTTACAATGGCCTCGAACCCGAGAATTACTTTGAACCCTTAAATAATTGTAAGATGACAAAGGATTCCTTTCAGAGAGAAATTTGTACACCTGAAGCATGTCCCCCCCTAATCCTTCTCAACTCCAGAGTGGTAAGCCCAAGATGCTTAAGTCTAACATGATAAGGTAGGTGTTTCACCTCTGGTATAAGGCGAGTGGCTCTCCTCTGAACCTGCTCTAAAAGAAACTTGTCCTTTTCATAGAAGGGACTCCAAGCCTGGGCTGCATAGTCGAGGTGGGGTCTTACCAACTGCTTATACAGATTTAGTACAATTTCTTTACTAAAACTACTGAAATTCCTCTTGATCAATCCAAGCACCCTGTTAGCCCTAGCAGCAGCAGCAGCTGCACACTGTCTAGATGGCTTTAAATCGCCTGTAATAACTACACCCAGATCCTTCTCAAAAGTCACATCACTCAGAATACTACCATTCATGTTATAATCATAGCTGAAATTTTTAGGACCAAAGTGAAGGACTTTGCACTTATCTGCATTAAAAGACATCTGCCAAGTCTGAGACCAAGAATATAACCTATCCAAGTCTTTTTGCAGTAAAGAGGCATCATCCTTATCACTAACCTTCCTATAGAGCTTCGTATCATCAGCGAACTTACTAATACTAGATACAGAATACTACCATTCATGTTATAATCATAGCTGAAATTTTTAGGACCAAAGTGAAGGACTTTGCACTTATCTGCATTAAAAGACATCTGCCAAGTCTGAGACCAAGAATATAACCTATCCAAGTCTTTTTGCAGTAAAGAGGCATCATCCTTATCACTAACCTTCCTATAGAGCTTCGTATCATCAGCGAACTTACTAATACTAGAGGTGAGAGAGCTATCAATATCATTGACAAAAATCAAGAAAAGAAGCGGGCCAAGAACAGAACCCTGTGGAACTCCACTTGTAACTTCTTTCCAAGAAGAGAAATTACCATTAACAACCACTCTCTGAGATCTACCATTGAGCCATGAATTTATCCAGTCAGCACAGCTGCCCTTGATGCCTAACCTATGCAGTTTAACCATAAGTCTACCTAATGGAACTTTGTCAAAAGCTTTTTGAAAATCAAGGTAAATGACTAAATGACATCAACACTGTGACCAGAATCAAGAGATAAAGACACATCCTCAAGAAAGCTTAGTAAATTAGTAACACAAGATCTACTAGGTAAGAAACCATGCTGTGACAGATTGAGTAACCCATTATCTAAAAGATATTTAAGCAAGCAATCCTTGATTACAGATTCTATAACTTTGCACACAACACTGGTTAAACTGACCGGCCTATAATTGCAAGGCAAGCTCCGATCCCCCTTTTTGAAAATTGGAGTAACATTAGCAATCCGCCAGTCAGCAGGTACAAAGTTTGAATCCAGAAACTTCTGAAAAATAATGCAAAGAGGAACTGACAAAATCTCGGAGCATTCATGGAGAATGGCAGTTGCTCCATAAGTCTTCTATATGACACTTTATCAAATACATTCATTAATTCTGTATACATCATCAACACTTGTAAGTTATAACCACCGTTGTCTAACACTTTTGTCCACACATCCCTAAGCGTCAATCATTGCAGTGTACAGTTGTCAATCTCCCTGAGATAAAGCAAAACTGCTAATTTCTAAACAAATTAGTCATTCTCATGTGGTCACCATAAATCATAGAAGATCAATTTATTTTCTCAAGTATTTTACACACTACACTTGTTAAACTTATGGTTTCATGGAAGAGCCTCTTCACCTTTCTTGAATAAAGCAGTAATATTGCCAACTTTCCAAATATGTGGAACTGTACCAGTGGAAAGACATTATAAATATTTTGGTCAAAGGTTTAATAAAAGTCCGGGCTAATTCTTTTAATGCCTTTGAATGAAGCCCATCAGGACCAGGTGATTTATTGATTCTTTGAAGTAGTCAGAGGAATCTATGCGATGGTGATGGCCTGCGTGTGTGTGGTATGTGTGTACGTATGTGACACTTTGCTTGTACAGTAATTTTGCAAACACTCTATCTCAAGAAGGGTTTCCTCAAGGGATCTCACACTTGGCACGTAGATACCCCTTGTTGAGTAGATGATCCCTATTTTTTGGTGAAGGTCAAAGGTCATTTGGGTCACTAGAGTTCAAATGTAAAATACTTTGGAAATTGCTCGTAAACATTACCTCGAGGTGTGTAACTTCAAGGAATCGCATACTTGGCATGTGCACGGCCGATATAAGAAAGATTATTCCTATTGCTTTTGGTAGTGGTCAAAGATCATTTAGGGTCACCAGAGGTCAAAAGGGTTAAAACCTTGTAAACACTATATCTCAAGCAGGGTAACTTTGATGAATCTTATACTTAGCATGCAGATTGCTCATGTTGAGTTTATGATGCTCATCTTTTTTGGTGGAGGTCAAAGGTCATTTGGGGTCATCAGAGCTTCAGAGGTCAAAAGTTCAAAGCCTTGTAGACATCATATCTCATGCAGGGAAGCTTGAAGGGGTCTCATACTTGACATGTAGGTGGCCCACATTAAGTAGATGATCCTTGTTGTTTTTTGTGCAGGTCAAAGGTCATTTGAGGTTACCAGAGGTCAAAAGGTCAAAATTTTGTTAACCTGATATTTCAAGCAGGGGAACTTTGATGAATCTCATACTTAGCATGTGGATGGCCTATACTGAGTAAATGATCCTCATGATTTTTGGTGGAGATCAAAGGTCATTTGGGGTCATAGGAGGTCAAAAATTAAAACCTTGTATAATTTCTCAAGCAGGGTAACTTTGATAAATCTCGTACTGGACTCGATTTTAACAATTGTCTGGGTGCCTGTGATGACCAAATTTGTGAGGGACAACCAAAATATGGTGGGCTGGTTTCCATTGGACAACCAAAGTTCATGCTACAAGTTAACAGACTGCTTCTAGGGTGTACTGCAAATTTCTTTGTGGACTACTAAATTTTCTTTTGCATTATTACGATCTTTTAAGCCCATAAGGAATTTCATCTGAGACCCCTGTTTTTGGCCAAAAACAGGGGAGATTAAATATCTACCTGAGTTTGTAACATTAGCCTCATTGAACGCTCTACTGCACAAATTGGTTCTTAGATAACCACCAGTTGACTTCCAGAGAAGGTGTACAGTACTACAAATGTCCACAATCGCATAAAATGCACTATTTCAATAGCATGTACAGTTGGTCAGTATGTCCACAATAGCACATGGCTGGGTGCAATTAATTGTGTGCACTCAAGGGTAAATCCTACTACTGGCAGCACTTTTGTTAGTTAGTTTACTATCAAGTGTCAAATTATTACACCCTCAGTGAATCTCAGGACCAATCTTTCGTGGGCTGCATTGGCCATCATGGGACAACCTAAAAAGGCAGACAGGTTGTGCAATGGACAACCATAAACTTTTCTTAAAATTGAGGCCTGTCGTACTTGACATGTGAATGGCCCACATTGATTAAATGATCCCTCTTGTTTTTGGTGAAGGTCTGAGGTCATTTAGGGTCACCATAGTTCATAAGGTTGGAACTATGTAAACAATATAGATGTTATATCTTGAGCAGAGAAACAGTGATGAATCACATACTATGCAACAGTAGGATATATATAATAAATATATATATAGAATATGAGAACGAATGCAATAAAGAGCATAACTGGTTGATTACAGGAGTACAAAATCTACAATTTATTTTGAAATTTGCGGTCCCCCTGGAACCTTCTTCAGCGAAATCTTACAACAAAGTGAGTAACTTAATCAAGAAAATAACAAGCAACGAACAAAGCGCTGGAAGTTAGATAAACAAATATAACAGGATTAGAGTGTTTGGTGAAAGGTGTATTGATTAAGAAGACCGAGGTCTTTGTTAAGTCCAGTGAAGTGTGGGAATATACATGTACAATACTGTAGGTAATAGTTTCAAACTGTGTGTTTAATCTGCCTGTGTCTTAACTGCATCAGGTTTGTACAGTGGGTATGGTAAAAGTAGTCGACCATCCTCAGCCCTGTGTATTTCTGTGAAGTTGTGTCATTACGGAAAAAAAAGGTTAAAATTACGAGACACTTGCCTCTGCAAATCGAAAACTTTTCAGTCTGGCACTAATACAGTACTCAGGGGAAGGTGACAGGCTCTTTGCAGTCATATGTGAAACTCACTTTGGCTTCAGGTTGAAAGCCATAGAACTATTGGCTATAAAAAAAGAAAACTGAAAAAGAAAAATGTAAAGCAGGTGTAGCGTATAGATTTATCAGTTTGTGCATAGTAAAGTTTCTGTGACAATGGCTCAAGGTCCATTTAAGACTTACTGTAAGTCACAACAGAGTGAAATGTTGTGCGATAAATGTTAATGCTGTATGTTTCATAATGGTGTTTTAAATTCTTTTTTTATTTGATCTTTGCAGATGTTGGATGAAAATAACCAACTGATACAGACAATTGTGGACTATCAGTCCAAGGGAAGGTCAAATGATGCTACACAGTGAGTTTAATTAACAGTCAACAGAAAAACAAATTTATTTACGAGTCTTGCATTATACAGTACTTATAGTTTCCTTTGGACACACTAAATTTTTGTTGTCATTATTAGTCCTGTTTGCTTTAATAGTCAAGATTCAAGATAGGCTGAAATAAACCAGGGCTGCTCATTTGTTTTGTGTTGATGGGTGTTGTGTGTAGGTACTGTACAGTAGAGATTAGCCTAGAGAGTTAGAGGAAGGAAAAGAACTTCTTGGCTCTGTAATGTCATATTTATCATTCAGTATAAGAGTCAAGTTCTTAACCTGTCAGTTTCAGGTTGTAATGTTCACACAGAGGGGGGGTAGAGACTCAAGGGGGGGGGGGCTGTCTTTGGCACAGGTGTTATCAAAGGTTTTGTGTACTTACAGTAAGGTTATTTAGATGTAAAATTTTGCTATCTTTGGCAAAGTTATGAACTGATTGTATATTTTAAGTTAAACACTTACACATCATCTACAGTATTACCATTAAAAGTTGATCACAAATGGTACAGTATAGCAATTTTAAGAAATTTTCAGGAGGAGGGAGTAAACTACTGTACAGGCATGTTATTTTTTTTTATTATTATTGTGCCATGGGGGGTTCCTTTGGCCAATAAAAAGCTAAAGGGTATTTTTTTGAGCAAAACAGAGCACCAATTTCAGGCTGAGGTTAAACACGAGGTGTGTTAAATCCTGATTTGTAGGGAATTAGTTTGAAAACTGGTTAATAAGAAATTGGGTATTAAATGCCATTTGAAAACTTCTGTGTAGGACTGTGGACTTGCTCATTATGCGTGAACTTTGTGCTAGTTACTCATAGAGGCAAAGCATCACCATCTTAGGGGTACAATCAGTGGTGTAGCTAGATATTTTTTGTGGGGGGGGGGGGGCAAAAGCAAAAAATTTCTGACAGCATAGTGCCACCATCATCTGGCATGTAGAGTGTGGAAAAAATTAGATTAAAATATCTCCGAGATTGCCTTAATAAATGACACAAGTTTCCAGGCCTTGTCAGTAATCATTTCGATGTGTAATTCTGCTTAAAAACATAAGAAGTGTTGTGTTTCAAATGAATTGTTTTTATTTATTTCCAACAGAGACTAGAAATTTCTGACACAGGCCTTTGGAGGATTTGTGGGGGGGCCACTGCCCCCCTGCCCCCCTCTAGCTGTGCCACTGGGTACAATGTTCAGTGTTTGGGGGAATTTTGTTTACTACTGTACACATAAAGGGGTTGAGTTTCAAAGTGGCAATCTGTTTTGCTGACTTTAGCTTTGCTTGTGATATTTTGCACTTCGAAGAGGGAATGTAGGAAATAACAACTTATTCAGGGCAAGTTTGAGCCACATTTAAGCAGTTTTGTGCCATTTAAATGTTTGGATAAAGCATCTTTAGCCTTACATGCTGGGTGGAAACATGGTGTGCTGTTTATTGCTGCTAGGACTGCCACTGCTGTCTACAGTAGGCCAACAGCTTTCATACCCTCACCCCTCCAATATACCAATTCTTCTGGTTTATGTCTACCATAGTTTTATGCCACAAGTTTCTCTTACTAAGAATGTACACTTACATCCTTTACATTATAATATTATTTTGCAGTATACAACAACTGCTACATCGGAATCTTGTGTACCTGGCTACGTTGGCCGACTCTAACCACAGTAGTATGCAGCAGCTCCTGCAGGTGTGTTAAAGTGCTTGATTAATTGATTGTAATAATTGACACATACACTCTTTATTTGACTTTTTTCTCCTCTCAAGGCTCTCATATTAAATTATGTTAGTCATTTACATCTGAAAAACTGGCAAATGATGGCACAGTATGTTCAGTAATGGTTGCATATTAATTGAGTGTGTGGTATTACTCCATATATTACATGGGACATTGATGTACTATCACTGAGACTGTTGCAAGTGTGGGTGGTTAAAGTTGGGAAGCTGGGAGGCTCCCTTCCAGGAAATTTGGGTATTTGGAGGGAAATCTGGTAGTAAGAGGGAAATATACCTTTTTGTACATGAAAATAAGAAAGAAGTTTACAAAAATTTTACTTTCTCCTTGGGAAATACCACAGGCAACCAGGGATGGAATCACAGGCCTCATATTAATGGAAGATATCCATGACATGTCACAGAAAAGAAAAAAATGGAGAAAATGATCTCATACCGTACATAACGATAACTTAAACATTTAGTTGTTCAGCTGTCCTCCTACAGTGTGTATATTCAAGTTTTCAAGACATCCACTTTTAAAGGTGGTGTACAGTAGTTTTTAATTTTGTCTTATTACGGAAACATTGTGCATAGTGGTTGTAATTTAAAGAAATTTTCAAACTCATCTGCCATGAAATAAGCTACAATATCTTTAAATTTATTTCATTTTCACTCTTTTCCATACATTGCAGAACCCAGCCCATGCGAGTGGAGTGGGACCCATGGCCAGCAATGTGGGTGGGCCGTCTGGTGGACCACAAAGTCAAGCACCTATGGGACCTGGGGGTCATGCAGGACCAAACATGGCCCAAGTACCATCCAGTCAACCACAGTCACACAACAATCCAAATGGGCCTAGTCATGATGTAATGACCCCAGCAAGTATGGGCCAGTCAACACCAGCAGACTCCATCTCAGCATCTCATCCAGGTGGCCAGGGCCCTGGTGCTCCACAGATGCCAAACAATGCTCCTTACAAAGGTGTGCAAACCAGTGTTTTGTTCTTGACTTTTTTTGTGAAAAATTGGGGGTTTATTTTTTATATACTGTATAAGAAAGAGGAATGGTGTGTGCATTTTAAGCAGTTTGTATTCAATCCTGTATGTACAATTTTTGGAGTAATAGCATTTGCCGATACTATATTTTCCGTGTGAAGTGAGACTGATATATGCTGGAGTGTTGTCACACCCTTTGCGTTTCTGTTTCTCTCTGTTGTTTTGAATGTAGGTTAGACAAGGTCACAAGTAGACCAAACAGATACAACATGCAATGTTTACTTGAATATTCTAATACCTCTCTTACATTAACAATGCCAAATAAGAAAATACTGTACAGTATGTGTACATTTCAAAGAAAAAAATATTGCCAAAAATGAAAGGATATGACATAATCCCTGCTTGCTTCAAGTTCATTACAGGTATATTTCTGATAGGTGCAGTAACTGCAAGTGCATACATGTGATATGTTGTGGCAGGTTGGGTATTATGTAAATATGTAAGCCTGTATGTGGTCAGCTGCAGTCAGTATAATGGTGTTTCTTGTAGTAATTGTGTGGGTATCAACAGGAAGATGTGAATATGCTGTATTCAGTATGCTCTGTTACTCATGATAACTGATCTGACATGGTGCCCTGCATTTTTTCAAAAATTTCTCATAGGAATGATGGGATTGAATGCAAATTTCACTAGAATGCTTGGAGTACAGTTCTCTGTACTACATTTTGTAAGTCCAGCTCCCTTGCCTGAAATGTGTCACGTCTTACTTAGTTCCTGTGGTCTGGAAAAGTTAAAAATAAAAAATCATGTTCCACTCTGGAAATTTCATGGAATCATGTAAACTTATCTTAGACTTAAATACTGTACCTCAAAAATTGCCTATACAGGGCTTGAAAATAAGCTTTTCCTCTCTGGAGCTCAAAACAGGTTCTGAAAACCTTAATTCTGAAGCTTTGCTGGAGCTGTTTTACCACTGCCTGGAGCTATTTTCAATTTTTTAAAAAACCACTGTTCCCTACATGCAACATCCTGTAATCGTCTCCTAACGTTACTTGTGCATTTAGTTAAATTCAAAATATGAGAGACAAGAAAATAAGTATTTCTTGGTATAACACAAGGCACTCAGCACTATAATCATGGTGTTGTCATTCCATCTCAGAGAAAAACTTTGAAGGGGACGGAGGGATGGGGTTTTGGTGCATTTGTAGGGCAGCTTCGGATTGCCCTCATTGGCACCTTGAATGTGGAGAAGGGGGAGGCAGGAATTTATTCTATCCCCTGCCCTATGGCTGTGGACTCATCTTTGATTTAGATGGTGCAAGGTTCCAACTCCACTTTTTTGTGGAATTGGACACTTCTGTGCAGGAAATTTTTCCGTGATTTTGATATTGCTTGCCTTATGCACCTGACTCTATTTTCAGCTCCAGAGAGACATCCACTTTTTCGTTTTTCTGGAGCAGTTGTGGCAGTCTCTGGAGCTTTTGCTCCAGAGCTCTAGTCTATTTTCGAGCCCTGCCTATAGCTATGGATTTTTCATAATTTGGTAATGAAAGGGTTTTTAAAAAGTTACGGTAGTTTGTTGTACTGAAGTGCAGAAATCCTTTTTAATAAGAAGTCAGTGGTTGGAACTTGGGTGTAGTAGTAGCATGGACTGATGAAAATTTGCTCACGATATGTTAGAGCCTGAAATTTTCTTGAAAATGTGTTAGGAAAAACTATCTGATATTCAGATTGATCAAGTGGAAACATGAATTAAATGATCATTTCATACAGCAGATCACAATTTTTTGCCTGAATCTACATTTTTATGTCATATTGGAGCTGTGCCACTGACAACATTGTAATACTGCCAAATTTTGTGCACCCCATACAGTCAGGAGGATATACTGACTGTTAAGTATATGTTTGTACACAACACCATGCATGTATGCAAATCAAATTTGTATTTTGATGAATTTCTGTTCGTCCATTTTCTGAGTTGTGCCTTCCGTGGTTCTGTTCAGCACAGCTTTTGGTCAGTTGTGCCAAGCTGAGGAACACCCCCCACCCTTCCTACCTTTGAAAAGCAATTGAAGACTGTGGATGCTGTCTTTACAGTGAGATGGTGATAATAAATGGTGATTCTGGAAGTAGTATATGAGAAGCATCAGTACATGTGTAGCTTCTTTTTCTATTAATAGAAGTTGTAAAGAAAAGGATACATTGCTGTATTTTGACAGTGGTTTCCAAATACTTTACATAATGGTCTACTTGTGACTTTTGCAGCTGGGGCTGCAGACCAACACCCAGAGTAGCTCATGGAGGTGGATGGTGGGGTGGGGGTTACTTATTGCAGGTGGCAGCATCTACCTTAGGTTGGAACAATGGTGTGATGTTAGATTTTGATGTTTTGTCGGTTTATTTTGCAGGTGCACCTCAGCAAGGGGATACTAGTAACATGCCACAAGGGCAGACAGTTTCGTCAGCCAGTAACTCAACACCTTCAACTAACATGCCCAACTATTCAGAATCTTCAAGTAATATGCAAGGAATGGCTGGAAATTATTACAGTCATCAAACACCACAGATGGCTCAAGGAAATAGTAAGTTAAATTTTCCATCACCGAAGCAATTTTTGCTTTAAATGAGGGCCTTTTTGAGATGTTTCTTCTTTGCCCTCTTTTGGGACGATCAGATGGGAAAGTGGTGAATGGTCTTCGATGAAGCAAAATCCATTCACCAAGTTTGAGGAGAGATTTACTTGCTGTTTCAAAACATCCTATGAACATATTCTGACAAGTTTTAGGAAAAGGAGGATGACAAGATTATAGAAATTACAGATGGAAAGAGTAAAATTTAAAACTCAACTCAAAACATGGCATATCTTGTTTGGTTGTAAAATTATTGCTGTTGTTATCATCGTTAGTGTGAGGGATACCTTTTGTCAAGTGAACTGACTTACAGCAAGTTCATTTTGACATTTCAGGTTTACTTGTGTCTGAGATGTTTTGTTCTTCTCCGCTTGTTGTTTCACTTGTACTCTCGACCCAAGAATAACTTGTGCTTATTGGTGTGGGATTTTCTAAATGAGATTTTGTGAATGGCATTTTTTTCTTTTTTTTTTGACCTCTAATAAAAATGGAAATAGACTGAGGAAAAAGAAAACAAATAACGACAGATGAAGGAAGTAACAGTTTGTGACATCATAAACTACTTACCATAAGTGGGAAATGGCCAATGATGAGCATGTGACATGTCAACAGTCAATTTTTTTGGGAGGGGGGATGTAAAGTATTTTTCTTTTTTTTTCTTAGTGATGTTGTTCTCTGCACTTTAAAAACCTGAGATTTCATCCTGATTTATAGACATGTTTGAATATAACCTTGTATTATGTTTACAGGATAGTTCATCATGCTTAATATTATGCATTCAACGTAAAGCAATATTTCTGTTATTTAGATAAGGTTTCAAGGGATGGGGTAGGGGGAGGGATCTTTGAAGTACATTCATGATGTTGAATACATTGAGGTCGTCTTTACAACAAAAATCTAGGCAACTAAGAAACCATTGACTGAGTTTTTACAACCAGTAGTCAATAGAGTTCTGTACTGTACATATTTTCCTTGGCCTGTTGGAAGAAATATTTAGAGAAAACATTTTCATTTAAACTGCTCACCTTCTACAAAACAGAACAAACTATAAAATGAGTTTCTTGTTTCAAATTCTGTACCCAAAGTGTGTGCCCTTTTGCAATTCTATTCTTAAAAATGACTAATGCATTTGTTAGATGCACAGCATCACAGTATGCTGAGCCAGTGTTCTGAGCTAGTCATTTTTTAGTAGGAGCAGAGCCTACCAGACCAAAAGTCGCCTAGTCTGAAATTCCACTAAATTAAAGTTCAGCTAGCCCATTGATGTACAAACCCTAACCTGAAGCCTAATTGTAACCCAAGCGACAGTGGCTTGGTGTAGAGTATCTTTTAGAATCTAGTTCTTCCACACTTGAACCAGTTACATTGACTGTTGTAAAAACTTGCTATCAATTTATCTTGCTTGTACACATGACTTAGAGTTTAGGTGGCATGATCTAGTCAGCCACTCACATGAATTACTGTAGTGAAATATCAAAAACATTTTCATTTTGACCATAATTTTTTGGTTTGTTTTGTTTTTAGGGGCAATGATGGCACCTCAGTCTCAAGCCCAACAGATGCAACAACCCAGTATGCCAATCCAGACACCCACCAGTCAGTACCCTGCATACCCCCAGCAACAGATGACACCTCAGCCCCAACAGCCCCCATCTGCTAGCCCCATGCAGGGTACACCTGGACCTATGATGCAAGGTAATGCAGCCAACCAACAGCCACCTATGGCAACAGGTTTCAGACCACAAGGTAGGTATTTTAGAAAATATTAATCTTACCCCTTGGTATGGTTCTGCCACAAACCCATATTTTACCCTTCATTTTTGCACATGGCTTGCTGAGACTAGGGAACATATTAAGGTTGTAAAAGGCATTGCGTAGAGTGACAGACTGGTGTTTTGCAGTAGAGATAGTGAGGGCTACTTGTATAGACTTACCGAAACAGTGCATGGGGCCCTACACAGCATTATCACAGAACTGGGAACAGTGCTAGTCTAACAGCCTAATACTGTGTAGCATTAAATTTACTGATTAGTTGTTAGCAAAATATTTGCTGAAAATGATATTTTAACTTGCTGTTACTCCTCCAAATTCATTTTCGACTGAAATTGCGTTTGAGAGAAGATTCCATATCATCTTAATGTTTCAGTCATGCATTCAGTACAGTTCAGTTTGGTGGGTTGGGTCCACTGGCATAGTGTAAGGGTCAAGTTTATTCCATGTTTGGTGTGGTAGGTGGGCTAGCACAAGGGGTGGGTAATCTTTAACCTGCATCATAGTATGGAAACATGCACACAAAAGGAGCAGCTTTGTGGTATTTAAAGGGGTTGTTGCTTCACGCCAAACATACTTTATAGGAACCCCAGGGTATCTACATGCACAATTGGTAACTGCACTTTGATTTAGATGCAAACAGTAGCATTACCTTAAAAGAATATGACACTTACGGTCAGTTTGCCTAATGGAACATACATTCAAAATTCATCAAGGTGTGGTGATGATGTGGTTATTATGGAGAAGGGAAGGTGTAAGAAATGCTGGGAGGGGGTAAGAAATTTAATTGACACATGTATACAATTTTTATTTCATTTGTTTCTGAGCATGTAATGGTATTTTCTTCTTTCCACAGGACAGTCTCCTTACAGCCAGCAGCAACAACCCCAGCAAGGGCCCCAGGGTGGGTACAACCAACAGTTTGCAGGTAACCAACAGGGTTACATGCCAAACCAACAGATGCCCAGACATGGCTACCCTGGGAATATGCCAGGACCCAATCCCAGTCAGTACTCACAACAAGGCAACCCTTATGGCACCCCTGGTCAGCAAGTAAGGAATTACAACTATAACCAGGGACAACAGCCCCAGGGTCAACCTCCAGCACAGGGGTATGGGGCTTACAACCAAAATGCATATCGTAGTGGGTACCAGCAGTGAGACTGACAAAAAGATATTGAAGAAGACCAGTTGACATTCCACTATCAAAAAGGCTCAGTTTCCTTCCCAATAGTGGGGAGATTTATGTTGGGACCTGTGATGGATTACATCTAATGGATTGGTGGATCATCAGTCCTTTGGGAAAAGTGCATTCTTAGTTTAAAAGTCCAGTGCTAGTATTGGAAGTTTGAGGCAATGACAAAAAAGATGAAAGTAATGTGGTTCTGAATTGAAGAAAAGGCGCCCTCTTTCTTTTGGCAGACCTTATTTCCAGAAAAGGAAGTTTGCCAGTTTCATCCATAAAAAATGACAATCTTATTTTCCAATGCAACCAAAAGTATGCTCTTCCTGTTGGCTGGCTTTATTAGAAAATGTGGAAGTTTTGTGGCAATGTTGAAGGTAGGGAAGATGACATGTGAAGTTTCAATCTGAAGCAAGGGCAAGGTATACTCATTCCTTTGGCAGGCCATTGTACCAAAAATTGAAGTCTTTTGCAATTTCCTGCAAAAGAATATGGCAACTGTAATTTCAAACTCAAATGAGAGTGTGCTCTTCCTGTTAGTTGGCCTTTTGCCAAAAATACACGTTTATGGCAATTTCTTTGATAAAATAGATGCCAGGATAAAATGCGTCACTCTTCAGCCCTTGGAATCTGATTTTAAATTTGTTTTCAAGTTGGGTAGTTAATTCACAGTTAGTTAGTTAGATGAGGTTTAACGTCCCAGATTCCAACCAATTGGTTCAAGTCGAGACGACCACGGCCTTTTTTCCAGTTGTGGCTCACTGGCTTGTTTTCCCTACTCCATTGCTTTATATGCTGAGCACGAAGCACAAAGGCAGTAGGTTCCATTTTTAAAGTTAATTCACAGTGGCAGTTGTCGTTTTGTGTTGTTTGTTTTTGAATTGAACCTATGCACATATAAATCAGTACACAACTAAAGTTTGGATACCTTCTTAGTTTGCAGACAACCCCCTTCCCCCTCCTGCCTGGACAATTTCCCGCAGGGGACTCCCCTGGGACAATTTGCTTCCAGAAAGTTCCCACACCAGACACATCCCACCTGGACGATTCCCCCTGGACAGTTCCCACCCAAGTCAATTCCAAATTTTATGGCGGGGAAGTTGTCTGAGGGGTTACTGTTGTGGGTGAGAATTGGCTGGGGTGGGAATTGTCTGGGGTAAGAATTTTCAGGGGTAAGAATTGCCTGGGGTGGGAATTGTCTGGGGTAAGGATTGTCTGGGGTGAGAATTGCCTGGGGTAAAAATTGCCTTGGGTGAGAATTGCCAGGGAGAAATTGGCTGGGATGGAATTGGTCAGGGGAGAGTTGTCAAGGGTATGAAATTTCCCTTGATAGTCCTGTATCTAAAAAATCAAATCTTGGTGCAGTTACCCAGGTATAAATATGGTGAAATAGCAACCACTGTCACAGCTGGAGAATCTTCTTTGGAAATAATGTTCATAATGGATTTTATTTTACCACCAAGTTGTAGTGTTTATGCTATGAGATTTCAAATTAAATTTTTTGTTTATAACTGAAAGTTTGTGCTTAATTGTGGCATTAAAGAATAAAAGTTTGCAAAATATCTTTAAGGATACTTCATGGCGGAGATGTTACATATCATTCATAAACCAAGGTGTAAATTAAAAAGTTTGTGAACAAATATTGTTATGTTAGTAAAAGCACCTGTGTTGTTGAGAAAACCTGAAACCTTCCTAGAATGGTTGCCAAGTAATTTTAAGGTACTCAGCCTTGCACTGCTCACATTTCAGTTATTATAAGGTTGTTGCTGAGAAGAGTATTTCATGGGATGGGGGGAAGGGAAGCATGAACCTTTCAAAATTGTGGGAAGGGGGAACACTGTTGGCATGTGGGTGTGGTTTCCTAAGGGCAATTTTCTAAATCTGGTAGAGGCTTTTCTTTGGAAAAGCGGTGTGTGTGTGATTTTTTGATAAATGGGAGTACAGTTTTTAGCTGTATGTAAGTGTCAGGGATATTCTGTGTGAGTGAAAATGAATAATACTTCAGGTGATTCCACCTTAAAGTGCAAAACTTGGCCAACAAGTTCATTATGTAAATCATATTAGTAAATTTAGCTGAGACAATGATGTCAACTGTACATGAACATATCTCCATGGAAACCAGGTTTCCATTGAGTAGGTGGAAAAATATGGAAATTTGCTTTTGTGTAGTGTGCTAATGTAGCCTGCTAAGGTTATCTGCTAGTGTAGCCTGCTGAGCTAGCCTGCATAGTGGCTGTCTTTGGCTTTTACCACATAGGGCTACCCACTCATGAAACCTGCCTGTGATAGTCAAAGATTCCCTCCACGGAGCTATAAGATGCTTTTGCTTATTTGTCTAACCCTTGAAGATGCTGTTTTTTTTTTTTTGTAGTGATGAGCTCTGCAGGCTATTTCTGTGAATGCAGTTGTATCTGTACCAGAAATAAATCTAGGCTTTGGGTCAGTTAACTTATCATGCTAAGCCACTGCACATGTGGTAGAAGAGCGTGAGGAACTGTGGAGTACTACCTCACGGTGTGTAGGTTCAAACGCAACCTTTTGATGCAAATATTTGAATCTTTTTGAATTAAGCCTGAGATATTTGTGTCAGTAAGGGAAACCTCTTAGATGAAAAACCCACCTTGCTGTGACCCAGCTGTTCACCGAAGCCCTGACTTCACGATTGCTAATCTTCATTGCCTCAAATATTAGAGCAAAGTAAGACAACACGTGAGATGTACATTAAGTAGTTATAAAGTGCGATCATTATAGTCACCTACTGTGGTCTGCAGTTAGCTTCAGTGGTGTAGTCTATTTAAATAGTGTCACTCCCATTACATGTGCCAGAACCAAGGGTTTTCAAGTGTTTTGGCTGGGTACCATGTTTCTTGGATTTATACTTTGCATAACAAATGTAGAAACCGACTTTATCAGCTCGTTTAGTGCTTTGTTTTTGTGTGAAAAATTGTGGGCTGCTGAAATCACTCACGCAAATGGCCACAAGTTGCCTGCTGCAGAACCTAGGGTCTAAACTGGTAACAAACAACTTTATGGGCATTGTCTTTCGTAACCCATTTTCCCTTCTTCCAATTTATTGGGCATTGTGTATCAAAAATTTGATTTCTGTCGTTAATACCTATGCTTCTGATTCATTCATGGAAGTAAGTTGGAATCACACCTCAGCTTCCCAAACCTTCATTTGCCATTCCTGTCACTCTAAACTTTGTCTGATGCCTGCTATGGTAAAGCAAAATATTGACCATCTTGTCATTCAAGGAACAGGGTTTATGTGGATCCTTGCAACCAAGTATCCTTTTGTTGGTTTGCCAAGATCCAGAATTTTGTATGAGTGGAGTAACAGTACTTCTCCGTCCTAGGGTGGGGTCGCCCCAGGAGTTTGGAAATGGTGTGGAGGTGCCGGCAGGGGAAATAGTTGTATCAGGCAGCAATTGGATAACAGGCGGAGTAGTGCTGTCATGGTTTTTGTGTTATATGACCAATGGTGTTGCCAGATTTCTGAAGTGGTGGTGGTGGGAGGGGGACACAGCATTCTACCGGAGGGACAGAGCAGCCCTGGAGGCATTTTGGTGCCACAAATTGCTCCTCTGTAGATGTTGGGGCCCACAGGCCCACTGCAGGACCCCTGGTTGGGTCTAGGAACAAGATTGGGGGATCCAGGGGCCAAGTCCCCAGAGGTGCTGGGGTATTTACAGAATTGTGACCATTAGAACAAAGCATTCACCTATCTCACACATTTAAGGCGGCGGTTCTGATTTTTAAGGTTTTGGTTGCCTTAAAAATACCACTTTGACAAATTCATTTCCTGCATTTTCTTCAGCAGTGAATGAGGAAAGGGGTGACTAGTGCTCGTCGAGAACACCCCTGATTTATGCAGAAAGCTTGCAGCTTAATGCTGGTATTATTTGTGCAAGTGCTAATACTCCATATGGACTGATCACCATTTTATCATCTCGGTATGGTGCGTGGCTTTGCCTCGGCGAGGATTTAGGAGAGCAAACTTTCCCTGCAATTTTTCATGCGTTTAAAATAAACGGACGTTAGCCAGTGAGATGGAACTATGTTGTTATCCTCATATGTTAATGGACGTGACTTAAAAAGCCCCCCCCCCCCTCGCAATGTTAACAGTTTTCGAACATAAAATTGGACTGAAAGATAATCGATGTAAGGACTGCATGAATGGAGATGACTCACGGCTGCAGTGGTCCCATGCTGGCAAAATAGATGTTGAAATGGTAACTCTGGAATATATTTTCCACTAAGGCAGTGTTTTACAAAATTCACAAGTAGAGATGTTTGCGAAGGGCCCCTCAAAAATGCAGTTTTGAGATTATTTTTACGATTGGCTGATATACTGACAGCTGGTCCTTGTGTCCAAATGAATATATAAACGCAGGATTGGTTGGGGCATATGTTTTTTAATTCGTAAAAACTCATTTGGGCGGCATACGGGGGTGCAACCAACGTTTGGGATGCACGTGTTCCCGGGCCCCTTTTGGCGACGTGACTGTTTATGATGGCTGTTTCGGGGTTCAGTAAGAGGCTTGAACTGGGATGAGTTATGCTCCCTTTCTGTTGGTTATAACATTCCTTTCGTAAGTTGTTACAGTTTTAATCCCCATTATATAACACCTTATTAATTTCTCTACATTTGATTGGAGGATTGGTGGTCACATGCCATAGGTGACTTGGCACTATCATCACGGTCGTGTGTTATACTTAGTATAACACACGGCTGTGACGTCAGCTATCACTGCGGTACGTACAAACTATGCCGCAACCATAGGCGTATGAGGCGGGGGGCAGGGGGCAGATTGCCCCAAAAAATTTCTAAGGTCGAAAGTTCGGGCAGGAAAGGACAAAACTTCGGGCACAGAATAGGTGAAATTCCGGCAGAGATGAAGTAAAAGTGAAAAGATTGCCCGAATTTTCTACTGAGTTCCCGAATTTTTGAGCGAATGCCCGAAAATGTGCAAAAATATTCGCTTGCATGTAGTGGTTTGGTGATCTGTTTTATGCACTTGATTTGCAACGAAATTCGGGCAACTTTTTGAGATTCGGGCAAAAATTTTCTGCCCCCGAATTGGAAGAGTCCTGTACGCCTATGGCCGCTTCTCAATAAATCAATGCAGCTTTGGGGATGGCACATTGGATATCGTACGTAATAGGCACATAAACGGGTAGGTAGGAAACTATGGAGCTATCATACGGACGTATACACGAACCATAGTTACCGCCAAAACAACTTCAATCAATGACTAGTCCAAAGTTATAAGGTGTTGTATAAAACAAATAATGTTTTTCATTGGTGAGATGCTATGAACAATTTCATTCGTTGAAAGATTTAACGTTCTATTCAACTCAGCTTCGCCTCGTTCAATAGAACGTTCAATCTTTCAACTCATGATATAACTCATGCTATCGCACTCATAAACGTTCATTACATGTATATTATTGACAAAAATTTAAAAAATGTAAGATCTTATAGATCAGTTGGTTTTTAGGATTCCGACGGACGTTTTTTACGCTTCCATTAATGAAAACGATTGCAAGTTAAACGAGCACTTGAAGGTTTATAGACGTGAGCACATACGTGTTAATTCAGAAATCCATTGATCATTTGTATATCAAGTCGAATGAAAGGGGTATTGTAAATTACACATGCTGAAATACAATCGGTTGTTTTGTTAGTTCTTTAGTGTATTGTGTGACAATGTCATCTGTGGGTGATAAAAATATTGAGGGGGGGGGGGGGAGGTAAGACTAGCAAACTAGTTCACTGTTCACACACTATACTTGAAAAATATCCCAAACTTAACAGCAGGTTTTTGATTCCTTGCTGTAGGCAGGCAAGGAATGTATGCGATGGTGATGTCGTGTGTGTGTGAGGGTGTGTGTGTGTATGTATGGGTGTATGTATGTATGTGTTGTGTGTGTGACACCTGGCTTGTAAACACGGTATCTCAAGATAGCAATGATGGCGGGATAATTTTCATACTTCGGATATAGAATTATCATATTAAGAGAAAGATGCTTTTTGTTTAGGTCAAAGGTCATGTGAGGTCAACAGGTCAAAACCGAAAACTGTAAACACGATATCTCTAGGTATATGAAGCATGGATGCCTTTCATACTTGGCATGTGGATGCGTTGTAGTTAGAATATGAACCTTGTAGGTTTTTCTAGAGATCAAAAGTTATCTCAGATCATTTATTTTTATTTTTAGCTCAACAAGTTGAGCTATTGTCATGGCAATGCGTCTGTCTGTCTGTCTGTCCGTCTGTCTTTCCGTCAACATTGGAAAAAAGGCTGCTGTCTGCAGGTGCTTTGACCGTTCCTTCTCAAAGTTGGTGTGGGTATAACACATATCAAGGGCTTGATAATTATGGTAACAGGAAGTAGGTCAAAGGTCATTGGGGGTCATGAGAGGTCAAAGAGTGAAATCACGCAAAAGCCTTCAACTCCTTGTGGTTTTGTTGGAATCTTTTCAAATTTGACAGGAGTGTTTAGTAAATGATTTGTCATCAAAGTTGTTCTTTTGAAGTAGATCAAAGGTCATTTGGGGTCAAAGAGAGGTCAAGCAACAGGAGGTCAAACAGTGTAATCACGCAAAAGCCTTCAACTCCTATGGGTTATGTCTGAATTTTATCAAATCTGGCAAGAGTGTTAAGAAGATAATGGGTCATCAATGTTGTACTTTTGAAGTAGGTCAAAGGTCATTTGGGGTCATGCAGGGGTCAAACAGTGAAACCACTCAAAAGCCTTCAACTCCTAGGGGTTATATCCATATGTTATCATAATTGGTCAGGGTGTTTAGTAGATAACAGGTCATCAAAGTTGTACTTTTAAAGTTGGTCAAAGGTCATCTGGGGTCAAGCAGGGGTCAAACAGTAAAATCAGTCAAAAGCCTTCAACTCCTAAGGGTTATATCCAAATCTTATCAAAGTTAGCCAGAGTGTTCAGTAGATGACAAGCTGTCAAAGTTGTACTTTTGAAGTAGGTCAAAGGTCATTTGGGGTCAAAGAAAGGTCAAAAAGTGAAATGTTGTAAATGTCTTTAATTCTTAAGGGTTATATCCAAATCTTATCAACGTTAGCCAGAGGGTTCAATTGATGATAGGTCATCAGAGTTGTACTCATGAAGTAGGTCAAAGGTCATCTGGGGTCAGAGAGGTCAAACCGTGAAATCACTCAAAACCCTTCAACCACTAGGGGTTATATCCAAACCTTATCAAAGTTGGCCAGAGTGTACAGTAGATGACAGGTCTTCAAAGTTGTACTTTTGAAGTAGGTCAAAGGTCATTTGGGGTCAAGGAGAGGTCAAAACACTGGAATTTGTGGCAAAATGCCTTCAGCTCCTGGGGGTGTGTGTCTGACTTTTATCAAAGTTGACAAGAGTAATGCAGTAGATGAATTGATGGGTCATCAGAGTTTTACTTTTGAAGAAGGTTAAAGTTGTTTGGGGTCAAAGAGCTAGGGCAAAACAGTAGAATCAAGCAAAAGCCTTGAAGTACTCATGGTTGTGTCCCGAAATCTTATCAAAGTTGGCCAGAGTGTTCAGTGGATGATGCATAGGTGTAACGTTGTGTTGATGTTAATTAGTGTTTGCACTGGGTACCCGGGTACCCGACCGATGGAATGTCAGGACCCTGTTCTCAAATGCTACCTGGATCCAAAGTTTTCACTAACATAGATTGCATGTGTGACAGAACACGTAACAATGTTACTTTTTCCTGGCAAAATTTATCACGGACACGCCTAAGAACACTTGTCATGGCCCATAACGTAAAGATACGTTGGGGTGTTTAATATTTATCAACTTGCAAAAGCAAAATTTTCTCATTAATGAACTTTTTTATGACTTTTAGACAAACATTGTAGCCTCACATACGTTATAATTTTTCGGGTACCCGGGTTACCCGACCGACCCATCGAGTTTGGGTACCTGGTTCCGAAATTGTTGGCCCCGGTGGGAAAAAACACCTAAATTGTTTTAATTGCCATTTGGGGTCACAAAAACCCTCAAAATGTTTACAATCCATGCCTAGTGCTTTCTCCCATAAGGGTTTTATTTGTGTTTGTATGGTGGTATACTATAGGAATCATTTTTTGGACAGACCTGACAAATATGGGGTATAAGTAGCCTAAAAAAAAAAAATTTTTTTGTCAGCAGAAATTACCTTACAGTAACTGGTGTCCACAAACACTTAACAAAAAGGTCGCCAGCCCGGACAACTCCCTATCCAGATATAATCCACTGGCTGTGGACCATTTAAAATCTATAGCAAACTGAAGTTGCTAGATCATGAACAGTCCCTTATAAAGTTTGCTAGGCATGAACAGTCTACGACTTCCCTTGATTTGGAATCCCTAATTGAAAAACTGTATAACATTAACTGTGTGGAGAGAAATTGTAGTTTTGAGCTACAAAGCATCATTGATGCTCTTTGTTTGTATTTATTTTTTCCTAAATGAGTACAAAGTCCCCTTTCTCGTGTGGTGTGTTCTTAAGTTTCCCAAAGAGAAAAAAGGAGTATACAAGTAGCAGTTATTTTAGTACTGTCGAAGATTGTGTCACGCTGATGCGCGACGAAAAAGAATCACACTTTAAAAAATGCTTAAGGTGTTATCTCATTTTTCATTACAAATAGTAGGCTATCCATGTCGTCTCCTTCAGTTCCCCATTTCACTAAACAGTTGTTGATTTGTGAATTTCGTTTACTTAAACATAGTTTACATTCCCTTTTTTAGTTATTGATATATTTTTGGCCCGTGCATGTACAAAAAGAGCCAGCAAATGTACGTCCCACATCATCTTCGGCGTAGGCTATTTTACAAGTGACTATCAAAAACCCGCTGCGAGAACCGTCACGTTTTCCCGCTGCAGTGTGAACCCTCTGTTTTGCGGGAAACGCCGCGTTTGACCCGGCGGGAATCGCGCGTTTTTGGTGTGAACGCACCTTAAGTGGGCGTTTTGTTTGACCAATGTACTGTTGTCTTCAGCTACATGGAATTGAGTAAACACAAGCAGTGTGGTTTTTGGGCAAGGTCTTTGGGCTGGCTGAGGATATCCCGTAGCTTTTGAGATCGGGAATAAAAGGTTTTAACTCCTGCGCGATTCAAGATTCTGGTTATCCTCTCAGATACTCCTTTGACTTAGGGCATGAAGGTGAGGCCTTTGTTATAGTCTTCACATACCTTCTTTTTTGTTATTTGTTGGGTTTGTTTCTTCAACGACAAATAACAAAAAAAAGTCCTTCATTTTGCAAGGAAATCCATTTGAACCATTTTATAAGTCTTATTAGGCCTACGATAACGCTTATTTATGATCTTTCTACATCCGTGTTTTGACATGTTTTTGCCTAAAGTGTTTATATGGTTTAATATGTAAATTTTTTTTATTTAACATTTCAAATTTTCTGTTTTATGTGAACTTTTGTAATTTTCTCTTTTGCTACTTTGATCGTTTACCTTTTCTTCTCTTTATTTGTTTTTCTCTACTCGCATTTTGTAAATGTTCATTTCTTATTCCTCTTGCCTTTTACTTTTTACGAGGGTTTCGGGTAAGATTAGCCTGTTGTGAGCTAACCGAGTTGTACCCCCAGGGTTGTTCCCGTTACGCTTTGAAAGTAACTCGTTATAGTTACAGTTAATTCCGTAAAATTGTAACTCGTTACAGTTACTAGTTACAATGTTGAAAAAGTAACTAGTTACAGTTACTTTTGACTAAAAAGTAACTAGCTACATTTCAAAAGTAACTCGTTACTTCAAGGTGAATATACGGTACCTCGGTACCTGAAATGGAGGGGGGGGGGGGCATAATTAGATAGTAAGACGGGGGCACATGAGACGACCGACACCTCATTTGTGCCGGTTATCCTTAGGTGTTCCCCAAAGAAAGTCAATGAAGCTAGCTGATCTTCAATGGGCATTGTCGCAGAGGCTCCTAATGCTCAACATGAAGCAGCGAATCATGATACTGTGTCGGAGCTTACGCAAACTATTTGTTAGAGGAATATGGTTATAACCAAAACTTTTCCAGTTACCAAAGTACTTCTTTGAGGGTTGAAATCTTTATACTCCCATCACACAGTCGGCTAATTTAGAGAGGTTAGCGGCTATGCCGGAAAGGGGAAGAGCGTTGTTTCAGCAGTAATTAAAGTCTTCACCCCTCAAGGGCATAAATATGGTATAATAAGAGGATGAATACATTTGTTAGCAGTAAAATTTTAAAACCTCACCGCTAAGGTTGGGCTAAGTGATATTTCCCCATAAATTTCAAGTTTCACATTGTGTCGATATAAAACAGTGCATAGAAATGGTGATACTATGCAGTTTATACATGCAGATCATGTGCACATAATTCACTTTCCCTTTACAATAGGTAAAGCTTTAAGTCGGACACTTCTCTTTCCAATTAGCTTTGTTAGGATACTTTTAACGCCATTGACCATTTCAATATTCTGCTGTTTTTTTTATATTAACCGTACTATTATTCCAGTGTAAGGAGTTACGGACATTGAAAAGAATATGATATAGCCTAAATTCATACGTTTGATTCATCAAATAAAGATACCATACATGTTAAATTAGATGCATAAATGGATGACCGGTGTTTACCAACGCTTGGCACCGTATAGATTTACTGGGCTCCAACGCAAGAGTCCGGATTCGGTTAGCTTAATGCCGGTCTCAAGAGCGTTTTTCTAGATTAAGAATTTGCCCGGGATAGAAGGTTCCGGAATCGAAATTTTTACGGAATGTGATGTAACTGGACTCGGACTCGGAGTTCATTCCAGCCGAGTTCTCAAATATGAAAGTTACATTAAAAGTGTTTAAAGTTCCATTTGTGCACAATGTACAGATCTAAGGTATTGTCACATACAATCAACTAAATTACTCAGGAGGCCAGGCTATGGAAGTGAGTACAAACGATGACTTTGTTAATGGTGGACATGTACGATAGAATTAAAACATCTGTATGTGTGATATGATATACATTGGCAAAAAGACTGGTCTCGGAATTGGTGCCATTGGAATCAAAACTGGCAGAAATTTGAGGATCCTGAGCAGTACCATGCTCGGAAAGATTCAGGAATCTAGAATCGCAGTTAGCTCCGACTCGGATAGGGTGAACACGGGTCCAGCCCTAACGTCTCAAGAGGCAATGATTAAACTTTCAAAGTAAGCTGGTATTTGAATGCCCATGGGCCAACCCGTTTCTCACGGTACACTGTCTCCACTGTGTCCTCTAAAGGACAATATGAGTAAACCAAGGCCCAGCTGACTTTACTTAGAATACATAAAGTCAGCTAAGCCTTAGAGGACCGTTCAGTATTTTTCAAATAATCGCACAAATCGGTCTCATGGATAATAAGCATTGATCTGTCTAATAAGTATTTTGACATACAGATCAATTTTAAACTTATTTCAATCAGGGAGTTGCTATTTGACAACTCCCTGGTTCAATAGATAATCAAGTGGCCCGGCCTGTAAGCCTGCAGCGTGTGCATCTAATATCAACTTCTGATTCTAATCGTGAATAAAATTTGATGTCGGTGAGGGCGACGTCGATAATAGCGATGAATGATAAATAGCCTATATCGAAAATAATTTTACATTTTACTACCAAAGTGTCATCAATTTGAAAATTTTCTGTTATTCTGATATTAGCTCAAAGAAAATGCAATTTGTGGTCATTTTGACTATTTGTAACGGGAAAGTAACGGGACCCAAATGTAACGCCGTTACAGTTACTTTTACACAGAATTGTAACTAGTTACTTGCTCCGTTACTGAAATGCAAATGTAACTCGTTACAGGGTTCCGTTACACAAAATGTAACTCGTTACAGTAACGGCGTTACTTGTAACTCGTTACTTCCCAACCCTGTGTACCCCTCATGTCAATGTTAAATAAAAAATATATTTTTATATGTTATCTTAACGTCTTGCATGAAAGGGTCAATTACAAAGTTACTCGATATCTACAAGTAAGGTATCAAGAGGAGGGGCGTTGATTCACGAAAACGCGAGAAAGGGGCGTTGATTCACGAGAACGCGAGAAAGGGGTGTTGATTAACGAGAAGGGGATGGGGACATTGATCACATCCCGGTCTCCATGCATTTTTCTTTCTCAAATGAACCACTGTTAGATGTGATTACATATAGGCCACAGTATGCGCATTCAAATGCACAAGAACCTTTATGTGTGTGACCATGCTTAGCCTGCTTTTCCCCGATTTTGGCTTAACTCACGTCGGACAAAGTAACTCCTGTGCGCTCTGTGCGCACGATGATAGTATGTTTGCAATGGACTTTTGGAAGTGGAGACCTTTCCTCACCTGGGTCTGGCATAGGATTACACTTTTGACCATAACTATCGAAATCTGGAGAAGACATTAAGCTGTCTGATCTAATTACATAGCACCCAACTTTCGAACTATAGGCCCATACGAACATGAACATCATTCTCCCATTGAATATGATGACCCGTCATCTTTAACATGATTACTTATTTAAAACATAAATAAAAATTGAGTACAAGGTAAGTATCATTTGTAAGTGCACGTGGCTTTCAAAACTTAATTCGCTCTGCTGCATCATACACACATGTCCTCCCGAATCGCTCATCAAATGATCAGGTTTATGTCCACTATTTGTAAATACCCTCAGAGCTTCCTGGACTACGCCCTTTTTACTCCATTCGGCGCTGCTCTGAACCAGGGAACTTTCGATGGACCCCTAGACAACATATTCAGGTGAAACCCTAACTATTTCAAAATGAGGCCTAAAGGCAAAATCAAGGATACGCGTCTGGTTGTTGTCCGTGAGATATTCCCGATTAAACATGTGGGCCACCAGCGGAAATAATTAAGGACCCCATTTCCTTTTTTATCGTAGGACTTTTTATAATATCATCTACACTATACATTGCATAATACACGGTAAACACCGTGTGTTGTATAGAAACCGCAGAGGACAAGGTAAAGCTATGTGACGACGGATTAATTGCATAAAAGTGATTCCCAAATTCTGCCGGTCTCGAGCCCGGTCTCGGGAAATTTAGAGCCGAGTCACGTGAGTCCGGACTGTACGACACCGAGTCCTTGTCCTTGCCTTCCGAGTCCGAGTCCTTAAAATCGTGATTCGAGACCGGCCTCGAGTGCGAGACCGGTCTCGAGCACTGTTTCGTATTAAATAAATACAATAATTTAGGTGTTTGTGTAGGGGAGGGTAAGGCGCAGGGTTGTGCCCGTTACACTTTGAAAGTAACTAGTTACAATTATTTCCATAAAACTATAAGTCGTGACAGTTACTATAGTTACAACGTTGAAAAAGTAACTAGTTAGTTACTTTTGACTGAAAAATAACTAGTTACCTTTCGAAATCTGTTACACTGTTCAAAAAACAACTTAAGACTTACCTATTTAATTGACTGATATTTTGTTGGCATCGATTTTTCTTGTTTTGGTAAGAGCATTGATCATATGGAATTTGCGCTATATAAAAGTCGGTATGTATGTATGTATGTAAAAGCAACTCAATACGGTGTCTCGTACGAGATATGGGGGGTTACATAACAGATACTCTGGCGCGTAGTCAAGGGGTGGGGCAAAGGGGGAAGCTTTCCCCTCCTTGAGCATATTTCTTGTATTTTTTAATGATTTTTTTACGATATTGCTGGTAACTCAAAATAAAAAATGTTTATATAGATGCAACTTAAAAGGCCTGGGAAGTGCCATTTCCAGCGATCTGGCCAAAATTTTCTTGTGCGCTTCGCGCCAACTATGGTGGCGCTACGCTAGATAGCTTCCCCACAGGCTTCGCCACTTCTTTGGCAACTTCCTTTGCGCCTGCAATTACCGTAGGGACGGGACACATGGGAGTACAGTCACATCTTTCCTTGCACCCGATAGTAAGTTGGTGCTACGCAAAGGATCTCAATGATCCCTCCTGATCTTTTGTATGGATACTGGGGGCACAGACTTTCAGCTCCCAGAATGCACCAACGAATAAGAATACTGTGTCGGAACTTATTAAGACTATTTTTGGACGATGCTTGGTGGCAATCAAAAGTCTTCAAATTACGACAGTACTACTTTGAATGAGGGCACTTTACAATTCTATCTCATCACTAAGGGAGGTTGACGAATTTTATAGGAGATCGGTGTTATTATAGTACTAAAGGTTACTTCTCTTCAGAGACATGGTTATGATAGCATGATGACCTACAATGTTGACCAATAAAATTTTAAATCGTCAAGATCTAAAATTGGGCTAAGAGAGTGACGTTTCCAAAGCACAAAACTCAAGTTTCACTTTTTCTTAATGTAAAACAATGCACATGTTGAGAGGGGTAACCGTTGTATTAACATGTAGGTCAAACAGCACAGTTGACTTTCTTTTTAAGATATTTTGAAACTTCAAGTAACAGTTCGACTTTTCTCTTCCCGTGCCATGGATAAGGGTCTTTCAATTACTTTCTTAGGATACACTTAAAGCCATTTGACCATCTCAAATATGCCGTTGTTTTCCTTTGACTTATCTTATCGTTGATTTAGGAAAATGATTCATTGACATTTCAAAAAACTTTTGACAAGCTTAAATTCCAGAATACAAAAATAGACGCACGGTAACTGAAGCATGGTACCATTTTATAATCAGACTGCGGTGCCCGAGTTTTTGCTCGAATTCGCTTCACTAAAGTCAGAAGTGGCCTGGAATGGGAGGTTCCTTAATCGGAATAAGACCGAAATGGGCTGAAAGTGGACTTATAGAGATCACTCCATCCGAGTCTAAAAAAAAATACTCAAAGATTAATTAAAGGTCCATTGTAATTGGTGCAAAATGGAAAACATGAGTTGGTAGGGCCGGGATATAAAATTGCCTCTTACAATAGTGACCTTATTAATGATGAAGCAAGTACATGTTAAATAGTATAAAATAGTAATGGTAAAACAGACAAGTCTCGGGATGAGAGTCACTAGAATCAGACCTGACTGGGACTTGAGGGTTGCAGGACTCGGAAATGGCCTGGAACTGGGAATCTGAAATTGTAATTGGCTTGGACTCCGATTAGATGATTAACTCTGGTGGAGTCCCGAGGTCACAAGAGGAGATGATTAAACCAGTGCTTGGCTTTCTCTGTCTGTAGGTGAAACCGTTTCTGATGTGCACTATATCCCCACTTTGTCCTTTAAAGGTTGGGAAAAGCTTACAAAATTCAGGTTTTATTAAAAAAACTTATAGGTCACTGAAGCAGGGAAAAAGATTATTGTACGATCGTTGAGTAGATTTTACAATGAATTTCATAAAGTATGATACCGCATGAACAATAATACGGTTTGTTTAATTAATGACTCTGCTCACCATATCGCACACAATCCGTTAGGGAAATGTTACCTGCTTCTCCGGGGTTTGATATGAAAGCCCGGGTGATCCAACTTGATTCCTTTCAAGCATGCTAATTGATTTGCTTGCTTGGCCTGCCACTTGCTGTTCAAGTTGGGTAATGCTATTAATAACATGCAATGCCAATTTGACAATGACCACAGTCAGAGCTGGTGCTAGTGGTGGCAGTGTCCTTTTCCACTGAAGTCATGCAAATAATTGGCTAATTAGCCATGTCCAAGATTGTTGATTAGAGAGATTATGTTCGGTGATTGACATAAAGAGGATGGTCTTCAGCCTCTAACCCAATCAACTTATGCAAATTTGAACACTCCATGGTGTATGAAGCTACGCACATGTTCAAAGCCTCACCAATGGAAAATAAAGTGACCGTGCAAGCCTTTACATATCAGCTTGTGATCATAAATAGTGAAAAAGTTAATGATGGTAGGATGACGACGATTACAGATATGAATGCGCAGCGGCGTAGGAAGATGTTTGACACTGGGGGCGGGGGCAGACCAGATGTGACTTCTCGACCTTGAACCCCCTTCCCACACTAAAATACATTTGCTCAATGTGATTCCTCCGATTTTAATTTGAGCAAAATAAAAAATATTCAAAGCAAAAGGAAACAAAAACAACACCATACAGGAGTGATCTTTTGTTTAGGAGGCTCTGGAGGACTGGGGATTTTGTGGGGGTGACTCCCGTTTACTATCTACGTGGAGCGCCACCATAGGTTGGCGCGGAGCTTACCAAGAAAATTTGAGATTTGAATACGTCCCAGATCGCCGGAAATGGCACTTGTCAGGCTTGATAGCAGCCATCAAGATGTGCAATTTTTGTGAAAAGACGTAAAGCTTGATTTGATTTTTTTTATAAAACACATTTCTGTGAGGACAGACTAGTTGAGCTGGCCTGGACTTGGGGTCCGAGGATTGGAAGTTTGAACCCCATTTACTATCTAAGCAAAGCGTCACCATAGGTTTGCGTGGATGGAGCGCACCGAGAAAATCTGAGATTTTAATACATCCCAAATCACCGGAAGTGGCGTTTGCCAGGATTTTTGAAGCCATCAAGATGTGTCCTTGTTGTGCAAATTTTGTAAAGTTTGATTTGAATTTAACACTTTAAGTCTGTTACAATCTATCCGACTTCATTCAAAATTATTCAGCGTTGAGTTATCCTCCATGGCTTTGGATTAGTTGGAACTGAGATTTTCTACAGCCAGAGTATATTAACTTATTATTAAGTTGAGTAGAGGTAGCCCCACGATTTGCCCGGCGAACGGCCAACGACCCGAAACTCCGACAGCCCCAATGCCGTCGAGTATTGGTGAGGTGGGATTTGAAGAAAGCCTGTGTACTAGCCTCCATTTCATTCGGGTCATATAATGCATAAAATTTGTATATACTAGAGAAGCTAAGTTCCGAGTTGATTAAATGTTTTTTCCGGAATCTAAACTGTAAAACTGCAAAGCGCGCGAAGCGCGCGAAAATTTTTCGGGTCATTTTTCACAAAAAACATAGGCCTATGTAATTATTAAAAACAATAAGAAAGAAAAGCTGTAGGGGTTCTAGACCGTATAGGAGGTAATATGCATTGTATCGAAACTACCTTGACTATCCGATGAAATAGCCAAATATTGCTCGGTGAGTCCTTCACCAACTGGCCGTACCGCATGACACACAAGACAACAGTAGCTAGGCTTTGCAATATGGGATGAAATTTACGACCTCTACATAAACTGTGTACTTTTCCTACGTGTTATGGTAAGGGGGAAGGGACTTTCGCTATCTAGTGATGTAGAATGAAACTATTGAAGAAACCAGAATATCTCTCCTGCGCGCGTAGCGCGCCGAAAATTTTAGGTTTTTATTAAAGAAATTGTCCTCTGAAGAGCAAAAATGGGTAAAACGAAACTGTAAACTGTCGCAATTATGGGGGAGAGGCAAAATGACATTTGGCCCCCCTCAAATTATATTGGGGGGCCATGGCCCCCTTGGCCCCCCGGTTCCTACGCCACTGATGCGGGATAAATGTATCGTATATGACATCACCACCAAAGTGCCATCTGTTTGAAAATTCCCTGTCTACTTATACAAATAAAATGTAATTTGTGGTCATAGCGACTATTTGTAACGAAAAGTAACGGAACCCAAATGTAGCGCTGTTACAGTTACTTTGACCCCAAATTGTAGCCTAATTGCTCCGTTACAGAGATGTGAATGTAACTCCTTAACACTGCTCCGTTACACAAAATGTAACTTGTTACAGTAACGACGTTACACGAGTTACTCGTTACTTCCCAACCCTGGTGAGACGTATGGCTTGACAGGGTGTAATCCTAGACCAGCCATTCAAGTAGCATAGAAGAAGCGTTAAGCCGCGGTCACACTACAACGAATTCGGATCGGATTCCGATCCGATTTTTGTGAGTTTTTATTAATATCGTCGCCATCTCTGGTCAGAGAGAGCCCAAAATTTGCTAACCAGGGTAAATATATGATTTACATCAGAGGTCTATGAAAATAAAATGTTAGCTGATTTTTTCGTGACGTCACACCGACAAACAGCTTTTATCGGACACGCGTAGTCCGATAAAAGCTGTCTGTCGATGTGACGTCACGAAATAATTCGTATAAATTTAATTTTCGTAAAAGACCGGCCAAGGAAAATGTATTTGGATATGTTATATACCTAAAGATGCCGTAAAGTTTCTAAGGTCTTATGTAAATTAGCGAATTATCGTCATGAAACAAGTTTTCCCATAAGGTAAAGAACTCTGAAGTTGATGCCCTTCCCCTTGAAATGGGAATTGTAAGCTGAATTGTTCAGGGATGGAGTATCAGCTAGCATTTGCGTGAGCCTATCAGTGGCGTAGCTAGGGATACAGGTGAGGAAGGTGTTCCGAGCGCGAAATTTGGGGCGCCGTATGGAAGAAGGAGAAAAAATAAGCATTTTTGTTTTAGTCTGAGGACCCTCAAAAACCCAAAAAAATTTCCAAAGGGGAGGGGTCACCCCTCCCCTTAGACCCCTCCCCCATGACGGGGAATTGTTGATAAGCTTCAACTCTTCCTCTTTTTTTGAAAGATCCCACTCACACCCCTGTTTAGAAAAACATGACGTAGTTGTTGTAGGTCGTCAGGCATAAATATGTTCCAGTTAATAATAAGAATCTGAATGTAGTCGATTTTATTGGCAAATTTGTAGGTTGTGATTTCTTTTCAGTCAATCTGGACCGTTTTCTCTATGTTATCCTGTTCCGTAATGACTTCAGGTAAATTTCAGTTATTTCGGTACAAAGCTATGTAAAATTGCGAACATCGTAATGCAGTATCAATAGTAAGAAAGAAACTATTATGTATGAGAGAAAAAAAGTACTTATTCGGATTTAAATATAATTTTTCTCTCGAGAGTTTGATCATTTTCATGGGCGGAGATCATGTCCCCATGGATATGGGTTGGGGGATATACTACAACATATCCTCCGAAAAACCTCTGGCCACGAATGTTTTCATGCCTATATCTACACAACCACATACTTTTACAGCTCTGTTCGGATGTAACCCTTTTTTTTCAAAACTGTCTCAAACTGGTATGGGAAGTTAGTCTATTGCAGTGAAAATTGGTAGTCAACTTTACCAACTAGAATGTGCACTACACACTCATTGTAGGGGGAAAGTTGCCCCCCCGTCCACCCAAATGGTTACGCCACTGCTGGTACCCGTGGTTGAGAACCATGGATCTAGACCATGGGCGGAGATCAGTCTTTGAAAGTGGTGGGGGGGGGGGGGATATAGTCAGTGGCACTATCTAAGCGGAGCGCCACCATTAGTTGGCGCGGAGCGTACAAAGAAAATTTTGGCCAAAAATACGCACGAGATCGCCCTTTCCAGGCTTTGTAAAGTGATACTCTATGACAAATGGAGAAGCATATTTCCTAGAAAACGGTTTTACGTTACATTTTACGGCGGGAATTTTTGTAATCTTTTAGTTTTTCTATTCTATAAAGAATTTTCCTTAGCTTAATAACTAACTTAACTTTTTTACATAATTTCCGAATCTGCTGGGTTGATTTCATGGGGGGATATAGTGTACAGTATACCCCCACCCAATTTCATGAGGGGGATATATCCCCCCATCCCCCAGGATCGCCGCCCGTGATCTAGACGGATGTATAACTTTCTTTACATTGTTGACGAGCGAACCGTTTTGAATGGTCATTGAGCCTATTGGGTTGTCAATTGACAAGTCGGTGAGTAATTAGCCTAATTGCTTCTCTCAATGTTCAAAAGAGCTTAACAATGCAGTCGGCTTTCTCTACAGTACGTTGGTGCAACTAACACGCGCATAGGCAAAAAGCCAGTGTGTAGGCCACTTACAGAGAAGAATGGGAACAAAAGTGTGCTTATCGCCTGTCCAGTAATCCGCGCTTAAATCCCTATCACTCTGGATTATATGTGTCAGCAGTGACTGACACATGTCATGGAACAAAGCTATTCGGTACAGCAGAGAGAGCGGCAAGAGCCATAGCCACTGTTAATTAGGCTGGCGGTGTTTCATTTGAAGATAAAATGATCTGACCTTCTGTGAACAGGTGTATATCGGCAAAACCGGTAGTTCCAGGATTAAAGATTGCATAGCTCTGAATAGAGTTCGCGTCATTTTGAAAACAAATTGAATTTGGTATGTTGATATCGACACTATATGTGAATAATTCCGTCGTAGTTGTGAGTGAAACTCCACTGCCCCTGGGAAAGTTTGTGCCTGTGCTAGTAACCATTGAGAAATATTAAAGTTCGTTGGCTGCTATAGTTACATAAAACGGTCAGCTCATGAGATATTTATAAGAACCGCACAGAGGGGCCTGTATTTATAAAGAATATTGGGTATATGAGATAAACAATGTCAAAAAATTCAGCTTGTGCCGTTTACAGTTCACTTCTGGCATATGTCTAATATTTTAAGAAAATGGTAACACTTAACTTACCCTGAACGCAGTCGGCCATGCCCCCAAACTGAAATGCTCCTATACGCCTATGGCCTAGCTTCACATAGTTTCCTTATTAAAAACCGAAAAAAACTTGAATAACCATCGGCCTCTGAGTAATATGTCAAGCTTTTGCGAATCGGATGTTGGGGGGGGGGGGTCCACCGGGAAAATATGGTCTTGCCCCCCCCCCCCCGACAAGTGACCTCAGATAAGCCACTGCTGGTATATCATGATGGTTTCCTGGACGAATATTTAGTCTTGAAACGGTAATGTCCATTGAGACACATGACACAACCGATACACCGAGTGGGGAGGTTTTACGGGGCACATACAACACTTTTTAAGATACCAGGAATTGCTTTTCAAAAATGCAGGCCCTAACACAAAACTAAAAGTTACCCCAAACCATGCATGTGACATTTCAACACTGTTCATATACATTAAATAAGTTGTTACATTAATCTTGGGAGAGTTGCTACATGACAAATTTACTGTATTATGTAGCAAAGTGGGACAAGTTGTAACAGAGTAATTCTAATTTCTGTAACAATTGCCCCGTAGGCGTATGGTGTTTTTCCATCATGCACTTGTAGACAAGTTCATGTGCAACATGTTTCTCTTATTACTTATGGATGATATGGACAAATGTTCAAAGCCTGATTGCTGAACAATATGGGACACATTTATTGATACCCGTACACTGCAAAGACATAGAAGCTTTTTTGTTCATAAAAAGTTACTTCGTGGCTCAAAAACACGTGTTTTTTTTTAATTGGCGCTCTAGCGCTGGGCATACAGCGGGCAGATGACTCTATGGTTTGTGCTTGGGGTAAGGCTATTATAGGTAACCCTATGACATGAGATGCCATAATGGCACTCGATGTTATTCCAGGTCAGAGAAATCGGCAATTTAATAACTTGCCACCGTAGGCCTAATAGCGCCGTTCGATCCCTACTCAACAATTGATATGGGTTTCAATTAATCATGAAATAAAATCATCTCATAAACATAATAAATGGAGCTAGTTTTCTGTGTTCTGAATATGTTACACTACGAAAGCTTCTGTAATTTGACAGACATGTCTGTTGAAGTACACAAATTAACAGTGACGTTTTTTAAAAACTAAAAATGTTTGTTTTTTGGAATAATCAACCATCATGTAAAATACCAGATTTTTACGTTGAAAAGGCAAACGTTGATAAATAACAGAATATTTATGTTTTACACGAAAAACAGAGAATTGAAGTGAAAAAGTCTGTTATTTTCCCAATATCTTTAACAGTGTAGCCTACTGAATCGGTCATTTCACAAACTAATACAAATTTGACAGGTGCGTGCTATACCACGCAACGATTTCTTTTCTTATCTCTGTCTTGATCGTGGCTTAAAAGAAGTATTTTAGAGAAGACATTTTATTCTGTCGTATCATTGGACAGTTGGATTTCCAGAAGGGGACCGGGGAGAGATTTGTTGTGATCTCATCCCCATGCCTGGTATGCCACTAACTACGACAGTGCGTATACCTGCATTTGAATTCCGATGCATTTGTTTTGTATTTTTCAACTTCTATCAATTATATAACTTCCTCCACTTTTATCATACTAAAGAGTGTTTCATGACAAAATGAAGAGGACGATATAACGGGTCTGTACAAAAATGGGAAATGCCAACATTTAAAACATAAAAAACCGCATTCTTCTGCGATTGTTCGATAATAGGTCGGCAAGTCAACTCACAAACCATTTGGTCAGTCAGAAAGATGGAACTCCTCTTACCCAAGGGGCGACTGCCTGGAACCGGTTGGGAACCAGGGAACTTGGATAGCAAATGGAGTTACGTTTTAACGTTTAAAACAACCTTGGAAAATTAATTGTGTAGCAAGTTTCGCGGAGGGACCCAATCACAGGCTATGACGACGAACATACGAGGGCCCAAGGTGCAGACTGGTGGCCGCTTTCGGAAAAGAAGAAACACGGACGGATGGTATAGGCTGTTTGGGAAGTACGAGAATGACATCACAACTTCTTATTGCGTGATGTAACTTACATTTTAATTTAAGAAAAATAACCCTCAACAGTTTACATAACAGCTTAGAAATGCCTTCTGAAGGGGGAAAGAAAGTTTCTACTGGCCCGGGGGGAGAGAAATTTAGCACGTTGGGGAAGGAAACAATAAGAATGCATTAAAGCGACGATTATTTTTAAATTGTACGGTTGAAAAATGCAGTGGGCGGGACTTCCCTCTCTCCTTCATACGGGCTTTGCCACCAACTGCAGTGTCTCCCCCTGAAAAATATGCCAATGCCTGAGTCACTAGGCTCGGTGCGGAAATTCAAGAATCATTCATACATGAACTTTACATGTTTCAGAATAAGTTTCAATAGGCCTTTCTTAGGTCGCACTGACTGCAGCCTTCGTCCCGACTAATTTTATCCAGCACAAGCGCCCCCCCCCCCCCGACTTATTTTGAACAACAGCTAATTCTCACTAATTTCGTCTTATTACCCTTTTCGAAGTACCTTTCATTATAGTATTTCAGGACTTATATACAGGGCTCGAAAATAACCTTTTCCTTTCTGGAGCTAAAAACAGCTTGTGACAACTTTTATTCTGGAGCTGTTTTTTATTGTCTGGAGCTGCTTTCAGTTTTTCAAAGTAACCACTATCCCGCCTGCATGTAACATTCTCTGATCGTCTCCTAAATATTAGGCTACTTGTGCATTTAGTAAAGGAAATTCAAAATAACAGAGCCAGGAAATAAGATAAAGACTATTTTTGGTCAGTGTTACACGTAGCCCACTTAGCAAGGTGTGATCACTCCCTCTTTGAAAAAACTTGGGTAAGGCCGGAGGGGCTGACTTGTATACCTACAGCAGCTTTCGATTAACCTCAATGTCGCTGCCTGCCTTGAATGTGGAAGTTGTGGAATGGGACTGGGCGCAGGAGTTCATAAATTCTATTGCCTTACCGTGGGCGCTAAAAGTAGCCCCAGACAAGCACTCACTTTAACGTTTTTCCAGCGCCTTTGTGGTCTCTGGCGATTTTGCGCCAGAGCGCATAGGCGTATAAGGGGGGGGGGGTTGATGGGGGCACTCGCCGTCCCGAGTCGGGAAAAAACAGTTGTTCCAATCGGGCAAAATGAGACAGTCAAAAAGAATAAATTACAGCTAGTATTCCGGGGAAAAATTGATCTTGCCCTCCCAGAAATATTGGCCCCCGTACGCCTTTGCCAGAGCGCCGGTCCTGCAAATATTGCATGTCCAAATAAAGAAATGAATTACTCCTCGTAAAGTTCCCAATTTCAGTCCAGGTGAGATAAAATAATTGTCACACGATTATCACGAGCAAGTTCATGAAATCAGGGTGACCAGATTTTGAAAAGTAAAATACGGGACACTGCATGATTGGAAGGTGGGTTGTGTGCACGCGTAGCGCGAAGCCCCCATCAGGTGGGGTCCAGGGGCCCTCCTTAGGGCCCCTGGTGAGGTCCGGGGCAAAGTCCCCGGAAGCTTCTGGATTTGAGTGCATTCAAAGCACCAGAAAGTCGTACTTAGAGTGGTCCAAGTTATAAATCACAAGGTCCAAAATGTGTTGAAAATGTCAATTACTAGACTAGTTATATTTTTTTTGATGACACAGCTTTGAGTAATTGCCGGTAAGATTGGGCATATGTAACAAACTCAGAACATGTCATATAAAAGTTACAATTTGCAGTTCTGATTTGATAAGGGAGATACTACAACTATTTCTGCAGGCTACATACGACTAGTATGCCAGAGGCACCAGTGTTATGCGGGACTAAAGTGCGGAACTGACTACGAACCTCGACACTATCCTACGTTGGCCCACAATTGTAATACATAAACACGTGGGGGTGAGCAGGCTTTGAAAAGTTGCTAACGCACTCTACAGTAGATTTCAATTTTCCTTGCAGTAGTTGTATCCGTCCATTCTACCAGAGTTGTCTCCTTTTTTGTGTCTATTTTGTAAGGAACCCCCTTCAGCAACATGGAAATACGGGACAAATAGGCGTCCCAGGGAGGTTCAATACGGGACGCGGGACAAATTAACCAAATACGGGACAATCCCGTATTTTACGGGACGTCTGGTCACCCTGCATGAAATAGGGTAGCCTAGCTAGTCATCTATATTCAGACTGGGATGACTGCATCAGTTTCCTTTTTAAGCAAATACAGCGGTATGTCCTATTTGGTACAAATTCCAACCCTGCCAATGAACTCTGCACATATGGAGACCGTTTTACGTACTTTGTAAACGGATACACAGGGATATTGTTATAAAACACATTTGATTCTCTTCAACTAACTTAATGATCACTAAGCACACTGTAATTCAATAGCATTTCTTCGTTCGTTATTTACATCCGTAGTCTTGTTGCTGTAAGCCGGTCTTTGTTGCACTTTAGCCGGTCTTAATTTCCCCTGACGCGCTTTAGCCGGTCTTTATTTCCCAGCCGGTCTTTGCCGGGCTTAATTTAGTATGACCCGCTGTACATAGGGAGGCTATTTAAATCTGCTACAGTAAATTTAGTAACACGGTACAGTAGGCCTAGGCTACTGAGTGTTTTCGCTGAGTTCGAGTCTGCGTCGGTTTCTCTCTCGTATTTCATCAAAATAATGAAAAACTGTGTAAGTAATATCAATGTTGTAATTCAAGAAATGTCACTGGATTGTTTAATACTTTTTAGTTTACTTCAAACCTGGATATGAAACTGAAAAGCCACATCCTAGGCCTAGGCCCATTTGACTTGTTAGCCTACCTAGGGCCTAACGTTAGGCCTGTAGTGACTAGTGAGTGACAGTAGCCTAGGCTACGACTCACGAGACTATACGTTATACATATAGTCTTCAGTAAATGCTAATAGACTAGGCCTATGTTTGTTCGCCCGTAGGCCTAGGCAACCGTAGCTCACTCACTACACACAGACATTACAATGAAGTAACTATTCACTACGCGGTAGATCTTGTGAAACTCAATTATCCGGTGTTATACAGTAGATGACCTGGCTCAAATTTTAGATCGCTGTGGACAAGCTGATTTGTGGGCTCGAATGGAGAATCCGTGCCCGGAAGTGACGTACGTGATACGCATAGGTATAGGGTTAGGGTTAGGTATAGGGATAGGGTTACATACATAGTAGGCATACGGATAGCATACGGATAGGGATAGGGTTATACATATGGTACGCATAGAGATAAGGTTAGGGTTATACCCGTAGGGATATACGTATAGAATACGTATACATGTATAATTATAGCCTACGTATACATCTGTAAGTACTTATAATATTTAAAACCGTTTGCTGGCAGCTCGGCTCGCAGCGCTATCGGTTAGGGCATAGGATCGCTGTACTGAGATTTATACCACGTTCGTATTCTTGCAATGTTCCGCGTTCAAATCCCACTGTTCCTTTCTGTTGGACAGCTTGTCTTGTCACGTTACTGTTGGTTCTTTTAGAACTTAACTTGTCACTGATCTTTTGTAAGTTTTAAGTTATAATTTACGCAACTTCCGGTCACGGATTCTCCATTCGCACCGATTTGTGTATTCTGGACTTAAGCAAGGCGTTTGATGTAGTCCCCCATCGTCGCTTATTACTAAAGCTTGATCACATAGGTATTAGGACTAACGTCAACAAGTGGATCGAAAGCTTTTTGGCTAATAGAACACAAAAGGTTATAATTGATGGGGAAGCATCTACAAGCTCTGATGTGATATCTGGGGTTCCCCAAGGCAGTGTCCTTGGCCCCCTTTTGTTCCTGGTGTATATTAATGATCTTCCGGATTGTGTCTCTTCAAATGTACGTCTGTTTGCCGATGATTTAATAGTTTATCGCCAGATTGATTCAATAAATGACTGCACTAGCCTACAAGATGATATTACGGCACTTTGTGATTGGGAGTCACTCTGGCAGATGAAATTCAATCCATCTAAATGTTTTATTATGCGAGTGACACATAAGAAGAGGCCAATTTGTCATAACTCCTTTTTGTGTGACTCTGCGCTTCAAGAATGAGATGAATGTGAATGAGTTTGTACCAAGAACAAATTCTCAAAAAATCATTAAAGCAAAAAAGCATAATTATCTTCCACTTGATGATAAGATTGTCTCTATGATAAAGAGAAAACATCGTTGTTGGCAGAGGTATATGGAAACACGAGACGAAAAGAAGTATCATGACTATACTAGACTCAGAAACCAAGTGAAAAATTCAGTAAGAAAGGCAAAGGTAATCATGGAAAAGGATATTGCCAAAAGTATCAAGAGTAACCCTAAAAAATTTTGGCAGTATGCAAACTCGAAGCGTAAAATTAAATCAGGAATACCCAATTTAAAGACAAATCAAGCTGGTGGTGAGATTAAAATGACTAAAGATGATAATGAAAAGGCTGAGGTCCTAGCTAAATTTTTTAGCAGTGTCTTTACTGCTGAACCTGCGGGTCCAGTTCCCTTTGTGGAACCGGTTCAGGTTGTTAGTCCTTGTGTGGATAAGATGGTGAAGGAATGCGATGTTTTGAACTTACTTCAAGATTTGGATGTCAACAAATCACCTGGTCCTGATGGACTTCATCCAAAGGCATTAAAAGAATTAGCCCAGACTATCACAAAGCCGTTGACTAAAATATTTAATTTATCTCTTTCCACTGGTAAAGTTCCAGATGTTTGGAAAGTCGGCAATATTACTGCATTATTTAAGAAAGGTGACAAGGCTCTTCCAGGAAATTATAGGCCAGTCAGTTTAACAAGTGTAGCGTGCAAAATACTTGAGAAAATAATTCGATCTTTAATGGTGGACCATATGAAGATGAATAATTTGTTTAGTGACAGGCAGTTTGGCTTTATTTCTGGGAGATCGACTACACTGCAGTTGTTGAAGGTTATGGATGTGTGGACGAAAGTGATAGACAATGGTGGTTGTGTTGATACTGTATATATGGACTTTATGAAGGCCTTTGACAAAGTGCCACACAGAAGACAAATGGAGAAACTTAGGGCATATGGCTTTAGTATTCAAATTAGGCGATGGATTGAAGATTTTTTAAATGGAAGAAGCCAAAAGGTTATTGTTAATGGAGTTGAATCTAGTGAGCATGCAGTTACTAGTGGTATTCCGCAGGGTAGTGTTTTAGGTCCTATCTTGTTTGTTATATATATTAATGATTTACCTCAGTGTGTGAATGGTACGGCCTATTTATTTGCGGATGATACGAAAATTTTTAAAGAAATTAGAAGTATGGACGATATTGAGAATTTACAGAATGATCTTGATCAACTCCAGAGTTGGTCAGACAAGTGGCTCTTGAAGTTTCATCCTGATAAGTGCAAAGTTTTAACTGTCTCTCTAAATAAGTACCATGATTGTCTTCCTCGGAGTTACCACTTATATGGTGATAGTGGGGATGAAGTGTTCCTGGAAAAGTCGGATTGTGAGAAGGATATAGGTGTTCTTGTGGATAGTGGTCTTGGTTTTTCAGAGCACATTCAGCACCAAGTAAACAAGGCTAATAGTATTATGGGCCTTATCAGACGTACTTATACATTTTTGGATGAGCAATGCTTCAAGCTTTTATTTCAGGCCCTTGTTAGGCCACATTTGGAATATGCTGCTGCTGTTTGGTCACCTCATTATCAACGTGATATTGATGCTATTGAAAATGTTCAGAGGAGGGCAACTAAGTTGATTCCATCCTTGAAGGGTTTAACTTATACAGAAAGGTTAAAGAAACTTAAGCTGCCAACTCTCAAGTACCGTAGATTAAGAGGAGATATGATTGAGGTTTTTAAAATTGTTTCAGGTGTGTATGACAGAGGTGTTAATGAAGGTTTTCTCAAGTTTAGTTCAATTACTCATACCCGTGGTCATAGTCGGAAGTTACTCAAAGAGTTTTGTAGGCTCAACATTAGAAAATTTAGTTTTGTCTGTAGAGTTGTCGATATTTGGAATAGCCTTCCTGAGAGTGTAGTTTCTGCAACTACTGTTTTGCAGTTTGAGAAGGCTTTGGATAGGTTTTGGGCTGGCCATGAGATGTTATATAACTACAAGGCAGACTTTTTGTAAGTTTAGTATGGCAGTCACCCACAGCTCTTTGATCATTACTACAGTTCCAGATCATGAAGATTAAGAAGATACGGACATAGAGGTCATTAGACCTGCGTCCACTGAGGTTCCTAAGGTATCCTAAGGTAAGAAGTCAAACACCACCCCTATCTTGGTGTTGAATTGTCAAATGACCTTTCTTGGTCTAAACACATATCTCAGACTGTTAACAGTGCTAATAAAGTCCTTGGACTATTGAAAAGGAACTTATGGAGTTGTTCTCGTTCCATTAAGGAAACTGCATACAAATCTCTCGTCAGGCCAAAACTTGAATATGCCAGTTCGATCTGGGATCCTTATTGCACTACCCATATTGACTCTATTGAGAAAGTGCAACGCCGTGCAGAAAGATTTGTTAAAAATGATTATCAACGCACCAGCAGTGTAAAAAGCATGCTAAAGGATCTGAATTGGGACAATCTCGAATTGCGCCGGACCAAAGTTAGACTTATCACTCTATTCAAGGAAAGTCATGGATTCATACCAAGTAATGTTTCTCATCTTTCAAATAAAAGTAGAACACTCCATACTAGGAATACCCATACTATGAACCATATTATTCCTTCAGCAAATAAGGACTGTTATAGGTACTCGCTCTATCCACGCACCATTCCCTTGTGGAATCATCTTCCACCGGAGTTAAAATCCGCCCCTAGTGTGCCCTCCTTCAAGCAGCTTCTGGACAAACAAATGTAATCCAGACGAAGAAGGACCACACGTCAACAGCCCTTTGGGTGATTTGTGTGGACATCGATCAAGATCAAGACTATAGAATACAGAGCCACTTGAGAGATGCATAGGCGTAGGAGGCGGGAGGGAGCTGGGGAACTGCAGCCCCCCAACCCAAAATTTTTGTAAAAATTCGGGCACTGTGCTGAGAATTTTTCGGGCACCTACTGAAAGGAAAATAATGCAATGATGTAGGGCCTAGCTAAAGGTAATCAATAGTTAAAAAACCTCCTTGGTAATTAAACTTAAGTTCTGATTTGAATTACACCAGCACCTATATATTCGGTATTAATTCATCAGTGTGTTTTTTAATGATCAAACTTATATTATGATTGTCAGTGGTGTATTTAGGGGGGCCTTTGGGCCATGCCTCCATCAATGATGCCAATTTCTTTTTCTTTGTAGTACCTATTTATATAATTTTTTGACACAAATTTTACTTCAACTGGGTAGCATATATGACACCATATTGCATGTAAGGACACCTACTTTTTCAACTTATATTATGGTTATCAGTGGTGTATTTAGGAGATAATGGGCCATGCCTCCCTCATTAATACCGATTTTTTTCTTTTAAGTACCTAAATACGTATTTTTTTAACCCAAATTGTACTTCAAAGGTACGAGGCATATGTGGCACCAGATTGCATGTAAGGACACCTAATTTTTCAAAAATTTTCAAAGGGGAGGGGGAGCCCCCTCTCTCAAGACCCCCCTCCCCCAGGCCGGCAATCACACAACACAGTGCATGTTCCCACCAAAAAGAAAAATCAAAAAGTTATTACCAATATGGAAAAGGGGGGCAACATGGCAAATTATTGTATGTAATTGGCAATCAGTGTGATAAAAATGACTCTTGCCTATATGATATATACATTAACATGTTGAACGCGCATGGAGCACACAGACTTTTGGGGTCATATTTTTCGGGCAAGTCTTTACAGCCCACCAAATCAACTTGGGCTCCTACACCTATGGAAAGATGTATTGGATCCGGATGCATGGCTGCTCGGTCAACTTAAACTGTTAGTACTACAGTAGGTTAGGCCAGGCTTAGCCTAGGGTACCTTAGCCCTTGACCAGTGCTGTGTGTTTCCATTACAATCCTCCATTGCATCCCTTGTGCACTATGTACAAATATTTCACACCATCTGGCTATAATGTCCAGGGACCTCTCACGCACTCAAATGACAATATTTTCTCACCAAACTTTGTCTCATCAACTCTCACATGATACACCTGCAAATAATACTCTTACCCAGGCAAACTTTTTCAAACGGATTCGATTTGAAGCTGAAATCAGACTATGTGTTGTGGTCAACAGCAAAGCATGTTTACTTACAGATATCATGTGGGTAACTTGGTTCTTATGCATACGTATAATATAGGTTTATAGTGCTACATCCAACATAGTAGTATGTACGTACCAGATTGGAAAGCTTGCAAAGTGCAGGAGAGATTTTAATAATGGCCAAGAGAATTGCGCTGCCAATACTATCTAAGCGGAGCGCCACCATCGAGTGGCATGTAGCATACCAAGAAAATTTTGGCCAAAACTACCTCCGAGATGACAGGAAATTGCCTTTCCCAGGCATTGTGCATACCTCTCCCGCCCTCCGTCCTTAAAAGTTTTTAAACCGCCAAAGTCCGAAGATACACATCATGCGATATAAGCCTGGCCTAGACTTGTACGCACTGTACTGTGTAACATCTAGCTTCCCAGTCCAGCCTACTTACATACGGCCCTACAAAGCTGCCAGCGGTAAAAATCAATGCCTGTACTGCTGTACAAGAACGTAAACATGCACGTGGTGGGAACTACCTGTACACTGCAAATCAATTTACCGTATACATACTGTATCATATCTGGTTGTAACACTTCAGAGAGTTGTGCATAGTGGCTACGGAGGCTGGAAAACTGCTGATGCACCTACGTACATGGATAGTCTACGTTTGTGTCTGGAGAACATTGGTATGGTAAATACTGTACAACTGCGGTACGGTTTCAAGACTCGCGTGAGGTAACTGTTGTGCAGTTGAATTACGAATGTGTTATCAACTTGCATACTTTGCTTTAGCTTTGCTTTAAGAAGATAAACAATTTCGACCAGCACTGTGCTGGTCAAAGACCCCGGATTTTCAATAGGTTGTTGTAAGGACTGCGTATAGGAGCTACCAGTGACCGGCTACACATGTGCCTTTACCGAGGACAAGGCTTGTTACAGCTTTAATCACTGGCGCACATGCCCTTCATCATATATACCAGTTACACGACATTCAACATAAACATGTTAAACTTAGTTAAAGGGATAAGGAGGGTTAAGGCCCCATAAGATGCCCTGAAGTCCAACCCCTTTAACAAAAAAGAACATAACCATACCAAAACCAAGCAGTGCCCATTGCAATCAGATCTGGTATATTAAACACAATCAAGGAGGAACACTGAATGTTCCACACACCATGAGTTTCATTCTGAAAACCCACTTGTGATAGAATGACAGACATAACAATATCCTCTCATGGGGTTGCCCGCCTAGCGGATGTATATTTTTAACCCCTGGACCTTGATTGGCTACACAATACCAACACCTGCAAACTTTCTTAGGAGTTCTTCGAACTGTGTAAAAACTGTACGCTATCAACTATTCTTGTATAAAATCACAACAAACACAAATAATAAATATTCAGCAAAAATTCAACTAAAGCATGTCTGATTACCATGCAGTTTTCACAACCAAAGTCAAGGGGTTTTAGTGTATGATTCCTCTCGCTTAAAACTCACTCAAGGAAGAAGTCCTGTTGCTGTGTAAAAGTGAGAATGTCATAGAACAACGTTACAATTGAAATTTTGTCGTGTAATGTGTATATTCATACATGGAAACCAATCAACAATCAAGAGGTACTCCAAATTAGGCTCATGAATATAGCAAAATTAGATCATCTTTGTCATTTTTTGCAGGTTTTAGAGTATACATGCTAAAAGAGGAGCACATATTCAACAACTGCTATGGAGGTAACTTGTGGGAGTTATGGGGTTCAAAAAGTTGCTATGAGGTGTTAAAACCTAGCAAAGCTGTAAGGCCCAATAATATCCATCCATGGGTACTAAAAGAAATTGTCTCTGATCTTGCTTAAACTGTGTTCCTCTTGGAGGCCCAGATCAATTTTCAGAAAAATCTGACATAGCTACCATAGCTACTACCCTATAAGAGTTATTATTTGATAGGCAATCTCAGAATGTGTACGTAACCATACAGGACCATATGTTTATGAAGCTTGCACATGGAAGAATGTTTTGAATGGTTTAAGTGTAACAAATGACTTTATTAAGGGGGATGCAGCCCGCCTGTGGTTTTCATGGCAACAGGAAATCAACCAATCAAATAAATGATATATATTTGAAAAACGTTTCATTGTCTGCAATTCTCCATGTACAGTAGGCTCATCTGAATATGTTGAAAATATTCTGATGAACATTGTTTTACAGCTTTTTCGAACCAGTCCATGTAGGAACCCCATAGTTTGCAAATGAAGTCATAATAACAAAAAATTAAGTATCGCCAAAACATGTACCAAATGCCATTTCGACCTACTGTACAGTATATTCTCTAATAAAACCTGGGGGAGTTGCATTTTTGAAAAGAGGAGGCATTTGCTTGAGGGTATGTCTTTAGATTATTCTATATATATTGCATGCAAAAAATCAATGTAAATAAATTGGTCAAATTTGATGGAAAATCTATGCAGATACGTTCATACTATCATGGCAGCTGTGTATTGCAACAACAGTACAGCAGATGCTATGTTGAAGGGAGTATGAAACGTTTATAAATCCCATGCACATGCAATCTCTGTTATGGTACACTTTCCTTCCCAGCATGCATTGTATATCGACGTTTGCCAACTCACTCATTGACTGGATATTTCATGTTGTAGCAAGGCAAATATTCTAAATATGGTACAACCACACAATACCAAGGATGTGCCTAGAAGTTTTACTAATGCCAGTCATGCTGATCACCTGAAGTCTCAGGGAAGGGGTCTAAGAGGATGGAATATTTTAGAGGTTTGCCTGTGCATCTGGTTGGAATTCGTGTTTTTTAATTAATGTCAGCTGGTAATGCCCTTTGTGGGCACATCCCTGCAAAACTTCAACAATGTAGCTGGTGTTGATGTCCCGTGTCATATGTGTTTATTTATGCACGTCACCAGGGATGTAGCTATCAAAATTTGAGTGCCGGGTAATTGTCTGATCTGGGGAAAGCAGCTCACCCCACCCCATGGCAGCTTCCCCATTTTTAGCTCATACCAGCATGCTGGTGTGAGCTATTGTAATCATGCAGCGTCACTCTATCTATCTATCTATCTATCTATCTATCCTTCTATCTGTCCACACTTGTTCAAAATGCTTCTCCTCCCGCATGCTTTCATGGATTTGTTTGAAACTTGGACACAATGTTCCTTGGGTGGTGGGCCATTTGGGGTGTTCAGGAATTTTTGGTCCTAGGTCCCATGTGGGCCCTATGTCCCTTTTTATGAAATTCTGCAAAATGCTTCTCCTCCTACAGATTCTCTTGTACAATGTTGGTGGTTCGTCATAATGTTACTCTGTTAGTGGTCCCTTCAGGGTGTTCAGGAATTTTGGGTCCAAGGCCCAAGATGGGCTGTAGGGTCCCTTTTGTGAAATATTGCAAAATGGTCAACCCCTCCTCCAGTTAATGTTAAATAGAGTTGACAGTTTGTGATAATGATGCTTGCTTAGTGATCTGTGTATGGCATCCTTGAATTTTGGTTGAAGGTCCCATGTGGGCCCCAATGGCTCATTTTATGAAATTTTACAAAATGCTTTTTCTCCTACAAATTGTGTTGTACAATGTTGATGATTTGTCATAATGAAGCTCTGTTAATGGTTCTTACAAATTACTTCTCTAATTTGGGATAAAGAATACTTCTGATACCTTTCTAACCAATGATGTGCCACCCCTCTATTTTACCACTCTCACAAAATCACTTTACTACCTATATATTTCTCTGTACTGCACTCTCTTTAAAACTGTCTGTGTACAAGAGGTCAGTCCTGTGCGGTTGTTTAGGTTAGTTTAAAGGGACCTGCTGGACAGTATGAACAATTCCTGTATTGTAGGTCTGTTGGCATCATAATTCATCATCGTGCATGAGTGGTAATTGACAATGCCTCTTCCTTCCAAAGTTACCTGTTCCTTGATAACTATTCTAAGTTCCATCTGAGGTAGTACTTTCATGGTTCCATGTGGCAGCCAGAGAGCTAATACTAGATTGTTTACAAACTGTTAACTTATCAATAATGTGTGTAAAAACCAGAAGCTACTGGACTTTTAGATGTTGTAATCTAGCAGTTGAAAGCAAGGATTGCACTGCTAAGGTCAGACAGTAATCAATTATAGTGTGTTCTCACGTACCCCACGCTCGGGGTAACACCGTGTTACCCTGAGCGCGAGTAACGTGAGAACGCGGGTTTACTCAGGGTCGGTGTTAAAATTTCGATCCACCTCCGAACGGAGGGTTCTGCCGTTTTAAACACCGTGTTTGTGTAATTAATCATGCATCACTGGTGGTCTACGGAGCTATGTGACCTCTAATTCCGTTTCAGGAAATGTCCATTGGGATAAGAGGCTGTAGTAGATTGGCAGCTCCCTGGTAGTAGTAAGTTATATACGGCAACGTTACGCAATAGTACAGTGCACAATGCGAGGTTTGTAAAGTTAATAGTTAATTGTAAATGCCGTTGTACTCCTAGAATACAATATTTGAAGCTGTATTTCTTACTTCACCAAACATGGCTCCCATTGTTCGGAACTCGGCGTTCGTGGCCAATCTCCAGAGTGTTATATAGCTCCTCTTCTCAACACATACAGCCCTCCTCATGATGGTGTCCTGTTTTTCTATAGTAGGTCACAATCGGTCACACATGAATGTAAACGTCTCCCGATCCACCCGAAAGTTCTCCTTCCTAAGAGATTCTGCAGATCTACTCCACATTTAAAGCCTAAGCCCATTTTTAAAAGTTCTCCAAAATGCTTCTTATTTCCCCACCAGTTCCAGCTACTCAACTAGTGCCAACACTCTTTGTTCATCAGAATCAATTCAATTAAGTCTTATGACAATTTCACTATCATGCCACCCCACCCCCACCACAAATAATAAACACCATACGACAACAATCATCAAAAGTATGAGCTTCTGCACCATTGGTGCTCTAGTTCAGTCATTAATTTTTCATTTTTCCCTCATTTTACTTTAAGGAGTAAATTTAGGGCTAGTTTTAGGTCTCGGTAGGCAGATTTTTGGTGGGCGGGGGGATGTGTGTTTGCCTGGAGTGCTGGGCGGGAATATTGAGTGCTGGGTGTCACCGCCCAGCGCCGCCCACCGTAGCTACATCCCTGCACGTCACAACCAGTTTTGAGGAGAACAAAACAGATTGGTCCTTGGAGGGTGTGTTTACCCCCAAACCAGTTGTGATGTGACAAAGCAGCAGTCCCTGTTTTACCAGTTTGAGGGATATAATACTTCACTGAAACTGCAGTACTGTAAAGTAGTGCATATGTGAAACTCCATGTACCCTTTTACAAATCTGAAATTATGGAAGACAAGAATGCACCACCTTTATTTAAATCAGCTTGGTGAACCAAGTGCCTTGGAATTAGCCAAAGTAAGACCCACAGTTTCATCTATTTTTGGCAAAGTTTTTCATTCAGCAAAACATTCCAGTTGACATTGTTTATATGACTTCACCCAGCCAGCAACATACTGTATGTGTAAACATGTTTAACTCCTTTGTCCATGGAAATTTGGTGCATCTTTGTGTTCAGAATTGTAGGTCTACTTTTTTGGAATGATTCAATAACAAAGTCAAACCTGTACACTGTACAGTTTTACCTGTACAGTAGAAATACTTAACCATCAAGTTCTGTTTCTTAATTTTTCCATAGATGCAATCCTGAAACTTGCAGACAATCCAGAAATTAGCTCTGCATGCATGGAGGGTGAACGGATCAAGAAAATGCAAAATCGCATTGTGAGGAAGAACCAGAGGTCTTCTGATGGTCAGTCATGTAATGACCCCTCCCCTTTTAGCCAACCACCTAAGGACCAACAGTCTCATGGTCTTGTCCAGGATAAGTTCATTTGTGGAGTGTGCCGTTTGTCTTATCACAACTTATGGGCTTTCCTTCGTCACAAACTAAAACGTAAGAAAGCCTCAAATTATATTTCATTTCTGATAAAGTTAATTGTTATGTATATTTTTGCCCACGAAGGGATAAAGGGACCATATAATCAAGTTGTATGTAACCTTCTGTCACAGTGCCATAAATATGAACTCATATCTGAAGGTTTAATTCAATAAAAGTTGAAACTTTGTCCAATGTTGCTTCAGTTTGTCTACTTACAGTACCTTTATGTACACCTGGTATTTGAAACCCAATTTTCTATTGGAACAGATTTCAAACTTATACATTTGCAAATGTTAATGTGCTGTTGCTTAATTTGTTGCCTTGATGCATGTGCACCCTTCCCTAACAAACCTTGAAATTAACAATAGGGTCTTCTTTAGCAAATAAAGTTAAAGTTGACCTAAAGTCTAGAATTACAAGAATATATGTAAAGTATTTTAGTGGTTGGAAAATGAACGTCATGAGATATAAAATGTTGAAAAGCTATTCACTTTACTTGAAATGGTTAGTTGTGCAATAATGTCCTTCTTGTACAACTCACATTACCTGCTTTTGGTTCCTTTTGAAATTTAGATTTTTGTATGACCTTGAAACATTTACTGTTCCCTTGCATAGCATGTTGTTCAGAGATGGCTTGTATAGCCAAATCACCCTTTAAGAGTAAGGCAGTGGTCACATTTTGGCACAAGTTGCAGTGGCTTTTGAAGAAACAAAGAAAAATAAAGGTGGTAACTCGAAGTACAAGAATGACATCACAAATTATTGCTCAATCTACTATTTCAAATGAAGTGAATAATCTTTAACATTTTATATCTCAGCTTGGGAATGCCCTGTGAAGCCTTGTGAGGGAAGTGGGAGTTGGACCATTTAGATACATTTTTCAGGCTTTGTAACATATATTTTTGAAGTTTTAGACTTTACAATGTAGTGTAGGTACACTTTAAAGCAAAAGCAAAATGGAATTTCTTTCACTTTACCTGTTCCTGTTGTATGACTGGCTGGTTTAGCAGCTACTGTAAAAGTAAGTGGGAACTTCCCCCGTATTATTTTCTTTGTGGTATAATCCTTCTTGGGTGCATGAATCCTGCACTGTAATACACACATTAGTTAAGTATGATACTACTGTAGGGTGATGATGAAAATAATCATATTGTGCAGTATTTCAAATAGATGTTCATGATTCCATACTGATGTGATTATTTTAGTGTCAGTCTTTAGTATATTATTTTACTGTATTTATGGTTTTTTCTATTTTTCTTTCCCATTTTGTTCCATAGACATTACGCTGAATGCGCCACTCATTCCATGCCATCTTTGTGAGACATCCTTTAAATCTGAAAAATTGGCAGTAATTCATTACGAGTGCTTTCATAATGTCAGATTAGAAAATGGTAAAATTTCACCTGTGGTAGGACATGCTGGTTCTTTGTCTTCAGAAAATGTCCAGCAAACAGCTCTCAAATCAGTGGAAGAGACTGATAAAAACATTAGCAGATCAATGAAAAGGAAAAGAAAAAGAAAAGCAAAGCTATCTGTGAAGCAAGATTCTAAATTAATATGCCATGATACTCTGGAAAGTGCACAGCATATAGGGGTTACTTGTGTAAATAAGAACACAAGTTCTGATGGCCAGTCACAACCTAGTGAAACTGTTTCTGAGAGGCAAAATGTCAAAAAGAATGGAGAAAGTTGGTCACTAAATGAGTGCCAAAATGGAAACTCTAACTGTTTCAAAGCAACAGCAAATGCTCCACAAACCAAAGCCCTCAGGATTGAGGGATCCCCTGTTATGAGAGAAACACATGTTTCAAATACAGTTAATGTTCCCCCACAGTCAAGCAACTGTTCAAGCAATGCACGGAAAAGTGACCTTGCAAAGAAACAGATTTCGCTCAGTGCTGCATCCTTGGCAAAGATTCAAAAACTAGCATCGATTGTGTCAGCTAGAAGTGTATCTAAGGAAACTGCAAGGAAAATTTTTATACTCTGCAAACCCGATAAACCTGGTATGCCTTTGCTACGAACGAAGAGCATTGCAAGAGCTTTAATAAAGGATCAAGTTAGTTCAAAGACAAAAAATATGGCAAGTACCTGTTTAAGTAAAAGTTATTTGGAAGGATCCAGAGATGTCCCTCCCAAGATGCAGGATTTATCTGATGGTAATCTTGTGGATGTGAATAAATTTGACAGAGATTTCCTGTTCCAGTTGGTGATGAGGGAAAGTGCTGGTAAAAAACTTCGGTACATGAGAGAGGTATACAAGTGTTTGTATTGTGAGACATTCGAAAAATGCTGCTTGGATCTACTTATAACTCATATGAAAGATTTCCACAAACGTGAGGTGCTTGACAAGTGTCCTTCTGAAATGGTAACATCAGCAAAGGTAGCAGAATCTGCTGGAATGGTATCTTCAGAAGTTGTCTCATTCCAGGAGTACAAGACAAAGCTTTTTGAACAAAAGACTCAAGATGAAGAAAGGAAATTACGACTTCAGAAAGAGAAAGGACTTCCAAAACATTTGACAGGGTTGCCATGCAAGTACTGCTCCAAAAGGCTCACCACTGCTACCAAGCTTCAAGCTCACATGGACAGACACTTGAATGTGAAGCGCTTCCTTTGCGAAGAGTGTGGGAGGTCATTTCGAAGTTGGCACTTGTTACGGAAGCACAAGAAAGATCATCTTAATGCTTCCTATGGAAAGATCAAGTGTGCATTTTGTAGCTTTCAGTCAGGAGATGCGAGTGCTGTCAATAACCATTACAGAATCCACCCGAAGAAGTTAAATCTGTGCCACATCTGTGGGAATATGTATTCATCCTTGCGAAAGCACATCAAGGTACACTCCCTGGAAAGACCATACCCCTGCCCTCATAAGGGTTGCACTTACAGATTCACTTCTGAAATTCCTTGTAAAATCCACTACCAGGTTCACACTGCCCATGGCCAAAGATTTAGCTGTTCAAAGTGTGAAAGTCAATTTTCCAGGAAGCATCATTTGTTACGTCACTTGACAAAAGTTCATCGTGAATCCATTGATATTCAAGAGACACTTTGCAGTAGCCAGATTTCAGACCCCTTGCAACCATCATCATCTGGACTAATAGCCACAGACGACGTCCATGAGTTTGACCAGTCAGCAGAAAGTACAGAAATGGAAGAGTTCTCTCTAACAGTGGGACAAGACAGTACTCATATATCGCAAAGTTTACAATAGTACCAGTATGGCCAATGTGATCATGGTATCTGTTAAGGGCAAATTTTGTCTTGGGAAACTGAATGAAGACTGATTTTTGAATTTGAAATTGTCTGAGTTTGTTTAATCTTCAGACTCTTTTTTAAGGACAAGTTAATAGGAAAAATTGGTTGTCTGTAACACACAGTTTGAATCATAAGGGGGTGTATTGAGAGACATAGTAGTCGCAATCTATTAAAGGAAGTTAAATGAATATGAAAGACCTAGTCACTATTTTAATGTATGAGTTGGGCAACTAGATATGCTTTACATATTATGAAGCTTGTGTTGGTCTTTTTTGATGTTCAGACCACAGGCGCCCCTTACGTTGTATAGTATACCATATACTATGTATTATATAGACGGAAAGGTATGTCACAAATCTAGCTCGAACAAACAACTTACGTTTCTGGCACAATTACCGTACTTTTCTCGCCAAATTTGTCTGTGTGGAGACTTTTGATCATAAGGTACCTCAAGGCAGCTCTTTTTCCCGAATAATTTCACGTGGCGTTGTCTGAAGGACAAAATTTCGATGGAGTAACAGTTTGAGGATGGTAGCTGCTGATAGGAGAGCATTCAGCACTTCCACAGTATAATTAAATACTCCCAAAATATTCTCTAAAGTTCTCTTAACTTTCAAGATTACTTTCTAAATTTGTCAATTATGTTTCACTTTCATTATTACAAATCTTACAGATACATATTAGCATTAATATGCAAGATTTTTTAACATAGAATTCATAAAATTTGAAAACCTTTTGAAAAGTGGAAGGGCTTGCATTTTCTATGAGTATTTGTGGCAGTTGAAGACTGTGAAACAGCTACAAAATTTGATGGGGGGGGGGGGGGGGGGGGAATTCCACTCCAGTTTCTGAGCCCTAGTGTAAACACTGGTTGGATCACTTGGAGGAGTAATACAGGGTAGGTGGGGAACACTCGGAGGAGTGGTAGGTAGATCACTTGGAGGAATGGTAGGTGGGTCACTTAAGGGAGTGGTAGGTGGGTCGCTTAGGGAGTGGTAGGTGGATCTCATAGGGGAATGGTAGGTGGACCACTTGGCAAGTTTGTAAACAGATCCACCTTATAGAGGTCAGTTTCATGATACACTAGGTGCCAGATGTTGGGAAACTTGTAACAGTGGTTAAGTTCCTTCATTTTGTTATGGACTTAGAAAGTTTTGAGATGGTGAATAGTTTTGGGAGGGGAAGGGGGTGGGATGTTGAGGATCTTGAATAGGGAGGTCCTAATCTGTTCTAATTACATGCGAACTGCATACTGTGTCAGACAAGTTACAGTCTGTTGTTGTAAAGAACAAAACACAATGAACAAAATTTCATTGACAAATTTTAAATCAAGAAAACTTTATAATATAAAGTGATCATTTACAAAACAACAATGAATAAGGAAAATTTAATGAAGTTTGGTACACTTTTGTATTAATTTCCAGTTGTTTGAAAAAATGCTATTACAATAGAATATCAATGTCTCACAACATTGTGTTGAGGCATTTCGAATGTAACAGATGGCAACAGTGGTACAAGTTGATAACAAAGTTGTGTCATAGACTCATTACTGTTGTTAGGGTATCCTCCTCAGCTTCCTGGTCTGCACAGGTTTCTACCACTTGTAAGGAACAAGACCATTCCACTCTCCATCAAGGGTGGTGATTTGTTCTCAGTACTGGGGAGGGGGGGCATGACCCTATTTTCAAATACTTTACTGTGTGAAAAAATCAAAGTCAGTATGTGATTTTTCAAATATTGGGAGGACATAGCCCCCTGTCTCCCCCCCCCCCACCCGGATCGCCACCCATGCTCTCCATAAGGAAATATGGCAAAAAAAACTGAAGACCTGCAAACTCACATCTCATGTCAAAAGAGTGTTAAATGTAGACAGCCACCTTCCCAAAATACATTTGCAGTAGTGTCCTTGAGTTTTTGATTGGTTACTATACTTCAATCAACAAAAAACAAATCTGATTGGTCAATGCCATTTGCACATTACAGTGAGATCATGAAGGAGGCAAAGCAAATAACTTGACTCTATTCTGAGTCCACTCTACTCATATCAAAAACTTGCACAAAAATTCTCTTTGAAGATTCTGATGTGTTCTTTTGGAAGTTATAATAAAAAAGTATTTTGATACCTGGCTCTTTTGGTCCTTTTCTGTGCTGGATCATGAGTTTTTCCTTCAGTTAGGTGCTATGATTATGTGACTTCTTCGACAGCTTAGCACATTTGCCATAAAAATGCCTCATGTGTAGGCCTAGTGGTGTGTTAATACAAACTGGTAGGCTACTTGGGACTTTATTGTTGTGAAGATGTGACGTAGTTACGTTGTAAAATTAAAAAAGTTCAGCCATTGACAGGAATACAAGTACACCAAGTCATTGCATGAGACCATGCTTTCCAATGGGACAACCAGATTCCATACAGGAAAATTCCCTAAATGTAATGTTACATCACAATTGAGGGACAACTGAACAAGCACTTGTTGAGTGGTTTTCTCACCGAAAATGCTTTTTTGATGCCCACTCACAGTCCAAATGAATCATTTGGCACATTCGTGTCTATTCAAAGGAGGTAAAATTAAGGACGAGGCATTAAAATTATGATTCAGTTAGGTGAAGTTGATGCCAAAATACCACAGTGTGTTACCTCATAATGTGCAGACTATCTTTACCATACAGTGTTAGGGACTGCCTGTGAGCAGGACCAGGATGGATTACCACATGCTTGGATTTTTAACCTTTGAACTTTACTTGCAAAGAGCACGCTATCTGGTCAGTCTTCTAACGTATTTATGTTTCACACACATTCTTTGATGGGAATAAGACAGGCCTCCTACAGATACCCAAAACAGAAAATTTTGTGGCAACACCAACGTCAAATTTACAAAAGCCCGGTAGTGATAATTGATTAAAAAATAAGTAATCTGTTATCACAAATTGTTTTTGTTCTTACAAACTATCATTTTGCTATCAACAAATTCAGAATCTTATTACAAATTAATAATTTGTTAGTAAAAATGAATTTATTACTGAAAATTATAAATAATTTGCAAGAACAATGTCATAATTTTAGTTGAACAGCACAAATGGGCTTTTGTACATACTTCACCTTCACTCCCACAGAATTTTTTTACAGCCTCTCTACAACCAGAAGCCCTAATCCCAGTGTCCTTAGATCTTTGTTCTTCCTCCTAAGTCTGAGCTGGTGGATATGGTCTTTGCTCTTACTCCCACATTACACAAAGCGTAGTAAATTCAGGGACCGTGTTTGAAGTAGGGGAGCTAATCATCGAAGCAACAAGCAATCATCAAATGCAACAAGTATTCCCAATGTTCAGTGTTTAGTGAGGATGTAACCATTTAAGTTAGATAAAACAATTCATGTAGAATATTCAGTGAAAAAAAAGAAAGAAAATAAATCAGATGCAAAAAAAAAAAAAAAAAATCAAAGCAGCCCAATATGTTCAAGAAAATAAAAGCCTATCATCCCGGTTTACAGCAGCCCAAAATGCCTACAGCAGAAAAAGTGTGGGGGCTGAAGCCCCCATAGCCCCCCAACCCCCATTTTTGTGGTACCTAAAATTCCATGCTTATGAGCTGATAACAACATTTCACAGAACTATGAAAGACGCAATATATTATGGCATCCACAAACCTCATCAAAACAGCAAATCCTTCGCTTTCCTCCAAGTACATATAGATGTCAAACAGTTACCACTTTGATGTGCTGGTTTCCCCATTTGTCTGCTACAAGCTACACCACTTTAACGTACTCACATACCATGCTAGGCAACTACTGCCATACAACTTTCCACACTTTTGCTACATCATCCAAGTAACACTTTTGTAAACTTTGTACATGGTATTTTCTCAACACCATCAACTATCAATCAAAAAGTTAACCAGAGGCACCTTAGGAGCAATTATCGTCCTTTTAATTATTTGATTGTCTAAATGAGATTTGCCAATGGTACTCTGGAGTATAAATCTTTTTAGTTGATCTTCATCTTTGAGCAGTTCCTTAGGTAAGTCAATGTTCCCTATGTTTGTATTATTGATCTGTGGGAAAAGAATAAACAGCAAAATGAATCTGACTATTCACACATTCAATTCTTCTTAGGCGTGTTGGGAGGATGTGATTTTGGGGAGAGGCCTGATTACAAGCAGAAAATTTGATGCATAAGACAAGTGGCAGATCCAGGATTTGGCAGAAGGGGAGGCCCAGGTCATAGTGGTTTGTATAAAAGTCTGATCTGGGCGAGGGATCTAAGGGGGGAGGCGGTGCACCAGGGCACCAGGGGTGGTGCCAGGGTATTTCGACAGGGGGTAAAGTATGTGATGAGTGATCACCGCCCTAGGGGAGGGGGTGTTCCCCTCCCCTTTGAGAAATTTTTGTTAATTTAAGGTTGCTCAGATGCAAAATGGTGATGTCCTTGGTATATTTTTTTCACTGATCATACATGGCTGGAAAGTGTTCATAATTCATTCAATTTTAATTTTTGGTTTGGTGGAAGATGCTTTTCTGGGGAGGGTTGTCCCCTCCCCTTTGAGAAAATTTTTATTTATTTAAGATTGCTTAGATGCAAAATTGTGATGTTTTTAGTATACTTTTGAAACTGATCATATATGACTGGAAAATGCTCATAATTTAGTGAAATTTAAATTTTTGGTTGGATGAAAGAGGAGAGTAGCCTTTGTTGTCCACACATTAGGATGGCAGTTTCCTGAATTGAAGTCTTCTTTTCCCTTATACTACCCTAAATTTGAAGTACATTTCATTAAAGTAAATTACAAAGCTTAAAGAAGATGCTAACGTTGCAGCAAGTTACAGTTAAAAGCCTGAGGTTGTTGAAAATATTCCTCTAAATATTAAAGAATTCTGAAATTCCCTTGAAAGTAGAAGCACTGTTCCCAATGCTGTGGGCCTGGCCAGTAATAGACTGAAGTTAGCAATCCAATACAGCGCTCATGGGTAACCCCTTGCAATGCCCTGAAAAAGTTACTGTGACCAATATAAGCCAAAATGTTATCAGCCGGAGGTCAGTAACAGAATTATTGACATATTTTCTGAGGTAGAATTTTAAATAATGAACAAATTTGAATTTCAGTCTGACACATCACAAAGGCCTATTTAATTGGAATAGGGCCTAGTCATTTGTTTTATGAAGTTGAAAAATACTTCAAAAATTTTTGGAAGGGGGGGCCGGGCCCCCTGGGCCCTTCCCCTAAATCCGTCCCTGTAAGTGGCCAAAAAGCTGACATGTACTTGCTGAAGGAAAAGCAATGGCATATAAAGTCCACAACCACTAAAGGAAGTGGTCTAAAGATGATGGTAAATAGTTTAGGGCAAGAAAATTTGCTCAAAGTTCTTATTGTGTAGCAGTACTGAAGAAACTGGTAGACATTATTTTAATCCTCTACAGACCCTTTTCCAAATAGCAATTACAAAGAATTGTGGGATAGCATTTTGGTCTGCATCATTCTTATCCACACTAAAATGCCATTGACAAAAATAAAAGCACACAAAAACTATCCCACAATCCTTTGTGACTGCTATTTGGAAAAAGGTCTATTGAAATATTATTCCTACTTCAGATAACACTTACTGAATATCAGCTATGCAATGTTATTGGTTATTAAATTCTTGTTTAAAATGCTACAGGGCAGCATTCACTCAAGTAAATGTAATTACAGCAGGTATTAGCTATTCCAAAATTGTTGATGTACTTCTTTTTTTGTTTTAAGGTTACAATGTTTTCCTTCCAAACAACTGATTGAATAGAGATTCATAAATGGCAGATACAGTGCGAATTCTGCAACTGCACATTGTACTGACAACACAGCAGCTTAGTATGTTGATATAAAGCTTGTTACCTTTATGATTAGTGTCACATGTGACTTCTCCTCCTCCTCTATCTCACCTGCCTCAGGCCAAGCTTGCTCCAAGACACCTTTATCCTAAAGAAAATGCCAAGAGAGAAGTACACCATGATAGACATAAATATGAAATACAAATAATAAACCTCACTTTCTGTATTCTGTAATAAATACTGAAAACTAGTGGAAAGAATTACTTTAACCAGAATGCAAAAATGACCTATGTACAACAGGCTTAGCCTAAGTATTCACCCGAAGTACTTATATTGCTATGATATGGTAAAAGCAGGTCATTTTAATATGGCAGAGGAGACCTCCACCAAAATCAGATGGGGTCATCTACTCAATACAGTACATCCATTTACCAAGTTTGAAAAACATCCATTTCTCCTATCTTGGAGTAAAGTTACAAAGAATGCTGGAGAACTGCGATGCAGAAAGATCCCCAGTAAGCACTCCTACCAATTAGTTGTTTTTAAAATATCTTTTTGATGCTCACCCATGCCATCTCTGTTAGATGTGTATCCATCTTTGCAAGTCCTTGCCACATCTCAGATGCCATCAGAGGTGCCATCGGTGCCACCATGATGCACAAATTACACAGTGCTTGCTCATATACAGGACTGGATGCCACCAGGGCATCAGAACATCCTCTAAGGGTGTTGGTAAAGGTCATCAGACGTGAGATAGCAACACTGAGCATGAAATCTGTCGTATACTGATGAGAGACCTTAAAGAGAAAAATACAAGCTGATTTTACATTTAAGGACAACAATCAGCCTAGAAGGGATGCAACAAAACTGGCCCAAGACAGTCTGCCTGTGCTGCAACTCAGTTGTGCCAAACAGTATTCACCTGGGATTTCTTCACCCTGTAAGTCAGTACTGGAAACTATTAAGGTCAGTTTCTACTTACAAATGTTCACATGCTTTAAGCTACAAGAACCATACATGGTCATCCCTTGATTTTCTGAGCAAATCACAGACATAGCTCAGAGTTGAACAGTGTTCACCTTTCACAGCTTTATAGCAAAGCATTGAAGTATGAAGTGACCTTTAAACATAAAGGTTTGCTAAACAGTGATGTAATGTAGTAAAGGCCAATGCCTATTGAGCTAATATTGAGTCCTCCACCCCTATTTTTATTTCTTGCCCACTGTCCTCCAGACTGCATAATTACAGTCAAGGTCAAGGCTGACACTGGTGTCATGACCTCCAACACATCTGCTAAACTGCATAGGCATTTGCAGATAAATTTACAAGTTAACTTGTTTTTGGATTGCTTTCCAAGGTCATTAAAGGCAGACACTTATCACCCCAAACACATTTTGTTTTGGCAACCTAAATTCACAACTGGTGTATTAACTTTTATTGATTGCAAAGAGTACAGATTCAGATTGTACCTTCATATATAAAAAAAATTCTCATTCAATGGTCAATGACTTGTGCAGATGTGAGATACATACTGAAGCCAACCTCACTGCACATCAGATTAATCACTCCCCTTCGTGCCCTACCATGAAACATCTTTTCATACATGTGATCCATTGTTGTACTTACAAATTAGTGTAATAATAGAGCAATAAAGGTTATGCGTACCTATCCATGCCTATCAGTAAGTTGTATGCATTCAGTTTTGAAGTATAATTTGAAATCAGTTTCATATGAGGCATATCTACTCAACCAAACTGGTATTTGACTATCTCATACAAAACTCAGTTTCAGTCTGGCACCACTGCAATTCGGAAAGTCGGCCTTATATGTTACCATACCTCTTTTATAGTAAAATTCATTTGCTCATTTAGTTTCTTCTCATCCTTTGGAAAATCTTCTCTTATCTTTTTCTCTTTGTGCCTGGATCGTACATCTCGAAAGTTTGTTACCAGACTCCACATCCTCTTCTTCCACCTGATAACTCCAGGAATTGCTGTCAAAGAGGAAAGGAAATACTTTTTCAATAATTCTCATCACGAAAAGTTACTTAGAGGGAGTGCTCCATTTGTCCTTCAACCAAGCCCTTCATAAGTCGCCACAAAAGTTCTCCTTACAATATGTTATTCCAGTAAGGCACCAACATATTTCTAGAATTAAAGCTATTGAGCTAAGAACTCAAAATGAGAGCTCTCGTTCTGGATTGATATATTATTACATTTTGAATTTCTATACCATGGGGCATCCTCACCACAGTGAGGAATATATAGAGTGAGCATTGGATCTGAATAAACAGAAAATGTCCTCAAAATTTTCTTTGATATCTTGCATATACATATAGCTATAGGCAATTGTAAATTTCCTTTTAGCCACTAAAAATAAAACAGAAAGAATTTTTCTCCACTGGCATTGATTGAATGCCTTGATGTTGAAGTCGCAAAAAGGAGAAACTATTGGTGATTTACCAGGCTCACTTTAATCATGAAGGGTGTATGTTCTATTTTCACAATGATTACTTGGGACAATTTCTAATTTAAGTTTCTGCATGCATGAAGATTCCTGCAAAGCTGATACCGATTGTGAGCATATGGGTGGTCCCTTTGCAACATGCAGGGTGGAACAGAAATTTTACTAAATAGTATAATTGAAGTGACCAATCAGAAGAGAGCAATATTTTGGTGTAGTGGTTATGCTCACAATGTGAGAAGTGCTATGAAAGAAATTCCCTTTACATTAACACTAACTACACAACTTAAAGAGAAATGCAATCACCCCATATTGAATTAGCATACCAATTAGGATCCTACTTCATGAATGGCTCTTTTACACCCCCCCCCCCCCCCACCCCCCCCCCCCCCCACCCCCCCCCCCCCCCACCCCCCCCCCCCCCCACCCCCCCCCCCCCCCACCCCCCCCCCCCCCCACCCCCCCCCCCCCCCACCCCCCCCCCCCCCCACCCCCCCCCCCCCCCACCCCCCCCCCCCCCCACCCCCCCCCCCCCCCACCCCCCCCCCCCCCCACCCCCCCCCCCCCCCACCCCCCCCCCCCCCCACCCCCCCCCCCCCCCACCCCCCCCCCCCCCCACCCCCCCCCCCCCCCACCCCCCCCCCCCCCCACCCCCCCCCCCCCCCACCCCCCCCCCCCCCCACCCCCCCCCCCCCCCACCCCCCCCCCCCCCCACCCCCCCCCCCCCCCACCCCCCCCCCCCCCCACCCCCCCCCCCCCCCACCCCCCCCCCCCCCCACCCCCCCCCCCCCCCACCCCCCCCCCCCCCCACCCCCCCCCCCCCCCACCCCCCCCCCCCCCCACCCCCCCCCCCCCCCACCCCCCCCCCCCCCCACCCCCCCCCCCCCCCACCCCCCCCCCCCCCCACCCCCCCCCCCCCCCACCCCCCCCCCCCCCCACCCCCCCCCCCCCCCACCCCCCCCCCCCCCCACCCCCCCCCCCCCCCACCCCCCCCCCCCCCCACCCCCCCCCCCCCCCACCCCCCCCCCCCCCCACCCCCCCCCCCCCCCACCCCCCCCCCCCCCCACCCCCCCCCCCCCCCACCCCCCCCCCCCCCCACCCCCCCCCCCCCCCACCCCCCCCCCCCCCCACCCCCCCCCCCCCCCACCCCCCCCCCCCCCCACCCCCCCCCCCCCCCACCCCCCCCCCCCCCCACCCCCCCCCCCCCCCACCCCCCCCCCCCCCCACCCCCCAGTTGATATTAAAAGAGAGCTGACCTATGTGTTGTTAATATTATTACTATCACCTTCGATGTCTTTCATACACTGGTTCACCTTTTCCTAATCATAACATCTTCTGTTATTTTACCTAATGTGCCGTGAAAGTGTATAGACTACTTCACGTTGTCTGCTAGGAAAGTGGGTTAATATTATGTTTACTTTTTCAGCCTTTGCCTTTGGTTCTTGAACAGTTGAAAGCACCATTGTGCCATGAACTTTAAAGCTTGTTTATGCTCCTCTATTATCCACAAAAAGTTCAACTTTTAGTTCAGGCTTTTTTCATGCAGCATGAATGAGAAAAGGGGTCATTGTAATAGTGTATGTATCATCGTAGTTATAGACATCGCGTCGTTTGAAGTTCCGAAGACATCGAATGCATGGCTATGTAGTTGCCCAAGGCTTTTAGATATATTTGAACGATATTCTGTGATGTTTTCATCCTAACTTAATAGACAGGGGGATTACCTGTTTAAGACCGCACAGCCGATTTCCCACCATTTATATGCCTTTGGCATATCATCAAAGCGAAGTTCTGGGAGTACGGTTAGGCCTAAATAGGTATACGCAGACAGTGGTATAGCCAGAATGACTTGGGTTGCGACCCCCTCCCCGCAAAAGCCCTGTGTCCCCAATGAGCCCCATTGGAAAATTCAAGAGGAAAAGTTATACCGATTCCGTATTTGATGTTCTCCAATGAAACAGTGGAAACAAAGAAGCCCCCCACCCCCTTTTCTGGCTAAGCCACTGAGCAGGCCATTGCATTCTGTTCAGATTGGAAGGGAACCACATTTATGTTTGAAGGGTCACTTAGGCTACATAGATCTGTCAAACGCGTCTGCAACTCGAATCGTAGCTGGTACAAGATTGGCTAGTGGACATTAAAAAAATTGGGAAAATTGCCCAACTTGGATGCCCCTTCTGTGGTCATTAGCGTGAGGAGAAAGAAATGTTGTGTCCCCACTTTGAAAATGTACCCTCTAAGCAAAAGTTTGGAACGCTGCTATATACCCTGTTTATGTGTACTCGATGAAACCATACACCGTGCGTACACCGTAGAATGGATATAAATACGAAAAAAAAAAAAAAAAAACACAAATGCAGAAAACTTGGCAAAGGCTTGAAAGATGTTTCATAAAAGGCACGGAAGACGTTTGCCTTGAAACTTTCCCTAATCAGCAAGCAATCATGACACGAATTTCGGCCCCCCCCCCCTCCAAAAAAAAACGACAGTTTTTTGCCCTGAAATCAGCAGTAGTGTTTCTGCCTAAGGGCAGGACGCTCGAGCCCGCCTCCTACCTACCTATGGCAAGTGGTGTACTAAAATCCTTGTAGTTGCGCTGCCGCGAACCAATGGAAAGCGCACTCTCGAGGCCTGTCTGTTCGGCCTATAATGAAACAACTATCTGCTGTTTCAATTTCCAAAACCTACTTTGGGGGAAAATGCTTTTTGTCAATCATGTCCATGTCCATGTCCCCTTTCCCTTCCGTCAATTTCGCCTACATTGGTTACGGTATGTTCATGTCATTCCTTTGAACAAGAGCTAACATGCCTACTGCGCACACCAGGCCCGTAGCAAGACAAGATAGTGAAGGGGAAGAAAATTTTCAGGGGGGGGGGGAGATATACTAAAATGTATTAAGTTAAAGCAATAGTAACTATTGATCTTCTGGAGGGCGAAAACTTTTCCATGAGGCGACCCCCTCCTTTAGCTAGGGGCGTGGTGTACACTCACGGTGAAATGTTACAAAACAATGCGTCAGTGGAAGTCACACCTTTTTGAGGGTATGCCTGTAAACAGAAAAAGCTCCTTATTTAGACAAGTCGCTTGCTGTTAATCAATTATTTACCTTCTACGTTAGCTGCGGAAAGGCCACTCATGCTTAGGATCAACAGACCAGACAACATCCAACAAGACGTCATTTTGGCTGTATAGCAAGAAATAAAAGAAATTGCAAAAATTAAAAATTAAAAAATGTAGGATACACGAATTTTTATCGTCACATAGGCTATATAAATAGTTAAAGGAAGACAATGACAAATTGCATAGGCTAAAGCTTACTGTTTACACCGTGTCAATATTAAATGTTACATCATTTCAATATTAAATAATCATGTCAATATTAATCATGTCAATATTAAAAACATAAGTTTACAGAAGAGATCATAGAATTTTTGTATAGGAAGAGGGGTTGGGCGGGGTTTTAAACCCTTCATCAAATATATGGGGGCTAAAATACCGTATGCTTTCGCCCCCACTTTTCAAGAACGAAAAACATTTATATTGTGCATTCTGTGAAACAAATCCAACTATAAATCGGCCTATCAAACTTTTCAATGAACGTTCTTCACAAACTACAACTGCAGTTGAATCTAAGGACGCTTAGATATTCAATTCTTTTTCCAAAAGGGGTGGAGGGTACTACTTCCATTAAACTTCTGCCCCAGAACGGCGGTCTAAAAGACTCACCCCCCCCCAGCTAAGAATAGCTACCTATGTCTATATGGGATGATTTTGCCTCATGTTTTAAACCTCCCGTATACTGTACAACTTTGGGGTTATTGAACACTCTTCCCGAGTCCTGACAGTGACGCTAAGGCCAAATGAATGCTTGCATTATTCTCTGTGGTGAACCGTAATTGAAATGGCCGCAACGCATAAAATGCAAATGTCTTAAACATACGGAAACGTTAAGGTGCCGTCAAAATGTTAACATAAACGCTAAGTAATTCAACAAAATGATGATTTTTGCACACATTATCTCACCATTTTGCAAAAAGATAATGAATTACTCATTTACCAAAACAAGTCATTTCAACATATTACAGACAAATGACGAATTTCCAAGTTATTACATCTGAACAATCCAACATTTTGCACAGAAATGACAAATTTCGAAGTTATTGAATCTTATCAATTCAACATTTTTCAGAAAAATGATAAATTGTGCAGTTATCAGAAGTAATCAATTTACCATTTTACAGAGAAATGACGAATTACGAATAATAAAGCGTAACTGAAACAATTCATCATTATAGCAGAAAAATGATAAATTGTGCAGTATATCTAAAAAGTAATCAATTCACAACATTTTGCCGAAAAATTGACGGATTTCGAAGTTATTGAATATTATAAATTCAAAATTTTTCATAAAAATAATTAATTAATAACTTTATGTAACTTAAAAATAAATTATTTCGCCGAAAAATGATCAATTGGCGTCAGTTGTCAAAACTAATCAATTTAACCATTTGCAGAAAAATGATAGATGGTGCATTTACCCAGAAGTCTCCAATTCAACATTTTGCATCAAAAAATGATAAATTACTTATTTACCAGAGCTAATCAATTCAATATTTTGGCAGAAAAAGTGACGAATTACGAACTTGTTTAATACTATTGATTTCCACATTTTTGAGAAATATAAAATAAAATGCTTTTTAATTAAAAATAATCAATAAAACCTTTTTTCATACCAAAATTTTCTTTCTCTGTGACTGTGTTTTAGCGGGAATCTGACCTCTTAACTTAAGGCGGGGGGGGGGGGGGGGTGGGATAACACTTGCAGAGCGCCACTAAAAATTCGAATTTGGTGTTGGGTCAATATGAATAGTTTTATGCAGTCGCGTAGCCAGACCATTCGGTCCGGGGGAAATTCAAACAATCGTCCAGATTTCAGGCTTTTCAAACCATTTTGGTGTGGGTACCCCCAGTGCTTTGGTTCCAGGTCACCAACCCCCGTGGGGGTCGGGCGAACCCCGAATCTCTGGAGTAAGTAACAAATTGTGGGGCATCAGAATGAAGAAATATTTAATATAAAAATAGCCTTATCAAATTGCGAACTTTGACAAGTCACGAAGATCACTATTTAAGCATCATTTTATAACAACCTAGACGAAATGACCATTGGATTTGATGACGCCGGGTTGGCTTGTCGATGAAGAGGCGGTGGAAGATCCAGTAATTACCCAGAGAGGTCCTTGGCCCTTCTTCAAAGGGACCTTGAAGACATTTTCTAAGCGGAGAGCAACCACCAGTTTTGGCACGTAGCGTACTAAGAACATTTTTGGCACAAAATACCTTCCAGATTACAGGAAAAGGGATACTTTCAGTGCGTTTGAACGTTGCACGCTAAAATGACTAAATATTTTTTACTTTAAGAACTTAAGAGGATTGTTGCCACAGGCGGCCAACACCAGGGGTCCCCTGCCAAAAAATCTAAGCTGACTGAGATAATGTTTTTTTACTCTTTTTCTCAACTGAGAAGGCATGATATAGTGGTGGAACTCGTGTTGTTTTAGGGAATGAGCTTACCCTAAAACCTCAAACGAGTCTGAACCAAGGATTTAAAGGTGTTGTTGACATGCAAACTTCATAGTTAGATATTTGATGTGAGCATTAAATACCAGCAAAAGCCGCAATTCTCATCGAAATCCATCAGATATTGACTATTTTACAGAGTAATTTCTATTTCACACTAGTATCATGAAAAACATGTGTTTAATATTCAAATTTTGTGACGTCGAAAGATGAACATACCAAATATGGCTAAATGTTAGCCTTTGTTTTTTTAGCCTTTCATTTTCAGGGACACTTGTAGCATTTGTAGCCCCTGAGGGGTTTATTAAGTAAGTTAAAATTGTTTCTTGAAATATTGATATCACTCACCAAACTGCAAAACTACCTAATCAGTAATTTCATCTGCAGGATTTTCTCAAGAAATGGTCCAGAATGACTGCAAAAGCCCTCAATTTAAAAAAAGCTTACTCGGGAGGACCCTCAGTCTCCAGCTTTCGGCTTCAAGCCTTCGAAGCTTTCCAGTTAAAGGCTTCGCCGGCCACAGCTTCCCAAGATGCACCTCCAATGAAAATAACTTCCCTATCACTTAAATTGCCGATGGCGCCTTGGCCATTGTCCATGTATAAACTAACCATAAAACATTCATTCATGTTTTGAAGTATTATACACTCGTTTTATAACCTTCAAAATCAACACTGCCTCATGTTGACTCATTTTTCACACTAATAAAAAAATTGAGGGGACTTTGTCCCGGACCCAGCGACAAAAATGAAATATGAAAGAAAGAACCATAGAGCAGCATATATGTTTCTATATCCTGCTCTAACAAGCAACCTGGAGAGAGAAGGAATTTTTTTATGTAATGAAACAATGCTGCATTTAAAACTAAAGAAAAACAGTAGGCTACAATTAAAAGTCTCAAAACGCTGTCTCAAAGCTGTTTTCTTATTCGTGATTTTTGGGGGGATTTGGGGTTACTTCCTGTAGTACATGTAGCTTGTCATGGCTTCGTATACAAATTCTTCCATTACAATCGAAACCACCAACCCCATGGCTGTGCGCAGCAGGGATAAGTTCCTCATCCCCCAGAAATTTTCAAAGCAAACTTTTTATCACCACCTATCTGTGTAAATTTACCAATTGTTTACATACAACTTGTATATAAAGCAAGGAGAGTGCCATTTCCGACACCGTAATATGAGACAGGTGCTTAGCGAAGGGAGGGGGGGGGGGGAGCCCTCTCCTTGAGGATACTTCTCTTAGCTTTTCATACAGCTAAAAAGTCTAAAAATGCGATTTTCCAGTGCACTTCGCGCGTACCCACTAGGAGTTTTACATCTCCCATTCTTAAAATTATTGTTCCAAAGCCCCGGGAAACCCTCCAAATAATCTATTCTCCCCCCTTCCTTAAGCTCTCTGCAAATAAAAATCTCGGACAACTGTTGGTTGTTGCGCAGTAAGAATATAATTGAAAAAGTCAAATTGTGATTTTTGTGGTATGTTAAGTGCCCACCTTATGTAATTTGAAGTTTAAGCTAAAATGCATCATTTTAATGCCTACAATTTCGTAAATACCCCAGAGCTTCCAGGGACTTCGTCCCCTGGACACACCACCTGGCCCTTTTCTTGACCTGCTACCAGCCAACTCGTGGTGGCCCTCCACTTAGAAAAATGTTCCGAAGGTCCCTTTGGGGAAGGGCCATGGACCTCTCTGAGAAAATTCCTAGATCTCCCACCGCATCCCCACCAACAAGCCAGTCCCCAGCGTCATCAAATCAATCGTTTATTGCGTCCAGTTAGGTTGTTATAAAAGATGGTTATAATGTGATTCATCGTCACTTTTGTTAAGTTCGCTATCATGATAAGTTCATTTGAATATTAATACTTCGTTCTCCATGTCCACACAATTTTGTATTACTACTCCAGAGATTCGGGGTTCGCCCGACCCCCACGGGGGGGTGACCTGGACCAAAGCACTGGAGGGTACCCACACAATGGTTTGAAAAAGCCTGAAATCTGGACGATTGTTTTAATTTCCCCCGGACCGAATGTCCACCTGGGCTACGCGACTGCATAAAACTATCATATTGACCCAACACCAAATTCGAATTTTTAGTGCGCTCCTGCAAGTGTTATTACCCCCCCCCCGCCTTAAGTTAAGAGGTCAGATTGCCGCTAAAACACCAGTCCAGAGAAATTTTTGGATATGAAAACAGGTTTAATTTATTAGGTTTCATGAAAAAGCATTTTATGATATTTCCTCAAAATGTGGAAATAATAGTTTTAAACGAGTTCGTTAATTCGTCATTTTTCTGCAAAATATTGAATTGATTAGCTCTGGTAAATAAGTAATTTATCATTTTTGATGCAAAATGTTGAATTTAGACATTCTGGTAAATGCACAATCTATCATTTTTCTGCAAAATGTTAAATTGATTAGTTTTGACAACTGCGCAATTGATCATTTTTCGGCGAAATACTTTATTGTTAAGTTACATAAAGTTAGTATTTCATTATTTTTCTGAAAAATGTTGAATTGATAAGATGCAATAACTTCGCAATTCGTCAATTTTCTGCAAAATGTTGAATTGATTATTTCTGATAACTAGACAATTTATCATTTTCCTGCAAAATGTTGAATTGATTACTTTTGATAACTGCACAATTTATCATTTTTCTGCTAAATGATGAATTGTTCAGTTACGCTTTATTCGTAATTCGTCATTTCTCTGTAAAATGGTGAATTGATTACTTCTGATAACTGCACAATTTATCATTTTTCTGCAAAATGTTGAATTGATAAGATGCAATAACTTCAAAAATTGTCATTTCTGTGCAAAATGATGAATTGTTAAGATGTAATAACTAGGAAATTCGTCATTTTTTTGTAAAATGTTGAAATGACTTGTTTTGGTAAATGAGTAATTCATTATCTTTTTGCAAAATGGTGAGATAATGTGTGCAAAATCATCATTTTGTTGAATTACTTAGCGTTTATGTTAACATTTTGACGGCACCTTAACGTTTCCGTATAAACATATAGCGTTGTTACTACCTTCTCCAACATTATTGTGATGATGTATAACGTACTAGATAAAACTATTACGAATGAGATCCGTGGTCACTGTTACCAGATGGGTTATGTGGTATCTGTCTGCTGTATGTATGGAGCTAATACTTACGAAGGGTGTTAGCTCCATGCCAGTATCTTACACTAAAGAGTTGAGAGTCAGTTGTATGCGCAGTACAAAACGGATTCCAATATACGGTTCTTGGAGTGAGCATATTCCAAAAATAAGTCAGAATAAAATCAAAGACGGAAAGATAATCATCTGTGCAATATTAAATTGTACGTTCTACTTACGGTTTACCTGAACAAAATTGTCCAATAAATAACGGAAACTTCAGAAAATCAAGGATGGTTTCTTGCAGTGTCCCCAATTTACGAGAACCCTCGTGCATGCAGTCATATGTAACGCTATAACCGTTCTTGGTGTTTTCAACTTGAGACAAAAACAGTGACTACCGGTGCAGTGGGCATTTCAAGGACGAACAGTTCGACTGTAGAGATTTAATTAAAACGAAAGCAGTGAGGATGGAGTATTGTCAGGAAGGTATCATGTATATACCAGCTGGTATATGGTAGGCACGAGTTTATCAATTCCATGATAATATATGCAGGTAAGCAACGACATAGCATGAAAATGGAAAGGTATAGACCAGCTCTTCTCAACCAATGGGCCGCAAAGCTCTCCCAGGTGGGCCGCGATATCCGACATAAAAATAAAGAAAAATGGAACAAAAAAAAAATAAAGTGATGTTATATTTCACACTGATTATGCCCGATCTGTCATGCCCGATCGGTCCAAGTCCGTCAACAGAGCTAGAGCACGCATAGCGCATGAATGTGTTTCCAATGTTGTGCTGCAATGCAGGCGCGGATCCAGGGGAGGCCTGGGGGCCCGCCCCCCCCCCTCGCCACGAAAAAAAAAACGAAAGGAGAAAAAAGGAAGAAAAAGAAAAAAGAAAAGGAGAAAGAAAAATTGAGAGCAAAAAATGAATAAAAGTGTCTAAGAACGTATTCAAAGTATATATTTCTGTAGGGGTTGGGTGGTGCTATAGCTGGATTATCTCTTTAGATATCTTTCAAAGTGGTTGGCGACGAAAGGAGAGCTACAATGTTCGAAGTGAGGTGAATAGCTGAGTAATGATCCCTGACTAAAGATCTAAATAAGTAAATATCGTGACATATGCAGTATGGGCCCGGCTAGCTGCACTGAAATTTAGTAACAATTTTGTGTTAAAGAGTGAAATTTTTTATGATCTAGAGGGATTGAGAGGCAAAGTTTTCGCCATACAGACCTTGCAGAATGAATACAGAAGACAAGCTGTCAGGTGACGTTCTGTTGTGCACAGTGGCACCAGCTGTTGCAGGCAAAGTAGCGGAGTGCATACTCCATTCGATTTCGTAACTCTGAAAAGTTTAAAAATGAACTCAAAGGGCTTTTAAGCAACAGAAAATGGCGTCGGCACAGTGGGCAATGGGTGGCGTGTGACCCCCTCCCCCATTCATTATTGAAAATTTTTAAAATGGTCCCAAAATTCGTTTAAGCTACAGATTTCTGTGGAGGGTGTAGGGTGAGATGTGTTTTGATGATTGGTTTATTTGTTCTAAACATTTTCTTTCACAAAACGGTTCTCAAACTATCATAAGTTTTGGAAACTCTCGACAAATTCCAAATTTTGGCACGTTCCGCTAGCGTCAAGCCTTGTGTCAGAGTTGTCCTTATTATCAATAGCTTTCGGTAACTACTCACGGGGAACAAAGGAGCAAAAGTGCTTTTTAAGAATTCTCTGTCAGAAGATTCGTTTCTGAATAGCATAGGTTGGTGAGAGTGACAGTGTCCGATGCAGGTTCTGAATGCAGGTTTTGTCATGAACTAATATTTATTCAAAACTTCGGCGCGCTTCGCGCGCATAAGACAAACTTATTCCAATGCAAACAGTTTTCTAAAAAAGTACATCTCCTTCTCTGTAGGGCTCTCACCATTATGGGATCTTTGACTAATCTAGTCTAGCACATGACTTGAAAGATTGAAAGTACGTAATTGTCGTTGCTTATTTTCCAAACATTTTACCGCGGCGTTCAATAACGACGAAAATCTTTTCTGAAACGAATTTTGCCGGTCCACCATCCCTCTTGCTATACCTAAAAAGAAGGTGATATATGTATCACATCTATCATCTCCCATATGGATGTCGGGTAGTGAGAATCCCGTTGGTCCCTCTTTTGTACACTGTAACTAATTCAGAGATCCCGGGAGGCTCTATACTGTTCTCTGTCAACCTTGGATATCCTTTTAAAATGTAAGGAAAAAATTTAGTATAGTCCAAGAATGTTTCTGTGGACTCCACGCAGGTATAATTGCGTGTACAATTTTCCCATGGGCGTGGATCATGAGGGGACGCGTACCCCTCACTTTTTTGGAAGGGGGAACATCGTCAAAAAGTCCCTCTCACTTTTCAAAAATGATGGAACAGACTGCAATTGTGCCTAGGAAAACGAAATTTTTAGAGGAAAAATAACCTAAAAATCCTACACTTTTGTTGCACCAAATCGCATCTGAAAGCATTCAATTCTAGAAAAATTTTCCTTAGACCCCTCCCCCATGCTGACGGTCACAAAACTTATTGCCTCCCCGTGACGCAAATTCTAGCTACCACCACTGCTTCTTCCACCAGGACGGCGATTCACAAATGTGAAAAAGTCCCTCCCCCCAACACACACACACACACTTCTGGAGATGGATACACGCCCATGATTTTCCTGGGACTTAAGGAGGTTTGAAGACAATATATTAACCGTCTCTTACTCCCCTTTTTCACCCGAACAAAACTTAAAATTCACTAAATTGTGGACATTTTTTAAACATACAATCACTTTAGAATGACCCAAAGATACCACCATTTTGCATATAGGCCCCCTAAAATTAACAAAAATGTCTCAAAGGGGAGGGAAAACCCCTTCCTGGGATTGCACTCTCATGTACTAACAAGAAAAGGCTCTCCCACTCTTGTATATAGCGTATACAAAATCCCACTGCCTAAAAGGGCATGGTTTAACACAGGCCCGTCGGAAGGTATTTAAAAGTGGTACGGTATTTTTCGGGGTATTTTTCGGTGTTCGAAGGGGCACAGCCCCTCGTGGGGGGTTCAAGGGAGCGAAGCCCCCTTTTAGCTGAAAAGTGGTACGGTAAATACCGTACTTACCGTAGCGGTTCCGACGGGCCTGGTTTAGCAGTTATCTGCGGTTCCCCCAATCACCAATTCCCGCCGGCACCATCGGTCATAGATTTCTAAAGGGTATACCCTTCAGAAATCCATAAAGAAGGTGATATATCATCTCTCCTCCCATATGGATGTCAGGTTGTGAGAGTCCTGTTGGTCCCCCTTTTCAGTGTACAATTAATGCAGAGCTCCCGGGAGGCTCTATACCGAAAATTTTCGGCGCGCTTCGGGCGCAATGTTTACGCTCACGGAGAGAGGTACGTTTTTATTAAGTGATGGATTTATTTTTATCACTTTTTACCAAAGATCATTTGAAATCTTTCACGATTTTTGCAATGTCTTCTCAATATTTCTTGATGTTTGCTTGATCTGCGCACTTTTAGCCTTGAATTGCTCCCTTTACTATCAATAAGGTCCCGAACGTATTCGCATTACTCATCGGTGGGGTTCTACCATAAGCCAATTATTCGTGTGCATAAACGTGATTTCAGAGGAGCCAGCATTGTAAGGATGTAAAGCAACTGATATTCATTTTTTTCACCCTCCTCTTCTTATAAGAACTGAAAACTTAGTATCGAGCCCACCTTCTAATTGATAGACACATATAAGGGGAATTGACACCGTTAGTCATCGCAATGGTTTTAAATGTAAGTTCAAATTTTCGGCGCGCTTCGCGCGCAATTGTTTCATCTGACGTCCTATACCCGAATACGGTATAACGAATTTAAAACACTCATTATGGCAAAAATTATTTCAAGTTACCGACACGGGCTCATAATGTAAGTTTTAAGATAACTTAGATTCTCCGGAACTCTGCAGGTACATATAGTAACTTATACTGAGCCATACACATCAAATTCCATGTAACATGAAAAGGTATAAAATCTCACTGACATAAGAACTGGAGCCGATTTCTGTGTTCTTAAAATGCAACATTGCGAGAGCTTCCGGGGGCGTCGCCCCCTGGACCCCCACCGGGGCTCCGCCCCTGAACCCCACGCGTAGGAACTCGCGCTTCGCGCTCGTGGTGCACCTTCGGTGCACATGAGATTTTCCATCTCGGCCCCCCCCCCTCGAAATTTCTGGATCCGCGCCTGCTGCAATGTGCATGCATATAGCTAGCATGCATGCGCTGCAGTGGTGGTTTACGTGTATGGTCGATCTAACTGTGATGTGAACCCCCAGTCATATCTTTCTCATAAACTTTTTGTAAGGTACGTGGGCCTCAGAAAAATTCTGAGAGTCAATTGAAAGTGGTTCTATAGACCTTCCTCTCAGTGTTCGGATTGTACAACAGTGAGAGCGTGGACAGCTTCTCAAAAGTGGAGGGCTTATGATCTTCACCAGACGTACTTCAAGCGCAAACCGTGAAGTCCTTGAAGCGAGGGAATCCGGGGCTAACTGGGGCCCTGGAAAAAACATGGTGCCAGATTATCTCTGGTGTATTCTGAGGCATTTTACCACAATTTTAATGGCTATTTCCAAAATTTTTGAGTTCATAGTTTCATTGAAACAGCTATGGCCCTATCATATTACAGAGTATGGAATCAAACATTTGCTTACTATTTTCATCAGCCTAAGATCTGGAAATAAGTGTGTGTATGGGGGGGGGGGGGGGCTAATTCACTCCAATTTCAAGAATGGGGGAACATTCCCCTGTCTCCCACCTGTTGACGACTTCATTTTTCATCTCTTTTAAAGTGGACCTAAAGTCTACAATTACAAGAATATATATTTTAGACGTTGGAAAATGAATTCCAATCATTCAACTCCCATTTTCATAGCTTACTCGGTCCGCCCCCGGAGATCTAAAATGTTGAAGATTTATTCACCTTAATTTGAAAAATGGTTCCGATTGCGCAAATAATTTGTGATACCCTTACTTGTATCAAATCACCCATTACCTGTTTTTGTTTTCCCCTTTTGAAATTAAGATGTTTATTATGACCTTAGGGAAGGGGAAAACAATTTACCATTCTCTAACTTGAATAAGCCATGTTGTTCGTTTGAGCGAGGGCTTTCAAGATAAGCCTAGAATGTAAGCAGTACGTTCCTTGCTCACGGTCAGTTATCTGTTGTTTTTTCTGCACCTTCATTGTTGTTATTTTTTTACATGGGAAAGCCAAGCAGAAGGTCAACCCTATAACCATTTAGCGCACGCGAACTAAGCGAGGTCACTATTTGTTGGAACAAGGTGCAGTGGCTTTTTGAAAAAAAAACATAGTAAAACAAAGGTTGCTGTAATTGAGTTTTTTTTGTTTCATGTACACTGAAGAGAGTGACATCCACAAATTATTGCCGCAAATCTATCTACCATTTTTGAAAATTGAGTGAATAAGCTTCCATATTTTTTTACCCATATCTGCAGCTCAGGAATGTCCTGTGAAGATGGGAGTTGGACTATCTGGATGCATTTTTCAAGCTTTGTAACATATATTTTTGAAATTTTAGACTTTAGGTACACTTTAACTAGGAGAAATGCAGAAATCTTCATGATGATTTTATTTGCCCAGTGCAGCCTGAGGGAAATGCTAAACCGAGAGTGGACACTTTTACTCATATTACAAAATTATTGTGTAAAGTTGTAATATGGGTGCAAAATAACTCTTCAGTGTATATATGGTATGTAATTTTTTGTTACAAACATAACTGAGGACACTTTCCCTAGCAAAAAAGGAAATTTGATAGCCCGTTTGAACCATGGGCGTAGATCCCGGGGGACAGGGGGATATATGCCCCCAACATTTGACTAGGGGAATGGCCCATGTAATTATCCCCTCCCCCCCCACCCCCCTCCCCCCCCCTCCCACCACCCCCCCCCCCCCATCAATGTTACAGTCTACAGATACGTTAATTATGCTGGAAAGTACATTTTATTCTTCATTTTCGTAAGAAACTCTTCAGTCTCTGCTTCATTTTCTATCACAAATGTTTCTCAAACTATCAGAATTTTCAGCATATCCGTCGCAAACTATCAAAATTTTCTCGCGCTCCGCGCGCTTCAAACCTTACGTCAGTGTTATTCTTATTATCATTATCTTCCGATAGCAACTTTCGGAGAAGCATAACAGCAAAAATTTGAAAGTTCATGAATGAACAGGTAAATAAGACTGGCTTATGGCAATGGCATGTAGGTTTGTTGGGCAATTGAAAGTGTCTCGATGCAGAGCCTGAATGCAGGTTTTGTCATGGAAATCTTATTTAATGAAAATTTCGGCGCGCTTCTCGCCCATTCGTCACGGTTTGCACTCCATGTCATGACCATTATTGAGGTAATAATACATGAAACTATTATGATCACAACACTTTCCGAAGAACAAAGATACATCTCCAAACATCTGTGGGGACCTCACATATGGGATCTTTCAAACTAATATGTAGTATGATGTGGAAGGTTGAAAGTACCCATCTGCCGTTACACATTTTTCAAATATTTGACTGCACTCTGCAAAGGTGGCTTGTTCGTTGAGTTGAGGCCACGAAACGGACCAACTTTTTAAGTGTTTAGGCTAGTAATATAAAGAATGGTTTCGGGTTTTGTCAAATACAGCCTTGTAGGTAGCGGACCACTAATTCAAACGTTCTTACTCCGAGAAATACTACCTGACAACGTTAGTCCCTTTAAAATTCTATGGAACTTGTCCTCGGTAAACCGTCGGGGCAACTGTCGCCGTCGGGGACTGCATGCTTCATCGTAACGATTGAGACTCCCCGACGAAACTGTAAAAATTCCCCGACGAGGCCACAGGCCCCTCCCCCACCCTGCCGCCACCCCTGAAGGGTTGGCTCAGGCGGGGGCCGGTGGCCACCCTGAATTGATTCGTGGCGGAAACTGATTTGTGGTCCGTTTGAATTGAATGTCTTTGGATGTAAAGTCAACAAGTAGTAAGTAAAGCAAGATACTCTACAGCGCCCCGACTGAGTTCCCCTGTTAAATTGGTATTCGAGTGGGAATTTGCGCTCTTGAGGCCAAGGAAGGTCAGAAAAGGGACAAGTCAGGGAGAGAGACTGATCGTTCCGTCGGGACAACAGTAAGTGACGCGGCAGATCAGATAGGGTTCAGGGGACCATTAGTCCCTCGTCGGAGGAAGAGGAGTTAAATTTTACAATGTAGTCCGGGGGAAACGCTAATAAAAATTGAAAAAGCACAACAAATGCAGCATTTTCGCCTTAGATTTACTGGATTGTTTTGGTTTAAATGAAGGGCAGATCCTTTATGTAATATGTCCGACCCCCAAAGTTATTCCAATTTCTGACAAAAAACCAAAAAGAGTGCGGGAAAATTTTGAATTTATGCTGTGTCGCGGACAACGGAAACCCGTTGTTCTTGCTCGGGGCTTTAGACTGCAAGTCCCACATTGGAAGCCTTAGGGACTTGTGCGCAATATCTTTGCGATAGCCCCAGCAATCGTCGGATTTCCACATATTTTATAGTAGCTATACCGTGACTAATGTTTTCTGAAAGAAATTGGGAAAATTCGCGTGACCGGGAAGACCCCGGCTTCCCTGTGCTTTTCCCTGAATTCCCGTCCCCACATCCATTCCATGAGTTCTTTTGTACTGGGCAAACGCCCACGAAAACATTTACAGCTAGGCATTCATGTTATAACATTGAAAGGAAAAGAAGCATTTCAAGCGTATTGAAACACAATCTGCGTCGTCGTTTAGGCAATATAGAGAAGCCTACGAGTTATAAATACTTAAGGAAGCGGTGGCGTGGAAAGGGGTGTTCGCTCCACCACCACTGATTCCTGCTAGCTGCTTTGTCCACACAGCTTCAAACTCGATCTCGATTTCTATTCGTTTGTTGCTACTCATCGCAACATTGTCGTTGGCCAGTTGGTTAAGGCCGCTAGACTTATTATATTGCGCTAAAACCCCATCAAAAGTTAAGCTAGGCGATATCGAGCAAGAATTAAGTTCATGTACTTACAATTGTATATTCCTCAATCTGGTTGTGGATATGATAATTTTCTCAGGATATTATTTTTTAATAACATTGTAAAGAATGTAACGTACTGAGCCCGCCCCCGCGTCCCTCGTCGCGTATCGTTCCCCCGTGAGATTAACTACGTTTTTCAAGATTGAAAGTAGGGGGGGGAGGATTTCGGGGATTCAATGGATTGAATCGTTCGAAACGAGACCATGAATGCCCCCCACCCCCACCCCCAAAGACGCCTCAGTTTCCTGCAGTCAATATTACGTTGTGCCCCCAAAGGTCAGCAGAGTACTGGCAGAATCAGATTGTACCCCAAAAATTAGTTTCAAGAAACGATGGAACGGCCAGGGTGTGCCTGTTGCCGTTGTAGGTGGTATTAAGGGCCAATATCGATGCTGATCTTGATTTTAAAATTTCCCACAATATTCTTCTACACCAACGATCGACTTTCACAAGTATAAAATGATTGAATTCTCCTTTGTGTTTCCCTATGAACCTTGAAGTTGCACCTTGAAACTGTTCCATCACCTTTTTAATCATTGCCATTGATCCACCGATTTATGGATTGGTTGTTTGTTTTTTGATTCCAAGATTTCAGACCAATTCTAATGTGTCACTGTGGGAGGACAAGCTACGGATGCTCAGGGCTTTTTGAACCCTCCCAAGGAAAAATTAACGAACGTGTCTAATTGACTTTCCTACCTTAATTTCTTACAAGACCTGAATTTGAGCCACATGTATTGCTCACACGCCAAACGAGTACGTCACCGCCCACTACAAATATTGATATTCCCCCTGTATTACCATACTAGTTTTAAAGAAGAGACAAATTAATCTATATTTATCATTACTACAGTAAGCGCCAACGAAATTCAGCAATTTGGCGTATTTTTGACAAAGGGGAAATCCACGCGATTCTTCTTTACGCCCACGATGGGGGCAATAATACTTTATGTATTGATGGTAATTTGGGGTGTATGGTTTCTCATAACTTTATAAGAGTCTTTCTGGCTCCAAATTCCAAATGGGGCTTTGTGTGTACATTGTTTATATGAGTTACTAACAAAAGGAGTACGGTTTTAAGTTCGTTGCGTATGTGGGTGGGACCCCCCCCAAACAAAAAAACACACAAAGAGTAACAACCCCAAACAAACCACCAAAAACACCACCCCAAGAAAAACAACACAACCCTCCCGGGAAAAAGGGTAGATAAAAAATTCTAATTTGGGGTCCTTATGAGTTTTTTGTATTGTATTTGTTTGTAGTATTTTTGGGCCCAATCCTTTACACCCTCGTACTCAAGTGCGTTTTACCAAGGAAATCAAATGAATCAGTGTTTTATCAATTACATAAAATTGTTTTTTATTATTGTAAATATGGTACATATTGCCTGAGTTTTTATGGGTGAACCAGTGGGTTCGCCTACCAATAAAAGAAAAAAAAAAAAGGCGCTCCACCCCCCCCCCCCCCCAAGCCCCCCCCCCCCCCCACCCCCCCCCCTCCCCCCCCCACAAACCCGCCCACCCACCACCCCCCCTCCCCACCCCCCCCCCCCACCCCCACCCCCCCCACCCACCCCCCCCCCCCCCCACCCCCCCCCCCCCCCACCCCCCCCCCCCACCCACCCCCCCCCCCCCCCCCCGCCCCCCCCCCCCCCCCCCCCCACCGCCCCCCCACCCCCCCCCCCCCCCACCCCCCCCCCCCCCCACCCCCCCCCCCCCCCACCCCCCCCCCCCCCCACCCCCCCCCCCCCCCACCCCCCCCCCCCCCCACCCCCCCCCCCCCCCACCCCCCCCCCCCCCCACCCCCCCCCCCCCCCACCCCCCCCCCCCCCCACCCCCCCCCCCCCCCACCCCCCCCCCCCCCCACCCCCCCCCCCCCCCACCCCCCCCCCCCCCCACCCCCCCCCCCCCCCACCCCCCCCCCCCCCCACCCCCCCCCCCCCCCACCCCCCCCCCCCCCCAATTTTGGGCCTAAACAATTATAAGCCTAGGCCTACATTGCTCTTCTGTGCAGCAAATATGTTTAAAACGGAAATCGGAAGACAACATCCAAGCCATTGTGACATAGAGTCAGCAGTGCAAAGTGTACTTCACCCTAGTTAATATTACTGGCACTAGACTGGCTGACTTTCAGCGCGAATTTGCACTTTCCATGATTCAGTTAGTTCGAAATGTTGTATAATTGCCAAGGTCCATGTTTTCATCCATGGAAGCCGCCATCTTTAGGCCAATCAATCTTTGTAAAAAGCTCATTTAAAAAAAATATCAAATGCTCCATGAAAAGTCAACTTAAAAAAATCTTTGAAAAATGCCTTACTTATTATAAAATGACACGCATAAAGGTATCAATAAAGTAAAAAAGTTAGCAAATAAATTTCAATTCGGTTGATTTTCTGAGAGCCACTTTTACAACAATGTTAAATGAAGAGCGCCCTCTTTTTCGGAACCTGTAAATTGTGACAAGGTACTAACAACTTCAGAGGCAAAAAGTATCCACAAAATCTGCCCAATCAAAAATAAAAATGTTATCCCTACTACATAACGAAAGCAGTTATATTAAATAGTATTGCATTTTGGAATTGTATAAATTTTGTCAGGATTTTGTTTGTTTTCTCGTTGTAGTTTAGTTTTGTTCGTCAAATAGGTAACATCGCTAAAGCATTAGCCCTACAATCATAAAAACGTATATATGCGACTTTTATTTGAGGAATGGCTAACAACCAAGTATTAGGACATCTATTTTCGGCTAGCCTAAAACTGCACGCGAAAATACGGGTCCTCATATTCCATCCTACCGCACCAGTACGTGAAATTAGTTCATCATTAGTGATTTACCACCAACAGTAACGGTCACGCAAAAGGATAGCACACATATCAAAAGCACATTTACACTATAGGCTTTTCCGTAAATTCCCCAAAACCCATATCCCAAGGGTAGGCCAAGAATATGTTATACCTGGTACAGGCCTAATGTTAGCGCATACAGTAGAAGGGACATTCACCGGGCACACTTCCAATTATAGGCCTAGGGGATTAGGCCACAGGCGAACCATTAACATGTATAGTAGTCTACCATATAACTATGTGAGTATATTGTTACAGAGTGGCCCGCCGTACTCCGCCATTTGGGTTCCAGGAACTACAAAACCACAGATAAAAAAAAATGGAGAGGAGGGCTATTCCTTCGAAGTAGTTCCAGTTATAATTTTAAATTAAAACCTGTGCTTTCAGGGTAAACAAAAAACAACGGTGTGAAGCAATTGAGAATTCAAGGAAGGGGGAAAATAATATATAATGAATTTACTCACGTATAAGAACTGTCTTCCTGGTACAAAAAATTATCAAAAAGTCCAAAGAATAATATCCAATTATACAAACGGTGACCGAGAAGGACCAGAGAACCCTCACACCTGGCATCCAGGGGACACATCTAAACTTACACACATAAGAAAAATCAAGAACCCATCCCCTAAACCAACACACAAAGATAAATTGCTGCCCAGGCTAGCCAGGTGTAAACACACAATGGGTCTATATTACTGTAAACTTACTTAAGGCAGAGCAGTGTAATGGAATGAAGAAGCAATGCAAGCTAAAATGAATGGGAATGGTTTTGCTGTTTAGTCGAATGGATGAGAATGCAAGGGTTAGTGTTGGGCCCTGGAGGAAAGGTGAAGATGGACGAGAGAGTATGTATGACAGGTGTGAAATGGATTTGTTAGTAACCACTGCTGCCCCTTGTCATCAAAAAACCTCCGGAACCCGCGAGTCCTTTTAACATTTAAAATATAGGCTTCAAACTCATAACATATTTTTAGGGGTAGGCAAGTAGGAGGCACATTTGCAATACACCATAATATATACATTATTTACACAAACAACTGTCACTCATGTTGTATAGAAAAGTTCCATTTCATATATTGTCTCCAACAATGCCACTGAACACCAGCAATCAAAAAGTTTGTACCTGCTCACATTATAAACATAAAAAGAGGTCATAATTAGTTCAATATCTGAAAAGGGTAACGTGTTTCAGAGGTTGTGTCCAAACTTATAGGGTATAATATCCGTAGACCTTTACTTATCCGGCCACTCTGGACCCATGTATGGTAGACAGCGTTGATAGATGAGGATGGCTGACGAAAGAATAAGGTGCGAGTAGTAGTCACGCATGTTCAAAATTCCTGCCACAACAGGCCATTCTGTACCACTTGTAAAAGTTTACCATAATAATACATATCGTAGGTCTTTTTGATACATGCAGGCATACGTCTAATTCGGCCTCTGAGGCACTGCATCGGGGTCTGCCAGAATTTGTAAAAGAGGTAAATGTTCACTGATATAGTCGTACGTTCTCCGTTTGACTTCTCTGAACATTGCGCAAAATGCATTATCAAGAAAGTTTTCCCCTGAAAGTACTACCTGTGGCGGAGGCGGAGAAATAACCATGGCTAAGGTCTCTCAAAGTGTTACGCAGAAATTTTTTTCCATTGTCCAGTCTCTTATTTTTGATAAAACAGGCATCTGAGACCCGCTTCAGAAATTTTGCAGGGGTCCTTGCCGAAAAACTGTGCAGTTAGGACTTCGCCGCTTTTTCCTAGCTGGACAACATATAGGCCAAAACATTGTCACCTTCGGCGTAAGGCTGGCCCCCACTTTTCATATCATAATCATACAGCTGTCTTTGTCTACGTTGGAACATCTCCCAAAGTGCTCTCGAACAGTCTCTGAAAAGATTTCTCAGAAACTATATTCTGTCAATTTTTTTTGCATACTGTCTGAATCATATTCATCTTGTTCCCGGTCTGTGTCCGAGACATTAACAGATTCAATGGTAGTTCAATTCCCGGACCTAAAAACACTTAAGAGAATTTTGGGCTTGTAGACTTGGTTACTTTTCTGCATACTTGATCTGTAGAAGCAGAATGACCATAGGGAAGGTACTCATCCCAGTCACTTTTCGTTCCTCTTTCACGTAACAAACTTAGCATTGTGGCTAGAAGTTCTGTTCAAAACGTGTCAAACGGAGCGAGGCCATCCGGACTGGGGAATGATATGCAGGTTGTTTTTTGTTTTATTAAATGTCTCAACAATTTACATACTTCTTGGAACAGGCCACTCTCGAAGTTGCGCCCACTAGGTCACTATGGATTGAGTATGGATACAACCAAATCGGCAAACAGAATTCTTGTCAACTAGTACATCAGGCACAAAGTAACAGCCTCTTGATTCGGTTGGATGCGAGGGCGTAGGCCTCAGCCCATTAGTAAAAATAAGCGCAGTTACAACTAGAACGAATTTGTGTTCCTCTCTTAGACATTGCGCAGACGGTCCCATAATATCAATTGGCCACGCGTTCCATGAAAAGCCCACATAATTGTAAAAAATTTGCCAAAAGCGGCCCTGTGGTCTACGGAAGTGGGTGAATTTACGTTTCGCCACACTTCGTGCATTGCCGTACCCATAAGACCAATGTCCTCTCTATAGCCAATCCCACAAAAAAATATGTTGTTGTACCCTTTGGCAAATGTACGGACTCGCCCTAGGTGTCCGCACAGGTTAACTGAAGCTATGGGCACTTTGAGAAAAAAACCACTTCCCTGCCTCATGGCCTTAGGTTGATACTAACTATTTGTCTAAATTTTACACCCTGGTTCGGTGGTTGTCATGATAAAAACTCCGCCGCGAATAAAACACCCGTTACATAGCTTTTAAACTGATCCCACACAAGAACCAATAAGCCTTTTTTTTCCCTACTAAAGGGCAGGACCACATCATGATTACTGGCAGTAATAGCCCTTCTTCTAGCAGACTGGGGAATTACAGGTTTCAAATGCGTGGATCGGCTTTTTTGGGCAGCTAATAAGTCCCCTTTATCCCCAGCTAAGACCACTGGAGGCACAAACCTCCCTGCCCCTCTGCAGCTCCCTCAGTCTGGACCATTTCTTCCGTTAACAAGTGGCATACGGGGAGAGGGCATCAGCATTTACCATGTTTGGGTAACCAGCTACCTGTGGACGAATTCAAAATCGTTACTCACTCCACAGAATTTCTAACACAAACAACGGGCCACTTGACCCCTCGGGCTCCGTAAAATTGAAACAACCACGCTCAAAGAATTGTGGGGTCCGTTGCATGAGAACAAAACCCTGCCCAACACGGTAATAATGTCTAAACTGTTTTAGCAAATTTGACTCACTGCAAAGAAGTTCCTTGTCTAGTAGTACTGTATTTGACTTTCAGATTTTGTGAGTTTCTTACTTGCCATAGGCAAAAAAACATGTTCTTTGCCATCAGCCCCAACCTTGAGACGAGTAACGGCCCCAAATTGCACACATTACTGGCATCTGTATCCAGTCAAAAATTGTGAGAGGAAAAGTCTGGATTAGGCCAAAATAGGGGCTACTTTTTTTAGTCAAGAAGCCCTTGTTGAGGATTCTCTTTAAAAGCTTTACTATGCTACCTCAGTCAGTCGCATAAAATCCAACTTCCTTTTGCGGTTAAATGATGTAGGGGAGCAGCTGTTTGCCCAAAATTCTTGACAAAATTTCCAATATATTAACTACACAAACCCAGGCAAATTTCCTCACCTCCGTGACATTACGTTGGAGGTGAGCCAATGTCTCAACAAACCTCTACTCTTCTCAGGATCTGATTACATATACCTTCACTGACACGATGACGATGCCCGAGGACTTTACTTTTCTTTTGAATAGAGAACACTTGCAGTGGGAGTTTGAGCTATTAGGTTTGCCCCTTTAAACCGATCAAAGATCTGTTTGCAACTTTTCGATGGTGCGAGTCGAATGACTCACTAAACACTATAATGTACATCTAATTTTACCACCAAGCAAGTCTCCCAGTGAAGGCCAGCCAGAACATCTATCCATGTAATCTTTCCAAAGGTTGCAGGTGCCCCCCGTTAACCCAAAGGGAAGAACTTTGTTATTCAAAATAGCTGTGCTCCGCCAGTGGTAAAATGCAGTTTTAAGATGGCGATTCTTCGGGGCTACTTCTTACCTGCCAGTATCCACTGGCAGGTCTAAGGTAAGAGAACCACTTAGCTACCTCCTAATGCCTCAAGGGCATTTACCTCAAATCTAGGCAGGGGGTATGAATCTTTCCTAGTTACCTCCATTAGTTTCCGAATAGTCTGTGCAAGAACCGGTGTAGTGGAGCCATCTTTTTTTTCCGCACGAGCACTATTCGGGCTAGACCAGGGGCTAAATAGAAGGAGTAATAATGTGAGAGCATTTAACATTTCTTGAACTTTATTTTCTTACCTCAGCAGCAAGCTGAGCCAAATCAGGAATCGTCCTGCTAGCATGTTTGCTTAAAGGGGGGGCTGCATCCCCCGTTCTATCATATGGTGGGAAAAACCCTATTCGTAGCCTTCCCAGATACCCCTCAAGGGAGAACACATCCCTGTTCTTTCGCAAAAAGTTGAACACGACCCTTTCCTCTCACTGTTCATCCATAATCTTTGGTACTTATGGATTAAAAAGACTCAGCCAATGGGGGGAAATGGTGTTTCTCCATTTCGTCCCTCCATTACAGTCCCAAATTCAACCTCTTCCGAAGGGGGAAGAAGCCCCAAAACCTGTCAGCTTCGTATACCGTTACAGGTCCTCCTGACGTTAAGTTCAGATTACCCGAAACACAGGTACTATTAGCATTAAGTTTCATCACTTTAAACAAAACGTATGAGGCCAACTAACTAAAAACCAAGTCCTTTTTCTTGGAACTATGGTTGAAACTTCTATGACCCCCTCCTTCATCATCCGGACAGGGAACATGGATCTTCCCCGCAAAATCATTTCACGCTCCGGGCGGGGAGATGGTTACAAGAGGTTTCAGCTAGAGTTACTTTACAACGACCATTTGGTCACTTGCTAATTGCTCCTCATGTAATAATTTCACATACTCACTACCAAGAGTGAACGATATTCACATTATGGAGGTCGAGTATTCCCCCATGACCTTTAAGAACAATCGATACCCAGAATTCCCAGAATTTACAACTATTTGCTACATAAAATGGTGTGGTTTGTCCTAACCTCCCAAGGACCACAGTTTACTACCCCTTTTCCTTGCACCTTGAGGGGTTCACCCCCAGCTCCTAGCTAAGAGGAAGCATTTACTATGGTCTAAGTGACTCCTCCTGACTGAGTCAGGCAACAATTGCCATTACATCGGCATAGCAAACAATGTAAACTTAGATTTCCAGTATCGATCAAAAGTTTACATCAACTCCATTTAACTCTGCAACATAAGCAAAAATGGTTTGGGCCAACAGGCCTCGAGCCTTGGCTTTCGATACGCACCTAGAGTTGGTCATCGGCTCCATGAACAACTCTTATTAGCTTTAACGCGGCCCTCGTGGGGTAATATCAGGTTTGAAATGAGGGTGGTCCCCCATATTTTGCCCATACCCTTGTGGGCAATTCACCTCCTAAAGATGACCTAACTCACCGCAACTCCAGCAACCCCGCCCACGTACGTGGGAACCTTGTACTTAAACCTTATTTGCTGCATTAAATGGGCTTGGAACGCATTATCATTCAGTTGTGGACAACTTGCGTAGCTAAATCATTAAGCATTTGTTTGCATATGGCTAGTTTTCACCTGTTGAAAGCTACTAAATTGGGGCCTTTTCTGGAGGCTTCTAAATATGGTTTCGCATAATATGCATTGCCTCCTCCATTGCAACCTTTTAGTGTGCTGCTCTAATGACGTGGGTTTACGTTCTCCACCTACAACGTACGCTGCCCATGGAGATTGCATTATTCTAAAGCTTCAATGAAGTAGTCACTACCAATTCATTCATTTACTTCTGGCGGCATATCGGGATATGCAGCATTAAATAACCTTCTAATATCAAGCAAGCTATAGCTCAACGAGCGGTTTCACCATTGCTTCGCTACGACGAATTCGGAGGCGAGCACGGTAGCAAATACTTTCTGCCCATGTGAACCAAATCGTACTTGAAATAAGTTACACAACCTCCTGATAATCTGTTCGTCTTAAGCAGAGTCCGGCATATCCTTATAGAATTGCACAGCACTCCCCTTGCAAGTTGCACCAAAGGGAAAAAACTGTAAATTTCTCTTGTTCCTTCCATCCATTAACATCACTACACAATGCAAAATATGGAAATTTGTAATCCTCAAAATTACACTCTTGCCATCATAATCTTTAGGCTTAAACTACTACGGCATGCCTAAGCCGCCTTGACCCCTATTTATAAATGCGACCTATACACTCTATCGCAAAAGAATTCAAAATTACTCACCCATTGTGCTGAGTGGAGGAGAGCTGCCCCGTCTTTCCTCTTGCCCACCAGGTGTGAGGGACCGTGCGAATGAAAAAATTGACCCTTTCCCGAATCTCTCATGCTTCTCTTTTGTAATGTCCTTTTCTAACCTCCTTATCTCAGCTTTTTAATTTTTTTGCAGACTGCATTCTAATGACCTCTTACTGCAATTTGACAATATGACTGAGGAACCCTGGATCGCGAACAGCCTCTACAAAAATAAAATCCCACAGCAAATAGGATAACTACAACCCCAGCATCTGTACTACCAAAATATTGGTACCAGTGGCCCTGTACGCCATGGGTTTTTTTTCCCCCAGAACTACAAAAACCACCAATAAAAAAAAAAGGAGCAGGAGGCTTTCCTATCGAAGTAGTTTCAGTATTAATTTAAATTAAAACCTGTGCTTTCAGGTAACAAGAAACAACGGTGAAAGCAATTGAGAATTCAGGAAGGGAGAAATAAATATAATGAATTACTCACGAAAGACTATTCCGTGGTACAAAAGAAATTATCCAAAGTCAAAGAATAATAATATCCAAGAGTATACAACGGGACGAGAAGGAAGCACCGAGACCCTCACCACCTTGGCAGGCCCAGGACAAGCGCTCTAACTACACATAAGAAATCAACGAACCCATCCCCTAAACCAACCCACAAAGATGATAAATTGGCTTGCCCAGCTAGCCAGGGTGTAAACACAACAATGGGTCTATATTGTACTAACCTTACTTAAGGCAGGAGCAGTGTAATGGAATGAAAGCAATGAAATGAATTGGAATGGGTTTGTTACTGTCAATGGGAAGGAGATATGCAAGGGTTAGTGTTGGGGCCATGCGGATGCAAAAAAGGTGTGAGATTTTGGATGATGAATGTATGACAGGTGTAAATGGATTGTTTAGTAACAATATATAGCACGGAAAAAGGATATGTCCACAAATTCTCCTACCCAGCTTGAACAAACAAGCTTACTGTCTCTGGCACCAATTACTGCCACAATTTTTCTCGCCAAATTTGTCTCGTGTCGAGACTTTCTGATCATAAAGGGTACCTCAGAGGCAGCCCCTTTTTCCCGAAAATTAATTTCACTTGGCATTGTCTGGATGGTGAAAATTTCGATGGAGTAACAGTCAGAGGATGGTCAGCTGGTTTGATAGAGAGCATTCATGCACTTCCACACTATATAATAAAATACTCCTAAAATTATTCTCTAAAGTTCTCTTAGCTTTCTGAATTTCTTCACAAAATTTGTCCAAATTATGTTTATAGGAAATTTGATTATTTACAAATACTTACCAGATATCATATTAGCATTAATATGCAAGATTTTTGAAACACAAGAACATTCATAAAAATCTTGAAAACCTCGTTATGAAAAAGTTGGAAGGGCTTGCCATTTTACTATGGAGCATTTTGTGGCACCGTTGAAGGGACTGTATAAGCTAGTTACAGTTCAAAACTGTCACACAATGTGCGTATGTAGAAAAATTGCAAGCCCGTTCACACTTTTCCAACAAAGTGGTTTTCAAATTTTATGAAATTTAATGTTCAAAAAAAGTGTTCATATTGATGCTAATATATGATTCTGCTAAAGGATTATGCAATTTATAATAAACTGAAACCATAATAAATCAAATAATTGGAATTTAAGAATTTAGAAAGTTAAGAGAACTTTAGGAGAATACTTTTAGGAGTATTTTATTATATAGATGTATTTTGTGAAGAGTGCTGAATACTCCTATCAGGCAGCTTACCATCCTCCTGACTGCTTACTCCATCGAAATTCCATCCATCAGACCCAATGAACAAGTGAAATGATTATTCCCGGTGGAAGAGAAAAAAAGGGCTGCTTTGAGTTACCTTATGAATCAAAAATCTCGATCACAGGAACAGATTTTGGCTGAGAAAAGTGCAGTAAATGTGCCAGAAAACGTTAAGTTGTTTGTTCGAGTAGGGATGATTTTGTGACCATACCCTTTCCGTCCTATATATACTACCATAGTTATATTGGTATATTAATATACAATGTTAAGGGAGCGCCTGTGGCCTAGGCCTACAAGGACAGAAGATGGTGCGGAATTGGCAGAATGCGCTGACCGGAAGTTGCGTAAATTATAACTTAAAACTTACAAAAGATCAGTGAACCAACGTTTTAAGTTCTAAAAGAACCAAACAGTAAAGTGACAAGACAAGCTGTTCAACAGAAAGCAACCAGTGGGAAATTATGCAACGCCGGAAACATTGGCAAGGAATACGAAACGCAGGTATAAAAATCTCAGTATAGCGATCCCTATGTCCTAACCGATAGCGAATGCGAGCCGAGCTGCCGGCAAACGTGTTTTAAATATTATAAGTACTTACAGATGATATACGTAGGCTAATAATTTATTACAATGTATACGTATTTCGTTCCGTATCATCCCATACGGGTATAACCCTAACCTATCTCTATGCGTACCCATATGTATAAACCCCTTATCCCTTATCCGTATTGCACCTACTCAAGATAACAAAAATGTATGTAAACGCCTATCCCTATGGTCGTCATGCGTAACCCTTATCCGTATGCCTACTCAACGATATATAACCCTAACCCTATACCTAACCCTAAAAACCGATTATACCTTATGCGTTGATCACGTACGTCACTTCCGGGCACGGATTCTCCATTCGAGCCCAGAAAGATAACGTGCCCCAATACGGTCGCCCACCATTTACGAACACATTTAGGCTTACCAAGATTGGGCCACGCGGGTTGCCACCACAATATTGACCAATATTGACAATGACGATTTGCAAGCATGTACCTCCTTGGAGTTGCAGAGCTAATATAAAACATGAATTCTGGGTGAGGGAATTAATATCACATGTCCTCTCACTACCCACTTCGACTAGTTTGTCTGTCGTCGGATAACTCCTGAGCGATTGCACTCACTGTTCAGAGGTCCTTCGCATAAGTTCCGGCAACGCACACACGTTATTCTTTCAAAAACCTGATTACAAGTTTTCTCTATACATTAAACCGCAGCTCTGTTGATACGTTAGCCACTGTAACACGCGACACTCCGACCAAGCAAGCACGGTCGCGTGTCCTTGAGCAACTGTCCACACACCACTATGACAGTTTACATCACAAGTTTTATAGCAGCAGCCTCAGCCCAATATTGGTAAAGTCGTACTCGTTGGTACGTGACAGGTGGCGGACAAATTTATACACATAGGATGTTATAGCTGCAATAGGCTCTGTCCATGTATAGGAAGTCCATTACCGACGGACGTCATGGTTTGAAATAGTCATAGTAACCCTGCCGCCGACTTGGTTAACGTACATTGGTCAGTTTCATTTACAACTCCAAGTCTAATGGGAGCATTTATGTACTAATTTTTTGCTTCCAGGGAAAGATGGAGTTAAGGGTAGTCCTAAAGTATAACAAATTAGCAGCGCTATCACTATAGGTCACATGAAAGCGAAATATCAACCGGTAACACTGGCATCATAGTTCATACAAGGTTTGAGTAGTAATGAACATTGACGGTTCAAGTTTCACTGTAACAAAACCTAATGTGGAAAGTTTTCAGTGTTTGTCCCATGATGATCGACGTAGGCTCAGAAAGCTCTTCAGAAAGGTATGGAGCAGTGCTACATTCCTTTCATGCTGCTCGACGTTCTCCTGTATGAATTGCGGATTCAACAAGAAAAGATATGCTTGCTTTGGTACTAGAGAAGAAGTGTTTTTTTTTCTCCATCAACGTTACCCATTGGCATTCAGATTTGAAAACTGTATGGATATTCATATAGATGAACATTCTTAGCCTTGATTGGCCCACCACTTTTTTGGAGTGGGAAGTGAGTTTATTCACATTTCGACTCCCTGATATCAAGGTTATACACTAAAAGGACCAAATGTTAAACACGTTAGCTCCACAGCCAGGGTTATTACCCTTGCTAGGTTGAAACCACACATCCCAAAGTCGTAAGCCTTTGAACAGTGACTGTGCATTTCCATTGTACTAATACACCCACTGCCCTTGTACAGGCTTTCTAGCTAGGAAAAATGTCAAACTGGGGTGGGAGTTAATCCGATACTGCCATCATTCTCATGTGAAGTTGGTCATATCTCAAGAAGTAAATGGGACACCTGTCTGCGGTCTCAGATGTTGCCACGATTTTTGGTTGTTTCCAAAAACAATAGTTCATTTGAATAATGTTTTGTGTCTGAGTACGTGTACATATTTTAAAGTTAACAGTGTGATAAAATTTCACACTCTCGGTAGTGAGATTCAAACTGGGTGAGTGAAATTTCAAAACTGGGTGCTGACGTTAGAAAAAAAGTAAATTCGCAACACTGGGTGCAAGCACCCAGTTTGAATGGCCTGGCTTAGAAACCCTGGCCTGTATGGTATCGTTTCATCTTGTGTTCAAAGTGTTTCACATTGATGTTTTACAAGAGGGGGTTTTTTGTTCACATCTCTCAGCCTATAAAAATTTTCCTTAACAGTCTTGGGTCTTTGATCATCTGCTCTGCTTTTAGGCTGTAGACAGTTAGACCCTTGGCTAAAAGACAGCCATAGCTGCCTTATGAGAATACAAGGAATCTTTGTTGACAGTAAAAGAATTTGTAGTATTTAGTCCATCTCTGCCAATAAGCAGACATCGTTCCAATATTATCAGTTTTCTTGTTATCAGAATTGGTTATGATTTGCTTATTTTTGCTACAAGCTTGTAGAACCAGGTGTCTGAGGTGAAGTAAACCGGTACCCAACCTCCACCTCTAACCACACCCCCTCCTGTTGTCAAAACAGTACATTACTATATGTGGGACCCTGATCATCACACTTGAAATACACGTAGTTTTCCCACTCTTAGTTACTCACCGTAACTTTAAAATAAAGGGTGCACTGATTATAAATAAGAGCCATTGATATTTACCTAGTTTTTGAGTGATATGCCAAGACATTTAAATGTCCCCAATTTTTTCTAGGCCCCCCTCGTAGAATCAGATAGCCAGGAAGTATGATGCAGTCACCCCTTGGAGTGCCAGTATTTTACATTAGCATTATGGTCATTTGCCTGTAGCCTCCCAAAGCCCGGGCTGGTCATCTTGAGAATTTTTCACGGAGGGCAAGCAAACTGCCCGCCTTGCTTAAGCTGTTACCCACTTCAAAGGCGGGCAATATTAGTTGGCCCCAACCCAAAGATTTCATAGGTGGGCAGCTTGTGTAAATATAAAATTTAAATTTAAAATTTTCTTAGGTAAAAGGATAACGAGTTATTGTACACAAACTGAAACTGCAAAGAAAACCTTGTTGCATAATTAAAACAAAAGAGAAGAGATGATGGATGAACACTTTTCATGTTTAATGTCCACAAGAACTGCCGCAAAACTCAGGCTTGACACTCAACCACCCCATGTAAACCCAATGGGGAGGTTTTGACATGAGCAAAGGGCAGTATTGTACCACAAATATCACCTGGCAGCACAAAATCATGGGGGTCATGGGGCCATTAATCCTCTCTGGAAAAATAAATGTTATGGGGGATAGCCACCCCCCCAACCCCCAACCCAGCCAGATCCAAACTTAGATTGATGCAACGCACTGCACTAAACTAACAACAGTTGGTGCCATGTTTTCTAAAATCATGGTGATAAGAATGACGTCAAAAATACAATTGATTTTATCTCACTGTGCCAACAAATACCCCCAAATAAGCAAACATCATCGGCACCCTTCAGGGTAGGAGTTGAAGTGTGCTGCTGATTCTCCTTCCTACCTTACCCCTGCCTCCCCCCACGCCCCCCCCCCACCTCCCCCCACCCCCTCCTCCTCCCCCCCCCGTGGACACCCACTTATGGGGTGGACCACAAGTCCAGGGCGGAGGGCCACTCCATTGAAATCCCGGGTTGATAGAAGTGCCAAGTAACGGGTCCAAAGATCAGCTGACATCCCATGACAGTCTGGGTCCGTATGACTATTCCTTCTTCAATGGTACGTAATGCAGTCCAGGCGCAGATCCAAGAGAATTTTCGAAAAAAGTGTGGGGGGAACGGGGCTAATCAGCTCCCCTTCAGTACTTCTCCTCACATTAACATGCTGTAATTTCTTTGCGCATTCGTTATTGTTGATTATTGTGAGCGAAAGAAATAACAAAAGGGGGGGGGGGCTGAGGGCTGGGCGAAAAGCCCCCCCCTTCCACTTGGGATTCGCCACCTGACTGTAGTTGGGCCCAGGCCCCCTGCAGTCCAGAATAATGGGCTAGTCTACCAGTGGCCAAGTTAGATCTAGGATCTCAAATGCTTTGTGGTCTTTCTTGTGAGTAATTAACTTGTGAAACAACGTATGCACAAAAAATCACACTTTCTGTTCCCCTTTTAATATAATGGTGGTATTATACTTTGACCATTATCTTCCGACAGGGCTTGTTAGCTGGGGCGCGCTACCGTAGGTTGGGGCCATGGGAGGGTCCACAATGTTTTCGGTTCATCTGGTGGTAAACTTGATGAATCCTCCACCCCCACATAGCGAAGCAAACATGAGGATTTAGAGTTGTTATGTTCATAATCCAACTTTAAGGGATCCTTCAACCAGATGACCCTCGCCTTAAAAAAACCTAGTTGCTTCTCGTAACAGTATAATATGGTTAAAGGCAACCAAAGGCTTAGAAAATATTTCAAAGTTAGGTATTGGACAAGCACAGACCTATTCTGGCCTAATAAAATATGTCCCTGGGAAACTCTCCATTTACCAACATCTCAGACAACCATTTGATAACACTTTTCAAACAAAAAATGTATTGGTAAATTTGTAGAACACCCTGATCAGCTCTACGACGTAAAGCAGGGACACTAATCTGCATATTGCAGCTATCCTAAGTAGGCCTAACCTCCACTCATATTTTACACGTTGAGGCAAACAAGCAAAATTGCAAATAAGCCCCCCTAGAGAAATTTGCCTTTTCGCGTGAAAAAACCTTCCAATCCAATAAAATTGTCCGTATTATGTAGATACTTGTTTGAGAGTCTTCTTTTGATTTACATTGTGGTGCAGGACACATGGTTTTTTGTCGATTTCTGACAACATTTAGTATATTGGTGTGGACAGTGAATTTGGACACTCCAAAAAACGACTTTTTTGCTGTCTATTTTGAAAGATGTGTACTCTCTGCAGTACAAAGATGTCAGCAGGCAAGCTGTAGCTTTACTTGTAACTTGTGCACTGAAACCATGTAAATCACGCTAGCTGCGGCATGCTAGTTTGGGCCGGTTTGTTGTCAGATGTACCGCTGGCCGTTTCGCTGAGGAAGTTGCCGAATATTTTTGCGTGGAAAAGTCATTAAATTTGGGTCTTTAATGCTACTTAATTTGCATGTATTTTGATGGTTGTTGGCATGGATTTTCACCCAAAGGGCGATCAGATTTCTCAAGGGGGGCGTGGTTTCGCCCGGCACACAATTTAAGGAGGGCATTTGTTGCACACCTGGCAAGTGTTTGTTGGCTTCCAAGGAGGGCGGTTGTATAGGCGGGCACGGCACGATAGCCGCTCCGGGTCATATGACCAGCCCTGCTCCAAAGGACTTCTCAAATTGTCCTTTGAACTACAAACCTGAAAGTCATCCAGAATATTGATAGTACCTCTGAAAGCCTGTTAATTAAAATGAGTTGTCCAGCTTATCAAGAGGCTGGGACAGTTGGCATTTGCAAAAGTTTGTTTCCTATTTAGATAAATTTGCTTGCAGCAAGTCATATGTTGTGGTTCCTGGAATTGAGATATCCAGTTGTTTTTCTGCAGGTTTCAAAATGACTCGCCTTGGAAATGGGCGCATACCAAATGCCCATTACAGTAAGGGGTACTTGAATCATGTAGTAACATGGTTTAACCAACCTATGAGAAAGAAGAGGAGGCACAGGAAGCGGATCATCAAAGCTCGTAAAATTGCACCAAGACCTGCTGGTGGGCTTCTTCGTCCACAAGTACGGTGCCCTACCTTCAGGTACAACACCAAAGTCAGGGTTGGAAGAGGATTCAGTTTGGCAGAACTTAAGGTAAGCTTTCAGTTTGGGTAGTTCCATCCAGTAAACTAAAGCCAGCTGCACATTGCCCTGTTGGACAAGATTCAACAGAGGACTGTTGTGAACCATGGCTGCAAAACTTCTTGGGCGCACATACTTTGAAAACCAAAATTTCTAGCTCACCTGGTCTACTTAATTTGGGACTAAGATGGAAATTTCTAGCTACAGCATGATTTTCGCGGACGCAATGCGTCTTTGCGTCCAGCTTTTTGCAGGCGTGGTTGTAAACAGTGACTGAGTACCTTTTATGGTCATTAATTATAGACATACAGGACAGCTGACTGACTCCCTGTGTAACTGATTACTCTGAACCTGGCAAACTTCTCATTGTTGAAGGTGGATTCAAAACTCCTCCATAAGCAGGGTGGGTTGGGGTAGGGACCATGCATGCTACATCTCATACAGGATCCAGTGGAGGGAACGCAGGAGCCTGGGTGGAAAAGTTGGGAAGCTGGGAGGCTCCTTGCCGGGAAATTTTGGTCACTGAAGGGAAATTTACACCTTTTATGTACATGAAAGTATGGGAGGAATTGAGGAAAATTTGACTTTCTTCCCTGGAAACAAACATTTTTTCCAGCCCTCTGCAGGAGGAACATGACTTTCCTTGAAAACACTTTAAAAAATGCTTGACTATTGCCAACTTGCATTAGGGCTGGTTTTTCTTCTTAGATGAGTTTTCTGAAGACTACGCTATGACAGAAATGTTTGTTATCTCTAAAAGGAATTGATACACAATTCTAGAGAACTAACAGTACAGCTGTGAAGTTTAGCGGCATTTTATAGTTGAATTGATAAATTGTGTGTAACAGAAATGTAGTGGACCCAACTTCTGATAACAAGTAAAAATACATTGAAATTTTTGAACGGATATGTTGAAACAACTTCCATAGAAAATGCCAACCTCAATCAATGTTCCATGTACAGTGTGCCAAAACTAAACTCATGATTGGGTTTTGTAGTGGTCACTTTGAGCTCCAAGTAAAGAGGCCAAACAAAGGAAGCATAGCAAAAGTCAATGAAGTTTCTAATGTTTGAAAACGGGATATGGATATATGCTTGATTTATCGGCCACATATTGGTGTAAACAAAAGTTGGAAAGTACCACAACACAAGTTTGACTTCCACATTCCTTCAAAATATTTTAAAACCATCATGTTTTTGCTACATTTAGTTGTAAAATTAGTTGGGCATTACTGGGCTTAATTATTTAAGCATGGTAAGCTAAAGGGCTGTCCCATATGGGTAGCACCTGACACTGATTAGCTTACTGTAGCTACTGCACACAGTGCTGAATATAATAACAGTGTTTTTACTAGGGGAAAAAAGTTTGCGTCCCCGGGACGCAACCGCTTAAAAAAGTTTGTGTCCCAACTTAGAGAGTTTGCGTCCCATTGGATTTACTGTATGACTACTGTTTGACCAAGTTGTGAGTTGCAACTTGCTTTGTAGCCTATGTCTGTACCAAACCGTGTGCAATTCACTGTAGCCTTCTTGTAGGAGCCAATTATTTTACCAGCTATAACCATCACTTAAATCAAACTATCGATGATCATCAACTTTAATGGCAAACATGAAGGTGCCTACAACATTTGAATCAGTAGCTTTGAACTTGCATAATGAAGGACAGAGATCGGTATCGCACGAGATACCTTTAGTTCCTGCAGACAGAAAATCTTTTACTGTTGGTACTCGGTACAATAGTTTCCTAGCCGGCCTAATCTCCCTTGATAAATGAACGTCAAAAGACAGCTCACAAACAGCACGCAGCACGCAGCACGCAGCACGTGTGGATCGGGAACATTTGAAAACTAAGGCAGGGAAGTAGCATGAGAGAAAGTGCTGGAATTTTAAAATACATTTCACTGCTATACAGTATCATACGCAGGTAGATATACGTCAATTGGCTCGACTTTTATGTTACTAGATTTCATAGTTTTTGCTTAAATTAAGATGACATGCTTCCATCATCTAAAGAAGTAAATTTTGGTATTATACTTAGGTATACATAAACTATGCACATATTTTAACCAAAACAATATTCTTTGTATCAAATCAATCGCTAAAACTTCGTATTTTTGGTAGAGTTTTATTTTTTTGAAACAAAATTCACTTCGTCAGCTGTAGCACTGTACACATTCTTTCAAGGCAGTACCTTGCGCCGTGTGCACGAAAAAAAATCTCCTATCCTGTTATTGACTTGAATATTAAGATGATATCGATCTTTACGTTGCTCGTAATTTTTCATTGCTACTCAAACTATATTGCAAACTTTTGTGCCCCAAAGTTTCTAAATATATGGCAAAATGGAGCAAAATATTTTCCCCATGTTTCTGTACCCCCTACATGTAAAAGTGGAGCAAGCCAGAGTCAGGTGCACTGCTTTGCCACAACCATATCGAACATGCAGAGCCAGGCAATGAACGAACGTTCATATGTAATAACGACACGCACAGTGTCTGCCGTATCGTGCCGTACATAGTTAGCGGTACTGTATGGGTGAAATCTCTGCCCAGGAGCTGCATCGGAAAATTTTTACTGCCAAGTCTGTCATTACCACGAAGGAACAGTTTGCACAGAACGTAGTGGATTTTTGATAAGAGCAACAAGAAAGCAGTTTACGTGAAATTTGAACAACTTAACAGTGCAGAAGTTGCAGGGCAAACTTAATCGTTATTTTTTGTTAAGATAGTAACGATGCAGTGACGTTACGGCACACTGGACACAAAGCCACAGTAGGTAATGATAGGACTGATCTCACATCACAAGTCAAAGGCACTCAAAGTATATGGTCAAATCAAGTATTCTCGTCTGATTTTCAAACTCACGATATTAAGAACCAGTGGCACAAATAAAGTAGGCCTAAAATTTAACAAAGCATTGTGATGTACATAGTAGTGTTTATCTGATCGATCCGATCAGAGAAGTGGGGCAGATGGGTCGAGTCACGAATTTTACGTGCATACATTATTATGCACTGAACTTCTGAAGTCACATGTTGCGAGGTTTATGGTAGAGGTACCCCGACGGATCATGTTTCGGGTTCTCTACCCGGTGCAAACACTAATTTACTGTACATAGGACATACAAGCAGTACAGTACGTAACCTCCTGCAGTGACACGCCCAATCGAGCTGCAACTTTGCAAGCGGCACATTGCACTGTGATATGGTCGCTGAACGAGATCTCGTACTCCAAACCATGTACATGCTTTCATCACGGAACAGTACATATTAACCTTGTTTGTGCTCAAATGAAAGCTACAGTAGGTTTGAAAACGATGTCATTACATCGCGCTGTCTCAAAAAAGAAAAGAAAATAGTCTTACTCAAGTTACTTGTGCATGCATTGCATAGCAGTCATTGTAGGCTGTATTTGCATGGGTTAGGTGGTAAGTTAAGTGTCAGGCAAAAGCCACAAAAAATCTTGCGTCCCGCGGACGCAGTGCAGTAGCACATTTGGCGTCCCTACAAAATTTCTTGCGTCCCGGACGCTAAATCCTGCGTTCGTAAAAATGCTGTAATAAGCATAACATTGGTCATGTTCATCTTTTACTTAGTTTCTAGATTGCAGGACTCGAAATAAGAACAGAAAAGGGCAAGGCCAAATGGCCTTTGGTTGACAGAAATTTGATAGGGCACCAAGGCAAACCAAGGGGGCACCAAGGCCAAAAGTGTGTAACTAAAAAGGCACCAAGGCCATTTTGATTTCAGCATTTGTTAATTCATACATGCAGACTAATAATGAAACCACAGAAATTTTAGTCTCAAAATTGGAGGCTTCAATCACTCATCTACTACAGGCCTCTCTGTATGCAATCAATCGACTCCATGTAGTGAAAAGATCAAAATTTATTGTGAAACAGTTAAGTCATTATGTGACACAAGTGCAGTCATCTTCAGGGAGCACAATCCCTTTGAGAGAAAATTTTGGTTTTCGTGTAGCAGAATGTAGAGACTTCACAAAACTAAAAGCAATATCAAAGGCATCCATGCAGTTGGCAAACATTTCTATGGTTGCATGGTAAAAGACACTCAAGACACCTTCCCAGTATTTTCTTTAACTTTACTAGCATATAGTTATGGTACAATCATTTTTATTCAAAGTTTTGTGAAATGCTTCAACTTGAAGGTAGGACAGGAAGGGGCAGCACAAATGGGGGGGGGGGGACGGGGGACTTAATGGAATCCATTTCCAGTTAGGTGCCCATGAATTTTTACCCTCTCGATGGACATGGACAGACGATCTAAAGGTAGTGTTGGGCTCATGCACTCCATTGGGTATGGATTCACTTGAAGTTACTAAAGTGTATCAGGTTCTCACATCAGAAATATATATGGACAAAACTTTTGTAAGATTTTTAAGTTCATTTGACAAGAAGAAAAGCTATTGTGTCTACAAATAAAACTTTTTATGCTCACAAGTTAATTACAGCACTGCAAATTCTTTCCACATATAGTGTGCTAGGCTTGCAGTCTTAGCTACATTGTTGTATTTTTGTATGTCCTGTGTCCCAAATTTAGCTTCCAGAATTGACAAAAATAATCAAATGCTACAAAGAAATGTGTACTGCTTTAATAGTTGAACTCTCATACTTTTTTTACCATGTGTTGTTAAGAAACAGCAGGGGAACACCTGTCAAATTTTGGACATGAGATGCACAAGCAGTATTTGTGCTGAGGCATGGGATTGTGTGAATCCCGCTTGTTTTCCGAATCCCGCACATAAATAAATCTTAATGCTGGAAAATCCTGCACAATTCTCCACAGCTGAGATCGTAGTACAATTATAATACACCCAGTAAATTGCAATAGAATCTTTACCAAGTGACAACTCCCAAGCTGCCTTGACTTCTGATCAAAATAAACACTGATATTGTAGCAACAAATATCATCATAATCTAGCCATTCACATCGCACCTCTTATGTTGTCTACTGTTTGTGTTTACAAAAGAGCAAATCTGATTGGATCGATTATTAAATCACTGTCCCAGGGTCACAAATGCAACGTTTTATTGTGTATGTTTGGTTACACACCTGTAGTACTTTACTGCACTGTGGACTCTCACACGTGTGTTGTATTGAACACGTACAGTCCTTTCTTCAAAATTACGTTGTTCACCACAAATCATTTTACGCTGCTCTTGTCAATTTCCGATCGTATGTTCATTCATCTTCAAGTTCAAGTAACAAATTTAAATTAAGGACAATGTCCACCAAGGATTTATACTCTTCCTTCGAAACCAAGTCTATTGGACAAAATAGAGTCTGAGGTATTGGAGGAGGCGTGTGTGGAGGCTTCGAAGGAGAGTAGTGCCAGTGCTAGTACAAGTACACACAGGAACTGCCGGGCGGCAAGTGAGACTTTTAGCCGGGGGAGGAAGTTGCGCGATGGCAATACTTCCTAAGCATGCTGTATATACTGTAATGAGAGTAGTAGTAACATGTTCATCACCTCTGTTGCAGAGCTTGGAATGGAAGGCCCATCTTGATTTTGAAAATCCCTCAAAAAAAAAATTTTAGAGAGGGAAATCCCAGGTTCAGTTCCTTAGCGCTAACACTGTGCTCAAGGCTGTCATCACATACTGATTAAGACAGCCAAAAAGCATCATGAGTTTGAGTTTCAGTATTATAAATCTTTATGTGAGGATGTTACTAGATTTGACGGAACCATGGAATATTGCATTTCAGTTCTAAAGCTGGATAGTATGCATCATTTAATACAATGATTTTTGATTCCTTGCCAAAGGCAGAAGGAATCTATGCGATGGTGATGTCGTGTGTATGTGTGTGTGTATGTATGTATGTGTGTGTGTGTGTGACGCTTTGCTTGTAAACACGATATCTCAAGAAGGGTAACTATGACTGAGCTCATACTTGGTGTGTGGGTTGGTCATATTGAGTAGATGATCCCTATTGTTTTTGATGGAGGTCAAAGGTCATTTGGGGTCACCGGAGGTCAAAAGGTCAAAACCTTGTAAACGCGATATCTCAAGATGGGTAACTCCGAGGGATCTCATACTTGGCAGGTAAGTTGCCCATATTAAGTAGATGATTCCTATTCTTTTTGGTGGAGGTCAAAGGTCATTTGGGGTCACAAGAGGTCAAATAGTAAATACCCTGGAAATTGCTTGTAAACACGGTATCTTCAGAAGGATAAATGTGAGGGATCTCATACTTACCATGTTCATTGCCCATATTGAGTAGATGATCCCTATTGTTTTTGGTGGAGGTCAAAGGTCATTTGGGGTCACCAGTGGTCAAAAGGTCAAAACCTTGTAAACACTATATCTCAAGAAGGGTAACTTTGAGGGATCTCATACTTAGCATGTGGATTGTCCATATTGAGTAGATGATCCCTATTGTTTTTGGTGGAGGTCAAAGGTCATTTGGGGTCACCAGTGGTCAAAAGGTCAAAACATTGTAAACACTATTTCTCAAGGCGGATAACTGTGAGGGATCTCATACTTAGCATTTGGATTGCCCATATTTAGAAGATAATTCCTATTATTTTTGGTGGAGGTCAAAGGTCATTTGGGGTCATCAGAGGTCAAAACATCAAAACCTTGTAAACACGATATCTCCAGAAGGATAAGTATGAGGAATCTCATACTTACCATGTGGACTGTCTGTATTGAGTAGATGATCCCCATTGTTTTTGGTGGCGGTCAAAGGTCATTTGGGGTCACTAGTGGTCAAAAGGTCAAAACCTTGTAAATAGTATATGTCAAGAAGGGCAACTGTTAGGGATCTCATACTTAGCTTGTGTATTGCCCATATTGAGTAGATCATCTCTATAATTTTTGGTGCAGGTCAAAGGTCATTTCGGGTCACCAGAGGCCAAAAGGTCAAAACCTTGTAAACACGCTATCTCAAGAAGGATAACTGTGAGGGATCTCACACTTGACATGTGGATGAATCCTACTATTTTTCGTGTAGGTCGAAGGTTATTTAAGGTCACAAAAGTTCAAGAGCTAGTAAACATATTTCAAGGAGGATAACTGTGAGGGATCACATACTTGGCCTGTGGATTGTTAATATTTAGCATGTAGGTGATTTTGGGTCGCAAGATTTCAAAAGCGTTTGACCGTATTAACATGATATCTCAAGTAGGATAACTGTGAGGGATCTCATGCTTGTCATGTGGGTGATTCATATTTGTTACAATATATCAATATGGCAAGGAATCACTAAGCCTTTTGGCTTTCTGGTTACCAATTATGTTGCAGGATGCTGGCATATCAAAGAAATCTGCACGCACCATTGGTATTTCTGTTGACCACAGAAGGAGGAACAAGTCTGTTGAAGGGTTGCAAGCCAATGTGCAGCGGTTGAAGGAGTACAGGTCCAAATTGATCCTCTTTCCCAAGAAGGCTGGAAAACCTAGGAAGGGCGACAGTGAGGTACGTACTTAATTAACAGGCTATCAAGAATTCAAAGGTAATGACAAGCTTGCCCAAACCGGTTTTTGTACTTATCTTGAAATCTGTAGTGGTCTTTCTACCTAGGAGAGTTTTATTATGCCCTGCAGCAACTTGGGTAATGCCACTTTTGTATGTTTACTCTGTCATAACGTTTAACATGAGAAAAAGATGAAGTCCTTTAATTGGTTCATTTCTTGGTAAAAAGTGGTTACCTGAGGTTTTTTTTAAAGGTAGTTGCTGTTATGTGAGCATGTACTCCACCAATAGCTCTGTAGGTCGGTTTTTAACAGATGTATGAACAATTTGCAATAAGTAGTCATAATTTCATTTATCTGTAAATAAATTACAATTTATTTAGTAGTCTTAATTGTAGGCAAAATAATGGAGGTTCTGAGCATGTGAATAAAAGCTGGTCAAATTGCCAACAAAAAAGAAAAGAAAAGCTATCAGGCCTCAGGGTTTCTGTCAAGGGGGGAAAGGGGGGGGGGGATTTGTCCCCACCTTCCCAGAAGAAGGTAGGTAAAATTTCCCCCCCCCCCCTTTCATTTCCATAAAAAACATCAAAAATTGTCAATATCTTGGTTTCTTACTTAAGAAAAAGACACTTTTGCAACAGTGTTTGAACTTACATAAATAAATTGCCTTTAAAACCCTTCAAATTACACCAAATAGGGGCCTTGAAGCAAGCTTTTCTCCCCCCTGAACCCACTTGTAACTTTGGCCTAGGTCATCAAGTTGGACTCAGGGTTTAGCAGTAATAAATCCCCCCACCCCCCACCCACCCCTCCCCCCCCCCCCATTTTTGAGTTTCTGGCGGAATCCCTGGGCCTTACAAGCAGGTTTGGGCCAGGCACCAGTCCATGTTTCAGCTCCTGGTCTCGTAGATTCGGCAAAACCAGGTGCCATTTTGCCCTGACCAGGGGCCAGTTTGAAAATATTTGAAATTGCTAACTGTACATGATGTTTGGAGTGCTGACAATGCACCTTTGAGACTCCAGTAGTACCCAAGTATCACAATTTGCAACATGTACATTGCTCATGTATTCTGGTCAGTGTGCCCAAATCAGGGAATTTTACATAACAAAACAAGGAAAATGTTCTTTCACTTACAAAAAGCTAATCCAGTTTTGAATGTAATAAGTTGTGTAATATGACTGGGTGCTTGGTAAAAACATTAGAAGTCATCTGTTCCTGATTTTTTAAGCAAGCCAGGCACTAAAGCTTGGAGAGACCAAGGTTTAAATTTGACTGGCACCTGCTTTAAGTTAGGCTTGATTGCTACTCACCTTCTTCTCTTCACCCAGAGTGTAAAAATTTGCATTTTTTTTTCTCGCTAAATACACTGGCTTCAGCAAATCCAAACCTTTTCCAGCCTTCAGCTTATACCAGTGTTCCCATTAGGATATGCAATTGCAGGGTTGATACATCTTGTGGAATTCTTCAAAGCAGAAATATCTATACAAAGCTTGCATTTTTTATGAAAGGATAAATTATGCAGCAGTAAATAAGGAGAACATTTTAAAGAGGTCTGTAAATTTGAAAAATCATATGCAACGTTTTTGGAAAGGGGGAAGATGTCCTTTCAATTTCATTTTCTAGTGTGAACACTGTTTCATATCTTAATTTTATCTACAACAGGAGGCAGAACTGAAGATGGCCACACAATTGACTGGCAAGGTTGTCATGCCACTTAAACCCAAGTTCAAGCCAGAAAAAGCAAGAGCTGTCACTGAGGAAGAGAAAGAAACAAGCGTCTTCAATGACATGCGTATGGCCCGGGCAAATGCCAGACTCTTTGGAATCAGGAAGAAGAAGGCTGCTGAAAAAGCAGAAGCTGCAGCAAATGCAAAACCCAGGGGCAAATAGTTGGTTTGATAGGAGTTGAGTCTGTAAAGATACTGTAAGTGAATAAAACAAAGTTGGAAAAGGAGACAACTAGCTGTTGGTTTTCTTTATGCTTTCTGTGTGTTTCAGTAGGGGTTGGGTTGGGTTGAGCACCCTTTTCAATACCAGTTTCCAGATTAAATAACATTTAATATAAACTAGTAAAGAGGTTCAAAGCAGGCTTGCCAGATGAAATTCACACTTCATGGCCAGTCTCCTCCCAGATTCAGGCAAATTTGGGATCTGCTACACCTACATCATTACAGGGAATAATTTTTTACGGCCAAATGACCACTTTTAATACCTAAGTGACCATTTTTTATGTGAAAATAAAGCCAATTTAAAAATATTTGGTAGTGAAAACAGCCAAACGGCATCCCTGGTTCAAAGTGGACCTATGGGTGCACACATGGTAGATGTAGAACTGTAGTGACAAATTTATTTTACTGTTTGCCTGTATTCACTTTCAGCAGTGTTTGGGATGCTGAATTTTTGTCATTCTGGTACCCAGGAAAAGTATAGGCAAAACTAGTAGACCCTGTACTATATGCTTAAACAGGGGGAGCACTGCACTATTACAGTGCCTTTGGTATTGTTGGGTCTTTTTCCAATTTTGGGCCCCCACCCTCATGCTCAAGTAGAGGTGTACACTCCTTGGCATATTGGTCTCCCTTTGGAGACAGATATTCACCCTTCCTGTGTACACACAGGTCTGATATTAGTAACTATGGAATTAGATATGTGCCTTCTTAGAATGTTTCTAGGAGCTCAGTCAATGTGGTATTCACCAGTGGTTTAGTTGAGGCCCCCTCTACTTCCAAGGTCACAGGCTGAGCCCAGTTAGCCAAAGCTTTCTTCCAAAGTCCCCTCAACTCTGGCAAGGGGCAAAAGCAAAAATTACTCCTTAAAGAGTTCTGCTCCCCAAAGGAGTTACAGCCTCAAGGACACTCAGACCTAGTGACCAACCTCTTGATCTTCAGATGTCTACATCAAGGGTATGTCATGCATGGCTCCATTCTCAATTGGCTGAAAAGAACATACTACACATGATCTTAGCCAAAAGGCTGAGGAGCCAACTACAATATTTCTCAATATGATCTGCAATGCAAGATCCCTAAGCAGAACCATTTTGGTTTGTGTTAAAGTCTTTGTAACTTTATACAACAGATGTGGTTGAACACACCCTTAAAGGTCTGTGGATATGTAAATGTCTTGCCTTCCTGTTTGGTGTAAAAATCATTAGAAGATTAAAATAGCCACAATTGCCATCAAAATCAATCCATATTCACCATTTTATAAGACAATTACTGTTTTTGCACTTATATCCTGCATAAACAGCTACATATGCAAATTTGTGATGTGGAAAGAGGGACTCGAGGTATGTTCTATGTCATCCTTTGTTTTTGTTAAACCTTCATTCCAAGGATAGTTGTGATGGTGGCATGCCCTGACAGAGGTGTTTAGTTTTTTGGAAGTATCTATTACTACTTTGAAAATTTCCACATTAAAAACCAAACTAGAAATTAGAAATTTATAAAGGATTAACAAAAGAAATACAGACACTGCAAAAAACTCCACATCATAAATTTTGCATGGCTAATGAGAAAACTCAGAAAAGGGAAAACTTTAAAGAGGGATATCTTGAGAATGGTAAAAGATGTTCAAATAAATTCAATTTTGCTTCAGGGGCTCTTAAAGACAGTCATTACCTCAAGCAGGGGTGGCATTTTGTGAAAACTATTGGGGGGTGGGACACCTGCTTGAGTGAACACTGCACTGCCAGCCAGGGGTATACAGGGGACCACCAAAGGCCCCCTGTTGGGGTCCAGGGGCTTTGCCCCTTGATGCCAAGTGATTTGGTGCATTCTAGAGGACACATATTTCAGATCTAAAGTTCTTCCCAGATGCCATTAATAGCCTAATATCACAATTATACATATCGAAGATGTGTGTAACATTTACTTTTTTACATACCTTTAAATATTGGTGGGGACATTTGATATTATGTCCCCCTCCCCCGTGATCGCCGCCCATGACCCCAAGTACATTTTTGGTTAGGGGAAAGTTGGGTAACCAAAATTCTCAATTGCTTACTGCTCTTTGATTGTGCAAAACTTTACTGAAATGCCTTAAAAGCCTCTTCTGGCGCCCTTCGCTCACATTCTTCATATTAACTAATTGTCCAATAAATAGTTCAAGGAGGATAGAGCCTGTTTTGGATTATTGAAATACTCCATGCAACTTCGGCGATTGTCCATCCTAGCTTCCAACCCTCAAACCTGGTGCATCGTAAAAGAATCGAATGGTCGTTGATCCGACTATTATGAAACGAAAAGGCTAATTACATTTCAAGGTCTGTTTAGTGCGTATTCAGTGCTATTTGTAGATAGGTAGTTGCTATGTTAAGTGGAGGCAAACATTACTAAAATGTCCGCAAAGGTGTTATTATCGGCGCGCTTTGCTCCCATTCATCTTGTACTCTGTTTTACCTATCATAGCTTCCCATAGAACAAAGTGAGCATAATTATTGCAAAGCTCCGTAGAAACTCTATGACCCTCCACCCACCACCATCAATCCCGCTGCATCTTGAAGTATAAATCGACCGCCAGTTAGTCCAAATAACGCTATTTTGAAAAGATATATATACAGAACGCGATTTATGGTCTGTTTAGGGGTATCAATGCCATTTGTAGACAGTAAAATGTTTTATTTTAGTGCCCACAATCTTGTTAATGCTTCAGGGGGCTTTGCTCCCTGGCCCCTACACAGGGACATTACTGAATTAGGCCCTAAGGCGTGAAACAGCTTCATGCTAAAGACTTACACTCCTACCACGGAAGCACGGCAATACCTCGGAGGTCGTACTTCCATAACCAAAGCGACCTAGCTGTTGTAGCAGATAAATGAAAAGCAGTTCGCCAAGGTCAAAACTGACATTGCAAAATGCTATACTGCATTTTCCGGCACTTTTTTGGCTTATCTTGTCTTCCCGTTGTCACACAAATCCACAAACAAAAGCACAGTCAAAACATTCACGCATGGTTGATCCACCTATTCAATAAATATAAGGGGCGCTGGGCGTCCTGCAAAACCCTGGTGCAAAACAAAAACAGAACTACATCCCCCCCCCCCCCCCACCCCCCCCCCCCCCCACCCCCCCCCCCCCCCACCCCCCCCCCCCCCCACCCCCCCCCCCCCCCACCCCCCCCCCCCCCCACCCCCCCCCCCCCCCACCCCCCCCCCCCCCCACCCCCCCCCCCCCCCACCCCCCCCCCCCCCCACCCCCCCCCCCCCCCACCCCCCCCCCCCCCCACCCCCCCCCCCCCCCACCCCCCCCCCCCCCCACCCCCCCCCCCCCCCACCCCCCCCCCCCCCCACCCCCCCCCCCCCCCACCCCCCCCCCCCCCCACCCCCCCCCCCCCCCACCCCCCCCAGAAAAACTAAGTACTTTTTACTTTTTAAAAAAAATTTTTTTTCAAAAAAAGGGAAAATTTAAAAGGGGGTGGGTTTCCCCCAAAAAAAAAAAAATTTATCAGGTTTTTTTATTTTTAAAATTTTCAACCCGTCTTAAAATAATTTTGATTTAGTTTATTTCGGGCTTTTCCCCCGGGTTTTTTGATTTTTTTTTTATGTTGGTTAAGTTAGTTGGGCATCCTTTTTGAAATTTTTGGAAAGGATTAAAAAGCATAATATGCCTTTTGTAATTTGAGTCAAATTTCATGACCCGTTCCCTGCTTAACTGGGGTTTTTTTCCAAAGAACATTCACATACCTTTGCCCTTTTTCCCTTTTTTCCTGATTTGAAAAACAGTAAAATTTTTCTAAAAAATTTTAAAAATTCACAATCTGGACATTAAAAAAACGAATGTAATCACCCCTTCTGTTTAAAAATTGGTTCCGGTTGGGGAAGTTTCCAAATTAAAAAAGAATTCAATTCAGTGGTTTGAGTGAAACATGGGTTGGTAAGCAAACCTCCCTTTCCCCGTCCGGAAATCTAAGAGCATTCCTTTGACATTAAAAAATTCGCTTAAAAAAATGGAGTAGTTGGTATGCAAACCCTTTTTAATTAAAAAATTTAATTTTGTATTTATACTTTACCAAATTTGGTATTTTGCAACCCTTCCCTTCAATAAAAGTAAAACCAATATTTTTCCCAAACACTTGCCCAACAAGGAAAGTTTGTTATTTTCCCTTAAAAAAGTTTTCCCAATTTTCCTTTTAAAGAAAATTCTTTTCAAATTTGGTTTAGGAAGAAGGTTTGGAGTCCACTTCCCACAAAGGTGCATCAAGTTTTTAAAATTTTCATGGGTTACACTAATTCATATAAAATATTTGAAACCTTGACTCAAAACAAGGAAGATGGTCAACCAGCGTGTAAATTCCCCCTTTGGTTTTCACCAACCAACATTGGGTTTTTTTATTGTCCTTACCCTTTTAAACAGGTGACCCTTAAGGAAACTAGCAGAAGCCTTAAACATATTGGATTTTCTTGCAAATGGGTGTTGGGTGACAATTTAAATGATTTGCATTATACAAAAAATACAATGTTTGATTTCAACTATATGGCCAATTGAATTTTTAATTAATTTTTTACTGTATAAAATTCTTTAATTCAATTTGACCTTTTAAAATTTTCTTATCAATCTGGCCCATCCAATTTTGAAGGATTACAAGCTCATGCATCTAACCCGAAGGGGATATTGCCTACCAAAAATAAAAATTTAAAAAAAAAAATTTTCCCTTTAGAATTTAAAACCCCTTTTAAAGTCCAAAAAAATTACACCAAGGGCCAAAAAAAAGATTCCCAGGATTTCCAAGTTTGGGGTTTTAAACCCCAAATGCGAAAACCCCCAACGTCCCAGCCATTTTGGACCAGTCCAACTCGTCCTCAATGACCTGAAGTGCAAAGTGAGGTTTCTGGGAGCACTTACCAGTGTGAGCGATTTTCTCAAACCGATCAAAGCCCTCCGACTGGAGCTGCCAGGCCTCGGCCTTTAGATGCCGCAAAGTGAGGTATGCCCCCAACTGAAACCCCTCCCAAAACCCAACCTCATGAGGTGAAGGGAGGAAGGGGCTACCTACCTAGGAAAAGTCTGTACAGGTAAATATTTACATTTAATATGTATACAGCTATGTACAAGATAAAAAGGTGTGCCCATGGCCAACCCAGGGGTGGTTTGGAAGGACGAGAGATGTAGGCAAAGGATACAGTCCGATCCCTGAATACACCCACCATGAAGGTGGGGGAAATTCATGTTGCAGACATATACCTACTGTACCCCTTTCTACATCTAATTTGCATTAGTGTGGCACTGAGTGGGAGTATGTTCTCAATTGGCATGCCTGCAGAGAGGGTCTTTGATGCTACCTGGTCACAGACCTCATGCGCCCAGGCCTGTCCCTGAGTGTGAGGCTTTATGACCTCAAACAGCCAAGGGGAGATCATGTCCCTTGAAACCGCGGAGTGTGTCCTCTAAGAGCCTATCAGAAAACAAATGATGGTACAGATAATGTATAAAGGGCAAGATTACACTATTACTAGTACTGCATTGCACTTTATTTGTGATGAATGTCCTGTGCAGACAAATTCCCCAGCAATGTATGAGGTGACCTGAACTGGCAAAGTGTTAGCATTACAAACAGTTTTTTACCCAAGTTGAGAAATGAGCATATGCTGAAGATTTACACTTGCATTTTGCTTATTTTGATGCCCTGGGGCATTTGCATTTTTGAAAGGGTGGCATTAAATGTGATAGTATTTTCAGGCTGTATACATTGTACTGTACCCCTACAGTATCACCAACCGCTTCTCAACCTTTTTTAAACTCGAGCACCCTTTTGACTCTCAAGAATTTTTTCTGAGGCCCCACCTTACACAAAAGTTTATTCATTTTTTCATTTTTTTATGGCAGAGATCTTGCGGCCCACCTGGAGATCTTCGGGCCCACCATGTGGGCTGCTGCCCACCGGTTTGAGAAGCGCTGCCCTATACTATGGAAACAGGGTCTGCTTTAACTTGGACACTCATGGTTTGTGATTAAATTTGGTTTTTTTGGAACTTTCAAATGTATCAATTTCATTAAAACTTCTCCAAAGGTAATTTTTTGCTGACATTGTTTACTAGTTGTGAGCTACAGGCAATATCAGGCCTGTACAGGTTAGAGGCCTAGCATGCATGAACGCTTGTACGTCCCATCTTGCCAAAATTCCAGAGGGGCCTTAATTAAGGAAATAAGGTATTAAAATTAATGCATGGGTATCAAGGATTCAACCAGGTTTACCCATACCACAGAGGAGTATTTTTCATACAGTATACTGTAAATGTAAACAGTAATTCAATGCTTGGCAAGCAATGCTTGTGATAGCCTGTGACATCTCACAAAAATGTGGTTCCTGTCTTGCATATATGTTATTGTTTCAAAATGTATAGCAGAAATGGTGTGATGCACCCAACAGGCAAAAATTGCTTACAATGTCAACTTCTCTAAACAATCTTGCCTAGAAATTGGACTTTCTGCTACAGAACAGTCCCTCATTACAAAAAGGGTTGTGTACAACCTTTGCCTGTAAACATGCAGTATCATGCATAAAAACAAAAGAAATCACATGTTCTTTCTTGGGTGAAAACCCTAAAGGGGTATTTGGAACCCTCTGGGCATAGTTTTGCCACTCTTTTCCTTGTTTTTTGAGTCACATGGTTTTGTCTCATAATTTTTTATTAACACTGGTTTTAACTGCCGACACTTTTTCATGTAAAAACTGTAAAAGAACCTGTGGCAAACCTGTGGAAAGGGGTGGTGACTAGCCGACCTGCTTCCCATGTCCAGAGAAACCACAAGACTTTTACACAAATATTTGTGATTACCCATGGCAGACATGTGTGAAAAACTTTTTTTTTATGGGAATAATGTCACTAAACTGAATGCTGGCTGATGCATGTGCAGCACTGTTCATGTGCTAATTAGGGCCAAACCATATATATGATGTGGTATTTTACTTCAAATTTTATGTTTTAAGGTCAGAAGCCACTTGGCTCACCAAGGACCTATACGCACATTGATCACAGTATGAAACAATCGACAAGATTTCACCTTCAACTCTTTTTTGACTAGTGGCTACGACGTTTTAAGGAGGCAGGCATACACTAATCGTTCCCATTTTCTGCTCCGTGAAGACAAAACCATTAATTTTAATAATGTCCCCACCACCAACGACATGCCCCAGTCTTTAACCACTTTTATCCCAAGGCTGGGTAGGATGGATGGATCTTGCTCTGCACCACTGCTTTGCACGTCCTGACCCAAGACTGAAATCTGACAACTTCTCTACTCAGACAACCTTCCTGAAACCAGAACCTTACCCAAGTTTAACCCTGTACCGTACGAGGGCATACCTGCCATCTCTTTTCAATGTACCAGGCAAGGGAGATATTGTGTTTGAAATTTTACATGCCGCACAGTTTAGACGTTACTGATTTTGCCATTTATCTTAAATCAGTGAAAATCTTAAAGGTACCACTTGGTACACATGACCAAATGCTGGATTATACACCTGTTTTTACATTAGTGTACTACATTAGTACCAGCTACCAGCTCATATGTAAGCAAATTAACAATGCAGTATTGTAATTCAGTTCCTTCCACTGTCACCTCTTGCTCAAAACCTTACTACACAACACTGTACCCACATGCAAGCTTTCAACAGACGTATAAACCATCTAAAACAGATCATCATCCGAACACAACACAGGGAAAGAACAACGAAAAATCTAACTTCAAATAAATTAGCATTCCCGTAGAAACAGCTGTTGAAGTATTTAGCAGGTGTCAATGTCAATTAACCCATACGGCCTTCCTGCAGGATACAGTGCAAGAATTAAACACTTTTTTGGGGCCACATGCTTATCTCGGGTTTTCCACAGAGTATCTTTGGTTTTTTGCTTGAAACAGCCAGGTTTCTTGAACGAAGGTTGAAATTCATACTTTGATACATTTATTGCATATTTTACTTGTGTTCACTTCTCCCATGACGAGAAAATTAAAATACTATATTGTGTTCAAAATGTAAACCTTTGGTGTCAAACGATCCGATCCCAAACACTGTAAAAACTAACACTTTAGACTAAAACTTAGGCATTGCGGGTAATTCCATTCAGTTGGAGTTCCACGTGTGACATAGGTGTCAAAAATTTAAGACTTCATATATTTTATAAGTCACTTATAAGTATGAGTTAGTGGAGGTAGGCCACCCGGATAATAAAAATATATATAGCTTTCTTGTGGTTAATTGTCATCTCTGAACCAACAAAATAGTCTTTTTTATTTGCTCAAGTTTTTGCTCAAAATACCTAGGTAACATGGACACCCATCCCGATTTGGAAACCCCACTAGGTAGCCATTAAAAATTCTTTCAAAAATGGAGTTTTTACTCATTCAAATGTTTCCTCCCAAGGTGCTGGATCTGTATGTTAGTCCAAACCTCTCATTTACAATTTCATTTACATTTTCCAACACTAAAACCATATTCTGGCTAGCATCTGCAGAAGATGGAATGCATAATTTTGAAAAATAAGGGCGTCAAGGTTTTCTTTATCCACATTTTCAATTTGTCAATTCCGCCAAAGTCACATTTCAAACTACTTGATGACTAACGATCAAACATCATTTAAGGTCTATTGTCAGTTACAGTAGTTTTTTCAATTATAGTAACTTAAATCAACCCCAACCCTTTAATTTTACCTGATGTAACATGGCCACCATGGCATAATGTATGCTGGGGAACTTCTCAAGTTGATACAATTTTATGTTAGTTTATGTATTAGTCATGTGGATTGCAAGTATTATTCTAGTAGTTGCATGGCATACTATCACAAATAGAAATATGAAAAAATGGCCTCGATTGTTAATTTAAATAGAACTGTAAATTGCACAGTATGTGAGAGATAAAACCATTTGGTGCCATTATTATTCATTTAACTCTATCAAAGATTAATGAGTGATATGTTTTATCCTCGTAGCAGGAAAGTATCAATTGTAAAAAATTTCACTTCTGTTTGTTGTGTTTGATAAAATTTTAACGATAATACCCCTAGCCGCCAAATTTACCTGATCTAACATGGACACCACATGCTTCCCCACACAAAGATAAGGTTAGCATTTGCAGTGAGTTTTTGAACCTAAGTTAACAAAAATGGAAAAAACCCCTTTTAATGACAATTGGCATTAACTTTCTGCCACTATCTGGGAGCTACTTTTTCCCCTTAAATTCACAACTAGAGTTTATTACAGTTTAAGAATTTTTCAATGTAGTATATGTATCTGATGTAACAAAATCAAAGGTAAATTGTGAGAAATTGATGTAATTTCAGGGAAAACTCTTACTTTGTTGTGTATTTCTAGATCATCTATAAAGTAATGATCCAAGCCCTGTGCTAAGATGAAATTACGTTTTGAATACAAAGTTATTGAAAGGCAAAGAAAACAGTGCAAATGGCCTGAAATTTACCTGGATTACAACCAGACACCAGTCACGGTCTGTGATTTGTTATTGGCGTGTACATACAATTCATACAGTGCGATTCACTAACTAGGGGTTTGACTTAATTATATAACTTATTCTACTTTCTTCACAAATTTGCTTACATGAGCCTGTTCTTAAGCCAAAACTAACTTAATCCCCACATTTCTCATAATATTTACCTGACGTACATTTGAAAACCGCTATTTTAGCATTGTTAGAAATCTAGGTGTGGTGTAATGGATTTCACATGGGGGAAGTGAGATATTACAACTGAGGATGCTACTCGATAAGTTGGATAAGACTGGAGAGTCCATGGCATGTTTAGGTTACCTCAGTTTTAGGAATCTGATTGTTCTAAAAGTTTAGCTGATGTAACATTTTACTGACTCCGTCAGTAAAAGTTTGCCCCTTTTAAATGCATAGAAACTCTGTAATGTAAATGGATCCTTCAACGATGTGATCAAACTACAGATTTCATTTATTTTTATGAACCGTCCATAGCGAAAATGATTCACCTAGGTATATAAGGTATTATAAATTGACCTTTACCTACGTACACACACCCTCAAAATGTGGACACCATGCGTTAGGTACACTACTTTTTGCGAACACCTTGTGAAAAAAAGACAAATCTTTAAAGAGTTTCTCTGCAAAACCTCATCATTATATTGATGCCATCTTCTGTGGTCAAATTGACCAATTCATTATAAAAATATGTTTGAGCAATGCAACACTCAGTCTAAAAAGTAGTACTTTTCCATGTCACAATTTTCCTTGCAAATTTGAACCCTGACCCCATAAAATAATGTTCCTAGAAATTTTATTGCATAAAATATCCCATATACATTTTCTTCCTACTTTCCATGGAATAGACATCCACAAAACAATGAGTTTGATACTAAACTGATTCTACCTGACAGTACAGTAAGCTGGTAACAACAGGTTCTGTGTACTAATGTTGGGCCCAAAAATGGCTTGTGCCCCAGCTTCGATGGATGCCTCCATATACCGCCTGCTATAACCTGCCAAGCTGGCATGAATTGGTTCCTACAGTACCTCAGGCCTTGCAACAAAGTATGGTAGCACAAACAGGCACATAGCTACGGGATTGGGGTGGGGCTTGGACCCCACCCAGATGTTTTGCAGCCCCCCAAAAATTTGTGCACGTCCCTAATAAAATGTGTAAGATTACAGGACGTCAATCGATGCCATGACCCCCCCCCCCCATTGATACCCTAGACTCCTCCCCTAAAAAGTCATCTAGACTATGCCCCTGACCACCAAAAGTTCATAGTCCACCTGTCCACCATGTCATATCCACCACAGAAATGTCATGTACGGTAACTTTTCATGGTGAAAACTTAATCCTTATTCCTTATTTGAATCAATCCTTGAGCACTCACTTGGCAATGACTTGAACAATTGATTTAATCTATCAACTTGGTAGCAGTCAGAATTTTTGGAACCTGTTAATAATTAAGCAAAGACTGAACACCCAAAATGGACAAATTTTAACGAAAGGGCGGTGGTTTGATCCGCCACATTAATTAGCTGGAGCTGTTTTTGTAGGAGTCATACAGTGTCGACCACCATGTCTCAAGCAGCCCTGCACAAGCAATACTGAAGTGATAGAATTGAGTAACTCAACTTGAGCAGAGACCCCCTAAATATGAACCTGACAGGAGGCAAAAAACCTTGCAAATAACAAAATAATGTTGGAAACCCATCAATATAATGAACCCGTAAATGAGTAAAAAACCTTCAAATAACAACTGAAATATGTTTTGCAAGCCTTCCACTGATCAAGTTTTTCTCTACTGGGCAATCTCCCATCATAGAGGCTTGACAATTTTTCCATTGACTGTAACATTTAATGTATTCTTTCACTAAGAATTTAACTTATGTACCTGTATCTAGCTCTTCAGTTCATCTAGTACTTACTCAATGCCTAGTCCAAGAGCTATGTGGCCTATAGAGTGCTTGCTACATTTTTTTTTTGTTACAAAGTGTTTTTGTGAATGTTTCTATTTGTTCTCTTACATTTGCCATTTTGTGGATGGCAGTCTTTAATGACTTTGCTGCTTCCCTAAACTCTTTTTACCATTATTTTAAGTACTTGGCTACACACAACCTTACATGTGAACACTGTTTTGAGAAAGTATTAAAAGACTCTTACATAATCCCACTGACCACATGCTGGAACCAATTTTTAACAAACTTGGACAAATGATTGAATGGGTATGGGTTTATTGTTGTGGTCAGCAATTTGGTGTCAGAAGGTCTCAACAGTGGGTCTTTTATGGATCCAACATAATATACTCAGTTTCCTTCTGATTGCTTTGATTTGATACTTTGGAATCCTACTGAATACTGGTGTGTTTATCATTGTGATATAGGGGTAACTTTCAAAAAGACGTGGTTCAGAAATGTAAGAGTTTGGTGTCATCACCTAGCAGTAGAGTGGCCACTACACATACACTACCCACTTTACCTTTTCTTTCTCATTTGGTATGTTTTAACTGACTCTGGGAGAAGTTGTAAGAACAAGCTACATGAACTGAAGAACCATCTCACATACAGTATGTCAGCATATTCTTGTGTAAAAACTGATCATGGAATTTGGAATTTCTGTGCTTGAAAATGTTGTATGAAGTTTGTAAATGAAAATGGTGTGTTTATACAAACCTCCTGCATACTGCTACATGCCGCAGAAATTTCTGGCCCATGCACAATGCCGACATTTAAGGGCATATTTTTATTTGGTACTGACTATTGCAAAGCAATGAGTGGGTGGTTGTGTCTCTGGAATGCTGTTATGTCCAAGTTTGTGTGCCGGGCCAATGCAAACAAAACTCACTCAGGTGGCTCCGCCCCCCCCCCCCCAAAAAAAAAAATTGTAAGGTGCCCTACATGCAACTATACTATATATGTGCTGAATGCAGTTGCATTGTAAAATGTGTAGTAGTATCTTTTTGTAGCCAGTTTTGAGTGTAGCTTCTACCACAGGTCCGTATATTACATACAGGCTTCTATAGATCATACTGTACCCGTACGGTCTGAGGACTGATAATCTGGTGCTTGGGATCTTTTTTATAAGATCCAAATCAGCTCCAGTAATTACATACTATTAATTTTGAGAATATTGGAAATAATGAGGAAAGTAACCAACCTGTAATTCCATTTGTTCACTGCAGTACTCTAAACCTTTCTCTGGCCATATCCCATCATTGCCTCCCAATTTACTCAATCATCTACTGTAGTGCCAACCTCCCCACCAAAAAAGAAACCCCATGTACCCATGTAAAACCTTAGAAGTTATTAGGAGTTCTAATTACCTAACTTTCCAATGTACCCCCCAAAATATTTTTATGAAAATGTTCACATAACCATCGGACCATGTATGCCCCCCCGCCCCCCCCCCCCCCCCCCCCCCCCCGTTGAAAACCCCAGTTAGCAAAACACTAGCTTGCAATAAAACAATTAGCAATTCTCTGTACCAATCAATGACAACATCTAGTCTGGGACATACAATTATTCAGATACCATGCTACTGTACAGTCCTTTGAAATAATAAACTCTAGACAAGACCAGCACATCTGAGGTTCACAGTTCTATAATTTAGTGGCACTTAGGTTTATAAAAATTTAAAAACCCAGAATAAAAAAAAAAATTAATACATTCCTCCCTCATTTTAAGTCTGATTTCTTTATTTATTGATGAAGGTACAACTACCAAAGTCTGCAATTCATTTACCTGTTTACAGATCACTTACACGACATTCTGCCAAGATGAACAACGGTGCTCTGGTAGTCCACTGGTTTACCATGAAATGCAGATGAATTTTTGATCTAGATACACCTTTTTTTTGGCCATACTGGCAGTGATCTTAATGATCACACTGTGAACATCACTTGCCATCTGACGTCTTTGTTTTTATCCTCACTTCTTCATACAAGATCAATTTGTTGAAAAGCAATTCAATGGCAACAGCAGGCTACCTGTAATGTGATACTTCCCGAGAGTTTTAACTGTTTTTATTGCTATAGTGTCTTGGCCTGTTTTGAAAGAAAAGAGCTCTGAACTTTGGAGAGGACGTAAGAACCCTGTCCATTGAACACTTTCAACCTGTAGAAGTATTTTGCTGATCGCTGCTTATTTGGAATCGCTAAAAGCTTATTTTCCAAATTTGGCCATAGTTCTTTCTTTTTAGGAATTTTGATATACTGTATTGTGTGATTCGAAACGTTTGCACAGAATAGTGCATTCCCAAAATTACTGATGTTCCCGACAAATAATTAGAATGTGGAAAAAAGATATTTGAACGGGTCCAATGTTTAATCTATAAATTCGACCTTTCTGGAAGGAATTGCTCCTAAAAGAAATAAACAATTGGAAATTAACTGACTCTCATTTGATTTACAAACTTGTGTAGTAAACGGTGTCCCTGATATTATTTTTGATTTTGGTCAAAGTATCTGGTAGAAAATCTTCTTTGCTCTCTACACGAAGCAATCCACCCTGGCCAAGTGTCACCTTGATTTGACATATTCATGGAAGATTGTATGACGATTGCAATTTTCGAAGACAAGGTCAATGCAGGGCTGCGATTTTAACCTTGGTCTGTTTACCCGTGACGACCAATAAATTTGTGAAGGACGACCAAAAAATGGTGGGTTGGGTTGTCCACTGGAAACAACGAAAGTTCATGAAACAAGTTACAGTCTGCTTTTAGAATTAATGAAAATTTCATGTGGACTACTAATTTTCTTTTGGACAACCAAAAAAAAAGCAGACAGGCTTTCCATGGAAGACCATAAAATTCTTTCTTTAAAATCGAGGCCTGCAATGAAGTCATTTTGTGATGGCATATTATTACTTACTTTATGTCCAAAGTTACTATCAGTGTTCAGCACAGCAGGGATTTGTAATGGTGGGCTCTTGCCCAATGTCGTGTTTTCTGGCATTTGGTAATTAATCACAAAATAACCAAATGAGTCACTCTCTTACTGCATAACTGGCCAACCCACAGATTTCATGACCACAACCAAAAACTTTGTAACTAGAGAGCTCATAGTGCGGCTATGTAACCATTGTTTGCACATTTTTTTTCAACTATTGGAGAATGCACGAGAAGCGCATGATCATGTAATAATCTACAGTACCCAGCCTTGCCTGTATGAGCCAAATTATAAATGCATGATATCTTTTAAGATTAAAAAATAAATGGCTGAAGCCTTGCATCTGGCCAGCCATTGTGGTAGTTTTGCGTGTGCATCAGTGGTGCTCTTGTCCTGGAGTAGCATCATAAGCATCCCTTGCTTGCGTTTAGCCCCTTCCAACCAAGTTCCATCATAATTAACTGCCACCAGTGTCCTCATTGCACACAGTAACATGTCTTACAGTAGTTTCCGATGTATGAATTTATCCAATCCCTTGCAAACCGATTTGCAAGGATCCTACGATTATCATGACTACATTGCCCTATCTACACTACAGGTACGTCTCTATTAAAATACATACCGTTTTACTTTACACACACTTTTTTATCCACAAGATTTGGCATACTGCTGCTGAGACACAACTATATTACAGTATACTGCAAGGTTGTCAAACCGCATAAAACTCTTTTGATTATACCACAAAAAATTATTTTCAGAAAGTTGGATGTTGACTTGTCCGGCAAGATTTAACATATTGGATAGGGAAAGCTATTAAACATTCTATAGCTAGAAGACCTATATGAAGCTTCTTGCATGAAGGATTACTTTGAATCATTACATTGAAGGGGAAGGGGGATCAAGCCTGTGGCATTCCTACGGTTGTCATGGTAATCAGAAATGATCTGTTTTGAATCAAATGGATGACACTTCTAACATGTGTTTCTGACTTACTCTCTGACTTATCTGAAGATGTTGAAACTACAGTGGTCTGAGATTCTTGTGGAACCCTTTTTCCATACAACCCCATACAGTATCATACAAATATTAAATGTCTGCATTTTTAAGCAAACCAACACAAACATGAGTATGGATGAAAAATCGTGTAACCATATGACATGTTAAATCAGCAATACTTTAATTTAAGCCTAGTATTTCATATTATTTCATGATAGGTTAACGGATATACGATGCAATGTGTGGTATTGGTGTCAGACTCAGGACTTCACTATATGAAATGTCATGAAAAAGTAATGTTTCAATCCATGGCAATTTCCTAGAAAAAATAGACAAAAAATGTAGAGTCAAGGATAATTCAGTGGTTTACAATTTGATTCTATTGTTTTTTAAATTTACTCACCGACAAGCTCTAAAGTTTTTTTTTTTTTTTTTTTACCCAATGGAAGAGATGTTATAGTTCAAAAGGCATACAGTGCCCTTAAACCATAGATCTATAGCACTGTCCTAACTGCCACAAATTCTTCCGAACCTTCCGCTTCCTTGTTATTTGTCACTTTCATATTGTATAGATGCATGCTTCTTCTGGATTACTAATATTTTTAATGTTTATTATGTTCAACATGGTAAAACATTTGCCAAAATCTGATGGAGATGCTGTGTGTTGCTGCAATCGTAGCTCACACAGCTTTTTTGCAGTTTATTAACTTTACTTAATATGACGGTACTGTTACCTGTGCTGGCACTGCACATACTGACTTATTAATTTAACTGACCAGCACTGTACTGTAAATGCGATGGTGTACAAATGGCAGAAACAACTGATAAATACTCTGCATGCTCCGCACTGGTTTTATCTACTGCTGGGCCTCCTCAAAGGATGCTATATGAATTGCTTCCCCACATTTTTCAACTAATTTGGCACGTACTAGCATACAACACACACGTATGCTGCGAAAAGGAGCCAAATGAACTAACTGTACTCAGCTGCAGGACAGCAATGTTTCTATTTGTGGGTTACATTAGTGGTCAAATATTTTACTGGCAACAGTGGTGGAGTACCAGACAAATGAATTCAGTATTCAGTACAAGACAGTACAGTACATAGCGTCTAAGGAAGTAGCGTCTGGTAGGAACATTGCACAATTATGATTTTGAGCTTCTGTCGACACCTGATTTGGAAATTTTACGGTAGCTCCACAGTCAACAAAGAGGAATATTGGGCGAACAAACATGCAGCTGCCATACTTTAATTTGTAGCTGCTTGAATGCTCAATGGCACCAAGATATAATGCTATATCCGGTTATCTTTTGGCATTCCCCACCGATTTTTAACACGCTTTCTAGTTATACATTGGCACTTAAATCTTCAAACCAAAAGGTGCCAATGTGCGTAAATTCTTCACTGTAATTTTATTTCTTGTTTTACACCCTTGCCTGTATTGTTGCAATATGTCTGTAGACTGTAGCATACTTGAGATAACAGAGTGGGGCAACAATCATCTAACAATTAAGGTTTTGACCAGGAAATTACTAAAGCCTTATAAACTCATCTGTAGCTCTTTCGATACGGCAGTGTTGCACTAACATTAATTACACTGTCGCATACAGTATACACAGACAGGCTGTATGTATATGTGTGTGTTATGTAATGTATGTACGGTACGTACGTACGTATGTATGTATGCATGCATGCATGCATGAAGGCCCGCTAGAAGAATGAGCTTGCATCTGGGCAGGTATTTCTACAGTGAGGATGGGGAAACCACATCCTGCACTTTAGCTTTTAAAACAAGTAATGCCATTTTAATTATTAACTAATAATTATATAAATTTGATGGTAGCTAATATCACTAACATTTTTGAGTTGAAAGTACCAGCAACAGCCATTGTCCTATGCGCATAGCATAACTGTAACCTTACAAGCAACTCACAGTATTGGCAAATACATAACCAAATTCTTCAACAACATTCACATCACGGGGGGGGGGGGGGGTCTAATATTACATTTATAATACATTTAAGCCATCACCAGTGGAACAAAAAAATCAGTGATTCTGGAGCTGCTTGCCACCAATTTTGGCATCTGAGGGGTAAATATCTAGCTAATTTTTTGGTGGTAACTGGCAGTATGGGTTTTTACACTTACTATAAATGTATAAGTTTGTGACAAACTGTACTACCTTCCTGTCAAAAAGTTTTCTTTTTTGACAGGAAGGTACTCACAGTTTGTTCACAAACATTTATTTTACATGTTCTAGTAAGTGTAAAACCCATACTGGCAGTTCCACCGCAGCTATGCTAGACTTTTCCCCTCAGATTGCCAAAATTTTGGTTGCAGGCAGCTTCACTCTAGATTCCTGATTTTTTTTCCACTGGTATGATGGCTTTCATAGGTATTAAATGAATAATTAGACGATGTGAATGTTGTTGAAGAATTTGTTATGTATGGTCAATACGTGAGTGCTTTGAAGGTACAGTAATGCTATGCGTATAGACAATGGCTGTTGCTGGTACTTTCCCACTCAAAATGTATTGATATTACCTACCATACCAAATTTTATTAATATTTAGTTAATAATTAAATGTCATTAACTTGTTTTAAAAGCTAAAGTTGCAGGGTTTTATGTGTTTCCCCATCCCACTGTAGAATACCTGCCACATGTGCCAAGTCTCATTTTTTTTAGCGTCCTACATGCATGCATTTCATGCATACATAACATACGTACGTACGATACGTACATACATACAGTACAACACCACATATACATACAGCCCTGTCTGTGGTAACTGTAGCCACAGTGAATAATAGTTAGTGCACCCTGCTGTCTGAAAGGTACAGATGGTTTATAAGGCTTTTATCAATTTCCTGTAAAAACCTTAGATGAGTGATTGTTGCCCCACTCCTTTTTACTCCAAGTCGGCTACAGTCTACAGACATATTGCACATTACAGGCAAGGGTAAACACCGAAATAAAATTAACAGTGGAGAATTACCACATTGGCACCTTTTTGTTTTGAAGATTTAATTGCAGATGTTTATAACTAGAAAGGTGTTAAAAATCGGTGGGGCATGCAAAAGATAACAGGAAATATGCAATTAATAATCTGGTGCCTTGGAGCATATCCAGCAGTAACAAATTAAGTATGGCATCTGCATGTTTTTTCGCACATATTCCTTTTTTGACCTTGATCTGACCGTAAAATTCCGAAATCAGGTGTCCGACAAGGCTCCAAATCATAATTGTGCATGATTTTCCTACCAGACGCTCTTCCCTTGAAGCTATGTCTGTATGTCTTGTACTGATATAGTAAATTTGAATTTGTCTGGTACTCCACCACTGTTTGCAGTAAAATATTTGACCAACTCATGTAACCACAAATAGAAACATGCTGTTGCTGCAGAGTACAGTTAGTTGCATTTTGCCGTCCTTTCCGCAGCACTGTGTCTGTAAATGCTAGTACTGCAATTAGTTGAACTGGGTGGGGAAGCAATTCATTATATCCCGTTGAGTCCGCAGCAGTAGATAAACCATTGCCTGAGCATGCAGAGTATTTATCAGTGTTTCTGCCATTGTACACATCGCATTTACAGTACAGTGGCAGTTCAGTTTAAATAATCAGTTCAGTATGTGCAGTGCTATCACAGTACAGTACCGTCATATTGAGTGAAAGTAATAACTGCAAAAAGCTGTTGCTACGATTCCAGCAACACACAGCAATTTTCCATCAGATTTGGCGAAATGTTTTTACCTTGTTGCACATAATATTAAAAAATTATGTAATCCATAAGAAGGAACTGCATCCTATATCAGGATATGAAGTGAAAATAACAGGAAGCGGAAGGTTTCGGAAGAATTTTGTGGCAGTTAGACCATTGTAATAGATCTATGGCAGGGCACATGTATGCTCTTTTGACCTATATCATCTCTCCATGTTTTTGTAAAAAAAAAAAAATAAAAACTTTAGAGCTGTGGTGGATTAATTTAAAAAAAATAGATCAATTTGTAACCCTGAATCATCTTGACCTCATACATTTTTTGTCTATTTTTAAGGAAATTTGCATCGATGGAAACATTACTGTTTTCATGACATTTTCCATCTAGTGAGGTCCTAGTCTGACCACAATACACACGATTGGCACTGTATACCTTACCTAATCTACTGAATAATATGAAATACTAGGCTTAAAATTCAGTATTGCTGATTTAACATGTCATATGGTTTACATATTTATTCCATACTCATGTTTGTGTTGGTTTTGCTTAAAAATGCATGACATTTATATTTTGTATGTACTGTATGGGTTGTTTATGGAAAAGTGTTCCACAAGAATCTGCAGACCACTGTATTTTTCACATCGTCAGATAAGTCATGAGAGAAGTCAGAACACAATGTTAGAAGTGTCCATCACTTTGATTTAACAGATCATTTTCTGATTACCATTGCCAACCTTAAGGAATGCACAGGCTTGATCCCTTCCCCTTCCATGTAATGATTTCAAAGTAATCCTTCATGCGAGAAGCTTCATATAGGTCTTCTAGCTATAGATGTTTCAATCGCTTCCGCTATCAATCTGTTAACTCTTGCGAGTACAGTCACATCCAACTTTTCCTGAAATAATTTTTTGTGGTATAATCGAAAGATTTTATGGGTTTTTCAACCTTGGCGCAGTATACTGTAATAATAGTGTTGTCTCAGCAGCAGGTATGCAAATCTTGTTGATACAAAGTTTGTGTACAAACGGTATGTTATTTTAAATAGAGACGTAAACCTGTAAGGTAGATAGGTGCAATGTAGTCATGTAAGGTGGATTCCTTGCAAATTGTTGCAAGGGAATTTGGATAAATTCATACCTGGCAACTACTGTAAGACATGTTTACTGGGAGGTGTGGCTAATTGAGACAACTGGTGGCTAGTAATTTATGATGGAACTTTTGAAGGGGCTAAACGCAAGCCAGAGGATGCTTTATGAATGCTATTGGGGGGGGAGCTCCAGTAAACAAGAGCACCGCTGATTCACACTTAAACTACCACAAGGCTGGCAGTTGCAAGCTTCAGCCATTTATTTTTTCATCATAAGATATCATGCATTTGATAATTTGTGCTCATACGGCAAAGGCTGGGTACTGTAGATTATTACATGATCATGCGCTTCTGCGTGCATTTCTGCATAGTTTAAAAATGTGCAAACAATGGAACATAGCCCATATGAGCTCTCTAGTTACAAGTTTTTTTGGTTTGGTCATGAATCTGATTGGTTTGGCTCAGTTTTGCAGTAAGAGAGTGATCATTTTGTTATTTTTTGTGAATTAATTTTTACTAAAGCCAGAAAACCACGACATTGGCAAGCAGCCACATTTACAAATCCGTGCTGTGGCTTGATACACTGATGTACTTTGGACACAATTAATGGTAGATTAACTATGCCATCACCAATGAATTCATTGCAGGCCTCGATTTTAAGAAATTTTATGGTCTTCCATTGGAAAAGCCTGCTCTGCTTTTTTTTTGGTTGTCCAAAAAGAAAATTTAGTAGTCCACCATGAAATTTTCAGTAATTCTAAAAGCCGACTGTTAACTTGTTTCATGAACTTTCGTTGTCCACGTGGACAACCAACCCCACCCTGTTTTGGTTGTCCGGTCACAATTTTGGTCGTCACGGGTAACAGACAAGGTTTAAAATCGAGCCACCTGCATTGAACAGTGTCTTGAAATTCCCTGTCATACAATCTTCCATGAATATGTCAAATCAGGGTTGACACTTTGGCAGGGTGGATTGCTTTCGTGTAGAGAGAAGGAAAATTTTCTCCCAGATACTTTGACCAAATCAAACTAATCTTCAAGGACAGTTTACTAACAAGTTTGTAAATCAACTGAGGTCAGTTAAGTTCAATTGTTTAGTTCTTTTAGGAGCATTCCTTCCAGAAAGGTCTATTTTAGATTAAACATTGCCCCCCGTTAAAATATCTTTTTTTCAACTTCTCAATTATTTGTGAACAATCCATTACTTTTTGTGATGCACTTCTGTGCAAAGTTTTCGAACACAAATACAGTATATAAAATTCCTAAAAGAAGAACTTATGACGCCAAATTTGGAAAATAAGCTTTAGCGATCCAAATAAGCATCGATCACAAAATATTGGTATCAGGTGAAATTTCAATGACAGGTTCTACTTCCTCTCCAAATTTCATATCTTTTTTCTTTCAAAATGGCAAAGACAAATATGGCAATAACACAGTTAAAACTCTGGGAAATGTAATCACATACAGTAGCCTGCCTGTTGGCCCGTCCAAAAACCCCCCCCAAAAAAACCACCCCGCCCCCCAAAAAATTGCATTTGCTTTTCTAACAAATGATCTTGTATGAAGAACGTGAGGATAACAACAGAGAGTCAGATTGGCAAGTGCTTGTTCACAGTGTGATCATTAAGAGCCACTGCCAGTATGCCAAAAAAAGTGTATTCTAGATCAAATTCATCTGCATTTCAGGTAACCTGTTTGACTCCAGCACTGTTTTTGTCATCTTGGCAGAATTGTCGTGTGATCTGTAACAGGTAAATGAATGAGACTTTGGTAGTTGTACCTCTCAATAAATTAAAGAAATCAGAATTAAATGAGGGATGAATGTATTAATTTTTTCTGTATTAAACCTAAGTGCCACTAAATTATAGAACTGTGAACCTCAGATGTGCTGGTCTTGTCTAGAGTTTATTATTTCAAAGGACTGTACAGTAGCATGGTATCTGAATAATTGTATGTCCCAGACTAGATGTTGTCATTGATTGGTACAGAGACTTTGCTATTGTATATTGCAAGCTAGTGTTTGCTAACTGGGGTTTTCAACGGGGGGGGGGGGGGGGGGCATACATGTCAGATGTAGGGAACGATTTTCGATCTAAATATTTTGGGGGTACATGTGTGAAATTTGGTAATAGAAAATCCTAATAACTTCTAAGTGTTTTTACATGTGTACATGTGGTATTTTGTGTGAGGTTGGCACTACAGTAGATGATGTAGAACTTGGGGAGGCACTGATGGGATAATGGCAGAGAAAGGTTTAAGAGCCTACTGCCAGTGAAAATGGAATTACAGGTTGTGTACTTCCTTCTTATTTCAATATTCTCAAAATTAACTTTGTATGTAATTACTGGAGCTGGATTTGGCCTCTTATAAAATGATCCCAAGCACCAGATTATGAAGTCCTCAGACTGTACGGTACAGTATGTCTAGAAGCCTGTAATATACGACCTGTGGTAGACGCTAGCACTTCAAACTGGCTAAAAAGAATACTACTACACATTTTTACAATGCAACTGCATGCAGCACAATATATAGTAATAGTTTGCATGTGGTCACCTTAACAATTTTTTTTTTTTGGGGGGGGGGGGCGGCACCTGAGTGAGTTTTGTTTGCCATTGGGTCCTGCAACAACTATTGACCAAAAAAAAAAAAAAAAAAAAATAACAGCATGCCGAGCCACACGACCCACTCATTGCTTTGCATAGGCCCAGTACAAATAAAATCATGCCCTTAATGTGGCATTGTGCATGGGCCAGCAATTCTGGGCAATGTGCAGTATCAGGGTTTGTATACATTGTTTCATTAACTAACTTCATACACATTTCAAGCACAGAAATTCCAATTCCATGATCAGTTTTTACACAAATATATGTGGCCATACATGTATGTGAGATGGGTTGCTTCAGTTTCCATGTACCTTGTTCTTACAATCTGTTCTCCCAGGTCAGTTTACATAATGACAAATTGAAAGAAAAGGTTATAAGTGTAGTGTATGTGTAGTGGCCACTCTACTGTAGGTGATGCCGCTAACTTTAACATTTCTTGAACACTCTTTTTGAAAGGTTACCGCTATATCACGAATGATAAACACCCGTAGTTCAGTAGGGATGTCAAAGTATCAAATTCAAAGCAATCAGAAGGAAACTGAGTATATATATGTTGATCCATAAAACTGACCCACTGTTGACCTTTGACCTCCAAATTGCTGACCCCCAACAATAACCCATTACCCATTCATCATTTTTGGTCCAAGTTTGTGTTAAAATTTTGTTCCCAGCCATGTGTCAGTGGGATATTGTAGGAGTCCTTTTAATACTTTCTCAAACCAGTGGTGCACATGTATAGGTGTGTGTAGCCACAGTATTTTTTGTTTTTAAAATATTGTAAAAATTAGTTTTAGGGAAGCAGCAAAGTCATTAAAGACTTTCCCATCCACAATGCAATGTTAGTAAAAAGAACAATAAAACATTTCACAACACTTTGTAACAAAAAAAATGTAGGCGGACTCCTATAGGTCCCATAGCTCCTTGGATTAGGCCTTGAGTAGTAGTTTAGATGCACTGAAGAGATAGATACAGTGTACATAAGTTAAAATTCTTAGTGAAGAATACATTAAATGTTCGAGTCAGATGGAAAGATTGTCCAATGCCTCTATGGATGGGAGTTGCCTCAGTAGAGAAAAAACTTGAGCAGTGAATGCTATGCAAACATATTTCAGATTGTTATTTGAAGGTTTTTTACCTCATTGTACGGGTTCATTATATTTATGGGTTTCTCGCAACATATTTTTTTTATTTGAAAGGTTTTTTTGGCTCCTGTTCCAGGTTCATATTTAGGGGTCTCTTGTCGCAGTTGAGTTCTCAATTCTATCCTTCAGTAATTGCTTGTGAAGGCTGCTTGAGACATCGTGTCTACATGTATACTGTACAAAAACAGCTACAGCTACTTAATTGTGGCGATCAACCACCGATTTTCTTAAAATTTGGTCCGATTTTGGGTGTCAGTCTTTGTGGCTTAATTATTCACAGGTCCCAAAATTTTTCCCCCCTGAAACCCTGGGCCCCCTTTTTAAGAACAAGTTTGATAGATTAACAATTTGTTCAGTCATTTTCAAGTAGTGCTCAAGTTTTGATCCAATAGGACTAAGGATTAAAGTTTCACCCATGAAAAGTTACTGTAGTTGAATTTCTGTGGTGGAATATGACATGCGTGCCAGGGTGTACATATGAACTTTTTTTGTGTCATGGGCATAGTTAGGATGAAATTTTTAGGGAGTCTAGTATCGAATGGGGGGTGGGGTCATGGCATCTCTCATGCCGTCTTAATTCTTCACTATGCATTTATTAGGACGTGCACAATTTTTGGGGGGCTGGCAAACATCTGGGTGGGTCCAAGCCCCACCCCCATCCCGTAGCTATGTGCCTGTTTGTGATACCATACTTTGTTGCAAGCCTGAGGTACTGTAGGAACCATTCATGCCAGCTTGGCAGGTTATAGCATGCGGTATGGGTCATTCCATGAAGCTGGGGCACAAGCCATTTTTGGGCCACATAGTACACAGAACCTGTTGTTACAGCTTACTTACTTGTCAGGTAGAATCATGTTTAGTATCAAACTCATTGTTGTGGATGTCTCTTCCATGAAAAGTGGAAGAAAATGATATGGGATTATTTATGCATAAATTTCAGGACATTATTTTATGGTGTCAGGGCTAAATTTGCAAGAAAATTTGTGACATGGAAAGTACTACTTTTTAGACTGATTGTTTGCATTGCTCAAACATATTTTTATAATGCATTGGTCATTTTTGCACAGAAGATGCATCAATAATGATGAGGTTTTGCAGAGAACTTCTTTAAAGATTTGTATTTTTTCACAAGGTGTTTGCAAAAAGTAGTGTACCTACGTAACGCATGGTGTCCACATTTTGGGGGTGTGTTACGTAGGTAAAAGGTCAATTTATAATACCTTTATATACCGAGGTGAATACTTTTGCTATGATGGTTTCATAAAAGTAAATGAAATCTGTAATTTTGATAAATCTTTGAAGGATCCATTTACATTCCAGAGTTTTATGGCATTTAAAAGGGGCAACTTTTACTGACGGAGTCAAATGTTACATCAGGTAAAATTTTAGAACAATCAGTTCTAAACTGAGTAACCTAAATATGCCATGCTCTCCAGTACTGTATATCCAACTTATAGAGTAGCATCATAGTTGTAATATCTCACTTCCCCATGTGAATCCATTACACACACTAGATTTCTAACAATGCTAAAATAGCGGTGTCCAAATGTTACGTCAGGTAAATATTATGAGAAATGAGGGTGATTAAGTAGTTTTGGCTAAAGAACATGGCTTCATGTAAGCAAATTTGTTGAGAAAGTAAAAATAATTTAATCATATAAGTCAACCCCTAGTTAGTGAATCGCACTGTATGAATTGTATGTACACGAAGTAACAATCACAGACCGTGACATGGTGTCCTTGTTACATCAGGTAAATTTCAGGCCATTTGGCAACATTTTCTTTGCCTTTAATAACTTTTTTCAAACGTATATTTCATATTAGCACAGGGGTTTGATCATACTTTATAGATTGATCTAGAAATACACAACAATGTAACAGTTTCCCTGAAAATTACATCAATTTCTCACATTTTACCTTGATTTTGTTACATCAGATACATAATACTACATGAAAATTCTTAACTGTAATCACTCTAGTTGTGATTTAAGTGGAAAAGTAGCTCCATATAGGCTAGTGGCAACAAGTAATGCCATTGTCATTTAGTCATTACTTAGGTTCAAACTCACTGCAAATGCAAACCTCTCTTTTGTGTGGGGAGCATGTGGTGTCCATGTTACATCAGGTAAATTTGGGGCTAGGGGTATTATCGTTAAAGTTTTTATCAAACACAACAAACAGAAGTGAAATGTTTTATCCGTTGATACTTTCCTGTTACGAGGATAACATATCACTCATAATCTTTGATAGGTTAATGAAAATAATGGCACCAAAATCGTTTTATCTCACATACTGTACTGTGAAATTTACAGTTCTTTGAAATTACATATGAGGCATTTTTTTCATATTCTATTGTGATAGGCCTATTATGCATGCAACTACTAGAATAATACTTGCAATCCACGTGACTAATCATAAAATCACATTAAATTGTATCAAATGAGAAGTTCCCAGCGTTTACATATGCCATGGTGTCCATGTTACATCAGGTAAAATTAAAGGGTTGGGGTGATTTAAGTTACTATAATTGAAAAGCTACTGAACTGAAATAGCCTTAAATGATGTTTTGATGTTAGTCATCAAGTAGTTTTGAAAATGTGACTTTGGAGAATTGACAAAATTGAAAATGTGGATAAAGAACACTTGACTGCCTTATTTTTCAAATTATGCATTCCATCTCTGCATATGCTATCTAGAAATGGTTAGTTTTGGAAATGTTTATGAAATTTAAATGAGGTTTTGACATAGATACAGATCCAGCACCTTGGGAGGAAACATTTGAATGAGTAAAACTCCATTTTTGGAGAAATTTAATGGCTACCTAGGGGGTTTCAAATAGGGATGGTGTCCATGTTACATAGGTATTTTGAGCAACACATGAGCAAATAAAAAGCTATTTTGTGGGTTCAGAGATGACAATAACCAAAGAAGCTATATATTTTATTATCCGGGTGGCCTCCCACTAACTCATACTTATCATAACGTGTAAAATATCTGAAGTCTAAATTTTGACACCTATGTCACACTTTGAACTCCAACTTCATGGAATTACCCGTATACAATCACAACAAACACACAAATAATTAATATTCAGCAAAAATTCAACTAAAGCATGTCTGATTACCATGCAGTTTTCACAACCAAAGTCACGGGGTTTTAGTGTATGATTCCTCTCACTTAAAACTCACTCAAGGAAGAAGTCCTATTGCTGTGTAAAAGTGAGAATGTCATAGAACAACGTTACAATTGAAATTTTGTCGTGTAGTGTGTACATTCATACATGGAAACCAATCAACAATCAAGAGGTATGCCAAATTAGGCTCATGAATATAGCAAAATTAGATGATCTTTGTCATTTTTTGCAGGTTTTAGAGTATACATGCTAAAAGAGGAGCACATATTCAACAACTGCTATGGAGGTAACTTGTGGGAGTTATGGGGTTCAAAAAGTTGCTATGAGGTGTTAAAACCCAGCAAAGCTGTAAGGCCCAATAATATCCATCCATGGGTACTAAAAGAAATTGTCTCTGATCTTGCTTCTGTGTTCCTCTTGGAGGCCCAGATCAATTTTCAGAAAAATCTGACATAGCTACCATAGCTACTACCCTATAAGAGTTATTATTTGATAGGCAATCTCAGAATGTGTACGTAACCATACAGGACCATATGTTTATGAAGCTTGCACATGGAAGAATGTTTTGAATGGTTTAAGTATAACAAATGACTATATTAAGGGGGATGCAGCCCGCCTGTGGTTTTCATGGCAACAGGAAATCAACCAATCAAATAAATGATATATATTTGAAAAACGTTTCATTGTCTGCAATTCTCCATGTACAGTAGGCTCATCTGAATATGTTGAAAATATTCTGATGAACATTGTTTTACAGCTTTTTTGAATCAGTCCATGTAGGAACCCCATAGTATGCAAATGAAGTCATAATAACAAAAAACTAAGTATCGCCAAAACATGTACCAAATGCCATTTCGACCTACTGTACAGTATATTCTCTAATAAAACCTGGGGGAGTTGCATTTTTGAAAAGAGGAGGCATTTGCTTGAGGGTATGTCTTTAGATTATTCTATATATATATTGCATGCAAAAAATCAATGTAAATAAATTGGTCAAATTTGATGGAAAATCTATGCAGATACGTTCATACTATCATGGCAGCTGTGTATTGCAACAACAGTACAGCAGATGCTATGTTGAAGGGAGTATGAAATGTTTATAAATCCCATGCACATGCAGTCTCTGTTATGGTACACTTTCCTTCCCAGCATGCATTGTATATCGACGTTTGCCAACTCACTCATTGACTGGATATTTCATGTTGTAGCAAGGCAAATATTCTAAATATGGTACAACCACACAATACCAAGGATGTGCCTAGAAGTTTTACTAATGCCAGTCATGCTGATCACCTGAAGTCTCAGGGAACCTGGGGTCTAAGAGGATGGAATATTTTAGAGGTTTGCCTGTGCATCTGGTTGGAATTCGTGTTTTTGGTTTCGATGATAAGAGAAACCAATGCATTCGTGATGGCGTATGTGTGTATGTATGTGTGTATATGGGTGTGCGTGTATGTGTGTGTGTGTATGTGTGTGTGTATGTGTGTTTGTGACACTTTGCTCGTTAACACGATATCTCAAGAAGGGAAACTCTGACAGTTCTCAAACTTGGTACATAGATGCCTCATATTGAGAGGAAGAACCCTATTGTTTTTGGTGGGGGTCAAAGGTCATCTGGGGTCACCGGGGGTCAAATTCCGAAAACCTTGTTAACACGATATCTCAAGATAGGAAGCTTGGATAAATTTCATACTTAGTATGTAGATGCGTTATGGTAAGAGGAAGAACCCTATCGTTTTGATGGAGGTCAAAGGTCATCTGGGGTCACCGGTGGTCGAATGCTGAAAACCTTGTTAACACGTTATCTCAAGTTAGGAAGCTTGGATAAATTTCATACTTAGTATGTAGATGCATTATGGTAATAGGAAGAACCCTATCATTTTTGATGGAGGTCAAAGGTCATCTGGGGTCACCGGGGGTCAAATGCTGAAAACCTTGTTAACACGATATCTCAAGTTAGGAAGCTTGGATAAATTTCATACTTAGTATGTAGATGTGTTATGGTAAGAGGAAGAACCCAGGTATCATTTTTGGTGGAGGTCAAAGGTCATCTGGGGTCACCGGCGGTCAAAGTCTGAAAACCTTGTTAACACGATATCTCAAGATAGGAAGCTTGGATAAATTTCATATTTAGTATGTAGATGTGTTATGGTAAGAGGAAGAACCCAGGTATCATTTTTGGTGGAGGTCAAAGGTCATCTGGGGTCACCGGGGGTCGAATGCTGAAAACCTTATTAACATGATATCTCAAGTTAGGAAGCTTGGATAAATTTCATACTTAGTATGTAGATGTGTTATGGTAAGAGGAAGAACCCAGGTATCATTTTTGGTGGAGGTCAAAGGTCATCTGGGGTCACTGGCGGTCGAATGCTGAAAACCTTGTTAACATGATATCTCAAGTTAGGAAGCTTGGATAAATTTCATACTTAGTATGTAGATGTGTTATGGTAAGAGGAAGAACCCAGGTATCACATGGTTCGTGCAGGTCCTTAAAAACCTGAAAAGTCCTTAAATTTTGATGCTCCAAAATTCAGGACTGAAAAGTACTTAAATTTTACCAAAAATGGTCTGTGGTCCTGAAAAGTCATGAATTTTCTTGTGTTTTTAACAAACATATATCTGTTGAAGCAGTTTTGATGTAGGGCCACCGATTTTTTGCGATTTCAAAAATGGAATTGAACTTTCTGCACGAAACTTTACAGAATTTAGCAAAAATTATCAATCTCTTTGAATTTTATGACAGAAAATGGAGTATTGTTGCCCTAGACCATGTTAAATGAATGTTTGCATTTATTAAAGACATATTCAGACATTTTTCCTTCCAAAATGGTGGCAAATTCACCTTCAAATCATCAAAATCTATTAAAATTACGATCAGAAAAAAAGTAAGAACTTAACAGAAATGGGGAAAATTTTGTCGGTATAGGCTCCAATTTTGCCTATACTGTAGTGTGTTAGGCTAGGTCACACTTGTGTGTGACAAGTATCCGCTGGGTACATGATCGTAACCAGGTATGTTAAGCACTTCTTTTCAACATAATTTCCACTGGATAAGATGACTTTGACCAAGAAAGGTACTTTTCTGCCCAAAATGTAAAATCCATCAGTTTTATTGCATGTAGCTCACACCAGGATCTGGTGTGAGCTATTGTATTGTGATAACATCACTCTGTCTAGATCTATCTGTTCGCAATTGTGTAGAATGTCACTCCTCCCACATGCTTTCATGGATCTGTTTGAAACTTGGGCACAATGTTCCTTAGGTGGTGGGCCATTTAGGGTGATCAGGAATCTATGGTCCAAGGTCCCGGTTGGCCCTATGGCTCATTTTATGAAATTCTTTAAAATACTCCTCCTCCAACAGATTCTCCTGTGCAATGTTGATGGTTTGTCATAATGTTACTCTGTTAGAGGTACCTCTGGGGTGTTTAGGAATTTTGGGTCCAAGACCCAAGATGGGCACTCCTCCCACATGTCTTCATGGATCTGTTTGAAACTTGGGCACAATGTTCCTTAGGTGGTGGGCCATTTAGGGTGATCAGGAATCTATGGTCCAAGGTCCCGGTTGGCCCTATGGCTCATTTTATGAAATTCTTTAAAATGCTCCTCCTCCAACAGTTTCTCCTGTGCAATGTTGATGGTTTGTCATAATGTTACTCTGTTAGAGGTACCTCTGGGGTGTTTAGGAATTTTGGGTCCAAGACCCAAGATGGGCCCTAAGGTCCATTTTGTGAAATACTGCAAAGTGATTAACTTTTTGCATTTAATGTTTAAACAGAGTTGACAGCCTGTCTTAATGATGGTTGGTTAGTGATCTGTTTATGGTAGTCTTGAATTTTGGTCCAAGGTCCTATGTGGGCCCCAGTGGCCTATTTTATGAAATTCTGCAAAATGCTTTCCTGCCTACAAATTGTCATGTAGTATGTTGATAATATGTCATAATGATGCTCTGTTACTGATTCTTTTAGGGTACATACAGAAATTTTGGGTCCAAGGCCCAAGATGTACCCAAGGGCCCATTTTGTGAAAGATTGCAAAATGATCATCCGCTCTCCAGTTACATTAATGTTAGAGCTGACATCCTGTCATAATGATGCTTGGTTAGTGATCTGTTTATGTTTTTTTTTTTGGGGGGGGGGGGGGGGGTAAGTTCTCATGTGGGCCTTATGGACCTTTTTATAAAATTATGCAAATTGCTTACGCAGATTCTCTTGTACAATGTTGATAGTTTGACGTAATTATATTTGGATACTAGTACCTTCAGGGTATTCAGGAAATAAGGGTCCTGGGCGAAATGAACCAAGCACCCATTCATTTCGAAGTCAGGTGCTTATGCTTGCAACTGTATTTTCCGAAGTTTTGAAAGTTGAAAAGGGAATTTTGTTATTTATGAAGCTTAAAATCAGTGGCCCTATTGATGAGCTGTTCCGTACTGTTCCTAAAGTTGCAAGATAGACTCAAATGATATAAGAGATGGTTATCCCTATTTAATACTATACTTTTAAATCCTTTCTGGTCAACATTAGTTTAAGAAGTCCTTAAAAAGTTTGATAAGAAGTCCTGAAAAGTCATGAAAAAGTCATGAAAAAATAATGTAAGAAAAGAGTGGGAACCCTGTATCATTTTTGGTGGAGGTCAAAGGTCATCTGGGGTCACCGGAGGTCAAACTCTGAAAATCTTGTTAACACGATGTCTCAAGATAGGAAGCTTGGATAAATTTCATACGTAGTATGTTGATAGGTTATGGTAAGAGGAAGAACCCTATCATTTTTGATGGAGGTCAAAGGTCATCTGGGGCCACCGGGGGTCGAATGCTGAAAACCTTGTTAACACGATATCTCAAGGTAGGAAGCTTGGATAAATTTCATACTTAGTATGTAGATGCGTTATCATAAGAGGAAGAACCCTATTGTTTTTGGTGGAGGTCAAAGGTCATGTGGGGTCATCACCGGAGGTCAAACTCTGAAAACCTTGTTAACACAATATCTCAAGATAGGAAGCTTGGATAAATTTCATACTTAGTATGTAGATGCGTTATGGTAAGAGGAAGAGCCTTATTGTTTTGGGTGGCGGTCAAAGGTCATCTGGGGTCACGGGAGGTCAAACTCTGAAAACCATGTTGACACGATATCTCAAGATAGGAAGCTTGGATAGATTTCATAGGTAGTATGTGGATGTGTTATGGTGGGAAGATGAATGCTATCATGTTTGGTGGAGGTCAAAGGTCATGTAGGGTCACCGGGGGTCAAACACTGAAAATGTTTTTAACATGATATCTCAAGATAGGAAGCTTGAATAAATTTCATACTTAGTATGTACATGCATTATGGTAAGAGGAAGAACCCTATTGTTTTTGATGGAGGTCAAAGGTCATCTGGGGTCATAAAGCAAAATTTTAAGAATTCCCAAGATCGTCTCATGAGTTCATCAGAAGGCAAAAAGCAAATTTTCCCAAGAATTCCCAAGATCATCATCTTGAGTCATCAGATGTCAAAATGCAAAATTTCCCAGGAATTCCCAAGATCAAATATGAACCTAAAATTATTTTTCCAACATGTTAAGATAGCACTTGACCAGGGACTGAAAGACATGGGACATCATGGCATTATTTGGAATAGAAAATATATCATCGAAACCTCAATGCATTTTTGCATTCTGGTTTAATTAATGTCAGCTGGTAATGCCCTTTGTGGGCACATCCCTGCAAAACTTGAACAATGTAGCTGGTGTTGATGTCCCATGTCATATGTGTTTATTTATGCACGTCACCAGGGATGTAGCTATCAAAATTTGAGTGCCGGGTAATTGTCTGATCTGGGGAAAGCAGCTCACCCCACCACATGGCAGCTTCCCCATTTTTCAGTCATTAATTTTTCATTTTTCCCTCATTTTACTTTAAGGAGTAAATTTAGGGCTAGTTTTAGGTCTCGGTAGGCAGATTTTTGGTGGGCGGGGGGATGTGTGTTTGCCTGGAGTGCTGGGCGGGAATATTGAGTGCTGGGTGTCACCGCCCAGCGCCGCCCACCGTAGCTACATCCCTGCACATCACAACCAGTTTTGAGGAGAACAAAACAGATTGGTCCTTGGAGGGTGTGTTTACCCCCAAACCAGTTGTGATGTGACAAAGCAGCAGTCCCTGTTTTACCAGTTTGAGGGATATACTTCACTGAAACTGCAGTACTGTAAAGTAGTGCATATGTGAAACTCCATGTACCCTTTTACAAATCTGAAATTATGGAAGACAAGAATGCACCACCTTTATTTAAATCAGCTTGGTGAACCAAGTGCCTTGGAATTAGCCAAAGTAAGACCCACAGTTTCATCTATTTTTGGCAAAGTTTTTCATTCATCAAAACATTCCAGTTGACATTGTTTATATGACTTCACCCAGCCAGCAACATACTGTATATGTGTAAACATGTTTAACTCCTTTGTCCATGGAAATTTGGTGCATCTTTGTGTTCAGAATTGTAGGTCTACTTTTTTGGAATGATTCAATAACAAAGTCAAACCTGTACCCTGTACAGTAGAAATACTTAACCATCAAGTTCTGTTTCTTAATTTTTCCATAGATGCAATCCTGAAACTTGCAGACAATCCAGAAATTAGCTCTGCATGCATGGAGGGTGAACGGATCAAGAAAATGCAAAATCGCATTGTGAGGAAGAACCAGAGGTCTTCTGATGGTCAGTCATGTAATGACCCCTCCCCTTCCAGCCCACCACCTAAGGACCAACAGTCTCATGGTCTTGTCCAGGATAAGTTCATTTGTGGAGTGTGCCGTTTGTCTTATCACAACTTATGGGCTTTCCTTCGTCACAAACTAAAACGTAAGAAAGCCTCAAATTATATTTCATTTCTGATAAAGTTAATTGTTATGTATATTTTTGCCCACGAAGGGATAAAGGGACCATATAATCAAGTTGTATGTAACCTTCTGTCACAGTGCCATAAATATGAACTCATATCTGAAGGTTTAATTCAATAAAAGTTGAAACTTTGTCCAATGTTGCTTCAGTTTGTCTACTTACCTTTATGTACACCTGGTATTTGAAACCCAGTTTTCTATTGGAACAGATTTCAAACTTATACATTTGCAAATGTTAATGTGCTGTTGCTTAATTTGTTGCCTGGATGCATGTGCACCCTTCCCTAACAAACCTTGAAATTAACAATAGGGTCTTCTTTAGCAAATAAAGTTAAAGTTGACCTAAAGTCTAGAATTACAAGAATATGTACAGTATTTTAGAGGTTGGAAAATGAATGTCATGAGACATAAAATGTTGAAAAGCTATTCACTTTACTTGAAATGGTTAGTTGTGCAATAATGTCCTTCTTGTACAACTCACATTACCTGCTTTTGGTTCCTTTCGAAATTTAGATTTTTGTATGACCTTGAAACATTTACTGTTCCCTTGCATAGCATGTTGTTCAGAGATGGCTTGTATAGCCAAATCACCCTTTAAGAGTAAAGCAGTGGTCACATTTTGGCACAAGTTGCAGTGGCTTTTGAAGAAACAAAGAAAAATAAAGGTGGTAACTCGTAGTACAAGAATGACATCACAAATTATTGCTCAATCTACTATTTCAAATGAAGTGAATAATCTTTAACATTTTTATCTCAGCTCGGGAATGCCCTGTGAAGCCCTGTGAAGCCCTGTGAAGTGGGAGTTGGACCATTTAGATACATTTTTCAGGCTTTGTAACATATATTTTTGAAGTTTTAGACTTTACAGTGTAGTGTAGGTACACTTTAAAGCAAAAGTCTCCCATTAAAATTGAAATATTTTTGTGCTGAAGTTTTTAAAGTTCTATTGAATTTCTTTCACTTTACCTGTTCCTGTTGTATGACTGGCTGGTTTAGCAGCTACTGTAAAAGTAAGTGGGAATTTCCCCGTATTATTTTCTTTGTGGTATAATCCTTCTTGGGTGCATGAATCCTGCACTGTAATACACACATTAGTTAAGTATGATACTACTGTAGGGTGATGATGAAAATAATAATATTGTGCAGTATTTCAAATAGATGTTCATGATTCCATACTGATGTGATTATTTTAGTGTCAGTCTTTAGTATACTATTTTACTGTATTTACTGTTTTTTTCTATTTTTCTTTCCCATTTTGTTCCATAGACATTACGCTGAATGCGCCACTCATTCCATGTCATCTTTGTGAGACATCCTTTAAATCTGAAAAATTGGCAGTAATTCATTACGAGTGCTTTCATAATGTCAGATTAGAAAATGGTAAAATTTCATCTGTGGTAGGACATACTGGTTCTTTGTCTTCAGAAAATGTCCAGCAAACAGCTCTCAAATCAGTGGAAGAGACTGATAAAAACATTAGCAGATCAATGAAAAGGAAAAGAAAAAGAAAAGCAAAGCTATCTGTGAAGCAAGATTCTAAATTAATATGCCATGATACTCTGGAAAGTGCACAGCATATAGGGGTTACTTGTGTAAATAACAACAGAAGTTCTGATGGCCAGTCACAAACTAGTGAAACTGTTTCTGAGAGGCAAAATGTCAAAAAGGATGGAGAAAGTTGGTCACTAAATGAGTGCCAAAATGGAAACTCTAACTGCTTCAAAGCAACAGCAAATGCTCCACAAACCAAAGCCCTCAGGACTGAGGGATCCCCTGTTATGAGAGAAACACATGTTTCAAATACAGTTAATGTTCCCCCACTGTCAAGCAACTGTTCAAGCAATGCACGGAAAAGTGATCTTGCAAAGAAACAGATTTCGCTCAGTGCTGCATCCTTGGCAAAGATTAAAAAACTAGCTTCGATTGTGTCAGCTAGAAGTGTATCTAAGGAAACTGCTAGGAAAATTTTTATACTCTGCAAACCCGATAAACCTGGTATGCCTTTGCTACGAACGAAGAGTATTACAAGAGCTTTAATAAAGGATCAAGTTGGTTCAAAGACAAAAAATATGGCAAGTACCTGTTTAAGTAAAAGTTATTTGGAAGGATCCAGAGATGTCCCTCCCAAGATGCAGGATTTATCCGATGGTAATCTTGTGGATGTGAATAAATTTGACAGAGATTTCCTGTTCCAGTTGGTGATGAGGGAAAGTTCTGGTAAAAAACTTCGGTACATGAGAGAGGTATACAAGTGTTTGTATTGTGAGACATTTGAAAAATGCTGCTTGGATCTGCTTATAACTCATATGAAAGATTTCCACAAACATGAAGTGATTGACAAGTGTCCTTCTGAAATGGTAACATCAGCAAAGGTAGCAGAATCTGCTGGAATGGTATCTTCAGAAGTTGTCTCATTCCAGGATTACAAGACAAAGCTTTTTGAACAAAAGACTCAAGATGAAGAAAGGAAATTACGACTTCAGAAAGAGAAAGGACTTCCAAAACATTTGACAGGGTTGCCTTGCAAGTACTGCTCCAAAAGGCTCACCACTGCTACCAAGCTTCAAGCTCACATGGACAGACACTTGAATGTGAAGCGCTTCCTTTGCGAAGAGTGTGGGAGGTCATTTCGAAGTTGGCACTTGTTACGGAAGCACAAGAAAGATCATCTTAATGCTTCCTATGGAAAGATCAAGTGTGCATTTTGTAGCTTTCAGTCAGGAGATGCGAGTGCTGTGAATAACCATTACAGAATCCACCCGAAGAAGTTAAATTTGTGCCACATCTGTGGGAATATGTATTCATCCTTGCGAAAGCACATCAAGGTACACTCCCTGGAAAGACCATACCCCTGCCCTCATAAGGGTTGCACTTACAGATTCACTTCTGAAATTCCTTGTAAAATCCACTACCAGGTTCACACTGCCCATGGCCAAAGATTTAGCTGTTCAAAGTGTGAAAGTCAATTTTCCAGGAAGCATCATTTGTTACGTCACTTGACAAAAGTTCATCGTGAATCCATTGATATTCAAGAGACACTTTGCAGTAGCCAGATTCCAGAACCCTTGCAACCCTCATCATCTGGACTAATAGCCACAGACGATGTCCATGAGTTTGACCAGGCAGCAGAAAGTACAGAAATGGAAGAGTTCTCTCTAACAGTGGGACAAGACAGTACTCATATATCGCAAAGTTTACAATAGTAACAGTATGGCCAATGTGATCATGGTATCTGTCAAGGGCAAATTTTGTCTTGGGAAACTGAATGAAGACTGATTTTTGAATTTGAAATTGTCTGAGTTTCTTTAATCTTCAGACTCACTTTTTAGGACTTAGGAAAAATTGGTTGTCTGTAACACACAGTTTGAATCATAAGGGGGTGTATTGAGAGACATAGTAGTTGCAATCTAGTAAAGGAAGTTAAATGAATATGAAAGACCTAGTCACTATTTTAATGTATGAGTTGGGCAACTGGATATGCTTGACATATTATGAAGCTTGTGTTGGTCTTTTTTGATGTTCAGACCACAGGCACCCCTTACGTTGTATAGTATACCATATACTATGTATTATATAGACGGAAAGGTATGTCACAAATCTAGCTCGAACAAACAACTTACATTTCTGGCACAATTACTGTACTTTTCTCGCCAAATTTGTCTGTGTCGAGACTTTTGATCATAAGGTACCTCAAGCCAGCTCTTTTTCCTGAATAATTTCACGTGGCGTTGTGTGAAGGACGAAATTTCGATGGATTAACAGTTTGAGGATGGTAGCTGCTGATAGGAGAACATTCAGCACTTCCACAGTATAATTCAATACTCCTAAAATATTCTCTAAAGTTAACTTTTAAGAGTACTTTCTAAATTTGTCAATTATGTTTCACTTTCATTATTACAAAACTTACAGATACGTATTAGCATTAATATGCAAGATTTTTTAACATAGAATTCATAAAATTTGAAAACCTTTTGAAAAGTGGAAGGACTTGCATTTTCTATGAGCATTTGTGGCAGTTGAAGACTATGAAACAGCTACAAAATTTGATGGGAGGGGGGGGGGGGGGGGGGGTGAGAATAACCCACCAGTTTCTGAGCCCTAGTGTAAACACTGGTTGGATCACTTGGAGGAGTAATACAGGGTAGGTGGGGAACACTCGGAGGAGTGGTAGGTAGATCACTTGGAGGAATGGTAGGTGGGTCACTTAAGGGAGTGGTAGGTGGGTCACTTAGGGAGTGGTAGGTGGATCTCATAGGGGAATGGTAGGTGGACCACTTGGCAAGTTTGTAAACAGATCCACCTTGTAGAGGTCAGTTTCATGATACACTAGGTGCCAGATGTTGGGAAACTTGTAACAGTGGTTAAGTTCCTTCATTTTGTTATGGACTTAGAAAGTTTTGAGATGGTGAATAGTTTTGGGAGGGGAAGGGGGTGGGATGTTGAGGATCTTGAATAGGGAGGTATTAATCTGTTCTAATTACATGCGAACTGCATACTGTGTCAGACAAGTTACAGTCTGTTGTTGTAAAGAACAAAACACAATGAACAAAATTTCATTGACAAATTTTAAATCAAGAAAACTTTATAAAGTGATCATTTACAAAACAACAATGAATAAGGAAAATTAAATGAAGTTTGATACACTTTTGTATTAATTTCCAGTTGTTTGAAAAAATGCTATTACAATAAAATATCAATGTCTCACAACATTGTGTTGAGGCATTTCGAATGTAACAGATGGCAACAGTGGTACAAGTTGATAACAAAGTTGTGTCATGGACTCATTACTGTTGTTAGGGTATCCTCCTCAGCTTCCTGGTCTGCACAGGTTTCTACCACTTGTAAGGAACAAGACCATTCCACTCTCCATCAAGGGTGGCGATTTGTTCTCAATACTGGGGGGGGGGGGGGCATGACCCTATTTTCAAATAATTTACTGTGTGCAAAATCAAAGTCAGTGTGTGATTTTTCAAATATTGGGGGGCATAGCCCCCTGTCCTCCCCCCTCCTGGATCGCCACCCATGCCCTCCATAAAGAAATATGGCACAAAAAAACTGAAGACCTGCAAACTCACATGTCATGACAAAAGAGTGTTAAATGTAGACAGCCACCTTCCCAAAATACATTTGCAGTAGTGTCCTTGAGTTTTTGATTGGTTACTATACTTCAATCAACAAAAAACAAATCTGATTGGTCAATGCCATGTGCACATTACAGTGAGATCATGAAGGTGGCACAGCAAATAACTTGACTCTATTCTGAGTCCACTCTACTCATATCAAAAACTTGCACAAAAATTCTCTCTGAAGATTCTGATGTGTTCTTTTGGAAGTTATAATAAAAATATTTTGATACCTGGCTCTTTTAGTCCTTTTCTGTGCTGGATCATGAGTTTTTCCTTCAGTTAGGTGCTATGATTATGTGACTTCTTCGACAGCTTAGCACATTTGCCATAAAAATGCCTCATGTGTAGGCCTAGTGGTGTGTTAATACTAATTGCTAGGCTAACTGGGACTATTGTTGTGAAGAGGTGACGTAGTTACATTGGAAAATTAAAAAAGTTCAGCCATTGACAGGGATACAAGTACACTGTGTCATTGCATGAGACCATACTTTCCAATGGGACAACCAGATTCCATACAGGAAAATTCCCTAAATAAAATGTTACATCACAATTGAGGGACAACTGAACAAGCACTTGTTGAGTGGGTTTTCTCACCGAAAAATGCCCTTTTGATGCCACTCGCAGTCCAAATGAATCATTTGGCACATTCGTGTTTATTCAAAGGAGGTAAAATAAAGGACGAGGCATTAAAATCATGATTCAGTTAGGTGAAGTTGATGCCAAAATACCACAAAGTGTGTTACCTCATAATGTACAGACTATCTTTACCATACAGTGTTAGGGACTGCCTGTGAGCAGGACCAGGATGGATTACCACATGCTTGGATTTTTAACCTTTGAACTTTACTTGTAAAGGGCAGGCTATCTGGTCAGTCTTCTTACAAATTTATGTTTCACACACCTTCTTTGATGGGAATAAGGCAGGCCTCCTACAGATACCCAAAATGGAAAATTTTGTGGCAACACCGACATCAAATTTACAAAAGCCCAGTAGTGATAATTGATTAAAAAATAAGTAATCTGTTATCACAAATTGTTTTTGTTTTTACAAACTAGCATTTTGCTATCACAAATTCAGAATGTTATTACAAATTAATAATTTGTTAGTAAAAATTAATTTATTACTGAAAATGATAAATAATTTGCAAGAACAATGTCATAATTTTAGTTGAACAGCACAAATGGGCTTTTGTGCATACCTCACCTTCACTCCCACAGAATTTTTTTACAACCTTTCTACAACCAGAAGCCCTAATCCCAGTGTCCTTAGATCTTTGTTTTTCCTCCTAAGTGTGAGCTACTGGATATGGTCTTTGCTCTTACTCCCACATTACACAAAGCATAGTAAATTCAGGGACCGCGGAACCAATTTTGACGTGGGGAGCTAATCATCGAAGCAACAGGCAATCATCAAATGCAACAAGTATTCTCAATGTTCAGTGTTTAGTGAGAATGTAAGCATTTACGTTAGATGAAACAATTCATGTAGAATATTCTGTGAAAAAAAAGAAAATAAAATCAGATTCAAAAAAAAAAAAAAATCATTAAAGCAGCCCAATATGTTCAAGAAAATAAAAGCCTATCATCCCGGTTTACAGCAGCCCAAAATGCCTACAGCAGAAAAAGTGCAGGGGCTGAAGCCCCCATAGCCCCCCACCCCCCATTTTTGTGGTACCTAAAATTCCATGCTTATGAGCTGATAATAACATTTCACAGAACTATGAAAGACGCAATATATTATGGCATCCACAAACCTAATCAAAACAGCAAATCCTTCGCTTTCCTCCAAGTACATATAGATGTCAAACAGTTACCACTTTGATGTGCTGGTTTCCCCATTTGTCTGCTACAAGCTACACCACTTAAACGTACTCACATACCATGCTAAGCAACTACTGCCATTCAACTTTCCACACTTTTGCTACATCATCCAAGTAACACTTTTGTAAACTTTGTACGTGGTATTTTCTCAACACCATCAACTATTGATCAAAAAGTTAACCAGAGGCACCTTAGGAGCAATGATTGTCCTTTTAATTATTATTTGATTGTCTAAATGAGATTTGCCAATGGTACTTTGGAGTATAAATCTTTTTAGTTGATCTTCATCTTTCAGCAGTTCCTTAGGTAAGTCAATGTTCCCTATGCTTGTATTATTAATCTGTGGGAAAAGAATAAACAGCAAAATGAATCTATTCACACATTCAAATTCTTAGGAGTGTTGGGAGGATGTGATAATGGGGAGAAGCCTGATTACAAGCAGGGAATTTGATGCATAAGTCGGTGGCAGATCCAGGATTTGGCAGAAGGGGGGGGGGGGGGGCCCAGGTCATAGTGGTTTGTATAAAAGGCCGATCTGGGGGAGGGATCTTAAGGGGGAGGTTGTGCACCAGGGCACCAGGGGTGGTGCCAGGGTTTTTTGATAGAGGGTAAAGTATGTGATGGGTGATCGCCGTCCTGGGGGAGGGGGTGTTCCCCTCCCCTTTCAGAAATTTTTGTTAAGGTTGCTCAGATGCAAAATGGTGATGTCCTTGGATATATTTTTTTAACTGATCATACATGGCTGGAAAGTGTTCATAATTCAGTCAATTTTAATTTTTGGTTTGGTGGAAGATGCTTTTCTAAGGAGGGGTGTCCCCCTCCCCTTTAAGAAAATTTTTGCTAATTTAAGATTGCTTAGATGCAAAATGGTGATGTCTTTAGTATATTTTTGAAACTGATCATATATGGCTGGAAAATGCTCATAATTTAGTGAAATTTAAATTTTTGGTTGGGTGAAAGAGGAGGGTAGCCTTTGTTGTCTACACATTAGGATGGCAGTTTCCCAAATTGAAGTCTCCTTTTCCCTTATATTACCCTAAATTCGAAGTACATTTCATTAAAGTAAATTGCAAAGCTTAAAAAAGGCACTAATGTTGCAGCAAGTTATAGTTAAAAGCCTGAGGTTGTTGAAAATATTCCTCTAAATATTAAAGAATTCTGAAATTCCCTTGAAAGTAGGAGCAGTGTTCCCAATGCTGTGGGCCTGGCCAGTAATAGACTGAAGTTAGCAATCCAATACAGCGCTCATGGGTAACCCCTTGTAATGCCCGGAAAAAGTTACTGTGACCAATGTAAGCCAAAATGTTATCAGCCGGAGGTCAGTAACAGAATTATTGACATATTTTCTGAGGTAGAAATTTAAATAATGAACAAATTTGAATTTCAGTCTGACACATCACAAAGGCCTATTTAATTGGAATAGGGCCTAGTCATTTGTTTTATGAAGTTGAACAATACTTCAAAAATTTTTGGAAGGGGGGGCCGGGCCCCCTGGGCCCTTCCCCTAAATCCGTCCCTGTAAGTGGCCAAAAAGCTGACATGTACTTGCTGAAGGAAAAGCAATGGCATATAAAGTCCACAACCACTAAAGGAAGTGGTCTAAAGATGATGGTAAATAGTTTAGGGCAAGAAAATTTGCTCAAAGTTCTTATTATGTAGCAGTACTGAAGAAACTGGTAGACATTATTTTAATCCTCTACAGACCCTTTTCCAAATAGCAATTACAAAGGATTGTGGGATAGCATTTTGGTCTGCATCATTCTTATCCACACTAAAATGCCATTGACAAAAATAAAAGCACACAAAAACTATCCCACAATCCTTTGTGACTGCTATTTGGAAAAAGGTCTATTGAAATATTATTCCTACTTCAGATAACACTTACTGAATATCAGCTATGCAATGTTATTGGTTATTAAATTCTTGTTTAAGATGCTACAGGGCAGCATTCACTCAAGTAAATGTAATTACAGCAGGTATTAGCTATTCCAAAATTGTTGATGTACTTCTTTTTTTGTTTTACGGTTACAATGTTTTCCTTCCAAACAACTGATTGAATAGGGATTCATAAATGGCAGATACAGTGCGAATTCTGCAACTGCACATTGTACTGACAACACAGCAGCTTAGTATGTTGATATAAAGCTTGTTACCTTTATGATTAGTGTCACATGTGACTTCTCCTCCTCCTCTATCTCACCCGCCTTGGGCCAAGCTTGCTCCAAGACACCTTTATCCTAAAGAAAATGCCAAGAGAGGAGTACACCATGATAGACATAAATATGAAATACAAATAATAAACCTCACTTTCTGTATTCTGTAATACATACTGAAAACCAGTGGAAAGAATTACTTTAACCAGAATGCAAAAATGACCTATGTACAACAGGCTTAGCCTAAGTATTCACCCGAAGTACTTATATTGCTATGATATGATAAAAGCAGGTCATTTTAATATGGTAGAGGAGACCTCCACCAAAATCAGATGGGGTCATCTACTCAATACAGTACATCTATATACCAAGTTTGAAAAACATCCATTTCTCCTATCTTGGAGTAAAGTTACAAAGAATGCTGGAGAACTGCGATGCAGAAAGATCCCCAGTAAGCACTCCTACCAATTAGTTGTTTTTCTGGGGTCACCAGGGGTCAAAACCTGAAAACATGTTAAACACAATATCTTGAGGTAGGGTCATCTGGGGTCACCGGGGGTCAAACCTGAAAACTTTGTTAACACGATATCTCAAGAAGGGAAGCTCTGACAGTTCTCAACTTAGTACATGGATGCCCCATATTGAGAGAGAAGAACCTAATGTTTTTGGTGGAGGTCAAAGGTCACCTGGGGTCACCGGGGGTCAAACCCTGAAAACATTGTTAACACAATATCTTGAGTAGGAAGCTTGGATGAATTTCATACTTTAGTAATGTAGAGCGTTATGGTAAGAGGAAGAACCCCTATCATTTTTGTTGGAGGTCAAAGGTCATCTGGGGTCACTGGGGGTCAAACTCTGAAAACCTTGTTAACACGATATCTCGAGGTAGGAAGCTTGGATAAATTTCATACGTTGTATTTTGATGCCTTATAGTAAGAGGAAGAACTCTATCATTTTTGGTGGGGATCAAAAGTCATCTGGGGTCACCAGGGGGGTCAAACCCTGAGACAGAGCTCCCAACCACACAGACTTTCCATATTCAGTACGGAAAAATCATTGTAAATATGGGAATACGGATTTTTCCTTGATAATCCAAATTTTGAATGAGTAAATAGGTCCTTTCACGAACTTATTATTCTTTAGCCAACATATCAAAAGCTGAGAATAGACTACAGTATTTTCACTTTTCTGTACAGTACTGTAGTGTATTTATTTGAGCCCAGTAATCTATGCTGTTATGTTTATGTTAAATTTTTGTCAACAAGTTGATGTTAAACCAATCAGTAGATAGTTTGCAGCAGATCCATGACATTCCATAAGCTACCATATCATTGGTTGATCAGTTGTAAACAGATCCACATTCAACCAATCAAAACTGTGTTAAAGCTAGTTTCTGAGTGCAGTGACAGACTCCTGCCAAGGTCTGTTGAGCTGGCCTGAGTAGCCCAACGTTAATGTTAGATTGACTGTAACTGAATTGGAAAAATAGCACCAAGAAATCGAATACTGAATAAAAATTACAGCAGGAATATCACAGTATGTTGTAATATGGCTCCTCTTCAGAGTAGCAGAGTAGTATGAGTAACTTTAGTGGAAAAATTACCAGGGCAGATCAAGTTTTAACGTAGGCCTAGGCCTAACAGTAGGGCCTAGCCTAGGCCTAAGTGTTGTTACAGACAACAACAAACATTAGCCTACACACACATATAACGTTAGACACTTAGTACATAAATCTAATGCAGAGTTCCAGGTTTATGGGCTAGGCCTAGACAGTCCTAGTCCTGTGACTAAGTCCTAGCCTAACTGCCACAGTACAGGCTAGCCTAATTGTAGTACAGTATGTATGGGCTGATATTACTTATTAGAGGTAGGCCTAGGTTACTGTAATAGCTATGGCCTAGGCTAGGGCTAGTCAAAGCAGTTATTGCCTGTCAAATGTTGGTACCCATCATCTAAGTTTGTAGTATTTACAGAGAGATTTCTGTGACCAGCTGTGCATAGGCCTAGGCTAGGTTTATACTTATAGCTAGGCCTAGGCTAGACCTAGGCTAATGTTACTTAGGGCCTTGCCAAGTATTTAGCATAGCCTCTAGGCTATACTGTAACGTTAGGCCTTGGGAATACTTGGGATATTTTGCATTTTGTCCTTTGGTGACCCTGATGACTATCTTGGGAATTCTTGGGAAATTTTGCTTTTTGACCTCTCGTAACCCCAGATGATGATCTTGGGAATTCTTGGGAAATTTTGACCAGTGACTGAAAGATATGGGACATCATGGCATTATTTGGAATAGAACATATATCATCGAAACCTCAATGCATTTTTGCATTCTGGTTAAAATATCTTTTTGATGCTCACCCATGCCATCTCTGTTAGATGTGTATCCATCTTTGCAAGTCCTTGCCACATCTCAGATGCCATCAGAGGTGCCATCGGTGCCACCATGATGCATAAATTGCACAGTGCTTGCTCATATACAGGACTGGATGCCACCAGGGCATCAGAACATCCTCTAAGGGTGTTGGTAAAGGTCATCAGACGTGAGATAGCAACACTGAGCATGAAATCTGTCGTATACTGATGAGAGACCTTAAAGAGAAAAATACAAGCTGATTTTACATTTAAGGACAACAATCAGGATGCAACAAAACTGGCCCAAGACAGTCTGCCTGTGCTGCAACTCAGTTATACCAAACAGTATTCACCTGGGATTTCTTCACCCTGTAAGTCAGTACTGGAAACTATTAAGGTCAGTTTCTACTTACAAATTTTCACATGCTTTAAGCTACAAGAACCATACATGGTCATCCCTTGATTTTCTGAGCAAATCACAGACATAGCTCAGAGTTGAACAGTGTTCACCTTTCACAGCTTTATAGCAAAGCATTGAAGTATGAAGTGACCTTTAAACATAAAGGTTTGCTAAACAGTGATGTAATGTAGTAAAGGCCAATGCCTATTGAGCTAATATTGAGTCCTCCACCCCTATTTTTATTTCTTGCCCACTGTCCTCCAGACTGCATAATTACAGTCAAGGTCAAGGCTGACACTGGTGTCATGACCTCCAACACATCTGCTAAACTGCATAGGCATTTGCAGATAAATTTACAAGTTAACTTGTTTTTGGATTGCTTTCCAAGGTCATTAAAGGCAGACACTTATCACCCCAAACACATTTTGTTTTGGCAACCTAAATTCACAACTGGTGAATTAACTTTTATTGATTGCAAAGAGTACAGATTCAGATTGTACCTTCATATATAAAAAAAATTCTCATTCAGTGGTCAATGACTTGTGCAGATGTGAGATACATACTGAAGCCAACCTCACTACATCAGATTAATCACTCCCCTTCGTGCCCTACCATGAAACATCTTTTTGTACATGTGATCCATTGTTGTACTTACAAATTAGTGTGAGAATAGAGCAATAAAGGTTATGCATACCTATCCATGCCTATCAGTAAGTTGTATGCATTCAGTTTTGAAGTATAATTTGAAATCAGTTTCATATGAGGCATATCTACTCAACCAAACTGGTATTTGACTATCTCATACAAAACTCAGTTTCAGTCTGGCACCACTGCAATTTGGAAAGTCGGCCTTATATGTTACCATACCTCTTTTATAGTAAAATTCATTTGCTCATTTAGTTTCTTCTCATCCTTTGGAAAATCTTCTCTTATCTTTTCCTCTTTGTGCCTGGATCGTACATCTCGAAAGTTTGTTACCAGACTCCACATCCTCTTCTTCCACCTGATAACTCCAGGAATTGCTGTCAAAGAAGAAAAGAAATACTTTTTCAATAATTCTCATCATGAAAAGTTACTTAGAGGGAGTGCTCTATTTGTCCTTCAACTAAGCCCTTCATAAGTGGCCACAAAAGTTCTTCTTACAACATGTTATTCCAGTAAGGCAGCAACATATTTCTAGAATTTAAGCTATTAAGCTAAGAACTCAAAAGGAGGGCTCTCATTCTGGATTGATATATTATTACATTTTGAATTTCTATATCATGGAGCACCGTCACCACAGTGACAAACAGATAGAGTGAGCATTGGATCTGAATAAACAGAAAACATCCTCAAAATTTTCTTTGATATCTTACTTATACATATAGGGGATTGTAAACTTCCTTTTAGCCTACAAAAATAAGATTGAAAGAAGTTTTCTCCACTGGCAATGATTGTGTTGATGTTGAAGTCACAAAAAAGTGAAACTATTGGTGCCAGGCTCACTTTAATCATGAAGGGTGTTTATTCTATTTTCACAATGATTACTTGGGACAGTTTCTAATTAAAGTTTCTGCATGCAAGAAGATTCCTGCAAAGCTGATACTGATTGTGAGCATATGGGTGGTCCCATTGCAACATGCAGGGTGGAACACAAATTTTACAATTTTACAAAAAAAGTATAATTGAAGCGACCAGTCAGAAGAGAGCAATATTTTGGTGTAGTGGTTATGCTCACAATGTGATAAGTGCTATGTAAGAAATTCCCTTTACATTAACACTAACTACACAACTTAAAGGGAAATGCAATCACCCCATATTGAATTAGCATACCAATTAGGATCCTACTTCATGAATGGCTCTTTTAAGTCATGTGACAACAATTTTGTAACAGAATTTTTACATTTATGCAAAACAATCCTTTTGTCTACCTTGAGAAAGCCACAATAATGGTCTGAAACATTATAATAGATACTTCCAGTAGATATAAGGTGAAATCTGTAATATTAGTTTATCTGACAAAATAAGCTTTAGGAGACTACATATTTCCTTTAAAAACCTGGTGCTCAAAACTACTAGGCAAAGTGTGAACACTGCATTACACCTTAGTTCTAGATATGAAAATTCAATAGCAACTGTTACTCACATGTTACCTAGTTCCAAACATGAACATTCCACAGCATGTTTTACTCCCATGGCACACACTGTTGAAAACACACTCCCTCCATTCACTCTTATTGTGTCTTTTTTTTTTGAATGAATGAATGAATGTATGAACGAAATTATATAAAGCCTGTTCTTAATGAGCGTACACGCTTCATCTTAAACTTAATTTATCGTGAAGCAGGCCTATATAAATCAAACTTAAAATTGAATGTAACTCCTTATGGAACAGCGCCCTGGTGCTACAGTTGATTGGATGGAGGCAGTGGCTCTTGAACAATGAAGCCGAGCAAGAGGAAGGGGTCAGACCCCTGGCTGGGTCACAGTTTGGTGAGTTTTCATTAAATAGCAATCTACTGTTTTTCTATTTGATCTGACCTAACAAGTGAAAACAATTCAAAACTTGACCTAACTTATTAAATTGGTCAGCCATATGACCTGATTGTTATTGAAAGCCACAGTTTCCTCCCGTTGGCATAACTTTGGTTCAGGATGCTCAGGGGCAAGAATGGTTTGGGTGCCCCCTGACCAAATGACATGTGCACATGATGCAGCAGAGCGAATTAAGTTTTGAAAGCTACATGCTCTAACAAATGATACTTACCTTCCAATCAATTTTTATTTATGTTTTAAATAACTAATCATGTTAAAGATGACGGGTTGTCATACTCAGAGAGAGAATGATTTTCATGTTCCTATAGTCCTATGTCAGTCCCAGGTGGGGATGTTAGGTTAGATGAGGTTTAACGTCCCAGTTTCCAACCAATTGGTTCAAGTCGAGACGACCACTGCCTTTTTTCCAGTTGTGGCTCACTGGCTTGTTTTCCCTACTCCATTGTTTATGCTGAGCACCAAGCACAAAGGCAGAAGGTTCCATTTTTCAAGTCTTTGGTATGACCCGGCCAGGATTTGAACTCCACACCTTCCAGCTGCAAGTCAGATGCTCTAACCACTTGACCACTGCAGTCGGTCTGGCCCATGTGGGGAAAGGTTCCACTTCCAAAAGTCCATTGCAAACAATGAATCATCGTGGTGCCAGACCCAATGGGTGCCCACCTAGACCGGGTGCCTAGGGGTTCGTGCCCTCAGAGCGCATAGGAGTTATGCCACTGCTTCCTCCATGGTTGATTAGCATCATACAAAAGACCAGCTTTCAAGGCAGAATATCATTATGCTTATTGATTTCGGAGTAACTGCAGAATACCCTGCCCCAAAACCCTTCTCACCGAGACTCCTGGAGTCGCGGTCGTAGTGGCGTTTGATGGTTTTATTAGAACAAGTCAATGTACATCCTCCATATACTTTTGCGAAAATTGTTTTAAGTCCGCTAGCTGTGCCTCCATTCTGAGAACGACTCAACATACATCCTACGAACACTTTTGCAAAACTTATTTTAAGTCCACCGCGCCTCCATTCTGGAGTGGAGTCGCAGTCGCGGTCCCGGTGGGTGTTTATTTAATAGCCACCGGGACTCCATTCTGGGGTGGAGTCGCAGTCGCGGTCCTCGGTGGCCGTTTATTCAACAGCCACCGGGACTCCATTCTGGGGTGGAGTCGCAGTCGCAGTCCTCGGTGTTCTTATGATTTCCACTTCAACTGCAACCGAGACTCCAATCTGAAGTGGAGTCGCAGTCCTGGTCCTCAGTGAAGAGAAGACGTGACTCTGCAGTTTGTTACATCATCATCGTTCTGACTGCGATTGCAACTCCAGGAGTCTCAGTGAGAAGGGTTTTGGGGCAGGGTATTCTGCAGTTGTGCCTTGATTTCATTTAACGGTTCTCACCGCCTATTTTCCATGAAAGAGAATGAAGGGACAAGCAATGCCTTACCTCATCTACTGTTCACTGTTTGAAATAAATGACAACTGTGATTAAAAGAGTTCTCACCATCAACATTCCATGGCATGTTGTGTTCAGGTGGTATGCCACTAAGAATAAAGAGACGGACTGTATCTACTCCAAACTCAGCAATGCTCTCCTCAGGATCTACTCCGTTATATTTAGACTTGCTCATCTTCTCCCATTTTACTTCTAACTTTTCACCATTTGACTTTGAGACTGGCTCAGGACCTGTTCAAGGTGAGGAAGTACAAAAAAAAAACATAACAAGAGCCCAATGGGCACTGTGGTTCCTTGCTGAATGTAATGAAACTGAGCCAACTACTGAATGAACCAGTATTTCTATGGATGCACAAAATCTGCTCTGTAGACAATGCACATCTTGTGTTAACACATTCAAGCATAAATAATTTGCTCTGAAGAAATACAGGCACTTCAAGGGATATCAACACAGACAGTATACAGTTACAATTTGTTTCATTCAATTAAGCAATCACAATTCATGCATGCTCAATGGTATCTGATCCAAATGATCAGTAACTTAGTTCCCTTTATAAAACTAACAACCCATAGTAGCATTTAATTAATCAATTCCAATTTCCAATTTCTGCAAGCTCACATGTCCTAATCTAAGGACAAATGTCTGTCTAGTGAACTTTCACAAGTCCTCTGCTTTGTGGGCATAGAATCTTCTGCAATGTTTAAAAGCAGTATTTGATGCAGGTTTTCATAATGGCAGAATTATGGATTAAAATCGTAATACTATAATTTCAACTAAAATTGAGATACACGGCATCTCTGAAAGATGTCCCACATCTTTCAGTCAATGGGTGAATGTGATCTTAATGTGCTGGAATGATACAGTTTTGTGCTTATATTTGACTTAAGGAATTCTTGGGAATTTTCTTTTTGGCATCTGGTGATTTCATCTCTGACATCCGACAAAACTCATATGGGTTTTCTGCTGAATTTAATGCAACACCTCAAAGCATAAATCTATTCAAGCTTCCTACACTGAGATATAGAGTTGAAAAGGTTTGCAAAGTTTGACCGCCAGTGACCCCAGATGACCTTTGGTCTCCACCAAAAAAATATTTTCCCCACCATAAGGCATGCGCACACACTAAGTATGAAATTAATCCAAGCTTCCTACCTTGAGATATTGTGCTAACAACAAGGTTATCAGTTTTTGACCCTTGGTGACCCCAGATGATCTTTGACCTCCACCAAAAACTGTATGGCACTGCTTCTCGCTATGGTGGATCTATATACCAAATATGAAATCTATCCAAGATTCTTTCCTTGAGATATTGTGTTAACAAGGTTTTCAGTATTTGAGTCTCAGTGACCCCAAATGACCTTTGACCTCCACCAAAAATGACAGGATTTATCTTCTCACCATAAGTCATCCACATACCAAGTATGAAATCTACCCAAGCTTCCTACCGTGAGATACTGTGTTAACAACACATTTTCAGTGTTTGACCCCCGGTGACCCCAGATGACCTTTGACCTCCACCAAAAGCTACAGCATTCATCTTCTCACCATAATGCATCCACATACCAAGTATGAAATTTATCCAAGTTTCCTACCTTGAGATATCGTACAAACAAGGTTTTCGGTCTTTGACCCCTGGTGACCCCACATGACCTTTGACCTCCACCAAAAACAATAGGGCACACCTTCTCACTATGACAGATCCATATACCAAGTTTAAGTTTAGTCCAACTTTCCTTTGTTGAGATACAGCGTACCGAAGCAAGTGTCACACACACACACACACCCACACACGCACACACACATACACACACACACACGCCAAGCTGACTACATAGGTTCCTTTTGCTAATGCAAGGAACCAAAAACTGCAATCTTGGACAAAACTCATTGGGACACCCCCGCTCCCCTTCACAATGTTGACACCACTTATCCTGTTCACGGCAAACAGTTACTTTCTGTGCAACACTGGGACGGGGAGCGGGGGTTCCATGTTATCCAAGGACTTAGATTCAAGAATATTATGACAAAGTGTCCCAACAGTTTTGTCCAAAATTGTCTGATAATTTCAAGAAGTTATATAACTACTCGCAGCACACAGTAGAAAGTGTTTTTTGAGCTGGGTTGATTTGCAATAGGGTGGTACTTTTTCTTTGGATAAGAGGACAATAACAGAGAATAATCAGCATATTCTGGGTCCATATTGAAGTTCTTGTTAATATAATACTATTGAGGTTGAAAGTATTGAGGAGGTAGCCAAAACTATACAGAAAATATGCCATACATGCTAACTTGACGAAAAGGACAGGGATGGCTAAGTTAACCAAACAGTCTACCATTTGTTTTGAGAGCAAATCTGAAAGTAAAACATGAAGAAATTGCTTCATTTAAAAGAAGGCATAATAGATATGTTATTAGCTTCACATAGGGTGAAAAATATCTCGTCTTCTTACTACTAGTTTGCAATAGGAGTGAGAACCTTCTATCCATGGGAGAAATTGTTTTGTTTCCCGGGTTACAATTTAAGAAGAATTATCATCCTCCTTTTAATTTGCTAAAAATGCAATGCTATGGCTGCCACAGATGTTACTACGGAACGTAAACGTTTCTGCCTGGCATTCCCTGCGAATACATGAAACAGTCTATTCATTATGATCGCCCCAACCAACAATAAATTAGTACAAACAAATTAACAAAACAACACATTAAAACAACTTTAAATTCAACTTTCATTAGGCTAAAATCCTCAGACCTATAAGCCTCCAAAGCCGTTTTCTGAATACGTCTGCTCGAAAACTTAAACCATTTTTCTCTTCAATTTGTTCTCATAAATGGCTTGTTTGGAACTCAGACAATCTTGGCCAAAACTCGTTGGGACACCCCCACTCCCCTTTACAATGTTGGCCACAGTTATCCTGTTCATGGCATACAGTTACTCTTTCTGCACAACACTGGGAGGGGGAGCAGGGGTTCCATGTAAGCCTGGGAACTGAGATTCAAGAATATTATGACAAAGTGTCCCAACAGTTTTGTCCAAGACTGTGGATTTTCACAGACAAAATCTGTAAGGGAACTGGTCAAACACCCCAAGAGGACAAGGCATACATAACAGTAACTATAAATTTGATTTTTTTTCAACATACAGTTACCATGAGTTTATCATAAAAGCTATGAAGTTTCTGTTCACCTCTACTCAAGTGATTTCATACAATTGATCCAGATTTACACAATTCAATCCCCCTAGCAATACCACTAACAAGTTAAGTCCACATCATCTGTGCAAGCCAACTCCCCCCCCCCCTACTCCCACACTCTCTCTTCCCCTTCCAAATACCCACACTGGAAAAGCACATCAGCCTAAAGGGGGATAACAATGGATGCTGTCCTGTGCTGTGCTTGGAAAAAAATTAAACACAATGGATACAATAGGGGTGATCTCACATTTGTGACACAGCGCAGAATAGCACAGGTGTGGCCACCTGTAAAAAATTCCTTATGTTTAACTTTCTCTTATTGCAGTGCTGCATCCGGTGTGATCCCCCCTTAAGTCCTTGAGTCTATATATTCAAGGCTGAGACCAAAACCGATGCATTAAAATCCCAGAACACAACCATCTGGCCCATAATGCCTTGTCAGACTAAGCTTCAAGACCAGGCTAAAGACCTACAATACAGTTTAAAACCATGAGCTTCTGTTCCAAAGCAGAATTTCCTCACCAGAAAAGTCCACCTCTGACTTTTGGAGATATTTTCCAGATGATACAGTTTTGTAGCTTTGTCCCATCACAAGACCTTGAACTAGAAGACGTTTAAAAGGTTCTTTACAAGCTACCATACCCTGCTGGTGTAAAAATTGATGAATGAAACGAGCATACAGGAGATGCAGTATAGCTAGAAAAATAAAGAAAATAAAACACGATAAATACGACAAGAATGTAAGGAGTTCTGCAGAATTTGATGCTTTCAAAGAAAGCAGTGTGTAACATATGACTAGCCTTATGCAACAAACATAACTTTGAAGGGGCTCATTGAGTTGATATCGAATATTTTGTGACAAGTCTGAAGGAAATTATTGCATGACATTACTTCTAATTAGCCTCATTAGCCATTTATCATTTCTTATAGTTACTGAAAAGTTAGTATGTAAGTTTCACTCATCAGTTGTATTTCAACAGGGGTTGCATATGATTAATACCTTATGGCAAAAAGTGCCTGGTCACGAATTCTTAATAAATGAATTCAATCATTAATTACCCTATCATGACCATTTTAGTTGTGTGTTAGATGTTCAGAATCTCTTAGATTGACCATTTACAATTAAGATGTGAGTAAAACTCAACAGATTTGACAAAAATCTTGAGATTTATGAACCAACTCAACTAGACCCCTTAATGTTTCATCTGGCTGCTGTGATATTGCAAACCAAGCCTGTAGTCAAGGGGGGGGGGGGGGGGAGCCCCCCTTGAAAAATTTTGCCCCCCCCCCGAAGATCTAAAATTACTATTGCCATAATGCATTTTAGTATGTTTCGCCCCCTCTGGAAAATTTTCTGCCCTCCTAAAGGCTTTTTCGCCCCCCTTCAGCACCTTGTCTGGCTACGGGCCTGTTGCAAACTTACTAACTCTCACATGGTTACTGCCATGTTCCAGATCAAATGTAGAGTGACAAGGCTGTTATGTCACAGGCTCTTACTTCATTTTGTAAACCCTGCTATTTTGTACAAACTATTTTCATTAATTTTAGTGGTACAACTAAGCATTTAAATATAATTTCACAATTGCACAAGTTGAAGACAGGAAAACTGAAATCCTACACTTACAAGGACATTGTATCTTACAGTGCCAAGAAAATGCAACAAATCCAAAGAAAAGCAAAATGGTCTCACACAATAGAATTGTAGTAAGCTGTTCTATTATGTGGTCAGGTCATTAACAGCAGATTCTAGTAGGGTCTACATTCAAGTCATTGACTAAAGTTAAGGCCTAATTTCAACATTAAAAAATCCTCTACATTTACTCCAGTCTGATAATTTTTAAAGGTGCTGTCTGAATTCATAACTTGTTAAGACACTGCAAATCAATTATTCAGTCTGTCACTGGTCACATGCATCAAACATATAAAGTAAACTGGTAAACCACCAACCGTGCTCTTTGCCTCCAATGTAAAGGTCCACTGGCATTAGCCAATCACATTTATCCTTAGAAAATATTTCATAGCTGTTACTGGCATCAGTATACCTCAAGAAATACCATGTTGAATCTACAAATGTGTCCATAGTATCCGTTTCTCTGACAGCTGCACTATTGCACTTTGGACAAGGAACATTGTACCACTCCTTCACCTCTGTAAGAGGGGAAACCCCTTTACTTGTCAAGGAATCTAATTTTGGTAGTATGACTGGAAGCTGTTCCTCTGGGACTGGGACAACCTGAGAGGAGAACAGACAGTAGCCAAAGAACATTAATAAATGGGGTCGTGAATGGATGAAAATAAACAAGGACTTCCTGGGGGATAATTTAATGACAATGCAAATCCTGATCCCTGGAAATCCTGAAACATCCTTAAAAACATCTGAAGTTGAAATTGCAACAAGCTAAATAACAAATGACTGAAAACCAATTATAACATTGTTTTCTTATAAAAACTGAGATGAATGAAGGTTGTGCTGGTATGTTAGTACTCAAACCTTGACATGGGTCAAAACTTGTGGATGAAGTATCTTATCTTATCTCTTATTAGCGGGAAAAATATTAAAAATGAGTTTGGAATCAGAAAATTGCTTTTCATTCCACCAACACAAGTATGACAGAGTGCACCAGGAATACATCCAGGATTTAAAAATTGTAAAACTTTAGTCTGTTGAATATTCCTTTTACAATCCCTGTAGACTGTTCAAGGGCTCAATAGAAAAAGGCTGACATCAGATGATCTAATGTCCCAAAATTTTTAACAACTTCATTCAATGTCTGCTCCATTTCCCATGTTTTGTACTTTTGAGATTTCTAAAGAAATTTGGTATTGCATCAGCCAATGTACATGTTCTATTGTAATATTTCATTGTCAAAGAGGGTGCACAAAGTCAAAAGAAAATGAGGTTTCAGTTCAGCGGTTTGTTTGTTTTTGTCAAGTTGCTAACCATGCTGTCGTGTAATGATTCTAATGTATAATGGTTTATAAACATAGAAGTATAAAGCCAACTAGTTTGACTCAAAATGAATCACTCTGTTTATTCACTATTGCTGACAGGCATCAGTACAGCCAGTTTTTACTGATCCAATGGTTTGACAACCTATGCACAACAACAGGCAATCCCAAAATCGATTGTGACTCATGTGGGCCATACACTAATTGCCTTAAGAGCAATTTTCCTTCTAAAATATGAGCTTAATATCTTCCATCTTATAGAGCTCAACTCTCAAAGGGAATTTGTGACCCCACCATGCACTGAAATGGATGCAGAAGAATCAAGAGGCTGACATTTAAAGAAGAAAACAATTTTGTTAAGTTCTGTCTGCATCAATTATCCTTAAATATTAACTCAAGCAAAAGTGGCCTACAGAACATACAACTGAACAACCCTTGCATTAGAACATAATTGTCTGTAATGTCAATGTGTAATGAACTTCTGTGTTTATACTTTTGATTGCAATAGTGAGTGAGCGAGAGAAGGTGTGGAGGGGGGGGGGGGCTACTGAAGTTGAAAGACTGGTAAGGGTTTGTTCATGATTTTATGTATGTGTTAGCTATAATAGAACGCATGAATCATTTTGATATTAAAAGGTCATTGAAATAAATCCAACATGATCATCTAAAAATGTGACCATCTGCAGCCAAAGAAGCAATTTGTAATCCTACCTTACATTTTGGGCAATGGATAACAGGAATAGGAGTGCCCCAATATCTCTGTCTGGAAATCAACCAATCGTATTGCCTTGCACTTGTTTGATGACCACCAAATTTTTGTTCCCTGGCAAGCTTCATGACAGCTTCTCGTGTATCCAGACAGGACATTCCTGTAAACTGAAAAGAGGTACTTCACTTTATTTTTAAAAACTTTGCTGCTTTTAGACATGTTCCTATTGTAATCAATTCTGAAAACCCTTTTGGTGAAAATGCTCAATTAACCACACATGAGAAAAGAAAAAGATGTCTGGGTGTAATGCACAGATAGGGTGTTCCTTTCTTTTTCTTGATTTACACTAAGTCGCTCAACACATGAGATGTCAAAGTACAAGTTAAATCATCATTTCATGCATGATTGCACTTGAACGTGATGACTCACCACATCTGCAGCTACAGATGAGTCAAACAGGCTGCTCTCTTTCACATCCTGTACTCCCCTAGACTGTGGAGAGAAGGACCTATGATGTGATTCTTTGTTAACATGTTGTGTGAGAGTGTAAGCTTGTATACTGTGGCTGTTGGCAGCATTTCTGCAGGGAGGAGGTTACAGACAAACAGCTCCTGTGTGACTGTACGAGGCCGCTTTGGTAGCTCGAAGCCATCCTGCAGTCAGATTTGTTTGCTTTAGTCAGAGAATGTAATGCTGTCCGAGAATGTAACTTTCAAGTCTCAATGTGGGCTCGTTTTGGCATGAAGTCATTCTGAACTCATTTTGAGGAACAGGAAATTTCAGGAAAATTGCGAACGAATGGATGGGGCAAGTGGATGTATCACTGTTTCTGACTGGCCGGGAGAAGTGCAAAGAATACTTCATAATTGCACCTTAGAAGCATTTCACGTCTGTAAATCACAAGTCATGTTTTTTGCAAAGCGTACATACAAAATGATGACAATGTTGTACACCTAAGCAAAATTGGCGGTATTTACCAACATCCATCATGTGAAATATCAGACTTACTTGGAAAGTAATCTTCAAACAAAAAGAAATGGAAAATTTATGAAACAGTGGATCTAAGAGCTTTGATGGCCATTGTGTTTCATTTCAAGCTCTGTTGAACACATCCTAATCTGTTCATGAGACACCCGAGTAAAGGTAGCTTCACCCAGGGTGTATAATTCAACACATGTATTAAATGGGGATGAACTTATCATGCTGTCATACTGGCGAAGATTGAAGTGAAATGTGTCTTTTGTTGGAAAAGGTCCAGAAGAGTCCCTGATGTACCCACTGGTTGCACTAGTAGTTACAGCATCCGCTTTCCGCCTGGAGGCCCAGGTTCAAATCCTGGTTGGGTCATACCAAGGCTTGCAAAATGTGACCTGTTGCCGCCTTCCTTGGTGCTCACCATATGAGGGTGGGACAGGAACAACCATACATGTGAAAATTTAACCGGTAGTGCCACAATAGCTGCACTGTTTAGCATAGCCTTAGGGGCTTGAGAACATTTATAGATACATAGGTGTAACTGTTTCCACTGGGGAGTGACTGCCCAGTTAAGCTCTCAAGAGTTTTTGCAATCTCTCCCTTCCCCCATCTTGCAATTATCAATTATGTAATTAGTATCTAAGCTTAAGAGTGGTCTTAAGTAATTATATAGTGATGTACTTCATTCGTTTCCAATCAAACATATCTTATTAGCCAATCAGCATATATACTACATTTGTATATATGTATTGTCACAGTTGCCAAGTTGTGGGAGAATCAAATACATGAAATGAAATGAAATTTAGCATTGACAAGATTGTGATGGACACTTGTAAAGAGCTTTGAGGTCTATCGCTAATAAAAGGGGAGTTTTATTAATATAATGTATTGAATTATGTTGCTGGATTTCTCTTGAAAAACTTTACCAGGGATTGCTAAAAGAGATACACCTTGAGTGTTTACTTGACACATGGAACTTGACTGCACATCAAACAGCAATGAGTATTGTACCTTCCCAGAATTCAGAACAACTGTTTTATTGTCCTCACTATCATCTTCACTAGGCTCCAGGACTTTTTCAAAACACAGCTGATGTCTTGCTGCAAATGAAGTATCCTCCAACGAGGCTGAGGGAATCCCAAGATGCTCCTCCACATTTTCTTCCAAATGGATGGAACTTGAGGCAAAGATAGGTACTTTAGCACCAGAAACGGGGTTGATAGCATAGATTCCTAGATCAATATCTGTAATGAATCATTGGAAAAATAAGTTTGGCTGATTTGATTAACAGTTTGAGAAATAACTGGGAAAAAAGTAATATCAAGGCCGTAACTGTAGGACTAATGGGAAAATAATACCAGTGAGAACCTTTTGCCTTCAGTCAAGAAAGACATTGATTGCTAACATGAGGCCATACATGTATACAATTTAAGGGATCCCTAGATGACCCAAACAATCAATTCCTGTGCAATTTATATTTATTCAAACACAAACTTACCATAATGTACTTCCACATGCATTGCTATGGCTTCTTCAAATAAAAACACATTGAAGCATACGTTTCACACAACATTTCTACACTTTTATACTTCTATGAATAATAACTATGCAAGAAACTCTACATACATCTGACTCAAGAAACCTTTTCTATGAGTAGCATCAGATAAACCTTGCAATCATGACTACATCTTCTCTCCAGCAATAACAGACCACTCAAAAACAATCACAACTTTTACAGATCAATCTAAGAATAAAAGAATATTCAATCCCATTAATAACTGATAGCAATGACTACTGAAATACCCGAACATCATGGTATTTACAGCAGTATTTCTCATCCCTTGATTACAACAAAAGAAAAATAGAAATGGTAATCACTAGCGAATGTAAAAATCTCACCAATTTCCTCTGATTCCAAATGATGCAGTTTCTCCTGAACTGTTGGATCCAGCTGAGTAATAAAATCTTCCTTCTTCAGCAAAGTGTGCAGGGGTGATAGGACGATAAATGCTGCCCCATAAATCAACTCTGGGAAACTGGTGTGAACAGATAGATGTGGTTCTATGTTCTTATCACTTAGCTGAAATGTAACCAAAAATGGTTTACACTCACGTAAGTAAGAATGGAACAACTTTTTCGAATCATCACAAAAAAAAGGTTATCCTAAGTTGAAAGCATTGTCTGATTTTTTTCTTACAATTTTCAAAGGAAAGATAAAATTATCCTAAATTGAATCAGTATACCCTGATATCTTGGTGGAAAATCCTTGCCCTCCAACACTGCTTGACAGCTGACTTAACCAATTTTAAATTGCCACAAAGAATCACAGCAGTTTGAACCCCTTAGCACCACTGCTAAACATGCTGAACAAGCAGATTTTAAGTCTCCAGAAAATTTCCACAGGATTTGATGCAGGGACCTCTCAAATGCTAGGCAAGATACTCCAACCACTAAACAAATTCCACCTAGCAGTACCGGTACGAGGATGTGTATATGCTACTACATGTCTTTTACAAGTACAAGAAAGTCTGTCAAAATGTCAACATGTGTTCATAATGTACTCACAAAAATCCTCCTTACCTCCATCTTAAAGTCAAACACACATCCCTGGCAGTCTCCTATCCAATTATCCTGCATTGTCTTGATGCTACTTGGCCACTCAGGTAAATCCTTAAGGCCATCTTGAAGTGACTACATGGAATTGAAACAAAAAACCTACATTCCAACAGTTTCCTCAAGTATGCAGGCACCGTTTCAAATTATCAGACAAACTTATGTTTAATACTGGGTTTGTGATATCTTGTATCAGTGATGTGGTAGTTAATGGTAAGATGGCTTAGAATATCCTTCATAAAAGCTCTTATCTTTACAGAAACCTCCTACAAAATTAAGCTTCTGCAAAATAAATCTGCAAACTACTGTTATTCCAATAATAATTATGATTCCATATGATTAGAGGTGCAAATCAAGGCCTAATTTAAAGGAAAATATTGCATTTGTGGAACAGAAAGTTTTAATATTTTAATATTTTAAAACCAGTATTTCTAGTTAATTCAAAATAAGGCAGCACAGTAACTTTCTTCTCAAGAAATAAGATTCTCACAAACAGAAATTCAGTTATTTGCTGCTCAAAAATAATTTGTTGGCCAAAACCTTCAAAATTTCAAATGATGCAACATATGCAACTCTTGTAATGCGCACTATTTTGAGGAGATATAAAACCTATTGCTGGAGTTTATTGGTTAGACTGGATGGTTAAATAATGATTATAGCTACTGACTTTGTACACCATGTTGGTGCATGTTAAAGGCCATATTTCCCTTTAAAATTAAAGCAGCAAGATACATTCCAATTTATACTGATACATCAAGAAAACCTCATTTCATATTTCATTTTGTTTATTTGATTTTTTTTTACACAAAAAATGCAAACATATTATGCAATAGACTGGAGTAGTTCATTTGTAAAAGGTTGAAAGTATGAACAATTATTGTATTACTTACTTAAATTAACAAACCATTGGGGAGGAAGCAAAAGGCCTTTCACAAAGCCTATTCTTGGCAAGGTGGATTTGCGTAAAATTCCGATGTAGGTCTAGTATTATATTCCAATCTAGGACTACTATTACAATCACTTCTTGCATTTAAGCTATCTCAATTTCTTTAGTTTCCATTTCTAAACATTTCATACACTGATCAGTTAAGTCGATGGAGCAAATAATATGATAGCCTGAAGTTTCCTGACCTGTTATTATAGAATTTTGATTTCAGTATTATTTGATGACACCATGAATGAAGCTACTATGTATGCATGAGAAACACAAAGGGGCTAAAAGTTTACAATTTCACATCCAGTGGCTTCCAATCATAATATCTGCTAAAATTTGGAATCTTTTCTATTTAGAATGACATTTAGATGGAGCATCGTTTGATTACCTCTGGATGTAAAACCGCCCTCCAACAATCGCTACTCAGCCACAGCACCATTTGGTTAAAACACAACTTTTTAAGCCAAGTTTGTTCATAGACTTCCATAGACAATACATAGGGTGAAAGGCTTCTCCTTGCCTACCTGTCCCCCACCCCTTCCCACAAAACACTTGCCATTACCTTTGAGAAATGAGTCATCCTTAAAAACCATTGTCTCAGTAATCTTTGTTGAACTTTAGCCCCTGACCTCCAAGAACATCCATTCTCGTCCACCTTGACAGAAGTGTGCAATGAAACAGTAAAACATTAGATGATAATCTTTAAAGGATTAATAGAAGAAATACAGACACTGTGCAACATCCACATCATTATTTTTGCATAGCTAATGAGAAATCACAGAAATGGTCAACCTTTGAAGAGGTACAGTATATCTTGAGAATGGTAAAAGATACTTAAATAAATCCAACTTATTTTTCATCAGGGGATCTAAGTCTAACATTTTTTAATAAAACAGCTGGTTTGGTTACATGTCCACATACCTTAAACAACATCAATGAATCATGGCACTGATCCTCATCTAACCACATTTTCATGTGAAGCTTGCAGGTCAAGCACAGTTGCCTCCAGCTGAGCGAATAAATACAGTCCCACTAAATCAGGATTTTAAAATCCTCCCCCCCCCCCCCACCATAAATTGACGATGTCAGATAACTCGCTAGCTAGTATCTAACATATCATGAGGATCATGGAACAGATGAGACACACCAGCTTTGATGGACCCACTATACATTTCAAAATGAGATATGGGAAATGCATATATGCTGCTGCATGCAGTGTTCACATCAGAAAATAAATCTAAGGGAATCTCCTGCTGTTGAGATGCTTTTGTACTGACTTTTTATGCATTCTGTAGGATTTTTATCATTTCTGGTGTTTCTGGTGTATTACTGACTGATTTAGGGAGCTGAAAAGGTGTGGAAAAAGCCTGCAGATGATTATATTGAGGGACAACACAACTCCAGTGAGGAAATCTTGCAAGCACATGCCTTACTGAGAACACTGGTTTCAGGTACCCATTCCTACCTCAATTACCAGATATTTAGATAAACACTGTGAAATGTTTTCATATTTGATGCGAACAACAGATACCTGTTCATTCGCTAAGACTGTTTGATCAACAGGGTCCCAGTTGACCATTGCTTCCTTCTGATACGCCAATCCTGCCTTGAAAAGTTGCAGAAATATGAACTGAGTCCAACGATAATATTCTGGAGAACACGTTGTCACTTCCTGTCAATGAAAGTAAAAGTAATCCATTGAAATGATTACTTTAATCCTGCTATTGTCATATATGTAGCAACAAAGCATGGCTGCAGCCCCTGCAGCTTTGCTGGCACAGTTGCCGAGTGAGATGTTGATGTGGTGCCTAACAGCTTTCAATGGTGATACATGTTGAAGTTGTTCCTTCCAGTTTCTTTTTTTCAAATGTAGTCTATTTTCTTCAAAACTTTGTGAACCATAATTTTAAAAATTGAGGAAAGGAGCTTGAAAATAAAATAAAATGTTCTTACCCTCTCCCAGTTAAATGTAGTGGCAAGGTCTTTAAGCTGTTTTCTCATGTACGAAATATTACTGTAAATGACAAAAAGATGTTATGGAAGGGATTTAAGATGGCTTTAAGGTGAATATTGTTAAAACTACATTTTTGATGAGTGGGGGAGTAGCAAATGATTTCTTAGAATATTATTTACACTAGAGATTCAGTGTTTATGGCTCAAACCTTAACAATCTCCACTAATTTTCATTTACTTCTTACTGTGATTTGATAAATTATCATTATGATAATTGCCACATCAGAAACTTTTATTTTTGGCTAAGATAGGTTGAACAGTCAGCAGATATAGCCAGTAGAAACAAATTGCAGAGAAAAATAAAGTGTGTAATAGAGGTTGCCAAACTGATCTTGTCATATTCCACTGAGAATCCACCTAAAAGCATATCAGTATGTGAGTACACCATTAAAATCTTAAGGTGAGCTAGTAAATAGCCGTACATGAAGGTGAGGAGAGAGACCTTGATTTGGCTGGACTACAGTAGAAGCATTAGAGTTTTCTTGAGTTTTCAGTGGTTAGTACTATTTGCAATGTGCCTTTGTTCCCCAGACAAGAGCAAAGTTCATCTCAATATCAAACATCAAATAAATTTTGTCTGTCCTTACACTGGAACATATACTGGGTAAATTTCAAGAGTCCATAAAGTCTATAAAATCTTTGATGGAGCTAGCTACCACCTTAATCATTTCTTCCTTGCAGTACTGCAGGAATGCATGAAGGCTTCTCTTTTAAGTGTTACTTCCCTTCAGGGTCATAACTCCTTTTAGGTGTAGTATCAGGTTATAACTTGCAGTTGGAGATAGCCAGAAGATTTTTTCTCAAGGAGGAATTTTTTCTATACAGATGGTAAAACCAGTTTTGAATAAAAAAGACATTTAAAGAGGTAAATTACCTGTAGGTCCAGTCATCGGGTTTCAAATTCCTTTCAATAGCAGCATTCTCAGCTGGGAGGCCAAAAGCATCCCATCCCATTGGATGCAGCACCTGAGCAAAGAATGATAATCAGTAGGATATATTAAGTTTCTCCTAAAGAAATTAGGTGTCCTAAAAATTGGAATGAATGACTTAATTGACAAAATGGAAAATTGGAATTGTCTAGTAAAAATTACTATTGAGTTTCATCAGTAGTCCCTCCTTCTCCAACTGCATTGTTACCAGTGATGTTGCAGTTATTTACCAAACCTTCGACAAGAAGTATTTGCCAAACTTTTACCAAAAGCATGAAACCTTCACAGCAGGTGTGATATGTACCACTTTTGAAAGTATTTATTTTAACACCAGCAACTTATAACAAAGATTTCCAATTTCACTATATTCAGTAGCCAAATTGTTGACATTCTGAAATATGAACACATTACAGGGAAACAATAGGTGGAGCTGAACTCTTTTGGTTGTTCCTTTGCCACACTGTTTAATACTCTTTTTACTTTTACTCAGAAGTCAATGTGCTTCTCCACTGAGTGAATTGTGTGAGAGAAAAATCACATTCTGAAGCGCCTTTGAATTTGCCATATGTATGAAACAGTATGGTAACTAGACCCACATAAGTCCATTCTTGGTTGAATTCCAGGAGTCTTTTCTTTTTTGTATAACTTTTAAGAGTGTCCAGTCTGCAGGTAAATAGACTTAGAAACTATGACACTTCACAGACATCTGTATTACAATGCAGCTTACATGTGCAGGAATACTTCATCTGCCTGGGACACAAAGGGGTATGCCCAATAAATGTGGTCCATGTAAAGTGATTCAGTGTAAAGCAAATTGAGAAATTTGGCACAGGGACAAACTTTGTGATTGGAGGGGGATGTCTGATGAAATATGGCATGAAAATAATTTTTTTTTGGGGGGGAGGTGGGTGGGTGGGGGAAGGGTTGGGGGCATGGCCTCAAAATTTGTCAAAAGAAAGTCTGCAACATTCTCCAGTTGGTTTTAATTGGCCAGTTCTATGAGACCCATGGCAACCTAGTGTACAGCAAATTTGGAGATTTGGTGAGGCAAAGCCTGTTTTGAAGGGTACATTCAACTGTAAGCATAAGAGTGAGGCAGCTTGGGACCATGATGATTTTCTTTAAAGGAGGAGAGTGAAGGGTGGGGGGTGGGGTGGCAGCATTGCCTAAAAATTAATCCAGTAACTATGGGCCCAATAAGGGGTGGAGTGGAGATGTGGGTGTTGGTGCCATTGTGAATTACCACCACAAAGTTAATAATTTGTAAAAAGGAGGTCTATACAGCATTCTCGTTGTTTCTCTGTAAATCCTGTTGGTCTTGGCAAATTCCAGCTCTCTCCCAGAAAATCCTAGACAGTTGGCATCTGTAACTACTGTAACACAAACTGGTGTCATGGCTGAGTGGACAAAGACTGTAGCATTTGAAGTGATGAGACTTTGCAATCACAAAGTTCATGGTTTGATTCTTCAGCTAGGACAGAGTAAGGTGGGCTTTTCACCCACAAGCAATCTACCCTTTTTCATTTTGAAATAAACACAATTTTATAGTCAGGTAACAATGTTAATTGAAGGCTGCCTGTTATCAAGTTGCACTCCATAAGCCCTTATAGGTTTCACCCTCATTCTTTTGATGTAGCATCATCAGGGGTGGCACCAGATGGAAGGGGGGGGCATGAGGGGCATTTCCCCCAGTCAAAAGCTCTGCCCCCCAGATGCCCCCCACTCAGCTCCTGAAGTAAAGTGGCCTGATGGGATGAATAGCCTAATACATTGAAATTATTTGGAATCTTTGCATTGAATGATGTATTATAAACCAAAGGTCTATCCTGAGGCTTAATTTTTTTACCAAGAGATATGCTAAAACCTCAGAACTTCTGGGGGCTTTGCCCCCTGGACCCCCATCAGGGGCTACTAAGGTGGGCCCCTGTACCCCAACAGCTCAAAGGTATAGTGGTCTGGCAGGAGGAATAGCCTAATACATTAAAACTATTTGGAATCTTTGCATTTGATGATGCATTATGAACCAAAATATATCCATCATGAGACGAAATTTTTCACCCACAGATATGCTAAAACCTCAGAGCCTTCAGGGGCTTTGTCCCTTGGACCCCCACCTGGGCTTTGCCCCTGGACCCCACCCGCTAAAGCTCACGCTTCGCGCTCGATTTCGCATGCACGAAAATTTTTTTGCCCCCAAACATTTTCTTTTGCCCTCCATTTGTCCCCCCCCCCCCCACTTTCAAAATCCTGGTGCCACCACTGAGCATCATAACAAAACTTCCTCAAGCTTTAAATTCAAAGACTAGCACACTTGTCTGAACTCACCTCCTTACCATTCATGCGATGGAAATGTGCAATGGTATCACTGATGGTGTATACCCTGACATGTCCCATATGCAATCGTCCAGATGGGTATGGGAACATCGACAAGACATAGAACTTTTCCTTCTTGCTCTGTGTAATGGAAAGAATGGATATCTATGTAAGAGCCAAAATAACATTTATATAACATGTATACTTCTAATATTGAAATTAACTCAAACTCAAACATCATTTGGGTACTAAACTTAAAGAGATCCTCCTGCATCCGGGGTTTTCTGAGCACCTCTTATGATAACCTTTTATGATGTATCCCATCAGCTTACAACCCTATTTACATGGGCCACTCTTAAAGACAGACAGTCATCACCCCAAAGTATATTTTTAGTGTAGGGGTATGAAAATTCTCAGTTGGTGACTGCTCTTTGATTGACATCAAAGTTTGAAAATTTGAAAGATGCAGAGTAGCTCACATTCCACACAAGGCAGAGAGAGTGCTTTTATTACATTTTATAGCCTTGTATGCTCACCAGGACAAGACCTTAAGCAATAAAACAGGTTTATTCCTGCACAAGGAATAGCTTCATACAGTTATGGGAGGAGCTAGAAGTTGCATAGTTGGGAGAATTGGAACTGTCTGGGATGATGAAAATTCCCCCTTAAATTTTCTATGTAAAACAGATTTGGGTAGGCAATATGTCAACTGTTAAGAACTTGCCAGTCACTTGTTACAAGGGTCTACAAAAAATCAACTTTGATTGATAAATTAATTAGTCCAATGATTTCAGGGTCAGTAAGTCACTTGAACTCATAATGGATACCATACAGTATACCAGGTTGATCAAATGGAATATGATTCTCACCAAGCATATATTCTTTGAATGAACAGTACAGTACTTTGTCCTGTGAGCAGGATTGTGAGCAATCAGTGCATCACTGCCTTGTGCCTCTGAGTAAAAGTCAATAAGAGAAGGCAACCCCACTGGTGTTCATACATGATCACCTTGGTACAACTTCCTGAATGAGTTTTTGGATTCTTGATGCTAAATTTACTTAAATGGACTTAACTTCTGTCTTCTGGTTGTAGCATTACATACGTACTACGATATCATGAAAATTTGAAATCTAATTACACAATGAAACACACCTGTAATACTGATACATTTCTTGTATGAAAACAAGTACAATTTACAGTAGTTCTTACTGGAAGCCAAACAAGTCCATACCTTCTTGAGTTGCAACTTTTCATTTCTCTGTTTTATTTCTGTTAACCAAAATTTTTCAACCCTCTTTAGTGTATCAGAGGAAAGCTCTGGCTCCTGTTGGAAAAAAAGAAACACTTGACAGTAAACTTACTATTGATGAAATTAGGTAAAAGGTATGTTCATTTCTCTAATCTAGTTGTTAGACAGACAGTATGGTACTGTACACCAACAAACCCTTCATCAATTATATGACATATCTTACATAAAAAGACATACCTCATTAACTCTCACTGAGATCCAGTCAGGAAAGTAATGCACAATTTTTAAGTTAGATTTTCCAAGTCTACCAAAATTGTACTGAGTGTAAGAAGGCCACCTGTAAAAATGGACCCACAGGCTGTGTGGCATATTCTATGACTCAACAAGGTAATATGTCGCACAGCCTGCTACGTAGGCAAATGTCATGTGGTTGAACTTTTTGAATAGTCCAACATAACTATGTCATTATTATGCGCAATGTGACGTCACCATGGAGAGGCAACTGAATGTGACTTTGCCAGATTGACTTTTCAGCCGAGAAATGTTTTTTTTTTTTAAGACACTTTTGATCCAAATGAATCATCATATACTACTCAACTCATAGGTGTAGGGAGCGGGAGGGGACTTAAGCCCCCAGTCAAAAATGTGGGGGGGAGGAACTTTGCTTCTGCCCCCTCAATACAAGGATGAAAACCCCCTCATTTGTTTCCTTTCTGAAAAAGGTAAAAAATCTGCAGTAATTTGTTAAAGGGCAAGAGCAGTCGTCCCAAACTTATTTTGAAGCAACAGCTAAATCTCACAATTTTCTTCTTATTTCTCTGCAAAGTATCTTTCACAATATTTTAGGACTTCAATATTGTATATTCAAGGTAAACCAATCAGTTACTTCTAGTAAATTTCACATTTGAGGAGAAAAAATATTGTCACATGACTCTCAAGAGCCAATCATGAAACAAGACAGTCTACTGCACTACTTCAAGTTGGGGTGACTGCATATCCCCTCTAAAATTTGTCCAATGTGTTGCACCAAGTTACATCTAGGGACCCTCAATGTATTCAAAAACAACATAAATGCCCCCCGGTCTCAAACAGCTTCCTATGTCTATGACTCAACTGACCAGAAAATGTAGGCCTAGGCCTAGGCTTTGAACATAATTCAAATCATGAATCAAGCGAAGTTGGGGCCGAAAGCCTGTGAAGTGCTTTTTTTTTCCCCTTTTTATATATAGCCTAGGCTATGTTTACCATACAATGCTTTGGCTAGGCTGCCTCTGGCTGCTTGGCGCTATACTTACCCACAAGCCTTCAACCATAAGTTGTCGCCTGTGAATGTTGTTAGGCCTAAGACTACTAAGCCTAGGCCTACTTGCTCTTCTGTGGCAGCAAATATGTTTAAACGGAAATCGGAAGACAACATTCCAAGCCATTTTGACATAGAGTCAGCAGTGCAAAGTGTACTTCACCCTATTAATATTACTGGCACTAGACTGGGCTGACTTTCAGCCGCGAAATTTGCACTTTCTATGATCAGTTAGTTCGAAATGTTGTATAATTGCAAGGTCCATGTTTTCATCCATGGAAGCCGCCATCTTTAGGCTCAATCAATCTTTGTAAAAGCTCATTTCAAAAAAATATCAAATTCTCCATGAAAAGTCAACTTAAAAATTTTAAAAATGCTTTCTTGTTATAAATTACAGGCTAAAGGTATCAATAAAGTAAAAAAATTTAGCAAATAAATTTCAATTCGGTTGATTTTCTGAGAGCCACTTTTCACACATGTTAATGAAGAGCGCCCTCTTTTTTCGGAACCTGTAAATTGACAAGGTACTAACAACTTCAGAGGCAAAATGTATCCACAAAAATCTGCCCAATCAAAAATAAAAATGTTATGCCACCTACATAAAGGAATCAGTTATATTAAATAGTATTGCAATTTTGGAATTGTATAAATTTTGTCAGTGATTTGGTTTGTTTTCTCGTTTGTAGTTTACGTTTTGTTCGTCAAATAGTGTAACATCGCTAAAGCATTAGCCTACATCATAACGTTACTATATGCGACTTTTATGTTAGAATGGCTAACAACAAGTAGTACGTGAATTAGTTCATTTAGTGATTTACCACTACAGTAACGGTCAAAAGGATTATCACACATCGAAGCACATTTACACTATAGGCTTTTCCTTAAATCCCCAAAACCATATCCCAAGGGTAGGCCAAGAATATTATACCTGGTACAGGCCTAATGTTAGCCTACAGTAAAGGACAGTCACGGACTTCCCATATAGGCCTAGCCTAGGCCACAGGCGCCCCTTAACATTGTATAGTATACCATATACTATGTAGTATATATAGACGGAAAGGGAGTAATTACAGAATACCCTGCATATCGGTAGCTCCACCTCGTAGCCGGCTACGAGGTCGCAAAATTTGACCTCACTCCCTAACCCCTGACCCTAACCCCTAACCCCATCCCTAACCCTGTACATAAGCAAGAAGCACTGCAAGCAGCGTGAAGATTTCTAAGTCCAGCATATCTCTTATGAAGTGGCTACGCGGATACGGAGTCAAAGTCGAGAGTATATCTTTGTCATCCCAGGCAAGCATCAGTATGCACACGTTATGAAAACTCCTTTGAAAAAACTAAGTCCGACATATCTCCTATGAAGTGGCTACGCGGATACGGAGTCAAAGTGGCCAAACCCAATCCCTATCACTAAGCAAAAAGCACTGCAAGCAGCGTGAAAATTTCTAAGTCCAACATATCTGTTATGAAGTGGCTACGCGGATACGGAGTCAAAGTCGAGAGTATCTTTGTCATCACTTTTGTCATCACATCTTTTGTCATCACAATTATTGCGTCGCATATTTTCATGTAACGCATTACTTAACATAACATAGTAAGCCTTCTACTTTGCGCGTAGGTCTATTACGCAAATTTGTCTGTGTCGAGACTTTTGATCATAAGGTACCTCAAGGCAGCCTTTTTCCCGAATAATTTCACTTCGCATTGATGGATGAAATTTCGATGGAGTAACAGGCCAAAAAATTCCCCTGGATGTCTCCACGGCAATTTCTTTAAAAAAATGCTGTGGAGACAGCAGCTCTCCACGGCATTTTATGGGATCTCCACAGCATTTTCAGATTTCCCTCACATGGCCACGGCAAGTCGTGTTTCCACCATAAAAGTGGTTGGGTGCTCTAATCATCATGCAGAATCCTTCTTTTGCAACTCCAGATGATGTAAATTTTTATTTACTCATTGCAAAGAATTTGATATTTACTTGTAAGCATATTGAGGAAGTACCCGACCCTGTAAGTATGAGAGAATAAGTGAAGTCTACCACACACTGCACTGTTCATGTGATGTTCCACAGTGTATTTCATCCGATGTTCCGTACTACTTTACAACCAATGAGATTTAGTGGGCGCACGTATAAACAGCCCAAACATTCAGTGAAATTAGCCCTGCAATGGTAATACGGTCCCGCGTGTAATTTCTGAGTCATGAGGGACAGTAAAACCTCGTTAATTCGAACACATTGGGACCAAAGGTAGAACGCCTAACGGAAAAATTCGGGGGTATCAAGTTTTTGCCTCAAGAACGTTACACAGGGTCCATAAGAGTGTGAACACAAGTTCACAAAATAATTCCGAAAAATCTGGCAAAATTGTAGACAAAATCCCTCAAAATATTTGGTTACCACGTTTGTGACCGATGATATGACAAATAAGTTTTTAGACATCTAAAACACAGAGATTTTATTCCCAAAGTTCAAGTCTACGCTCTTCTGAATGACCAGTGCTTTCTACACACTAAATGAGTATATGTGCTGAAGAGAATCTCTAACGATCTGGAGGGGTATCTAGAGTATAAATTGGGCATAAATTTCCAAAAATAGTAGAGACACATGTGTAGGAGACTCTCAAACAGCAATTCGCAATGTTTTTGTAAGGTCTACTCTCGTTATTTGTAGGTATGAAGCTCATTACAAAACTAACTTTTCAGATTTAGTGAAACTAGGACTTACGCTAGCCTAACGCTTTTTATTGTGAGGGGATATTGAGCCTATACCGACTCATGGCTCCTAGCAAGAATTTCAAAACAAATACGTACAATTTTTTTTCCAAATTTGACAAAGAGATAACAGATTGTTTTCTATGCCCACTTGTCGGCTGTTTTAGTCATCACAACATCTTACCGTTACTTTTAAAGTCCCGTGAAACATTAGTAAATTTCTGCAGAAATTTACCTTGGATTTTGCCTTTTAAAAATTGGGATAGTGATTTGCGAATGTAGAAATTGATCGACTGGCAATGTTGAGATTGATCGACGGCAAAAAAAGTGCCGCCGTTACTTGGGATAATTGGCGGCAAAACCAGCTGCTACCGCGGCTTTTGCCGTCGATGCCGTCGATTATTTTTTCCTCTGAGTAACAGTCAGAGGATGGTAGCTGTTGATAGAGAGCATTCAGCACTTCCACACTATATAATAAAATACTCCTAAAATATTCTCTAAAGTTCTCTTAGCTTTCTGAATTTCTTCCAAAATTTGTCAATTATGTTTTGATTTGATTATTACAAATCTTACAGATACATATTAGCATTAATATGCAAGATTTTTGAACACAGAAATTCATAAAATTTGAAAACCTTTTGAAAAGTGGAAGGGCTTGCATTTACTATGAGCATTTGTGGCAGTTGAAGACTGTATACCAGTTATAGTTCAACTGTCACAAGTGCTTGTAGAAAATACAAGCCCTTCCACTTTTCAAAAGGTTTTCAAATTTTATGAAATTTAATGTTCAAAAATTGTTCATATTGATGCTAATATATATCTGCAAGATTTGCAATAATAAAAACTGAACCATAATTAAACAAATTTTGGAAGAAATTTAGAAAGTTAAGAGAACTTTAGCAAATATTTTAGGAGTATTTTATTATATAGTGTGGAAGTGCTGAATGCTCTCTATCAGCAGCTACCATCCTCTGACTGTTACTCCATCGAAATTTCATCCATCAGACAATGACAAGTGAAATTATTCGGGAAAAAGGGCTGCTTTGAGGTACCTTATGATCAAAAGTCTCGACACAGACAAATTTGGCGAGAAAAGTGCAGTAATTGTGCCAGAAACGTAAGTTGTTTGTTCGAGCTAGGAGATTTGTGACATACCTTTCCGTCTATATAATAGTATATGCTCTACAATGTTAAGAGGCGCCTGTGGCCTAGGCCTCCATGGACAGAAGATGGTGCGAATGGAGAATCCGTGACCGGAAGTTGCGTAAATTACAACTTAAAACTTACAAAAGATCAGTGACAAGTTAAGTTCTAAAAGAACCAACAGTAACGTGACAAGACAAGCTGTTCAACAGAAAGCAACAGTGGGATTTGAACGCGGAACATTGCAAGAATACGAATGTGGTATAAATCTCAGTATAGTGATCCTATGCCCTAACCGATAGCGCTGCGAGCCGAGCTGCCGGCAAACGGTTTTAAATATTATAAGTACTTACAGATCAGAGGCAAAAATAATCGACGGTAAAAGCCGCTGTAGCAGCTGGTTTTGCCGCCGATTATACCTATCAACGACGGCACTTTTTTGCAGTCGATCCATCTCAACATTATTGTCAGTCGACCCGTCTCTACATTCTCAGATCACTATCCCAATTTTTAAAAGACAAAATCCAACGTAAACTTCTGGAGAAATGTTTAGTGTTTCACAGGAATTTAGAAGTAATGGTAAGATGTCACGATGGCTAAAACAGCCGACATGTGGGCTTGGAAAACAATCTGTTATCTCTTTGTCAGATGTGGAAGAAAAATCGTACGTATTTGTTTTGAAATTCTTGCTAGGAGCCATGAGTCGGTATAGGCTCAATATCCCCTCACACTAAGAAAGCGTTAGGCTAGCGTAAGTCCTAGTTTCACTAAATCTGAAAAGTTAGTTTCGTAGTGGGCTTCATACCTACAAACAATGAGAGAAGATTACAAAAACATTGCGAATTGCTGTTTGAGAGTCTCCTACACATGTGTCTCTAATATTTTTGGAAATTTATGCCAAATTTACACTCTAGATACCCCTCCAGATTGTCATAGCTTCGCGTCAGCACATACCCATTTAGTGTGTAGAAAGCATTGGTCATTCAGAAGAGCGTAGGCTTGAACTTTGGGAATAAAATCTCCATGTTTTAGATGTCTAAAAATTTATTTGTCATATCACCGGTCACAAAAAATGGTAACCAAATATTTTGACGGATTTTGCCTGCAATTTTGCTAGCCTTTTCGGAATTATTTTGGGAACTTGTGTTCACACTCTTATGGACCCTGTGTACCGTACTTGAGGCAAAAACTTGAAACCCTGTTTATCCTAATTTTTCCGTTATCCGAACTACCTTCGGTCCCAATGTGTTCGGTAAACGTGGTTTTACTATACGTCATGACTCAGAAATTGCCAGCGGGACCATATTACCATTGCAGGCCTACTTCACTGAATGTTAGGCGTGTTCATACGTGCACCCACTAAATCTCATTGGTTGTACAGTTGTACGGAACATCGGATGAAATGCACTGTCGAACATCACATGAACAGTGCAGTGTATGGTAGACTCATACAGTACTCTCGTACATACGGGGTCAGGTACTTCCTAATTCTGCTTACAAATAAATACCAAATTCTTGGCAGTGAGTAAATAAATTTTTAACATCATCTGGAGTTGCAAATGAAGGATTCTGCATGATGTTTAGAGCACCCAACCACTTTTTATGGTGCAAACATGACTTGCCTTGGCCATGTGAGGGAATTTTGCAAATGCTGTGGACATACCATAAAATGCTGTGGAGAGCTGCTGTCTCCACAGCATTTTTTAACAGAAATTGCCGTGGAGACATCTAGGGGAATTTTTTGGCCTGCAGATGTATACGTAGGCTATAATTATACATGTATACGTATTCTATACGTATATCCCTACGGGTATAACCCTAACCTTATCTCTATGCGTACCATATGTATAACCCTATCCCTATCCGTATGCCTACTATGTATGTAACCCTATCCCTATGCGTATGCGTACCCTATCCGTATGCCTACTAACGTATATAACCCTAACCCTATACCTAACCCTAACCCTATACCTATGCGTATCACGTACTTCACTTCCGGGCACAGATTCTCCATTCGAGCCCAGAAGATAACGTGCCCAATACGGTCGCCACCATTCGAACACATTTAGGCTTACCAAGATGGCCACCGGGTTGCCACCATTTGACCAATTTGACAATGAATTTGCAGCATTTTAGGCAAAATATAAACATGAATGGAAGAATAATATCACAGTCCTTCATTCTATTTGTTGCATTTGACCTGAGCTTGTATTCTTTCAAAAATATTACAAGTTTCTCACATAATCTGTCGATACTGAGCCACTTGAGCAAGTCCAAACTTTTACACACAAGGCTATAGCAGGCAGCCATATTGGTAAGCGTACTCGTGTACGTACGGTGGCGACAATTTACACATAGGATGTTAGTGCAATATGCTCTGTCCATGTATAAGAAGTCCATGAGGACGTCATGGTTTTAACTAGTCATAGTAACCCTGCCGCGAGGTAACGTACATTTGGTCAGTTCATTTAATTCCAAGTCTGGGAGCATTTTGTACTAATTTTTGCTTCCAGGGAAGATGGAGTTTGTAGTCTAAGTATACAAATTAGCAGCGCTATCACTATAGGTCACATGAAGCGTTCAACCAGTAACACTGGCATCATAGTTCATACAAGGTTTGAGTAGTAATGAACATTGACGTCAAGTTTCACTGTAACAAACTAATGTGGAAAGTTTTCAGTGTTTGTCCATGATGATGTAGGCTTGAAGCTTTCAGAAAGGTATGGAGCAGTGCTACATTCCTTTCATGTGCTCGACTTCTCGGTATGAATTGGATTCAACAGAAAAGATATGTTGCTTTGGTACTAGAGAAGTTTTTTTTCCATCAACGTTTCCCATTGGCTTCAGATTTGCAACTGTATGGATATTCATAAAGATGAACATTCTTAGCCCTGATTGGCCCACCACTTTTTTGGATGGGAAGTGAGTTTATTCACATTTCGCTCCCTGACATCAAGGTATACACTAAAAGACCAAATGTAAACACGTTAGCTCACAGCAGGGTTATTACCCTTGCTAGGTTGAAACCACACATCCCAAGTCTAAGCCTTTGAACAGTGCTGTGCATTTCCATTGTACTAATACACCACTGCCCTTGTACAGGCTTCTAGCTAGGAAAAATGTCAAACTGGGTGGGAGTTAATCGACACTGCATCATTCTCATGTGAAGTTGGTCATATCTCAAGAAGTAAATTACACTGTCAGTTGCACGATTTTTGGTTGTTTCCAAAACAATATTCATTTGAATAATGTTTTGTGTCTGATACTGTACATATTTACAGTTAACAGTGTGATAAAATTTCACACTTGGTAGTGAGATTCAAACTGGGTGGTGAAATTTCAAACTGGGTGCTGAGTTAAAAAAGTAAATTCAAACTGGGTGCAGCACCCAGTTTGAATGGCCTGGCTAGAACCCTGTTGTATGGTGTGTTCAAAGTTTTCACATTGAGTTTTACAAGAGGGGGTTTTTTGTCACACTCTCGTAAAAATTTTCTTAACAGTCTTGGTCTTGATCATCTGCCTGTAGGCTAGACAGTAGACCTTGGCTAAAAGACAGCCATGCCTTATGAGATACAAGAATCTTTGTTGACAGTAAAAGAATTGTAGTATTAGTCCATCTCTGCAATAACAGACATGTTCCCATATTATCAGTTTTCTTGTTATCAGAATTGGTTATGATTTGCTTATTTTGCTACAAGTTTAGAACCAGTGTCTGAGGTGAAGTAACCGTACCCAACCTCACTCTAACCTGTGTCAACATCATACTAATGGACCTGTCATCACACTGAATACAGTAGTTCCCACTCTTAGTTCTCACCGTAACTTTAAAATAAGGGCACTGATTATAAATAAGAGCCATTGATATACCTAGTTTTGGTGATATGCCAAGACATTTAAATGTCATTTTTGGTGGAATCAGATGCCAGGAGTGATGCAGTCACCCTGGGTGCAGTATTTTACATTAGCATTATGGTATTTGCCTGTAGCCTCCAAAGGACTTCTCAAATTGTCCTTTGAACTACAAACCTGAAAGTCAATCCAGAATATTGATAGTACCTCTGAAATCCTGTTAATTAAAATGAGTTGTCCAGCTTATCAAGAGGCTGGGACAGTTGGCATTTGCAAAAGTTTGTTTCCTATTTAGATAAATTTGCTTGCAGCAAGTCATATGTTGTGGTTCCTGGAATTGAGATTTCCAGTTGTTTTTCTGCAGGTTTCAAAATGACTCGCCTTGGAAATGGGCGCATACCAAATGCCCATTACAGTAAGGGGTACTTGAATCATGTAGTAACATGGTTTAACCAACCTATGAGAAAGAAGAGGAGGCACAGGAAGCGGATCATCAAAGCTCGTACAATTGCACCAAGACCTGCTGGTGGGCTTCTTCGTCCACAAGTACGGTGCCCTACCTTCAGGTACAACACCAAAGTCAGGGTTGGAAGAGGATTCAGTTTGGCAGAACTTAAGGTAAGCTTTCAGTTTGGGTAGTTCCATCCAGTAAACTAAAGCCAGCTGCACATTGCCCTGTTGGACAAGATTCAACAGAGGACTGTTGTGAACCATGGCTGCAAAACTTCTTGGGCGCACATACTTTGAAAACCAAAATTTCTAGCTCACCTGGTCTACTTAATTTGGGACTAAGATGGAAATTTCTAGCTACAGCATGATTTTCGCGGACGCAATGCGTCTTTGCGTCCAGCTTTTTGCAGGCGTGGTTGTGAACAGTGACTGAGTACCTTTTATGGTCATTAATTATAGACATACAGGACAGCTGACTGACTCCCTGTGTAACTGATTACTCTGAACCTGGCAAACTTCCCATTGTTGAAGGTGGATTCAAAACTCCTCCATAAGCAGGGTGGTTTGGGGTAGGGACCATGCATGCTACATCTCATATAGGATCCAGTGGAGGGAACGCAGGAGCCTGGGTGGAAAAGTTGGGAAGCTGGGAGGCTCTTTGCCGGGAAATTTGGGCATCTGGAGGGAAATTTTGGTCACTGGAGGGAAATTTACACCTTTTATGTACATGAAAGTATGGGAGGAATTGAGGAAAATTTGACTTTCTTCCCTGGAAACAAACATTTTTTCCAGCCCTCAGCAGGAGGAACATGACTTTCCTTGAAAACACTTTAAAAAATGCTTGACTATTGCCAACTTGCATTAGGGCTGGTTTTCCTTCCTAGATGAGTTTTCTGAAGACTACGCTTTGACAGAAATGTTTGTTATCTCTAAAAGGAATTGATACACAATTCTAGAGAACTAACAGTACAGCTGTGAAGTTTAGAGGCATTTTATAGTTGAATTGATAAATTGTGTGTAACAGAAATGAAGTGGACCCAACTTCTGATAACAAGTAAAAATACATTGAAATTTTTGAACGGATATGTTGAAACAACTTCCATAGAAAATGCCAACCTCAATCAATATTCCATGTACAGTGTGCCAAAACTAAACTCATGATTGGGTTTTGTAGTGGTCACTTTGAGCTCCAAGTAAAGAGGCCAAACAAAGGAAGCATAGCAAAAGTCAATGAAGTTTCTAATGTTTGAAAACGGGATATTGATATATGCTTGATTTATCGGCCACATATTGGTGTAAACAAAAGTTGGAAAGTACCACAACACAAGTTTGACTTCCACATTCCTTCAAAATATTTTAAAACCATCATGTTTTTGCTACATTTAGTTGTAAAATTAGTTGGGCATTACTGGGCTTAATTATTTAAGCATGGTAAGCTAAAGGGCTGTCCCATATGGGTAGCACCTGACACTGATTAGCTTACTGTAGCTACTGCACACAGTGCTGAATATAATAAGCATAACATTGGTCATGTTCATCTTTTACTTAGTTTCTAGATTGCGGGACTCGAAATAAGAACAGAAAAGGGCAAGGCCAAATGGCATGTGGTTGACAGAAATTTGATAGGGCACCAAGGCAAACCAAGGGGGCACCAAGGCCAAAAGTGTGTAACTAAAAAGGCACCAAGGCCATTTTGATTTCAGCATTTGTTAATTCATACATGCAGACTAATAATGAAACCACAGAAATTTTAGTCTCAAAATTGGAGCCTTCAATCACTCATCTTCTACAGGCCTCTCTGTATGCAATCAATCGACTCCATGTAGTGAAAAAATCAAAATTTATTGTGAAACAGTTAAGTCATTGTGTCACACAAGTGCAGTCATCTTCAGGGAGCACAATCCCTTTGAGAGAAAATTTGGTTTTCGTTTAGCAGAATGTAGAGACTTCACAAAACTAAAAGAAATATCAAAGGCATCCATGCAGTTGGCAAACATTTCTATGGTTGCATGGTAAAAGACACTCAAAACACCTTCCCAGTATTTTCTTTAACTTTACTAGCATATAGTTATGGTACAATAATTTTTATTCAAAGTTTTGTGAAATGCTTCAACTTGAAGGTAGGAGAGGAAGGGGCAACACAAATGGGGGGGGGGGGGGGGGACTTAATGGAATCCATTTCCAGTTAGGTGCCCATGAATTTTTACCCTCTCCATGGACATGGACAGACGATCTAAAGGTAGTGTTGGGCTCATGCACTCCATTGGGTATGGATTCACTTGGAGTTACTAAATTGTATCAGGTTCTCACAACAGAAATATATATGGACAAAACTTTTGTAAGATTTTTAAGTTCATTTGACAAGAAGAAAAGCTATTGTGTCTACAAATGAAACTTTTCATGCTCACAAGTTAAATACAGCACTGCAAATTCTTTCCACATATAGTGTGCTAGGCTTGCAGTCTTAGCTACATTGTTGTATTTTTGTATGTCCCGTGTCCCAAATTTAGCTTCCAGAATTGACAAAAATAATCAAATGCTACAAAGAAGTGTGTACTGCTTTAGTTGAACTCTCATACTTTTTTTACCATGTGTTGTTAAGAAACAGCAGGGGAACACCTGTCAAATTTTGGACATGAGATGCGCAAGCAGTATTTGTGCTGAGGCATGGGATTGTGTGAATCCCACTTGTCTTCCGAATCCCGCACATAAATAAGTCTTAATGCTGGAAAATCCTGCACAATTCTCCACAGCTGAGATCGTAGTACAATTATAATACACCCAGTAAATTGCAATAGAATCTTTACCAAGTGACAACTCCCAAGCTGCCTTGACTTCTGATCAAAATAAACACTGATATTGTAGCAACAAAAATCATCATAACTAGCCATTCACAGCACACCTCTTATGTTGTCTACTGTTTGTGTTTACAAAGGAGCAAATCTGATTGGATCGATTATTAAATCACTGTCCCAGGGTCACAAATGCAACGTTTTATTGTGTATGTTTGGTTACACACCTGTAGTACTTTACTGCACTGTGGACTCTCACACGTGTGTTATATTGAATACGTACAGTCCTTTCTTCAAAATTACGTCGTTCACCACAAATCATTTTACGCTGCTCTCATTAATTTCCGATCGTGTATTCATTCATATTTTCATCTTCAAGTTCAAATAACAAATTTAAATGAAGGACAATGTCCGCCAAGGATTTATACTCCTTCAAAAAGGAAAGGAAAACACCAAGTCCAATTGGCAAAATTCAGCCTGAGCCTGAGGTATTGGAGGAGGCGTGTGTGGAGGCTTCGAAGGAGAGTAGTGCCAGTGCTAGTACAAGTGACACGCATTAACTGCTGGGGACGGCAAGTGAGACTTGTAGCCAGGGGAGTAGTTGCGCGATGGCAATACTTCCTAAGCATGCTATATATACTGTAATGAAGAGTAGTAGTAACATGTTCATCACCTCTGTTGCAGAGCTTGGAATGGAAGGCCCATCTTGATTTTGAAAATACCTCAAAAAAAAAATTGTAGAGAGGGAAATCCCAGGTTCAGTTCCTTAGTGCTAACACTGTGCTCAAGGCTGTTATCACATACTGATTAAGACAGCCAAAAAGCATCATGAGTTTGAGTTTCAGTATTATAAATCTTTATGTATGGATGTTACTAGATTTGATGGAACCATGGAATATTGCATTTCAGTTCTAAAGCTGGATAGTATGCATCATTTAATACAATGATTTTTACCAATTATGTTGCAGGATGCTGGCATATCAAAGAAATCTGCACGCACCATTGGTATTTCTGTTGACCACAGAAGGAGGAACAAGTCTGTTGAAGGGTTGCAAGCCAATGTGCAGCGGTTGAAGGAGTACAGGTCCAAATTGATCCTCTTTCCCAAGAAGGCTGGAAAACCTAGGAAAGGCGACAGTGAGGTACGTACTTAATTAACAGGCTATCAAGAATTCAAAGGTAATGACAAGCTTGCCCAAACCGGTTTTTGTACTTATCTTGAAATCTGTAGTGTTCTTTCTACCTAGGAGAGTTTTATTATGCCCTGCAGCAACTTGGGTAATGCCGCTTTTGTATGGTTACACTGTCATAACATTTAACATGAAAAAAAGATAGAAGTCCTTTAATTGGTTCATTTCTTGGTAAAAAGTGGTTACCTCAGGTTTTTTTAAGGGAATTGCTCTTATGTGAGCATGTACTCCACCATTAGCTCTGTAGGTCTGTTTTTAACAGATGTATGAACATTTTGCCATAAGAAGTCATAATTTCATATATCTGTGAATAAATTACAATTTATTTAGTAGTCTTAATTGTAGGCAAAATAATGGAGCTTCTGAGTATGTGAATAAAAGCTGGTCAAATTGCCAACAAAAAAAAAAGCTATCAGGCCGTACAAGCAGGTTGGATCAGGCGCCAGTCCATGTTTCAGCTCCTGGTCTTGTAGATTTGGCAAAACCAGGTGCTATTTTGCCCTGACCAGGAGCCAGTTTGAAAATATTTGAAATTGCTAACTATAGAGGGATTTCATGTGACGTCACGCGCAATGGATTCCCAGGCACTGCAGGGCAAAACACACACGCAGTAAGCGAATTTACAACTCACGCGCACGGCATAACCATAGATACTACTGTGACACAATGGACGCATGCCCGCCAAAACCAAAGAGACGTGCTATCTTGCCCTTCAAAATTGCGTCTAGTTGGTTAAAGTCACGTGACTGAAAGCCCTCTATACATGATGTTTGGAGTGATGACAATGCACCTTTGAGACTCCAGTAGTACCCTAGTATCACAATTTGCAACATGTACATAGCTCATGTATTCTGGTCAGTGTGCCCAAATCAGGGAATTTTACATTCACAAAACAAGGAAAATGTTCATTCACTTACCAAAAACTAATCCAGTTTTGAATGTAATAAGTTGTGTAATATGACTGGGTGCTTGGTACAAAAATTAGAAGTCATCTGTTCCTGAATTTTTTAAGCAAACCAGGCACTAAAACTTGGAGAGACCAAGGGGTAAATTTGACTGGCACCTGCTTAAAGTAAGGCTTGATTGCTACTCACCTTCTTGTGTTCACCCAGAGTGTATACATTTGCATTTCTTGTTTCTCGCTAAATACACTGGCTTTGGCAAATCCAAACCTTTTCCAGCCTTCAGCTTACACCAGTTTTCCCATTAGGATGTGCAATTGCAGGATTGATACATCTTGTGGAATTCTTCAAAGCAGAAATATGTATGCAAAGCCTGCATTTTGTTTGACAGGATAAATTATGCAGCAGTAAATAAGGAGAACATTTTAAAGAGGTCTGTAAATTTAAAAAATCATATGCAAATTTTTTTTCGACAGGGGATTAAGCCCTTTCAGTTTAATTTTCTAGTTTGAACACTGTTTCATATCTTTTTATCTACAACAGGAGGCAGAACTGAAGATGGCCACACAATTGACTGGCAAGGTTGTCATGCCACTTAAACCCAAGTTCAAGCCAGAAAAGGCAAGAGCCGTCACCGAGGAAGAGAAAGAAACAAGCGTCTTCAATGACATGCGTATGGCCCGGGCAAATGCCAGACTCTTTGGAATCAGGAAGAAGAAGGCTGCTGAAAAAGCAGAAGCTGCTGCAAATGCAAAACCCAGGGGCAAATAGTTGGTTTTATAAGAGTTGAGTCTGTAAAGATACTGTAAGTGAATAAAACAAAGTTGAAAAAGGAGACAACTAGCTGTTGGTTTTCTTTATGCTTTCTTTGTGTTTCAGTAGGGGTTGGGTTGAGTTGAGCTCCCTTTTCAATACCAGTTTCCAGATTAAATAACATTTAATATAAACTAGTAAAGAGGTTCAAAGCAGGCTTGCCAGATGAAATTCACACTTTATGGCCAAAGTCTCCTCCCAGATTCAGGCAAATTTAGGGTCTGCTACACCTACATCATTACAGGGAATAATTTTTTATGGCCAAATGACCACTTTTCATACCTAAGTGACCATTTTTAATGTGAAAATAAAGCCAAATTTAACAGTATTTGGTAGTGAAAACAGCCAAATGGCAGCCCTGGTTCAAAGTGAACCTATGGGTGCACACATGGTAGATGTAGAACTGTAGTGACAAATTTCATTTTACTGTTTGCCTGTATTCACTTTCAGCAGTGTTTGGGATGCTGAATTTTTGTCATTCTGGTACCCAGGAAAAGTATAGGCAAAACTAGTAAACCCTGTACTATATGCTTAAAAGGGGGAGCACTGCACTACCACAGTGCCTTTGGTACTGGTGGGCCTTTTTCACATTTTGGGCCCCCACCCTCATGCTCAAGTAGAGGTGTACACTCCTTGGCATATTGGTCTCCCTTTGGATATTCACCCTTCCTGTTTACTCACAGGTCTTATATTAGTAACTATGGAATTAGATATATGCCTTCTTAGAACATTTCTAGGAGCTCAGTCAATATGGTATTCACCAGTGTTTTAGTTGAGGCCCTCTATTTCCAAGGTCACAGGCTGAGCCCAGTTAACGAAAGCTTTCTTCCAAATAGTCCCCTCAACTCTGGCAAGTGGCAAAAGCAAACATTACTCCTGAAAGAGTGCTGCTCCCCAAAGGAGTTACAGCCTCAAGGACACTCAGACCTAGTGACCAACCTCTTGATCTTCAGACGTCTACATCAAGGGTTTGTCATGCATGGCTCCATTCTCAATTGGCTGAAAAGAACATACTACACATGATCTTAGCCAAAAGGCTGAGGAGCCAACTACAATATTTCTCAATATGATCTGCAATGCAATATCCCTAAGCAGAACCATTTTGGTTTGTGTTAAAAGTCTTTAACTTTATACAACAGATGTGGTTGAACACACCCTTAAAGGTCTGTGGATATGTAAATGTCTCACCTTTCTGTTTGGTGTAAAAATCATTAGAAGATTAAAATAGCCACAATTGCCATCAAAATCAATCCATATTCACCATTTTATAAGACAATTACTGTTTTTGCACTTATATCGTGCATAAACAGCTACATATGCAAATTTGTGATGTGGAAAGAGGGACTCAAGGTATGTTTTATGTCATCCTTTGTTTTTGTTAAACCTTCATTCCAAGGATAGTTGTGATGGTGGCTTGCCCTGACTGAGGCGTTTAGTTTTTTGGAAGTATCTATTACTATTTTGAAAATTTCCACATTAAAAACCAAACTAGAAATTAGAAATTTATAAAGAATTAACAAAAGAAATACAGAACCGCAAAACTCCACATCATAAATTTTGCGTAGCTAATGAGAAAACTCAGAGAAGGGAAAACTTTAAAGAGGGATATCTTGAGAACAGTCAAAGATATTCAAATAAATTCAATTTTTCTTCAGGGGCTCTTAAAGACAGACAGTCATTACCTCAAGCAGGGTGGCGTTTTGTGAAAATTATTGGGGGTGGGACACCTGCTTGAGTGAAACTGCACTGCCAGCCAGGGGTATACAGGGGACCACCAAAGGTCCCCTGTTGGGGTCCAGGGGCCTTGCCCCTGGAAGCCAAGTGATTTGGTGCATTCTAGAGGACAACGATCACATATTTCAGATCTAAAGTTCTTCCCAGATGCCATTAATAGCCTAATATCACAATTATACATATCGAAAATGTGTGTAACAACATTTACTTTTTACATTCCTTTAAATATTGGGGGGACATTTGATATTATGTCCCCCTTCCCCTGTGATCGCCGCCAATGACCCCAAGTACATTTTTGGTTAGGGAAAAGTTGGGTAACCAAAATTCTCAATTGCTTACTGCTCTTTGATTGTGCAAAACTTTACTAAAATGCCTTAAAATCCTCTTCTGGCGCCCTTCGCTCACATTCTTCATATTAACTAATTGTCCAATAAATAGTTCAAGGAGGATAGAGCCTGTTTTGGATTATTGAAATACTCCATGCAACCTCGGCGATTGTCCATCCTAGCTTCCAACCCTCAAACCTGGTGCATCGTAAAAGAATCGAATGGTCGTTGATTCGGCTATTATGAAACGAAAAGGCAAATTACATTTCAAGGTCTGTTTAGTGCGTATTCAGTGCTATTTGTACATAGGTAGTTGCTATGTTAAGTGGAGGCAAACATTACTAAAATGTCCGCAAAGGTGTTATTATCGGCGCGCTTTGCTCCCATTCATCTTGTACTCTGTTTTACCTATAATAGCTTCCCACATAAACAAAACAAAGTGAGCATAATTATTGCAAAACTCCGTAGAAACTCTATGACCCTCCACCCACCACCATCAATCCCGCTGCATCTTGAAGTAATCGACCGCCGGTTAGTCCAAATAACGCTATTTTGAAAAGATATATAGACAGAACGCGATCTATGGTCTGTTTAGGGCGTATCAATGCCATTTGTAGACAGTAAAATGTTTTATTCTAGTGCCCATAATCTTGTCAATGCTTCAGAGCTTCAGGGGGCTTCGCTCCCTGGCCCCTACACAGGGACATTACTGAATTAGGCCCTAAGGCGTGAAACAGCTTCATGCCAAAGACTTACACTCCTACCACGGAAACACGGCAGTACCTCGGAGATCGTACTTCCATAACCAAAGCGACCTAGCTGTTGTAGCAGATAAATGAAAAGCATGCAAGGTCAAAACTGACATTGCAAAATGCTAGTATACTGCATTTTCCGGTACTTTTTTTTTTCGCTTATCTTGTCTTCCCGTTGTCACACAAACCCACAAACAAAACCACAGTCAAACCATTCACGCATGGTTGATCCACCTATTCAATAAATATAAGGGGCGCTGGGCGTCCTGCAAAACCCTGGTGCAAAACAAAAACAGAACTACATAATGAATGATCATATTTATTCATGAATTAAATTAATGAACTTATTGAATTTATTGAAAGTATGGAACGTTCTAGGTTTGTTCTGGTGATTCTTAAAAACTAAACACCCTGCATTCAGAACTAAAACTTTGAAATCCAAACTGCTTTAGAGGATCAAAAAACTTTGACATAATTTTTTTTCCCAAATCAGAAAAAACAAAATTTTCGGCACTTTCGTGTGTAGGACTCCCTCGGAGTTTGCATAAATGGAAATAACATCCTGCTTCCAACAAAATAATCTATTAACCATGGCTGTGGAGTTAACCTAACTTGAGATAAAATTTGCTGAATTCTCATAACAAAAATTGTCCAGTGGGCGCACAAAGGGTTACAAACGCTTGTAGACTGTCGAGGCTACTCGACACAACAAGGGCCCAATTTTCCATTGTGGGGGGGGGGGGGAGGGGGGCGGGCTGTCAGCAGCTGCTGACACTGCTGACTGTTAAATCCGCCACTTGGCGAGACATACTAAAATACATTAAGGCAATGGTGATTTTTGATCATCTAAAGCAGGAGTGCCCAACCAGTCGATCGCGGTCTACTGGTAGACCGGGCTGACTGGTAGACCGTGGCTGACTGGTAGACCGTGGCTGTCTGGTAGACCGTGGACTGATCCCAAGTCGACCGCGAGGGGCGTAGGGGAAAATGAAAAAATAAAGTTTTTTATGTGTAACTGTATGACAGAGCATATTTTGTGATCTCGGGAAGTTGGCTAATTGAAAAGTAGATCTTGGGTCAAAAAGGGTTGGGCACCCCTGATATAGGGGGTAGGGACGAGAAAAAAGTGGAACGGCAAAGGAAAATGCGGTGACCAAAATACTTCGGAAACTTCATGCGTACGAGACCATTTGACGTGCGATTTATCAATACTTCAAATATCAGGAAAGTTATATATCGTAAAAAGGCGTCGCAAAAACGAGTGATCATTCTTTAAATCAGTCTAATTAGCAACCAGCAAAATCTAGGTAAATGACATGAGAAATGGGCCACAGATCAGAGACACCCAGTGGCGTGGCCAGGGTTTGGTGATCGGAAGCGGGAGCCTCTACGGTGAGTCCAAATTCAAACCTACTTCAGTGCATGTAAGTTCAGTCCAAGTAAGGTCTATATATGCGCTGCTTGACTGTCTAAAATGGAACATGCGTAAGTTACAGTATGCGCACCCAACGATATCAAATGACGATTAAATGCTTCATTTCAGTGGCTGCCATAGGCGTAGGAAGCTGTTCTCGCCCAATTAGGAAGTGGCTGAAACTAGGCTCAGGGCTTCCATAAGCACAATCTCTGGTTGAAGGTCCCTACCGAGATGTTGCCTCTTCTAATCAGGAGCCCTGACGGTGCTGCCAACATCGAATGAAAGTTCAGTGAGAGATTTTGACACCGTGACGATGTAAACGGTGCACCGCCTGGCTCGTTAAGGACTCAGCAAGAAAAATTCATTGGCAATAAATAAATCGTGGGCCAACTAAAAAAAAATGGAAAAAATAAAAAGAAATGAGTCCAAATTTTGACTTAAAAAACTCGAAATTTCGTCTTTTTTCCTCAATAAAGTCGAAATTTTGACTTTTCTTCTCTAACAGTAATTAATAATGATAATATAGGCCTAAAAGGTATATCTGTATGGATGATTCTAATTTTTTTCTTGACGGGACCGCTGAGCCTAGAAGTGAGCGACTCTCTGTGTCTTAAAACGAGTTGAAGCCGCTGGCCTCAAAATGAATACTTCGAAATCTAGTCTCTTCCTAGATGGTCCCTGATTATGAACTACTGGTGATCCTGTATTTATTCATGATCTCGGTATATTAATTTCACGCATGGTCCAGTAACTGTGTATAACTTTCTCTACAAATAGAGAGGACCTTCATTGTTAAAATTAAGTGCCGAAACTTTCAAGATTGAAAAATATTCCAAAAGAGTGGTCCTCAAGAGATATGACACCCACTGATCGAAATATGATGGGTAAAACTTTCGCACTTTCTCAGCTTGATTTCTTATTTCTTGTATGACAAGATGACCTATTCCTCCAATTTATTTTTCAAAAAAACTCAACTGAGAGTGTAATATTTGAATTTATTTGGTCTGGCAATCCAGATAAAATTAAGCGTTCTGTATATAATTAGAAATCCTGTAAATGAAGGTGATTTAAAAGTTAAGCATCATTGTCACTTTCATCAATAGTCTCGGTGTGCATGGGTTTAGAGGGTCCTTCGAAGATTTTTTTTTGGGGGGGGGGGGGATAAATCTTTGTCAGCAGGTCATCTGTTGCAAAACAATTCTTTTTCCAGTGTAATTGTTCAAAAATGTTTTATAATTCACTTATTTGTGTGGTTTGGAAACGTAATCTTTTATCGTGGGGTGGAAACGGGCGCACTGAAGACAAATATACAATCGACGCCATTATTAGGCCGGCAAATCGTATACTGTAATAGGGGAAGTTAAGCCATCATTGGCCACGTCCTATCAACGTCGATTAGGGTTGAAACTAATGAAGATTATTCAAGACGCAGGGGTGGCGCCAGGGGGAACGGGGGGCCATGGCCCCCCGTCGGGGAAGGCTGCCCCCACCCCGTCGGGGAAATTTTCCAGATTCGTCGGGAGCCTTAATCCATACGATAAAATATGAAATCCCAACGACCTTCAGTCGCCCCGACGATCTGCTTGATTTTGCTCATAGGAAGGGCAGATTCTTCAAAAAGACCCCAAATTTTCCAATTTTCCTTACAAAAACCCCAAATTTTTCAATTTTCTTCCATAAAAATCCAAATTTTTTAAGTTTTCTTCAATAAAACTCCCAAATTTTCAATTTTTTGTAAAAAAAGCCAAAAAATTTTCGGCGCTCTTTGTGCGCCAAAAATTTTCAGTTTTTAGTCCATTAGGCCTTTGTCGGGGTTTCGGGCTGCTGTCCCTCCCCCCCCCCCCCGTCGGGGAGCTTGGTCCCCCTGTCGGGCAAATCCTAGCGCCACCCATGGCAAGACGACGGCCATCCACTTAGTGTGACCTTGCCCAATGCGGTAATCCCTCGAAGTGGCAAAATGAGATTAACTTACTCTAGTACTAATCGTCACCCCTCATCTTTTATCCCACAGTGTATTAAACTCCATAATTTAACTTTCAAACTTTCAAGCTTGCTGGTTTGTTCCTATTGTTTTATACTTTTACTGTCCCTTGGTTTCTTTGATTTTACTTTTAAGGGTTGTTATGTATGTAGGCCCTATATATTGTAACGATTTTGTGGGTGTAAGGTTCTCTTCGGTAGCGTTGTGACTTGCGGCAGGGGCGGCGCCAGGGTATTTCGATGGGGGGGGGCAAAGCGTGAGATGAGTGACCGCCGTCCTGGGGGAGGGGTCTAAGGGGAGGGGGTGTCCCCCTCCCTATTGGGAAAATTTTTTGTTAATTTAAGGTTGTTCAGATGCAAAATGATGATGTCTTTGGTAATATTTTGAACTGATCCTATATGGCTGGAAAGTTTATAATTTAATCATTTTAATTTTTTTGGGGGGGGGGGGGAAGATGCTTTTCTGGGGAGGGGTGTCCCCTCCCCTTTGAGAAATTTTTTATTAATTTAAGATTGCTTAGATGCAAAATGGTGATATCTTTGGTATATTTTTGAACTGATCATATATGTAAGAAAGTGTTCATAATTTACTGAATTTTAATTTTTGCTTGGGGGAAAGATGCGCTCTGGGGAGGGGTCTAAGGGGAGGTGTTCCCCTCCCCTTTGAGAAATTTTTATCAATTTAAGATTGCTTAGATGCAAAATGGTGGTGTATTTGGTATTTTTTAGCTCATCATATATGGCTGAAAAGTGTTAATAATTTTATTGAATTTTAAGTTTTGTTTTACTGAAAGAGAAGAGTAGCCTTTGTTATCTAAGAGAAGGATATGTAGTCAACAAAGTTAACAAACCTCCTGAAGCCACCCCCCCCCCTTTATGTATGGGTATGTTTTCACTCAAAAATACGTGCGCTGAGTCGACAGAAACACGAAGTATTACGAATATTTTCGTTGCTTCATATATGCTTTAAACAAGGTATCTAAAGGCTGGCAGACACCGGAATAGGGCCTCCTGGAAGCTCTGGACTAATTATATGGATCAAATATATGCCTACCCCACCCTCCTCCTTTCTTCTTTCTCCTTCGCTTCCCCTTCTTCTCTTTCGTTTTCTCCTTTTCTTTTTTCCTGTTCTTTTCCTTCTCTCTTCCCCCTGTTCTTGCAAATGATAGGAGGCGGTTGCCCCCTGCCCCATGTGGCATCACCCTGTTTTTCTTTGCCCTTTTTCTGATTGACTCAAGATTTCTTCATACTGTAAAGATTGTGTTTGTGTACGGCCATGCACCTACTATTTAAAATTCGTTTTCTATGGATTACTCAGTCGAGACAACACCAAAATAAAGCACAATAAGGCATAGGCGTAGGTAACTTTTCGAGACTGGGGGCTGAACCTTGTTTCGGATCGCTGTCCTGGGGAGGCGTCTAAAGGGAGGGGTGTCCCCCTCCCCTTTGGAAAATTTTTGGGTATTTGAGGCTCCTCAGATGCAATTTGGTGCAGTATTTTGGGCAAATTTTAAGGAAAATTACTTCAAATTTTTTACAGTTTTTACTGAAGAGACAAATAAGGTGTTTTGACCTTGGATATTGAGGCAGAAGTATGCTTCTCCCCCCCCCCCCCTCCAGATTTTGACTGGGGCTGTAGCCCTCAGCCCCCCGCTTCCTACGCGTATGCAATAAGGGAGACATATAATATTACTTCAAAGTTTAATTCATTTTATGAAATGTTTTTTTTAGTTTTATTGTTAAAATGTTCGTTAAGTGATTGACGCATGATACCCCCAATACATATGTTCACGTTCTAAATTTTAAATGGTCGCATGCTGGGAATGGAGAGACAGTAAATGTTTGAGATTGCCAAATATTACATAATCCGGACAGGGTGGAATACCCATAGACGAAAGGTTCACTTGGTCGAAGGTTCACTAAAGACCGCAGATTCCCTCTGACGAAAATATATTCCGAGTTACGGGTAGGGTTGGGGTTTTGGTTAGACAGAGATTCATGGATCAGGCGTATCCACTGATGCACAAATTAGCTGTCTGTATTTTTTGGTGTGACTTGCAATGATACCCACCTTTTCTCCAAGAGAGGGAAAACTTTTTGCTCTGTGACACCATATGTGTAAGGTCTCACAATAACTTGGCTTTAGGGTATAATACTGTATTGTTTTAGCTTTACTCTCGGTTCCTTTGTTTGCGCGTTATGTATAATGGCCTTAGTGTTTATGTAATACTTAACCTGCATTCACGTAAACAATGGAGAAAACAGAAAAAGTTATCCGTGCTGGGATTGCAAGTTTCAGGTATTTTGTAACGAACAATTTAACTAATATTGTGAACTAATGTTGTAATAAATGGGTGACATACTGTAACACCTCACCCCACCCCCTACAAAATTATGTGTCTTAAAACGTTTTTTTGGACGATTTTATATTTTGAGTTGTAAAACCATGGGGGGGGGGGGTACAAATGCCTGCCCTGCCCCCCCCCCTGTGGCGCCGCGCCTGCTTGCAGGTTGGAGTTCTTGGCCTAAGATGTAGTATTATGACTGGCCACAAGGTGGGCGAATAGCGTGGAGTCAAACACAAGTAAAAAATTACCCAAACAATCCAAGTAAGTATAAAACGGTGTATTTCCGCAACTGGCCATCAAAATAAACGTAAATGAACTTCTACGTCCTAAAACAAGGATAAATAAATCAGCTCTCAAATAAGCCAAGAAGTAACAGAAAAACGATGAAATACAACTTCAGAAGCCTGCTTCACACGGTACTGGCTTCAGGGAATAAGCCTGTCAATATACCGGAAAATACTCAGGACCTTGCTGCTAAGAAACTACATTAAGGTGTGTCCTATTTCCTTCGAGAACACCCTATATACGGGATCTAATTTACATAAACTCACAATGAGTTTTTTTTTTTTTTTTTTTGGACGTTAAATTGGTCCTAAAAGAGTGCAGCTTTCCCAAACTCCGATTATCCCCTAGAGAACGAAATACATTTTAAACCGTAATAGGAAATTACCTGGAAACATCTGCACCCATTCCACATGAATGAATTTTACGATCGTAAGACCTACTGTTACGTAATGAATATTACCATAACATATGTGACGCCGGATAATCCGCATAACGGCAATCAATGGTCTATGCAGCGGCTAATCCTTCTATTACTACAGTAACTAAAGGAATACCCAAGCAAAGGTATTAACTCGGAGAGCCGCTCCTTAGGGCTCCGCCACTGCTCCCCAACTTGAAACGCTCCTCACGACCTTGGCCAGAGGTCGGCCCGAGCGTTACAATATTTTGTAATTTTACAGTGTCTATTGTTGTTTGTTCTGTTTTATGCGAACATTCAGTTACCCTTAATGGAGTTTAATATATGCAAGGTTTTTTATTGACTTTTCGGGGTCCTATTGCCAATGCGTCCTGTATAAAATAAATATGAAGTCCGTTCTGCTGCGGATTCCATCGTCATTACTCATCCCCGAGACCTAGATCCCTATCCCCTCCCACTCCGCCCCACCAACTTCCCATCCCTCCCTTTTTTCTTATTTTTTTTTTTTTTTTGCTTTCCTTCATTTTTGAACATCGCCCATTGCGTCCCCAAAATTTCTGTGGGGGAACTCTGCCCCTGCCCCCTCTGGTCACGCCACTGACTAGTACGGTTCAAAGAAAGAGTTTTTCGATGGATATCTATCTAATATCACCTCCCTGTTCATGCTAGATGACAGTGAATGTTTCTGACAGCCTGGGGGTTCCGCGTGACTCCCCTCTAACCGTCCCCCGGCCGACTCGGACGTTCAGTCGGTGTCCCGAAAGATATATTGACAAGAAAAGGTAACTGAAATAACGTAAATAGCCTTACTATGTAATGATAAAAGCGTCACAAATTGGTACTTTTGGAGTTAAATTAATCCGAAAAGACCTGCAGTTCCTTGTAAATTAAGATATTCAATCAATAAAGGCAGAGACGTAGTTTACTACTTCAACCTTATGCCGAATTTGAGAGGCAATTCCAAAGTCTCTTTTACGAACCGAACGATTTCCTGCAAACATAGCCCATAATTTAAGTCGCCAAGTTAACTATGGAGGTGACATATACTGTCACTTAACAAAGGAACCACCCATTAACTTTCGATTTTCGTGGCATAAACTGGTAACTGAGGTAATCTATACCTAGTACTGTAGATTTAAAAGTCCTGAAAAGGGAAAAGGCCTCGTGAGCGACAATTCAACAAAAAGGTCTACATCCTAGCTCACAGGCGCGTAGCCAGAAATTTGTCAAGAAGGGAGGGGGGGGGGCGAAGTGGTAGATTTTGCTAGCGTGCGAAGCGACCGAGCGCGCCAAGTGTCCCCCTCCCAAGGTGAGAAGCTTTTGTATTTTTTAATGTGAAAATATGTGATTTGGTGCATACTTTACATGGTATTTTGTACGCGTAAGGAGACGTATTATTATGTATTCTATGAAATATTTTGTAGGAATAATCATATAGACATCAGATACACACGCATTGCTGGCAAATAATTTATCATTCTACAAGCAGGGAGTTGTTGTTATCTAAATGACAACTCCCTGCTACAAGTATGCAGAATCACATAACAACTTCAAACATGTGTAAGGTGTTGCTTTTGTACATAGGCCTACCACAAGATACCATGTGTTCCTGATATGGTAGGCGTACAATTTGCCCCTTACGGTATCGGTAGAGTTCAGTGGCGTGTGCAGGATTTCGGAGGTGGGGGGGCACAACCTGTGATTCCCCCGACTTAAATGAAGGGGTGTCAAAAGTGCACCTAAGGTGCACCACGAGCGCGAAGCGCGAGTTTGCACGCGTGGGGTCCAGGGGCCCGCGGTAGGGCCCCTGGCGGGGTCCTGGGGCAGAGCCCCGGTGGGGGTCCAGGGGGCGAAGCCCCCGGAAGCTCCTGCAATATACGGTAATAAGACCGCCGTAAATTGGTTCTAGAGGCCTTATTGATCAGGTTTCCTTTGTTTCAGATTTGGTGAAATTCGATGTCAATGACGGAGAGTTCAGGTTATCCTCTATGCGTTGTAAGCTGCAGTATGCTACAGTATGTGTCACATAGCCTACATTGACAGGACTGTAAGATCACGAGGACTGTAAGATCACGAGGCCAGTCAAGAAGGCTAAGAAGGATGCTTGAGATAATCGCAAAAGTTAGCAGCACTGTTTCATCCTTAAACCTATGCAGTTTTACCATTACAGATGGTTAAAGTGACTAGCGCGAAGGAAACTTAATGATAGTAGGCCTACCTGCACCATGGGCCAGATATTAATATTGATAGCATCCTGTCTGATTATTCACTGAAGGGCGATTGGAAGAGCTCTATCCTTTGGTAAACGACCATATAATGAAAACATTCTGTCCTAATTTCATTCCGTAGGCTACTTCTAAGTTTCGAGTGCCAGGGATGGCGCCAGGATTTGCCCGACGGGTGGCTAGACGGGCGAAGGCAGCGACCCGAAGCCCTGACAGCCCTGATGCCATCAAGGGGATGGTGAGGAGAGATCTGTAGAAAATCTGTGTACTAAACCATGCCATTGTTGGGTATATATTTCATAAAATGTGTAGAGGAACGTAGTTTCGGTGCTGATTTAATGTTTTCGGCCCAGAATGTAAAGTGTGAAATTGCAAAGCGCGAGAAGCGAGCGAAAATTTTTTTTGGTTATCCTATACTAAAATGAATCGATACTTAGGCTATTACAAGCCAATTAAGGTCAATTGTCCTGGCAGTTGGTCCCTATCAGGCATAACTTACATTGTACTTTTCTCCTCGTGTCCTATAGCCGTACCGCACCACAGACCCAAGAGAACATTGACTAAATGAGGTGATATGAGGTGAAATTCCCAACATTTACCTAAATTCATGTTTTCAACTTCTTCAGTTACTTGAAAAGGTGGAAATGGTTTGAACTATATTTAGCTACAAGTAACAGAACTGAGGAAGAGTGGGCAAAGCGTACCGAAAATCTTGGGTTTCATTGCAGAAACGACCATTTGAAAGCCAAAATAAGTAAACCAATCATAAATGGCGACAAAATTTCCCGACAGAGGGCTGGGCCATGCCAGCGACCCCAAGCTTTGACAGCCCCTCTGTCGAAGAGGTGGTGACAGGGGGATATGGCTGACTATCCCATGCCATTTCAGGGCATATTTTGCATAACATCACTTAATTCACGAGTCGAGTTGCGCACTTTATATATAGTGTTCTTTGGAATCTGAAACTTGAATTTGCAAAGGGGGCGAAAATTTTTGGTAGGCTTACACAAAAAAGATATGTGATCATTAAGAACATAAAGAAAAAAAAGAAAAACTGTAGGGGTTCTAGACCATATCGAGGATAACATACATTTTATCGAAACACCTGGAGTACACCCTATGAAATAGCCAAACTTTGGTCCGTGAGTCGCTCGCAAACTGACCGTACCGCATGACACACACAAGAGAATAGGAACTAGGCTTAGCGACATGTGATGGAACTTTCGACCTCCACATAAACAGTGTGCTCTGCCTACATGTCTCGTGGTAAGGTTGGCAGGATCTGTGCTATCTAGCATTGTGGAATGGAACTGCTGAAGATCCTGGAGTGACTGTACAGCGCGCGTAGCGCGCCGAAAATTTTGGGTTCTTATTAGAGAAATTGTCCTCTCTCAGGCGCTTTCGGGGACTGCATACTCTATCGTATCGATTAAGACTCCCCGATGCGGGCCCCCTGCTCCCACCTGGCGCCATCCCTGTTGAGTGTTCAGTATGTCTCTTCAATCTATTTCTCTTCCCCTAACCCTTAAATCCCCCGACTAAGGGATTTTCCCCCGACTGATTTCGGAAGTGGGGGGGGGCCTGTGCCCCCCCGGCCCCCCCTTTGAACACGCTACTGGTAGAGTTGGCAAGTATGCTGCCAGTGCTCTGCGCCAACCCATGGGTTGGCGCGGAGCGCGAGAAAATTTTGGTCCAAAATGCCTCCCAGATCGCTGGAAATGGCACTTCCCAGGCATATTTACGGCATATAAACAGGAAAAACACTAGTAATACTGTAAAAGAAAAAAAAAATCCCGAAATTTTGCTCAAGTGGGGGGGAGGCTCCCCTCTTCGCCCCCCTGGCTACGCGCCTGTAGAGCTCACTGTTACATTTCAGTAACCCAAGCGATATTCTGCACACTTCTTCACTGGCTTCAAAGGTTTCATAAAAGGCAAAGTATGGAAATACACCAGCCTACGAAAACACGTCTACAGTGAGGGCCCCACAGGCTTCCCCAGCGAAAACTGAATGTGAAGTACCAAGAGGCCCATGCATGCGATTGTCCGGAATCTGATGTCAAGGAATCATAATCAGGAAAATGAAAGCTTCGGCATTTTCAGAAGCCATAAACGCGAAACTTGTGATTTTCCAAGTCTGCCAAAAATGAGTAGCCTATGGACAGTAGTTCAGTCTGCACCTACACTGATTTCTTGCTGAACTTTTGGCATTGTGCAGTGTGTTGCATGGCACTAGGAAAACTTGCCAAATATGACAGGCTGAGGGCAAATACCCATATTTATGGGAAAACTAAAATAGAACTAACAGTCACTTCCTACAATGACAGTGCCCCATAGAGTTACTCTGTGTAGCCTCTCCTACTATCAGCAAAAGCAACATAAAGCAATCCTTTGGTCAGTAAGCGTATAGACCGTTTCGATTTGGGGGTCAGAAGAGGTTTTGCCCTAATCTCTGAGTCTTTTAAGAAACTTTAGCCCAAATTCCTACAGATTCTACCCAAATTTTGGGAGTTTTCCAAAATGGGAGGAACAGTGCCTCCTGTCCCCCTCCTTATATGCCTATCCCCTTGGGGTATGTGATTTTAGATAAAAAAAATCCACTAGAAACATTTTATGAAAAGGGCAACTTAAGCACATTTGTTGAAGTTTAGAGGGCAATCTGGAGATTCCTGGATTTCGATTGGTAAATATATGTATTCCAAAAGGAACAGCTAGGGCATTTTTTATTTTCAAGTGGGGCACATTTTACTATTTTCCGAAAAGTAGGTGGAGGGCAAGTGCCCCAGTTCCTACACCCCTGATCTCTTCCACCTTCGATCGACACTTATACTTATCAAACATTTATACCTGGGGGTTTATAGTCATGTAGGATAACCTGTAATTGCAGAACTTGATTATTGTCAATAAATAAATCATGACATAAATTGAAAGCTTCTTTCAATTCTTCAAATAACACGATGTTTTTCTCTCTTATCCTCATTTTGTGATTGTTCTTTTCAATCCTTGTTTAAAACTTAAATTTCTGAAAAAATTATCAGTTTTTGGCACCTCGCTATACATGTCTCAAATATTAATTTGGTTAATATATTTCTTCATGATTTAAAATAAAACAATTGAAGAGGTTAACAGAACCTTTCTCGAATCCAAGGAAAATATCATAGGCTACTATGCCAAAAAGAAAAGAAAGAAAGAACTGTTTCCTTAAGAAACGAAACTCGACATCAAGAATGAAAGCGGATGTACAATCCCAAAACAGGTGTTTTAGGCTTTCATTTAAGAAAGCAAGCTTTTGTCACATTCCACATTCTCCATGGCATACAAAAGTGTACTCGTGGAGATATGAAGGAAGCGGTACTTAAAAGTACTCCAACTTTACATTAGCTGCAACATTTCTCGGCGTGTTAACAAACTCTGACCGTTTTGTTGTTGTTGTTGTTGTTGTTGTTGTTGTTGTTGTTGTTGTTGCAATGTCTACACCAAGTCATAAAAGCTGTTCTCGACTTGGGGGGCTGAACGTTGTTTCGGACCGCCGTCCTGGGGAAGGGGTCCAAGGGAGGAGGTGTCCCCCCTATGGAAAATTTTGAGTATTCGAGGGTCTTTAGAAGCATACTTCCGCCCCACCTCATTTTTGACTGGGGGTTTTAGCCCCTCCCCCGCTTCCTATGTACAAAATTGCTCGTTCATTTCTTTACAGCTGATGGTGCGGTAACAATACGCTTAAGCTGTAAATTATAAATAAGTTGGGAAACACGAGGGAAGTGAACTATTTTCTCTAACAAATAATTACTTACTGTCATCAAGCCTAGACCCAGCCATTTCCAGCATCGAAGGATACTAAGAATGAAACCAAAATATAGGGGAAAGGGGAATAATCTGTTGATGTAGAAAGGACGCATAAACCTATGAAAATCGAGCGGTTTTCCATCCTGATCGTAAAGGTCCCTAACATACAACACGTTCTGCTCATAAAAGCAAGTGATACATAACAACAGAATTATTAATTTGGATAAAACTATTATTCCAAATGATTTGATCGCCGAATTTTCAGTCGGCTAAGTTAATTAAACACTACACGAAGCAATAGCGACCTCCTTTTAAAAGTATTCTTGATATCAACAATGTCATTTTAAAGATAAGATTCGATCAACTTTATTAATGATGTCATCGCGTCTGGAAACAGTGTTCCGGATCTTTACTCCATCTTTTTCGACAGATTATGCCTTGGGGACTATACCTTACACTGTGAAAATTGATTAACACTGTTTTGTAACAGATAATAAACGCGTCTTGGCGTTTATGTAACCGAAAAAACAATAAAATACATAAGCAAATTAAACGTCTAAAACGCCAACTTTAACACATTGACGCCACTTTAACGCCACCTCGTAAACACGTTTATGCGTTTATTTCATGATTACTGTAAACATCAAGTTGTTTTTAATAAAGAAAAATTAACATATATGTAAATCATGTAAACGTGTTTGCGGAGTGCACTTTAATTGACGTCAATATCCTTATCATCTGTTAATATTCGTTCAGTCATTTATTGTGTGTATCCATTTTGTTGTTCGTTTTCTAATTCTTAAACGCCATATATGTGTTAAAAAAATGAAGACGTCCATTTTTACAGTGTAGCCCCTTTTGCGAACCGAAATGCTGAGTTTGAAAAAAATCCCGAAAAGTATAGGTTGTCAATGTCATTTCACTCGTAATGCAGGCCGCGGTGGCGCCAGGTGGGGGCACGGCAGGAGGGCCATGGCGCCCCGTCGGGGAATTTTTACAGTTTCGTCTAGGAGTCTAAGTCGGTACGATAAAGCATGCAGTCCCCGCCGGCGACAGTCGCCCCGACGGTTTATCTGTTTTTTTGCTCTCAAGAGGGAAATCATTTCTCTAATAAGAACCCCAAATTTTCGGCGCGCAACGCGCCGCCGTAGGGTCACTCCGTCTTCTTCAATATTTTCATTCCACATAGCTATATAGCACAATTCCTATCCACCTTACCAAGTAACGAGTAGGCAGAATACACAGCTTATGTAGAGGTCGTAAATTTCATCCCATATCGCAATGCCTAGTTGCTGTTCTCTAATGTGTATATCATGCTGTATACGTTCAGTTGGTGAGCGAGTCCAGGTGGTTTCGATACAATGTTATCCCAGATACGGTCTACAACCCCTATAGTTTTCTTTCTTTTTGTTCCTAATGATTACATATATTTTTTGTGTAAGCCTGCCAAAAATTTTCGGGCGCTTTGCAGTTTCACGATTCAGATTCAAAAAAACGATATCAGTGCGCAACTTGGCTCTTGAAGTATTTAGTGATATTATGCAAAATATGCCCTACAATGGCATGGGGTAGTTAGGCTCCTTCAAATCCCCTTCTCACCATTCACCCCCTCGACATAGTGAGTTGTCGTAACTTGGGGTCGCTGGTATGGCCCGGCCCCCGTTCGGGAAAATTCTGTCGCCACCCATGGTCGGTTTACCGTATTTTGGCTTTCAAAAACCCACAATTTTGGGTACGCTTGCCCACTCTTCCTCAGTTCCGTTACTTATAACTAAATATAGTACAATTTCATCTCATTTCCGTAAACCTAGTTTATGTTCTCTTATGTCTGTCGAGAGGTACTGCTAGTGACCCGAGGAGGGAAGTAAAATGAAAGCTATGTCTGATAGCATAAGCGGCTCGCCATAGGGCACGGGGGGCACTTGCTCCCCAAAAGTTTGCAAAGCATGGTCTTCAATTTTCAAAAAAAATAAATAAATAAATAAATAAGACATATATTTCGAGATGGGTTAGGCCCTCCCTTAAACTTGAGTGGGTTTTAAATTAAAGAAGTGAATTAACTTTCCAATGCAATGCGAAGGTTAAACATTAATAAAGTGCTTTCAAAAGGACATTTTTTCGGCGCGCTTCGCGCGCGTTTTCTTAGTTGCTTGTTTCCTACTATATATACTTCAGACATCACAAATGGGCCTGTCTAAGAACGAGCCGCTTTGCCCCTACGTTGTAGATTGTCGACTGAACCTTGATCGGCCTTCGCTCTGTTTTCAAAGCGACAGCGTCAATTCCCTTTTGCGTTGCATACAGCAAAACATTATTAACCTCTACCACTAAACGTCTTTAGAAGAATGGTCTGTTGTTATAAAAAATACATCAGCTTTGTACCCGATTTATCCGGTTATCACATGGGATTTTTGGGAAACAGGATTTGGGGTTGACTTTCTTTTCATATGCTGTGCCTACTTTTGAGAGCTGGCCTACAACGTATTGCTCAACGATAGCCTGCTCCATGTGGAAGTAAGTGCAAGTGCTAACTTTCCCCAAGTTCCTAATGTATCAGAGAGCAGGGAGCTGTTAGGAAGGAGACACAACAACCAGACCTGACAGACAAAAGTACTTGAAAATGATCTAATCCCATTCAGGTATCGAAATTTGATTGACAGGTCTCTGTGTAACTATTATCTAGCCTTGTTGACTTTACCCTTCCTAATAAATATCTGCCCCTTTCACACCCAAGTAATCCTGTAACAATTACCTTTGTAAAAACATGCTTTGATCTGAGGTTTGTTACCGATGGGGCTATACTGTAATCAAGATTTTTTTTCACTAAACGACTGTCAATGAAAGTTTAAATAGTGTTCTTCCTTTACGTCCCGACGAATTTGATGCGTCGTCTGCTTCGAACATTGTTCAAGCTTAATCCTAGTTGATCCTGTTAATTGTAACAGGAATTTTGAGGATAAAAGCAAGATTACCATCGGGAACAAACATTGCTTCAAAGTGCTATAGAAAGTTGTGTCTCCATCCTAATCAGAGCTTGGCAGAAGAAAATATGACATCCAGCCCCATTTCACCTATACCTCATCAAGCAAAAGACTTGCCGAAACCCGGGAATGTTCAGGACTCATGCGAGCCCTCCGGACTTTGAACCAGGGACCTTTAGATCTTCAGTCTAACGCTCTCCCAACTGAGCTATTTCGGCTAGTGGTATCTGATGGTCGTAAATAAAACATAAACAAAGTCTAGCCAGTCTGAGCGTTTCGTGTGCAAATATCCTAGCAACGAATAAAATGCATATTCATATTTACATATTCATTTCAAAGTGATTACGACATGCACATACAGCTGAGATGACCACAAGAAGTGAACGAGCACCTGTTGTGTTGATGACATACATTACAATATACGTACGTAGGCATAGGCCTAGTATGTATAATATTGTGCGGGATTTTCGACTGCAGACGAGCCCGGCCCAGTAGGCAGCACTTAGTGACTTACTTGTGGCAGCTCCCTGGACAGACACCACGAATCTTAGGGTGCGACAGGTACAACTATAAGGGCTCAGGTAACTTTTGGAAGGCGTTATGATACTAATTTAGAATCGGCGTTATAATTTTGCTCTTAGAACTTAGCGCAAAAATCTCTTCTATTCGATTTGACAAAATACTTAGTAACGTGTACCCATTAGAAATAAAAGTTTCTTGTTGTTGTACTAACGTTAGGCCTAACTTTAGGCCTAGGCCTAAACTTGTTACATACTGTTGCTTCCCCTTGTGTTGTATGCTTAGCCTAGGCCTAGGTACGGTTAGGTAGGCCTATCACTAAACGTTTAGCCTAGACCCCTTTCCAAAAAGCAATTTACACAGGATTGTGGGATACAGTTTTAGGCTCTAATTTAGAATCCGTGCCCGGAAGTGACGTACGTGATACGCATAGGTATAGGGTTAGGGTTAGGTATAGGGTTAGGGTTATACGTTAGAAGGCATACGGATAGGGTACGCATACGCATAGGGATAGGGTTACATACATAGTAGGCATACGGATAGGGTACGCATACGGATAGGGATAGGGTTATACATATGGTACGCATAGAGATAAGGTTAGGGTTATACCCGTAGGGATATACGTATAGAATACGTATACATGTATAATTATTGCCTACGTATACATCTGTAAGTATACTTATAATAATTAAAACCGTTTGCCGGCGGCTCGGCTCGCAGCGCTATCGGTTAGGGCATAGGATCGCTATACTGAGATTTATACCGCGTTCGTATTCTTGCAATATTCCGCGTTCAAATCCCACTGTTACTTTCTGTTGAACAGCTTGTCTTGTCACGTTACTGTTGGTTCTTTTAGAACTTAACTTGTCAATGATATTTTGTAAGTTTTAAGTTATAATTTACGTCACTTCCGGGCACGGATTCTAAATTAGTACCCAGTTTTAGTATGCATAATTTTTGTCAATGTCAGCATTTTACTATGGCCAAAAAAAGCCATGTACAAAAATTCTGTCCACAGGCATTCCGAGCATTATATACACTAGGCCTATATATAGCCTATATATATAATAAGAAGGTACGTCACCTTTAAGGGGGTGACTCAAAGCTTGGCCTGTTTTTACATTATAACATTCTCTGCGAAACTCACTGATTTCTTTCAATCACGTCGTTCGATGGGTAAGAACATCTAACATCTCTTCGGACACAACTTGGGCCATAAAATCACTCCTAGTCAGAATTATTCGTAAAAAATGTTACGTCGGGAGCCACAGGACAGGCCAAATTCACAGAGCAGATAACGAACGATTGTAGCCTGCATAGGCCCCTAGCCATCAATGTAGTCTCGAAAGCGAAAACACGCAGTGCAAAGTAAAGCGAAGCAAAAGATCATACAGTCGCGGTGCGGATAGATACGGGCACAGGCGTTCGAAACATTACGTACATATACTCAGGGATTCCGCCAGAAATGCAAAAAAGGGGGGGATTAATTGCTCCTAAACCCCTAGTTCAAATTGATGCTGTCCCTGGCTAAAGTTACAAGTGGGTTCAGGGGGACTAAAGCTTGCTTCAAGATCCCTATAAGGTGCATTTTGAAGGGTTTTAAAGGCCATTTACTTACGAAAGTCCAAACATTGCTGCAAAGGTGCCCTCTTCTTAAGTAAGAAACCAAGATATGGACAATTTTTTTTAATTTTGATGGAAATGAAAAGGGGGGGGGATTTTACCCACCTTCTTCTGGAAAGGAGGGGACAAATCCCCCCTTTCCCCCTTTGGCAGAAACCCTGATACTAGTGTGTAGTATATATATTTACAGAATATATACGTAATGTTTCCAACGCCTGTGGATGCGGGTAGCTCCTCATTCGACAAATCCTATGTGACATGCGTTGTGATTGGCTAATAGTTGTGTCAACCGTTCGAACCTTTTAAATTGCAAAGAGTTGAAGCTGAATTAGTAAAACTTGATCTATTGGGCCATCATGCAGAAGATACACATGCTTTTTCGTTTTTACCACTTCTGTACGGTATAAATGGTATTCCGAAAGATAAAACGGAAAGATAGCGCACTAAAGGTGTGCTTAACTATAAGCAAATGACAACGTACGTTACATAGGATTTGTCGAATGAGGCGCTTCCCGTATCTATCCGCACAGCGACTGTACGATCTTTTGCTTCGCTTTACTTTGCACCGCGTGTTTTCGCTTTCGAGACTGCATTGATGGCTATGCAGGCTACAATCGTTCGTTATCTGCTCTGTGAATTTGGCCTGTCCTGTGGCTCCCGACGTAACATTTTTTTTTACGAATAATTCTGAGTTGGAGTGATTTTATGGCCCAAGTTGTGTCAGAAGAGATGTTAGATGTTCTTACCCATTGAACGACGTGATTGGAAGAAATCAGTTAGTTTCGCAGAGAATGTTATAATGTAAAAAAATGGCCAAGCTTTGAGTCACCCCCTGAAAGGTGACGTATAATTTTTCGCCTTTTCTAGCCTTTTCAGTAAGGGCTAGGCCCTATAGCGCTAACCAGGATAAATGTCACATGGGTACAGTCATATCTAAACTAAGTCCGTAATCCATCCATTAACACTTTCATGTTGAGCATAATGTAAGGCTAGGCTAATGGTAGTTGTCAGTTTTTCAAACTCCGTTGACTTTGCATGTACTGGATTGCTAACAATGGAGGAGTGAGTGGGGAAGCAACCTTACTCTTGCGGTTTGTCCCCCACTGACTTTGCACGTAATTGGTGTCTTGAAAAAACTAGATGTCACTGAGAGGTTGAATTCCCCCCCCCCCTCCCCCCAAGGCTAAGCTATAGCTCCTCAGTCTTTTTGGCCTACCAGGCGCCAGATTGGAAAGTTTGCTCCCCGCGCAAAAGTATGAATTTCGAAGCTGCCAGCTGCGCAAATTTAACAACCAACAACTGGAGCCGCGCAAACTTGTTGGCAGCAACCACCCAAGTTGCCTGGGAAAGGCAATTTCCTGCAATCTCAGAGGTAGTTTTGGCCAAAATTTTCTTGTGGCGCTCCGCTTAGATCCAGTATGGAAAGTATGGCAATTGCACACCCGAGATTTTTTTTCTAGATTTTTATTGCACACTTGAAAATTCACATTGCACACCTGATTTTATAAGCAGACGGCGATTGCCTTGTATATAACCCTGTAGGTATATGTTATATTGACTTGGCCTATTGGCTGCCTACGTACTATGACTTGAGAGAGTGACCATTAACTTTGAATTTTCAGTCAGTTAATTGTGACAGGTGCGTGTGGTATGTTAAGGAGGCCTTCAAGGGCTTTGTTTAAATTTCTCCCAAGTATTTATTTCACACTTGACTTTTTGTGTGCACACTTGAAGTGTGCATTTGACACCTTGTTGCACACTGCACATTTTTTTCGTGCACACCCGAGATCTCGGCGAAAAGTGCCATACTTTCCAATCTGGGCTTGGATAGTATTAGCCGCTCAATCCTCTTGGCCATTATTAAAATCCCCCGCGCATCATTGCAAGCTTTCCAATCTGGACCAGGCATTAGGCACAGGGCGTTCTCAGCATTATGTACATATTCATCATGATAGAGCAGAACTTTCCTATCCTTCTGAGTTGCTCTATGGTATACGTAGCCTACACTGTAAGGTAGGACACTTTTGATGCAGGTGCATTGAGAAAAGAGAGTAGGCTAATGAGAATTTGCATTGACCTAGCCTATATATGCAAAGCTGACTTACCTTCTGCCCTGCATACTTCACCTTGCATTACATTTATATGTTTTGTAAGAGAGACTATAGATAGCTATGCAGGTATAGTGATTGGCATGGTTGCCTGCATGAGAAATGTCCACCCTTGTTAGTATTAGGCATATACATGTATAGGCTATCTGTATAATGCTGAGCATAGTGCAAAACCTTGCCTTAGGATTGTGGAGCAGACATTCATCCAGACAAAATATGCCTAAGTCAGTGATCGGGTTGGAGTGCATTTGATACACCCTCTTCACAATTTTCCAATACACCTGGACTCCTCACACTTGATCAGCCTGTTATAATTGCGGTTTCACGGTCAGTCTGGACACTATAATGCACTAATCAAATGAATGTTGAATGACACAACCCCACTACCCCCTGGACATGTCATTGTCCACAACTTCATTGACAAAACATGTACAGCTACATTGATGTACCCCTCATTCAGTTCTGTCACTGAAAACTTGTGTAAAAGGACACTCCCCTCTGTCACCAAACTGATGAACAATTTGCCATTTTGATAGACATTTGAGTTACCACATTGACTGACAAAAGTTAAGGTTTTACATGAGGAGTAATGCTGAAGGTTGGCCTTTGTACTATAAGTAAAAAAATTACCCCTTAGTGACTCAACCCTTGGTCAGTACAGTGACTGACTTCTGAGGTAACGTGACACATCTTTGTTACTCCCTTGACTGACAATATTGAGACAATGACTGACCTGTGAGTCACACTGTCAGTGGTCAATGACCCACATTTGACTGACCATGCCTGGGGTAGTGGGGTGCATCATTCAGTTGGTAAGTGCATAATTGTAAAAGACTGCAGTGTAAGGTTCCAATGAAAGTTTCCATCAGGACAGATTCCTGTCAATTTTGTGGAGGACTTATCACAATGTCACAAAGTTTACTTACAGTAACAGTTAGGCTACAGTGTTCTCCACTGATTTAATTTTCATCCAGGTGATCTGAAGATTGATGGTTAATAGTAATCACTGTCTATAGTGTAAAGACAGGGAATAATTTAGTACATTCAAATTTTGCATAGTACGGTAGTTTTGAATATTTTTTCCTTCAGTAGTGTAAATCATTGAAAACCCTATGGTTGTGCACACAAAAAAGTGCTACACATTTTCGCATTTGTGTAGCAATTTGGCCAGCTTGTGTAGCAAATTGCGATGCGATACCGGATAAAATTATTCCCTGAAAGAGAAGGCCAGGGTGTTCTCTTTTGAAAAATGTTTGCTAAAATATGCCTGGATAAATTTAATTATGGCCTTCTTTGATGACTAAGTACATTTCTGACTATCATTCCTCAATGGTCACATTGAAGTTATTGCTGCTTGCACTGTTTTAAGGTTTTGAATTGATAATTTCTGTCCGAGTTCCTCAACTTTTTGTCCGGGTGGTACATGTTTTGTCTGGGTGCTGAGCACCCTCTGCAGATTTTGTCCGGGTGCAGCACCCTAACAAAATAGCTAGTGGAGAACACTGGTCTAGGTTAACCCAAGCTAGACCTGGGCCAAGCCTACTGTAACCCCTGACTCATATGCTCTTTTTAAGAGCTCTGCCAGTATTTGAGAAGAAGAATGTGTTAAAATACTATGCAGCTATAGTGACTGGACAACAGGAACTCTTTTTACCACTCATGACCATCTTCATCAACTATTTAAGAGACATACTGAAAGTAAAAGAGATTCTTTGGTTCTAAATCATTTACATAAAGGAAGCCATTAAACGCTAGCAACAATCTGAAGAGATCAGGATGAATTGTGAAAGTCCAAATTAAATTAATAAACCATTTTTGCCTATGGACAAGTTTGAAATAACATCTTTCACTGGCATTGGCAGACAAAACTAAATTTGGGTGTGGGTATTGTTACAAGACGACCCGTCAGGAACACCGGATTGAATCCATCGACGAGCGAATGGAAAGTTCCAGAGAATTCAACTTCAACGCAGCCTTTCTAGAACTGTCTAGAAGTGAGAACTGTTTACGTTATGTCCCAATTATAGCAGCGACCTGGCAACACTTCGAAGAAGCTGCAATTATCGTTATTCAACTACTGTGTGTTCTAGAAGTTTCTATTAAGGAACGTTCTCGTAATTACTGGACTGTGTACACTAGAAGTTTCTGTTAAATTCTGGAGAGTTCTCGAATAAAAGCCTAGCATATAAAAGGCAGTTCAACAACTGTTAACGAGGAGAGACACCATCGAGTCCAGACGTTATTCTGCTGTCCGTTTGTTGACCGAATCATATGAGGCCAGCCACTGACAATTCACACTTGTGACAAATTGCCTTACGCCGTTTCTACACTGTGTATTGAGGTTGTTATCATCCATCGCCTACCTAGCCTTGTCATTATTCGCTCGTGGAACCAGTTCCTACGCTACAGCACGCTGCAGGTCTACCACTGTGCCATCGTCAACGTGCATGCACTACCAGCCCTTGGACCAGACCAGGCAAATATTAAGTAAAGGATTGTGAGTAAGTCTAATTAATTAGTGTAAATTTAAGTAAGATAAGGAGATTGTAAATAATCATTAAGTTGTTGAATTTTAATCTCGTTCTTCTGTGATCTTTCGCTGTTATTGGTTTGACTTGCGACCACAAGCCGTAACAGTATAAAAATTTATGTCAGGGTCTAAAGATAAGGCACCTAGGGATATTTCTGGACCACATTTTTTAAGCTTGTATAATGTGCTAATATCAAATTTGCTATTTTTTTTAATTTGAACTTTTTTTTAAAATATTTAAATGATTTTTAACTACTAGTTGCCAAAGAAACGGTTTTCTAGACACAAAACCTTTCTAAGCCCATATCAGAGACGGGTCAGGAGTGGGGGGATGAGGATGATATCTTGCCCCCTTCAGTAACTCTGCCTAACCACATGGGCTTAATTCTTTAGTTCACTAATTTTACCACTGTATTGGAGCTAGCTGGCATTTCTTGGCATAGTTACTGTACATAGATGTAGGAAGCTGTTCTCAACCCAAACATGGCAACCAGGTGGAAGGGGGTGCTGACCATCGTTTGGGACTGCCATCTGGGAGAAGGGGGTGTCCCCATACTCGGTTAAAAATTTCTGAATATTTGAGGGTCCTGAGATGTAACTTGGTCAAATATTGGGCAAATTTTTTATTCCTTGCCAGAGGCAAATGGAATCTATGCAATGGGGATGTTGTAAGCAGTGTTTCAGCTCAGCCACTATGACGTGATTTTGGCCCAATTGATTCCTAATTTGACGCACTGATGTTGGAGTAAAAATAGAAAAAAAGAGGGTTATATGGGCATTTAGGCATATTGTGCACATGCTTTGCACTTAGCAATGAGTCCAATTTGCATGTATTGAGCAGTTTGACTCCCTGGATAATTTCTTAGAGAAAATACTGGTTGTAAGTGTGTGTATGTATGTGATGCTTGCTTGTAAACATGATATCTGAAGAAGGGTAATAATTAATAATAATAACGAATGACTTAATATAGCCCCATCGTCAGAGATATTTTCGGCGGCAGTTTACACAGAAAAAGCCTCACAAAACAATTAAGATTTAAGATTAGATTTTAATGATAGTAAATTGCGAGAATGCCTGGTTTCAGCTGGGAGTCTGTTCTTACCGGGGCCTGAATCAGGGTGTCACCAGATGAGAGAAGGGTATGGATGAGTTTGTAGAGAACTTGATGTAGTCAGGGGCTAGACCATTTGAAGCCTTATTTGCAACCAATAGAATCTTGTATTTTACAGGATGAAAAATAGGTAGCCAGTGCAGTAGTTAACATGACTGCCTTGTTCTGCATATGTTTGAGGGGGGGCTAACTTAGACTGAGAAATACCGAAGACTGAAGAATAATAAAAGTCCAACCTAGAAGTAACGAAGGCATGCACAAGTTTTTCTGTTTGAGTAAGCGTGAGCACTCTGCAAATAGCCCTGATATTCTAAATGAGGGTAAGGCGTTTTACAGACAGTATTAATATGGCATTCCATGGAAAGAGTGTGTGGAGATGTTGGAAATTAGTGCCACCATCATTAACAGACTGAACCAAATTACACTATTTGTGATATATAAAGAGACAAGGCCGTAGCCAGTGATGCGTCCCGCTGTCTTTGCGATGGCAAAATTTGAATGAGAGATGGCCAATCTTGAGCAGGACGGCTTTTGAGACGCCAATAAATGGCTTGATCTAGCCTTCCAAATGGAGTTTGATTTGGCAACACTTAGCTCAGACATAATTTAAAGTCACTGATATTTCAAACCAAATCAGTCCCCACGAAAATTTATCGCATACCCTTTTTGCCTACGAACAAATCAATTCGTGTAATTTAAATTAACATGGAACACTCCATTATGAATTGTCACAATGTAAAACAAAGTATGATAGCCTAACTTAATACAAATCAGAGCTTCAGTGCCTAGCCTATGTAAAAAGTTGCTTGCCCCAACCGGCTGTGCAGTTGCGATACTTACCACTCTTGACAGAACCCACACCATGTGGTCCACATGCTTGAATTCTTTCCTTTGTATTTCCAGAGGGAAATGCCCAATCATAATTGGTAACTCTACTCATGTGACTGCTATTACACTGTGAGTAATCATCAAATCCATTGCCGCAACTAAATGGGAAACACTGACATTAGCCTACTTTCCATGATCGTTACCAGTTGTGCCACTCTTAAGTTTAACACTTTTATAAATAACAGGATTTGGGGGGTGCATAGTGTCGAATCTGGCTATTTTTAAATTTTGCTCCTTATTCTCATTCTGCATTACAGCTGATCAAAAACAACACTTTTGTCAGGTGCTTGTTTAAATAATCTAAATCTACCATGTTTTCTCACACAGAACAGACAACTTAATGATAAATTAATACCATCAGTTACCTGCATACAGGGTTAGCAAGTAACAGGACACATAACAGTAGGGCAACTCCACACTAATGTCAACCAAGGCACTCAATTTTCAAATACTGTTCACCAAAAAATTTCTGTTGTTTTGGAAATCAAGAACATCTAAATTTTTTATTTCTTAAGGTTAAAAAGAGATATGGCATCATTTTTTGCCAGAAAAAAGCATAAATTTGGGAAAATTCACTGCAAACTTTGTTGCGGAGGGGACATATTTTGCCTAATTTTGACATCCTCCTGTGTTTTATCTAAAGATGGTGGAAATTGTACTTGTGTATGGCTATGGAGGAAAGGCCAAGGGATATATGTAAGTACTCGATTTAAGATGACTAGAGGAAGGATAAGGGAGAACAGAGGTAAAACGTTGCACAAACTCCGAGTGAAATGTCCCCTCCGCAACATTTTGCATATGATTTTTCCTGTCATTTCTCAGTAACTTACTGTTTCAAAATGAGATTGTGGGTTCTATTATAGGTGATTGACTACTTTGGCTAAATACCATTCACAACATATAGAAGTGCTGTATGAGGGCTGTGGTCCGAGTCAACTTTTTGTTGCGGAGGGGACATTTTGTTGCGGAGGGGACATTCAGAATAGGAGGAATGGGGTTGGGAGGATAACGGTCCAGTTTCTAAGGAAGGTTTTGGTATTTGGTTTAGTCAAATTCATCCTTGGAACCCATATTAAGAAACTTTCATGCTTTTAGGAAGGATATGGTAAGTCGTCACACCAATCCTTAGTAGACTGTCCCCTCCGCAACACACCAAAATGATTTACCTCCTATTTCTTAGCCATGCATACTGTCTGGAGATAGCATTATGAATTTTTTTAATGCTGTTTGACAGCATTTAAAGGTATTTTCTCCAATGTTAAATTTGCTAGTGATTAAGTCTTTGGTAAAGACCACACGGTCCAAACTAAGTGTGTGTTGCGGAGGGGACACTCCAAATAGTAGAAGATATTAAGGATGCCATAGGTTTGGTTTCCAGAAAATTTCTGCTGTGAAGTACAGTAGTCATATTTATCATAAAATCCTTGTTAGTACAACAGCATGGAAAAGCTTTATGCCAATGATATGAATTATAAATTCATGTACTTGAAGAAAATCCTATTTTATGAGATTTAAATAATTCTCCAGTTATGGACAAAGTGCAGTGCATTTGAATACAAAGTTTCAAGGCATTGTCCATTTTGTGTATATATTCACTATGAATAAAGGCACAATTAAAATCTGAAACCTGCATATACTGTACTTTACCTTTGGAATATGATAAATTTTGAAGGCTTCCTTTCTGGACTGACCCTGTAAGTACTGTATGACCAGTTAGAGTAAGTTTCTTTTAGGCTCAGTAAAATGAAATTTCCTAAATGAACTACCTGTATTCTTTCCTTGATCAGTTCATCCACATGCTACGGTAGTTTGCACACAAAGAGTTAAAAAAATAAACACAACTTGACTCTTTTGGGAACTACAAGGAGTACTTTATCTCAAGAAATTGTTTAGAATAACAAATCTTGACCAAAACAATTTCAACTCAGAAGAAGCAAGTGCTAAGTAGTTATCTTAATGCAAAAATAGTGTAAAGATGACCATGGTCTTCATTAAAGTTAAAAAAGGAGCAAGGAGTGCAGGAATGGTCCATGACTGAAACAAAATTATATTTTTGTTGTATATCAGTGATTTACATTTTCATAACATACTCAAAATATGGGGAAACATATCAGTTATTTGCACGCGTCCCCTCCGCAACACTGCACCCCCAATTTTAATTTACCCTCTCATCATTACTGAGCAGTGTGAAGAGATTTCAACTGTTTGTGGTGATAGAGTATTAATAGGTTTACAGATCCAGTATCAGTTTCACCTTACCACTCTTCTCAAATCAGACAACTTTTACTTTGATGCATGCTGGTCGCTTGACACTGATTTGTGAACGTCCCCTCCGCAACGCGCAGAATATTCGACCAATAGGAATTACTGCTGAGGTGATTAAGTAAATTTTACTGGCGATGGATCAAGCATCACTAGTACTTCCCCTTGGAGCAGACATATCATTACATTTACTTATTGTACGAATGTACTGTAGATATGAATGTGTCCAAATGTCCCCTCCGCAACAGTTTGTTAGTGTGGAGTTGCCCAGTATGTTTGTGCATACAACATGCTGAATTCCCACAGTTTGTGCATTGAAGTCTACACAGCAAACAAAAGACATCTTTTAGTAATGTCAGTGCCCTGTGGTTGATTGTTAGCAGTCATAAAAACCATCACAGTACCTACAGTACCTAGCAGATCTTTTCATATATTGAATAAAAAAACCCTACATTTATTTACATAGAAGAGATGCTGTTGCCAGTTACACTAATCAACAACTGAAAGTTGTGCTATTGCTTTACAAGGATAACTATGGATTGGCCAGATTTGATCAAAACTGTCTTGACTGTCATTTCCTGTAATTTAAGATGTGCATTGAAGCAATTGTTTTGTGAATTGAACACTAGAAACCCAAACTGCAATACCTTGGACAATCTTGTTGGAAGGAATAGAAAGAATTAAAAAATATTTGGGAGTTTGTTTGCATGAAGTTATAATCAGTGTTTTCCACTAGCTGTTTTGTTAGAGTCAGACAAAATTTGCAGAGGGTTCTCAGCACCCGGACAAAAAATGTACCACCTGGACAAAAAGTTGAGCCACCTGGACAGAAATTGTCAATTCAAAACCTTAAAACAGAGCAAACAGCAATAATTTCAGTGTGAACATTTAGTAATGATAATCAGAAATGTACTGACTACTTAGTGACAGTCATCAAAGGAGGCCATAATCAAATTTATCGTCTATTTTTGCAAATATTTTTCAAAGAGAGCATCCCATCTCTTTTTGATTCCTTGCCGTAGGCAGGCAAGGAATCTATGCGATGGTGATGTCGTGTGTGTGTGTGTATGTGTGTGTGTATGTGTGTTTGTGACGCCGCTTGTAATCGCGATATCTCAAGATAGGATTGACCGACACTTTTCATATTTGGTATATAGATTTGTCATGTTGAGAGGAAGAACCCTATTGTTTTTGGAGGAGGTCGAAGGTCATCGGAGGTCACCAGAGGTCAAAAACCGAAAACCTTGTAATCACGTTATCTCGAGTTAGGGATGACCGACACTTTTCATATTTGGTATGTAGATTTGCCATGTTGAGAGGAAGAACCCTATTGTTTTTGGTAGAGGTCAAAGGTCATCTGAGGTCACCATAGGTTAAACTGCGAAAACCTCATAAATGGCTTGTAATCGCGCTATCTCGAGATAGCGATGACCGACACTTTTCATATTTGATATATAGATTTGTCATGTTGAGAGGAAGAACCCTATTGTTTTTGGTGAAGGTCAAGGGTCATTTGAGGTCACCAGAGGTAAAAAGCCGAAAAGCTCGTAATCGTGATATCTCAAGGTAGGAATGACGGACACTTTTCATATTTGATATATAGGTTTGTCATCTTGAGAGAAAGAATGCTATTGTTTTTGGTGCAGGGCAAAGGTCATTTGAGGTCACCAGAGGTCAAAGACCAAAAACCTTGAAATCATGATATCTCAAGATAGGAGTGGCCTGTATGGATTTGTCATGTTGAAAGGAAGAACCGTATAGTTTTTGGTAGAGGTCAAAGGTCATCTGAGGTCACCAGAGGTCAAAAACCAAAAAACCTTGTTATTGCGATATCTCGAGATAGAGATGACCGACACTTTTCATATTTGGTATGTAGATTTGTCATGTTGAGAGGAAGAGGCCCATTGTTTTTGGTGAAGGTCAAAGGTCAATTGGGGTCACCGGAGTTAAAAAGCCGAAAAGCTCCTCAATCACGATATCTCAAGATAGGAATGACAGACACTTTTCATATTTGGTATATAGACTTGTCATGTTGAGAGAAAGAATCCTATTGTTTTTGGTGGAGGTCAAAGGTCATTTGAGGTCACTAGAGGTCAAAGACCGAAAACCTTGAAATCGCCGTATGTCAAGCAGGGTTCTCCACTGGTCTGTTTTCTGTCCGGGGGCTTGTGATCGCCGTCCTGGGGGGAGGGGTCTAAGGGGAGAGGGTGTCCCACTCCCTTTTGGGAAATTTTGACAATTTATGAGGGCTTAGATCGCAAATGGTGCAATCTACGGCCTTGTTCTTAGCCTGTGTGTTCAAATCTGGGCATTTTGTGGTAATCTTTTTTTTTCTTTGCAAATTGCATTTTCTAAATATCTTTGACTTTACTTGCAGATCTGAAGCTCCAGTTTCCACTTGGACGTATTCAATAATGAAGTAGTTCACTTTAATGGAAGTTCGGGTGAAAATCGGGAAATCTTTATTATACATTTCTTGTCATGAGTATTTGAAATCAAATATAAAAGGCAGTCAAATGACTAAGTTGTGGTGTTGGTGATTGAGTGTACAGCTAACTTCTTGACCGGGCGGGTCAATTTTCTGTGAGGGCGGCAAAGTTTTGTCCGGGCGCTAAAGTTGTGTGGCAGATTTTGTACGGGCGGAGCCCCCTGACATAACAGCTAGTGGAGAACACTGTCAAGATGGGAATGGCCTATATAGATTTGTCATGTTGAGAGGAAGAATCCTATTGTTTTCGGTAGAGGTCAAAGGTCATCTGAGGTCACCAGAGGTTAAACTGTGAAAACCTCGTAAATGGCTTGTAAACACGATATCTCCAGATAGCAATGACTGACACTTCTTATTTGGTACATAGATTTGTCATGTTGACAGGAAGAAGTCTTTTGTTTTTGGTGAAGGTCAAAGGTCGTTTGAGGTCACTGGAGATAAAAAAGCTGAAAAGTTCATAATCACGATATCTCAAGATAGGAATGACCGACACTTTTCATATTTGGTATATAGATTTTTCATGATGTAAGGAAGAACCCTATTGTTTTTGGTGGAGGTCAAAGGTCATCTGGGTTACCAAAGGTCAAAAAGCAAAATTTCCCAAGAATTCCCAAGATTGTAATCTGGCATCACTGGGGTCAAAAAGCAACATTTTCCAAGAATTCCCAAGATTGTTATATGGGGTCACCAGATATCAAAAAGCAAAATTTCCCAAAAATTCCCAAGATTGTTATATGGGGTCACCAGAGGTCAAAAAGCAAAATATCCCAAGAATTCCCAAGATTGTAATCTGGCGTCACTGGGGTCAAAAATCAACATTTCCCAAGAATTTCCAAGATCATCATCTGGAGTTATCAGAGGCCAAAAAGCAAAAGCAAAATTTTCCCAAGAATTCCCAAGAATGTTTTATGGGGTCACCAGAGGTCAAAAGCAACATATCCCAAGAATTCCCAAGATCATGATATGGGGTCACCAGAGGTCAAACAGCAAAATAGCCCAAGTATTCCTAAGATCGTCATCTAGGGTCACCAGAGGTCATCTAAGCAAAATTTTCCAAGAATTTTCAAGATCCAAGATCCATTGGAGTTGAATCCCTTTCAAGACACTTCAGATTTTCTTTTTGTTATATTTGGTGGGGTTCAAAGGTCATGTGAGGTCAGCAGAGGTCAAATTGTTAAAACATAAAATGATGTAGTCAAGAAAGATAAATTTGAGGGATAAACCTCAGTGCAACAAAGCATCCCCATTCGGCAAGGAATCACTAAGCCTTTGGGCTTTCTGGTTAGACAGTTATCACTATTAACCTGTAACCTTCGGAGCACCCAGACAAAAATTATATCAGTGGAGAACACTGATAATTAAAAGTATCACTTTCTTCTCGTGAGGAAAACCCAACCAGAAACGGTAACAAGATTTTTCTCTCTTTCTGTGGATTCCTGTTAAACTAATTACACTTATTAATGGCATTGGGTGCCTACATTCAAGATTGGCAAAATCCAGGAGTAACTTTATATGGAAGTAGCTTTAAGGTAGTTATATTTTAGGTGTGTTCTACTGATATTACAAGTAAAGCAGCACAATTAACTATACTGGATAGTCGGATACAGTATAAATTTCAGTTCTCAATATTCCATACCGACCTGAAACTGTACCGATATTTGAGAAATGAGCATACCGTGTACAGTGTACTCTGAACCCTAATCTACTGTATTGATCAGTACCAGTAAGTTTGATTCATTTCAGTTAGGTAAAATATTAAGACTTGAAAGGCCCAATGTACATACAATGTGGCACCAAACGGTAAAACTTTTCCTTATTAAATTTACTTCTAGCACTTACTCCAATTTAAACAAAAGACAAATGTCAAGTAAACCTCCCATGCAAAGTTACAATAGGTAGCCTACACTGAGTTTAAAGTGCTCAAAGCTATATCCACACATTCCAGTGTGTGAGCACTTGGGAATACAACTGACATCACAAGTTATCATTGCCCAACCAGAGTAAAGTGAATGTTGAATTAATGTCGATCAAAGTGCAGTCACCAGTTACATTTTAATAGAGGTATGACCATATTCTTAAGCTATTTGGGGGGATGATTATAGTATAGGGCTTTCATTAAAACCAAACATACTGAAATAATTTTACAAAGTGTAGGAAGAGAATATCAGTTACCTAGTAACAGCATTATAGGTAATTTTTATGGTTCCCAGACAACCCCCTCACAATTCCCCCAAAGGACAACCCTGAGGGACAAATTGCCCCGGACAGTCCCATCGGAGCATTCCCCTTGGCCAATTCCCACCAAGGTCAGTTCCAAATTTTATGGTGGGGGAAGTTCTGTTTTGGGTGAATGTCTTGGAATTGTCCAGGTGGCAGTTGTCTGCCATCCTGAGGAATCATCCGGAGGAACCATGAGGAACCATGTCTGAGGAATCATCCGTGTAGGAATGTTTGGAGGAGTTGTGTGGTGATTGACTTTTAAACCAGTACCGATACAAAAAGAAAATTGGGAATATCAGCTGATAGTGGCGTTTAACCTGATAATTGGACCAACACTGGTTATTAGTAACATTTCATCCAGGCTTTGAAGTAGGAATTTACTGATAACTGTAATAAGTACAGTAACTAGTTTGATAGTTCATTACCTTGGATGTAATTTCTCTGTTTTATGTTTGTGAATATCTTTCTTAACTTCCTTCTCTTTCTCTAGCTACTTCTGTTACTGCATTGCCCAGAACTGTTTCTTCCAAAGATATTTTATTAACCAAGATGGAGTCTGTAGACATCAGTACCAGAAATGGTAGGACCAGTCAGTCACATCCAGACCCTCTCTGCATCATGGAGCTTCCTGCTAACATTATGGCGGAAACCAAAGAGTGGCTCCTAGAACAAATTCAAGTAAGGCAAGCTTGTGTCAGCATCACCATATTGTAGAGTGCCTCTGTCTCACTGAATGACAAAACTCGTAAGCTAAGTTTAGCTTCTTAGGCCTAGTACAGAAGAGGCATTGATGCAAGTCAGTGCAAAAGAAATCAGCAAACCTACCAGGGCTAGACTTTGCCTTCATTCTATAATCTGCTTTTGGAGCATGGGGCAAGTCAGGTGTAATAGCCGTGGTGTGTTCATTTATTTGGGGGGGGGGGGGTGGTGGGTGGGGGGGGGGTAGAGGTGAATAGGCAAATTGTAGTTTTATACCTTCATTCTATTTCAGTTTACTTTTTTAGTGGGTCATCCATTTTTCATCCTTTTTACACAAGTACAAATGTACAGTACTGTTTTCTTTGAGCCCCCTTACCTGCTCCCAGAACATACTTCTAAAAATGTGAAAAGATAGTTTTTCAGCTATGTATGCGCTGTCCTTTATTTTCTTTATGAAAGTGTCCATTGGTCTTTCAACCCCCCCACCTCATATATGTTGCATACCCTTTCTTAAGTGGAATATTGATAAATGGATGATCTCCTAGTGTCATGGTAAGTGTATGTACAGTTTTGATTTAGTAAATGTGAGGCATCTCCATCTGCTTGTACCTACCATAGACATTAGCCACTGATGCAATTGACTTATGAATGAACTTCTAACAATTTTGCACTGCTCATAAATACTCTACTGACAAATACAGGTAACGGAAATTCTACCTTTCTTTTTTCAACATACTTAGCTGCTGCTAATTGCTCAGTGCCAAAAAGAGCTGGTCAAAATCATTAAACCTGTATGTTGCATTTGTCTCTTACTGTATATCAAATCACTGGTCTTTTGATCAGATAGATGATTTTACAGCCGAAATTATTGTCAGCATATCACATTATGAAGGATTTTGCTGCTCAATTTTGAATCCATGTGGAACATTGCCTCTTTGTTGTGTGCTTTTATAATTCCTGTTTTACTACCCTCATATAGTAATTGTTAGGGATGCACCGGATCCAGAGTTTTAAATCCAGCTGGAACCAGATTTTGCTGGATAGTATTTCAAATCTGGCCGGATAAAGTCTGGCTGGAAGCGGATTTTTTCACTTTCAGAGAGAAACATTAAAAAGATAGCATTGAGGACAAGAGTTACAGGCCAGCAAGATTCCTTAAAAGATTCGGCGGGAACCAGAACTGGATAATTTTTCATTATCCGGCTGTGTAATCCAGGCGGACCAGATATCCGGTGCATCCCTAGTAATCTCTTTCCCACCATCTGCTTCTTTATACTTTCCATCTACAGGCATCACCTTATGATGGTGGGGCTGGCTTAGAGGTGTGGTCAGCTAATGGTACCAGTGGCGAAGATAGGCATTTGTACATCTCAGCAGAGTATGAGAGACTTCTGGAAGGTGCTGAGAGTATGGCCATTAAAAAGAAGTGTAAAGATGGATCAATTAGGGATTTTGAAAGAGCCATCAGAACCCAGTTTGATTGTGATTGTAAGTTTCAATATGATGTTTATTGGTTTCGATGATAAGAGAAACCTATGCAGTCATGATGGCGTGTGTATGTATGTGTGTATGTGCGTGTGTGTGTGTGTGTGTGTGTTTGTGACACTTTGCTCGTTAACACGATATCTCAAGAAGGGAAACTCTGACAGTTTTCAAACTTGGTACATAGATGCCCCATATTGAGAGGAAGAACCCTATTGTTTTTGGTAGGGGTCAAAGGTCACCTGGGGTCACCAGGGGTCAAACTCTGAAAACCTTGTTAACACAATATCTCAAGGTAGGAAGCTTGGATGAATTTCATACTTTGTATGTAGATGCGTTATGGTGAGAGGAAGAACTCTATCATTTTTGGTGGAGGTGAAAGGTCATCTGGGGTCATCGGGGGTCAAACCCTGAAAACTTCGTTAACACGATATCTCAAGAAGGGAAGCTCTGATGGTTCTCAAACTTGGTACATAGATGCCCCATATTGAGAGGAAGAACCCTATTGTTTTTGGTAGGGGTCAAAGGTCACCTGGGGTCACCGGGGGTCAAACTCTGAAAACCTTATTAACACAATATCTCAAGGTAGGAAGCTTGGATGAATTTCATACTTTGTATGTAGATGCGTTGTGGTGAGAGGAAGAACCCTATCATTTTTGGTGGAGGTGAAAGGTCATCTGGGGTCACCGGGGGTCAAACCCTGAAAACTTCGTTAACACGATATCTCAAGAAGGGAAGCTCTGATGGTTCTCAAACTTGGTACATAGATGCCCCATATTGAGAGGAAGAACCCTATTGTTTTTGGTAGGGGTCAAAGGTCACCTGGGGTCACCGGGGGTCAAACTCTGAAAACCTTATTAACACAATATCTCAAGGTAGGAAGCTTGGATGAATTTCATACTTTGTATGTAGATGCGTTATGGTAAGAGAAAGAACCCTATCATTTTTGGTGGAGGTGAAAGGTCATCTGGGGTCACCGGGGGTCAAACCCTGAAAACTTTGTTAACACGATATCTCAAGAAGGGAAGCTCTGACAGTTCTCAAACTTGGTACATAGATGCCCCATATTTAGAGGAAGAACCCTATTGTTTTTGGTAGGGGTCAAAGGTCACCTGGGGTCACCGGGGGTCAAACTCTGAAAACCTTATTAACACAATATCTCAAGGTAGGAAGCTTGGATGAATTTCATACTTTGTATGTAGATGCGTTGTGGTGAGAGGAAGAACCCTATCATTTTTGGTGGAGGTGAAAGGTCACCGGGGGTCAAACCCTGAAAACTTTGTTAACACGATATCTCAAGAAGGGAAGCTCTGATGGTTCTCAAACTTGGTACATAGATGCCCCATATTGAGAGGAAGAACCCTATTGTTTTTGGTAGGGGTCAAAGGTCACCTGGGGTCACCGGGGGTCAAACTCTGAAAACCTTATTAACACAATATCTCAAGGTAGGAAGCTTGGATGAATTTCATACTTTGTATGTAGATGCGTTATGGTAAGAGAAAGAACCCTATCATTTTTGGTGGAGGTGAAAGGTCATCTGGGGTCACCGGGGGTCAAACCCTGAAAACTTTGTTAACACGATATCTCAAGAAGGGAAGCTCTGACAGTTCTCAAACTTGGTACATAGATGCCCCATATTGAGAGGAAGAACCCTATTGTTTTTGGTAGGGGTCAAAGGTCACCTGGGGTCACCGGGGGTCAAAATCTGAAAACCTTATTAACACAATATCTCAAGGTAGGAAGCTTGGATGAATTTCATACTTTGTATGTAGATGCGTTGTGGTGAGAGGAAGAACCCTATCATTTTTGGTGGAGGTGAAAGGTCATCTGGGGTCACCGGGGGTCAAACCCTGAAAACTTCGTTAACACGATATCTCAAGAAGGGAAGCTCTGATGGTTCTCAAACTTGGTACATAGATGCCCCATATTGAGAGGAAGAACCCTATTGTTTTTGGTAGGGGTCAAAGGTCACCTGGGGTCACCGGGGGTCAAACTCTGAAAACCTTATTAACACAATATCTCAAGGTAGGAAGCTTGGATGAATTTCATACTTTGTATGTAGATGCGTTATGGTAAGAGAAAGAACCCTATCATTTTTGGTGGAGGTGAAAGGTCATCTGGGGTCACCGGGGGTCAAACCCTGAAAACTTTGTTAACACGATATCTCAAGAAGGGAAGCTCTGACAGTTCTCAAACTTGGTACATAGATGCCCCATATTTAGAGGAAGAACCCTATTGTTTTTGGTAGGGGTCAAAGGTCACCTGGGGTCACCGGGGGTCAAACCCTGAAAACCTTGTTAACACGATGTCTCGATGTAGAAAGCTTGGATAAATTTCATACTTTGTATGCAGATGCCTTATAGTAAGAGGAAGAATCCTATCATTTTTGGTGGGGTTCAAAGGTCATCTGGGGTCACTGGGGGTCAAACCCTCAAAACCTTGTTAACACAATATCTCGATGTAGGAAGCTTGGATAAATTTGATACTTTGTATGTAGATGCCTTATAGTAAGAGCAAGAATCTCATCATTTTTAGTGGAGGTCAAAGGTCATTTGGGGTCACTGGGGGTTAAGCTCTGGAAATCTTGTTAACACGATATCTCCACGTACGAAGCTTGGATAGATTTCATACATGGTAAATTGATGTGTTATAGTCAGAAGATGTACCCCACTGTTTTTGGTGGAGTTCAAAGGTCATCTAGGGTGGCTGAGGGTCAAACACTGAAAACCTTGTTAACACAATATCTCACGGGAGAAAGCTTGAATAGATTTTATACGTAGTATGTGGATGCATTGTGGTGAGAATATGAACTCAATCATTTTTGGTGGAGGTCAAAGGTCATCTTGGGTCAACGTGGGCCAAACATTGAAAAGCTTGTTAACATGTATCTCCAGGTAGGAAGCTTGGATAGATTTCATACTTACAGTACTATGTGGATGTGTTATGGTGAAAAGATGGACCCTATTGTTTTTGGTGAAGGTCAAAGGTCATCAGGGGTCACCAGAGGTAAAAAAGCAAAATTTCCCAAGAGTGTTATATGGGTTCAGCAGAGGTCAAAGAGCAAAATTTTCCAAGATTTCCCAAGATCGTCATCTGGGGTCACCAGAGGTCAAACTGCAAATTTCCCAAGAATTCCCAAAATTAAATAGGAACACAAAACTGTATTTTTCCAACATGTTAAGATAGCATTTGACTATTGACTGAAAGATATGCGACATCATGGCATTATTTGGAATAGAACATATATCATCGAAACCTCAATGCATTTTTGCATTCTGGTGTTAAAAGAAAGGTCTAGGCTGGAATCAAGTTTTGATACGGTAGAGGGGTATGTATTGTAAGCATTCTGGTGAAAGTTGGATTGAAATCATATATATGGTCCTCAAGATGGTAGCAGTTAAAGATGTCACATTTTTCAACCCAAAGTGAACTTGAAGCAAGCACATGCGACATTGTAACCTCACATTAATGAACACTCTTTTGTATTTCTTAAACTTTACAACCAGTTTTCTCCCCCATAATCCCATGTTATCAGAATGTGAATGCATGAAGAGCATGGGAATTTTACAAACTTGGAATTCTGCTGTCCCTATTAATTTCAAGGTCAACTCAACAGACTGCAAAAACAAAGGTCAAACAAAGCATTGCTCATCCATGTGAGGAGGTGATATAACCCCTGCTTGCCTCAAGCTCACTTTGGGTCACAAATGTAGTAACTTCATTTACTCATATCTTGAGAACTACATGTCCAAATTGAATGGAAGTCTCACCAAATTGTTAAGATTTAGTTCCTCTTTCACTCAGCAAAATTAATATTTTGCTTAAACCCTTCCTTTAATAGCATCTGTTTTGCTTGTTTTTATCATCATTCTGCTTTTACTTGTGTGAGAGAAACCTTTTGTCTTGTCTGATAGTACTGTAAAAGGCTGTCCTTGTACAGTATCTTTATTGTTGTGAGTTGTAGTTCCTTTTGTATTCATTAGTAAAGTACAATTAGTCTTTACATTAGTGGCAGTAGCATATGAACCAATTCTCTGAGCTGTCTCTTTCCTAAGTGCTGGGCAACCTTTTTGATGAGTTTCATGGTCACACACCAGCAATTCTAGGTAGTTCCTTCTTTGAACATTACTTTGACAGTCTTTACATTGTTGGGAGATGAACCAGAGGTGAAAGGTGGAGATCTAGGAGGAAATTAGGTTTCTGAGAGGATGTGGGTAATTTATGTATTATAGCAAATGAGTTGTATGACTGTTTCCTGTTTTTCCATGAGCACGACACACTGTAGTGCTTATTTTGCACAAAATTAGGAGAGTTGAGAAAAGGTGTTTTAGACTATGCATAATTTCCTTCCACTGCAAAATCATACTTTGAGTGAGACACCAAAGGAGGATCACCATCCTGTCTGACATTTTTTTTTTTTTTTACTATTTTGGTAAGGGGAGAGGGGAGGAATCATGGAATGGGTTTCAGGGAATTTTGAAATTTTTGTTTTTGTAATGTGGCTTTCATTCAAAGTACAAAATGTTGTAATTTCACATGTAATCCAAAACTCTTTTTATAGGAAAATTTCAGAGGGTAAGAAACCTGTTGGGGCAAGTGGAGGAGGGTGTTGGAGATGAGGGGAGGAGGATGGAGAGAAGAGGTCTAGTGATGCTGGTAGACCTATGTATGAAATGTCAGGGGGTAAGAAACTTACTGGAGCAAAAAACCTTGCTCTCTGTAAAAGCTGTCTTAACCCACAATTTAAAGTGATGGTATACAAATGTGAAAAAGGTGTGAAGGGACTAAACATGAGTTTATTCCTTGAAAGCTTTTATTGTGAAATAGCCCTAGAGGTCACAAAATGAACCAAATATAGAATTCCATGGAGGATTAATTTATGGTGCAATGTAAATTGAAAACTTCTCATCAGGTGGCATTCAATAGGTAGCAAATTTAGCATTTTTGGATATGTGTAAAACATGACCTGCTTGTTAATATGCTGTACAGCAAAACCCTGTTTATTTGAACTGGTTTTTCAATTTAACCAGACTAGTATTCAATGCAAATTTGTATCCAACATACTTTCAGTGCATTTAAAGGCAAAAATCAATGGAAACTTTCAGCCAATTATGCAGTCATTGTCGTTGTCGTATGTCACACTGTCTTAAACAGCACACATATGGGCAGAAAAAAACAGTGTTTAAATCTCTGTCAAATTGAGAAGAAAAAATGGTATGAGTTTATTTTGAAATTCTTGTTAGGAGACAGAAGTTGGGTAAAGTCTTGATATGCCTTATATAGTACATGTTAGGAAAGCTTATGACCCAGTTTTATTAACTCTGAAAGGTAAGAGTACTTATCAGAATGGGCATTGTACCTAAACATAATGACAAGATTTTACGAAAATAATGTAGATGACTGTTTGAGAGTGTTCAACACATGTCTCCAGTTTTGCAAAGTTAATACTGAATTTACATTCTAGACAGATATCTCTCAAATTCATTACAGCTTCCTTCTGACACGAGTATGCATTTAGAGTGTAAAATATGATTGGCCATTCAGGAGACTATAGGCTTGAATTTGGAAAACAAAATACCTGGGTTTTGAGAAATCTACAAAATTTGTTGTCATATAATTGGTCACATCAAGTTATAACTGAATATTTTATGACATTTTTTCTTTAATTTTTCTGGCTGTTTCAAAATTATTTGGGAACTGGTTTGGCACACTTCCTCAGGGACCTCATGTATGGTGCTTGAAGCCAAACATGGAAACCTGGTTTATCTGAATTAGGCTCTTATCAGAACTACCTTCCAGTCTAGATGTGTTCCAGTAAACAGGGTTCTACTACTGTACATCATATGTGTCATTTTATGTCCCACTATGATAGTGTTTAGATTCCTAATTGAGTCATGACATACTCTCATAACTCCTCCAGAGTAGTGGTCCTTAAAGGTCGTGTGACATGAAAATAACATAATTGGATATTTGCTGTAAAAAGCATTAAAAATCCAGAAAATAGACACAATTCCCATTAAAATCCATCAAATATTGACCATTTTACAGGTAAATTTCTATTTCACACTTGTATCATAAATAAACATGAGCTAAATATGCAAATATGTGACATCCAAAGAGGGACATACCATATATGGCACATGTTAGCCTTTGTTTTTTCAACCTTAATTTCAAGGACACTGGTAGCATTGTTATTCCCCAAGGGTTTTATTATAAAAGTTAAAATTTTTTCCTTGTAAAATATTGATATCACTCACCAAACTGTAATCTGTATGATCAGTAATTAAAAGATAATTTATATAGGGTTAACAAAAGAAATCTTCACACTGTGCAACACTCTACATCATTATTTTTGCATAAGCAATTAGTTTCTTCAGAAACCATTAAACTTGAAGACGTATATTTTGAGAACGGTAAAAGATATTGAAATAATTCCAACAGATTTTTGATTGGAGGACTTAATTCTTTGACTGACAAGTGAAAGAGCTCTTTTTGGTGGCATGTCACACAACCTTTAAACTACATATGAGTAGCAGTGTTGAATATTTTTCACCTTGAAACTTTTTACAGTCTCTTGGCTTTGTAACCTACAAATTTGAAGTCTTAATCATATTCCAATATTCTTCATTGGGCCATTGGCTTTATGCTCCTTAAAGTTTTCTGTAAATGCTCTGCCTTATCCATTATTCTGCCAAATTTGGAGTCACCATGGCTTATTCACCAATAATAGTCGTTGAAACGTGCTTTATTCCTTAACTATTGTAAAAATAATGACCAGCATTTAGACTGCTATTCATAGGCAAAGATTCTACAGTACCATACCATTTTCAAAAATGTCATGTACACTGTTAAAAAATGGAAGCGAGTGAATATACGTGGGACTCTTAAACAAATAGGGTTTGAGAGCTCCGTCAAAACATATGATGGAAGGAGAGTTTTGAAATATGTATAATTAATTCAGTTTCAACTTACTCAAGTATAATTACTAAAATATTTATAAAAGGGATAAAAGGAGAAACAGAATGCACTGTAAAAGGTTAATATATTATGCACAAAGTTTTAGCTCATACAATAACATAAAATTTAAAATCTGTATCAAGCTTCATCTGAATTTCTGATTGAATAAATATTACAACTGTATCCAAAAGGAATACTCATATAACTGTATTCTGTTCTTAGATGATATGTTTGGAGTTTTTAGTTTCTTTGTTTTTCTAAAATTCCCCTTGCCAACATCAGATGTGTATTTTAGATCTTAGTGGTTTATTTGTTCACAATTTGGTTTCCAGTAAATGCTGAAAAAGTGGGATTATATTTTATTTTCCATTTTGTTTACCCCTGCAACAGCGGAGAACTTCCTTACCAGCAACGAGAAACAGAGAGTGGTGTACTACCTCCTTATGCACATACGAAGTAGAGACAATGAAAAAGTGCCTGGAACTAATGTTAGCCTATACAAAGAACAACGTATCAGTAAGTCCCATACAGCTAAGCAATCACAGAATGCACCAGGAGAATTCTATAAATTTTTCTTTGTTTTCAAAAAAAATTTTGAAAGAAGAGAATGTTTTGAAGATGCTTTTTTAATGACACCTCTTATGCAAATTGATGTGTACAGTTTTTGCAGAAAGAAGGGTGTCTGAGTTAGAATCGTGAATTCTGTGATAGTGAGTGTTGTGCTGCATTCATATTAGGGTGTCTGAGTTAGAATCGTGAATTCTGTGATAGTGAGTGTTGTGCTGCATTCATATTATCCAATAGTGATTGTTGGGCCAGAAAACTGGATTATTATGAATGCATAAATACCTAGAATAAAAAAATATGCTTAGTAATACACAGTAGTATTGATTGCCCAAACCCTATTTTGTTCATACCTTTATTAAAGAAAATAGAACACTCCCTTTATCACTCCAGCAAATAACTTTATTACACTGTTCATCATGTTACATGTAAAAGATTACATTTCATTGTTATTTTTTTTGGGGGGGGGGGTAGTAATGGCCCCCTTCTTGCACAGTGCTAAGTATTACTATCAAGAAAATGTAGTATTATCACAGGAATCAAGTCACAGTAAGTCTTGTTTCTTCATTGAGAACTTTTGATGGCTTTAGTCAAGGCAGGTTGACTAAGCAGGCTAAAATACATTCTTGTTGAAGACTATCTTGCCAGAGTGTCTTTTATCATATCATCTCCTAAAGACAGGGAATCAACAAGTTTTAGGCTTTGTGAGAAGATACACTGAAAACTTAGTCTTTTGGAAAGTCAAAGCTTGCATGATTGACCTTGAGTTTCAAATATATCAGGGTATGTCTGTTACTGCCTGGGTTTAGAAAATAATTTTTCTGCAGATAAGACCGGATGTATGAGTTGTCATGGGTGTATAAGATTACTGTATTTTATATTCCATAGTATATTATTGATGTCATTACATATACGGCATATGAAGATATTGAATTGCTGGTTTTGAAATACATACAGATTCACTTCACTTCATTTGGGCATTATTAATGTGACTTGTATAATGTTAGGTTCAGATAGTAAAGGCATTTAATTATGTACTGAAATGTGAAAATATGTGTCATTTTAAAAAACTGTGATTTAGCCAGCCTGCATTCATGTGACAAATGTCACATAAAGAAAAAGAACATTGCACAAAAAATGTCTGAAGAGTCATTTCTGTGCATGTGTTTCTCAAAGAAATCACCTTTTATTCAGTCTTGCAAAGAAGCAAAGAATCAGTCATTACAAATTGTACTTCCCACCTCATTTGTAAGGTTAAGGTGGGTCAAAGACTGCACCATTTGCCATCTAGGCACCTCTCATTGAAAAATTGGTTCAAAGGGGAGTGTGACACACCCACCCTTTAGACCTCCCCCCCAGCCATCCATTCAGAATATCACATTGGGGAATTGACCTGGCTAAGACACTGACTGTATGAAACCAATGTCAATGTATTACCAATTGTAATTACTTTGAAACATGTAAAAAATATCCTCTACAGAAACTGTGGCATGAATAATACACCAGAAATTTGGAAGGAAAGATGTAGTTAAGGCAATAAATAAGTTAATGCTGAAAACAATATTTTTGTATATACCAATGGCTGAAAGCTCTCTCAAAACTAAAAATAGTGACTTATCTTAAGAGTATGAGACTGGTGCTAGCTAAGTCTTGCCCACACAGTCAACAGACTGTAGTACAGTATTTAAGGTATCACTACTAAGTATGCATACTAATGTTAATATGTTACAATGTACTGTGAAGCAATACTGTATTGTACAAAAGATGTAGAGAATGCAGATATATCCAAAAAGAACATGCTATGAAGCTTTGATAAGAGACTTGTGCACAGCTAAATGTAAAAAATGCATGTAACCTGCAATCTACACTTGTCAAACATTTACTGTGCATGAATTACTTGTGGTGATGATTTTCCTTCAAGAGGCTGTGAAGTTCTTATTGAGCAAATTCATCAGTGAATGTTGCAAATCTGTAGAAGGAATTGCCAATTTACTATTTTTAAAATATAATTCAATGTCTCCTTGCAGTTCCACGATGTCTGAGTAATAAGATCATAGAAGAGGTGTATCCACTTCATGATGAAGTTGAACTCGACAATCTTGTGAAACGATGGTATTCGAATCTTGGTGCCTTTGTGTCCCAACCTATAGGTAAGGGGTGATAAACTTGTTTTCCTGTTGAGTTTCATGTCTTAGAGAAAAGATGTGGATCCAGTAGGCTTTTAAACATTGTTCATACCAGGGATGTAACTAGCCAAATTTGAGTGCCGGGTAAAAGTCTGATCTGGGGAAAGCACCTCACCCCACTCCATGGCATCTACCCCATTTTTCAGCCATTAAATTTTCATTTTTCCCTCATTTTACTTAGAGAGTAAATTTGGGGTTAGTTTTAGGTCTCGGTTGGCAGATTTGTGGTGGGCGGGGAGACGTGTGTTTGCCTGGAGTGCCGGGCGGAAATATCGAGTGCTGGGTGTGGCCGCCCACCGTAGCTACATCCCTGGTTCATACTATGCACACACCATGTTCAAAAAGTAAAGAAGGTGGCAAATCTGACAGCACTGCTTTTCAAGTTTGAGTTGCTTTACATCCCATTGAAGAGGATTTGTATGCTATAGGATTTATAACATGATTGTTCAATTCAAGAGAAACAGAAAATGAGAATGCTGTGATCTCAGTGTGTAGTAGAGGCCACCTTACTAGAGGCTACACCATGAGGCCAACAAAAGCAAGGCTTGATACCTATCAGTTTTCAAAGAAAAGTAATTGTCCTTTTGTACCATATAACAGTGCAGTTAGTGAGCATTACCATGTCAGTTTGTGTTAGTTTAAAATTTGATGTGATACACAAGTGGTGAGAAACATTCATAAACATTTTTAAATGTGAAACTTGCCTTTTGTATGTTATCTGTGGGAAAGAAGGTCACATTTAATCGCTGGCCTCAGGTTAGGCCTTGCACTGGCCACAGTTAAATTCCCAAGGCCCAGAGTGTGTGAGTCTTGGTGTGACCGTACCAGACCAAGGCTGCAAAAGTAGACTTTGAGGGTGGGGCTGTCTTGACTTGAGACCTCTAACACTTACTAAATTGTAAACTTGTCGTACCACACAACAAAGTAGTCAAAAGTTTGGTATGAACATGATGTGCAATTATTAAAAAAAAATCTATGCTTTGGCAAGTTTGCTTATCATAGTCACAAACTAAAAAGATCTGGTGCAGACAAGATACAAATTTAAAAGAAAGATTTAGGGCTGAGTCATGGTTCAATGTGTTTAAAACAGGGGTCTCCAAACTTTTTTGCTTGGTGGCCCCAACTTTCTACTCCGGAATCTTGGTGGCCCTCGGTGAGAATAGTTTGATTTGACTTGGTTATGAAGTGTTAATAAAGCAAATTCACTGGTTCTTAGATTAGAATCACTCCCATTGCTTATTTTAAATGAGAAATATGGCAATTACTTTTCACAACCCTCCGTAATATTTTCGCGACCCTTTTGAGGGTCGCGACCCCTAGTTTGCCGACCCCTGGTTTAAAAGGTACTCATTAAAAGCATTATGGTATAACTTGCCGGTAGTTCCTAGGTGTGATTCTTCCAATATTAGATGGTGAAATTATCCCATTGTGACCCCAAACTGGACTTGAACCAATCAGACTGGATTTTATAACCTCACATAAATCAAGTTTTATTTACCTTTAAACTAAACCAATTTTCTCATTAGGGCTGCCACGATAATCATTTTACATTTATCGATAACGCCAACATTTTCATGACGATATCACAATATCGCGTACCTAACACTGTAGCCTTAACATTTGCCATGACAATGCTAATAGTCGTATCGTCCATATCAAAGACGCACATAGTACATTGAACAGACTAACAGAGTTACATTTGAAGCTCAAAGTTTTATAGAAAATTCAAGACCTGTAAGCCTTTGCAAAAGTAAACAGACTGAAACATAAAGTACTGTTTTTCATTTCTTGTAACGATTTGAATGATTACCATTTTATGTTAATGACAGAAGAAGCAGAAATTAGAGAAATAAGAGATTGCACAGACTTTTAGTCCTTTATTTGATTCCGTTGTGAATATTACATCATTAAAAAACTTAAGGTCGATATCATGAGGGCAAAAGTATATCGATGATATCGCGATATTGTGATTTCGTGGCAGCCCTATTTCTCATTCAGTCTGATGTTGTCATAATTTGAATGGTTGAGAGACACATTTTACAGACTTTCCATTTTCCACGGGGAACTCATATTCCTGTTAATGGTAAGGTCAAAAGGATAGATTGAAAAGTGAAGGAAACAAAGCATTGTTTATTAATGTGAGGAGAGGACACCATTTCTTCATGTGTAAAGTTCACATTAGGTTGCAAATGTGTAAACGTTATCTGCTTATATCTTACGAATCACACATAGGAGTTGACAAAAAATATCACCAGGATGCATAAGTTTTTGCTTCATGTATCAAAAAGAAATTTTGTGTAAACGTTTCCTTAATATGGTATCCTTTTCATTCCAGAGGGAATCCGAAACTACTTTGGAGAAGCCATAGCCATCTATTTCTCTTTTCTTGGTTTCTACACAACGGGTCTTGTTTTACCAGCTATGATTGGTCTGATATATTTTGTGACAGATACATTCTTTTATTCACTGGGCTACATGTATGCGTTCTTCGCCATCTTCAACCTAATATGGACGACTGTGTTCCTTGAGATGTGGAAAAGAAAGTGTAATGCTATGGCTTTCAACTGGGGTACTTACGGTATGGTCAAGTTTGAGGAAGCAAGACCAGAATTTGTTGGCCAGATTACAATTAATCCAGTAACCCAACGGAGGGAGCCATCGTATCCCAAATCAAAGAGACAAATGAAGATGTTTTTCGTGTCGGTGCCAGTTGTCGTGGTATTTCTTCTCATTGCCTTTTTTATCATGCTTGCCAGTTTTTGGTTCGAAGATTGGCTGAAAGCTCGATTTGATATCACAACCACTCTCGGTCGTATGTTGATGCTTGCGCCAAGCTCCTTGTATGCTGTTGTCATCATTATCATGAACTCATTTTACCGTAAAATCGCAGCCCACCTCAACGACTGGGGTAAGTACATTGCGGTCATCCATGGTTGGCAACATTTAATGAGCAAATTGCATGCTGGGACAGATGTGGATAGTAATCTAACTACCATCTACTAAAAACAAAGCCATTTATTTATCTACTACCAGTGTGTTATGGAATACTTGCATTGAGTGATGTAATATTAGGACTATGGTTGGGTGGTATCATAAACTTTCATTGCTGGTAGTCTAAGCCATTCTAAACTGGTATATCTTACCATAGCAGTATTTTTAGAAGGTCATTTAGTTTTTATTGACAAGGCAGTCATAAGTCATAAACAATAAATGGTCCGAGTTTGACAAGCTCTCTATATTTGCATAGGTAGCCAATTAAATCCATGCAAAGAAACATGTTGAGAAAAAAAAAAGAAAACTAATAGGTGAATGATGGTAGTTGCAATTCTTCACTCGAAACAAGAGAACTGTACCCATACTCAAAGAGTTTTTAGCATATGATGTCCACCAATTGTGGCCCAACACAGAATATCCCTTTTTTGAGGGTTCGATTACTTTTGTGAACCAATAAATGCAGCTCTCCCAAAGCTCAGTGAATGTAATTTAAAGTAGACACATTGCCATGGAATCCTTTTGTTATTCATTATAATTTAATGCCCTGTTTATCCTTGAAAATTGACACTGTTTGAATATTTTTAATGTAGATCTAGCATAAAGCTGTACCATATGTAGGGTATAGCAAACAAAGTTATTATACATTTGTGTCAACATCATAAAGAAATGTAAAACATTTCGCAAATTCTTCCTATGCCAAAACTCATCAAGATTTGTTATCAATACCAATTAAGTGCTCATTCAAGCATTTGTCGATAACCCTAAAGGTTGAAATTTGATGGCAGTTTATCTCAGATTAAACTGAAAGATGATGTAACCTTCAGTGACCATTAGTAGCTTGATCCCTTTTTGCCAGTACTAATTACAGGGCAGAATTTGCTGTTAGTTGTAATTTAACCCCCCCCCCCCCCCCAGTGCTGGACCACTGTTGTATCAAAGTGGTCATCAAAGCTTTTAACAAAGCTGCTGCTCAGTGGAGCAGCTAATTGAAGTAATGAATGGGTGGGGTACTTTAATTGGGAAAAGCAGTTTTCCCCTAAAACTGCGGTAGCCACGACTGATTTCAGCAAAGGCAAAGTTTGCCTCATCAGTTATGTTGGAACAACGTTATACCATGACATGGATTTCCCATCATGCAGTTTATCTCTTATAAAAAAAAAAAAAAAACGTTTCCTGGAAGCTAGTATCTTCGAGACACTGTGCTATGGAGATGTGGTTTCCACCTCCTAAAAAGAAAATGCATAAAAGTTTATGAAGGCTTCAAATTTCTTAACCAGCAAATGCCTTCATTGGTTACATGTAACCTGTTGCCATTGTATTTTGCTATGGGTGGTTGAAAAAAAGTACCGGGCTTTTGATAAGAATAGTGGGTATAAATCAAGTAAAAGGGAAAGTGTCTGGGGTGCAAAGTTTAGATTATGAACATTCTTTTGAACCAGGTGAGGTCTCTAAAATCACTTGCATATCTAAAAAGGATGACAGTCATAATGAATACTGCACCAGTGTTTTAGGAAAATTCTAATCAAAAAGTAGCAGCACATATGAATACCCAAGGTTTATCATAGGCTCTCAGACTTGAGAGAGGCCTTAAGTATGAAGCTAAGTTACTTCACTTGTCGAACACCTGGTTGGATAGAGATAATTGGGATGTGGTAGAATATCTTCTGCATGGAGGGTGGTTTAATGAACTGGACAGGAATCAGATTTGTAATCCTTGGATCACAAGGCCAACATTTTAAGCGTATGTTACCATATATATTGCAGACGCGGCTCAGTCAAGGCATGTAATCCCACACTCCTGTATTTTTACTCCAAACTTGCAACTGTCTGTTGTAGATACTCTCAAGCAATGACATATAATTCTAATTTTTCATTCCAATATACAGTAGTAAATTTACTGGACGTACTTGGAGACTTTAATATGTGTGACAGAAGCTTCCTAGCAGTGACTTTTATAGTGGCACATTGAGCTGTATTATAAATCAAATTACATGTTTTCAGGGCAGATCCTTAGCTTCATTGAATGGGGAGGAGGGGGGGGGGGGGACAAGGTGGCGACACCCCTTTAAATGCCGTAGTAGGCACAACATTGATCTTTAAAGACAATGACTGTATGTAACCTTGTTATTTATCATTGGCAGTCATGCAAGTATTTATCTAAACAGTGTGGTTTCTATACTTTAGCACAAAACCATAAATTTGCTGAGAAAACTTTTTAAGACCTTAAGAATAACGGCACCAGATGGGCAGGGTGGGAGTAAAGAGAGGCAGGTTAAGCCACCTCTCTGAAACAGCAAAGCTACAGTAGGGCCACTGTATGGTGTTTTTGAGGTACATTCCCAGCATGCATTGTAAGTCAGCTGTTGCTAAATGCTAATTTTATCATTTTTTTGCTAATCGCCTACACTGTAACTGCTTCACTTAAATCACAATGCCGTGTCTTCATTTTTGTGTCATGTATGTGTTTGTTAAAAATGATGAAAACCACTATTGATAGAAAAAAAGTCATCGCTTTTTGTTGCATATTCTGCCAATCCTGAATGCATCATACTGTTTTATTCAGGCAGTTCAAGGGTTGCCACTGCTCAAAAACCAGTTTTTTAACATCACTAAATCAACAAAACATGGCATTATATAGCTTTATGGGGGGGGGGGAGGGCATTGGCAGTTGTTTCCCCCAGAAATCTTCAAAATAAAGTTTTATCACACCAATCTTTGAAATCTTTGGTTATTAAAAATACCAGAAAATTGTTAAGATGCAACTTGGAAGACAGGGAATAAGACATTTTCTGGCAATATTGGAGGCAGTTTTGGCAATTTTTTTCTTCTTTGTAAACTAAACAATTGATGATAGCACTCTGCTTAGCCTGTTGCCCCCCCCCCCCCAGCCATAAGATTTGTGCTTTCTGCATACATCCGTGTAACAAAAAGAAATTTTTCATTGGAATTACTTTGTATTACTGTAATGCTGTCAAAGGGTAACTTACAGCCTGAAAACAGAATACCCATTGATACAGGAATGACAAACCTTCATAAAGCCCCTCAGTGTTCTGTTTTTTTCAGTAACCCATTTAATAATAATTAAAGTATCATCAGCAACTACATCATAAAGTAGATAGCACAGACGAAGGGAGCTCTGACTTGGGGGCTTTAAGAGTTCTAGCTAAGTAAATATTTTAACTGGACATAGATTAGTGCAAAAGGAGGCCATTGAGAGGATAGCATTTATGTTGGTTTGGTTTTCAAAAAAGCATTTAAATATGAAACTTCAGACAACATACTAAATTTACAAACTACCTGTAGGTCTCTTAGCAGAAAATAAAATCTAACCAAAATACATCCCAGTTGAAGTTGAGGTGGTTAGTTTTTCTCTACCTTCTTGAATTTGCTGGGATTGAAATTTTTTAAAACAGACTTAGAATACAGTATTGCTTACTCTTTTATGTTGTAGTTCACTCTTAGAAACAAGTTTTGGGAAAGAATGTTACCAAGAATGTGAGAAACAGTAAGTGGAAAGATATTACATATGTACATGTACAACTGTTTGATTGTCTTTTACTAGTTATTGAAGGGTGCCCTCTATGCCTGCAAAAGTCTTTTCAAATTGGATATCGGAGGACTTGTGTATTCCAAGTAGAATGTTTGAATTGTGTTATTTTAATCTATTCTCTTTCTTTAGTTTAGCCTGCTGTCTTTAAATGCTGGTTGCTGTGTTTTTCAGTAGTTGTTTAGTGCACAGTATATGTACAGTGTGGTTCTGTATCTATTTATAAATCATTACCTCTTGTTAATCCATCCGTCAAAGGGTACCTTCGACCCCCACCTCCAGCAAAGTTTTCATTCCACACTGATACAACGTCTGACCTTTGACGTACAAAATGTCCTGAAATGTGAACCGTCAAAGAATAAAAATAAGGCTGCAGTGAACAATTGCAGCCAAAGATTGAATAGTCAATGTCGAAAAATAATCAGCATGTGCAGTGGTATATGGCCAAAATTGGTGAATCTTTGACTAACTTTCATGAAAAGTGAAAACTGAGTGAATGTTTGCCTTAAAATTTTCATAGAAAAGTGAATACTTGTGAATGCTTGAGGGAGGGGGGGGGGGGTTGGATCGAAGGCTTTCTTTGACAGGTGTATAAAATCTTCTGTAGACATGAGTAGCCTGCCTCAGAACAGCTGAATACAGCATTTATACCAATCATGTGTTCATCTTTGGTTAAGGTCATTAAGAGTGTATTGTTCTTTTCAGCCAGTCTAGGATGGAACCACTCAGACCCATCATGAAGAGGTCTAAAGGTTATATGGTCTGTGAAGTTCATTTTGGTGTCCGTTGTAGGAATGTACCTTCACGTGGGTGTTCAGAAGTCAGTTGTTGAGACCCTAGAAAAAAATGCCTATGCTGAATGGAGGCATAAGCTAAATTAGCTATAGTTTAGGCTGGGATACCTAAGGAAGCTTCTCTCCTTACATAGACCCTTCTATACAATCCTTAATCATTGACTTTTATGCCTCTTTTTATATTTAAGACATCTGTATTTCAAGAATAGTCACAGTTAGTGTCCTGGGCCCCATTTCTCAACCAGTTACGCCAAATCTTTTAACTTAATGTATTGTGCAGTTTTAATAGGTATATAAATCAAACTTTGGATCAAGTGTAGCACTTTGTGAAAGAGGGGCCCTGAACATATCTGAATATAATGATCCCTACAAGTGATCTTGGTTTCGTTTATGCCTAGCCACACACAGCCACATGCCTAGCTACAGCCTACAGTACATCATCTCATTGAGAAGTCCACACCATTATCTGTTCTACTGTATGTATGCAGTGTTGTTTGGCGATGATGTTGCCACAATTTAATTTGGTTTTATACCTGCTCAATAAGTGTATCTGTCAGCATTCATGTAATGACATGTTTTTCATGACATGGCACTGCTGTTTGATGTAATATTTAATGGAACTGAGCTCTGTCCTAGTTCAGGGCAAGGCTGCCATGTGGCCATTTTTTTCAGCCAAATATTCCAAATTTGGCCATACAGTATTTTCTTTTTGAAAAAATGGTCATTTTGGTAAGGAAATGGTCATTCCGCTGTGAAAAAATCTTCCCTGTAACAATGTAAGTATGGGAGATCTTGAATTTGGCCAAATTTGGGTGGAAAGTTTGGCTGTAGAGTGTGCATTTCATCTGGTAGCCTTGGGTCAGGGAACAAAGTGAATGGCAAGAATATCACCAGAGGAAACCTGCCTTTTATCTCCTGCTTGACTACACTGCACCATTTGTTTTTTGGGCCAAATATGGGAAATTTGGCTTTTTATAAAGTTGAAAAATGGTTGCTGGAGCCTGAAAATGGGAACTTGGCTAGTAAAAATTACATAGGTATATAGGGTATTATGAATTTGGCCCTACTTTGTGTAAGTTTGGCCAAAAAGTGAATTTAATGTGGCAACCCTGGATTCTTTAATGGGAGGGGGGGGGGGGGTGAAGGATTGCCAAATCTAGCTAGTTCACTTTGACTGGAAATCTGTTCATAAGGTGAGAAATTATTACTAAAATACCATAGTAATAATTTCTTACCACTTGTTTGGGGAAACTTCACTACAAGCTTGGCCCAGGTCTAACATAATTATTGATTCCTTGCCGTAGGCAGGCAAGGAACCTATGCGATGGTGATGTTGTGTGTGGGTGGGGGGTGTGTGTGTGTATGTATGTGTGTTTGTGTATGTGACGCCGAGTTTGTAAACACGATATCTCAAGATAACAATGACCGACACTTTTCATATTTGGTATATAGATTTGTCATGTTGAGAGGAAGAACCCTATCGTTTTTGGTGGTGGTCAAAGGTCATTTGAGGTCACCAGAGGTCAAATACCAAAATCTTTGTAAACACTATCTCAAGTTAGCAATGACTGTCACCTTTCCTATTTGGTGTACAGATTTGTCATGTCAAGAGGAAGAAGCCTATCATTTTTGGTAGAGGTCAAAGGTCATCTGAGGTCACTGGAGGTAAATCTGCGAAAACCTCGTAAATGGCTTGTAAACACGATATCTCAAGATAACAATGACCGACACTTTTCATATTTGGTATGTAGATTTGTCATGTTGAGAGGAAGAACCCTAATGTTTTTGGTAGAGGTCAAAGGTCATCTGAGGTCACCAGAGGTTAAACTGCGAAAAACCTCAAAAACACGATATCTCAAGATAGCAAAGGCCGACACTTTTCATATTTGGTATACAGATTTGTCATGTCAAGAGGAAGAAGCCTATTGTTTTTAGTAGAGGTCAAAGGTCATCTGAAGTCACCATAGGTTAATCTGCGAAAACCTTGTAAACGGCTTGTAAACACGATATCTCAAGATAGCAAAGGCCGACACTTTTCATATTTGGTGTACAGCTTTTGCATGTCAAGAGGAAGAACCCTATCATTTTTGGTAGAGGTCAAAGGTCATCTGAGGTCACCAGAGATTAAACTGCAAAAATCTTGTAAATGGCTTGTAAACACGATATCTCAAGTTAGCAATGACCGACACTTTTCATATTTTGTATACAGATTTGTCATGTCGAGTGGAAGACCCCTATTGTTTTTGGTGGAGGTCAAAGGTCATTTGAGGCCACCGCAGGTTAAAAGCCGAAAAGGCTCGTAATCACGCTATCTCGAGACAGGAATGACCAACACTTTTCATATTTGGTATATAGATTCATCATGTTGAGAGGAAGAACCCTATTATTTTTGGTGAAGGTCAGAGGTCATTTGAGGTCACCATAGGTAAAAGGCCGAAAAGCTCTTAATCACTATATCTCAAGATAGGAGTGACCAACACTTTATATTTGGTATACAGATATGTCATATTGAGAGAAAGAACCCTATTGTTTTTGGTGGAGGTCAAAGGTCATTTGAGGTCACCAGAGGTCAAAGACCGAAAACCTTGAAATTGGGATATGTCAAGATAGGAATGGCGGATATAGATTTGTCATGTTGAGAGGAAGAACGCTATTGTTTTTGGTAGAGGTCAAAGGTCATCTGAGGTCACCAGAGGTTGAACTACAGAAACCTTGTAAATGGCTTGTAATCACGATATCTCAAGGTAGCAATGACAGCCACATTTCATATTTGGTATATAAATTTGCCATGTTGAGAGGAAAAATGCTATCAATTTTGGTGGAGGTCAAGGTCATCTGGGGTTACCAGAGGTCAAAAAACAAAATTTCCCAAGAATTCCCAAGATTGTCATCTGGGGTCACTGGGATCAAAAGCAACATTTCCCAAGATTTCTCAAGATTGTCATCCGGGGTCACTATAGGTTAAAAAGCAGTTTCCCAAGAATTCCCAAGATCATTGTATGGGGTCATCAGAGGTCAAAAAGCAAAATATCCCAAGTATTCCCAAGATTGTCCTCTGGGGTTACCAGAGGTCAGAAAGCAATTTCCCAAGAATTCCCAAGATCGTTATCTGGGGTTATCAGAGGTCAAAAAGTAAAATTTCCCAAGATTGTAATCTGAGGTCACCAAGGGTCAAAAAGCAAAATTTCCCAAGAATTTCCAAGATTGTTATATGGGGTCACCAGAGGTCAAAAGCAAAATTTCCCAAGGATTCCCAAGATAGTCATCAGGGGTCACCAGAGGTCAAAAAACAAAATTTCCCAAGAATTTTCAAGATCCAAGATCCATTGGAGTTGAATTCCTTTCAAGACACTTTCGTTTTTCTTTTTTGTTATATTTGGTGGGGTTCAAAGTTCATGTGAGGTCAGCAGAGGTGAAATTGTTAAAATATCGTAAAATGATGTAGTCAAGGAAGACAAATTTGAGGGATAAACCTCAGTACAACAAAGCATCCCCATCCGGCAAGGAATCACTAAGCCCTTAGGCTTTCTGGTTAATTTATCTTATTACTTTATATTTATGTAAAGAGAACAATTTTAAAGTCATTTTACTCCTCTAATTAATCTTAATTAAATATTCTCATTTTTGCTTTCTTCCATTAATGGTACCACTTTTGTTACTGCCTTGAAACAAGGCAAAGATAGCAAAGTAGAAGTTACAGTACATACTGTCCGTGCACTCCATTCTGACATACAGTCTTCACTCACACAGGTCTGAAAAACTTTTCAGATAAATAGGCTCTCCTAAACAGATTTTATAATGAATATGGTACGTTTGTGGCTGTACCATTTGGGTATGGTGTCTGTTTTCTATCAAACATCCTACTCAGTGCAAATATCGAGCAGTTAAGCTCAGCAATGGTTCTTTGCACTTCTAGCCTTTTAGGAAAGTACTGTAGCCTACATACAGTACTTTCATGGCCTATTAAGCAGTTTCTCCGTTAGGGAGACACCTAAGATAATAAAGACTTCGCACTCTTAACTTGTTAAACTTAACCTGTGTGGTGTGGATGATAACGAGTGGTTTTTCACAAGCAGGATTCTGAGGGCAATAAACCCCTAACTGCCTTCTCATTCTTTGAAAAAAATCCTCACAAACTTGAAAGCATCAACATTTTTATGTAAGCTGTGTCATACTGATATTAACACCTCATAACCTACAAAATACAGTAGTACCTCCAAAGTCATCTAAAACAGTTTTAAGGTGCTGAATAGTGCAGTTTTTGTGAGACAAACATTAAGCTAATTACAGTGTGCTGTTTTGGAGATACCATATGGAACAGTATAATAAATTGTGGTACAAATTTAGGTATTGCCTCTCACTGTGTAGATCAGTTTTAGAAGTCCATGATGCATTGGATAGAAATTATTGCAGGGTTAGTACAATGATGGTAAAGTCATATGAAATTTTGTTATTTAATAAGAAGTCATGTAAAATTACATTTTCAAGACTTAGTAAAAAGTCATGTAAGTCATGAAATTTGCACAACTCGTACATACTGTACTGTAATGAGGCGTAGTATGTGATAATTGCTGTTTGGAAAGGAACCTAAGTTAATGAAGTGAGCAGATCTTGTTGATTATACATGCAAGGCTGACATTAGTTTCAATGTGATACAGTAACTTTTCAGTTTCCTGACAAGAGAACCCTGAAATGTAAGGAAGTGTAAGAATTAATCATGAGAAATCCTAATTTGTCATGGAAAATTGTGGAATTTGAATTAGGGGATAAATGCGAGGGTGCCTGGTCTTAAATGTGATTCAAGACCGACGATGTCATCATAGAGGCTGAGTGGACCTCGGCTGTGGCGTCGGTCCTCTGCCTCTGTGATGACGTCATCATCTCTCCGCACCACTTCCAGGGATTCTGCCAGAGATTCAAAGGGTGGGGGGGATATATTATTACTGCTAAACCCTGAGTCCACATTGATGCTGTCCTTGGGCAAAGTTACAAGTGGGTTCAGGGGCAAGAAAACTTGCTTCAAGGCCCTTCTAAGGTGCAATTTGAAGGGTTATAAAGGCCTTTTATTTATGTAAGTTCAAACATTGCTGCAAAAGTGTCCTCTTCTTAAGTAAGAAACAAAGATATTAATAATTTTTTATATTTTTATGGAAATGAAAAGGAAGTTTACCCTCCTTCAAGAAAGGAGGAGGGGCAAACCTGACTTCATAATTTGCTTATATGTGTAGTGTGCAAAGCACATGTATGCTCTCAACATCAGGATTTTCACTGACCCGGACACCTGGGTCACTGACGCACAACTTTTGATTTTGACACACAGACACAAAACCTTTGGGGTCAAACTGACACACAGCCTTTTCACCCCAACAATCAGTAATGTTTAAAGCAATACATGTTTCGCTGCAACAGTACGGAGCTACCACCATTCCCACGTATACATTTACACCTAATTAACTGCACCTGTATGCACCTAGTTACGTGATTAGACTTGACTCAAAACGAGTGCACATGTATTGTAAACAGATCACAGATATCAACATGCATAGGTGATCAGAGTGTTCTGGTTTGTAATTCAGTTTCAGTTGTAAACATAAGGCTAGGCTAGGGACAAACATACACCAGCCTAACATGATCGGTAGAAGATGTTACCGGGGACATTAGTGACGCAAGACACACATTGCCAGTCTCTGTACACTATGTCTGTGGTATTAAATGAAATCCGACTCGCAGTGTTTCACACTGTACGATAACTGCTGTACAAGTATGGAGATATGAGGCCATGAATTACACAAAGCTCTGCCATAATTGACATTGATGTAAATGTCAATTGTAGAGTAGTATTGTAAAAACATATGTAATGTCAGTGTACTACCATTTACAGCAGTGATGAAATCGTACAGAAAGGACTACATCGCAGGCTTCTGTACATACATATTTGATAGTAGCGCCACTAGCACTTAAAGCATGTGTTTCAATTAGTTGTTTGTATAAGTGTGTCTGATGCATGGCTCATGTTTTGGCGGGAAAGCTTTACGATCATAATCCCAATACATGGGAAGTTTCAAGTTAAAGTGTATGACGTAAGCTGTAGTACAGTCTACATGAAGGTTCTTATCATAGGAGTGAATTCCCACCCTGTTTCAGTAGTGATACGTTGCTTCTTCTAGGCAAAAACAGGAATAAGTTTGTTGCATTAAAGTCAAATTTATTTTGACCCCCTCCTTTTTTAGTTTTGGCTCTTGTAAATTTATTCCAGAGGGTCAGTGACTCCTGAAAAGAAATGATGAGTGGAAACCCTGAACATGTGACTCCAACATTGCTGTGTAAAAAAAAACCCATGGCATCATGTGAAATGGGTCTGTTGTGAATATTTCGATTGCATAGCAGCACACAACTTGCCTTCACATGCTCCATTTTGTAGTGTAGAATTTCCTGCTATCATGTTTTGCAGTAGACAGGCAATTCCCTGACCATTTTGAGTTTTATACTGTTTCATGCTTTATTAAGTCAGGGAAGGTGTGAATATTTGTTCCTGAACACCCCCCCCCCCCCCTGTAATTTCTCCCAGACAACCTGCGCAGCTGCAGAACATTCCTTCCTGGATGATTCCACCCATGGCCCTTGCAGGATATCCTCCCTTTGCAATTTCCCCTGGGACTCACTTTCCCCAAATTGTAAAATTCAGGATTGTTCAGGATGGGAATTGTCTGGGGTTGGGTCCAGGAAAGTTGTCCAGGTGAAAATTGTCTGGGGAGGGGGGTGGGGGAGTTGTGCAGTCAAAGAGTATTTGCCTAAGCCTGATTTGCAGTGTTATTTGTGTGTATTATTTACCACAGTTGACTAACAATCATGCATGTCTGTTTGATAGTACTGCTGTTCTTTGTAGAGAAATAAGATGATGCTTGGTATGTGCAAAGTGTTTAAGGTTTGGGTAACTATGTGTTCTTTGATTTCATCATTTAGTTTAACTTCTACACTAAATCTCACAAGGTTAGGCTAATCCTTTGTTGCCGGCATGTAGAATATATTTTTGCACTCAGGCATGTCGTGAGTATATAACTTGTACTCAGGCAATTACTTTTACTCAGACATGTGAGTGTACATGTATGTACCTGTGTTCATGCTTGGCATTTTCAAGTGTATAATTTGTGCTTGCCAGTTCATGATTTGTACTCATAGAGTACCTGTATATATTACTAAGGCATTTGTGCCGATGCAAAAGTTTGTAATTTAACTCTTAAAAGGAAGTGTACTTAAACTCACAACCAGGGGTACAACTCTCTGTTCTGACATCTCTTTTTGCGGACATCTCTGTATTCCAGTAAGTCCATATGAAGGTCAGTGTTAGGATAAGCCAGGGTGAGGTTAGGGTTAGGTTAGGGTGAGAGTGGTAGAGTTACATGTGTTGGAACACAGAGATGTGGGAACGAAGAGGTGTAACCCACAACCAGACACAGTGTATACAGTTCAAGTCTTGTTTGTATGCATGTGGAAGGCCACTAGACTGAAGGCTCGTTTGGTTGAATGTTCCCTAAACTACAGTTCTGCTCGCCAGTTAACCTTACTCTTACCTATTAATTTAACCATCTTAACCTGGATCATACAGTGGTCCACAAAGATGTTCAGGTGAGTAAACCTTGGGTACTGTATGGTGAACTTTTGGACTCGAGTAGGGTCTACTAGACCAAAGGTCTTCCAGAACAAACATCTAATTCAATCTTGTTGGTCAAGTGGACCTTAAGACTAGCAGACCTTCAGTCTTGTGGGCCTTCTCATATGCACAATTGCCTCCTCCCTCCAAATCAGTTTTCAAATGAAGACTGTGAGATCAGTATTTTATATAGAATATGGGATTTTGCTTCCCACCAGCAAGCAAAGTAAAAGAATCAGTTCACTTGGAATTGTGGACATCACTTTCACAGTATTCTACATATATGTGTACTGCATTCATAATTGACAAAGAAAACTGCATGACATGTGTTTACTTTTTATCAGTTTTGTAGATAAATCTGTCTTAATCTCAGTTTCCTTTTTTCTCTGAAATTTCAGAAAATCACCGTCTGCAGTCAGAGTATGAGAACAATCTGATTTTAAAGCTGGTAGTGGTATGTATAGTATTTGATACTGTAACATCAAAGGGTAGTATTGTGTTTTAGAGAAAATTTTGTATTTGTCAAACCAATATTAATAAGATACAGAATTATAGACTATTCAAAATAAGGCAATACGGTAACTTTCCTTTCAGAAATAAGGCTCTCACAGGAAAAAATTTGGTTATTTGTATATAATTTGTTCACCCATACTTTCAAAAATTCAAATGATGCATCATCAGTTATGCTTGTCATGCATAACATTTTGAGGAGATAAAGCTATTGCTAGAATTTATTGGACAGACTGAACAGCTCAATAATGGTTAAAGGCATTTTCTTTCTATGCTACAGTATATTGGTGCACTTTAAATGCAGTATTTCCCTTTAAGACTTGAAAGCTCTGTGGACATGTTAATGTCATACATTACCTGCCGATTTGATGTAAACACCATCAAAGACAGACAGTCATTACCCCAAGTACTGTACATTTTTGGTTGGAGGATATCGAAATTCTCAGTTGGTGACTGCACTTCGATTGACATGAAACTTTGAAACTTCAAAAGATGCAGAGTAGCTCACATTTCACACAGTGCAGAGAGAGTGTACACATTAGGACCTTGTTTGCTCACCAGAACATGCCCTTAAAGGCATTGTCTGGTGGCATTTTGTAGGGGTCTTATATGAAAGATGAAAATTTTTCATTACATGTCATCCAAACCCCATATCAAAACTCCATTCCTAACTCAAGATATCTCTTCCTAAAGATTGGTTACTAATAACAAATACCTCCAAGTTTCCTCAAGGTCACAAAAGGTGATCCAAAGTGGGCAAATTGCCTCAGATTCCTTTTGTTATTCTTTATAATTGGCTACCTTGTTTGTCCTTGAAATTTGATACCGTTGGAATGTTTAGATGTTTTTCCGTGTAGATATAGTGAAAAACTGTTCCATACTCATGGTACAGCAAATAAAGTTATGGAATATTCAGTATAGTGATATCAACATTATAAAGAAATACAAAAGCTACATCAAATCCATTTGCCCAGATGACATCACAGATTTCCCATCATGCACTAGGGAAACTGAAAATGTAGTGTTTCTTCAAAAATTTGTATCTTCAAAATGCAAGATGCTATTGAGATGGGGTTTTCACTGCCTGACACAGAAAATTTTTCTGCTTTTTTTGAAAGCATCAAATTTGGTCACCAGACCATGCTTTTAAGCAATAAACTAGGTTTGTGTCTTTACCAGGAGGCTCTCAGGGCAGTTTTGGAAAGGGTTAGAAGTACCTTGCCAAACTTGGTTGAGAGGATTGGAACTGTCTGGGATGATGACATTTGCCTTTTAAAAATGTTAAAAATTTTTGCAGTTTTTATCAAAATCCATCAGATACTGACCATGTGCAAGACAGTTACTGTTTTGTACTTAGATCATGAATAGGCATATGCAAATTTGTGACATGGAAAGAGCTACTCATGAGATATGTCTTATGTTATCTTTTGTTAGACCTTCATTCCAAGGGCAGTTGTAGTGTTAGCATGTCCCGGGTGGTCTATATTGGAAATAGCTACAGTAGTGACTACTTTGAAAATATCCAAATAAACACCAAACTATTTTTCTTCCATTTCATTTATTCTTCATATACATGTAAATGATACAAACATTTGGTTATAGTTCATTTTTTCCAATCTGTACATTTCGTAAGCAATACTTTATATTAAAATAGTTGCAGGAGCTTTTCCAGAATAAGTTCACATATATACAATTCACGTGCCAATGCTCTCCGATACTATCCTTACTGAAGAACCAGGCAAAAAATATTAAATGATTTGTCCCATATGCAATCAGTCAAAAAATTCTTTTACATAGGCAGAATAATCAGTAAGGTAAACAGTGATTTCACTGGCTCGGGCATCAGGGTCAACGATGCACAACTTTTGATTTTGACGCACAGGCAAAAACCTCTGGGGTCAAACTGACGCACATCTTTTCACTCCACCAATATGCAATGATATAGATAATAAAGATAAAACAGGAATAAAGTTTGTTGCATTAAACGCAAATTTATTTTGACCCCTTCTGTTTTAGTTTTGACTCTTGTAAATTTATTCTCAAGAGTCAGTTACTCCTGAAAAAAGAGATAAGTGAAAACCCTGGTAAACAGAGATAACAAATGCAGAACATTAATAGCTGTCCAAAAAGGCTTGGAAAGTGAGCAAAACATTCAGGATAAAAAATTTTCTTAACACTTTGCTAGGCATAGAAGATTTGGAATTTATGTAAGTTTTAAATTTGAATATTAATTTCATTTTAAACAGAACTCAATACTTTGTGGCAAAGTTTTGTTAAATTACAATTATACTGTATACATAATACAGTGAAAATGAAAAAAGTTCATGGGATGATCTAACACCAGATTGTAACCAAAGAAAAGTCTTTTTTTGTCAAAATTGATTGCCTACCAAAAAAATAATTGTTCTGAATCCAAAAGGAAGCTACATTAGCAGTAACATTACAATTTCAAAATAAATGTTCAGTGGTCTCAGAAGCTATTTTACAACAAGAGCAGACAGGGCTGTTGCAATTTTTTATGAGGTGAAAGAGCCTATTGGTGGCAAGAAAATGGTGGAGAAATTAAATTGAAAGTACTGGACTTTAGTGTCAGGAAGAGTGTACAAGGAAATTTTGAAAATGGTTCTCCAGTCATCATCATATTGAAGTGTAGGGCCCCCGATTTTCCGCTTCACAAAATGGTAAATTCCGTTTTCCACTTTTCATTTTCCGTTTTTTTCCGTTTTCAACTTTCCCTTTTCCGTAGATTTCCGTTTCAGATATAAATGGCAGTTATAAGTTTCCGTGATCTTCCGTTAAATTCATTTTCTCTTGCAAGTGTCCCGCATGCACACCTACAAGTTACAAACCTGGTTTATAGATATTGTGCGACCGATCATGTCATTATCATGTCAGATAAATCGGGAATAATATAGCATGGGTAAAATTTTATCACTCAAAGGATTACCACCACCGATTTGGGAAAACTGGAAACGGGGCTAAAATACACTTCTGGTTTCTGCAAATAACTGAATAAATCCCCCAAACACACATTTCTTTAAGTTCCTGCACAAAATATCAGCACTGATACTCACAAGATTTGCAAAATTTAAAGGTCTCCAAATGATAACGATCATCCAATTGTTGCGTCAAAGTTCACACAGTATTACCTAAGAGGTTTGCATGCCACGGGCAATCAATGCTCTGCATAGTCTACAAACCATACTATAGGCCTGGCGACATGCAATGACATCGCTACGTTTTTCCGAGTTCCAGTGCTAAATCAGTTATCATATATCATTTTAAATACGTGCCTCGTTATCCTGCATAAATTATTCCACTTCCCACATTCCTATTTGTGAAATTTTTAACTGTCATAACACGCGCGTGCGTACACATAAATTGCCAAAACAAGTGCGTCATAACTTCCCAAGAAAGTTTCTTGCGAAGTTGAAGTTCACCTTCGTAGTACACCGAGTACGGTGTGCAATACATAATGCAAGGACAGTGTATTGCCCGCGCTGTTACATAGGGCGTTGGTCATGAATGAACTAAGGGAAGCGGCCCCGTGTAAATTCATGCATCCCCACCGGCAATTATCCAGGGAGTTGCAACAGTTTTTCGATTACGGGAATATATCAGGTTTGCGTTTCATTCGGAGAATCTTTTTAAACTGGACGTACAGTAAGTTTTGGGCATGACAGTTCACAAAAAAGTATATTCATATCGATAGGGCCCCATGAGATGCGTACACCATGTAAATTGAGTGGAAATTTTAGTGGCCTTGAAGTACTAAGATACTGTAACGTTACGTATTTTTTGCAGGGAACTGAGCGGATAGGCTACTAATACTATGTAGCACTACTAACTTAGTACAGTCCAGTACAAAACACGATACACGGAATCTTCCGACGTGATCGGTGGATAAAAACTAACAGTTAGGCATAATAGTTTCACGTCACGTAAAATGTGGGAGCCTTTATACCTATTTTCTGTTCTCAAATCAGATACGTACGTCAGAAGTGTAAAAGTCCTCAAGTGCCCTTGATTTGTGGAGAATAAATTTGTCTATGCTTCGTTAAAAATGCAAAAATCATTTTCTGTGTTTACTTTTTTTGTGGACGCGATATGAAATCGCAAATTCCGTAATTTTCCGTAAAAAATCGTCAATTCCGTTTTTTTCCGTATTTTTCCGCGATCGCGGAAAATCGGGGGCCCTAGAAGTGAAAGAGTAAGTTCCATATATGGACTGCATATGGAGGAAGTGAGGTATGATGAATCAGAATAGAATAAATTTGTCTTGAAAGCAGCTGTTTTGGTTTACATGTCACAGACCTTAAGTGAGCTCATACCCATCCTTACAATGGCATATTTTGTGGTACAGTATTTGTTTCCATTAGAATAGATTTGTGGGGTTTCATTGGCTCTCATATACTTGAACCCTTAAGGCTGGTGTGCACTGCACCAACCCATCACGACTCCCTTGTTCACATTGAGGACCAACTGCAGGCTTACAGTCTGACCAGGAACAAAGTTTCGTGCACACTGCGCTGACCTGACTGCATATCAGTTGCACAGCAGTTGGGTCAGGGCTGTGTGCACCAGCCTTTAAGGTAGCACACCACCAGTGAATCCTCCTTTGCCTTTGACTTCATTCATGAATGCAAAATGTAAGATGACCTCTAAAACCTTGTAGAAGTTTTGGCTAGGTACAAGCTACCCCTCACAAGAAAGCTGACAAGTTGGCCCATTCATGGCACTTTCAATATATGATACCATGGCCATGAAGATTTTTCATTAGAAGAGCTCAAACTTTTCTTACTGTACCTTTACTTTTTAACTCATTCAAAGTTTGATACACAGCCACTTTTTTCTAAGCCCATAACTTTTCCAGATTTATTTCAGTTGACCCTAATTTGGCAAAGTGGTACCTCATCTAGTCTCCTTCATATCAAATTGACAAAAGACCCCATCCTTTCCAATTCAACTTTATTCCAGTATAAATTTTTCAAGAAAATTTATAAACAATAAAAACATGTAAAACAACAGGGTAAAACATATGAAAATTAAGATAAAGAAAAACAAAGACCATGAAACTAATTGTAAAAACTATCTCAAGACTACAGTGAAGGATCCAAAATACCAATCTACTTCACCCCTCATTACCTCCTATTTACACTTGTAATCCCCACAAGCAATTTAAAGCTTACCAGGGACTTACTGCAAGTACTGAAGTAGGAATTACAAGTGTAAAATAGGAGGTAAGTATTGGGGTTCATAGATTCCCAAACCAGGAAGTTTTGAGAATTTTGTACAAAAAGAGGGTGTCCTGTAAATAAAAGAATCTTTAACAAAGATAATGTAAATCATGGAGTGATTTTTGGATTTGTTAAATTGTAAGTGGTTTTATTGCACAGAGAATTAAGAAAGATCAAGGTGTAGAGAGGATGTCATTCAGTAGCATGAATATGTTTGACAAGTCTTACAAATTCACTTTGTGCAGCTTCATTTACTATACATAAAAGTTTTTCATAATTCACTCTAGAACTTTTGGCACAAAAATTTGGGAAACTTCTGTTCTTGTTCGTAACTTGCAGGAAGTGGTACCAAACTGGAACTGCATATATTAGGGTGGGCAGTATAGATGCCATAAACACTTTACAAGGAAAATACAAGTCAGTAATTACTAAAGTCGCAACAACATAGTGCATCTTCACCAACATCTTTAAAATATGATTGTTAAAAGTTATTGTCAGTGCAGACTCCCAAGGACATAGTGTAAGAAGTACGATCAACACATGAGCACTGGATTATCGTTTTCTCCTCATTAACATTCAGCAAACCTTTGTGCTTAACATTAATATTTTCAAACATGATTTCCTTTGACTTTTTGGGATTAAAAATGATATTTGTTTTGCTCACATAAAACTAACAATGCAAGCAATTAAAGGCTGATAATTGTCTTGATCTTTGTTACATGAGCTTTTCCTAATACTGTATGAAATAGCAGTATCATAGGCATTTTAAGTGCATTACAGTTGTTAAGAGAAGGAATATATTAAGAAAATGATATGTTACCCTTTTGGTATAAACATGTCAAAAAAGTTATCCCAGTGTCTCCTCTTGCTGGTATTTGTGAAGCAGAGCAAACGGATGCATTACAAAGATATGTAATAATAGGGGTATGGTATTAACCTTAATACATTGTACTGAAAACTCTACTGTTACACATGCGTGAAAATTTGTGTGAAAAAATGGGGGATTAACAACATTTGAAGCAAAATCTAGTGTCCTAAAATGTTATGTAAATTGATATAAGCATGTCAGCAAATTAGGTGTACCTTCCCAATCCCTAGCCCAACCATAAAATTTTGGCCCAAGCTGTTGTAGATAGGTATGGAAGAAAAGGAAATTTTGCTCATATAGTACACGTGACAGTCTCAGCTATTGATATTATATGTTGTAGGACACTGTACAGTGGTGAAGCCAAGAGGGGGGGAGCCTGGGAGCATGAACCCCCATGTGTCTTTTGTCCTCCTCCCCCCCCCCCCCCAACATCATTTTGCAAAATTGACATGTTTTGTAATAGTAAGAATGAACAGACCTTACTTTGGGCCCTAAATTGTCATTTGCAGCTTTCACATAACCCATGTGGCATGTATCTTGTCTGTACTTTGAAGAAATTGCATGTGAGAAGTTTGGTGCAAAACCAATTTTCTAGGCATAGTGTTAAATGTTATTTTTACCTGGTACTAAAATGTAGCATACTTCCAGAAATCAAAAAAGGTGAGTATCTGCTCTGTATGCTTACAGACATATTGTCAGACAAATTTCTCAAAGTGTTTGGGGAATTTGTTTATCACCCCTGAAGTAACATACACATACACCTATAATGATTGTGGGCATATTTAATCTTGTGCACTTTAAGACACCCTTCCCTAGTCTTGAAATCAATGGCTTCTTTCAGTCTGCTAATTTAAGCTGTATCAGCTGCAACTCAAATTTTTATAAATTATGAAGATTTGTTTTCCTTTTCTTTCTTTTGTATTAGTTTGACTTTGCCAATTGCTTCATGTGTTTATTCTACATCGCCTTCTACATGCAAGACATGGCCAGACTTAAAAAGGTGAGTTGCTATCATTTGTAAAAATTGCTTGTTAGTACATCATGCCTACTACCATCTGTGTTTGCAGGTGACCTCAGATACCAGCTGGACCTTAGCATTAAACTGAAGTGACATTGGGACATTTTGCCTTGCGACGTTTTAAAGGTGAAGACTTGTATTTAACAATTCCCCCCGCCCACCCATTTATCAGAACTGTGGTGTAAAAGGTTCACAGTATGTCATCTCCAAGCTGTAAGCAGTCAGTGAAGGCTTAATCATCACATGTTTGAACGCCTCAAGACAGGGGTGGCACCAGGATCCATAGAAAATTTGGAAAAAAATGGGCTTTGAAGAAGAAAATTGGAAAATTTGGGGTTTGCCCAAATTTAGACCAAACTTAAGTAAATCATCGGGGCGCTCAAGACTCAAGACTTTCTGCTGATTTTCTAGCCATTCAGGCAAATAATTGTTATTTGATCACTTTGTCATGTGAAGATTTTCTCCCTCAGCCACAACTGACAGGGACAGCAGGTGTGAAAAGGAAATGATAAAATATCAACAGAGGGAAAGTTCTTTGCATTCTCTATACTGAGTGCACAAAAACTTATTTCATAATGGGTAAGGTCAGTTAAGTGTGAAAAATTTGTGGCTTCTCCACTGCAAGCCCTGAGCAAACTCTATTGAACAGCAAGAGATGACTGGTCATGTGACCCCTAGGTTAACTTGTATAATTTACCACAGAAAAACAGCTGACAGGTTGGAATGCATAATGAGAAATGTTTAAAACACCATAAAGCCAAAATGTTTACACTCTAGGTGAGTGACTTAAGGAAGGTACGGCATCATGGGTTTCATGTACTTGTGTTTAATGCTGCTGCAGAATGGATTATGTGCTCTTCAGAATCATGATGATGCTTAGTGTATTTGTACAAAGTTACTACTGTTTTGTCACAGTCATTCATGAGTGACTCTAAACTGACCATGCACTTCTGGGGGAGAGAAACAAGATAAATAAGTATTCAAGATTAGCATTTCTCAACTTTTTGTCACTCCAGGCCCACCTTTGATTGTTTAAATTACCCAAGGGCTACCTTACCCCAAACTGAAAAATGAAGCTCCACTTATGTCCTCTCTTCCAGTCCAAGCAACTAGGTGCAATTTATTCCTTGGCAGTTCCTTTCTCTTAAATTCAGAGTTTTTCGAGACTTTCTTGATCCATCTTTCATCATCATATAGGTTTCATCATATTTTCAACCCAAAGTGTGGGTATCAGTTCTGAGATTCTAGCCTAATGTGATGTATCAGGGCTTGAAGATTTCCAAACCAGGGAGATTTATGGACTTCAAATGGGAATGAAGTATTCCCCAGTCTAAACAGTAATGGCCATTGCAAAGACGAGTTTACTGACAGGGCTTGTAAATTGGCAAATTAAGAATACAGTACAATCAGTTCATCCGGACTATCCCATACAAGACTGTAGTATTCAACACAATTAAGGTCGTAACCACCCAATGTATTTTCAGTGCATTACAAGGCAAAAACTAACAAATTTCAGCAAAAATGCACTAATTTTTCTCAGGTCTTACACAGTCATGGTAAAGATGTTACTGAAAACAGCAATTTTTTTGCAATAGTCAAATTTGGAAGAGAAATCTTCCAATTTTGAAGATCTTAAGCCCTTACTAACCAGAAAAGAAGAATGGTCCACTGGGAGACTTATTGTCAGGACCCACCAACCATGAACTTATACCAAGCCTAGATGTCTCTCCTAGCAAAAAGCACACCATAATAGATTCCAATTGTATTAGAACTGGTAAACCCTAGGATTAGATTTGGTTGGCTTGGCTTGAATGATACAGTCCAAGTGGTGTAGTAACAGAGTACTGTACATATGTATGTAAGTGCTTCTGACTGTCAGTCTGAGGATGATCTAGATGAGGATCGAAAATATTTTTTTGAAGAATACAAGATGAAACTACAACTCTTTTTGTATTTCTTATTTCTGATTATTGGAGTCAAGATGGCTGAAACCAAAGTTAATATCAGGAAGAGAAATCGTACACACTTAAGTTGAAATTCTTGCAAGGAGACATGAGTCCAGTATAAGCTGGATATCCCATGCATAACATAGGCTAGGATAGCATAAACCTGGTTTAAGTAACTTTGAGAAGTATCATAGTGGGCTTTGTGTCTTATAATTGTGGAAGTGGACCTTAGTAAAATAATGTAAATTGCTTGGGAGTCTTCTGCAGGTGTCTTCGGTATTTCTGGAAATTGCCAAATTGGTACCGAAATTTTATTCTGGATACCTCTCAAGAAAATTAGAGCCGCTTTCAACACATGCACCATTGAGTGTGTGTAAAGCAGTGGTCAATCACAAGACCCTAGGCTTGAATTCAGGAATAAAACCTCTGTGTTTTAGAAGTCTACAAAATTGTTTGTCATATCATCGGTCACCAAAAACATAACTAAATATTTTTGGGCGTATTTTCTGTAAGTTTGCCAGCCATATCAAAACTATTTGGGAAATATTTTGCCAAACATTCTTGAGGACCCAGTGTATGTTAATTGAAGCCAAAACTTGCAGACTAGTTTATCAGAATTTTCCATTATCTGAACTACCTTCAGTCTTAATGAAATCTGTGTAAACCGAGTTTCACTCTAATATTTTACCAATGGGAGAGGTAGAAGGTTATAGCTTTTGTTCATCATCTTTCATTCTTTTGGTATGTCACTGATATTTAGGATGTGTGTTTAATATGGAATCGTTTTGCCAAATAGTCAGCCATCTTCTCAAGTTGATTTAGAGAATACTGAGGAAAATATTTTAGGATTGTGTTCATGACTTGCATAGAGCTTTCCAGTTGAGTAACTTCAGTATGGCTAGTCTCAGTCGTAGTCACACATTGGCTGTCTATGATGCTTACTGAGAGATTATTTGGGAGGCTGAAGACCCACAAACTCCTCATGCTTCCAGGGGGTGCCACCTCTGGATTTTGAACCATGACATTACTCTGGTAATGACATTCTGTCAACTCCCTTGGTAGTGAAATCCTGAAAGTTGTCAAGACTTTCCAGAACTCCTCATTTTCTGCATAGATCAGGCCATCCCCTAGGCCAGGTTTTGGGGGCTCACACTTACGAGTGAGTTGAACAACACCTGGACTGACTTGAAAAAACCTGTATTGCAAGTTTCTGGTGTGATAAACTTGTGAAATCCTGTCAAAATCCAGAGATATTAGCGGAAGGAAATATTGACTACCAACATCAACAAGGTGAAGACTGTTTGGGGCTGTCAGGTGTTTAGTAATCACAGCTGTATGGCTGGTTTGAAGGGGGGCATTCCATCTGTGAGGGCTGGCCCCAATATTGTATCAAACCCTAGGCACTGGAGCACTGCACTTGTAAAAGAATTTATAGCCATACAATGGCCTCCTTGCCGTGTATATAGTGCCTGCTTGATTTCATTGAGAGAAGGACCTTGGATTCCATCTTCTCTGAAGCTAAGTGCCATGATGTTAGTGAAAGGGACCTTCACATTAGTCTGGCGCATCATCTCCTGAAGGAAAGCCACTTTATTCTTGTTTACGAAGCTGACAGGATCAGGAATCCCTAAAACATTTTCAAGGTATGTGAGGGCTTCATGTTTGGTCAGATTGTATGAGATGTCATCCTGCCCAAAAAACAAAAGTACAGAACAAAAAAATATGCTGTGCTATATTAAAGACACTTCATAAATATTGACTATTGTGCTTTGTTATCCTTTATTCCCAAAGTAGAGGGCACCATAACTGCTTTGGATCTAAGAGTATTTATTGACTAGAGACCAAGGTCTAATACATGCCCTGTACAAAATTTCGGCCGATTTGAAAGCAAGAGCAAGGTACAAAATGGTTTAGTCTCCGACGATCAGTCGTCGCTCAGCAAGTGCACATCGCGTTGCTGGCTCCCGCGACAACCAAACCGCGGGTTAGAAGGACACGATCAGTCCACTTTTCATTGTTTTGTACTCGCAAATCGCAGGCAGCACATTTTTGCAGTGTACATCTTGTGAATGTGGTGGCTGCTGTAAGTCTTTAGGAAGAAATTATCGGCCTAAATCAGTGGATCAGAAAGACGAGAAACCTCCATTATTTACCGAGGTAAAGTGTGACAGTGACCCTGTAACGTTACTGTAGCCCGTACGGTGTAGTACTAGCCTAGGGTACTGAGTGTGTAACTGTAGACTGTAACTTACAAAGCAATGCTCTAACTTAGGACTAGGCTAGGAAGATGAAAGGCTTGGGCTGACAAGACCTTAGGCTACTTAATCTTAGGCCCAATTTAATATAAGTTAGATTGGCCCATCCTAGCCTAAAAATTATGGTAAGTCGGCGCGAAATACATATGGGGCTATGCCCTCCATTGCCCTTTAGCTTGTTATGTTATATGCAGTGTTCTCCACAGATTTTTAAGAGAGGTTGAGGGGGGGGGAGGGGCTCCTCTCATTCCTAAGTTAGGCCTAACGTTAGAAATATGGTGGGGCCTATTCATACGAAAATTTTCGTGTGAATAAAGGTCACTGGAAGCACTATTCATACGAAAAGTGGGCAGTGGAAGCATGAAAATTTGCTTGGAAGGGTATTTCATGAAACAATGATACTACAGCAATGAGACTGGAAGCATGCAAATATTTGATAGGTTGCAAAGGATTTCCAAAAGTATTGATAATTTCAGAACACAGGGCCATTCATTGGTGTAGCCAGGAGGGGTAGAATGAGGTTTGTTTTGGACCAGTGATAGATCTTTTGTTATAATACCCTATCACAAGAACCAAAATATCACAAGTTATGGTTCTCAAACTGTCAGAATTTTTTTTCGTTCAAATCCTTCAAACCTTACCTCAATATGGCTTTTATTATCAAAATCTTCTGATAGCAACTCTCAGACAAGTACAGCACTTAGGCCCATGATCTTTAAAGTAAAATACTGGTTATCAGGCCCCCAAATAATGTAAATTTTTCACACAAATTTTACTCCAAAAGGTAGCATATGTGGCACCAGATTGCATGTAGGGACACCATCCCCCTCCCCTTATCCCCCTCCCCTTAGTCCCCTCCCACAGACCGGCAATCACACAACCTAGTGCATGCCCCCACCCCCACTTCAGAGAAATCCAGATACGCCATTGGCTGATGCAAATAATGTAGCCAACAAGTTGAGTGTACAGCTCGAGTTCCTGCTTTCAACTATTCTAGGGACTTCTAAATCAGTACTGTTCTAAATGTAAGGTACTATTCCAAGCCACATTATAGGATTTTTTGGATGTCAAAAGTTTGATCTTTGCCTTAGCCAAGGTCAAGTATGGTCCTCTTTATTGGTTTTCTAAGGAAGCCTCCCCTAATAAAAACTCCTGCATCTGTCACTATGCACCTCAGATTCACCTTTTTTAGCTTGAATTAAAGTCACAAATGAGCTTCATGTCATCAGAGCAAATCCTGTCCCTGATGATTGAGGGGCAGGAGCATGGGTCTTGTTCACTCAATGCCGATTTTTAGTTATTTCAATAGACCTTATGCATTGACATCACATTGATATCATTTTTGGTTTCGATGATAAGAGAAACCTATGCATTCATGATGGCATGAGTATGTAGTGTATGTGCATGTATGTGTGAATGTATGTAAGTGTGTGTGTGTTTGTGACACTTAATTTGCTCGTAAACATGGTATCTCAAGAAGAGAAACTGACAGTTCTCAAACTTGGTACATAGATGCCCCATATTGAGAGGAAGAACTCTTTTATTTTCGGTTGGGGTTAAAGGTCATCTGGGGTCACCAGGGGGTAAAAATCTAAAAACCTTGTTAGCAAGATATCTCAAGGTAGGAAGCATGGATTGAAATCATACTCAGTATGTAGATGTGTTATGATGAGCGGAAGAACCCTGTTGTTTTGGTGGAGGTCAAAGGTCTTCTGGGATCACTGATCTGTTTATGATTTTTTGGAGGTTCTGGTCCAAGGTGTCATGTAGGGCCTATGGCCCTTTTTATGAAATTCTGCAAATTGCATACTCCTACAAATTCGCTTTTACAATTTTGTTGATTTAATTGTCATAATGATACTCTGTTTAATAGTGGTGCCTTCAGGGTGTGCAGGATCCAAGGCCCAAGATGGACTGTAGGGTCCAACTTGAGAAATATTGCAAGATGCTTAACCCCTTCTTTTGATAAATGTTAAACAGAGTGTAGGTATGAGCTTTAACACCATTGGTGCTCTAGTGTAGTACTCAGATGCAGGGCCGTCGCGACCGGGGGGGGTGTGGGGGGGTGTCTCACCCCCCCAAAGTTCGTCAGAGCGACGATAGTCGGAAAATCTGAAATGCCAGTTGGAATTTCTGATATCTCAGTCTAGCACATTTTTCCGACTGAGCCTGTGTCAACTTTGTATATATTTTCCAACTAGATCAAGTGAGAATTATACCAAACGTTATTTTCCTCACGTAAAATCAAACCAAAGCTGTCTTTTTTTCGCAAACTCTTCTCAAACTCTCAAAATTTTCGCGCGCTCCGCGCGCTTTAAACCTTACCTCAGTGTTGTTCTTATTATCAGTATCTTCCGATAGCAACTTTCGGAGAAGCACAACAACAGAAGTTGAAAGCTGTTTACAAATTACCAGGTAAAAGACTGGCTTTTTGAGTGGCATATTGGTTTGTTGGGCAACTGAAAGTATCTTGATGCAGATTCTGAATGCAGGTTTTATTATGGAAATCTTACTTAATGGAAATTTGGGCGCGCTTCGCGCGCATGCGTCACGATTTACAGTCAGTCTCATGGACATTATTAAAGTAATTATACCAGACACAGTTCTGTGGGAGCTAGGGCGCTTTAGCCCCCCTCCCCAAATTTTTCCGAGCCCCACAAAATTGCGCAAAATTTCATATAGACTAATATTGGTGAAGACACATTGTTGCGAAGTTCTTTCCTCTTTTTCCTAACTTTTGGAAGATTCTTTCTTCAGCCTCGCCATCGTGGCAAACATATTTTGTGAGAAAAAGATCTTTCAGTTTCGTAGCAGATCCTTAATGGGTAAGATAAAGAATGTAATCCCCGACGACGGCCATGCAGTCACCCGAACAAATTTCTTGGTTTTTGTCCAGATTCTTCAGTAAAAGCCCAAACTTTTCAACTTTCCTTAATGAAAATTCAATATAACCCCAAATTTTTCGGCGCGCTTCGCGCGCCTTATATTTTGAGTTCGGTAACCCATTGCATCTGTCGGGACTTAGAGTAGCTGGCCCCCAGTCAGGGCGCCCCCCCCCATGTCGGCAAATCAAAGCACCACCCCTGGCTCAGCTTGCGTGCAGGTTTTTCGTTTTGGCATTGAAGTATACCCCAAATTTCGGCGCGCTTCGCGCGCAATCCTCAAAATCCACGTTGTATCACTTATGAACATTATAAGCACAACGTACCAGTGAACTTTTATAGCATAAACTAGGTGTGCATTCTGAAAACGTGCTTGTTAGTCCTAAACCCCTTTTGCTATACCTACCTGGGAGGTCTAGTATCATTTTTCTGCACCTATACTCTCCCTCCCGCCCATTTCCCATTGCTGGAAGCTGTTCGTCTGGATTTTCGTTCAAAATTAGTAAAAATACGATAGATGTAAAGTGCTTGGCGTCATACTCTATATTATTATTTAGATGCCAGGTAGTAAGCATTATGTCATTGCCCCATTTTTTATAATTGATCCAGAGCTTCCAGGAGGCCTATACAGGTATATGCTAGCATTAGATGCCAGAATAGAAGGCATTAAAGTAGTCAAAGGGGGGGGGGTGCAGGATGTTTGTTCACAACGTATTCTTCTCTTAGACAACATACTTTCTACTTTCACCTAACCAAATCTTAGTATTCACTAAATTATGGACATTTTCCAGCCATATATGATCAGTTTCAAAAGTATCCCAAGATAGCACCATTTTGCATCTAAGCAACCTTACCTTAGCAAAAATTTCTCAAAGGGGAGGGGACACCCCCTCCCCTCAGGCCCCTCCCCCAGGACGGCATCTTTATTTAGTGACAAAGGAAGGATCCCCACTGCTGTATGTAAAAGCAGGGCGCATAAAAATGGTGCGATTTACGCGCCACCATTCAGTTGGAAAAAATATCCATCCAGTCGGAATTTGGGACCTTCACACCCCCCCAAACATATGACCCTAGCTACGGCCCTGCTCAGATGTAGGCGTATTATGGTGAGACTAAGTACCCTATAGGTTCTAGTGGAGGTCCAAGGTCACCTGAGGTCACCAGCGGTCAAACCCTGAAAACCAAAGTCTTTGTCTGGGGTTGCCAAAGGTCAAAAAGGAAAATTTCCCAAGAGTTCCCAGATCTTTTACCCTGTTTTATTTACTGTATAGCCAGATATTTCCACACGGATAATTTTTGGTGATTCTGTACCTCGTACACATATTTGCAGAAAAGAAACTGACAAAAATTTGACCCATAATTCACCACCACTGCCACTGTTATTTGTACAGGAGCAGACCAGGGGGCGGGGGGGATTTAGAGACCACGTTGGGGTAAACCCCTCCCCCTCTTTGTTGCACAGCTGATGAATGAATCATTTGAACATTCCATTTATATATTACTTGTGTTTTGGTTGTGGTAAATTTTCATCTGATGTTATCATATTTTTTTTCAGGAGCATTATTGAAGAATGGCCGTACACATGAATGTATTTACAAAGTGAAAGTTGGGATTATATGTTCCTATATCCTACTCAACTCCTTGGAGCACTTTTGTATGGACAGATGATAATAAACTCTTTTAAATGAAGCTTACCTGTTTGTTTCCATCATAGAACAGCTCCTTGTTTGCCTTAAGTGTGTTACGGAGAAGCTTGATCATATGAACTGCATCAGGCATGTAAAATATAGTAGATCCATCGGCCAGGTGGATGAAAGTTCCTCAGAGTGCTGCATGATGAAGGCTTGCTCTTAAGTATATAGCCATGGTCTGGTTGCTGGCTGCACCATCACATGTGATGCAGATAATGTGTGCACCAGCATCATGTGCTCTCCAGAGGCATTCAGTAATAAGAGTGGATAAATCTATCCCAGTAATTGACTTCATGAAAAAATAACCAACTGGGGTTTTAATGTGTGAATTTAGTGCATTGAGCATGAATACCATGACTTGAGAGGCATTTTCATTTTGGTCTGTTCGAATATCTAGAAAGTCACCAAGTTCACCAACATCCACCTTACCCCAAAATTAGTACTAGCAGTGAGACCTTTCATGTTTTACCCAGTTTTTAGATAATTTCATGTGTAATAACTGAATCATCAGTTTTAATAAATAGTGAAATGAGAAAATCTCTTAGTTCAAAAATTGTCAACCCATGCCAAAGATTCTTGGTCATTTTGTTTTGCAGGCATCAGAGTGATCCTATATTTCCTATAAACTCCTATATATTTCCAAAAATCCTTTATTTCCTATATTTGTATGGTTTTGGGCTTTTCTTCCTGTAAATTCTTATATTTTTCTGGTCTTGCAATTTTTTTTTTTCTCTTATAGGCCTATATGGTGTTCTGAGGAAAAATTTTAGATGAATTCTTCTTCCAAGTGAGGTAGTGTCATAGACTCAGAGCAGCTTATTCAGAAAGGTAGCAGTGTGATGCCAAGTATCAAAATTGGATGCAAGAACATAATGGCCAATAACAGGATTCTGAAATAGTCTCTAATAAAACTGCAAAGGGCACTAATAAACGCATATTTCATCACCCATAAATGTTCCACTCTCACACCTTTGATTTTAAGCAATCTATGATGACATCTTCTTAAGGTAATAGTAGTATTATTGTCAAGGAGATGGATGAGAGCCCTTAGCTTAGCACCCCTTGTAGTCCTCCACATTTTGAAAACCTTAAATTTACTCTACATTAACAGATAAGTGCATGGTCTGTGATAAATTATTTCTTTAACTCAAATGTTGTAGTACAATGGTTCAAAGGACCAATATTTTCCCTGTGACAAATGTTGCACAAAAAACCTGACAAATAAATTCTACCTGGCCGGGTGTTAATTTTGTCACCATTAGGCTCACCAAAATAATATGCCAATTTTTCACTGCCAGCATGTCATATGTGTATGTGGTATAATTGCAGCAGTACTTTCTTATTCAGAAAACTTCATTTTATCCCTTGAGCCCTGCCACCCTACTTTCATCTCAAAGTTCAGAAAGTGGACTGATTCTGTGCATGCCGTGCATTTGTCTCTAAGGTTTGTGGTTCCTCATTTGAGGCAAAAATCTACTAAAATATTGCACCATTTGTGATCTAGGCACCTTCCAAATTCCAAAAATTTTCCCAAGGGAAGGGGGACAATCCCCTTTTGACCCCTTCCCCAGGCCACAGATCAGTAAATGTCACATTGAGAAAATGACCTAGCTAAAATGTTTTCGAGATCTGTTTCATGCACTTGAAAAACTGCAAACAAATTCACTGACAGGCACTTGGGGCGGGGGGAAGGTTCAGGCAAAACTTTTCTACCCCCTCCCCCAAATCGGAAGAGTCCCATACACCTATCTTTGAGAAAATGAAGTATCTCCCTGTAATGCTTACAAGTTTACAATGTGCAGATCTGACATGTTTTTCCCTAAAATCCACTAGAAGCTCTATGGGAGGTCTCTGCATGCTATATCAATTTATTAAAAAAAAACCAAAGGGGAAGATCTCATCCATGTACGGGTCTTGTGCTGCAAGTTGTATTAATCTTATGATTTGGCTATTTGATTAAGTATTTCACTTTGTTGAGTTTCCTCTTTTTATGATCAGACGAGTTAAAAGTTAATGTGTTTAAAAATTGAATTTACTATGTATATTATTATATGAACTGCATAGAAAAAATAAAAAATCATATAATTTGTATCAATTGAACAGTAAAGTTATTAATTTTCTGTGGTACTGTGTTTTCTCCACGCCATCCACAATGTACAGGAATTTTGAAGATATTCAGGATGGCTGGCCTAGTGTGTGACATTTCTATATATAGTCTATATTTTCCTGGAAAATCATATAAAACCCTATTTATTGATCAGGATCCTTCCTATAAAACCAATATTTTCGTGATGGACCATTTTGAAGCCTGATTTGGTTCATAGTTTCAAATACAAAGTTGAGTCGCTATGACCATACTGAAAAATGCCCGTTTTCATGCCCAGGGCTTGTTTTTACTTCATACAGGCAAGGTGCCACTAGTATACTTTTCCTCAAAATTTGTGGACAAGTTCTTTGCAACATATCAGTGTCAATTTCTATTTTTTTCTTGTAGTAGGCTCAATTTGAATTTTTGGAGAGTGTTGGGACAACCATGTTAACGAGGGAGACTGTGAAGGACAACTTGAATAGGCACAACTTGACTCACACTCTGAAATCTGAGACACAGAGGTCATATTGTTGATCTTTGAAACTTACCTTTTAAGCTCAACAAGTTGAACTGTTGTCATGGCAATGCATCTGTCTGTCTGTATGTATGTCTGTCTGAATATCTTGGCTGTTGTCTACATATTGACATCAACTGGTGAGGTACGAGCTTGATAATCATGCTAGCAGAAAGTAGGTCAAAGGCCATTTGGAGTCATGGGTGGTCAGACAGTGAAATTATGCAAAAGCCTTTCATTGGTATTCCTGTCACAGATTTTTGGTCATTGAAAAAAGGCTCATAGTTTGTTGTGGACAATGGTAGACATAATGTAGTTGTGACATGCAGTCTATGTCATGAAACTCTAAATTAAATCAAGAGTGGTGTGAATTGTCTGCTGATTGCACTATGAAACACTTAAAACTTTCCTTTCTTAATCTTGAAAAATCATTCAAAAGCAGCAATTTTTCCTAACAGAATTATCCAAAAGGAATAGGACTAAACTGGAAGACAGAAAAGTTTTGTCCAGGATCTTCCAAAATTGTCCCATTTAAGTTCTCAGGGTGTGATCATAATGTGCATAAATTGATAGAAATAGTTCGGTGAGGGTGTGATGGACTTTTGGCTAAGGTAACAAACTTATGAGCCAAGCTTAGTTTTCTTTCATTATATTGTATGTGTGGGCAAGGTCCTTCATCTCAGTTGTCTCTCTTCACCCTGTCTTCATTGGTACCTGTAAGGTAACTTGTCATCTGGTGCTGTTCATAGCTGCCATGCATCATCTTGAGGACTTGCTCTTGGGCATGTTACTCCTGACCAGGATAAATATATGTGTAAAGGGATTTGGTGCATTGGTGATAAAGCACTACATAAAACTCAAAAATATTTTATTTGCAATAGTAATGTGCATGATTTTTGGGTGGGGTGGGGATTGTAGGGAGCTAATGTTAGGGTGGCCTAAGAACTTACTTTAAGGGAGTGGATCATATATGTATTCACAAGGCTGGACTAAGTGTGTGGGAGGCCTAGGGCATGCAGTTGTGTGTGGGGGCCCTATAGTACAGCTTAGGAACACTTGACATAGTACTGGAACACCCAAGTTATCTATTATTCCCAAATGTGTGGGGCCAAGGGCACATGCTGTTGCCCCGTCCTTAATCTGCTAGTGTGTATTCATATTATTCTGAAGCATGCATGAAGAAATGAGTTAGTGCAGGAGTTTGGAATAATTGTATCTCAAGGGCATCTTGCTCATAAATATGCAAAGTAGGAATAAGACTGAAGGGCCAGTGGGCTGTATTAAGCACCAATTAGATATTTTAGTGTTGGACCATTAGGCACACAGGTCTATTTAGAAAGTGAGCCATAAAAGATCATCTTACTCTAGCAGGTCTATTAGTAGGTTGAGATTTTGTCCCTTAACATTACATGAGGAACAATGAGCTTTGCAATGATTGGGAAGACCCCCATGTTCCAGTGAAGTATTTGTAGACTATGAGCCTTTATATTTTGGAAAGTGCTGTTTTAGTAAACAGTTGTACATGATGATATGAAAGTAATCATAACTTACATGGTGTGTACAATTGGCAAGGACTGAATTATGTTGTAACAGACAATTACTAACATAGTTTTGCAGGATCAATTAGTCTCGTGTAGGTTAAGTTTCTGTTTTGTATATTCCTTACCAAGTTCGGAAGATGTTGTAAACTGCATTTACTGTATTTCAGTTTGTGTCATTTTGAAATGAAATGCCCCTGAAATTTTTCATATGTATTCCTCAAAAAACTACCTGTTTCCAGCATAGTACTGGTTCTTCTAATCCCATTACTATGACTGTTCCCATACTAGAAGGTGACATGGTAAAATTGCAGCCAGAGTTGTGGTTACATCTGAATTTACATTCTCAGGATGTGAGTGATACATACACAGCCTCAAGAATGTTTTGTTCAGTAAAATTTGGAGTTGACAAATGAAACCTATTAAATAGTGTTTTTGGTAAAATTCAGATTTACATTTTTTCAAATTATGTTGTTAAGGTTGATCTGGGATTTGTATTTGTACTGTCTTTTTCATCTGTTCTGTTTCTGTTTGAGTTAGAGTTATCTCTATTAACATGGACAAGAAACCCTGCATTTCTCGCTCTCTCTCTTTGTTGAGTTCTTGTTTGGTGTCTGGACTTTTACAAACTGCAGTTCTTAACAGTCCCATCAAGACTCTGATTTCCTCCTCCTAGACTGGTCTTTGGCCCATTAAAATACAAGAATGGAGGCCAAGGATCTCAATCACCAGAAAATTTTTGGAACAATATTCAAGAAAGGACATTTTCAAATTAATCTGAAAAACTCTAAATATTATGCTTTCCACTTGAAACCATGCTATTTTTGGTATTGATAATACAATCAAAGGCCTGTAGCCAGAGGGGAAGGGCAGCAGTTGCAAGACTATCATTTCTATACAGACTTCTGCCAAGATCTGTTGACATACACATTCTTCAAGGAATTTGCTTACTATTGCAGCAAAAGGCATCTGAGCTTTCATGATAATTCCAACAAATGTTTCCGATAAACTGCTTTCTGTAGACAGCACCTCACCTCACCTTGAGAAAGCATTCACATTCATAAATTCATTCAAAGACATTTTCCCTTGTATTCAAGAGTGTTTGCTGTGCCTACATCCCACTTCTTTCTGTCTTGGGGAGTTTTCATTGTTGCAGTTAAATATAACCTCTGGGCTACCTTAATTGGTAAAAATGCAATATGAAATGTTTAAGTCTCTCCAACAGTAGGCTCTACTTCTGTAACTGTATAGTGTAGTCTAAAATTGCTTCTTGCTGTTTTCAGTTGAACATCACACTTCACAAGTTTGAGCCAGATGTTAGAACAAGAAGTTAATACAACCATGGCATCTGTAACTTTTTTGAAGAAATGAACAAGTCCACAGCACAGTTTTAGGCCAAAGAAACCACCACAATGAAGTACAAATGCTAGCACTATGCATACAATTAGCAATAAAAGGAAGTCTTGTGAGGTAGGCTGGAGTATCTCTAGATATTATGCAAGTTACCCATGAGTCACTGGAATGGTTCAGTAAAAGCCATCAATTTCAGGATATATTTTAGGTCAAGTGAATTCTGCTAGGTCTTGAGTTTGAAAAGCAAATTGGAAATCACAAGTGAAGATAGGTACAAATTGAAATTCATCAGTAGAAGAAAAGAACACACATGTATAAGAGGAAAACAAAGAGTTGAAGGGCACAGAATCTCTCCAATCAAACAGTTCTATTAGAATCCTACAGAAACTTTGTGAAAGTAGTTTAATACAGAAAATGGTTGGTATTAATTACAGTACACTTTATTTGGAACAATTAAATGTAAAACTTAACAATAATTGAGATAAAAATATGATTAACAACATATTAAAATTACTACACAATAAGATTTAAGAATCAAACAGGAGAAAACTGAATAAAGGGCGGGTCACACTACAGCGATTTTCAATCCTAAATCCGATCTAATTTTTTCTAAATTGGACAACACTTTTGTACTCAGACTTTGTTCTAAGGGTGCAGTCATGCTATATCGATAACTGATCCTAGTTGGTGTCACGATAAACTGTCCTGCTACCACTACATACAGTATAACTTATATCGCTCAGCAGAACGTTATTTGTTCGAAAATCGGTCCAATTTTTGTATGCCCGTCCAATTAAAGCTGTGACGTCACCAAATACTTGGTTTACATTTCATTTTCATAGTCCTTTGATGTGAATCATACATTAACACAAGTTGGCAAATATTTGGCTCTTTCTGACCAGGGATGGGGGAGATTTAAACTAAAACTCACAAAAATTGGACCGTAATCTGATCCGAAATTGCTGTAGTGTGACCCGTGCTTAATGCAACATTTCAAACAAAAATTATTCGACAATATATTTTGATGCCAAAGAGTAAACAGGTATAAACAAATATCTCAGCACAGAGATTGCTGTCTTTTGATGATTAGTTCATAAAGAAGACAAAGTTTTCTTGTTTAGCAAACAGAGTGGACTGTGCCCACAAATATCCTCCCACAAAGAGAATGGGGAACAAAGGGTTCCATTTTACAACCCTTGTAATAGTTGTGCTTTTCAAGACTCGGTACCCTATAATACTGCACCTGGCCAAGATTTTTAGTTCGTATGCTGTTCTTTAACAGACACCGTCGTCCAGTACGTATGATAGCAAAACAATCCTTTTCAAAATGCTCGGAGCATAAAGTCGTCTCTGGGCTGAGTTCTTCTCCAAGAAGCCCTGTAGCCTTCATCCACTCTTCTGTCTTGGCCTTGGGAAATCTTTAAAAAGTTTTAAGACAGAAAAAAAAAAGTTTGATTGCATTCAAGATATTATTTTGATCACAAGTGCCATTTTGGGAGGAGGTAACCACCTCACAGGTTTTGGGCACTACCTCACAGAAATTTGCTATCATATCTGCACTGTAGGCCTACTATACTAAAGTATTGATAGTTCTCCCTCACTATTGCAATGCCCCATGGACTAATAACAGCTCGCTCTCTCTAAAACCCAGGGGAAAACTTGACTATTCCTGTGCTATGAGTAAGTGCTTTCAACTTGCAATTGGTACGTAAAGCCACCCAGTACCCATCAACCAGTACGTCCCTCATAGGCAGAAATCCAAAGGGGATGGAGGGATATATCCCTCCACTTTTTGGGGCTGCTCGCATTCACTTTCACATTTTATGTAACATTTTCCTCTGAAGTGTATCTCTAATTGCCCCAAACTTTTGCACAGCAATTTCTGTGACTGCACCCTACTGTATTCATATACCAATTTGTGTGGTTATTCATAACTCAGTTTGCACCCTTTAGCATCATGCACCTTCGTGGTTTCATGTTAACCTACCACAGTTACTGGTACGTGCACACATGCATACTGAGATTGTAACAGCAGCTCTGTTAGTTGTTAGATCAGGGAGTTGCTATTGACATAGCAACTCCCTGGTTAGATATTCTGTATGCAGCAAAAAGCAAGTGGATCAAGCATGCATGATCATATTCAGCCTACTGACTTTTAAACTTTCAACATCACACCTTAAAGGAAAAACACTGACAGTTTTGAATTAGTGTACCCCACTGTCACACTATACAGTTGAGGAATGGCAAGATTATCAATCATGTGACAATATTTTTGTTACTTAATCCTAAAAGTTATTCATAACAACTCCTTGGTTTACCTTCAATATTCGATGCACTGTACAGGAACATTATGGAAAATACCTGAGAGAGAAAAACAGAGATCGATAAAATTTAGTAATTTTTTGAAAATAAACTTGAGGCAAATAGGAAGGGCACAGTTGATCAGAAATTTTTTCAGGTCAAAGTTCAGCACCTTTCCCACATAGAGAGAGTTTAGTTCTTGAAGAATATTTTACATTATTCTTGAACTATTTTAAAAATTTATTTAAAGTCAAAGTAATCTTTGCATTTAATAGCGTTTAATAAAAATTTTGTACCGATCAACTGTTACATGCCCTGGGTCCGGGGCAGAGTTGATCAACTATCAAAGAATAAAAATGATAATTGCAAATTCCCATTTAAAGTTGAATTTGAATATGCCAATTCCTCATATTTATACAAGTTACTAGAATAATGTATAAAGGAATCATTAAAATTAGGAACCCTCTTATAACCTGCAAAGAAAGTTTCATCACAAAAATCAAATTTGTCAAGTTATTCTCTGATGGGGACCAAACACTGAGATACTGTAGCTAGCATATTGTTCTGTATTTTTAGCAATACAATTGATGTAGCAGGCTAAATTTGCAGTGCTTCAAATTTAAGGCCAGGTGGGAAACTCAAACTTCTTTAGAGCCCTCTACTGGGTTTGTACATCATGATCAACTGTGTCTGGATCAGTAAGTGTACCCAGCATGTTTTTTCATAGAAATGTTGTCCTATAGGCTATGCAACCCTAAAAGCTGATGTTCTTCACCAGCTGTGTCATGTTGTTAGTCACCATAGTACGGTATCCTATGTACACGTACCCTTAATAATAAAACTTTTTTCTTTGCTCAATTTTTCACTTCTTGTTAAAAGAATCTCTACTGGAAAATTTCACTTTTGGTATACTCAAAAATGACTCACTTAAAAATCAAGAAGGATACCAGTCTCGTGAAATTTATGTGTAGGCCTGTAGGCATTGAAAAGCATAAAAAAAAATTGGTGGTGCTTTGGATTGATAGTCATTTTTGGATTTTTAATAATTTTCACTGATCAACTGTGCCAGTTTCCCCTACTGCCCGCTCCCTACAGGGTATAAGTATGAGGTACATTTGCAAGAGTAAAAAAGATTAGGCCTATTTTGCTTTCTTTCTTCTTTCATTGAGTTATTTGTAGAACTATTAAGTTCCATGCAAGCAGAACCTAACAAGCCCGCTGTAAAAAAAAAAGAACATTTAATATTTTGCCACTGCAAAAAACAACAGAATTTTCTGTAGTTTGAACTTCTTGTTGCAAATCTCTGTTGCAACTGTACAGTTTTTTTGAAATTTTCTAGTTAGAATTGGCCACAATTAATTCTCACCTCAGAAAAATGTAGGCTAGGTGACTGTACTAGCAAGGAAGGTTAAATATAAGACCACTTATTTCTCTTTATGCTTTAATATAAGCAAATGGTTTAATAGCCAATTAAGGCATCTACAGGAGCTTTCTAAGCTGGAGGAGGCAGGCTGAACATTTTCTCAGACTGTCAATTGTCATAGCATCACACAATTACACATGTACAATAGAATGACAAAAGAGGGCTAGGCCTACAGAATTAAGGCCATAATTAAATGCACCTTTAGTCCTATCACCCTTTACTTCAACATCAATATTTAAATAACCAAGTACACCAAGTAAGCCCTATGTTAGTAGGTCTACAATTCAGGGCTGGTCATGAGAATTTTTCAGGAGGGCAAGCAACTGCCCGCCTTGCTTTAGCTGTTACACTTCAAGGCGGGCAATTAATTGCCCACCCAAGATTTTAGGCGGGCAGTTGTGTAAATATAAAATTTACATTTAAAATTATTTTAGCTAAAAGCATAACAGTATTGTACAAACTGAACTGCAAAGAAACCTTGTTGCATAATAAAAACAAGAATGAGGATGAACACTTTCATGTTTAATTGCAAGAACTGCACAAAACTCAGGCTTGACTCAACCACCCCATGTAACCAATGGGGAGGTTTTGACATGAGCAAAGGGCAGTGCGTACCACAAATCACCTGGAGCACAAATCATGGGGGTCATGGGGCCATAACCCTCTCTGAAAATAAATGTTAGGGGGAAGCACCCCCCCCCACCCCAGCCAGATCCAAACTTAGATATGCAACACTCATAACAAAAACAGTGGCGCCATGTTTTCTAAAATCATGTTATAAATCAGTCGAAACATGAAAATGATTGTATCTCAACTTGCCACAAATACCCCCATTAGCAACATCATGGCACCCTTCAGGGTAGAGTTGGTGCTCTATTCCCTTCTACCATATGCACCACTGTGGACACTGGGCTGACCAAGTCCAGGGTAACATATGGCGGAGCCACTCCATGAATGATGCCAGCAAGGGTCCAAAGATTAACTGACATCCATACAGTTGGGCCTATATACCAATATTCCTTCTTCCAAGTCAATGGTACATAATGTAGTCCAGGCGAGGATCCAGAAATTTCAAAAAGGGGGAGGGGCTAAAATCCCCCTTTAGTATTCTCCTAGATTAACATTATGCTAATTTTTGCATATTGTTGATGTGGCGAAAATGGGGGGGGGGTGAGGTCGGGAAAGCCCCCCCCCCCCCTTGGATCCGCGCCTGCTGTAGTCAGGCCCAGGCCTACACTCTGGAAAATGGCAGTGACAAGTTAGATCTAATCTCAAAGCTTTGTGTCCTTCTTGTGAGAAATTAAGTGAAGTATGCACAAAAATCATACTTATTCCCCTTTAATATAATGGGTATATACTTTGATCATTATCTTCCGACAGGAGTGGGGGAGCTAGGTTGGGGCCATCCCCACAATCATTTCGTCAGGTGGTAACTGATGAATCCTCCACCCCCACGTAGCAACAAAATGAGGATATAGAGTGGTGTTATGTTCATGTCACTTTAAGGACTTCAAGAGACTAAAACTATTTGCTTCTCGTAACAGTAATATGTATGGCAAAAGGCTTAGAAAATATTCAAGTAGGTTTGACAAGAAAAGACCTATTCTGGCCATAAATATGTCTGAACTCTCATACCAACATCTCAGACAACAATTGATAACACTTTCAAACAAAGATGATTGGTAAATTTTAGACCCTGTAGCTCTACGAGTAAGCAGATGTTACTTCTGCATATTGCAGCATCTTGGTAGGCCTATCCATGTATTTTACACGTTAGGCAACGGCACAATTGCAAAGCCCCTCTAGAGAAATTTGCCTCGTGGTGAAAAACGTTCCAATCAAAAATTGTCAGTATTATGTAGATACTTGTTTGAGAGTCTTTTGAACATGTCAGGACAATGGTTTTGTCATTTTTGACAAGTTTGGTAATGTTTGACAGTGAATTGACACTCAAAAACGATGTATTTTAAGACAGTACTCTCTACAGTACAAGATGCATGCAGCAAGCTGTAGCTTACTTGTGCAATCGAACCATGTAAAATCAAGCTGTGCGGCATGCTAGTTTGTGCGGCATTGCCAGATTGTACGGCTGGCTGTGTTCGCTACGGAAGTTGCTGAATATTTTGGCGTGGAAAGTCTTTTTTGGGTCTTTTAAATGTACGAATCTGCATGTATTCTGATGGTTTTAGCATTGTATTTTCACACGGGCGATCATATTTTCTCAAGGTGGGCAGTTTGTTGCCCAGCACACAATTTAAGGCGGGCATTTTGTTGCACACCTTGGCAAGTGTTTTTGCTTCCAAGGCGGGCGTTTAGGCGGGCACGGGCGATCGCCCGGGTCATATGACCAGCCCTGCTACAATTACATTCTACCACAGTGGAAACTTGAATCCCTGTGAGTGACAGACGGTGACCTCTTCACTGTGGTGTGGGTAATCTTACAACATTTTAGGGGCCTTAATTTGATGTAAATAAATTTTAGGAATATTATTAGTGCTTTAATGTGAAGGTCAAAATTGTAGACCTGTATTTTGACTAGTCGATAGGCCTAAGTATATATTGTTGAACCCGGTTTTTGTTCAGGTCATTATGACTTAACGTTAGGCAAGTTAACAGTGAGTCTGAGTGAATGAGAGTCACTAACTTAATACTATGGCTAACATAGGCTAACTAACGTTAAGCCGGCCTAACAATAACATTAGGCGTAGCCTAAAACTGAAAGTTAAAAATGAAATTAAAAAAATCTGGGCCATCTACCGATAAAACACCTAACAATCTGTATACCTGTGGAATGTTATCTCGCCAGAAACCGCTCGATCAGATGACCGACGGCTCTGACAAGATTTTATTGCACATTTACGACCCATTTCGTCGTCGGAAGACAGCAGAGCCGTCGTCGTCAGCAACAACAGCTAGTCACTGTTTCTTAGTAACGATTTGTCTGCTGTAGATGATTGAGACATGGACTCACATACGTACTAGAATTAGACCTACATCCTTTATCGATTAAGTCAAATATTTTTATAATTTAAGCCTATTACCTATTTGATTCAAATTTTTTAGGTATACAACGTTAGTGCTCGGTTTCTGGATGTTGACTATGCAGAATGTTTATCTTCTTATGTTACCTAGACAATTTAAAATATTTTTGAGGGAATTTACTAATCACAGCATCCGAAGAAACGACTGGTTGGTCGAGACACTGCAAATTCGTACCTTCTGTGGCCTCCATGGTCGGACGTTCCGCCATTTTGACCTTGGTCTCTAGTCAATAAATACTCTTAGCTTTGGATGGCAGATATGAAGCAGATTGTTATAGCAGTAATGGCTACAGATAATTGCATTACACAGGGTAATGGACAAATGTTTATAAACGGGTGCAAGGACAGTCATGCAGACCTACCAAAGTTAGAGATTTAGTTACAGGTAGGTGCATGAAAGAACGTTGGGCAGTTGTTGCAGACCTGTCAACATGTCCATCACAGCAATCTGGAGATTTCAAACTTCAAACTTTCCAAACATGGAAACAGGGAGATACAGGGTAAAAGAGGGGGTTTTAGTTTAGCAGAGTTGTAGACTTGAGGCATGAGACTTGGACTTGAGTTGCTATTTTTGGGAGATACTTCATGTAAGACTACCTCAAACTGAGGTGAATAGACAACTGAAGGGAAATGAATAGGCTGAATAGCCTGAAGTGAATAGGATTAGTAGGTGTCTATTCACTTCAGTTTGAGGTTGGCTTACATGAAGTATATACCCTATTTTTTGTGACTTGTGACTTGACTTGCAAATACCAAAGAGTTGCAACTTGGACTTGCCAAAAATGACTTGTTACCAACAGAAGTCATAAGCTCATGGAGGGACCCTATTGAATTTAAAAAATTCATTGATTTGCATGAATCACCAAAAATATCAAGATTATATTCAGGCCACAGGTCATTGATTCCTGACTAAGCTGAGTGGGATAAGTTGTGTTAATAAGAAGTCTGGTTGGACTAATAAGATCAATCCTCTCTCGACTCTGTCCTTTGCTGTGAGGTCCCTGGCTGTTAGTGCTAGTAGTTCCTCCATGGAACATGTGTTCAGTCATGGACGAATCATCTGAGATGCTGCAGGGTAAAGTCAACTTTTAGTATGCTTTCCAAGCTAATATATTTGAAACACAACTGTTTGTTCGTGTAAAACAGATCCTGTTTATTCCTTCGAATAAAACATAGCTGGTTTCGGATAAAACATACCTGGTTTCAGAGCTGTTGCTATCAGCCTTGGTATAAGGGGTACCAAAATGGCCAGGAAGGTGTCCCTATTATACTGATATCACTGGAAACATCTTTTAAAATGTAATTTTTATAGTGCTTGGCGCACACCCATCCAGAGTGCTTGAACTCCTATTGCTACTTACTGCTGGACAATATTTGTGAGATGATTTATCTTAAACCCCACCGAAGACCTTACCACCATCCGTCCCTGGATTGACCCTCTTGCCCTCTGCCTCATCAATCCTGGTGGGCTGTTAGAAGGATGAAGTAAGGCTACAATTCCAAAAAATGTCAGAGTGTGATTTCTGGTGTGTTATTCAGTGTCTATTCAATATCATTTGAAGAAGCCTAAATGTATCATTCCAATGCCCACAGTTTTTAAGTAACCTGAGCTCCAGGGGCTTTGCCCTCTGGACACCCACTGAGGCATTCTCTGACCCAGTAGTTGCCCTATCAACCCTTTGACACCCAGAAGTGCTTTAACATGCTCTGGAATAGCCCCTTGTTTTCTCTCGATCAACCGGGAGTCAAAGGGTTAAGGCAAGCCTCTGTATCCCATACCATTAGGTGAGTTTTGGTATTTCAAACTTAATTTACCCTATTCCCCCCTTGACAAATCCCAGCAACCTTCCTGATTACCTGATAAGGGAAGCATTTTTGGGGTACGCTATGCGCTGACTGATGGTAGCCCTCTCCTTAGACTTTGCCCCCCACTGGAAAAATCCTGTGCACCACCATGGACAGCCATGCATACCCATGCGTACAAATCAGCATGTACAACTCTTCATACTTGCATTTATTTTACTTCTGAAATCTGTTTGACATGAACAAACCATAGTGTTTGACATGAACAAACCATAGTGTTTTACATGAACAAACCATAGTGTTTTACATGAACAAACCATAGTGTTTTACATGAACAAACCATAGTGTTTTACATGAACAAACCATAGTGTTTTACATGAACAAACCATAGTGTTTTACATGAACAAACCATAGTGTTTTACATGAACAAACCATAGTGTTTTACATGAACAAACCTTAGTGTTTTACATGAACAAACCATAGTGTTTTACATGAACAAACCATAGTGTTTCAAGTGTATTTGATTGAAAAGCATAGTGAAACCCTGCTTTACCCTGCGGGGTCTCAGTCCATCTTTTTCATATGTATGCTTCCATAGTCAGACAGGGGATAGCTCTCTGTTCCAACGTCTCTTTGTTCCGACGTCTCTATGTTCCGAAAGTCTAAAAGGAAGGTCAGTGTTAGGATAAAGGTTAGGGTTAGGTTAGGGCGAGTGTGTTACTGGTGTGGGTTTCGGAACATAGAGGTGTCAGAACATAGAGGTGTAACCATCAGACACATGCTAGCAACAGTGATACACTGATTTCATGTCTAGATGCATGTTGTGACTTAATAAACCCTGCATGGGAAAGGCAATGTTAAAGCTGGTAGTGGCATTTTGCAATACTTCTCAATTCCACTTTTATAGATCTTTTGTAAGTCATGCAATTACACTCTTGTGAACAACTCAAATCTCTTTTAAGGTCACAAGAAATAAGAGTTTGTTAGCATTGTACTTTTTTATTCATAACCACAGTACCATTATAAGTTTTGAAATGTAGTTATAGCATGGAATCACTTTGTCTATACCATTAAGCCCTTCTTGGTTGACAAACAACAAATGTCAGTGCGTTTTTTATAGTAGAGTTTTGTTCGGAATTCTCATGAATTCCAGTAGCTCATATGAGAACTTCTGTAAACGTTAGAGAGGAGAGTTGCACGTGTAAATAATTAGTAGCCACTACACTGAATGTTTTTTAATCAACAGTGTATTAAGTTAACAGAAAGCAAAAATATGTGTTTGTGGAGAGTTTAGAAGCGATGATGTCAGTTCTGCATTGGGGATGGCTCTAAACAAACTTTGACTGGATTAAGCTAACGTCACACTTTGACTGGATTAAGCTTTACCTAAGACAATACCTCATGAAACTGATTTTCGGGTGTGTATGTAAAACCACCTGACATGAAGTCACACAGAAAATATGTCACAATTGCACTGTTTCTAAGGAACAATGACCACAATGATTTGTTGAAACTCAGGCCTGATTTTTAAGGACATTTTCAGGTTGCCCATCGGACAACCTGAAGCTAAATTTAGGTTGTCCGAAATAATTTCTGATTGTCTGAATGAAAGTGATGAACAAGAGATGAACAATTCTATTTCCTGTCTCTGCAATAGAAAACAAACATTTACTTTAAATTCTGCATTTTTCCATATTTATTGGCATGGTACAATGATGAATGGTAGTCAATACCATTGTCTCAATACCACTTCTAAAGGGGATTTTTATGACATACTTTCCTGCTGATGTAGGGAACTATTCAGTTACAAATAAAATCTACTCGTCCATCGGACAAGTTCAAAGAGAGAAAGTGGTTGTCCGATGCAAGTTTTACCCGTCACGGACGATCGGACGAGTGCTAAATTTCAGCCCTGAAACTTCCAAGCAATGGGTGAAAAAAAGGTATTCAGTCATGCTTTAAAGTTCCTTGCTAGTGATAGAAACTTTTGGAGGCTTAGCTAAGTAGCTACCATTTTGGAGGCCAAGCTACTATTCTTTGTATGTACAAGCAAACATATTGTAGGATTATTAGTAGGAAGTACTTGTATCAGAAATAGTTATAATTTCTGTGCCACAGATATTTGCTTTGGTTGTTTTGCCAATATTAATCACCCTATTAATTTCCTCATTCAATGTGCTAAGCACTACATTTTCTCCTGTAAATTTGATAACACAATCCCTGACGCATTTACCTTTTACTATAAATTGCATTTTAATTTGGATGTTGAACTTCATATTTTAAAGAAGAATTTATAGAATGAAGACATTTCAAAATGTTTTCATTTAATTCTTTAGTAATTTCTTAGTTAGTAGTTTGAAAAAGGTTTTGTAGCAATTATTTTGTAATGGATAATGTAATATTCTTTATTTTGTGAATTGTGCTAGAACACAGTTGCAAAAAAAAAAAAAAAAACATATTGAAGGATTGCATCAGTAGAGATGAAGCATAAAATGTCGCTGTCATCAGCAAATAAAATGCCACCTTGGCTATTAAGTAATAATTACCAATATATATCTGAAGCCACCTCAGTCTACATCCATGACTGCATAGTTGAAATGGAATTTACTTCAGCAGGTGAAAAAAATGTTTATGATTCCATAGCATGTTACTTAGTAAAATCCTCACTTCTTTCATAACGTACACTATTAAGAGATGATCTATGAAACCTCTAAAAAGACACCATTCAGATATGAAGTCTTGCAAACTTTCATATTTGTAAAAATATTCAAATAACTTCAAAACAAGACATCGGTCCCTCCGTCACACATAAATGAAGAGATTTCATTGGATATAAATCAATGAAGTTTTGTCACATGTTAAAGCAGTATGGGTTGTGGTTTGTTTTGAGCTATTAGCAATGACGGCTGATGTCATACTTTTCTGCAGTGCAATGAAAATGTTACATCATGTAGGAGGAACCTTTTGGTTCGGCAAGAGTTGCAAGCACAACCTTTGGCTGCTTCTTCCCTGCATACATATTATACAGGTTTTCAAAACAATTACAACAACCAACCTGTAACATCATACTCTACAGCATTAATGTGATGCTGCACTTGATGTATTATAAATAGCCTCAGGAACTGGTTTTCTAAAATCACTAGGATGTCAGGTATTTGGAATGTTTTTTGTGATGTTGAGATAAGTTTTAGTACAGACTTACAGAAACCTTGTTGTAATGCATGTACTGATGATAGTATTGCTTACAACAATTTATTTGCTATTTGTCAAATGCACAGTCAAACTACCACGGCAGGTTATTGTACAATAGACCTTTTTCCAAACAGCAGTTACAAAGGATTGTGGTATAGAGTTTTTGTGTGCATTATTTTTGTCAATGGCATTTTACAGTGGACAGGAATGATGCAGACCAAAACACTATCCCACAATCCTTTGTAATTGCTATTTTGAAAAGGGTCTATTTATGGGAATGTCTTCATTATAGTGACTTGGAGAAAAGAGGAATTCATCTTAGCCGAATGTTTTATAAGTTTCATACCTGACAGGAAGCTTGCACACATGTATTTAAAATCCCTCATTATAGATGGTTGGAAACATGTGAAAATCTTTTAAACAGATATGGTAACTGAAGAAGACTGCAAAAGTATTTTGTGGGGTCACATAGTTCACAAGTGCATATTCCACATGCATGAAGATTGTTAAACGGTCATTTGAAATTATCTGAGGTCTGATGAGAACTTTGTTGATAGAAGCCTTAGAGGGACAAGCATTGATGGTCTTCATTCTGTGCTAATTGGATGAACTATATGGAAACTTTTAACTTAGATTATTTAATTAGTTTAAGATTGTTTATTCAATGGCAGTATAGGCCATTACTCATCACAGTGATCTTGTATGCAAACAGTCTTACTGTACCAGTGGGGGAGGGGGTGTATTAGCTGGCAGTTGTTTCCTTTTTCTTTGCTCCCAATATAGTGATTACTTGACCCTCATTTATATGTTTTTCTTGTACAATTTTTTGGCAAAATAGTCAGCCATGCTCTCTAGGTGGTCTCGAGAATACTGGGAAAAATATTTCAAGATTAGGTCTATTGCATGTGTAGAGTTTTTCATTTGTGTTACTTCAGTTTGTCCAGTCTCAGTGACAGTTGTGCAATGGTTGTTTGTAATTTTGACAGAAAGGTTATTTGGGTAGCCAATGAGTAGAAAATCATCTGTTACTCTTGGTGCCAACTCTGGATCGTTTAACATAACATCATTTTGGTAATGACATTCTGCCAGCTTCCTTGGTATTGAAGTTCTGAAAGTGGTCAAGACTTTCCAGAACTCATCAATTTCTGCGTAAATCAGGCCATCCCCTCAGCCGGGTTGTGGGGGCTCACACTTACAGTACTAGTGAGTTGAACAACACCTGGACTGACTTGAAAAAACCTGTATTGCAAGCTTCTGGTGTGATAAACTTGTGAAATCCTGTCAAAATCCAGAGATATTAGTGGAAGGAAATATTGACTGCCAACGTCAACAAGGTGGAGACTGTTTGGGGCTGTCAGGTGTTTAGTGATCACAGCTGTATGGTTGCTGTATAGGGGTACTTTCCATCGGTGAATACTGCCTCCAATTAGGTACGTATCATACCCAAGGTACTGGAGCACTGCATTTGTAAAAGTGTTTATAGCCATACAGTTTCCTCCTTCATGTGTGAAGAGTGCCTCTTTGATTTCTTGTAGAGAATATTAAATCTTAAATCCATCTTCTGTCAGCCTTAAGGTGAGGTTAGTGTAAGGGATCTTCAACTTAGTCTGTCGCATCATCTCCTGAAGGAAATCCACTTTATTTTTGCTAACAAAGCTGACAGGATCAGGAATCCCTAAAACATTTTCAAGGTATGTGAGGGCTTCATGTTTGGTCAGGTTGTAAGAGATGTCATCCTACCAAAAAAGAAAAGTTCTGAGTTATCTTCAATTGCCAGTGTAGAGGGGGTCATATGCTGCTGTGGATGGCATTGATATGTTGTGCAAATTGTTAAAGGAAGTATATATGTATACAGAACAATCCTGAAAATGATAAAGTAGTTCACAAGGGATGGTAAAATTTTAAAACAGGTTCCACTAAAGCAAAGTCTGTAGTGTTAATGTGAGGTTATGAACATCAGCCATGCATTACAGTTTTTCTAGGAATTGTTATTTGGGTATTATGTCAATAAAAAGTATGGGACAGTAATGTTTAGGAGGGCATGCAAGACAGGCAGCCGACCATAGGACAGAAATGTCCAAGAAACTGGCATCAGATAGATGTCTACATCTGCAAAGTAACGTGTGACAATGCTGTCCATAGGAAGTTAAAAAAAAGTATAAACTGATCCCAACATAAGGAGAAAAAATGTATGTGTAAAGAGAATCAAAAATATTACAGAAGTATGTGTTCATCATTTCAGGTATGGCTTAACAATACATCCTAGGTAAAAGTGCCACTGTGAGGGTGTCAGGTGACCTGGTTATGATGTGTTTTCATAGGTGTGTGAAGTAAGAGCACAATAGGACAGAGTATCTCTATTATCCATAATGGCCATGGGCTCTGAAAGGCATTGGCCACAATAGTTGACTGTTGGTTTGAATAAAGTTGAGGTTAAAGTGCATTTTTGTAAACATAAAACTGTTAGCTAGTTAAAGAGGTTATTGAAGCTTACCAGAGCCTCCATGCAAATTAAATTTAGGGCATGAAGAAGATGCCAGTTTCAGCTGGAGTGGCATACACTTACCATTTCAGTACTATACATCTTCATCAGCATGGGTTGGTATTTTCTTTGTAGCATAACAGAGGATGGAAGTGTCCTTCCTCTTGTGATATGGCTGACCAGAATCTGTTAAAAGATAGCATTATGCACTATTTCTAATTACAAACTGTAGCAGCCATTCTGTTGACATTTCCTAGCCAATGTGATCTATGAAATACTTCCTCTTGAGGAGATCAAGTTGATATTAAAGACAGATACTTGTCACCCAAGTATGATTTCTACTTTGGGGTAAGCAAATGTCTCAATTGGTGACTGCTCTTTGATTGACATAAGCATTACAAAATTCAAAAGATGCATAGTAGCTCATATTACACAGTGTACACAGTGTACACTGAGAGTGTTTTGAGTCTATTTCGCTCCTCTCTTACCTCCTATTTACTTTGGGGATCACATATTAGGACTTTTTTTTGCAAGCACCAGGATATGGCCTTAAGCAGTAAACTGTGTGTGTGTCTGCACAGGGAGAAGCTAAAGACAGTTATTGGCAGGGCTAAAACTTAGTTGAGAGAATTGGAACTGACTGGGATGAGAGATTTCCCCTATAACATAAATTTGACTTTCATCACTGTTAATATGGTTAAGGTGATCGGAAGTCGTATAGCTTTTCATACAACAGCCATATGACAATTGAAAGTAGAAATTCTTCATTTTTCATTCACAAAGTTTAAGGTTCTTATTTCATTTTCTACCACATCCACTTCACAAATTGAATGCATCATTTCAGCAACATGGTCTGTACTGTGCCTTCAGAAGTTTTATTGTTGTGAAATTCATAGGTAACTACCTTCGGCAGGGAATTGCCATGAATTAGTGGTGTGCTACATTAGAATTAAAGTAAGGATTAGGATAAGAATTAGCATTGGGTCGGATTAGGGTAAAGTTAGTACAGTATTATGGTTGGTGTAGGATTAATAGGGTGTTCCATTGATACGGTGAGCTCGGTCATTTACACATGAGAAGCGTTTTATTGCCCTCACAACTCATGAACTCATGCGGTGCGCTGGGAATTTTCTTAGCAACTCAAGTTGCCCACTCAGGACAAAATGGCAGACGTGGCAAAGGCAGATAAACAATGAAGTTACCCTGTACCTTCCTATTTTACCTTTTAGCCTGTAAAATTGATACACAGCTCTTCTCAGTTGTAAATCTGAAGATGCAATTCATATATAAGTGCTCAGTATTGATGATTATGACTCATAACGACCATTTTGTCATTGTTTTAATGATCAATTCTTACGCCATTGCCTGTTTGTTGAACATCGTCTCATTTACGTGTATGTCAAACGTACAGCTAGGCTGCATATCCATGTTATTGTTGAATAGTGTAGCTATCCGTTTCACCACTTAGAACCCCAATGAAACGCTTTTCACAAGTAGTGAAGTGGTGCACACCGTGTACACTGTACCAATGGAAGTTGGCATGTGGTTAGATTTAGAATCTTTGATCTAGTGAATCATCTATCAGCTGGGTGAACTTAGTAGCCCAAAATGTTATAGTTGCTACCTAGCAACACAGGCTATATTCAAAATCAAGCAGTTGCCAACAATAAGTAGCAGGGTTATAGTTTATTGTCAATACCCATGAAAAAATGATGAGGTAGGCTATTCCATTCATGGACTTTGTTTGACTAAAAGCTGTATTTGTAACAAGTCTGAAAGCCTTTTAAAAAAATACCATGGTACCTTACATAATAAGCATACACAATAGCATGAAAAGATGATTACAAATATATTTACACACCTGTGTATAAGTTTTCAGCATGGTGCATGAGAGAGATTGTAGATTGGTTGAAATTGGTCACTTTAAGCTTTGTGAAGCATTTGCTGCAGGTGCAGAATGATAGTAAAGTTACAGTTGTAATAGTGCACTGTTTAATAGATTTACAGTGACCACTGAGAAACTGGCTGTCAGAACTCTGACGGTCTCTTGTGACCTTTAGTCCCAGATGCTTTTACAGTAGGTACAAGCCTATCTGTTGTAAATAAGTAGTCAAGTTCATGATAAGTTGTATTAAATACATAAAAAGAGTGTCACATGCCTACTGCTATCTCTGATGATGGTCAAAGCAGGTTTAATTACCACTGAGTGCACACCAACTGAGCCATTGAACAATGCATTGGACTTCGGACATGGTGAATTTGCCATGAAGGCAATAGCTTGGAGATTCTGAAGCTTTAATAAAATTGTTGTAAGGGCAGTCATGCCAGATAAGTTCTAGTTATTATTGGTTTTGATGACAAAAGAAACCTATTTTTCATGATGGTATGTGTGTGTGTGAGTATGTGTTTGTGACATTTAGCTCATAAACAGGTATCTCAAGATTGCAAACTCCCAACAGTTCTCATACTTAGTGTGTCCATGCACCATGGATATTGAGGGAAGAGCATTTTTTGGTGAATGGTAAAGCTCATCTGAGGTCAGTGGAGGGCAAATCCTGAAAATCTTGGTAAATTTGGCTAATTAAGATAGGACAGATAGATACTTTTCATACTTTGCAGTCAGTTGCCTAATGTCAAGTAGAAGAACCCTATTGTTTTTGGTGGTGGTCAAAGGTTTTTTGAGGTCAGTGGAGGTCAAAGTCTGGAAACCTTGTTTTATAGAGCAATACTGGTACCTCAAGGCAGATGAAGCTTGGATACTTGTCATATTTTGCATGAAGATGTTATATTTGGAGAAAAATGCTGTGGTTTTTGGTTGGGGTGAAAGGTCATCTGAGGTCACAGCAGGTCAAAGTCTGAAAACCTTTTAACTCAATATCTCAAGATTGGAAGTATGGGTATTTTCCATAGTTAGCATGTAGATGCATTGTGTGGAATTGAAAGACTTAAATTTTGGTGAACATCAAGGGTGTTCTGGGGTCACCAGATGTTAAAATAATTTTGACACTTATTTCTCTTATAATCGTGAGTATCATTCATACAATACTAGGTCTTCTCACTGCTTTCATATTAGTCTTTCGTCAAATGCAGTATCCCACAGATTATTTACAAACAGTGGTATTACCCTTTGGAATAGATTAGATGATAACAGTAAAAATATGAACATTTCCTCTTTTAAGAACAGACTCAAAACTCATCTACTTTATAACTACCTCTTGTAAATTCCTTATTATCTTTAGAATTTTTATGTTTTCTGGGTTGTCTGTTTGTTGTTCTTTTGTTACTTTGTCACAATTCATCTTGTGTTCACTTTACTCTGTCAAAGGGGGGACTGCTCGTACAAGCTATCTGCTTTTTCAGTCCTCCCCCACCTCCATGTTCAAGTTATTGTTTCATTTTGTACAGATTGCATTATGTGGAAATAAACTCAACTCAACTCAACTCAACTCAAAACCTTGTTAACATGATATCTCAAGATAGTAGGCACAGATACAGAGCTGCCAACTAGTACATTACTTAGAAGGCTATGTATGGCATAGCACTATCATGCATTGCTTACCTCTTGTCAGAATACCAGCCTTCTTGTTCTTCTCTTGTTAGTTGTCAGTGCTTGCTTTGCCACCCACACACCATCTATCTGCTCCTGACTATAGTGGTGTTTTGTTTCAGCCCCAACAGCGTGAAAAACCTACTGTGTCTTACAATATAAGAACCGCTACATTGTGACATTCATGGTACAACTCTTTTAAAAGAAGACTGAATATTTTAATCACTGTGATTTTTTAATAAGCAGTGAGCACTGTATAAGGGTATATCATTATCAAGGAGGTAGACACTCACTATCAGCAGTGGTACCGTACCCGGGTATTCTGTCTGGATGCAGATTGTGCTATAGTGTAAAACTAGCATAGGAGACAGTGTAATGATTATGCTGACATATTCTGAAAACTTCTCAATTCCACTTTAGCTCTTCTATAAGTCATACAACTTTGTTGTGTTTGGTGCTCAAGTCAAACGTCTTTTTAAGTCACAAGAGAGCAGGGCTCAAAATAAGATTAAAAAAGGGCATAGCCAGTTTTAGCAAAATGGCTATAGGTCTATTTTATTTCATAGGACATTTTTGAGAGGCACAACAGCCATTAGTAAGGGCACATGGCTCTCAGAGCCATTGGTTATTTGAGCCCTGAGAGGGATAGGTTTCTACTTTTTTGTGCCAATTGAACCACAGTGCTGTTATAAGTTGTGAAACAGAATTATAGCATGAAATAATTTTGTCAGGACATAAAGGCATGACAAACATGAAAATGTCAGAATGTATCTTCGCACATGTTCTTTCTGTTCCATAGCTATCATTTATTCCATAGCTTGTATTTGAACTTCTGTAAATGCTAGAAAAATTGTTGTACATGAAAAATTAATAGCCACTATGCTAAATGTTTAATTAGCTATGTAATGTATTGCTCACACCTACAAAATAATTTCAAGTCTGGTGGCATGAAAATAACAAGGTTGAATATGTATTTGAGGTAAAAAGCATTGCAAACAGAGAAAATAGCCACATTTCCCATCAAAACCCATCAATATTGACCATACTGAACAGGGTAATTTTTATTTTTACACTTATATCATGGATAAACATGAGCTAAATATGTAAATTTGTGACATCAAAAGAGGAATAGTAAAGTATGAGTAATGTTATCCTCGTTTTTTTTAACCTTTTTTCAAGAACATTTGTAACATTAGTTTTTCCTGAAGGATTTATCCTGGAAGTTAAACTTGCCTTCTTGAAAAATAGCAACAATACAAACCCAACTTTAAGCTATCCGACAAGTAATTAAGAGATAGTTTATATTGGGTTAATAGAAGACGTTCAAACACTGTGCAACACTCCACAGAAACCTTCAAAATTTGAAGAGGTATATCTTGAGAATGGTAAAAGGTATTGAAATAACTCAAATGGATCTTGCGATGAGAGTATTTTCTCCTTAACTGTCAAAAAAGTTCTTTTTTGTTGCATGTCACCATAACTTTAGGAGGTAGCAAAAATATGTGCATAAAGAGTACTAAAGAGATGATGTTACATCTGCATTGTGACGTACTGAAGACAATACCTCATGAAACTAGTTTTCAGGAGTGGATGTAAAACCATCTGACTCAAAGTCACAAAGAAAAAATGTCCCAATTGCACTCGTTACATCTAAGGAACACTACTTCATTATTGACATGTTTGAAAATCCAAGCAAGAAGTGAAAAAATGTATATTCAGTTTAGTTTTCCCTGTTCAAAATGGTGGAAACTTTTGGAGGCCTAAGGGGGCACACCCCCATTAGCTTCTCCATTGACTTACACACTATTTTGTCTCAGTTACATGCCTCCTACAGCCTAGTCAAAGTTCACAGTCCAGACAAGCCGCCCCTCAAATGAAAGCTGACAAGTTGGCCAATCATGGCATTACAAATTTACCATAGCATGACTGTTTAGATTTTGAGCTACAAGGGGATGAAGTTTAGAGGGTATACAGTATACACCTACCCATATTAATCCTCAAGGTGACTGAAATCACCACTTTCTTCTGACAATTTTCAAAACGATCTAAATCACTTTCAGTCAATCTAAATTTTGCACCACCCACACATTAACATGCCCTCTTTCATATCCAGGAAGGGTCAGCATCAACTGATCATCTTAACATAAGTTGTTCACAAATAACGAGGACCTAAAATTGACGGTGTACTTTGGAACTACTTTTCTCGAGTGGGCTGTCTCTCTAATGGGGGTGTTCCCCCCATAAGAACCATTTATGGGAAGTGCAAAAGTAGTGTAGGATTTGCATCCCCCAAAATGAAGCATGAAATGTTGCTGTCTGTATCACGTAAGCCTCCTATCCCTCTTGTGTCATTCTCTCTTTGTTTTTCCCATGTTCAACACAAATTGTGAGATCCATTTCACTCCTACTTACCTCATCTATCATATGTGTGAACAATCCCATCTTCTAACGCGGAATTAGACTCAGTAAATTTAATTGGTTCAGAGGTGGCACTATCCTTACTTCAGGTTCGTGGCCTGTGAGATAGCCCTGATAAACATTTGGCACGGAAACTATGGAGTAAACAAAGGCGGATTCATGCTACTTCACGTATAATAGATGAGGTAAGTAGGGTTTGTAGATTCCCATACCACAGGTACGTTTGGGGGAATCTCTCAGTTTGGGGTTTACAGCACCTTTGATTAGTGTCCAGAGATTCCTACTTCCTGAGATTCTTTGTGGGTTATCTGAGAGGGCACTCAAATTTTTCATGAAAGAGCAACACCCTATGTCTTGCTCTCTGCACATGCATTACACATATGCATAAATTTAACTTAAAAAGTACAGAGACAGGTTTTGAGGCTTCCTTGCAGTTACAGTAGCAAGTGCTGTATACTCTAAGCTGTCCTTGATATTTGGCCTGCCTAAAGAGTGATTCATACTTCAGTATAGTGCTATAAAGCTGTGAAAGTTGAACACACTCCAACTCTAAGCTATGTCCATGATTGGCTGGGAAGAGCAAGGGATGACTATGCAGGGCTCGATTTTAACAGTCGCCGGGTCACTAGTGACAACCAAAATTTGTGACGGACAACCATAAAATGGTGGTTTGGTTGTCCCTGGGACAACCAAAGTTCATGCAATAAGTTAACAGACTGCATCTAGAGTTGCTGCAAATTATTTTGTGGACTACTTAATTTTCATTTGGACAACCAAAAATGTCAGACAGGTTGTCCAATGGGCAACCACAAAATTTTGTTAAAATTGAGGCCTGCTATGTGTGGTTCTTATAGCTTTATAGGACATGAAAAATTTGAAGGTAGAAACCCTCCTTGAGACTAAATCGCAAGGCATTACCAGCTCATGTTGAGAGAAAGAACTCTATTGTTTGTGGTAGAGAACAAAGGCAGGGTTGCCAGACTTCCGGCAATAGCCGGAATTCCGGCTTTTGTCCGACTTTCAGTGTGGCTCCGGCCCCACACATTGCTTCCGTCCCTGACTGGAAGTAAAGCTGAAGCCAATGTGCCGGCCCGGGCGGAACTTTCCCTGATGTAAAAATACAGAACAGACGTTCATACTATTGTATTTTGCAAGCCCTACGATGTTTGCACATACGTGTAATATAAGTAATCAAAGCGACTGGTCAAATAAGGCTGATTAGCAGTTACCCAGCTAAGTGTGTGTCATAACGGCACTGCACTGTACTGTATTTACACACAAGTTTAGTGTTTTGCTCATGCTATGTGCGTAGGTGTTGCACAGTGCACAGGCTAGGGCAATGTATATTAGTGCAAACATACGGCAGCCTAACAGGGCGGTGGTGTGTGTAATGACTGTGTGCCAGCGCTAGCGTGATGACAAATTGTTGTTAGCAACTTTAAAGTTGTTACTATACTACATGTACGCTACACGAGAGTAGTAGTGCGATCGTAATCAATCAAAATGGATGTGGAAAGAAAGTAATTGAAATAGGAGTCCAGAATACAGTAGATTTAGGACTTATTAGAAGTGGCTGGAAAATGAAGATTACCCGGGAGTTTATCTCTCTGAATATGTACGGAAAATAGATGTCACAGGAATAGCATAGGCTTTACGTTAATCCTAACGATTTAACGGTAATAAAAACAGACGAAATTGCAAGTATTAGGTAGGAGCTAAATTTGACTCTTCTTACTCCATTATGTGTTCATACTGTATTTGTTTGTGTGTTGGTCCTTTCATCCTTTTGAAACTTTCTCCATAGCTTTACTCCTAGGGCATGGGCTGTAGGCTTACAGCCTAAGCCTACAGATATGTTATTAACCCTTCAGTTGAGTTCAAGGATAGAACTCCTTATTTTTTCACCTTAAAAAACTCAAAAATGTCAACGGTTGCAGGGATTTCCTTAAAAATTTGCACAATAGTTGCACTAAATTGCACCTGAGGACCCTCAAATATTCAAAATTTTTCCAAAGGGGAGGGGGTGTCCCCCTCCCTCAGACCACTCCCCCAGGCCGGCAGTCGATAAATTTTTCAGGCCCTGGAGGCAAACCCTGCTGGCAACCCTGTGAAGGTCATCTGAGGTCACTGGAGGTAAAACTGCAAAAACCTTGTAAAATCGCTTTTAATCATGATATCTCAAGATAACAAAGATAGACACTTTTCATATTTGGTATGTAGATTTGTGGACATGAAGACATGTGGACATGTGGACAGGAAGACCCCAATTGTTTTTGGTCATTTAAGGTCATTTGAGGTGTCTGGAAGTCAAAGACTGAAAACCTTGTAATCACGATATCCCAAGGTAGGAATGAAGGACACTTTTCATACATGGTATATTGATTTGTCATGTTGCGAGAAAGAGGTCAAAGGTCATCAACAAACAAAATTTCCCAAGAATTCCCAATATCGTCATTTGGGGTCACCAGAGGTCAAAAAGCAAAATTTCCCAAGAATTCCCAAGATTGTCATATGGGATCAAAGAGGTCAAAAAGCAAAATTTCCCAAAAATGCCCAAGATCATCATCTGGGGTCACCAGAGGTCAAAAAGCAAAATTTCCCAACAATTCCCAAGATTGTTATATGGGTTTACCAAAAATCAAAAAGCAAAAATTTCCCAACAACTCCTGTGATCATTATTAGGGGTCACCAGGGGTCAAAAAGCAAAATTTTCCAAGAATTCCCAAGATTGCTACATGGTAATTTTAGCTGTTTTGTGGGTGTTCTATTTTCAGTTATGAATTTCACCTCTATTGCTAGAAAAGAGTTTTAAAAACCTTCCGAAATGACATCAAGTTGTTTTCAAAATACTTGCAGTTGACTTCAGATTGTAGGCTGGGTAATTCTGATTACACATCTATTTCGCTCCTACTTACCTCCCCTATTACTACTAGGTAGGGCTCATAGATTCGCAAAACGGGTAGGTTTTGGGGAATCTGTTTCTAAGGTTAATTTGCATCACAATTACTGGTTTGGGAACAATCAATTTGTGTAGGTGCGTCAGTTTTGGGCCTGCGTCAATTTAGGTGCCTTCACTATATATAGCAAAGTCACACTATAACACTAAGACAGTGATCACATTTTGACACAAGGTGCAGTGGCTTTCAAAAAAAAAGAAATACAAAGATGGTAACTTGAGTAGTGTAAGAAAGAACATGACAAGTTATTGTGCAATCTAGCATTTTAATTGAGTGAATATTAGCTTCAACATTTTACATCTCAGCCCAGGAACGTCCTGTGGAGATGGGAGTTGGACCATTTGGATGCATTTTTCAAGCTTTGTAACATAAATATTTGAAATTTTAGACTTTCAGTACAATTTAATAACACTTCGTTGGTAGAAGTGCTCTACAAGGGTGTCATGTGACCTGTTTATGATGTGTTTTCATTAGGTGTGTGAAGTAGGAGTGTAATAGGCCAGGGTATGTCTTCTGGCCCTGGCCATAATGGCCATGGAGTCTAAGAGGCATTGGTCACTCTAGTTGACTTTTGGTTTAGGTGTAGTTCAAGGTAAAGTGCACTTTTTTAACCATCACACTATTAGCTTATAGGTTGTGAAGTTTATCCAGAGCCTCCATGGAAATTAAATTAAGCACAGGAAGAAGATGTCAGTTTTCAGTTGGAGTGTCACACACTTACCGTTTCAGTACTACACATCTTCACTCAGATCCACTGATACCATGGAAGTTTCAAGGTAGTACTTCCATGCTGATACTTTCTTTGTAGCATAACAGGATGGGAGTGCCTGCCCCCTTGTGAAATGCCTGACCAGAATCTGTAACACAATAGCATTATGTACTATTCCAATTATGAATTGCAGCAGCCGTTCTGTTTACATTACATAGCCAATGTTTTTTTGAAATTACTTCCTCTTGAGGAGTACAAGTTTTACATTAAAATAAATTTGAGTTTTATCACTTTGTGGTTAAGATTGGTTAAAAGTTGAAATTCTGCATTTTGCATTCATGAATTGTCAGGTCCCTTTTTCATTTCTACCATTATCCACTAAAACAAATTGAAGGATGAAAGTTAGATTTAGGATCATTGGTCTGGTGAATCTTCGATAGAGTGAACTTTAACCACCCCAAAATATTATAGTTGTTACACCTAGCAACACAGTCTATATTCAGAATCAAGAAACATATGCCCAGCAATATAAGTAGCAGGGTCAGCGTTATGGTCAATACCACTGAAAAATAGATCAGGTAGGCTATTCAAATTCCAGTCATGGACTGTGTTTGGCTAAAGCTCTATAAATACTTGTAACAAGTCTGCAAGCCTTTTTAGAAAAAAAAATGGGGCCTTTCATAAATAGCATTAATTATTAATAAAGGCATTTTCCAGTGGCCTTCCACAAGGGTCTCATGTGAAAGAGAAAAAAATTCCATTTCATGCCCTCCAAACCCTGTAGCAATTTTCTTTTTTTCTAACTCGAGATATCTAATATTAAAGACTACTTATTTTTGTCAAAAAATAGCTCCAGTTCTCATCAAGGTCATAGAATGTTATGTAAAGTGGGCACATTGCCTCAGATTTCTTTTGTTTTCCTTTATAATTGAATGTCCTGTTGTTCTTGAAATTTGATACTGTTGGAGTGTTTGAATATCTATGTAGGTTTAGCATAAATCTACAACATATACATGGCATAACAAACAAAGTTGCTAAATATTCCCTACAGCAGTGTCAATATCATAAAGAAATTCAATGCTTTGTCAAATTGATGTGCCTCGATGACATCACAGATTTCCCATGCACGTTATCTTGAGGAAAATTGCATTTCTTTGAAAATTAGTATCTTCCAAAGGCTGCAAGCTATTGAGATGCAGTTTTCACCTCCTAGAAGAGAAAATTTTCTGCATTTTTTCAAGTCATTAATTTTTGTCACTGGCAAGTCTCTTTAAAATGGAAATTTTATTTGTTTTTCCACTTCAAGTACAGTAATAATGTTGGTCACTTTAAGCTTGTACAGAATTTTCTGCAGGCACAGAATGGTAGTCAATGAATACAGTTCTAACAGTGCACTGTTTTATAGTATAAAATAATTGTAGCTGCTGGGCAGGGTAACACCACTGAGAACCTGGCCAAGACCATGGTTGTGAGAACTGTGTAGGTCCTCATGTGACCTTAAGTCCCAGATATTGTTACAGTAAATACAAGCTTCCCTCTTGTAAATAGGTGGTCAATATGTCAAGTGCATGATAAGTTTTATTAAATACATAAAGGTGTCACATGCCCTACTACTATCACTGAGTGCAGTGCACTGAACAACTGAAATGGATTTCAGGCTGGTCACAGTGAATTTGCCATGAAAGCAATAACTAGATCATGAAGCTTTTATAAAATTGTTGCAAGCTTAGGCAACAATGCCAGTTAAGGTCTCCTAGTTTTTTTGTTCCTATGACAAAAGAAACCTATGCACTTATGATGGTGTGTGCGTACAGTATACCGGAGTGTGTGTATGTGTTTGTGACAGTCAGCTCTTAAACAGATACCTCAAGAATGGAAACTTCAACAGTTCTCATACATAGTGTGCCTATGCACCTTATACTCCTAGAACTTTTTTTCGTGAGTGTCATAAATAGATATCTCAAGACTGGAAACTTCAACAGTTCTCATACGGAGCCCTAGTGTGTCTGTGCACCCCATATTGCTAGAAAGAATTTTTTTTGTGTGAAAGTCAAAGTTCATCTGAGGTCAATGGAGGTCAATTCTGAAAACCATGTTAACAAGATAATAAGATAGCTGGCATAGGCACTTTTCGTACTTTGCAAGCAAATGCCCAATTTCAAGTAAACCCTAATGTTTGTGGTGGAGGTCAAAGCTCTTTTGAGGTCAATGGAGGGCAAAGTCTATAGAAACCTTTAAAACACAAGACTGGTACCTCAAGGTAGGAAACATGGATAGCTTTCCTATTTTGCATGAAGATATGTTGTATTTGAAGGAAAAGTCTATGGTTGTTGGTTGGGGTCAAAGGTCACAGCATGTCAAAGTCAAGCTTTTTAAGTCAATAACTCAAGATTGATTGATTGATTGATTGATCGACACTTTTATTTCCACTTCAGTATTGCAGTATAGTAAAACAGATCATGTATGATTATTACACCACGAGAAAAGATAACACAGCAGCAAAAAAAAAAAAAAAATACATGATGAAACATAGAAGTGGAGGAGACCTGACAAAAGGTTAGCTTTTCTAGGTCAGGCCACCTTCGGAACAAAAACAATTGAAACAAAGAAAACACAGGTAACATCTCAATAAAAAGAGACTTACAAAATATACTTCCATATACACCTAGACACATGCAGATAAATGCATGCATGCATGCATGCATGCATACATACATACATACGTACATACATACGTACATACATACATACATACATACATACATACATACATACATACATACATACATACATAATTCATATTAAGACCTGCATATGAGATACTTCTTCAAAATTTTTGTTAATGGTTGAATAGAACTTTTATGTTTCATATCAGAGGGAATTGTTTTCCAGAAGCATGGTTTGGAAGCATGGATACTTTCTACACTTAGCAGGTAGATGCATTATGTGGATCGAGTTGAAAGATTCTTTAAATTTGGGTGAACATCAAGTGTCGTCTGAGCTAGTAACCAGAGGTTAAGATCAGGAAACCTTTGTTAACATGGTATCTCAAGCCAGAAAGCACAGATACAGAGCTGCCAACTAGTAAATTATTAAAAGGCTGTGTATGGCATGGCACCATCATGCATTGCTCATCTCTCAATGAATACCAGCCTTCCTATTCTCCTCACACCCAGGTACCATCTGTCTGTACCTCCTGTTATAGTGGTGTTTTGTTTTTCACCCCCATCAGTATGGAATTACTTACCCTAAAATATTGGAACTTCTGCATTCTGACATTCATGGTGAACTTTTTCAAAAGAAGACTGAATGGCTTGTTAATCACTTTGTGATTGCTTAATTAGAGGTGCATTATAAAGGTTATCATATTATTTTGATTTGTACATTGTCAATGAGGTAGACACACACTAGCATTGCTCATTGATACCCTGATATCATGTCTATAGATGGTGTTGTAGTAAGCAACTAGCATGAGTTAGAGTTAGATGAGGTTTTATGGCTAAGTTTCTAACCAATTGGTTTAAGTTGGGCCGGTTGCTGCCTTTTTTACAGTTGTGGCTCACTGGCTTGTTTTTCCTACTCCATTACTTATGCTGAGCACCAAACACAATGGCAGTAGGTTCCATTTTTAAACTAGCAATGGGAGACATTTTATGACAACACTGGCATTCTGCAATACTTTATTCCACTTTTGATTTTCTGTAAGTCATACAACTTCATTGTCTTTGGTATATACATTATCGAATTCTTTAAGTTTACACTTCTTGTAAACACAATACCTCAAGAAGGTAAAGTCTGGCACTTCTCAAACTAATGGTACGTAGATGCCCCATATTGAGAGGAAGAGCACTATCATTTTTGGTGTGGGTCAACCTCGTTACCTGCGTTTTGCTCACACATACAAAATAGTTTGAAGTCTGGTGGCATGAAAATGACGAAGTTGGATATGTATCTGAGATATAAAAAAGTATTGCAAACAGAGAAAATAGTCACATTTCCCATCAAAATCCATCAAATATTGACCATATTTTACAGGGTAATTTTTTATTTTTACACTTATATCATGGATCAGGGATGTAGCTAGCCAAGTTTGAGTGCCGGGTAATTGTCCTACCTGGGGAAAGCACCTCACCCCTCTCCATGGCATCTACCAAATTTTTCAGCCATTAATTTTTCATTTTTCCCTCATTTTACTTTAGGGAGTAAATTTAGGGCTAGTTTTAGGTCTGGGTAGGCAGGTTTGTGGTGGGCGGGGAGACGTGTGTTTGCCTGTAGTGCCGGGCTCGAATATCGAGTGCTGGGTGTCACTGCCCAGTGCCGCCCACTGTAGCTACATCCCTGTCATGGATAAACATGCGTTAAATATGTAAATTTATGACTTCATAAGGGATAGTAAAATATGTCTAATGTTATCTTTATTTTTTCAACCTTTATTTTAAGAACAGTTGTAACATTAGTTTTACCTGAAGGATTTATATCCTGGAACTTAAACTTGTCTTTTTGAAAAGTATCAACACTACATACCAGACTTTAAGCTATCTGACAAGTAATTAAGAGATACTTTAAAATGGGTTAACAAAAAGTTCAAACACTGTGCAACACTCCACTTTTTTTGCAAAGGTTGTGAGTTACTTCAGAAACCTTCAGAATCGGAACAGGCATATCTTGAGAACAGTAAAAGGTATTGAAATAATTTTAAATGAATCTTTCTGTGGGATTATTTTCTCGTTACCTAGCAAAGAAAAACACCCATTTTTGGTTGCATGTCACCATAACTTTAAGAGAGAGCAAAAATATGTGCATAGAGAGTACTGAAGAGATTTTTTTTCCTCTTATTTGCTCTTTATTGCTCTTGACATTTTCTCGACTTCTTGTCATAAGATTAAAACAAAAAATACATCAAATTTGTAAAAAGAAAGTTGAAATACATTTCACAAAAATTAAAAATGCAAAGATGGGTATCATATGAGATACATTAAGTTTTCTTGTAAAAACGACCAAATTAAACTGAAAAGCACATTCATCCAGGGGAGCCACCATTTCTCCCAAATATTTTCAAACATATTCTTGTGAAGAATACACTTTTGCAAGATAAAATAATTTTTTAAGTAAACAAGGACTACATAAACACTCGAGTGTCCCCTTAACTTTTTACAATCAAAAATATACATTTTCACAAATACAGTATAAGGATTAAATTAAATGCTCTATCAGTATAACAACCAAACAAAACTGTAGATTCATCATCAAAATTCATTCAAATATCAATATTAGAGAAGACATTCCACAAATGATCCCAGAATCTCCAAGAGAAATTACAGTGAAAAAAACAGATGTGGAATAGTTTCAATGAAGACTGAGCAGAAAGTGCACATGTTTGAGGGGCAACCTTTATTGTGTACGAATACTTGTTTGTACGGGATGAGATGTAACATCTGCATTGTGATATGTGGAGATGGCTCTAAACAAACTTCGACTGGATTAGGCTTACGTACTGAAGACAATACCTCATGACACTGATTTTCAGAAGTGGATGTGAAACCACCTGGCACAGTCACAAAGGAAAAATGTCCCAATTGCACTCGTTCTATGTAAGGAACACTACTACATTATTGACATGTTTGAAAATCCACAAAACGGGCGAAAAAATGGAAAATTCAGTCATACTTAGGTTTTTGTACAGAGTGATAGAAACTTTTGGAGGTCTAAGTACCAATTATAAGACATACAAACGTATTGAAGGATTTGCATCACTGGATATGAAAAATGTCGCTGTCACCGGCAAATAAAATGCCACCCTGTGGGCTTAGTAATATCTATGTATTTTTGAAGCCATCAAAGTCTACGTCTTTGACTGCATAGTTGAAATACACTTTTTTTCAAGTGAGAACATGTTGATGAGTCCATTGCATGTTACCTAGTAAAAACTTCATGTCTTTGATTAAATACCTATATTAACAGAGCTATGAGACCTCTAGAGCAGGGGCCCATAAAACAATTTCGATTTGCCTTGTTTTGGTCCTCGTACATCTTGTCACTTGACCGCAACTTGAACTTGATGTAAGTACAGGACATCATGAAAACAAAGAAACAATCACTCCCTTTAATGTAAAGTGGATAGTCTGGATAGAATACAATAAATCCCATGTAATCTATCGAGAATCTCATAGTTGCCAAAACAACAAAACACATCGCGTGGACTGAACTTGCATAGAGTGTTCATGCAATACTGAGTACAGTACAGTGGTATTTGAACATGGACCATTTCACTATTTCAAGTAGAAAACTAAAGAGTTCACTTGAAAAACACAATCTAAATCTGAAGTAAAATTTTTGTCAACAAAATAGAGATGTAACCTCACAGACAAGTTTCGCCAACAATGAGTAGGCCCATACCACAATATTATTCGAGTGCATGTGGGTCCGCCTAAATGGGCACATTGGTCTCTCTAATGGGGGAGGGAAGGGGTGAGAGTGAGATGCCACCCTCATATACACCTTGTTTCATTGCTGCCCCTCAGATGGTCACAGCAACATGATTTGGTCCATTGTTTGAAAAGGTTGCACACCCCTGTTCTAGAGAGATACCATTAAGATGGAAAATGAAGTCTTCCAAATTTATAAGAATATTTAAAAATATTCAAATCACTTCAAACGATATGTTCATTAGAGTTGGACCCTCCATAATATTATTCAAAATATTATTAGTGTAGTAATGAACTGACTTCATTGCATATAAATCAAGTATTTTCCCACGATAAAGCATTGGAGGTTTATGTTTTTTTTATAGCCATGCAGTTGCTACAAAACTTCATCATGTCTGTACTCTTTAATGGAATCAATAACTTGTGTGGAAGAAGGAATCTTTTGATAAAGAGTCACCAGCATTACCCTTATGGCACTTCATCTCCATTGTGCAAAATAATCACAATAAACAACCATGGGCATAGGAAGCAGAATGTTGGGGGCTGAAGCCCCCGAGTCAAGATGAAAACCCATATTTGTTCCCTCTGTTATGATTGCCAAAATTTGCAGCAAGTTACATTAAATTTGTACAATATGTCGCACCAAATTACATCTAAGGACCTTAACATAATACCAAATTTCCAAAATGGGAGGGCTTTACCCCATACTTTAAGAATTCTCCCCCAGGACGGCATTCCGCAACAGCATTCAGCCCCATCTGAGAACAACTTCCAATGCCTGCAGTATGTAAACAACCATGTGTCTACATACATTTCATGTGTCTACATCCCAGATGATTTTAAAGCTGTACTTAACCTGTTACAAAATAACCTCAGAAATTGGTTGCCTTAAATCACTAGAATACAAGAAATTTACATTTCCCTTCCTTACCCCTATTTACCAGGGAATTTTGTGGATTTTGGTTAATGGAATGTTTTTATGAAGTAAGAACAATTTGTACAAAATTACTGAAAACTTATGGTAAGGTTAAACTAAATGATAGTGTCTGCTGGAAGATATCAAGTATACCCTTGAACCATGGAAGTACTACCTTGGACTTTGATGCCAGACATTATACAATTCAAGGAAATGTCTGTCTTTATAGTAACTTTTGGAGAAAGAGAAATTCAACTAGTAGAGCCATATTTATTTCTGAAATAAAACTTCTTAAACTTTGCCTTTATCAAGGGATGACATTGTGGCTTACAATATGCAATACCAGACTTGAAAGTTCCATACATTGAAGGAAGTTTGCATACATGAAAGTAAAATCTGTCATTCCTACAGAAGCTTTAAAGTGTAAACTGTTGGAAATAGATATGTTGAGAAAAGTAGTTTCAGGGGACCTAATGTACAGTATTTCATGCATATGGATATTTCAAAAGGATGCTTTGCATGCATGTAAATTGTTAAAATAGTCATTTGAGATTATGAGAGGTCAAACGGGAAGCTTAAAGAGACACTTTGAGTTGGTTCATGAAATTTAATAAATTTTTCCAAACCTGTCCAGGTTTGTTCACATACTAATGACAAATGGTGAAACTGAGACAGTCCCCATACCCTGTGTGCAAATAAACTTTTTATGAGTGATTAATTGAAGGTCAGTTTGGTTTTCAAAAATTCATGCCCAGACACTATGTCACATTAGCAGTGTCTCCACTAGCTGTTTTTTTAGGGTGCTGCACCCGGAAAAAATTTGCAGAAAGTGCTCAGCACCTGGACAAAAAATGTACCAACCGGACAAAAAGTTGAGCAACCAGGACAGAAATTATCAATGCTTAAACCTTAAAACAGAGCAAACAGCAGTAATTGCAGTGTGAACATTGAGTAATGATAATCAGAAATGTAGTAAGTCATCAAAGAAGGCCATAATTAAATTTATAATCTATTTTAGCAAACATTTTCAAGGAGAAATTATTGCTGTCTCTTTACAGACAGCAATAACTATTAACCTTTAACCTTCGGAGCACCTGGACAAAAATCAGTGGAGAACATTGCATTAGTATTAATCATAAGTATTGGATGTGAAACTTGACTAATTATGCTAATTATAAGCATTGTCATGTGGTAGTACCCTTCAAAATCATCACAAAAGTATCAGTATCAACTTAATGTGCCACTTTAAAAGATATCTCAGACAGAGAAGCTTTGATGGAGTTTGGACTTCTCTCTGCTCCCATTCTTATAGTAACACTACAATCAGGACTTTTTCGCAGAGTAGTAAGCATGTTTCTCAAGGTGGTTTCGAGAGTACTGAGGAAAATATTTCAAGACAGTATCTATGACATGTGCAGAGTTTTCCATTTGTGTTGCTTCAGTGTGTCCAGACTCGGTCGTAGTCAAACAATGGTTGTTTGTGATGTTAACGAAGAGGTTATTTGGGTAACCTATAAAAAGAAAGCCATCTGCTACCCCTGGTGCCAGATCTGGATTTTTTTTCATAACGTCATTTTGGTAATGACATTCTGCCAGCTTCCTTGTTGTTGAAGTCCTATAGGTTATTAAGACTTTCCAGAACTCCTCATCTTCTGCGTAGATCAGGCCATCCCCTAGGCCAGGTTTTGGTGGTTCACACTTACGAGTGAGTTGAACAACACCTGGACTGACTTGAAAGAGCCTGTATTGCAAGCCTCTGGTGTGATAAACTTGTGAAACCCTGTCAAAATCCAGAGATATCAGGGGAAGGAAAATTGGACACCCAACATCAACAAGGTGAAGGCTGTCTGGGGCTGTCAGGTGTTTAGTAATTACAGCTGTATGGTTGTTGTATAGGGGGACTTTCCACTTCTGAATACTGGCTCCAATCAGGTACGTGTCAAACCCTAGGCACTGGAGTACTGCACTTGTAAAAGTATTTAGTGCCATACAGTTTCCTCCTTCATGTTTGAAGAGTGCCTGCTTGATTTCTTGTAGGTAATAAACATTTAGTATATCTTCTGTCAACATGAAAGTGTGGTTTGTGAAAGGGAGCTTCAGCTTAGTCTGTCGCATCATTTCCTGAAGGAAAGCCACTTTATTCTTGTTCACAAAGCTTACGGGATCAGGAATCCCTAAAATGTTTTCAAGGTATGTGAGGGCCTCATGTTTGGTCAGATTGTAAGAGATGTCATCCTACCAAAAACAGATGTAGAAAAAAGCTTTATAGTATTAAACAAAGATGTTCCATACTTTTAAATTGTGATTTGATAACTCGACTGCCACTTTATATAGATTACGATAAATACTACTTTGGATAGCATAAGTGTACAGAAAAAATTTTGAGGCAGCATTGACAAAAGGCAGTTACTATTTCAGATCCAGAAGTCATGGTTGCAGTGGCATATATGACCCCCAAAGGGTGGACATGCCTCCCAAAGGATGGACATATCTGCCATGCGTTATAACTTTTTCAGTTTGTCAAAACATAGCTTAACCACATGCAGGCAGTATCACCATACACCATTGTCATGTACAATTTCAGGAAAGTGTCTGGGGAGACATATACTTCATATGTTTATTTTTGTTGCCCCCCTTGAGAAAACCTTTGCCCCCTAAAAAAGAAACTCTGGCTACGCCACTGGTTCACGACAATGATGTGTGCAGGCTAGAAGGGTGCAGGACAGTTAAATATTTCTTCAAAAGTAATATCTATGGAAGGGGTGCATGACAGTAATAATGTATAGTAGGGTATGGGGTGGTTTTACCTACACTGCAGAAGGTTGCACAATTAACAGTTACGTTTATATATAGAGAGAGGGGTAGGACAGTTATATGTCTGTAAATGGGTGTAGGACTTGTATACAGCGGTGGTGCTGGACAGTTACGTGTAAGTCTGTCATGACAATTACGTTAATTGTTCGGGGCTAAAGGACAGGTATATCAATAGAAGGGTGCAGGACAATATTATCCATAGGAAAGAGTGCAAAGACTGTTAGTATTGGTCAGTTATGTCTGCAAGTAAAGAAATTGCACGTGTCCAGAGTAAAAAATGGCAGGACAATTAAGGTCATGTCTACTGTATAATCACAAATTCCTATTGTACATGCATCCACTGACCAAGGGCTTTGAGAGCTCTATACACCAGTTGTCAGCAGTTTTTATATGAGGATAAACTAGGGTGGCCATATGTCCAGTTTTTTGCCGGACTGCCTGGCTTTTGGGCAGCCTGTCCTCCGCCCGGCGTTACTTGACGCCGGATGTTGATTTGTCCCTTTTTGAAGGTATGCCAGGTCACAATCACAAATCTTACAAATATAGCATAAAATAATCAAGTACTCGGTCACAAACCATGTTTCGACGTAAAAAAGAAAACTGTGGATATATCTAAAAATATGAGAGGTACTCATCAGTCACATTCGTAGATGTGCGGCCATATTGTAATTCTGAATGCACATTCAGTTTGATTATGTAAAGCAAAGTGTAGCCTGGTGGGCATTTAACCATGCAAGTATCTATGCACATGCACCAGATAGTCCATAGCAACTCTTTTAGGGCCCCCGATTTTCCGCGATCGCGGAAAAATACGGAAAAAAAACGGAATTGACGATTTTTTACGGAAAATTACGGAATTTGCGATTTCATATCGCGTCCACAAGAAAGTAAACACAGAACAAGACTTTTGCATTTTTAACGAAGCATAAATCAAGGGCACTTGAGGACTCCTAGGCCTACACTTCTGACGTACGTATCTGATTGGAGAACAGAAAATAGGTATAAAGGCTCCCACATTTTACGTGACGTGAAACTATTATGACTAACTGTTAGTTTTCATTCACCGATCACGTCGGAAGATTCCGTGTATCGTTTTTTGTACTGGACTGTACTAAGTTAGTAGTGCTACATAGTATTAGTAGCCTATTCGCTCAGTTCTCTGCAAAAATGCGTAACCAACGTTACAGTATCTTAGCACTTCAAGGCCACTAAAATTTCCACTCAATTTACTTGGTGTACGCCCTATCGATATGAATATATTTTTTGTAAACTGTCTTGCCCAAAACGTACTGTACGTCCAGTTTAAAAAGATTCTCCAAATGAAACGCAAACCCGATATATTCCCGTAATCGAAAAACTGTTGCAACTCCCTGGATAATTGCCGGTGGGGGTGCATGAATTTACACGGGGCCGCTTCCCTTAGTTCATTCATGACCAACGCCCTATGTAACAGCGCGGGCAATGCACTGTCCTTGCATTATGTATTGCACACTGTACTCGGTGTACTACGAAGGTGAACTTCAACTTCGCAAGAAACTTTCTTGGGAAGTTATGACGCACTTGTTTTGGCAATTTACGTGTACGCACGCGCGTGTTATGACAGTTAAAAATTTAACAAATAGGAATGTGTGAAGTGGAATAATTTATGCAGGATAACGATGCACATGTGTAAAAATGATATATGATTTAGCACTGGAACTTGAAAAAAACATGGCGATGTCATTGCATGTCGCCCTGTAGTATGCTTTGTAGACTATGTAGATGTACGGCAGTGATTGTCCGTGACATGCACACCTCTTAGAGAATACTATGTGAACTTTGACGCAACAATTGGATGATCGTTATCATTTGGAGAGCTTTAAATTTTGCAAATCTTGTGATATCAGTGCTGATATTTTGTGCATGAACTTAAAGAAATGTGTGTTTGGGGGAATTATTTAGTTATTTGCAGAAACCAGAAGTGTATTTTAGCCACATTCCCAGTTTTCCAAAATCGGTGGTGGTAATCCATTGAGTAATAAAATTTTACCCATGCTATATTATTCCCGATTTATCTGACAGATGATCGGTCGCACAATAATTATAAACCAGGTTTGTAACTTGTAGGTGTGCATGCGGGACACTTGCAAGAGAAAATGAATTTAACGGAAGATCACGGAAACTTATAATTGCCATTTATATCTGAAACGGAAATCTACGGAAAAGGGAAAGTTGAAAACGGAAAAAAACGGAAAATGAAAAGTGGAAAACGGAATTTACCATTTTGTGAAGCGGAAAATCGGGGGCCCTACTCTTTGCCTAGTTCACATGCACAATGCTGATGTGCAGCAGTGAAGACGGTCATGTCCTCCTTTTTGAGAATTTGAAAGTGGCCACCCTAGGATAAACATCATTTTGTCAGTACAAAGTCTTTGCTTAGCTGTAATTTGGATCTTGTGTGTAACCATAGCCTTATATAGTGTATTTGAACACAACTGCATAACCAATTTTCTAGTGGACATATCACTCACTTACCATGTCAGAACTATGTGCAGTGGCTGCCTGAGCTCCCAGTGATGTTGTCCTCAGCTTACAGTACAACAGAGAATGGAAATCGTCTTGTGATATATGACTGAAGAAAATTTACAGCAAGATAGCATTGTATAATACTATTTGTATTATTACATTCTTTTATATCGAAATTATACACATTGAGTATGCCTTATGAACACTTTGCCTCAAGAACACTTCGCTAGCCTAAGTGCAGTATACGCAAAGGCCTAATAGTTAGAATTTGCGCACATCGTTTCAAATACAGTCTATGTTCGAGCTTCATCCAAATTCATCTTGGTCTTGCATTGCTTCTGCCTGCGAGCAATAGCATCGTTTCTAGGCTTCCAGTCCAGGGAGCCCCCTGTGGGTTAGGGGTTGTAGAATATGCCCACGGTATTTCCCGCCTGTCATAAGAGGCGACTAAAGGGGAGGACTTGCACCGTATTTGAGCGGTATTTGAAACCAAACTATAGCTTGAACCGGCATATTTAAACTTAATAACCTTTTTATCTAGTTGACACTATATAACATTTTCGTGTTGGTGTGTCGTTAAATCTCATCTAACTAACTAACTCCAGTCCAGGGCAGCAGTATTTGTTCTGCGGCTCAGCTATATATGAATTGAATTCATCTCTGTGTTTTTTTTCATTGTTGATATGTAATGAGTGGCTGAGTTATGAATGACCGGAAATATAATGAGCTGTACAGCGTACACTGAAAATCTTGTTAATACAAAGACTACTGTCTGCATTATTTTATCACATCTGCAATTTGGCACTTAAAGTCACCTTGGTGCATGCAATACTGTATAGCAGAACAAGTATCAAGTGTGCAGTCACCACACGAATCCATACAGGTAGCTTTTTTTTCGATTGAAGTTCCAAATTCCATGAGGCATATCACAATGATTTATTGATCTCAAGATTTCTTTTATTTCCTAAAGCCACTGGCAATTATCAGTCTACAAAGCTCAAAAGAATTTTCTATCCCATAACATTTTAAAATTATAAAAAGCTACAATATTTTGGCACCTCCCAAAACACTAACCTCAAAGATACGCCCGGTGTATGACATCACATTACAGATATATAATTCAACGAATCAGGGCCAAGCAAAAGTAGTATTTCCACGGTGGTAGCAGTCATTGGTATGCCAGAGTTTTGCACAGAACATACTGCAATTCCTTTCGCAGCAGCTTCACAAAACGAACCAAATGTATGTGTGCTGTGTGTTGTAATGAAGGGCAGGAACTCCCCAAACAAATATGCAGTACACAGGTACAGGGTTGCCATGTGGAAGATCTCTGGTACAAACAAGGTGCGGTGTGATGCACTTGTTTCTTCGTGGCCTGCGAGCTACATACAAGTACTGTGCACAGCCAGTGCTGCCACACAAGTTTGTTTACATCGTCATTCATTCATACTGACTATGCCTACTGTTGCCTTGTATGGAAAACACTCCGTAACCTCATCCACAAACCCTGATATTGAAGTTGGGCGACCTGTTCAACTGTTAATGGAAATTTTTGGTGCGATTGTTCAACCTCATTAAGCACCATTTTTAGGACTACTAATTGAAGGAATATCACACTCTTCCGTACTAGGTATACAAGCTATTATCAGTACCGATACCTCCTCCGTAATATTCTACTCATGGCATTGAGTTAATTTTTTATGTTTTTGAAGAACTTTACCGCGAATTTTTAGGTTAGCTGAGCGGGCCCTATTGGAATTCACTGACAAACGAGTTGGTTTGGTTATTAATGTTAATAGGCTATGAACGGAACTGTGTGCACATACGTGTCTGTATCTCAAAGGGTCCGCACCACACAGTTTGAAAGCCAGTGGGTGGGGATGGAGATTCTAAACAAGATTTATAATTCTTACTAGAGAGTTATGGTTGCATTTTTCCCTGAAGATGAAGGATAAGCAGTATCATCAAGAATGGTCTGTTGTTGGTTTTGTAAAATTGCATTGATTCACTGATAAAAACAAAATGCCTGCGCAGCCAGAAATGAAAAGGGAACTTGACTGCAAAGGCTGGCTTGGGTAACACAAATGTGCTTATAGGGTCAAAATAAATTTGGCAACGGTAGAATCAAAGCCACCTAGACAGGAAAAGGGGCCTTCAGGTTGCATAAGTTGCCGCTAATCATACAAAATTATTTTTAAAGCCTACCCACTACTCTGGTTTTACAAGAATAAATTATGGCAGATGAAGTCAAAAACTGCATGTGGCAGTTAATACTGTAGGCCATTTACAAGCAAAGTAGAAACGGGTAGGGAAAAATGAGTGCTAAATTATTTTGATCCTGTATAGGCCCAGGCCTGCTTTTTACTATTTGTCTGACAACAGGGGACACATCCTTTTGTTACTGAGGTTACTGAGGTTAGTTCTAATTGCTCTCACACCTAATTTACGACCTCCTGCAACCACTTGTGGAGGTGGAAAGATCGAGATTGACATACATGTATCTTAAAATGTTGCAAGTGAGTGATTGCAATGGTGGCTTGCGAGCAAAGATTTCCTCAAGCCCTTGCAACCAGTAGCAAGCGAGGCTCTTCCACTAGGCAACCTTTTGGCATGCAAGGAATCTCAAGTGTGCATGTAAGTTGTATATGTGGTTGCATAGTGGGCAAGGGGCTTCAGCCTGGTTTTACTGCTAGAAGTGGTATTTCTAGCTGCACGATGAAGTAAATTGGCAATCATTCTTTGCCAAGATGCTCAAGAAACCACTTTTACAAATTCAATATTTCCAGCAAATCTGCCCCTTCAAGGAAAGTATAGAGTCAATGGTGCTAAAGTATATAGGGTCAATGGTGTTAACTGATTCTTGGCCAGCAGTCACTACTCTGAACTGTGTGGAGTAGCCTGTCTGCCCAAGCCTCATATTACATAAGCACCATAAAAATGATCACAGAAAACCATACCTTCATAGAAAGCTTTATTTTGAGAGTGAGCCTGTGATGGATCCACTCAATCTGATTTGAACTCCCTGATTTGATCTGCAAAAGGTTTTTGAGGTAATACAGTAGAATTCAGTGATTTAGCTCCTGCTGTGTGCACTATAGTGATTACAGCATGACTGCTCAGCTGTATTTAAACAATACAACTGGTAACCTCAATGATCAAAGGCTATTGTACCCTGGAGGCCACTTTGGACATTCACCTGTTATATATAACTAAATGCAAATGCTATTAAAATAGCCATTACAATATAAACTGTAAACACAAATTGTATGCATTAAAGGAATTTTCCAGTGGCTTTTCACAAGGGTCCCATGTGAAAGAGAAAAAAATTTCAGTTCATACCCTCTAAACCCTGTAGCAATACTCTTCCTAACTCGAGTTATCTAATATTAAAGACTACTTATTTTTGTCAAAAAGTACCTTCAGTTCTCATCAAGGTCACAGAATGTCATGTAAAGTGGGCACATTTGCCTCACATTTCTTTTGTTTTCCTTTATAATTGAATGTCCTGTTGTCCTCGAAATTTGATACTGTTGGAATGTTTGAATATCTTTGGTTGTAGGTTTAGCGTAAATCTACACCATTATGTACGCATATCAAACAAAGTTGCTAAATATTCCCTACAACAGTGTCAGTATCATAAAGAAATTCAATGCTCTGTCAAATTTATAATGTGCTGCAATGACATCACAGATTTCCCATAATGCATGCGCTTTACCTTGAGAAAAATTGCATTTCTTTGAAAATTATTATCTTCCAAATGCTACAAGCTATTGAGATGCAGTTTTCACCTCCTAGAAGAGAAAATTTTTCTGCATTTTTTGAAGTCATTGATTTTTGTCACTAGCAAATCCCTTTAATGCATATAATGAAGCAAGGACTATTACCCCAACTTTACAGACAGAAAGAAAAGAGAAAAGCCAGTGCAAAAAGCCAGGTGTGTTATACACAAAGTTCAACTGTGAAAGAGCACATAATATCAACTCAAATATATAAATATGTATGCACATTTCTGGTAGTAATAAAATCCCCAAGAGCTGTGATTCCAAAGAAAGCCAAATCACTGCCATCTAAAATTACCCCAGACAGTAGCAATTCTCCCAACTAACCTAATTTTCAGCCCTACCTCCAATTTAAACACAAACAATTGTCTACTATTAGAACACTTCCAAGACAGCCACAGTAGCCTGCCCTGAGTTTCAGTTGCTCAAGGCAATATTGTAAAACAAAGTGTGTGTGACTATGAGCCTATAGGAACACAACTGACTGCCCAAGTCATCATTACTAACCAGAGTGGTGCTATTATTGTTTGAATGAATGCCAATCAAAGTACAGTCACCAACTGGATTTCAAACTATGGGGATATGTCTAAATGTATTTGGGGGATGACATAGCTCCTTTAATTGGAGGATAAACTAGAAGTTAACATAGTAGGGAGAATTGTTCCTGTCTAGGGTGAGCTTAGGGAGCCTTAATTAGGCTTCATTCCAAGTTGCAGTTTGTAATTTTGACATGTGCAGGAAAGGGTGGGGGTGCTTATTTTGGAACTAACTAATGACTGCTTTAAAACTGTCCACATTAAATCCACATTAAAACAATAAACTATAAACTAGCCTCCAAAGTAAGCAGATAATTTATAAGTGATTAACAAAAGAAAACTAGAGCTTGGACAACATTTCCACATCACAATATCTGCATAACTAATGAGAAAGCTCAAAAATGGTCAAACTTTGAAGAGCTAGATTGTTTATATCTTGATGGTAGGTAAAAGATATGCAAATAATTTCAACAGTTTTCAACAGGGGATCTTAATAATATCTATCATTGTTGGGTCAAATAGCTGCATTGGTAACATGCCCAGTGTTCACAGACCTCTGAAGGAGAAGCAAACACCCAGATTTTGTAGTAAATGACTAGCAGAGTCAATAGTCTATGTGGCTCCTCCCTTAATTCCTTTGTACATGAATTTCCCCAATTGCCTGCAATTCCTATTAAGGGAAGAATATCCTACCACAGAGGGAGCTCCTGTCATATTGTGTAAGGCTGCAATCCAGCTTGCATCATTCTCTTTGCCTTCCCAATGTTCAATACATATTGCAATGCCTCTCAGTTTTGGATACTCTCTAGATTTACTTTTGGTTAGTGTTGAGAGATTTCTACTTCCTGAGATTCTTGTGGACATTCCAGAGCAGAACACTTGTCTTTCACGAAGAAATTGGCTGACTATATCTCTTTGTCTTTTTTCTGTTTAAGTGTATGAAATGCTTGTGGCTAATTATTTGGCCCACCTACCATCTTTCTGAAAGAAACTATCCAGGAACAGCTTTTTAATTCTGTCATTTTGGAACTTGTCATCAATTTCCAATTATTTTTTCACACAATCATGTTAAAAGCCATTTTCTTAATTTCAAAATAGAGGGCACTTCAGATCTGTCATGGAAGGGCCACACTGTATTAAGTGATATGTCTTGCTCTCCGCACATGTATGCATAAATTTACTGAAGGAAGTACAGAAACAGGTTTTGACAGGGGTGGCACCAGGAATTACCAGACAGGGAGGCCATGCAGACTCAGGACTCCAGTGACACAAACTCCGATGCCGTCGGGGAGTTGAAGAGGGGGGATTTGAAGAAAACCTGTGTACTATACCAGCCATTACGGGGCATATATTGCATTAAATTTGTATGTACTAGAGGAACATGTTTCTGAGCTGATTATATGCTAAACTGTGGAACTGCAAAGCCCCCAAACAGTTTTGGGGTAAGCCTACACTGACGAATCTGTGCTATAAGTATAGGGCAATTGTCCAGGCCAGTTGGGCCCTATCGGGCATAATGTACATTTTGCTTACCTCCTCGAGTCAATACCCATACCATATGACAGATACAGGAACATAACTAGTTTCAGCGAAATGAAAGTCCTGACTTTCACATAAATTAATGTATTCTGTTTATTAAGTTACTAAAAAGATGGAAGTGTTTGTACTATATTTAGCTTTAAGTAACGGAACTGAGGAAGAGTGGGCAAAGAGTACCAAAAATTTGGGGTTTTATTGCAGAAATGACCCTTTTGAAAGCCAAAATAAGTAAACCGACCAGAATTTTCCTGACAGCGGCCAGGCCATGTTAGCGACCCCAAGTCGACAACCGACCATTTTGAGGGAGTTGTGAGAAGGGGTATGAAAAAGCCTAACTATCCCATGCTATTGCAGGGCATATTTTGCATAATATCATTTAATACTTCAAAAGCCGAGTTGTAATAGTGATAGTGTTCTTTGAATTTGAATCGTGAAATTGCAAAGTGCGCGAAGTGCGCAAAAGTCTTAATTTGGTAGGCTTACACGAAAAACATACGTTATCATTATGAACATAAAGAAAAAGAAAAACCGTAGAGGTTGTAGACCATATCAGGGATAACATACATTTTATCGAAACCACCTGGACTACCCAATGAAATAGCCAAACTTTGCTCCTTGAGTCACTACACACACAAAAGAACAGCAGCTAGGCTTTGCAATATGTGATGAAATGTACGACCGCTACATAAACTGTACACTCTGCCTTCATGTTACATGGTAAGATGGACAGGACTTGTGCTATCTATAGCTATGTGGAATGGAACTATTCAAGAAACTGGAGTGACTCTACGACGTGCATAATGCACCGAAACTTTTGGGTTCTTATTAGAGAAATTGTCCTCTTCAGAGCAAAAACAGGTAAACCGTTGGGGCAACTAGTCACCGTCGGGGACTGCATACTGTATCGTATTAACTAAGACTCCCTGATGAAACTGTAAAAATTCCCGACGGAGGACCATGGACCCCCTGTCACCGCCTGGTGCCACCCCTGGGTTTTGAGGCTTCCTTACAGCAATACAGTAGAAACTGCTGTGTACTCTAAGCTGGCCTTGACATTTGGCCTGCCTGAAGGTTGGCTCATACTTCAGTATAGCACTATAAAGCTATGAAAGTTGAACACTTTTAACTCGGAGCAATGTCTGTGATTGGCCGGGCAGAGCAAGGGATGACCATGTATGATTCTTACATGGTCATCTGTACAGCTTTATAGCGCATGAAAATTTTGAAGTATAAACCCTCCTTGAGATTAGATTGCAAATTACTACCAACCTCCGAAAATTTCAATTGATTTTAGGGTCCACGTAAAGTCACTGGCATAAAGTATGTTGCTATAGTATGTCTCTGTAATCTACAGTAACTACCTTGTCATTACACACTCTCTCCCTTGTTTTATTCCTTACTGAAGACATCCATGCAGTCATGATGGAATTTGTGTGAGCGTGCATGTGTGTGTGTGTTTGTGACATTTAAAACAGGATATCTCAAAGATAGGAATGATGGGTACTACTGGGTGGAAAAAGTTGGGAAGCTAGGAGGCTCCTTCCTGGGAAATTTGTCCATTTGGAGGGAAATTTTGGTCACTGGAGGGAAATTTACACCTTTAATGTGTATGAAAGTATGGCAGGAACTGAGGAAAATTTGACTCTCTTCCCGGGAAATAAACATTTTTTCCAGCCCTGTGGGTACTTTTCATACTTGGTATATGATATATCATATTGAGCAGGTTTCTGTAATTTTTGTTGGCAGTCAGAGGTCATGTGAGGTCACCAGAGTTCAAAAACCAAATATCTTGTAAACACTATTGCAAGGTTGGAAGCATGGATAATTTTCATACTTTGTATGTGGATGCATTATAGTCAGAAGATGAAGCCTATCATTTTTGGTAGCAGTCAAAGGTCAACTGAGTCCACCAGAGGTAAAATTTCGAGAACTGGAAATTGCTTGTAAACATAGTATTAAGGTAGCAGTGCTGGATATTTTTTATACTTGGTGTATGAATTTATCATATATTAAGAGGAAACCCTGTTGTTCTGGTGGAGTTCAGAGGTCAAAAACATTGTAAACATGATGTCTCAAGGTTGGAAGGATGGATACTTTTCATATTGGCATGTGTTGATGGGTTGTAGTCAGAAGATGAACCCACATGTTTGTGGTAGAGGTCAAAGGTCATTTAAGGTCACCGAAGGTAAAATTTCAAAAACCTTGGAAATTGTGTGTAAACATTGTGTCTCAAGTTAGGAATGTTGGACACTTCGTATTCATTGTATGGATTATCATATTAAGTGTACGAATCCGATCATTTTTGGTATAATTCAGAGGTCATATGAGGTCATGAGAGTGCACAAACCTTAAACCTTGTAAACATACTATCTTGAGGTAGAAAGGATGGATGCTTTTCATAACTTTCCTGTGGATGTATTTAGTCATAAGGTGAATGCTATTGCTTTTGGTAGAGGTCAAAGTTTATCTGAGGTCTCTAGAGGTAAAACTTCAAAAACCTTGGAAACTGAATGTAAACATGGTGTCTCAAGTGAATAGGAATGATGTACACTTCATTTATGGTGTATGGATATTTCATATCGAGAGGAAGGATCCTATCTTGTTGTAAAGGTCAAAGATCATGTGAGATCACACCAGTTAAAAAACAAGGACCCTCTCATTTTTTGATTGAGGTCAAATGTTGTATGAGGTCACGGGGGAGGGGGGGGCGGCAATACTGTGAAAACCAATGGAATTGCTTGAAAACGTGATGCTTCAAGAGAAGCATGGTATGCACTTTTTATATTTAGTACGTTAATGGATTTATGATATTGAGCAGAATAACCCTATAATGTTTTTGGAAGAGATCAAAGCTCATGTGAGGTCACCAGCAGACAAAAAGCTAAAACCAGTATTGTAAGCATAATCAGGCAGGGTTGTAGGGACATAATTTTGGGGACTATGTTGCCACTGATGCTGGTGAAAAACCGGATGAAGAGCCAAGTGGAATTTGTTCTGAGCACATCTATGTCTTCACCACTTCTAGCCCATATAAAATTCTAGGGGGTTGGGGGCTAGGAAAACTATTTAGAACCACGCCTGAGTATATAATGCTTCAAGATAGGAATGGTAGATACTTTCATAATTGGTGTATAAATTTATCATATTACTAGGAAGAATGCTATAGTTCTTGGTGGAAATCAGAGGTCATGTGGGGGTCACCAGAGATCAAAAACTGAAACCTTGTAAACACAATGTATAGATCTGAAGGTAGAAGCATGTATGCTATTCATTACTTGGCATGCAGATGCATTAAAGTAAGAACATGAACCCTGTCACTTTTTGAAGGGAATACCTTCTATTTACTTTCAGCAAGGAATCACTATTAGCCTTTTGGCTTTCTTGATATATTAATGATATTAGAAAATGATATCTACAAATCACTGAAATAAGCTCACACGGTAATAGTTTAAAAAAAATCACATGCTGAATATACATCAACTACCATGCTACATAGCACACAGAAATGTTTTTATTACACTTATCCAAAGGACAAAAGAAGAAACTAAGGTACAAAAATACACAATTGTATGAGACCCTGTTAAAAATACAAAAGAATATGAGACCCTGTAAATGACATTAAGTTACAGCTAATGTGAAATTCTTCCACACCTTAAAGGAATATTGTAGTGTTCAAAATTTGTCATCAGGGCTTGAGAAAGAAAGCAACTTCTAAAACCTGTATGTACTATAACTTATGAGAAAGTATCAATGGGTACAAAGCTAGTTGTTACACTGCATAAAGCTGGGGATCACATTGTGATCAAGTCAAACCAACGAATTTAAAGTGCACATGCAGTCACCCCAATTTGAATTGGTATACCCTGGTAGTCTTTTTTTTTGTATAACTACTTTTCATCATGTGACAAAAGTTTTGTCACTTAAGTGTTAAATGTATGTGTTGTAACTTCATGGTTTACCTAGAAGACCAATGGTCATCACCAAACCTAAAGTTTGAATGATGTCAGTTTGGTTGAATTCACCCATAGTACGTTAGACTACATCCTATTAAAAGATCTTTAAAAAAGTAATCTTTAATCTTGCAATCTTGGAATCTTTAGAAAAAGTTGTGATTAATTTAGTAACCAGTGATGCAAATTGCAGATTCAGAATGTGGTGTAACAGAATTAGGAAAAAAGGAAAATCTCCCAAGAATTTTCAAGATCTTTATCAGATGTTACCAGAGGTCAAAAAGTAAAATTTCCCAAGAAGTTGCAAGATCAAATATGAACACAAAACTGTATTTTTCCAACACATTTAGATAGCATTTGAACAATGACTGAAAGAAATGGGACAACATGGCATTGTTTGGAATAAAAGATACATCATGGAAACCTCAATGTATTTTTGCATTGTTTTTTTTTTCTTCCCCACTTTACTACATGGGCTCTGGTTTGGTCTGGGATAATTTTTGCCCGAATTTAAAATTTTGGACCAAGTTGCCCCAATTAGCTGCTGTGATGGTTGTCATGGCCCACAAAAAGGACATGATTATTTCCTTGGCTGTCTCATTTTCCCCAGTGCATGCACTACTTTTGCCCTAGTTGGGAAGGCATATGCCCCCACCTTGTATGCTTATGCTTCTAATCAAATATATGAGACCACTGTAAAACCATAATTTGATAATTTAGTAAGAAGAATATCATAGTCAATGGTGTCAGAAGCTTTTGACAAGTCAAGAAAGATGCCTATGAAAGTTTCTTTGTTAAGTGAAGCTTTGTTGAGTGTTTCCATAGCATCTATTAAAGCAACTTTGGTAGAGCGGCCAGGACGAAAACCATACTGGCAGTTGGATAATATGTTGCACTTTTGCAAGAAATAATCCATTCTGTTATACTCTGTTACAGAAAGATTAAAAATACACTGCAGCAAGTAAAAAGTTTTTAAAATAGACACTAGTAAAAATGAAACCAGCTTTAAAGAATAAATTACTCATTGTGAAAGTGCTGCCAGTAAAGAAACATTTTCAGCTGACTTTTAAATTGATTGATGTTTTTTAAATTTCTCAGTGAAGCTGGTAGAGAATTCCAAAGTTTAGAGGCTGCTGTTATGAAGTTTCTGTTAATATCGTAGTAAATTGTGTGGGATGATTTGTTTTCTACTAGTCCTTGATTTTCAGACTGGAGTGTATGCCTGGGTGAGTGCCATACCATCAGATCATGAAAATAAACCAGTGCCTCCCCCCCCCCCCAGCAGAATTTTGAAGACATAACTTTTATGTCTTTCATTTTTAACATAATTAAAATTCAATACATTTATGAACAGGCAGCCAGTGAAGATTTGCTAACACAGGGGTGAAATGATCAAACTGGTAGGTACTGCTAGTAACTAATCTCGCAGCATTATTTTGAATAACCTGAAGTTTACAGATCCCATAACAACCAATTCCAAGAAAAGAGACTGTTACAATAGTTTAATTTGGATGTAATGAAGGCATGAACCAGACGTTCTGTAGTGGTTTGATCTATTATTACAAGTGGCGATTCTTCTGATTTTGTACAGAGAGAAAGATGCTGATTTACAAACATGCTTAACATAATCACCCATTAAACGATTTTTATCAAAATAACACCAAGGTTGCGAACAGTTTTACAGGTCTTAACTATTTCACTACAAATTTGAAGGCAAGTTAACATTTTTACACCGATTTTCAAACCATGAGCTGAAAATCAAAACATTAGTTTTCAAATCATTCAAAACTGATAAGTTACTTTGCATCCATGTTCGAATATCACTTAAGCAGTTTTCTACCAAATAGATAGCATTGAGAGATGTACAGGTGACATACAATTGAGTATTAACAGCAAACATCATGTAATGAAGTCTATTCTGAAGTAAAGGAATAATACATTATTGCAAGTATATAGTAGTGCAATTTGGAATATCTTCTTCAAGGGAAGGCCCAAGACAAAGAAGTTGTTTAAAGAATTAGCAGTGTTTTGAGGACCACTAACACCTTTGTCATCCTCAACAAAAAACATCAGGATTGCTTGATTTTTGCTGCCTTGTCATTGATGCTTTTCCAAGTTAAGTTTTGAGTCATGTGTAGAATTATTACAAATACTGTATAGCAATGTTTCCTCTCTGCAATATGCATTATATGTTGAGCTTGTTTCGATACTGATGGTACAGTATGTCCTTTTATTGGCATCAGTCGGTTATCCCAAGTAGTGCTTGTAGAGTTTGGTTTTAAATTTTATTGACACCAGTAGGCTAGATATTCATATCCAACCTTGTTTTTTGTACTGTTTTTGTTTGACATGAACAAAAGGAAAAATGAAATACATCATTAAAGACATTGAAAGAAATGTTTTTGTCATTTGTTTGATACACCTGACACCAATTACATTTGCAATACATGACACAAAAGACTCAGCATTACTATACTGCAATAATTTCTACCACAGGTTGAAGTATGCCCATCATTAGTGTTTTATAACAAGAATTAATAAATATAGGAAGATGATTCATTATATCATTGGTGAGTACCATACACCAAACCATCAATCATATTAAAATTGGTAAAAATATTATAAATAAATGACCTAATAGTGTTTGTAATTCTCGTTGGCATATTGATGGTTGGAGCAAAGCCACACGAAGATAAGTTATTTAAGGAAGTCGATTGAATCTGGCTTACAAAGGTCAGTATTAAAGTCACCCATTGTGAAAGGATACTTAAAGGGGAATTTTCATGATCCTAGACAGTTCCAATTCTCCCAACAATGCATCTTCTAGCTCCTCCCATAACTGTATGAGGCTCTTCCTTGTGCAAGAATAAACCTGTTTTATTGCTTAAGGCCATGTCCTGGTGAGCACACAAGGCTATAAAATGTCATAAAAGTACTCTCTCTGCCTTGTGTGGAATGTGAGCTACTCTGCATCTTTCAAATTTTCAAACTTTGATGTCAATCGAACAGCAGTCACCAACTGAGAATTTTGATATACATACACTAAAAATATACTTTGGGGTGATGACAGTCTGTCTTTAACTTCAGAAGAAATCTTACTTATAGTATGATACATGCAAACATATATACAATGGAGGGCAGAACACAACCCCTAAAATAACATTATGAGAACGGTTTGGAATACGAATTTCAATAAATACACTTTCAATATCATCATTGAATGAAGAAATATCATCTCGACATTCAAAAACAATATGATCCCGAATAAACAAACAAACTCCACCGCCTCTTTTATTGCTCCTGTGTCTCTTGATTAAGCTGTAACCATCAATTTTAATTAGAGGAGATGATATTATTGTTGAACCAAGTTTCAGTAAATCCCATAGCTGCAATAAAACCATGTTTAATTAAAGAGAGGTAATCAGCAATATTTTCAAAGTTACTATTAGGTTACAACTATTAAGATGGAATATATTAAAGTTACCACTTCGCAGTTTCTTGAAAGCATTGATATTACCATAGAGAATTGTCATTATCATTGAGCTGATCAAGAAACTGTGTATTGTGAAATGAAGTTTCATTTGAATCAGAAGTAGTTAGGTTATGTACAAAGACTTGTCAGAAATACCATCAAACAGAAAGAATGGATTGATCTCATGATTACAGGTGATTGCTGCATTTGTGTGGATTATAAAGAGCAGAACCATTACCGTTAGAAAAAAACCCATTACAAGCAATAAAAAAATAAGTGGCCATAGAGAGCCCAATGGAAAGATACAAAAAGAAGAGGAAAGAAAAGAACAGTAAAGATTAAGCTAACAAAATAACAAGTAAGAACCTTTGAAAGGGAGAAAAGCCAAATGGTGGTCTCATGCAGATAAGTATGGATTTGACAATGAATGACCAGACAAACTGAATGGGATTACCTTTAGATGCTGAAAAGTTTGTTATGTATCACCTGTGGTGGACTTCGTATGATCAAAACAGATCAACAACAGCACATATCCTCCATTCTGAAGCAGCTTCATACTTTTTTAGGTTGTTGCATTACTAACACTGGAGAGACTTAGAGTTGCCTGAAGTTTCTGATTTTGCCTGAAGTTTCTGATTTTGCCTGGTGAGGTCCATTCTGTTCTTCTGTTTCAAATGACTAGTTTTCTTGTACAGTATGATATGAGCTTGACAATTATGCCCCTACTTTTTCCATCCTATTACATTGTGCTGACCCTGTGGGACCGATCAGTATCTTGGTGCTCTACTTCTACACCGAGTTTTTCCTTGGCAAGTGTACAGGCGAGTTCTGTCATATCTTCATTTGCCTTTTCTGCCAATCCAAAAACTCTTAAACAATTTCTCCTCAATTATTGTTCTGAAGAGTTTACGAGGATCGAGACATAACTTAAAAACTAGAAACTTGTAGCTGCTGAGATTACAGCACTGCTGGTATAAGCTTGTTAGCTTTAGGCTGCGACTGTTCTTTTGTGCAGTGGGAGATGATATTCAGATCATCAAATTACTCAAAGTTTTATCTGTTGTCATTACTTTGCCATAGAAAACCGTGATAAGTCACGAATCAATGAGAACTTGCAATGTCTTGAATCAGCACCATGGCTCTTCTGAGAAAAATGAGACTACATATTTGTCAAAGTTTTGCTGGCTCTTGTTGCTTGTTTTGTTATTATTATGAGTGTATGTAAAATTGCACTTAATCTATTATAAATAACCTTAGGAATTCGTTTCATAAAATCACTAAGATACAAGGTGTGTGGAATGTATTTTAGTTGTATTGAAATAAAATGGTTTAAACTTACAGCAACCTTGTGATAAGCATGTACTGAATGATAGTATTGCTTGCAACAATTCATATGCTGTTCGTCAAATACACAGTCAAATAAACGTGCCAAGTATTGTACAATTTATACAAATGTCTTTGTAATAGCGACTAGAAGAAAAGAGGAATTCATCTTAGCCAATTTATTTTTTAAAGTTCCATATACCTGTACCTGAGAGGAAACCTGCACATGAATATTTTAAATCTGTCATTTTAGTAGGTCGGAAATGTTAAGATCTTTAAAAGATATGGTACTGAACTGAAGAAAACTACAAAAGTATCTTGGGAGGACTACAAAGTTCACTTGTGGCTATTCCACATTAATGCTTTGCAAATATGAAGATTTTAAAACGGTCATTTGAAATTATCAGAGTTCAGATGGGAACCAAGTCAATAGAACCTCAGACAGACAAGCATTGATGGTCTTCATTCCTTGCTTATTGGGTGAACTGTCTGGATGCTTTTAATTTAGATTATTTAATTAGTTTAAGATTGTTTATTCAATAGCAGTATAGGCCAATACTGATCACAGTGATCTTGTATGCAAAAACAGTGTTGCAAGTGGGAAGTGGGTGGGGTTGGTACAGTAATTGGCAATTGTTTCCTTATGTTTGCTCCCAATATTGTGATTACATGACCCTGATTTACAAGATTTTCTTGTGGGATATTTTGGCAAAATACTTGGCCATGCTCTCAACATGGTATCAAGAGTACTGGGGAAAAACTTTCAAGATTGTGTCTATTACTTGTGTAGAGTTTTCCATTTTTGATTCCTTGCTGAAGGCCAAAGGAATCTACTAAATGCAATGGGATGCCATGTTTGTGTGTGTGACACTTGCTTGAAAACACAATATCTCAAGAACAGTAACCTGAAGGGATCTTGTACTTGGCATGTAGATGTCACTTATTTAATAGATGATCCCCATTGCTTTTGGTGAAGGTCAAAGGTCATTTCGGTCACCAGAGGTCAAATGGTAAATGCCTTGGAAATTACTCGTAAACACTCTATCTCACGATATGTAACTTCAAGGAATCTCATACTTGGCATTTGCATGGGCCACATTAGAAAGGTGACCCCTATTGTTTTTGGTTGGTTGGGGTCACCAAAGGTCAAAAGCTTTAACCTTATAAATACTATATCTCATGGAAACATCAAGGTATCTCACAGGGTTTGAAATAAGGTTGAAAAAGGGCACGTAAAATGAATGCTTTTTGGAGCTTCTAATAGTGAAAGGCATCATGGCAAATTGGAAGGGAATGACACCAAAAAAGCATGAGAGATGTGTATGACATCATTTTGCATTACAAGGACTTGAAAACTTTTGAAATTGCTCACGTGGTTGGTATTCTGAGGGCAAATACATTATGATTATTGCCCCACAGAGCTAAAGTCACATTCGCACATTTGTCACCCCTTGGTATGTTCCGTATGACCCTAACCTGTTTGTTGATATTCTCTCACATCGGAGGCTACTACTTTTATTGAGGGGATTTTTGTATTAATATTCCCACCCAGATGATATCTCTGAACACCTGAATTGATTTTGAAATGACTATAAGCAACTCTGATTGCTGTGGTCTTGCAAACAACATCAGTGGGGCTTAAGTGTGTGTTTTTGCTCACTTAAACATGCAAGGTTGTTCCATTGACTTACTGTGTAAAATGGTCTTAGGAGCAACGTGACCGCGAAAAATGATTTCCAACCATCTCATGAATAATTGTGGATTCGTTTCATATAGATGAAATTGAGAATATCCTCTGAGAATCATGATTTGGTTTTGGTTACCTGAGGGATGCCTCAGTACTGTAGGCCTGATCCCTCAATACAATGGGCCTATACCTACTAAGCAGTGCATGCTGTAAAATGCTGAGCACTGTATCAGTTTGCATTGTGGTTGGATTGACATCAAGAGTAATTTCAAGTAGGCCTATGCTTTCTAGTGATGTTACAAATACAAACATGCTGGTATACGGTGCAGATCAGAAGTATAAGATGAAGTGCATGTTGTCTTCATTGCAGTCACTGTGTTTTATTTTTGGCTTAAACTAAACATTGAGGCTACTCTCTATTGACGATACATAAACGGAGCCTCCTAGGGCTAAGATTAGGCTAGGTGTAAGCATGCGATAGGCTTTAGGCCTGTGATTAAATTAGTAAGGTAAGGTTAGTTAAGGCCTAAACTTAGGTTGTCCTAGTACTCAGTCAGGCCCTACACACTATGCTCCATTGGCACTTTCCTCTGTGTAACCAGAGCATAGTCTAACAGAACATAGTATACTAGGCACTGATTGAGGGCTAGGTTGTCCTAGCCCTCGAACAGGACCCAGCATTACGTTCCAATGTTATACACTCCATTTCTGGGGAAGAGTGACAAGAAGGAGCAGATTATTACAGGCAAGGAATCATGAAGCATGTGGCTTTCTTGTTTTTACTTCAGTGTGTCTAGCCATCTCAGTGACAGTCGTACAATGGTCATTTGTGATGGATGTTAACAAAAAGTTTATATGGGAAGCTACTGAGTGGAAAATCATTTGTTACTCAATTCTCATCTTCCCAGACAGTACCAATTCTCCCAAGTAAGAACTTGTAGCTCCTATCATAACTGTATAAAGCTCCTCCTTGTGCAGGCACAAACCTAAGTTTATTGCTTAAAGACAGTGGGCAGTCACACCAATCAGAGTTAGTATGCCCATGACTGTAGTTCATGAATGGCCTATTTTTGATCATGTAACAAAGTTTTTGTGAGTGAAGTGTGAAATTCAAGGAGAGTTTCTCCTTGCTTTACCTATTGTTTGTAATAGTTATGTTCAAAATGTCTTCAGAGGTGCTTGTAATATAATAAGAGGGGATTTGCAAGAGTTTGCTGATTTTTCAAAGCAAATTTTGGGGTGACTGCTAACTGCCTTTAAGGCCATGAACTTGTGAACATGCAAGGCTATAATGTGTAATCCAAACACTTTCTCTGCATTGTGTGGAATGTGAGCTTGCTACTCTGCATCTTTTGAATTTTCAGACCTTGATGTCAGTCAAAGAGCTGTGACCAACTGGTTGATATCCCCACAATAAAATACACTTAGGGATAATGAGTGTCTTAATGAAAACTACAGAAGTATTTGAGGGACCATAAAGTCCACATGTGGATATTCCACAAAAATTTTCTGCAAACATATAGACTTAATGTCATTTGAGATTATCTGATGTTAGATGGGAATCTTGTAGATCTTAAAGTCTTAAAGAGGGATTTGCATCACCCCAAGTATGACTTTTACTTGGTGGTAAGCCCCGCCAATAATTGTCTTTACTGCTTCTTCTTGTGCAGACACAGACATAGTTAACTCAACGCCAAATCCTGGTGAGCATAAAAGGCCCCATGTGTAATGAAAACATTATCTGTGCATTCTGTGTAATATGAGCTGGGTCATTCTCTGTCAACTCAACAAATTTCCCAAAAATCATGGCTGGGTACCATCTCAGATTTGGCTGAAATTCATTACACTTATAGCTATACTAGTCTATGGAACACACAGAAAAAATTAGGTCAAAATTCCATTCGGTCTTTGAGTTACAGCTCTTTGAACTTTGCTCCCGACCCCTAAACAAGCACTCGTGAGATGCGAAAGTGTGATTTTGGCCATTTTGGGGGCCTAATATCTTCAAAATGGAGAAAGATACAAGGCTTAAAATACATATGTGAGGTAATTTATAGCCATATTTTATGAATTTGGCATTAAAAACAGTGTATCTCTCTTCATTTGGGAGATAATGGTCCCTGAACATTGCTTTTCGTTTTGTGCGTCTGTGAATTTTTCAATTTTCAATCCCCTGTCACTCCATGAGTTTGCACATAAAAGATGCCATATTTCAGTCAAACATTATATGGGTAGATGTGAAAGCTGACATGGAGTAACAGGCCACTGGTATATTCAATGGTGAAATTATGGGGGGTCAAACATGGGTCCACAGAAAAAATGCGAAAAAATTGCCATTTTTCGAGCTGACCTTTGACCCTGTCTCTGACCTTCTATAATAATAAAATTTTTACCAGTTACTCCTCTTTGTCTATTCTACTGTTGGTATGAGTTTGGTTTTGGTGTCTTGTTTACTTTAAGATTTATGGATCAATATATGATGCACTTCTTTTCCAGCGTTTGCACTTTCTTCAATCTTTGAACCCTTATAATTTCCAAAGTTCATCTCAGAAAAGTGTCGTACCACAGGCAGGGTCAAAGGTCAGTTCGAAAAATGGCAATTTTTTCGCATTTTTTCTGTGGACCCATGTTTGACCCCCCATAATTTCACCATTGAATATACCAGTGGCCTGTTACTCCATGTAAGCTTTCACATCTACCCATATAATGTTTGACTGAAATATGGCATCTTTTATGTGCAAACTCATGGAGTGGCAGGGGATTGAAAATTGAAAAATTCACAGACGCACAAAACGAAAAGCAATGTTCAGGGACCATTATCTCCCAAATGAAGAGAGATACACTGTTTTTAATGCCAAATTCATAAAATATGGCTATAAATTACCCCACATATGTATTTTAAGCCTTGTATCTTTCTCCATTTTGAAGATATTAGGCCCCCAAAATGGTCAAAATCACACTTTCGCATCTCACGAGGGTCGGGAGCAAAGTTCACCTAATTTTTTCTGTGTGTTCCATAGACTAGTATAGCTATATGTGTAATGAATTTCAGCCAAATCTGAGATGGTACCCAGCCAACCCATTTGTTGAGTTGACAGAGAATGACCCAGCTGCTCTGCATCTTTTGAATTTTGTAACTCTGATGTCAATCAAAGTGTAGTCATCAACTGAGATTTTTGCTTACCCCCAACTAAAAGTCATACCTGGAGTGATGCAAATCTTGTCTTTTAAGAGACAAGTATTGATGGGCTTCATTCTTTGCTTAGTGGATGAACCAAATGGATGCTTTTAATGTGAATTATTTAATAAGTAGTATATGACTTTTATTCGATAGCAGTATAGGTCAACTCTCAACACTTCCATCTCATATACAAAGGCAGTTTTACCAGTGGAGGGAGTACTGCAGTAGTTGGCAATTGTTGCCTTCTCTTTTCTCACAATATTGTGATTACATAACCTATTTATGTGTTTTTCTTGTGGGATTTTTTCGCAAAATAGTCAGCCATGCTCTCAATGTGGTCTCGAGAGTACTGAGGAAAATATTTCAAGATTGTGTCTATTACATGTTTAGAGTTTTTCATTTTTGTTACTTCAGTGTGTCCAGTCTCAGTGGTAGTCACACAATAGTTGTTTGTAATTTTAACGAAAAGGTTATTTGGATAGCTAACGAGAAGAAAATCATCTGTCAGTCCTGGTGCAAGCTCTGGATTTTTTAACATAACATCATCTTGGTAATAACATTCTGCCAGCTTCCTTGGTACTGAAGTCTTGAAAGTCATCAACACTTCCCAGAATTCCTCATTTTCTGCATAGATCAGGCCATCCCTTCGCCCATGTTTTGGTGGTGTACACTTACGAGTGAGATGAACCACACCTGGACTGACTTGAAAAATCCTGTATTGCAAGCCTCTGGTGTAGTAAACTTTTGAAATTCTGTCAAAATCCAGAGATATTAATGGAAGAAAATGTTGAGTACCAACATCAACAAGGTGGAGACTGTTTGGGGCTGTCAGGTGTTTAGTGATCACAGATGTATGGTTGTTGTATAGGGGTACTTTCCTTCGCTGAATACTGGCTCCAATTAAGTACGTATCATACCCAAGGTACTGGAGCACTGCACTTGTAAAAGTATTTAGTGCCGTACAGTTTCCTCCTTCATGTTTGAAGAGTGCCTGCTTCATTTCTTGGAGAGAATAAATCTGAATAATTCCATCTTCTGTCAACCTTAAGATGAGGTTTGTGAAAGGGAGCTTCAACTTAGTTTGTCGCATCATCTCCTGTAGAAAAGCCACTTTATTCTTGTTTACAAAGCTGACAGGATCAGGAATCCCTAAAACATTTTGTAGGTATGTGAGGACTTCATGTTTGGTCAGATTGTAAGAGACATCATCCTACCAAGAAAGAAAATTTGTTACTTGTTATCTTTTATTGCCATTTCGAGGATGCCACACACTGCTTTGGATGGCATTGATATGTAGTAGAGCAAATAGTTAAAGGAAGTATTGGCCACAGACAGTTTTTATTTGTCCACCTGACATTAACAGTCATTTAGACTTTTCCTTGATCTCCCGTATGTAACCTTGTGCCCTAGTTTATAATCTGATCATATTATCAATTTGGACATCATCTATGCTGGCAGGTGAGGGCCAGGTTTCTGGAATTTAGTTGTTCACTTCTTGTGGGTAAAAACTACACTTGTCAGTTTCAAGAAACTATTTTCAATATGAATTCCAATGAAGTTTCTCAATGCCTCTAAGAATGGGAAATTTATTAAATATGAAGTCTGTACCATTTCCATAAATTACAGCATATCAGAAGTGAGAGAAAGAAGGAAAACTGAAAGTGAATTAACTAAAAAATTTTTTAGTTTGGAAAAATGTTTTTAAAGAACCCACTGGGTTCTTTAAAAACATTTTTCATCAGGAAATTTTCTTTAAATTTGGCTCATTATCATATTTCTCTTAATACACGTGAGCAGTCTTTAAGTACAATTACTTTGCTACCCAAACTGCGGAAAAACCGTAACTGTATTAAAAAACTTTCCCCCAATTTTGTTATTAAATACTGTAAAGGGCATTTCATTGGTGAAAACATAATATTTTACAGTATTTACTCTCTACTGTAAATCTACCTTAAGGATGGGTATGTTACTCCTCATCGACTTTGAAAAGCATTCAATTTATTGAACTGGAATATGAGATTTCATTGTTCGCATTTGTGTGGTTTTAAGGAAAGTTTTTCCAGGTGAGTCCATACTTTGTTTTCAAATTCTTCTGCTTTGGTATGCAATAATGGGTTTCAGTCTTAGCCTTCAAAGAGGCCTCAGGCAAGGCTGCCCCTTAAAATCCATATATTTTTATTTATCTGTGTCCAAATATTAGCTATGAAGGTCAGTGCTATGCAAAGCATTAAAGGTATATCAGTTCTAAATTATGAATTAATTCTTCAGTATGCTGATGATACTTGCTTTTTGTTGATGGTTCCCATGTCACTCTTATGAATGTTATCCTCCTTTTGAAGGAATTTGAAAAAGCTTCTGGCCTGAAAATAAGTTTTGAAAACTCAACTGTTTATCCTCTAGGTCCCTGTCCTCTGGAAACTTTCAGTTTATTGATTCACATGACTTTACATGGGCTGTTGGTCCAGTAACTTTACTTGGCGTAGTAGCCTTCAATGATGGTGATAGCCTCTTCTAATCAATTTTGTGCCTGAATTAAGCAAACTAAAAGGGTATTGAACCTGTGGTCCTGTTGCAATCTGACTCCTCCAGTGGGTAAGATTGTTTTGGTGAAACCTTTGCATGTGTCACAGTTTGTCTATTTACTTTACTTTATTAGTCTCTTTGAGAGCACTGTATTTGAGTTTATTTGGTCAGGGAAACCAGACCAAATAAGTCACTAACCAATGATTAATTCCACTTTGAAAAGAGGTTTGAATGTGCAACCAAGACAAATGCTGGTTATAGATTTGTATGTGTGTTGCTTTAATCATTGCTTGCATTTTAATCTTTTTTGATTCCTTGCCAAAGGCTCAAGGAATCTATGCAATGGTGATGTCGTGTGTGTGTGGCTGGGTGTGTGTGTATGTAACGCTTTGTTTGTAACACATTTAAAAAAGGATAACTCTGAGGGATCTCATACTTGGTAGGTGGACGCCCCATGTTGGACAGATGATCCCTATTGTTTTTGGTGGACATCAAAGGTCATTTGGAGTCACCAGAGGTTAAAAAGGTAAATACCTTGGAAATTGCATGTAAATATGATATCTCAAGAAGAATCGCTGTGAGGGATCTCATACTTAGCATATGGATTGCCCATATTGAGTTGATGTTCCATATTGTTTTTAATGGAGGTCAGTGGTCATTTGAGGTCACCAGAGGTTAAAACCTATAAAACATGATATCTCCAGAAGGGTAACTGTGAGGGATCTCATACTTAGCATGTGGATTGCCCATAATGAGTAGATGATCCCCAGTATTTTGTGGTCAAAGGTCATTTGGGTAACCACTGGTCAAAGGTCAAAACCTTGTAAACATGGTATCTCTAGGATAACTGGGAGGCATCTCACACTTAGCATGTGCATTGCCCATATAGAGTAGATGACCCCATTGTTTTTGGTGGAGGTCAAAGCTCATTTGGTCAACAGGGGTCAAAAGGTCAAAACTTTGTAAACACTATTTCGCTCCTCATTACCTCCCTTTACATATGTAATTCCCCAACTTGTCTGCAAGTACCATCTGGTATGAATCAATTAGCACGGGGATGGTGCCCTCCTGCTGCTAGAAGGTGATGTGGCAAGACCACTCTTCCTCTCTTTATCTTGCCCTGCTTCAAGCAATGTGTTTTTGCCCACTGTCTGGCTTTCAGAGAGTTTTCACCTTCTTTCGGAGGATTTCTAAAGTGGTTACACTTTCGGGACATTCTAGAGACAGTTTTCACCATCGAAAAGTGTTTGAATAAGTATTCCTTTCATTTTTAGAGCAGATTTAGGCTTAGTCTTTTTTCACCTTTTTTACTCGTGGCTTCTTGCCACTTAGTTAGCATTGGGAGTGGTTCTGCAAAATTTCGGAACCTGTGCTTGGTTGTCACGCTACTGCTCGGTGTGCCTTTTGTCTTACTAGATGCATGTATGGTAAGATTTCTAGCTTTGGTTGTTTTGCATGCTTGGAATGTGTTTTACCTCTCTCAGATGTTTTTAGCTTTAATGTAGCTGTTGCCACTTTCTCCTAGCCTTTTGCCCAGGTTTGCATGTTTTTCAGCCAGTTTTGTATGCTAGTTATTTGGATAGCTCTTGATACTTGTGCTTTTTACTTTTAGATCTTTCACTTGCATGCCTAGTTCTTAGCTTATTAGCTTTTTTGCATGCACAGCTTGTTAGCCTTTTGTCTTTGCATGTTTTGAGCTTGGAAGCATGACCTTCGGGTCTTACGGCCCTATACCAGACAGGCGGCTGTCTGGCTCTCCCAGGCCATTGTTCAGCCTGGGCAGTCACCTATATAAGTTTTTCTTTCAGCTTGTATCTCCACAGATTATGGAGGGTCAGAGCCAAGAGGCGATGAAAAGGAGATGCACCCAGTGCGAGTCTTTTTGTCCAGATTGGGACGATGATCAGTGCCATGCCTGCCCATCTTGCACGAAAGATGACCTGTCCCTCACCTGTGATGGCTGGACCAACGAGTGGAATCTTCTATGGCAGAGACCCATGGAACGGGCAAATCTTCCAAGAAGAACCCCAAAAAGGCAGCCAAGTCCTCACAATCTGGATCTAAACATTTATGCTCTAGCGGCAGGCAAAAGGCCCATAAGCCTACACCTAGAAGTGGGCAAAGGGCATGTGATTCTGCTCCGTTCAAAGCCAGGCGAGAGCCGTTAAGAGCATGCAGTGGGCAAAGAGCCCATAAGACCTCCTCCATGGATAAAAGGCTGTCCACCGGTCAAGGGGCCAGCTACCACAGCTCAGGAGGAATGGGCTACCAAGGAACCAGCTCTGACTCAACGCGAGTCCTGAGGCCAGTCAAACCCAGAAATGGCCGTTACAACCAAAGCTGGTGGAAATCCAGAGCCAGCCATGACCAAGGAAGTCCAACTGTTGGAAATCGAGGACCAACCCAGTTGGGAGCCGAATGCACAGTTTTCCCCAGGTCTGAACGTAGCCCCAGCCAAAGAATTGGAGGGATTTTCACGTCTTATTTGAGAGGACATTCTCCAAACAGGTTTTGCAAGAAGAAAAGCCATAAGAGATCTTCATCTTCCCTTTTCTCATCCGACTCAGCACATGGCCATCGATGCCATAGCAGACACCATCGGAGAACCCAGGAACTCCTTTATATGGAGGCCCTTTCTCAGCTTCTGAACCCCATTTCACAGGCCACACAGCTTTGGGCACAGCTGTCACCAAAGAGGCTTTGAGGAGGACCCACTCCTGGATCAGCTGGCAGTGAAAAGGTCCAAGCTTACCCTAAACCACCCATAGTCCTCATGCCAGTGGATGTGGAATGCGCAGATCGGCTGAAGACCATCGCTTAGGCGAAGAAGTGGACGTCATGTAGTAGAAAGCAGGCTGGAGATTTCAAGGTTGAAAACCGATCCTGAAAAGACCTATTTGCTACCCTGACAATCCCAGATGCAGCTATTGACAAACTCAAGGCATTAGAGGCCAAGGATAGCCAAGCCAAATATAAATCCACCTTAGCAAAGAAAGCAGAAAAAGCCCTAATCAGAATTGACACAGCAGCTACAGTAAAGGTGAACTTTTCCTCAACCATACTCATGTTAGCAACAACGAGGAAGTCTCTAGGAAAGACACAGATCACCTTATTTACATTTTGGGACCTATCTGGACACCTATTACGAATTCTCCAGGGTAGCAATACGAGTTGTGCAGGAGAAAAGGGAGTTGGTGATGGACTCCATCGTCTGGCCATCCCCAGATATCAGGAGGAGTTTCCTGAAGTTTCCCCTAATGGGATTCGACATTTTTGGTGGGAAGTTCAAGGACAACGAGGAAGTCTCTAGGAAAGACACAGATCACCTTATTTACATTTTGGGACCTATCTGGACACCTATGACGAATTCTCCAGGGTAGCAATACGAGTTGCGCAGGAGAGAAGGGAGTTGGTGATGGACTCCATCGTCTGGCCATCCCCAGATATCAGGAGGAGTTTCCTGAAGTTTCCCCTAATGGGATTCAACATTTTTGGTGGGAAGTTCAAGGAACATCTGCAGTCTGAGGTCAAGCGTCAAAAGGATCTCAAAAAAGCAGACTTTCGTACCATGAGGAACGTCGGCCACTCTGTCTCTCAGACCCATTCTCCACCAAGATACAACACGAGACCTTTCTGCCATTCATCTTCCTTCAGGATCTCACAATAGCTGAAAAGACCGAGATAGCAAGTGCCCCGTCCGCAGAAACAACAGACCTAAAGATGCAAGGAGAGGACCCGAGCAATGGGGCGGACTTCCACACCAACTTTTGTCCCTTCTTCCAGCCTCACCCCTACTGGTGCCCACCCCATCACATGGATCCCAGGAGTGGGGAGAGACTCGAGCATTTCTGGAAGAGCTGGGGGAAACTCAGCCCAGATTCGTGGGTCATGGGAGTCTTAAAAGATGGTTACAAGATCGAATTCACCGCCAGTCCACCATCTCAGGACATATGTCGGCCGACCCCCATGCCAGCAAATCCAGAAAAATGTCTGGCTCTTGAAAAGAAAATAATGAAAATTTGGAAAAAGAGGCCATCTACCCACTTGAGCCGGACCACAATGCACTTCAGTACAGATCGGCCTTCTTTCTAGTGCTAAAGAAGTTCATATACTAAACCTGCGACCTCTCAACTCCATGTATGTCCGCCCACAAAGATTCTGGATGTAAACCCTACACTGGATCGTTCTAAGCTTGTCAATCAGTTCATGGGCTATCACCATAGAATTAAGACACCTCCACATACCTATGCATCTGTCCCTGCAGATGCCTCCCCTTCAACTACAGGGACGTAGGTTATGTTTTCAGAGCTCTCCTGTTCGGACACTCACCTTCACCAAAGGTTTTCACAAGAGTGACTAGGGTGGTCCTGGCATTTCTCAGATGGGAGGTGGGAACAGTCTTTGCTTTATGCCTCAATGACTGGTTTATGCTCGCTGACTCTGAAGTCGAGGCTCATCACACCACATGACTAACAATTCAATTACTTGAGGAGTTAGGATGGATCATGAACAGGAGCAAATCCTCACTAATGCCTTCTCAGTTGATCACCTGTCTAGGAGCCACAATAGACCACAATAGAATCATTGCTGCAAATACAGAAAGGGTGGAGTCTTTAACAACCCTCGCCACCAGCTGTCATTGGGAAGCCATACCTTTGGGCCAGAGAATGGCAAAGACTTCTGGGCTTAATGGCAAGTCTTATCGACATGCTACCTTGGTGCCATCTTGTCATGAGACCAATCCAATCATACTGAAGTTCTAGAAATCGTTTGTACACCACTTGGCCAGGAAAGTCCGGGTAACACCCAACCCACCGACCCTGCCATGGAGGGATGGGGAGCAGTTTGGGGAACAAGAACCATATCAGGGCCAGGGACGGAGAACGAATCTCTCCACATCAACATTCTGGAGCCATACAACATTGGGCCCCACTGATTAGGAACAAAGAGGTTACGGTCCTGTCAGACAACTCAGCAGCAGTAACCTACATCAATCATCGGGGGTGGGGGGGGGGAACAAGGTCCTGTCTCTCTGCCGCAAGACGTGGGATATTCTACACTTCTGCAGGCAACAGAAGATCCTCCTGAGGGCCTCTCACTTGGCAGACCCAGAGAATGTCATGGTCAAGGCGTTGTCGAGAAACTTTTACGACGAGAACAAGTGGAGCCTACAACAGGGGTGGGAAGACCATGTCTTCAACCCGTACGGCAGATCTCTGTTGGACCTGTTCACCTCCAGACACAACTGCAATGTACCGACCTTCTGCAGCAGGTTCCATCAGGACAAAGCTTGGGCGACGGACCCTCTATCCATGCCATGGGACAACCTGACAGCATACACCTTTCCACCTTGGTGCCTTATCGGCAGAGTCCTGCTCAAGATCCATCAGTCTTGGGGTGCAGTCAACCTCATTACCCCAGCATGGAGGAACCAACATTGGTTTCCACTTCTACTATCCATGCTGGTGGACGTTCCATTCCGGTTTCTGCTCACCCCATGACTCTTATTGCAGAACAGAGGGAGAGTCTAACACCAGAACTTCCAGAACCTAGGTCTCTCTGCCTGGAAACTCTAAGGGAACCTCTCAGAGAGGCAGGCCTTTGTGAGGAGGTCACAGCCCAGTTCAGGAGATCGTCGACAGTCACTACCTATGACTCTCGCTTTCAGAGGCTTATACAATGGGCAACAGACTGAGCTGTGGATCCCCTGGCTGCTTCAGTATCAGAGATCTCAGACTTCCTAATCACCATCTTTCAAGAGGGGAAGCAGGTCAACACAGTGCCCCACTACAGATCGGCCACTGCTTCAGTGCACAAGTCATTTGACGGTGGAATGACCTTGGGTTCCAATCCGATTGTGCTTCAGCTTCTCAGGGAAATGTTCAGTACGAGACCTCCGAGGAGAAGACTCCCTCCATCCTGGTTTGTCAACGATGTACTGAGCACTCTGCGGAAACACTGATGCACAATGTCCTGCTAGACTTACAAGGAAGACACTATTCCTGGCAGCAGCCGCCCTTGCAAGATGAAGGAGTGAGATCCACGCACTCACCACCAGACAGCTTTCTTCATTTCGATCTTCTCTGAGTTCATCTCATCCCAACCCCTAGTTCATGACTAAGAATAAGTCCACCTTCACTCCAGAAGACATCTACCTACCATCCATATCGACGGCATTGTCAGTAGAAGAAGATTGGCTCTCGTGCGAGATCTACATATGTAAATAGGAGGTGGTGAGGAGACAAGTAGATTCTACAAAACTTACCTGGTTTTGCAGTCTATGAGCTTCGATACTCACCTCCTGTTTACCTCCCACTTCCCTGCCTTCGTCAGATGCAGGACTCTCAGCACCTGGAGCATGTGACTTAGTCCTGAACAAACACACACTGCACCTCGCTAACACAATGCTAACCGGTTTAACCTGCTCCTGCCGAACTTCCATCTGGGCCTGGAGGAGACTTCTCACAGACCCTAACCGTTGATTCAGGCCTCTGGCCCTTGTTTATTTAGTGGAAGTTTGTCAGTGTCGCATTCTCAGGTTGTCCAGGTTGTGATTGTTGGTACTAACATACCTTGTGCACCTGGTTGCTGTTGCTCCACCGTGTCTTGCATGTCTGAGCTCGAAGACTGGCAACAGAAGAGAGGAAGAGTGGTCTTACCATGTCGCCCTCTAGTAGTGGGAGGGTGCCATCCTGGTGCTAATTGATTTACGCCAGAAGGTACTTGCAGGCAAGTTGGGGAATTACATATATAAATAGGAGGTGAGTATCGGAGCTCATAGACCTCCGAAACCAGGTAAGTTTTGTAGAACCTCAAGAAGGATAACTGTGAGGGATCTCATACTTAACAGGTGGATTACCGATATTGGGAAGATGATGCCATTGTGTTGGTGGAGGTTAAATGTCATTTGGGGTCACCAGAGATCAAACACTTGTAAACACGGTATCTCCAGAAGGGTAACTGTTAGGGATCTCACACATAGCATGTGGATTGCTCATATTAAGTAGGTGATTCCGTTTGTTTTTGGTTGAGATCAAAGGTCATTTGGGGTCAGCAGTGGTCTAAAGGTTAAAAACTTTTAAACACCATCTCAAAAAGGGTAACTGTGGGGGATCTTTACTAGCTTGTGCATTGCCCATATTGAGTAGATGTTCCCTATTGCTTTGGAGGTCAGAGATCATTTGGGTCACTAGAGGTCAAAAGATCAAAGTCTTGTAAAACACTCTCAAGAGGTAACTGTGAGGGATCTCATACATAACATGTGGATGACTCATTAAGTAGATGATCCTTTTTGTTTTTGGTCGAGGTCAAAGGTCATTTGGGGTCAACAGAGGTCTAAAGGTTAAAAACTTGTAAACACTATCTCAAAAATGGTAACTGTGGGGAATCTTAACTAGCTTCTGCATTGCCCTTATTGACTAGATGATCCCTATTGCTTTTGAGGTCATTTGGGGTCACCAGAGGTCAAAAGATCAAAATCTTTTAAAACACTCTCAAGAAGGGTAACTGTGAAGGGATTTCACACTTTTCATGTGGATTGCCCATATTGACGAGACCATCCCTATTGCTTTTGGTGGAGGTAAGAGGTCATTTCGGGTCACCAAAGGCCAAAAGATCAAAACCTTGTAAACGAAATCTCAAGAAGAGTAACTGTGAGGGATCTCACTCTTGACATGTGGATTGTTCATGTTAAGGAGATACTTTCCATTGGTGTTGGTGGAGGCCAAAGGTCATTTGGGGTCACAAAAGGTCAAAACTGTGAACTCTGTCTCAAGAAGGATAACTGTGAGGGATCTCCTACTTATCATGTGGATTTCTAATATTTAGTAAATTATCCCTTTCATTTTCCATGGAGGTCAAAGGCCATATGGGGTCACAGAAGGTCAAACCTTGTACACATGATATTGTAAGGAGGATTACTGTGAGGGATTTCATACTTGGCCTATGGATTGTTCATATATTGTTCATATTAAGCACGTAGAAGACCATATAGAGTAGATGATCCCTGTTGTTTTAAGTGGAGGTGAAAGGTCATTTTTGGTCACAAGATTTCAAAAGGTCAAAACCTTATTAACATGAAATCTCAAGTGGGATAACTGTTAGGGATCTCATGCTAGTCATGTGGGTGATTCATGTTACAATATGTTCATATGGCAAGGAATCCTTTTGGCTTTCTGGTTAACTGTTTAACTTCTCTCATACTCTCTTTTGATGTATTTGTTAACATCTTACTTAGAAAGTTGATGGTATTTTTTTTGTCTTTGTATGGTTATCACATTTACCACATTTATCAAATTTTTTAAGTGACCCAGAGTGAGTGACATTTTGTCACATTCCCACCAATTTAGCTCTTGCAGGAACAAGTGTTTAGATTTTATTCATTCTCCGGTCAATGCAAGGCAAGGGTCTATTTACTAAAAGGAAAACTAGGATGTAGCTACGGTGCAGGGACAGTGACCAATGGGTTTGTGAAGTGAGGGCGGCTCCTAAACAAGGTAAAGGATGCTGATATGAAAGATTTTGTTTGAAATATGAAGGTTCATCCAGAATTTGGGGGAGTATTGTTGAATATTTAGTACATGCCCTTTTGTGTTTATTGGTCAGTTGAAAGGATGACCTACTCTGAGGCCTACAGGTTAATCTTTAGTATTAAAGGGGAATGTCTGAGGGTCAACCAGTGGCATATTATGGGATACTTTTAGGTACGGCCTGGACGGCTTTTGCCTCCACCTGGTTCTTCTGTGTTCTAGGTATAGTGGAGGAAGGCTAGTTGCCAGCTAGAGCATTATCCAAAAATATTTCTGTTGTTTTCCTGAAGTAAGGGAGTGGTGCAACTGTAGATACCATCCCCTAATAATTTTACACTAAGAGGTTTGGGTGTAGTTCTAGCTTTGTGAGGGGAAGCTTTTCAAGCAAAACCAGAGTAGTCATGGGAAGGAACTGCACTATTCAGGCTTCACTTCCTGTGTTTAGTTGGTTCAGTCACTGCATATAGTGTACATAGTGTGCTTTTGCTTTTGATAGAATAGAATGCTGCTTGGATTTAATGTTTTATCTTAAAAGTTACAGAGGAAAGTTCTGAAGGCTGTTGAAGTAAATTTTGGGAGATTTAGCCAATTTTACCACCTAGCTCCAAAGTAAGCAAACATAGAGTCCAGGTTGTAAACACACTTGGAAAGTTGACTGTTATGTCCTTATTAAGTAATTGAAACCTGTTAATTGACTCACATAATAAGCAGAGTTGCATTATTTTGTTTTGGTAATTGCAACAAGTCTTTGGTAAAATGTTGTCGTATAGTCCTCGCATTCTATACCAGGAGAACTTGTGAACTGCTGAAGATTGTTGACTATTCCAGTTGTTCAATCTGTTAGGTGCATGTTCTCCTGTATGTGTTTCAGTTTGATGTCTCTGCCCTGGTTGGACACATTTTTTGAGCAGCTCTACTTCACCGTGGAACCACTGAGGATGGCTGTGTGTAACTCTAGTATTTCATCCATTGAGTCACTGTATGGACTCTGTAGTCACTGTAATTTCTGATTTTTGTTACTGAACACTCATTTTTCGGCCTCCGGGAAGCTCCGGCTCAACTGTCTCAGACATGCTTTGTTCCAGTCATTTAAGTACCTGTTTATTGTTTATTATTTTAAGTGTCAGCTGGTCATTGACAAACTAATTGAAGCAGTTGTTCTTGTATTTGTTATTGTGAGCACATCATTTCGTAGCTATACTGCAAAGCAATAAATTTTCAGATTCTTGGTGATTGGTAATTATTTTGTGTTGATGTGTAATACTGTACTGTACTGTACTGTACTGTACTGTACTGTACTGTAATACTGTACCATCATCCCCATGGTTTTGCAATTGACAGATCCCCCTAGTAACATAATAATAATAGTTAGTTAGTTAGTTAGATAATATTTAACGACACACTAACACAAATGTGTTATATAGTGTCAACTAGATAAATTCGTTTCAAGTTCGGTTTCAAATAATGTTAAAATACAGTGCAAGTCCTCATAATAATAACAACAACAACAAATGAACTTATAGAGTGCTAAATCTACTAAATATTCAATAGGGCTATACAACCCTAACAAAAAGCCATCTTGAAAGAATGAGTCTTTAAACAAGACTTAAACTGTGTGGGAGAGGGAGAACTCCTGATAGAAATGGGCAGACGATTCCAGAGCTTGGGCCCAGCTGACAGAAAGGCATGATTGCCATAGGTTTTCAAGTTGGTTCTAGGAACAGTGAAGGTTAGGTTAGGTTAGATGAGGTTTAAGTCCCAGTTTCCAACCAATTGGTTCAAGTCGAGACGACCATGGCCTTTTTTCCAGTTGTGGCTCACTGGCTTGTTTTGCCTACTCCATTGTTTTATGCTGAGCACTAAGCACAAAGGTAGTAGGTTCCATTTTTAAAGTCTTTGGTATGGGCCAGGAATTGAACCCTAGAGCTTCCGGCTGCAAGTCAGATGCTCTAACCACTCGACCACTGCAGTCAGGAACAGTGAAGTTAAGCGTATTGCTAGAATGCAAGGTATAGCGAGTATTGACCTGAAAAGTCAGATTATGAGACAAATACCGTGAATGCACTTATACACAATGAGTAGTACAGTACTTTGAACTTAATTCTGAATTCAACAGGCAACCAGTGCAGAGACTGGATGATACTCAACAATGGAGTGTTGAAGTCAATAGCAATCTATAACAAGCGTGGCTGCACTATTCTGCAGACGTTTCAGTCTCTGAATCAAATACACTGGTATACCATAAAGCAAACTATTGCAATAATCCAGGTGGCTGTGAATAAACGAATAAAGGAACACAGAGGTCCTTTGTGCACCTTACCCAGAATTTGCAAAGTACAAATTGGCCAATGTGCTGCCCCTTTAACACAGAAAAGGAGGCCCATAGCAAGGCAGCTTTGAATGTGACTTATATTAAGAGCTTTATTGATGGGTTGAAGTGTGCTTGGATAAAACATTGTACTGATAGGAATGAGGAACTCTGTAAATGTTATTTCAGCTTCTACTTACTTTAAAAGTATGGCAAGACATTTTCATTTCACTGTAAGTTTAAGTGTAATGAGGTGTATACTGACGGCATTTTTATTAATAATATTTTACAGGCCTGGACTTAGTTTCTTTTCGCAATCCCACTAAGAACTTTAACCAGAATGCAAAAATGCATTGAGGTTTTGATGATATGTTTTATTCCAAATGATGCCATGTTGTCTCATTTCTTTCAGTCCCTGGTCAAGTGCTATCTTAATTGTTGGCAAAATACAGTTTTGTGTTAATGTTTGAACTTGAGAATTCTTGAGAAATTCTGCATTTTGAACTGTGGTGACCCAGTTGAAAGTCTTGGGAATTCTTGGGAAATTTTGCTTACCCAGGGTGACCCGATTTACAATCTTGGAAATTCTTGAGAATCTTTGCATTTTGATCTCCGGTTACCCCATGTAACGATCTTGGTGATTCTTAGAGATATTTTGCTTTTTGGTGACTCCAGATAATGATCTTGGGAATTCTTGAGAAATTTTGCTTTTTGACATCTGGTGACCCCCAGATGACCTTTGTGCTTTTTAGGTGCTTGGAAATGGGCACGAGTGAAAACAAACACCAAACACTAGACTGGATCACAAACTAGTACATTTTCAAAAGTCCCCTTGACTCGGGTGAAGAATCAAGGGGGGAAACCAAACGTGACTTCGGAAGGAGTTCTTCTCCCCAAAGGAGCTATTTCCCCAAGGGACAACAAATTAAATGACCAACCTCTCAACCCTCAGATCTTTGACCTTGACCTCTTCTATAAAACACTATGGTTCCTCCTGTCACCATGTATTCCTTTCCAGATATTGTGTTAACAAGGTTTTCAGGTTTAGACCCCAAATGACCTTTTACCCCTGCCAAAACAGTAGTTTTTCCCCTCACCATAAGGCATCTACAGTACAAAATTTACTCAGGCTTCCTACCAAGAGACATCATGTTAAGGTTTCCAGGGTTTGACCCCGGTGACTGCGGGAGACGTTTCACCCCCACGTAAAGCAATAACATTCTTTGCCTTACCATAATGCGTCAAAAATAAAGTATGATTTTTATCTAAGCTTCCTACCTTGGGATATCGTGTTAACAAGGATTTCAAGGTTTTACCCCAAATGACCCTTGAACTCCACTTAAAACGGTATTGTTCTTTCTCTCGACATAAAGTATTACATACTAAGTATAAAATTTATCCAGGCTTCCTAACCCCTAGATATCGTGTTAACCATGTTTTCAAGGTTTGACTTCTAGTGACCCCAGATGACATTTGACCCCCACCAAAAACAGTAGGGTTCTTTTTCTCACCAAAAGGAATCTACACTCTAAGTATGAAATTGGTCCAAGTTATCCCTACCATGAGATATGGTGTTAAACAAGGATTTCAAGGTTTGACCCCCAAATGACCCTTGACCTCCACCAAAAATGATAGAGTTCATTCTCTCACCATAAAGTATTACATACTAAGTATGAAATTTAACCAAGCTTTCTCCCTTGAGATATCATGTTAACATGGTTTTCAAGGTTTGACTCCTGGTGACCCCAGATGACTTTTGACTCTCACCAAAAACAGTAGGGTTCTTTCTCTCTCCAAAAGGAATCTACATACTATGTATAAAAATTTATCCAAGCTTACTAACTTGAGATATCATGTTAACAAGGTGTTCAGAGTTTGACCCCTGGTGACCCCAGATGACCTTTGACCACCGCCAAAAACAACAGGGTTTTTCTCTCACTGTGGGGCATCTATGTACCAAGTTTGAGAACTGTCAGTTTCTCTTCTTGAGATACTGTGTTAACGAGCAGTATCACAAGTGCACACCTACATGCATACACACACATGCCATCATGAATGCATAGGTTTCTCTGTCATCAAAACCAAAAATCAAATTATTTGGAATAATCACAGTTTAAAAATTAACAATAATGGTATTTATTATGAAGTCCAGGCATCACAAGGAAATTGTTCATATTTATGATCCTTAGATACAGGCAACTCTTTCTTAAGTTTTGCTGATTTGAAAACAAAATTTCACATAAGCTGCCCTTTCACTGTCTACTATGGTGTCATACAGGCTATCCCTTCGTATTGGAGGAAGCCACTAAACACCAATGTTGGTAATGGCAACATTCCTCTCATTGACACAATTTTCAATATTAACTGCCTCTCGCGCTTTGTTTACAGACAGCCCATTCAAAAACCTGCAACTATTCCTAGGTCAATTGTAAATGGAGTTCACACTTTGATCTTGATGATTGTATATGGTGTGCCATCTTTCAAACACCCTTTTAGTCACTAAGAAAAACCAAGTTAAAATATTTTCGGTTCCATTTTCTCCATCACATACTAGCACAAATTATGTGCTTCGTTTAAGGGGAGGACTTGAACCGTATTGGAACAAGTTGAAAGACACAATATAGCATGCATGTGTTTATGTGTCATTAAACTTTACCTACCTACCTTCATTTAGTTAAAACAAAAATTCTTCTTGCACTTTCTGTGGACAAAAGGATGAAACCTTAGATCACATTTTCTGGGAATGTCAGTATGTTTCTAACTTTTATCTATTTATCCACATGTAGATATGGAACAAACAATTCTTTGCAGGCAGTTTCTGTTTTCAGAGTCTGATGTTTTTTTGGTTATCACCATCTTCTAAAACTTCCTTTTAATTTTCTTATTTATAATATGAAGTACTACATTTTTCAAAAGAAAATGTTTTCTGATTGAAATACTGAATAAGAACGACTCGCTTTACAAGTTCAAGTTTTTTTTTAATGTTGAGAAGTATGTTGATCATAAGAATATACAGGGCCCTTTTTCTTTCAGCAGCTTGAAAACCACCTTCAGCACAACTGATTTAAAACTTGATTTATTGTTAGTAACATTTCCATATTCTTTGTTATAATCACGGGAGAAAAAATTTCAAGTTTGGACTGTCTTTAGATGCTGCTTGTTTTCCTCTTTCATTCTGCATTCATTGGATTTTGTTTTGGAACCTTCGTTTTAGGCATTATGCAATGAGTTTGCTGATAACCTTTATGTTATGTAATTATTGTTAAATGGTATGTTTTAAACATGGATGTTAATTTTTAAACATTTATGTCATCAATGTATGTTAAATGTCAATAAAAGATGGCAAAAAAAAAATATTAGGTAAACTACAAAAAGGTTTCAGTTCATCCAGAGCTAAGGCTGTGACAGTTAGTCCAAAACCAGAAACTGGTTTCTGCAGCCACTATAACCAGTTTTTAAATCAAAACCGGTTTTTCAAAAAGTACATTGGCCTTGCATATGTACACTGCGTGAGGTCTAACCACGTACTGGGAATTGTCAGAAGTTTTCTGAAAGTTAAGTTTGACATTACATTTGTTTAAAAAGATAGTAGACTTTATGTCGAAAAGGTGTGAAATGCATGGCAGAGTAAAATTTTGAAACTGAAGTCGAACCCTGATCGGTTTAAACCTGGTTATTTTTCAGCAACCATTTTTTCGGTTGTGCAAAAATTAAGAAGCCGAATCAAACCAAACCGGTTTTGTGAACAGCCTCATCCAGAGCCTTCAGTGAAATTAAATTAAACACATGAAGAAGATGTCAAGAAGTGTCACATACTTACCGTTTCAGTACTATACATCTTCACTCGGATCTGCCGATACCATGGAAGTTTCGAGGTAGTAGTACTTCCAGTTCCATACTGAAACTTTCTTTGTAGCATAACAGAGGATGGGAGTGCCTGTCCTCTTGTGATATGACTGACAAAAATCTGCAACAAGATAGCATTATGCAGTATTTGTAATACAAATTATAAGAGCCATTCTGTTGACATAACACAGCCAGTGTGATTCATAGAATACTTCCTCTAGAGAAGAACAAGTTTACATTAAAATAAAGTTGAGTTTCATCACTGTATGGTAAAGACTGATCATCGGTCCTATGGCTTTTGATACAAGAGCTGTGTGACAAACAATCTCGAGAACAAATTCTTAATTTTTCATTCACATGGCATCATTTGTGTAATTGAGCCCTTCTATTACTAGGTTCCAGTGTTTGCTCGGCGTGTGTGGAATAATAGGTACCAAAATGCTAATAAAGATATATTACTTTCCTAAAACAAATACTGGCTTGGATTGAAATTACAAAGGTTTGAACTTTTGCACCTTTGGTGCTCTAATTTCTGTGTGGCAGGAAATGTCTCCTCCTAGTCATGAAATTTATGTTGAAGATCTTTGCACACTGAATTCACATTTGAGAGATCTTTGTATAATATTTAGGTTAAAATTCAGGTTCCACTTTCATTTTGTAAAAGCATAAAACGCTTAACTTTAACCCGAACTGGTAACTTACAGGATTTCCATTAGTTTTTCCCCAGGGGCCCTCAAATCCGTACACACTTCACTTTCATGGGGGGTCCCAGTCTGAAATTGGCAGTCTCTACCTAAGTCTTCCGGTGAAATTCAGTCATTTCAGTGGTAATATCTTTGCTGATAACTTGACAATGAGCCGCTAAACTACCTATTTTGCTACTGGAGTAAAACACAGTAAAAGTGTGCAGAGCACAGCCAGTTTATCACTCCCATCCACTGTAGTTATTCCTTAACAGTTATAAGGGTTCAGAAAAGTGATTTAACTATCATCCCAGTGAACCTCTGAGCACTCCGAGTCGATAATAGAAGGCGAATGTCGCCGTTGTTCATCTTCGCTTAGTCTCGGGTATAGGGTCCTCGATGAGCCTATTGGCTTCCTGGCCCTCAAACGTTACTCAACTAAGAAACTACTAAACTAAACATCTTGCCTAGATGAACAGTTGTGGTAATGTGGCTTGACAGGACCATTGGGATGTTTGCTAATATTCGAGAAATCGGCTAGTAAAACTATAGATATTCATCCAGTGATAATTCTTTTACATTCGTACATTTTCATGTGAAAATTTTTTTGACTTCAAAATAGAAGGGATTTTAATTCCAAAATTCAAGATAGTATAGATACGACCGCACATTGCAGCTTCACTTCTCACACATTACGGCACAAGCACCTCATTCTACGATACACGGTCGATCTTTAACAGACCCAAAAATAAATCAGTCGGTCAAGAACTTACAAATCCAACTGTGTGACACTTGGAAAAATACCTCATTGAACAAATCGCACCATTCATGCTGGCTTCAGAACGAAGATTTCCCCTTCGGTGCCTTTGTAGTCACTACGGAGTTTCTCGACCATTTGTGGTATTTTAACATGTTGCAACATAATGTAAATACAAACAGGCTACCAGTAACCTACACTATGCATACATGACTGTTTAAGTTTCTGTCAGTGTTGATGGAAGCAGGGAAATGCTATTTGACAAATGGCAACTCCCTGGTGGAAGCAAGCTGTGTGTGCGTTCTGCATGCGGCTTACCTCGCGGAGCGGAACGTGTTTGCTCATTCATAACTGAACAAGGAATATGCCGTACAGCATGCTACGTAGGCAAAATGCGGCTGTGATAGAGGTGGCTCTTTGCCAGACATACCACGATTTACCCAAACCCACATACTGTATTGCTGCATCGTTATTGGCTTGTGTCCTTTACTTGACTCCGTACGATATACGGTACGGTGAACATAACCGCCTACGCAAATTTGGGTACATGTACTTTTTCCAGACCCGAAATTTGAAGAATAGACATCGCAAATGCAAACATCAGCAATTGCTCAAATAACCAAATGTGCGTTCGGAGACATTTACCTCTGATAAACGAGGGGTTTAAGTGATCCAACGTCACCAAAATTTAAAAAAAAAAACTCACTCTCTTTTGTCATTCTTAATTGTTATTTTAGAAAGAAATGGCATGATGGTTCCTACACTTTAAAATGCATCCTTCATTTTGGCACAAGCAGAAACATTCTTGGTGTACATATCGTACATATGGCCGAGCTCGCACACGCGTGAGAACTCTCCCCACTCACTGAATGCACCATGAAAAAACAATTACTTGTAGAATAGAAAGGTAAACGCTGAGAAACCAGGCTAAAAAGACACAAATTTGAAACTGCCAAAAACCATGGAGTTACCACCTCAGAACTCCATGCAAAAACAAACTGTTCACCTGTTCACCGACAAGACTCTCATACTAATGATAGGTACATAACGAACTGATTATTTTCCAGGTTATATTCAAACATGATAGTAATTGTAATTGCATTTGAACTGATTATGTAGATTATTTAGTTACGTATTTCGCCAACCATTTCAGTATTCTCCACTAACCGTCGCCCGGACAAAATCTGAAGAGCATGCGCCAGCGCCCGGTGTTATAGTTGCCGCCCTCACGAAAACCTTGGCCGCCCAGACCAAAAAATATTGCTTTCACTTCTTTGTAGAAACGTTTGCATAGTGAATTATACGCATAGGCGGGATTACGAGGAGCAACCCCCACTCTTTCCAGAGCTTAAAAACTGAAAAAAAATGAAAAACAAAAACAAAAAATGAGCGAAAGTAAGCGAGACCAGAGAATGTATAAGAGAATTTTCAATAGCCTATTATAATTAAAGTTTGCAGTGTGTTTAATGAAGGGAAATATTAATATCAAAAACCGTAAAATTGCTCGGAATTTTTTTTCTCGGCGCACTTCGCGCGCACCTCCAGAGAAAACTGACTAATACAGTGGAAAATTTTGTCTGGCGCCGTAAAATTTCTTTCCTCCTACCTGCCACACACTATTGTGACTTGAAGCTCTGCCAGGGTCACTGAAATTACTAATGAACGTCATGAAATGCACCATGGTCCTTGCAATAAAGTCCCAAACCCTACCCATGTTTAGGGAACCGCAATTCTCGAAACAAAAAATCGGCGTGCTTCGCATGAGCCATAATTATGTAAATCGATGTCTCATTAGTTACAGCTGTACTGCTGTGCGTAGAAAAACCTTGGTGGAATTACCTCATTATTACTTCCTGAAGAACAGCTTGACTAAATTACCATTTCCAAAACCCTCGCTACACCTCTCGATGTTCACTTTCCTCTCCAACTACCACCATCCTCAGCAAATTGACTGACGGTTAGGCTACTACCAGGGCCTTTTTTAACGAATTTGCCCTGGGGGGGGGGGGGGCTATTTCACAAAAGGGACCATCTGACACGAAGTTACTAAGTGGAGCGCCACGATCAGTTGGCGCGTAGCGTACTGAATTTTGGGGGGATCGACAGACACCCCAGACCGCAGGAAATGGCACTTCCCGAGAATTTCGAGGCTCTGTCGAACCATCCTAAAATTGAGATATTATGCTCTGCATATTTTTATTCTAAGAAACATCCTCAATGATTCCCAACACATTTTTTGACTGGGCGAAGTACCCAAATCCTTTTCAGTTTCCTAAGCCCATGCATTACAGACCTACTTCTAATTGTTTGATTAAACTCGTGTACTGAACTTTCAGCAACTCGCATCGCGCAGCCGTGACACTGTGTCCAGCAATAAAGCTCATTGTTGATAACAACTAATCAGCACACTGGAAATGGAATATTTTCAAACTGCTGTCATTGCAGCATTGTATTGTATGGTCACAGTTCGTATAACTTGTAGCCACCGTAGCGACCTAAAGAAAGAAGGGAAGAGGGTGGAAATAAGAGGGGGGAATAAAAGGTGGAAAAGTAGACAACGGCAGATTCTGCTGTAGGCGGCGATCAGCCGTCGCTGACCGGCTACTTTTTATTGCCCCTGCATTAGTTGACATGTAACATACCCAGGATGATTGCTAGAAACAAAAACTGCATACCACACTCAGAGAGCTAGCCCTCCTCCTGTGGGGTTCAGATGGGCAACCGGATGGGGCCCATGTGAGTTACACCTCGTTTTGCCCTGCGTGCCTGGCTCTCCGGCCAGTCCACATTCAGACCATCTGATCCCAGCTGGGCTGAAGGCTGGAGCTGGCCCAGTGGGCTCCACCTGGGCATGCAGGACAAAACGAGGTGTAACCAACATGGGCCCCATCTGGTTGCCCATCTGAACCCCACATGGGGTCCAGGTGAGCTTGCTGGCTGGGAAAGGATAGCTAGTTACATCTAAACATACTTTATTTTGGGATTTTGATAACATCGCACATAGATACTAGCTACCTCCTCCTGCGACGCCCCCCCCCCCCCCACATACCTTGCGAAGTAGTCTATCACTTGGCAATGTCACTGCTCTCCTTGCAGGCCTGGTGGCTCACCTACTTACAGGAAGAACTTCTTAACAAAATCCCTTCCTTTGTAGGACTCGATGTTTGGGAGGTTCATTCGTCTCTCTTAACAGCCAGGAAGCTTTCCACTGATGGCCTTGGGTCGAACTTGGCCATTGGAACCCCATTCCAGTGGATAAGCTACACATCTCAATTCTGGGCTATGGGCCGACTTCTTGTGAAAATGTTTTCATGCCTTCATGGGGCTACCATTCTTTAATGTCAGATATTGATCATTTATTATCATCATTATGTGTTTTATATGTATGACAAAAAAGGACCTACTGGGGGGGCCAAATGGACTGAGTGGGTGGGCTGAGTAGGGGACTGGGTGGGCCACGGCCCACCCAGTATGTATGTTAAAAAAGGCCCTGGCTACTACCGTATCTAAAATTTGCGATCATCAAATGAGAACTATTTCATTAGCATTTCAAATTACACCAGAGGGAAGCAGGATTTTCTCAGGAAATGGTCCAGAATGACCGCAAAAGCCGTCAAATTTAAGAAAGATTTGTCTGGAAGACCCTCAGTCTCCGTTCTCCGGACTCGTGCCTTCGGCGATCGCGGTTAACAGCTTCGCCGGTCATAACTTCCCTAGATGCAGCCTCCAATAAAAATTAATTCCCTGACATTTTAACTGTCGATGCTCTTGGCAATGTCCATGTAAAATCTATCCACGAAAGATTTCATTGACTTCTTTAAGTATCCACATAGTCCATAAGCTTCAAAATCGACACTAACCTTATTTTGCTCACTAATAGAAAAGCTGAGGGGCATTTGTCCCAGACCATCGACAAAGTGAAACATGAAAGGGCCTCCATAGAGCAGGATATAGGTTCCCATGTCTTGCTCTATGGAAAGAACAGACACCTAAGGAAAGTAGGGCACGGAAAGTAATTTTTGGTACCGTAATAAGGGACAGGCGCTTAGCATGGGGAGGGGGGGGGGGGGAGCAAGAGCCCTGTCCTTGAGGGTACTTTTCTTTCTTAACATTTCTATTACTCATATCCCTGAAAAGTATGAAAAAGATCTTTTCAGCGCACTTCGTGCACACCCATTCTGAAGACTAGATCTCCCATTCTTAAAATTATTGTTCCAAAGCCCCGGGAAACCCTCAAAATAATCTGTTCTCCCCTACTTCCTCAAGCCCTCGGCATTATCGATCCCATTTGACTGAAAGTCTCATGGAGTAAGAATATAATTGAAAATAGTCAAATTGTAATTTTTGTGGTATGTTAATTGCCCACGTTATGTCACTTGAAGTTGAAGCTAATTTAAATTAAATGCTTACAATCTCATCAATACCCCAGAGCTTCCGGGGGCTTCTCCCCCCTAGACCCCCACTAGGACTCTGCCCCTGGACCCCGCCAGAGCCATAAGGCGGCCCGGGCCGCTGGACCCCACGCCGTTAGAGGGAGCTCTTCGCCTTCGGCGCCGCTTGACAGTCCACCCGGCTTTGCGCCCCCCCCCCCCCACTTTCAGATGTCAAATCCGGCCCCTCATTGTACACTTTCAGTCTCCCTAGAAGTTAGTATTCGATTGAAAAATACAGTCACGAAGCATGATTTTAGGAAGGCAATAACACCAAGACCGCCATTCCAGCCAAGACTGCATGGCGATGCATGCAATCACACCAGTCTTGACGATCATAAATGTGAAGGTGGACCGTCACGACATCGACAGAACTGAGCTAGCTCAAACATGGAAGCAACTTTAAGTGTTTAGCAACAGCATAGCTGTTCTCTGAGTTAGGTTTGTACAACAATACACATGGCATGGTGTCATAGAGCAGGATGTGAAAAGTGCTTTATGCATGCGTCAACTTTGTCAACTTTATAGTACTACCTATAGGAAGAGCAGTAACCCAAACCCGTGGAGTCACGATCAAAATCATATCTGTATGTGATTATCATGAATTTTAAATGACTTGACAAAATATTAATGGCATAATAATCACTAATATCTTTTCACTAGCATCTGTGATTAAGAATGTACTTTTGACTCCCGAGAGGAAGAGATTTCAGCCCCGGGACTTTTTGAAGTACCTTGTTGGATTGCACCAGTACAGTATTAAGCCACAGTACATCTTCGTGCATGCACATTGTAGTGTACAAAATAACCCTAGCAGTGGCGTAGCTAGAGGGGGAAGGGGGCGGTCCCCCCCTTCCACAAAGCCTCCGAAGGCCTCTGTCGGAAATTTCTAGTCTGTCGGAAATAAAAACAATTCATTTGAAACACAACACTTCTTATGTTTTTAAGCAGAATTACATATCCAAATGGTTAGTGACGAGGCCTGGAAGTATCATTTAAGGCAATCTCCGAGATATTTTAATCTATTTTTTTCCGCGCGCTACACGCCAGCTGATGGTAGCGCTACGCTTAGATAGTACATCATTACTTCAAGATAATCTGTGGAACTTTTTTGCTCCCCTCCCCCCCCCCCCCACACACACACACACAAAAAACTTCTAGCTACGCTGCTGACCACCTAGTGTAGATCGTGAGAAGGATAAAAAATATCCTTATGGGCCAGGAGTGACAAAAAAATTTCCTGACATGTGCAAAAGACCCTCAAATCACAAACCGCAATAGTTTCGCGATTTTTAGTTGGAAGGGTTTGCATTGCAGAGCATTTTTCCTTGGAGTGGCATGCATGGCACATTTGCCACTACCTAACGTTTAGTGTATATGAATACTGTACTAAGAACCTAACCAACAGCAGCATAGATGTGTGTTGTGTGCAGAAATGAGTGGCCTCGTAGAATTACAGTTCCTAATGATGTTTTCCAAAGTTGTAGTGTTCAGAAATGTGTTGTTCATCCTCACACATGTGAGTAAGCGTAAAAGTTTTATTTATCAACAGGATGGGTTTTTATCTTGTTAAAAGAACGTAAAAATCATACAAAGTTTATGTCCAGAGGTATTACTGTTACGAGAGCCTGATACAGTTTAGTGACTCCAAATTAATCCATATCGTTGTGAGGGTAAAATGTTCATGGCACCAAACTGGAAATGGATTCCATCAAGCCCCCCCCCCCCCCCCCCCCACCGTGTGCAACTCTCCCTGTCCTACCTTTCAAGTTGAACCATTTCAAAGAACTTTGAATTAAAATAATTTTACCATGTGTCCAAAATCTAGGCAGTCATTTCAAGTCTGTGTGCAAGTGTCATAAGGAGTATGTGAGCCTCATTATTTCGTTAGTCAAAGGTCAAGAACTATACTAGGGCAGGTCATGTCAAAATTGAGACAGATTGCAGCGAGGAGCAATTAATGAATGAAAAGATGTACCAGAGTAGTGTGATGAGAAGAATGCTACCAGTATCAGAATTTTGAAAGGCTCTGACATGCAGTCTTAATCACTTCCACTTCCATATTCCACTAGATATGAGTAAACATGAGGATTGTATCTGAAGTGTAACAATTTACTGTTGAATTACCCCAAGGACGGGTAACTGTGAGGGATCTGGCACTAGCTTGTGGACTGCTCATATTGAGAAGATGATCCCTTTTGTTTTGGGGAGGTCACAAGGCATTAGGGGTCAACAGAGGTCATAAGGTAAAGACCTTGTAAACACTATATCTCCAGTAGGGTAACTGTGAGGGGTCTCATACTTAGCATGTGTATTGCCCATATTACGCAGATGATCCCTATTGTTCTTGGTGGAGGTCAAAGGTCATTAGGGGTCACCAGAAATCAAAAGATCAAAACCTTGTAAACACGATATCACTAGAAGGATAATTGTGAGGAATCTCACACTTGACCTGTGAATTGTTCATGTTGAGAGGATACTTCCTGTTGAGAGGATACTTCCTGTTGGTTTTTTTGGAGGCCAAAGGTCATTTGGGGTCATAAGAGGTCAAAACCTTGTAAAGACAATATCTCAAGAACGATAACTGTGAGGGATCTCATACTTACCATGTGGATTGCTAATATTGATTAGATGCGCCCTATCGTTTTTTATGGAGGTCAAAGGTCATTTGGGGTCACAAAAGGTCAAAACCATGGAAACATGATATTTTAAGGAAGACAACTGTGAGGGATCTCATATTTTGCCTGTGGATTGTTCATATATTTCATATTTAGCATGTAGATGTTCATATAGGGTAATTGTTTTAAGTGGAGGTGAAAGGTCATTTTGGGTTGCAAGATTTCAAAAGGTCAAAATCTTATCAACATGAAATCTCAAGTAGGATAACTGTTAGGGATCTCATGCTTGTCATGTATTTGGCATGGCAATGAATCACAAAGCCTTTTTGCTTTCTGGTTACTAATCCTTATATGAATACCGAATACCGCCATTACAATATTTAGTTTACCACCTTCAAAATCACGTCGGTTGATATGCCATATACAGGCTGCAAATTTACTAATTCCTTATTAAACACAAACCAAAATGAACAGAAACTTAGGGTTGAGATGGTTTGTGACAGTTGGTTTGAGACTGGATCCCATGCCATCTGATACGTGATATAGTACTGGTTTGCACCAGTGTTTCCACTCTTCCTGAAATCACCAGAAATTCGGGAAATCTGGGTGTTCTTTGGGAAATTTGCGGGAAGGAGGACGATTTCGGGAAATCTGGAAATTTGAAGGAAAAATTCCTTATCTTGAAATCTGAAGTAAAAAATTCCTTATCTTGAAATTCGAGAGAATATTTTCCTCTGTTCTTCGATTTCATATTAAATTAATTTTGTTTCGTGTTTAAATATTCATGGGTAAAGCAGCTTTGTATTAACGATTTGCCATTAAATAGCATAAAAGAAGCATCATTGAAAATTTCAGGAAATACCGAGCCGATTTCAGGAAATGTTTAATTCCATTTCAGGAAAAAATGAATTTAGAGTGTGGAACACTGGTTTGCACATAGCTAGCTAATATCTGGGTTGCCATATTGGCCGATTAGCGGCCAAATCGCGTAAATTTGGCATATTTTAAACCTCTTTGGCCAGTGCGTTTTCTCAGCTACGGCCAAAGCGATTTTGGCCAATTTTAGGCTGCTTTGGCCGATATTGATTTCGGGGGTAGGCCCTATGCATAGAAATAAAAGTAAGGGAAAACGCTAACACAATGCATCCATGCATGTTTAACCGCTGAAGCCACGAAAATTGCGAGGGCGCTTTCGTTGTACGGCAAAAGACCGGTTGATTGATGTCTCTCCGTACGTACAGTGTGCATTCTGCTGCAGAAGTTATAGCTTATTTTATGCGTTTTTCGAAAGATTTGGAGTAATTTTCACAACAGAAATAAGTCATGGTGCCTTAAGTATTTTGTTTTACACTCCTAACTTGAAAACTTGTAGTTTCTTTGCCAATAATTGGGGCAAAAGCAATGACGTGACATTTGTATTACGCGCAGGTGCTCTGTTGCCGTACAGACTGGGCAAATCAACGGCTTCAGTCCAGATTGGCTGACGTCATTCTCCCTTACTTTTATTTTTGTGGCCAGTAATAAATGTATTCATCACTTCTTATGCCATTTGTGATTAATCATCGTACACATACCATACACAATTTCCGGCCAGAATAGTTCCCTATTTTTGGCACACGCGGGCGAAAGTAACACCTGTCAGAACTCTAGACCAATCCGACGCGAGCACATGCTTCTAAACAGCTGGATCTCTGCTTTCAACAGAGTGCCAGAGTACACAATTGATACAGAATACGCCACATAACTTTTTTCCCACAGGTAATAAGTCGCGCTTTTCAGGCGAAATTCGAGGTTGCGTAATTGCATCATACGTGTACAGGTGTGTGTGTCGGTGTGCCCGGTAAATTTCATTTGGCATATTTTTTACCGTTTTGGCTGATTTTCGGAACATATTTGGCCGGTGAATGATGAAACAATCTGTCAACCGAGCTATACGTTTTTCTGTATGAAAAGCAAACCATTGTCACGTTTCTATGTAGGAGGTATTATCATTATAAAACTTACAAAATTCCACAAGATTTTAGCTCCCACAAGATCAAGTGAACGTCTCAGACATATACAGGCTAGGACCGCTGTCAAACCGAATTACAACCTTGTTATAATCAAATCAAATTTTTAATTGCAAACAGTTTTTACGAGCGAATAGCGAAGTATATGTGTCGTGTTTTGGACTTGCAAAAGTCGTTAGGTCCAATATAGTGACATTTCTCTTGTCTTGTTATGTCCTGCAATTCTTGTACAATATTGTCATTTTTATAAACTATAATTTATGCAAGTTAAGTGACAACAAAATGATTGTTAGTATAATTTGAAGGAAAAATTATCCTTTTGTCCCTTCCGAGTGACTGTCCTAAGTCTAATTCGAAGCTTCATCGCCTCTTTACCGTTTTGTAGATTGCTACTACAAACAACGTGCTTGCTCCCCCCTACAAGTATTATTTAGATTCACAACTAAGCAATAGTATCGAGCAACCTGTTTTAAAGTATTCAGTGAATACAAATATTAGTTTATCGTTAAAATGAAATCAAATCATAAAATACGGTTTTGATTTAGAGTGTTTCGTACAAACCTAGGGTTTCCTAAGGCGTAGGTTTTGTAACCCGTAACCCTACCAGCTTATTGCGTATTCATATTAGTGATGGCAATCTACGGACTGGATGCATTACTGAACGACACAGGTGACGTCACCCTATTGTTAAAACGGGGTTAAGTCAGCGGTCCCACCTTGGGTTCGATTATGCCTGAGGTTCGGTTAGGGTTAAATGGCCTCTTAAATAAGCAATGTCCGAAGTGCCTATGGCAAGGATATCATACAAGGGAGTACTAGTTAACCATATTTTGGGGTTTAGGGATGACGTTCTCTCCATAGACTCATGTTCTGAACGACGTGAGTGCGAGAGTTCAGCTGACTGCTTATACCGTACCATGATGATTATCGGGTACGGCAAGGCACAGAGCAGATTCGTGTAGCCTGCTTTTTGCGCTACCACACAGGAATATTTTCCAGATTGAGAAATCGAAGCCTCAATAGTCAACACCGCTTTAGCCTATGGATGCCTACATCCATGTCATTGCTGCCGAAGTCTCCACAGTACTTAGGCGTTCATTGCCAGCAAAGGGTGATTTGCTGAACTGTTGAACGATCCCCAGTTAAACATACTACCTTCGAGTAAGCACTTCCCATCGTTAAAGACAATAAAGTGAAAGACAACCTCCACTAGATGCATAACTTCATCACATTTGTTAGCATTTATTCTCGCAAGGTGCTCTAAAGAGTTTATATATTACAGTATTTAAATTTCCCTTCTTTCAACTGATTCGTTGGCGTATTGGATATGGCATAAGACTCAAACGCTGGCGGTACGCGGTTCGATTTCTTTTGATGCGTAAATCTGTCGAATACTTTTTTTTCCCTTCAGTTTTAGATTCGCGAGTGTGAATGCCTCGCATTCTAGTTTAAAAACCAGTGATATCGTATCGGTAGGCCTACTTCCGTGCTAACTTAGTGCTACTACAGAAGTGCCGCTCATCTGACAGCCGAAGCGTCAACGTACTGTATGTGGTAAAGTGTATGCCTACACCTGAGCACAGTACAATAGCCAACAAAACGAGATGCACGGAGAAAGTTTGTACTTATTACAAAATGCAAAGCTCATTTGACTGAACGTGAACCATGCAAGAAAGCAGGGAGCTGGAAGAAGAAAGTCACATTTCATTCAAAAATACCCAAATTCTGAACGTCAAAAGATCCTGAAAGAGAAAGTTGATTCATCGTTATGAATTTGATTACTTTTTACTTAGGTTAGTAGGAACTGTTAGTTATTGGTCTATTTAACTATTTTAGCAATCACTGAGTTGTGCATTGTTATGTCTTATCAGCAAATTCCTGGTCTGCAGTATGTAAAATAGTAGATCTGGCTTCAGAGTGCCGTTAGGAAAGCCCAGTTCATATTTCGAGCCGTGTCAGTCATTTTGAGATTTCTGGTACAAAATGTGTCCCCAAAACCCACTGGCCTCCTCAACTGTGCATCATGCATCGTTTTCACCCGAGCCCTGATTTAGTTGTAGAACAAAGGCAAACTTGACCAGTCGAGCAGGCCGGTGCATTTTGTGAAAGATGGTCTGCAACAAACATATTTAACCTGCTGCAATTGATACGAACTTGTTATACAATCTCCTTCGCGATTAGCCGAACATTATGCATTCAACAGTCTCTCACAAATACATCAGCACTGTGTTGAACTCCAGCTAAAATATGGGGAAGTCCCACTAGACTGAAGGTTTGCTGTAGACCGAATATTGCATGACCAAAGACTACTTGGTGTTAGAACTAGGGGAAGTATTAGCATAAGATACTAGGTAGCACAGCATAACTTTGTTCCTCCTCTGACTTCCACAATAATCATGGTCCTTTTCGTGGCCACATAGACTCATGTAGAAGTTTTAAAAAAGAACAGCTACCAGCATTTGAAACTATAAGTAACCCTTTTAATAATTTAAAATTTATGTCCCCATGAATGTTGAGATTTTGAGCTGAGAGAGCAGTGTATTAAAGGATGGTGGTTCCAGCCTTTTTACTTCATTTCAGAATGTTGTTTTGCTTTGCAAAACTAGATATAATGCCTAAGAAATGCTTGAAATATAACTTTAGTTTTCTTTATTTTGGCATGATGACTCCTTCAACTGCTGTCCAACCACATGCATCCACATCAAAAGGGCACAAGTTCAACACATCACTTCAGCAACATGATGTATATACTGTGCACCAGTAATTATATATATATATAGATATATATATATATATATATATATATATATATATATATATATATATATATATATATATATATATATATATATATATATATTTATATATATATATATATATATATATATATATAACTCTAATTCCCACCTTAAGGGGAAATTGTTATATCTGCTTGTACATAGGGCGAAAAAAAGATAATAAAATACATAAGAAATAAATTCACCCTAACGTCTAAAAATATAATTAACGTTATTTCAATGGCCAGCCATCCGTTCGTGTTAACAGCTAGGTGTCCGTAAATTTGACAACTTTGAAGTAATGGCATCTAGTTTGTAAATCTAAGAGGGCGCCCTTGTAAGTTTACGTATTCCTATAGAAAAAGTGTGTGGAAACGTTAAGGCGAAACTTATATTTCACCCGAAAAATTTTTTCCCCTTAAGGTCGACTTTTCAACAACAAGTTTCCCCCTAAGTGCCGAATTAGAGAAATATATATATATATATATATATATATATATATATATATATATATATATATAGGTCGAAGAGTAATTGGTTAATACATTCGATCTTGAATTGAAACCAATCCTAGACTTTATTTTGGCATGATGACTCCTTCAACTGCTGTCCAACCACATGCATCCACATCACAAGGGCACAAGTTCAACACATCACTTCAGCAACATGATGTATATACTGTGCACCAGTAATTATAATATATATATATATATATATATATATATATATACATATATATATATATATATATATATATATATACATATATATATACATATATATATATACATATATATATATATATATATATATATATTATATATATATCTATATATAGATATATATATATTATATATATATATATATATATATATATATATATATATATATATATATATATATATATATATATATATATAGATAGAGGTCGAAGAGTAAATTGGTTAATACATTCGATCTTGAATTGAAACCAATCCTAGATAGAGCTTAGCCCTTATCAAAGAAGGAAAGGTTGAAAGAAAAGCACCAGAGAGGAAAACTAAGCAGCACTGGAACTTGAACTCGTGCGGTCAACGGCTTTCGCGGCCGTGCCTAGAACCACCAGCCAATGCAGCTTCTGATTTCCAGACGAGACAACAGACTTCTTATACCAGCGAGCTCAGTTTCTCTCTCCTTGTTACCATGGTAATCCCTGAAGCCCTCTATCTAGGATTGGTTTCAATTCAAGATCGAATGTATTAACCAATTACTCTTCGACCTACACATTCTAACTTCGATCTACCAATCACGACTTATTGAATATACATTCCCGCTTCAGGGATTACTATGGTAACAAGGAGAGAGAAACTGAGCTCGCTGGTATAAGAAGTCTGTTGTCTCGTCTGGAAATCAGAAGCTGCATTGGCTGGTGGTTCTAGGCACGGCCGCGAAAGCCGTTCACCGCACGAGTTCAAGTTCCAGTGCTGCTTAGTTTTCCTCTCTGGTGCTTTTCTTTCAACCTTTCCTTCTTTGATAAGGGCTAAGCTCTATCTAGGATTGGTTTCAATTCAAGATCGAATGTATTAACCAATTACTCTTCGACCTACACATTCTAACTTCGATCTACCAATCACGACTTATTGAATATTCATTCCCGCTTCAGGGATTACCATGGTAACAAGGAGAGAGAAACTGAGCTCGCTGGTATAAGAAGTCTGTTTGTCCCTCGTCTGGAAATCAGAAGCTGCATTGGCTGGTGGTTCTAGGCACGGCCGCGAAAGCCGTTCACCGCACGAGTTCAAGTTCCAGTGCTGCTTAGTTTTCCTCTCTGGTGCTTTTCTTTCAACCTTTCCTTCTTTGATAAGGGCTAAGCTCTATCTAGGATTGGTTTTCAAATTCAAGATCGAATGTATTAACCAATTACTCTTCGACCTACACATTCTAACTTCGATCTACCAATCACGACTTATTGAATATTCATTCCCGCTTCAGGGATTACCATGGTAACAAGGAGAGAGAAACTGAGCTCGCTGGTATAAGAAGTCTGTTGTCTCGCCTGGAAATCAGAAGCTGCATTGGCTGGTGGTTCTAGGCACGGCCGCGAAAGCCGTTCACCGCACGAGTTCAAGTTCCAGTGCTGCTTAGTTTTCCTCTCTGGTGCTTTTCTTTCAACCTTTCCTTCTTTGATAAGGGCTAAGCTCTATCTAGGATTGGTTTCAATTCAAGATCGAATGTATTAACCAATTACTCTTCGACCTACACATTCTAACTTCGATCTACCAATCACGACTTATTGAATATTCATTCCCGCTTCAGGGATTACCATGGTAACAAGGAGAGAGAAACTGAGCTCGCTGGTATAAGAAGTCTGTTGTCTCGTCTGGAAATCAGAAGCTGCATTGGCTGGTGGGTTCTAGGCAACGGCCCGCGAAAGCTGTTGACCGCACGAGTTCAAGTTCCAGTGCTGCTTAGTTTTCCTCTCTGGTGCTTTTCTTTCAACCTTTCCTTCTTTGATAAGGGCTAAGCTCTATCTAGGATTGGTTTCAATTCAAGATCGAATGTATTAACCAATTACTCTTAGACCTATATATATATATATATATATATATATATATATATATAATATATATATATATATATATATATATATTATATATATATATATATATATATATATAGATATATATATATATATATATATATACATACATATATATATTTCTATAAATTGGGATTTAGGCGAAATATGGTATGAAAAAACATGACTGTTGGGAGAACTCGACTTTCAGGGAAAAGAACCGTTTCGCCTTAACGTTTTACACACTGTTTTATATGGGAATGTGTAATTCCATACGCAAGTCCAATTTACCACATGTTTATGCAGTTACTTCTCAGCACACCAACTTACATACATGTATCCGTGAACACTAATGACTTAGGGGCCATTGAAATAACGTGCATATATATATCTAAAAATCAAAAGGGGAGATATAATCTTAAGTATTTAATTGTTTTTGTTTTCGCCTTTCGTATTAGCGGATTTGACCTTTCGCCTAACAGGTTGATCTAGCTTTATATATGTATATACATTTCTACAATTTGGGATTTAGGCGAAAAACCGTATGAAAAAACGTGACTGTTGGGAGAACTCGACCCTTAGGCGAAAAAATCGTTTCGCCTTAACGTTTAATACACTGTTTTATATAGGAATGCGCAACTCTATACGCAAGTCCGATTTACCACATAATGTTTATGCAATTACTTAGCTGCACACCAACTTACGTGCGTGTATCCATTAACACTTAGGAATTGTGGGCCATTGAAATAACGTGCATATATATCTCAGAACCAAAAGGGGAAATATAATCTTATGTATTTTATTGTTTTTTCCTTCGCCAGTTGTATTGGCGGTATACCGATTTCGCCTAACAGGTCGAATTAGCCTTAAATATATATATATATATATATATATATATATATATATATATATATATGGAGTCAACATTGCTTTTTCACCTCGCCCAGATTTTTCAGCTTTACCGACTCAACTCTATATATATATATATATAATCAGGGGTGTGCAACCTGCGGCCCCCGACTTCCTCCTGTGCGGCCCGCGAACCAATTTCGATTTGCCTAATTTTTGGCCCTTGTAGGTCTTGTTATTTGACCACAACTTAAACTTGACGTAAGTACAAGATATCATGAAAGCAAAGAAACGATCACTTCCTTTGATGTAAGGTGGATATTCTCGACCATTTCATTATTTGATAAACTAAAGAATTCACTTGTAAAACGCATTCTAAATCTGCATTAACATATAATTTGTCGACAAAATAGAGATGCAATACACGGGACAAGTTTCGCCAACAATTAGTAGGCCCATATTACAATATTATGTGAGTGCATATGGGTCTGCCTAGATGGGAACATTGGTCACTAACAAGGGAGGGGTGGGGGAAGGGGTGAGGGTGAATGAGGGAGGGGTGGGGGAAGGGGTGAGGGTGAAACGCCACCCTCGTATACACATCTTTGTTCCACTGCGGTCCCCAGATGGTCACAGCAACATGATTTGGCCCGTTGTTCGAAAAGGTTGCACACTCCTGATATATATATATATCAGTGTTCTCCACTAGCTGTTTTGTCTGGGGGCTCCGCCCGTACAAATTCTTCCACACTACTTTAGCGCCCGGACAAAACTTTGCCGCCCGCACAGAAAATTGACCCGCCCGGTCAAGAAGTTATCTGTACTCTCAATCACAAACACCACAACTTAGTTGTTTAACAGCCTTTTATATTTGATTTCAAATACTCATGACAAGCAATGAATAAAAATACATCGGAGATGCAAACCCAGCTCACTTGCACCTGAGCTCTTATATCGTTCAATATGCACTTAGGCTAGTGCATTTCTTTCATGTTTCCACAGTAGGAATTCGTTACCATCAAACTCATACACTAAACGAAACCATTCAATTGAACTGTCCCCTAGGTTTCCCGATTTTCACCCGAAATTTCCATTAAAGTGAACTACTTCATTCTTGAATACTTCCACGTGGAAACTGGAGCTTCAGATATGCACGTCAAATATATTTAGAAATTGCAATTTGCAAAAAAATGACCTCAAAATGCCCAGATTTGAACTCATAGGGAAGGCTAAGAACAAGGCCGTAGATTGCACCATTTGCATTCTAAGCCCTCCTAAATTGTCAAAATTTTCCCAAAGGGGACGGGATGTCCCCTCTCCTTAGACTCCTCCCCCAGGACGGCGGACAGAAAACAGACCAGTGGAGAACCCTGTATATATAATATATATATACATAATTCGTTTATTCTTAAACCCATTCACTACTATAGGTACATTGATGATATATTTTTTATCTGGCCCCACGGTTTGAACTCTCTAGAATCTTTTAAATCCCACGTCAACTCCTTTCACCGAAGTATAAAATTCACCTTTGAGGTTTCTGACTCCCAAATTTCATTCCTAGATGTTTTAGTTAAGTTACACTCAAACTCCCTGTCCACATCCATGTACTATAAGCCCACCAATAACCATCAGTTCTTACACTTCGAAAGTGCCCATCCGCGCAGTCTAAAAAATTCAATTGTTTATAGCCAATGTCTTAGGATTAAACGGATTTGTTCTGATAAGGAGGACTTCAAAACTGAAATTTCTAAGATCATTCACTTTTTTCTTTCAAACTGTTATCCCATGAATTTCATCAGACAGGGTATAGAGAAAGCTAATAAGTTTAGATGGGAGGACCTCCTTACCTATAAACCTAAAAAGACCAGCGATGACGCATTCCTCTGGTTTTGGAACACCACCCACTCACCCATTCCCTCGCACGCACGATCAAACAAGATCTTTCTCTTCCTAAAAGTGATTCTTCCCTCCCCAACACCTTCACCAAGCCACCCCTGTTAGCCCTCCGTCAACCCCCCAATCTTTGCCAATTGATTACGTCTTCGAACCTTTCACCTTTCAAACCAACCCTAGGAAACGTTCCTTGTCATAAACCCGGTGCCAAATTTGTGAGCACATGTCCCTGGGTTCACCTATTTGCCTTCCTAACTTAAAATTTCCCATTAGACCCCCCAATCTTGACTGTGATTCTCAGAATGTGGTCTATTTACTATATTGTACTATGTGTACAAATGGTCTCTATGTTGGTGAAACTGGTACTAAATTTCGCTATAGGTTTAACAATCATAAGAAGTCTATCCGCGACAATACACGCGGTTTTCCAGTGGCCGAACACTTAACATTGGCCAATCATTCCCTCCAAAATTTGAAATGTGTCTTGCTTGGTTCAAACTTTCATTCTGCTCGACACCGCAAACATACAGAACTAAGCTTTATCCTTAAATTCAATACACACACCAACGGGCTCAATAGAGATTTGAGCCCTCTCAACCATTACACATTCTACAATGCTTCTTGAGCAATTCATGCTTGTTTACTTTGTTGTCTGTTCATCATTATCTGTACATTTACCTTAAATTTACTCTTGCGTGCATTAGTCTTAAGTCTATCTTGGCTGAAGAAGGTTCCAGGGGAACTGAAAATTTCCAAGCTCAATTATACACTTGTTTTGTACTTCGTATGTCGTCATTTTATCGGTTATATATATATATATATATATATATATATATATATATATATATATATATATATATATATTCCACTGGATTGAACATTAGGGGGAAATTTGTATATCACAACAACGTTAAGGGGAAAGAAAAACAATAAAATACATAAGCATATATTTCGCCTTTTAGTAAAATGGTATACATGTACGTAAATTCAATGGCCCCTCAGCCATACATGTTAACACACAGGTGTCCGTAATTTGGTCAACATTGAAGTAATTGCATATGTTACGTGTTGCTATATGGAATTTACCATACAGTTACGTATTCCTATAGAAATAGTGTGTGAAAACGTTAGGGGGAAAGCAAATTTTCCCCCTAACGACAATTTCCCCCTAACGTTGATTTTTTCAGCAAAAATTTCCCCCTATTCCACAATTAGGTATATATATATATATATATATATATATATATATATATATATAGTATATATATATATATATATATATATATATATATATATATATATATATATTGTTAAATTTGTAAGGTAATACCTTCTGCTGGGAATTCCCTTGAATTAGGGTGTGCTACCATAGAGTTAAGGTTAGGAGACTAGTATAAGAATGATCATAGAAAAGGATTAAAGCAGCCTATTCTATATTGTAAATATATAACAACATAAACCAACATAAAGGTACAGTATGATATCAAATGTACATACCTGTGTAGATACTTTCAGCATCATGGTGCATACGAGAGTCAACATAGTATAAATACAATGTCCACAAGTTCTATGGTTGTTTTTAAGTCCCTGCAGGAAGCACAGGGGTGATTGATATAGTAGGCCTACCATACCGTTTTGTAATCAGGGTGTTGTACTCTACATTGAATGGCTATCCCATGTGGCAATTTGTAAGAAGGACAGTCACAACCTTCATGCAGCTGTCAATACCCTAGACCTTGTCTGACCTTTCTCAATATACCTTTGAAATGTTCCTGTATAATGCCATGTTGAGGCCCAAAACAGGATTACAATTGCTATGAACATGCATTGGTTTATGAAAGTTATGCACTGCCATGTACATGGCTTGTACAATATGATAGTACTGTACTATTTTTTTTTAAGCAAAAAATTTTATTCATGTTCTAAAAACACTTTACAATATTGTAAATTTGCAGTTAATAGCATATGCTGATTAGTTACAGATACATAAACCTTGCATATGCTTGGACAATCATAAAAAAGTATTCAACAAAGTGTACTGTATAACATCTTGCATTTGAGACAAATTTCAAGAATCCATTTTCCAAATTGTATTGAATACACAAAAGATCTGAATTCTTACGTCATATTTGATTAAATTTTGTATCTATTTGCATGTTACAGGGTTTGAAAAGTGCTTAAATTTTGATTCATCAAAATGCAGGACTGAAAAGTACTTAAATTGCACAAAAATGTTCTGAGGTCCTGAAAAGTCATGAATTTTCTCTTGTTTTCAGCAAAAATATCTGTAAAAGCAGTTTTGATGAACTGCAAAAAATGTTTATGTTCCAAAAAATATGTCACCATTTTTCTTTTTCTTCTTTTTGGCTATCAATATTACTGTACTTTTAAATTCTCTCTTATTGACACTAGTTTGAAAGTCCATAAAAGTTCAATAAAAGGTCCTGAAAAAGTCATGAAAAAGTTATGTTTAGCAAAGAGTGGGAACCAGTGTTCGAAATAACGCGTGCACACATGCACCAGTGCATGTAGCTTTTTGACTGTGCATGCAACTCTCACTTATTTACCTGCACGCGTGCATGTTGGTCTAATGGTACTTCAAGTTCAAGGAGAGTTGCCATAAAGTGTACAAAATGAAGTCTTTACGATTAGAAAATGCTACCCAAAAGATTCAATCAAAATCTCAAAAACTTGATGTACATATCCCTTCGCACTTCGCAGGCTAAACATTGGCAGATTTGCGATCTCTTAATGTTAGTTAGGCTGTCACACTGAAAGTCTGCACATGTAATGATACAGTAGGCTATATGTGAACTGTTTGCACCTGGTATATTCAGTAACGAACATTGCAAAGCTGTATATGGTGTTCATACTGTACATTTATTATAATGTGAGATCTCAGGTATTTTGGTTTTTGCTTTTGGTATTTGGTGCATGTAAGAATTTATTTGTGCAGGTAAATTTTGAAGTTGCATGCACAGGTGCAGGTAACTTTTTTTTTCTAATTCAAACACTGGTGGGAACCCTGTGTTTTGTTGCAAATAATGTAACATGAAGTCATGAATGTAGCAAAGAAGCAGGGTTGGAAATTTGCCAAGAAGCAATAATGTTTTCTTAGGTTCTTACTAACAATTAAGTGCCAGTTTAAGTTCCGGGTTTGGTTTGCCTACATGACAAAGTGTTTGGTATGGGCAGTTTCAGCTCAAAACACACACAACCATGCAGTGTTGGCACTATCTCTCAGAATTTATGGGGAATATCCCCCCTCCAAAATATTTTAGGCAGGATTTTTAATTGGTTCAAAGGGGGATTTCCAGAAGTTACAACACGAAAAGTCACTCCCCCCCCCTCAACCGATTTTCCAGCAGGTGCAGGATATTTCTGCAAGCAGTTTTAACTGAAACCGTGCAGGTTTGTTTAGAAAAGTGCAGGAATTGTGCAATCCCGCTGCCTGATGTGAACACAGCACGCAATATAGGTGAACTTTAGTATGTTTCAGAAAACTAAACTTTTCTAACATTTGCCAGTCTTTTCATGTGGTGCATGTATATGGTGAGGCTGTGCCAAAAAGCGATTATATAACAAAGACTTGTTAAAGCTGTATTTGGTTCGGTTCGGTTAGTGAAAAGAATTTGTAACTGACAAATGATAGCTAACCGATTGGTGGTGTTTACGTATGAAAAAAATAAATTCCTAATTTCAGCCACTTAAGCCATTAATTATTAGCTTAATAAGTTGCGCTATATTGTCATGGTAATGTGTGCATCTGTCTTTCTGCAGGTTCTTCTGTTTCTTGTCAAAAATGGTAAGGTTATAAAACATATGAAGGGGGTGATAATCATGGTAACAGGAAGTAGGTCAAGGTCATTTGGGGTATGAGAGGTCAAAGTGTGAAATCATGCAAAAAAAAACTTCAACTTCTACTGACATGGGAATCTGTTTAAATTTGACAGGAGTATACAGTAGATGATGGGTCATCAGAGGTGTACTTTTGAAGTAGGTCAAAGATCATTGGGAGTGACAGAGAGAACAAGCAAATTAAAGGTTGTCAGTGTGATCATGCATGCAAAAGCTGTCAACTTCTGGGTTTTGTTTCTGAATTTATGAAATTTGGCAAGAATTGTCAGTAGATGATGGGTCACAGGGGTGGCACCAGGATTTACCTGACGGGGGCCAAGCTCCATGACGGGGGGGGGGCAGCAACCCAAAGCTTCAGCAAGGGCGATAGAGTACTGAAACAATGTTTAAAGGAAAATTTTGGCTTACGAAGTGTGCAGAAAATTTTGGGCAGTTTTTGGGAAAAATTTGAAACGAATTGGCTTTTACCATGGAAGATTTGAAAAAAATTGGGTTTTTAAAAAAGAAAATTGGAAAATTTGGGGTTTTTATTGAAGAATTTGCCTTAATTTGGACCAAAATTAAGTAAATCGACTGGCCGTTGTCAGGGCGCCATATTTTTAGCTCCCCGATGAAACGGGAAATTTCCATGACAGGGTCAGCCTTCCCAGATGGGGCCCCCCTGCCCCCCACCTGGTGCCACCACTGATGGGTCATGACAGATGTACTTTCATAGTATGTCAATGGTTACTTGGAGTCATAGAGAAGTCAAACAGTGGAATCATGCAAAAACCTTCAACTCCTAGGGGTGGTATCCAAATCTTATCAAAGTTGGCTAGAGTAGTCAGCAGATAACAGGTCTTCAAAGATGTACTTTTGAAATAGGTCAAATTTCATTTGGGGTCATAGAGAGGTCAAACAGTGAAATCACTCAAAATCCTTCACATCCTAGGGCTTATATCCAAATTATATCAAAGTTAACCAGTGTTCAGTAGATGACAAGTCATCAAAGTTGTACCTTTGAAGTAGGTCAATGGTCATTTGGGGTCACAGAGGTCAAACACTGGAATCATGCAAAAGGCGTCAACTCCTAGGGGTTATATCCAAATCAACCGAATTTGGCCAGAGTGTTCAGTGGATAATGGGTCATCATAGGTGTACTTTGCATTGGTGTTTCATGCCATTTGGGGTCACAAAGAGTCAGATGGTGAAATCCATGTCATGCTCTTCCATAAGAGTTTTGGCTTTGTATGATATATATTGCCATAGGAATCATTTCTTGATGGGCCTGACAAATTTGGGAAGGTAGTATTTTTGACAGCAGAATTACCTAATATTGTATCCACAAACATTAAAAAAGTTGCCACAAGCTTGGCAACTCTGATATGCTACTGCTGTGACCATTTACATCTATAGCACTTAAGGTGTAAGATCATGGCTGGCTGTTCATGGTCATGGTTTGGATCTCTAATGAAACCACATAACAGTAGCTGTGTGAGGGAAATATTGGTTGAGCTACAGCATCATTGATGCTGTTGTATTTTTACACACACATCTTGTCTTTTGGCATTTATGAAAGTGTACTCAATTCCTCTCTGGCTGATGTTTCCACTGTATTTTGTTTCTCCTTTCAGTACTTAGGAACATTGCTGGTTGTACAGCAGTTTATCGAACAGTTCTTGGAAACAGCCCTACCATATTTGGTCTTGAGATTCTGGCGTGGTCACAAGGAACTCAATGGAGATTCAGCTGCAACGAAGAAGACAGATGAAGAGAATGCAAACAATAGCCATTCAGAAGAGAGTATTAGGAACATGGTGAAAGCACAAGGCCAGATGGATATATATCCTGTAAGTCTTTATTTATTCCTCCACTAATACATTCCAGAGGTGGATTACTGAGTAGGGTCTACTAGATTGAAGGTTCACAAGGTTGCCAAACTGAAGATTCCAGGACTAAGGATCTGAGGATCCCAGGACTAATAATAGCCCTAATCTTATACCAAACCCTAATTCTAACCCAAGGGCATAGGAAGCAGGAGGCTTAGCCCCCAGTCAAAATGTGGGGGGGGGGGGCTAAAGTATGCTTCTGCCCCCAAAGATCCAAGGGCAAAAACCCCTCATTTGTCTCTTCTGTAAGAAATGTCAAAAATTTGCAGTAAATTTCCTTAAAATATGCCCAAAATGTTGCACCAAATTGTATCTGAGGACCCTCAAATACCCAAAAGTTTTCCAAAGGGGAGGGAACACCCCTCCCCTTAGACCTATCTCCCAGGACGGCAATCCGAAACAAGGTTCAGCTTCCCCAGTCTCGAAAAGCTATCTACACCTATGTTGTAACCTTCTAACCTAAGTTAAAGCTGGTGAAGCAGTTCTAGGGAACCTGCAGTCTTGTGCAGGCTTTCAAGCGATCCTACTTTATCCCACTCTTTTTACCTACCTCCTACTTATCCTATTTTTTCCTGGAAATCTATTTTCACCTACTTTTTGCCCAACAACAAATTAGGTTAATTACCCACCGATCGAATGGCCCTGAGTGATTACTTCCACTCACTTGGCTGCATCCTATGTTAAGTAACCTTGTTCTGTTATGGTAGACCCATCTAGTATCATTGGTTGGAACCACATGAGATAGGCCTACACCTTAGTATACTCACATAGTTGATACTGTGATTCCCCATGAAGATAACCGAGGGAACACAGTGCCCCTCTCATCCAGTTCCTCTGGATGTAGAGTTGAAACACAGCATTATAAATATTGTGGGCTCTAATTTAGAACCTGTCACCAGAAGTACATACAATAATCAGACTGAAATGACACACCCCTGAGTAAGTCTTGTGACTGACAATTTATGTACACCGATGTGCACCTGAGTCACTTTTGATTTGACAATGAATCACATTTGACTCAACCTGATGGGGGTATAGGGGGTGTGTCTTACAATTGATAAGTGTATTAGAGCCACCTGGCCTATGCCTTGCCCATGGTAATGCGGGAGTCGAGCGTTCACTTTCAGAAAATAAGAAAGCTAGTGACAAGTGAACACACGTTGCTGTCACAGGGGCGGATCTAGGGGGGGCGACCCGGCCCCGGCCCCCCCTTTTTGAAAATGCAAAAAAAAAAAATGAAAGGGAAAAAAGAGAAAAAAAAACGGAAGTGAAAAGAGATAGAGATAAGGACAGAGAGTGGAGTGATAGAGAATGAAGCTGCAATTAGGAACCTCGAAGTATGGGAGTCATAGCACACAGCAGATCAGTTTGAACGTCGATTGGGACGTTTACACACATGCTGATCTTACTACACATGATTGGATACAATCAATACGATACAGTACCGATACAATACCATCAGCCAATCGAAAAAGACCTTACGAGACAGTGCGCATCAGTTGGGATGGGATGCTATCAAGCCTGGCAAGTGCCATTTCCGGCCATCTGGGATGTATTAAAACCTCAAATTTTCTTGGAACGCTCCGCGCCAACCTATGGTGGCGCTCCGCTTAGATAGTAAACGCAATGGCGTACACAAGGGGGAGGCAATTTTTTAACACAAATTTTACTTCGAAAGGTAGCATATGTGGCACCAGATTGCATGTTAGGACACCTAATTTTTCAAACATTTTCAAAGGGGAGGGGACACCCCCTCCCCTTAGATCCCTCCCCCAGGCCGGCGATCACACAACATACTGCATGCCCCCCCCCCCCGCGAGAGAAATCCTGGGTACGCCACTGAGTAAAGGGGATTCAAACTTGCAACCCTTGGACCAAAAGTCCCCAGCCAGTTGATCTGATCTGTCCTCACAGAAATGTGTAATAAAATAAAACCAAACTTTTACATTTTGTTCACAAAAATTGCACTTCTTGATGGCTGCTATCAAGCCTGGCAAGTGCCATTTTCGGCGATCTGGGATGTATTAAAATCTCAAATTTTCTTGGTACGCTCCGCGCCAACTCATGGTGGCGCTCCGCTTAGATAGTAAACGGGAGTCCCGCCCCCAAACAAAAAATCCTAGCTATGCCACTGCATGAGAATTAAAATGGAAAATCATGGGAATCACAAGGCCTTAAAAGTGTCTTTTCCGGATATCTGGGATGTGTTTTTACCCAAATTTCCTGGTATGCTACGCATTGGCAGCGGTAGCGGGGAAATGGGGGAGGAGGACACGTCCCTCCCTAAAATTTTCAGTGAGGGGAGCTCTCTCCATAAATAAATTCCTAAGGAGAAAAATGAGGAATTATAAATTAAGTAAAAATCAGAAATCAACAAGTATAACCATAATCAATGACAAAACTAAATGGCCAAATGCTGTTCTGTCAGTTAATAAATACCTCGATTTTTCTCTGAAAGACGTTAAGATTGGCCTACAGTGCACGTCACCAACAAAATTTTATTTAGATATATAGTGGTCGGAAACATTACAATTTGGTCATTCAGTTTTGATACTATGTAAGGCCTACAATAATACCATCATTACACTGCCTGGACGTACCCCCAAAACAATGACAGGGCTGCCAAGTCTCGTGCATTCTGGGTGATTTTCACTTTCTCACGGAGTCCACACAAAACAAGAAATTAGGCAGAGGGGAACATGCACGTGATAAAACGTACATTTACGTCCACATGTCAGTGCAAGGTACCTGAGTCCTGGCATCAAGTCGAACTAAGATATGGGTCACAAATTTCTGAAGGAAGTCCCTCAATATTCACCAAGTTAGAACATGACTACTAAAGATCTGATTAGACACCTTGAACAGGATGCATTGTAGTAAGGCACTGTGCCTATGATAACTGTCTTCTGTTAATAACTTGTGGAAAAATTAATGTGTTGAGAGTTGAGACATGAAATTATATGAAGCAGAAAATGCAAATATAAGATATGGAAAGTGCTATTTCTGGCGATCTGGGAGGTCTATTTTGTCAAAAATTTTCTTGTACGCTCCGCGCCAACCGATGGTGGCGCTCCGCTTAGATGGTATAGTACCGTCAATCACAGGTCGAACAACTTCGCCCCCTCCCCCCTTTTCAAAAATCCTGGATCCGCCCCTGTGTCAGATGAGTTTATCAGTGGACTCAGAACAATGAAGGCTTGGTGGAAGTTGCCACCAAGAAAATGGTGTCAGCTCAGAAGAATCTGGAGAAAAATCAAAAAGAAAAGCAGGAACTCGATGGAAAGCATAAGAGAGTGCTGGATGGCTACTCTGCTACTCTTGTGAAGATCACTGAGTGAAAGTTGAACTCCAGCCTTGATATTGTGACTATTTTGGTGGACTAAAGTTAGCTGCTTGTTGTGTTTTTTTTTTTTTGTTTTTTTTTTTTTGCCAGTTTAATGTTCAGCAGGACACTACTTCACTCAACTGCATTTAAAAGTATATAACAGTATGATTGTCATTGATCAGGGTTCCCACAGGTACTCTGAAGTCGAAAGAAATTGTGAAAGACTCCTTGAGTTATCAGTTAGTATTTGAATCTCACTCTTGGCAGCTCTGTCAATTCTTGTTATAATTCTGTCCTGATAATAAAAGTGGGTGGACCGGATGGCTGTAAGGGGTGGAGGAGGCCATGTTGTTACATATCATTGTGATCCACACCGAATTTGAAGTGAAAAACATTACTAGTTCATCACAAAAACATTCAGATTATTCATGAGAACAGGTTTGCATCCTTCAGAAGTCTTTGAATTGTTTCCAGAACTGTGTGGGAACCCTGTTGACAGTACATAGCAATATTAAGTAACTGGGAATAATTCTCACGTGATGGACAGTACCTGGTTCCTTCTGAGTAATGACTATGAAGTAAGTAATAAATGTCTGCCTGCATTTGTTTCTTGTAGGGGCTGTGTAACTGAGTACGGAACTGTGTTGTATGAACAGGAACAACAGTGATTACAGATCAAAACTACTCCTGAAGGCCTGCACGTCCTACTTTTATCCTACATTTCATTTCCAAATCCTACTTATGTCCTGCTTTTTGAAAAATATTTGTCCTACTTTCCTCCTACTTTTTCACCTCAGTCTGCTTGAAAGCCTGCTTGTGGGATTCCCCTTGATTACCCATTAGGCTGGATATTCTTATTAAAGCCAAAGGGCCTGGAAAATCAATGGACCCATAAGGCACCTTGTCAAAAAGCCAATCTGCAGTTCCATGCAGCCATGCTGCTTGGGCTGCAGGCATCCTTTGTTGCGTCACTTGCCTGAGGTAGTTGGAGCTTTGCTAGTTTGACAGTAGAGGTTACTGGCTAAGCCTTAACACTTATTTTTTCTGTAAAATCTTCAATTTATTAGTTCCCTATTAAAGTTACCAGAATTCTAGTCTGGCAAAAATGCTATTGAAACATTTTGTTTGTAAAAACCACCTGCAAAGGGGAATGATATTCATACCTTAAGTGTACGGGACTACTTCCTGTGAATGGAGCTGCAGACCCTTTGCCCAAAAATGTGGTGCATTTTTGCTGGAAATCCTTACATTTTACCTGAATAAAGCAAAGTTTCTGCTTAAATGGGGGTAGGAGGGTTCAAGGGCTGCAAAGCCCCTATCCTGCCTCACCATATGTTGGATGAGGGCAAGAATTGTCAGCATTTCCCAGGTTCAGAGGTTTGTTTTGCATAGGGTTGCATTTGTGATGTGAGTGAGAAATGCCTCTCTTTCCTGGGTTAAAGTCTTCAGACAGAAATTTCATTCCTGATTGGTATATGGTCATTATGCAATTTCAAAGTTGTTGGTGTAAGGTAATGGTGCTGTATTAAAAAGATTTAGTACTTTGTGTAGTGGAGTACACTTTAGATGGCATTTCATGTTATGGCACTCCTCAGTCCCTGCCTTACCTCAAACCCCCAGACTCTTAACCCCTCCATCCCACATCCTGCCCCAGCTGTTATGTTCAAAAAACATGAAATAAATGTCATGAGGGTACGGAGACATACCACCAAAAAAGAGCTCTTTCTTTTACCAGATGGACTAGTCAAAGCAATGCCATATCACAATGATGTGTATGGTTTTACAAGGTGTTTTCGAGATTTTTGCCTTTCTGTTGCATTTTCATGTCAGTCTTAGAAGGCACAGGCCTGAATTTTGTAGAGTATGTGGAATGTGTCATGGGAAATTTTACCTGTTGACATTTATGCTGGTCAATGGTTATTTGTAGTCGCTACAGCTTATTTTCCAAATTTTGGCCATAAGTCCTTCTTCACGGGAGTTTGATATTTGAGCTTAAAACTTTTCAGTCATTTACAGGTTGTTCAAGCACAAAAGCTGTTCTGGATAGTCGATATCAAGAAAAATGATGTTTTTAGATGGCAATTTTGAATCTAAAATTGACTGTTCAGGATTGAAAGGAATTGCTTGTCATGGCAACAAAAAATAGTAACTGATCTGACTTGCTTTTAAAACTTGTCAGTAATCTACTATGAAGGTTTCATCAAAGTATGTTGTAGAAGATTTAAAATGGAAGCTTCCTCGTTTTTATTCTCTCCACGAGTCCATCCATGTAGCAATGATTCTGTATTGCAAACTTGGTGTGCCATTTTCATTCTAGGGCGCAAGCCAGAGCAATTTCAAAATAGTGGCTGGTCTAGCTACCCTGCAGAGTGGACTCTGTTTGCTCAGCCCCTCTTTATGGCTTCCAAACAAAAGGATATGACTAGGAATATACCTTTTAAGACAGCTTGCTACGTAGGCGAGTACCTTGCCAGCCTCGTTGTGGATGAAGTTTGCACCCATTGGTGCTATAGTTTCATTCAGCAGTTGAAAAATAAAATCTCCCAAGGAAAGATTGGTTAGAATTATTTGAATATCTTTAACCATTCTCAAGCTATACCTCTACAAAGTTTTATAATTTATAAAATAACTCATCAATAACTCATCGTCCATGCAAAGTAATGATGTGGAATGTTGTACGAGTGGTGTTATTTCTTTTGTTCACCACCAAATTTTGGTCGTCACAGGCAACCAGACAACTGTTAAAATTGAGCCCTGTACAGTGTGTATGTGACTCTTTGCTTGTTAACACGATATCTCAAGAAGGGAAACCAATGGATCTCATAGTTGGCATGTAGATACCTCTTATTGAGTAGATGATCCCTAATGTTTTTGGTGGAGGTCAAAGATCATTTGGGGTCACCAAAAAAGTCAAAAGGTCAAAACTTTGTAAACACTATATCTCTAGAAGGGTAACTGTGAGAGATCTCATACTCAGCTTGTGTATTGCCCATATTGAGTAGATATTCCCCATTGTTTTGGTGGAGGTGAAAAGTCATTTGGGGTCACCAATGGTCAAAAGACCAAAACACTTTAAACACTATACCTCCAGAAGGGTAAATGTATGGGATCTCATACTTACCATGTGGATATGCCCATATGGAGTGGATGATCCCTGTTGTTTTTGGTGGATGCCAAAGGTCATTCGGGGTCACCAGAGGTCTAAAGGTCAACCTTGTAAACACTGAATCTCAAGAATGGTAACTGTGAGGGACCTCATGCTTACCATGTGGATTGCCCATATCGATAAGATGATACCTATTATTTGTGGTGGAGGTGGAAGGTCATTTGGGGTCACCAAGAGGTCAAAAGGTCAAAATCTTGTAAACACTATATCTGAAACTGTGAGGGATCTCATACTTAGCATGTTGATTGCCCTTACTGAGTAGATGATCCCTTTTATGTTTGGTGAAGGTCACAGGTCACTTGAGTCACCAGAGGCCAAAAGGTCAAAACCTTGTAAACACGATATCTCAAGAACGATCACTGTGAGGGATCTCATACTTGATGTGTGGACATGTGGATTGTTCGAGTTGAGGAGATACTTCCTATTGGTTTGTGTGGAGGTGAAAGGAATTTGGGTCACAAGTGGTCAAAAGGTCGAAATCTTGTAAACACAATATTTCAAGAAGGATAACTACAGGGATCTCATGCAGCTTAGCTAGTGGATTGCTAATATTGAGTAGATGGTCCTTGGGGGTCACAAAAGGTCAAACCTTGTAAACATGATATTTTAAGGAGGATAACTGTAAGTGATCTCATACTCAGCTTGGCCTGTGGATTGTTCATATATTGTTCACTTATTTAGCATGTAGATGGCCATGTAGGGTATGTGATCCCTATTGTTTTAAGTGGAGGTGAAAGGTCATTTTGGCTCGTAAGATTTTAAAAGGTCAAAACCTTATTAAGATGATATCCCAAGAAGGATAAGTGTGAAGGATTTCATGTTTGTCATGTGGGTGATTCATGTTTGTTGCAATATATCCATACAGGAAGGAATCACTAAGCCTTTTGCTTTCAAGTTATTTTAGTTTAACAGACATTCATCATTACTAGTATGCCTTTGAGATAACAGCTGGCTCTTACCTGCATGTGGGATATTAGCTTTGCTGAATTGTGAAAAAAAGGCTCTTTACGAGGGAATAATTCTGCATGCAATCTTACATCATCCCTTCTTTCTACAATGAGGAAAAGCACCAGTGAAAACCCATTGTGTGATAATTATTCATAACTTGGCAAGGAAGTAGGTCAAAGGAGTACACCCTACAGAAGAACCCCTCTTCCCATGGTGTTAAAGGGAGAATGCAGTCACCCCAATAAAGAATTGTATAGTAGACTATCCTATTTCCTGAATGGATCTTGAGAATCATGTGACATTATTTTTCTCACTCAATTGTAAAATTTACAAGGAGCAACTGCTTGGTTTACCTTGAATATGCAATATTTATGGCCTAATATATTACAAAAGATACTTGGAAAAGAAATAAGAAGAAATTTGCGACATTTAGCTATTGTTTCAAAATAAGTTTGGGGCGACTGCTTTTGACCTTTAAACTTCTGACAGATACTATTTGAGGATAGGTGAGAATTCCAAATGCAAAGTTTACGGGAGGTACATAGTGGATGGCTAACAGATTCTTAATCAAGCAAGTTTGGGGAAGTTTTTTTAATCTTGTGCGAAAAACTCATGAAACACCAGATATTCCTCAACTAATACTGAATTGTCAGGGTCGGGATAGGAATTGACAGTGGGAGTTGTGCAGGAACGAATTTAAATCCTAAACTGTATTGTAATGGCATCTTGAAAAACACCTGGTACTTTAAAAATAATCATTAATTCATTTCATTGTCTTTGTATCCTTAAAGGGAACTTTTGATGACTACTTAGAGCTCTTCTTGCAGTTTGGCTACGTCTTCCTTTTCTCTGCTGTCTATCCTCTGGCTGCTGCTTTTGCCTTACTGAACAATGTTATTGAAGTGAAGAGTGATGCCTTTAAACTTACCAAAGTCTGCAGAAGACCTTTTGGACAAGCAGTGGCTGACATTGGAACTTGGCAGGTAACAATCATTTATACACTGCATTTTTGACTTTGTCATTCGTTGTCACTCCAGATCAGGAATACCCATAAATGGATCACGAACCAGGGTTGCTAAACAAATTATTAAAATTGTGACCAATGCTAACAAAAATATAGTCACTGATAAAAATTGACCATACATAAAGAAGGGGGTTATACTATTCAAATTTGTAGTACTTTACCATTATTAGAAAGGGGAAAGACCCAGTACAAGAGGTGTGAGAGGAATTAATAGTACTAGGAAATCTGGAAGGAGATTCAGTTGGATGAAGCCAGCATAGCACACTGTACAACTTTCTTTGTTTCAACTTGTTGTGACCTACGTTTACAGTGTCATCAACATTTTTCAATGTTTGACAGATCTGAATACTTTATGGCTGATTGGCCCATGTTGGCAGGGTAGCAGAAGCATCTGCAAAAAAGTTTCTGGTAGAACATCTTCAGTTTTCCTGACTGTGGGCAATGCGACTTGAAAAACTGTTCCTGGACAACTTCCCTTCCCCCAATCCTGACAATTCCCAACCCTAACTATTCTCACCTGGATAATTGCCACCCAGGTAAAGTCCAGTTTTTGTGATGGGGAAAGTTGTATAAGGGTTAAATGTCTTGGGTGGTAACTGTCTGGGGGGAGGGATTGTCCAGGTGGAAATTGTCCAAGGGCATTTCCCAGGTGGGAGTTGTTCAGTCACAACTTGCAGCTGGCATGCAAGCCATCAACTTGTTCACCCACACACAGTACAAGATCTTGACCCATTGGACAGTCAACTTGAGTTGAAATGTGCAAAGTTGTATGGTGTGCAGCGGGCTTCAAAAAAGTGTGCTACTTTGCCACAGTATGATAGATGAAGGAATAATTAAAAAATAAATTCAAAAAATGCAGAAAGGAATGCCAGTGCAAGAATTCATCCTGTCACATTTTATAAATCAATGACATTCATTTATGACCTGAAGTATGCTTGCTTAGTTGTATTTTTGCGGAATGAAGACTAGTGTACATATTTAAGTGAATGAATCAAAGAAACTTTGTTTTTTTTTTCATATTTAGGTTACATTTGAAATCATGGGTGTAGTAGCAGTGCTGACCAACGTTGCTCTACTTGCAATGTCTCCAGAGGTCCAGGATCTGGTGTCTCATCTCAGCACCGCTAAATTCATCTTATTGTTTGTAGCTGTTGAGGTATGTTAAAAGTTTCTCTTGCATCACCTGCCAGTTTCATAAAGAGTTAATACGAACTCTCTCAAGTTTGATCTGCCATGCAATCGTCCTATTTAAATCAAACAAGATCAATCTTAACCCTTATAAGTGTACCTAAAGTGTAAAATTTCTAAAATACATGTTACAAAGCTTAAAAATTCATCCCAATGGTCCAACTCCCATCTTCACAGGACATTCATGAGCTGAGTTGTAAAATGTTGAGGCTTATTCACTCAATTTAAAATGGTAGATTGCACAGTAATTTGTGATGTCATTCTTGTAATACTATAATTACCATCTTTGTTTTTCTTTGTTATTTTTGAAAGCCACTGCACCTTGTGCCGAAATGTGATCACAGTCATAGTATTATATGGTGACTTGGTATATAAGCCCTCTCTATACAACATGCTATGCACAGGAACAGCTAATGTTTCAAGGTCATATTAACATCTTAATTTCAAAAGGAAACAAAAGCAGGTAATGTGAGTTGTACAAGAAGAACATCACAAATTATTGCATGGTCGACTATTTCAAATCAGGTGGATAAATTTCAACATATTATATCACAGCAAAGGAGTAAGCTGTGAAAATGGGGAGTTCGATGAATGAAATTTTTTTCCACCCTTTAAAATATGTATTCTTGTAATTCTAGACTTTAGGTCCACTTTAATGAAACAGGGCTCTGGAGTGTATTTAGGAGCCGGGGGTTTCTATAATCACAGTTCTTTGCTGCACTTTGATTGACATGAACTCAAAGTATGCCCATTAAATATAAGCCACTCTGATTCGTCAGTTACGACTTGTGCAGATATATGAAATGTAATTGCCCAGCAGATTGGTGTAATCAGAAGAATATGGCCTTGGACAGTAATTTAAACTATAGGCCTTTGCCTGTAAGGTGCAAGACTGAGCTCTATTAAATTGGAGAAAGAGCTAGAAGTAAAATGTAGTTGGCAGAATTTGAATTTTAGATGTTGGTGGTGAAAAAAATTGGATTTTTATGGCTGTACGAAATATTTTTCATTCCCTATCGAAGGTAATAATTTACCTCTGGCTAGGATCCGGGTTAGATACAGAATAAGGGTTAAGATTAGGCTTAGAATTATCCTCCGGTGGGATTAGGGTTTGGGTAAGGACTGTAGGGTTAGGATTAAATTAAGCATTGGGATCTTCGGTCTAGTGAACCTTCAATTTAGCAAACCTCTGATCTAGTGAACCGTTCCCACCCCATACAGGTGTCTATTCAAATGACACAGAACCATGTGCGTCCAGAGGGTGGAAAAGGGGGGCACTTGCCCCCCTGGAAAATCAAAAACTTGAAGGAAAAAATGACATCAATATTTTTTTTATGATATAGCTAAAAAATTTCTAGAACATGAGCTTTCAAAATAGAAAATGATTAGATGCAACTCATAACACCTGGGAAGTACCATTTTCAATGATCTGGGAGGCATTTCGGCCGAAATTTTCTTGGTGCCTTGCGCTAAACTATGGTGGTGCTATGCTTACATAGTTTGCGTACAGGTTTTGCCCCCCCCCCCTCCCCTGGCAAATTCCTGGCTACACCCCTGTAAAAGGTACCAACATTTAGCAACTAAGCTCATTTCTGGGAGTAAAAATTTCCCCTGATTTGATCAATGAAAAGTTTGCCCCCTTAAAATTTTTTCTGCAGACACCTGTGCTCAGAACCTCAGGTGTCAGCTCCATTTCAAAAGAAGTCTAAACAAGAGCCCAATGGGCACTGTGGTTCCTTACTGAATGTAAAGAAACTGAGCCAACTACTGAATGATCAGTATTTCTGTAGATGCACAAAATCTGCTCTGTAGACAATGCACATCTTGTATTAACACATTCAAGCATAAATAAATTGATCTGAAGAAATACAGGCACTTCAAGGGATATCAACACAGACAGTATACAGTTACAATTTGTTTTATTCAATTAAGCAATCACAATTCATGCAGGCTCAATGGTATCTGATCCAAATGATCAGAAACTTAGTTCTCTTTATAAAACTAACAACCCATAGTAGCAATTAATTAATCAATTCCAATTTCCAATTTCTGCAAGCTCACATGTCCTAATCTAAGGACAAATGTCTGTCTAGTGAACTTTCACAAGTCCTCTGCTTTGTGGGCAGGGAATCTTCTGCAATACTAAAAAGCAGTATTTGATGCAGGTTTTCATAATGGCAGAATTATGGATTAAAATCGTAATACTATAATTTCAACTAAAATTGAGATACTTGGCATCTCTGAAAGATGTCCCACATCTTTCAGTCATTGGGTGAATGTGATCTTTATGTGCTGGAATGATACAGTTTTGTGCTTACATTTGACTTTAGGAATTCTTGGCAATTCGCTTTTTGGCATCTGGTGATTTCACCTCTGACATCCAACAAAACTCATATGGGTTTTCTGCTTGATTTAAAGCAACACCTCAAAGCATAAATCTATTCAAGCTTCCTACACTGAGATATAGAGTTGAAAAGGTTTGCAGAGTTTGACCTCCAGTTACCCCAGATGACCTTTGGTCTCCACCAAAAAAAAAAATTTTCCCCACCATAAGGCATCCACACACTAAGTATGAAATTAATCCAAGCTTCCTACCTTTGTGCTTGGTGCTCAGCATAAACAATGGAGTAGGGAAAACAAGCCAGTGAGCCACAACTGGAAAAAAGGCGGTGGTCGTCTCGACTTGAACCAATTGGTTGGAAACTGGGACGTTAAACCTCATCTAACCTAACCTACCTTGAGATATTGTGCTAACAACAAGGTTATCAGTTTTTGACCCTTGGTGACCCCAGATGACCTTTGACCTCCACCAAAAACTGTATGGCACAGCTTCTCACTATGGTGGATCTATATACCAAGTATGAAATCTATCCAAGATTCTTTCTTTGAGATATTGTGTTAACAAGGTTTTCAGTATTTGACTCTCAGTGACCCCAAATGACCTTTGACCTCCACCAAAAATGACAGGATTTATCTTCTCACCATAAGTCATCCACATACCAAGTATGAAATCTATCCAAGCTTCCTACCTTGAGATACTCTGTTAACAACAAGTTTTCAGTGTTTGACCCCCGGTGACCCTAGATGACCTTTGACCTCCACCAAAAGCTACAACACTCATCTTCTCACCATAATGCATCTACATACCAAGTATGAAATTTATCCAAGCTTCCTACCTTGAGATATCGTGCAAACAAGGTTTTCGGTCTTTGACCCCTGGTGACCCCACATGACCTTTGACCTCCACCAAAAACAATAGGGCACACCTTCTCACTATGACAGATCCATATACCAAGTTTCAGTTTAGTCCAACTTTCCCTTGTTGAGATACAGCGTACCGAAGCAAGTGTCACACACACACGCACACACATACTCGCGTTCATATACTTTGGGGGTACTCTTTTCGGGGTACATGAACAAGCACCACATGGAAGTTCGGGATACTCCAACACATGGGAGATGCTTCTATGTGCTGTTTACATTATTACTAACAATTTCATAGCTGGTGTTAGTTAAAATTTTGACACTGACCAATAACTTAATCGTTCATGCATGAAATGGACATTAAACTAGGATATGTCTGAATTTGTTGAGGACTTAATAATAAAATGTATGAAATAATACAAATGGTTTGTCAACCTTAGGAAAGTCATTTTTTGTTTTAATTTAAAGGTACTATGGCATCCCATAAATATATTTATGCATAACCCTATAGTAGAAATACACTAGTAAACTACAATGCATATAATGCATCCAGTATCAAGCACAGCTTTTATGTTGTGCACAGTGAAGTATCAAAGCAGTGGCATAGCAAGTGGGTAGACTGAGTGGAAATTGACCAGGGGCCCTGAGGGTTGAGGGGGCCCAACCAACCTGGGAGCTCGTGCCTGGAAGGCCTCAACTTATGGCATGCACTGTCCTCCCCAAGGAGATTGGAAGGGTCTTAGCAAAATAGGTTTGGGGTCCCTTGATGTCTCTTGTCTGTGGCCCCGAGGGTTTTGTCCACCCTGCTGCAACAAGGGCTGGCTTATTACATACCTTAAAGGAAATAAAAAAGCCGGTCTCCAACAACATTGTGCATGAAATAATACAAATGATTTGTCAACCTTTGGACAGTCATTTTTTGTTTTAATTTAAAGGTGCTATGGCATCCCATAAATATTTATGCATAACCCTATAGTAGAAATACACTAGTAAACTACAATGCATATAATGCATCCAGTACCAAGCACAGCTTTTATGTTGTGCACAGTGAAGTATCAAAGCAGTGGCATAGCAAGTGGGTAGACTGAGTGGAAATTGACCAGGGGCCCTGAGGGTTGAGGGGGCCCAACCAACCTGGGAGCTCGTGCCTGGAAGGCCTCAACTTATGGCATGCACTGTCCTCCCAAAGGAGATTGGAAGGGTCTTAGCAAAATAGGTTTGGGGTCCCTTGATGTCTCTTGTCTATGGCCCCCGAGGGTTTTGTCCACCCTGCTGCAACAAGGGCTGGCTTATTACATACCTCAAAAGGAAATAAAAAAGCCGGTCTCCAACAACATTGTGCATGGAAGCAGCAAGGCAGACAATGTTTGGGGGCCCAGAAAGTTGAGGGAGGCCTCAACCAACCTGGAGTTGGAGCCTGGAAGGTCTCATCTCATGGCCCTTACCTCCCAATGGAGATTGAAGAGATCTTAACAAACTGGGTTTGGAATCATTCACTGTCTCTTGTGCATGGGCCCCCGAGGACTTTGATACCAGGCTGCAACAAGGTCTAGCTGACATATTTTTTAAAAGAAATAAAAGCCTGTCCCCAACAACTTTGTGTACTGAAGTAGCAATAGCTCAGTGGTGTAGCAAGCAGGAGCACTGGGTGGACAATGTCCAGGGCCCTGAGGATTGAGGGTCCAACTGACCTAGGGCTGGTGCCTCAAAGGTCTCATCTTATGGCCCTTACTCCAAATGAAGATTAAAGGGGTCTTAGGAAAGTGGGTTTGGGATCCCTCGCTGTGTCTTGTCTATGCAGTGGCCCCCCCAGAATGTTGCTATTCATTTCAATTTGTTGAAATTTGCTTTCCTAATTTTTCAATTAAGATATTAACCATATTAATTCATATCTGACAGGATATTGTAAAATAATTGACAAAATTTTAATTTCAAGTACCCCCAAAATAAAGCCCAAGTTCGTTTTCATTTTCCTTCTTGAAAATGCACTTTATTGTACAGAAGCCAATGATGAACTATGCCTAGACTGGACTATTTAAATTGCTTTAAAAATCATCTTGCAAATTACATGCCTTCCAAGAGGCAATCACTAGTCTAACCAGATCAAGGTCTCTCTTCATTGATAATTCACCAAAAGAATAATGAATTGTTATGAAACAAAATTTATCATAGGTATACAGACCAGGTCTGGTAATGTAATTAATTAGCCCAGCGAAAATGCAGGCTGCCTGGAAACTTCTCTCTTATATTTAATTTGACCTGTAGTTTATAATACACTAAAACCTATGTATTTAAACATATTTTTGTTTCAATTCCAAGCAGGGAGCTGCTACTTGGACAGGAGAAGAAACTTCTATTTTAATTTATGCTAATCCAATTAGTCCCAGACATGCGTAAGGGGATAATCCTGTAAGGATCGATAATTAGAGCTAAGGCTATTCAGTTCTTTTGTCTGGCACTTACAATTCGCACTTGTTATCCTTTGCAATTTCATTCAATTTCAATTTCATTGTCTCTTGCTACCTTAACAAATGGATTAAATAAAACAATCATTTGATGTCGCAGAGATTGCCGACAGCCTAATAAGAAATTCAGGCTAATAATTCAAAACGACTGGTTAGTGCTTTGTAAGAGTAGATGCTGGTGCTATAGGTAATGTTAAGTAACATAAGCAAATGGGCAGACTAGTTACAAGTCTATACTTTGCAGTTGAATTTTGATCAATTTCTCCATTATTTCGCATACTGTAAAGGGTATGTACATATTCGGCGTTTTACAAGGAATCAAAGCAACCTTTATGCATAAGCGACACTACGCGACAAAAACGAGCAAATTAATTTGCAATTAGAGCGACTGGCAATGCTGAAGTGATAGACAAAAAATCTTCAAGATGTAGCAGACGACATGTACCTATTGTGCTTAGTTCCTAACACCTTTTAAGCTTATTGAATCTTCAATGAAGTACAAAGGGAGAGGGATTAGTGGTGTTAACTAGTTCTATGAGTTTGACCTTCGCGGCATGATCGTCGTCATCAAAGGGATGTGTGAAGTTTCTTCTCCTGTCCAAGTAGCAGCTCCCTGTTCCAAGGCATCCCACTTAAGTTGCCAAACTTTAAAGTACACTGATGAAGCACAATGTGTGGTATCCTGTACCAAACACAACTTTTAGGTTGAGTATGTTGAGCATTGCAGTAACAACACGGCGGTAGCGAACGTAGCAAGCGGTGGACTGGGTGGACAATGTCCAGGGACCCTGAGGGTAGAGGGCGCCCCAATCAACTCAGAGATGGTAGGGGGAAGTTCTCATCTCATAACCTGTACCTCTCCATGGAGATTAGACGGTTCTTTGCAAAGAGGGCTTGGGACCCCTACTTAGTCTCTTGTCCGCAGAGCTCCAAGGATCTTGCTATGCATTTCAATTTGTTATAATTTTCTTTGCTAATTTTTCAATTAATATATTAATCATATTATTTCATATCTGACAGGATATTGTGAAATCAATCACAAAATGTTAATTTTAAGTGCCCCCAAAATAGAGCCCAAGCTTGTTTTCATGTTTCCTTCTTGCAAATGCACTTTCTGTACAGAAGCTTGTAATGAACTATACCTGTACTTGGCTATTTCAAATGTTTTTAAAATCATCTTGCAAATTACATGCCTTCCAAGAGGCAATTACTAGTCAAAACAGTATCAAGGTCTCACTTCATTGATAATTCACCAAAAGAATAAGAAATTGCTATGAAACAAAATTTTTCATATGTACAGATCAGGTCTGGTAACGTAATTAATTAGCCCAACAAAAATGCAGGCTGCCTGGAAACTTCTCTCTTAAATTTAATTTGACCTGTAGTTTACAATACACCAAAACTATGTATTTAATCTCTTCTGAAATATATTTTTGTTCCAATTCCAAGGAATCCCACTTAAATTGCCAAACTTGAAAGTACACTGATGAAGCACAATGTGTGGTATCCTGTAATAAACACAACTTTTGGGTTGAGTAGGTTAAGCATTACGGTAACAACACGGCGGTAGCGTACGTAGCAAGCGGGTGGGGACCGGGTGGACAATGTCCAGGGACCCTGAGGGTAGAGGGTGCCCCAATCAACTCAGAGATGGTAGGGGGAAGGTCTCATCTCATAACCTGTACCTTCCCATAGAGATTAGTCGGTTCTTTGCAAAGTGGGCTTGGGACCCCTCCCCAGTCTCTTGTCCGTGGAGCCCCTAGGATCTTGCTACGCATTTGAATTTGTTATAATTTTCTTTGCTAATTTTTCAATTAGTATATTCATCATATTCATCATATTATTTCATATCTGACAGGATATTGTGAAATCATTCACAAAATGTTAATTTTAAGTGCCCCCAAAATAGATCCCAAGCTTGTTTTCATGTTTCCTTCTTGCAAATTGCACTTTTCTGTACAGAATCTAGTAATGAACTATACCTATACTTGGCTATTTCAAATGTTTTTAAAATCATCTTGCAAATTACATGCCTTCCAAGAGGCAATTACTAGTCAAAACAGTATCAAGGTCTCTCTTCATTGATAATTCACCAAAAGAATAAGTAATTGCTATGAAACAAAATTTTTCATATGTACAGATCAGGTCTGGGAACGTAATCAATTAGCCAAACTAAAATGCAGGCTGCCTGGAAACTTCTCTCTTAAATTTAATTTGACCTGTAGTTTACAATACACCAAAACTATGTATTTAATCCCTTCTGAAACATATTTTCGTTCCAATTCCAAGGCATCCCACTTAAATTGCCAAACTTAAAAGAACACTGATGAAGCACAAAGTGTGGTATCCTGTAATAAACACATCTTTTAGGTTAGGTATGTTAAGCATTGCGGTAACAATACAGTGGTTAAGTGTACGTAGCAAGCGGGGGGGGGGGGGGGACCGCGTGGACAATGTCCAAGGATCCTGAGAGTAGAGGTTGCCCCAACCAACTCAGAGATGGTAGGGGGAAGGTCTCATCTCATAACCTGTACCTTCCCATAGAGATTAGTCGGTTCTTTGCAAAGTGGGCATGGGAGCCCTCCCTAGTCTCTAGTCCGTGGAGCCCCTAGGATCTTGCCAGGCAATTCAATTTGTTATAATTTTCTTTGCTAATTTTTCAATTAGTATATTCATCATATTATTTCATATCTGACAGGATATTGTGAAATCATTCACAAAATGTTAATTTTAAGTGCCCCCAAAATAGAGCCCAAGCTTGTTTTCATGTTTCCTTCTTGCAAATGCACTTTCTGTACAGAAGCTTGCAATGAACTATACCTGTACTTGGCTATTTCAAATGTTTTTAAAATCATCTTGCAAATTACATGCCTTCCAAGAGGCAATTACTGGTCAAAACAGTATCAAGGTCTCTCTTCATTGATAATTCACCAAAAGAATAAGAAATTGCTATGAAACAAAATGTTTCATATGTACAGATCAGGTCAGGGAACGTAATTAATTAGCCCAACAAAAATGCAGGCTGCCTGGAAACTTCTCTCTTAAATTTAATTTGACCTGTAGTTTACAATGCACCAAAAGTATGTATTTAATCCCTTCTGAAACATATTTTTGTTCCAATTCCAAGTCATCCCACTTAAATTGCCAAACTTAAAAGAACACTGATGAAGCACAATGTGTGGTATCCTGTAATAAACACAACTTTTAGGTTGAGTATGTTGAGCACTGCAGTAACAACACGGCGGTAGCGTACGTAGCAAGCGGGTGGACTGGGTGGACAATGTCCAGGGACCCTGAGGGTAGAGGGCGCCCCAATCAACTCAGAGATGGTAGGTGGAAGGTCTCATCTCATAACCTGTACCTCCCCATGGAGATTAGACGATTCTTTGCAAAGTGGGCTTGGGACCCCTCCCCATTCTCTTGTCCGTGGAGCTCCTAGGATCTTGCTACGCATTTCAATTTGTTATAATTTTCTTTGATAATTTTTCAATTAGTATATTAATCATATAATTTCATATCTGACAGTATATTGTGAAATCATTCATAAAATGTTAATTTTAAGTACCCCCAAAATAGAGCCCAAGTTTGTTTTGATATTTCCTTCTTGCAAATGCCCTTTCTGTACAGAAGCGTGCAATGAACTATACCTATACTTGGCTATTTCAAATTTTTTTAAAATCATCTTGCAAATTACATGCCTTCCAAGAGGCAATTACTAGTCAAAACAGTATCAAGGTCTCTCTTCATTGATAATTCACCAAAAGAATAAGTAATTGCTATGAAACAAAATTTTCATATGTACAGATCAGGTCTGGGAACGTAATTAATTAGCCCAACAAAAATGCAGGCTGCCTGGAAACTTCTCTCTTAAATTTAATTTGACCTGTAGTTTACAATACACTAAAAACTATGTATTTAATCCCTTCTGAAACATATTTTTGTTCCAATTCCAAGGCATCCCACTTAAATTGCCAAACTTAAAAGTACACTGATGAAGCACAATGTGTGGTATCCTGTAATAAACACAACTTTTAGGTTGAGTAGGTTGAGCATTGCAGTAACAACACGGCGGTAGCGTATGTAGCAAGCGGGTGGACTGGGTGGACAATGTCCAGGGACCCTGAGGGTAGAGGGCGCCCCAATCAACTCAGAGATGGTAGGTGGAAGGTCTCATCTCATAACCTGTACCTCCCCATGGAGATTAGACGGTTCTTTGCAAAGTGGGCTTGGGACCCCTCCCCATTCTCTTGTCCGCGGAGCTATAAGGATCTTGCTACGCATTTCAATTTGTTATAATTTCTTTGATAATTTTTCAATTAATATATTAATCATATTATTTCATATCTGACAGGATATTGTGAAATCATTCATAAAATGTTAATTTTAAGTACCCCCAAAATAGAGCCCAAGTTTGTTTTGATATTTCCTTCTTGCAAATGCCCTTTCTGTACAGAAGCTTGCAATGAACTATACCTGTACTTGGCTATTTCAAACTTTTTTAAAATCATCTTGCAAATTACATGCCTTCCAAGAGGCAATTACTAGTCAAAACAGTATCAAGGTCTCTCTTCATTGATAATTCACCAAAAGAATAAGTAATTGCTATGAAACAAAATTTTCATATGTACAGATCAGGTCTGGGATGTAATTAATTAGCCCAACAAAAATGCAGGCTGCCTGGAAACTTCTCTCTTCAATTTAATTTGACCTGTAGTTTGAATACACTAAAATCTATGTATTTAATCCCTTCTGAAACATATTTTCTTTCCAATTCCAAGGCATCCCACTTAAATTACCAAACTTAAAAGTACACTGATGAAGCACAATGTGTGGTATCCTGTAATAAACACAACTTTTAGGTTGAGTAGGCTGAGCATTGCGGTAACAACACGGCGGTAGCGTATGTAGCAAGAGGGTGGACTGGGTGGACAATGTCCAGGGACCCTGAGGGTAGAGGGCGCCCCAATCAACTCAGAGATGGTAGGTGGAAGGTCTCATCTCATAACCTGTACCTCCCCATGGAGATTAGATGGTTCTTTGCAAAGTGGGCTTGGGACCCCTCCCCATTCTCTTGTCCGTGGAGCTCCTAGGATCTTGCTACGCATTTCAATTTGTTATAATTTTCTTTGATAATTTTTCAATTAATATATTAATCATATTATTTCATATCTGACAGGATATTGTGAAATCATTCATAAAATGTTAATTTTAAGTACCCCCAAAATAGAGCCCAAGCTTGTTTTGATATTTCCCTCCTGCAAATGCCCTTTCTGTACAGAAGCTTGCAATGAACTATACCTGTACTTGGCTATTTCAAATTTTTTTAAAATCATCTTACAAATTACATGCCTTCCAAGAGGCAATTACTAGTCAAAACAGTATCAAGGTCTCTCTTCATTGATAATTCACCAAAAGAATAAGAAATTGCTATGAAACAAAATTTTCATATGTACAGATCAGGTCTGGGAACGTAATTAATTAGCCCAACAAAAATGCAGGCTGCCTGGAAACTTCTCTCTTAAATTTAATTTGACCTGTAGTTTACAATACACTAAAAACTATGTATTTAATCTCTTCTGAAACATATTTTTGTTCCAATTCCAAGGCATCCCACTTTAATTGCAAAATTGAAAGTACACTGATGAAGCACAATGTGTGGTATCCTGTAATAAACACATCTTTTAGGTTGGAGATGTTAAGCATTGCGGTAACAACACAGCGGTTAAGCGTACGTAGCAAGCGGGGTAGGGGGAGGGGGGGACCGGGTGGACAATGTCCAAGGATCCTGAGAGTAGAGGGTGCCCCAATCAACTCAGAGATGGTAGGGGGAAGGTCTCATCTCATAACCTGTACCTTCCCATAGAGATTAGTCGGTTCTTTGCAAAGTGGGCTTGGGACCCCTCCCTAGTCTCTTGTCCGTGGAGCCCCTAGGATCTTGCTACGCATTTCAATTTGTTATAATTTTCTTTGCTAATTTTTCAATTAGTATATTCATCATATTATTTCATATCTGACAGGATATTGTGAAATCATTCACAAAATGTTAATTTTAAGTGCCCCCAAAATAGAGCCCAAGCTTGTTTTCATGTTTCCTTCTTGCAAATTGCACTTTTCTGTACAGAATCTAGTAATGAACTATACCTATACTTGGCTATTTCAAATGTTTTTAAAATCATCTTGCAAATTACATGCCTTCCAAAGGGCAATTACTTGTCAAAACAGTATCAAGGTCTCTCTTCATTGATAATTCACCAAAGGAATAAGTAATTGCTATGGAACAAAATTTTCATATGTACAGATCAGGTCTGGTAACGTAATTAATTAGCCCAACAAAAATGCAGGCTGCCTGGAAACTTCTCTCTTAAATTTAATTTGACCTGTAGTTTACAATACACTAAAAACTATGTATTTAATCCCTTCTGAAACATATTTTTGTTCCAATTCCAAGGCATCCCACTTAAATTGCCAAACTTGAAAGTACACTGATGAAGCACAATGTGTGGTATCCTGTAATAAACACAACTTTTAGGTTGAGTATGTTGAGCATTGCGGTAACAACACGGCGGTAGCGTACGTAGCAAGCGGGTGGACGGGGTGGACAATGTCCAAGGATCCTCAGAGTAGAGGGTGCCCCAATCAACTCAGAGATGGTAGGGGGAAGGTCTCATCTCATAACCTGTACCTTCCCATAGAGATTAGTCGGTTCTTTGCAAAGTGGGCTTGGCACCCCTCCCCAGTCTCTTGTCCGTGGAGCCCCTAGGATCTTGCTACGCATTTCAATTTGGTATAATTTTCTTTGCTAATTTTTCAATTAGCATGTTCATCATATTATTTCATATCTGACAGGATGTTGTGAAATCATTCACAAAATGTTAATTTTAAGTGCCCCCAAAATAGAGCCCAAGCTTGTTTTCATGTTTCCTTCTTGCAAATGCACTTTCTGTACAGAAGCTTGTAATGAACTATACCTGTACTTGGCTATTTCAAATGTTTTTAAAATCATCTTGCAAATTACATGCCTTCCAAGAGGCAATTACTAGTCAAAACAGTATCAAGGTCTCTCTTCATTGATAATTCACCAAAAGAATAAGAAATTGCTATGAAACAAAATTTTTCATATGTACAGATCAGGTCTGGGAACGTAATTAATTAGCCCAACAAAAATGCAGGCTGCCTGGAAACTTCTCTCTTAAATTTTATTTGACCTGTAGTTTACAATACACTAAAAACTATGTATTTAATCTCTTCTGAAACATATTTTTGTTCCAATTCCAAGGCATCCCACTTAAATTACCAAACTTGAAAGTACACTGATGAAGCACAATGTGTGGTATCCTGTAATAAACACATCTTTTAGGTTGGGGATGTTGAGCATTGCGGTAACAACACAGCGGTTAAGCGTACGTAGCAAGCTGGGTGAGGGACCGGGTGGACAATGTCCAAGGATCCTGAGAGTAAAGGGTACCCCAATCAACTCAGAGATGGTAGGGGGAAGGTCTCATCTCATAACCTGTACCTTCCCATAGAGATTAGTCGGTTCTTTGCAAAGTGGGCTTGGGACACCTTCCTAGTCTCTTGTCCGTGGAGCCCCTAGGATCTTGCTACGCATTTCAATTTGTTATAATTTTCTTTGCTAATTTTTCAATTAGTATATTCATCATATTATTTCATATCTGACAGGATATTGTGAAATCATTCACAAAAATGTTAATTTTAAGTGCCCCCAAAATAGAGCCCAAGCTTGTTTTCATGTTTCCTTCATGCAAATTGCACTTTTCTGTACAGAATCTAGTAATGAACTATACCTATACTTGGCTATTTCAAATGTTTTTAAAATCATCTTGCAAATTACATGCCTTCCAAGAGGCAATTACTAGTCAAAACAGTATCAAGGTCTCACTTCATTGATAATTCACCAAAAGAATAAGAAATTGCTATGAAACAAAATTTTTCATATGTACAGATCAGGTCTGGTAACGTAATTAATTAGCCCAACAAAAATGCAGGCTGCCTGGAAACTTCTCTCTTAAATTTAATTTGACCTGTAGTTTACAATACACTAAAAACTATGTATTTAATCTCTTCTGAAATATATTTTTGTTCCAATTCCAAGGAATCCCACTTAAATTGCCAAACTTTAAAGAACACTGATGAAGCACAATGTGTGGTATCCTGTAATAAACACAACTTTTGGGTTGAGTAGGTTAAGCATTACGGTAACAACACGGCGGTAGCGTACGTAGCAAGCGGGGTGGGGGACCGGGTGGACAATGTCCAAGGATCCTGAGAGTAGAGGGTGCCCCAATCAACTCAGAGATGGTAGGGGGAAGGTCTCATCTCATAACCTGTACCTTCCCATAGAGATTAGTCGGTTCTTTGCAAAGTGGGCTTGGGACCCCTCCCTAGTCTCTTGTCCGTGGAGCCCCTAGGATCTTGCTACGCATTTGAATTTGTTATAATTTTCTTTGCTAATTTTTCAATTAGTATATTCATCATATTATTTCATATCTGACAGGATATTGTGAAATCATTCACAAAAAGTTAATTTTAAGTGCCCCCAAAATAGAGCCCAAGCTTGTTTTCATGTTTCCTTCTTGCAAATGCACTTTTCTGTACAGAATCTAGTAATGAACTATACCTATACTTGGCTATTTCAAATGTTTTTAAAATCATCTTGCAAATTACATGCCTTCCAAGAGGCAATTACTAGTCAAAACAGTATCAAGGTCTCTCTTCATTGATAATTCACCAAAAGAATAAGAAATTGCTATGAAACAAAATTTTTCATATGTACAGATCAGGTCTGGTAACGTAATTAATTAGCCCAACAAAAATGCAGGCTGCCTGGAAACTTCTCTCTTAAATTTAATTTGACCTGTAGTTTACAATACACTAAAAACTATGTATTTAATCTCTTCTGAAACATATTTTTGTTCCAATTCCAAGGCATCCCACTTAAATTGCCAAACTTTAAAGTACACTGATGAAGCACAATGTGTGGTATCCTGTAATAAACACAACTTTTAGGTTGAGTAGGTTGAGCATTGCGGTAACAACACGGCGGTAGCGTACGTAGCAAGCGGGTGGGGACCGGGTGGACAATGTCCAGGGACCCTGAGGGTAGAGGGTGCCCCAATCAACTCAGAGATGGTAGGGGGAAGGTCTCATCTCATAACCTGTACCTTCCCATAGAGATTAGTCGGTTCTTTGCAAAGTGGGCTTGGGACCCCTCCCTAGTCTCTTGTCCGTGGAGCCCCTAGGATCTTGCTACGCATTTCAATTTGTTATAATTTTCTTTGCTAATTTTTCAATTAGTATATTCATCATATTATTTCATATCTGACAGGATATTGTGAAATCATTCACAAAATGTTAATTTTAAGTGCCCCCAAAATAGAGCCCAAGCTTGTTTTCATGTTTCCTTCTTGCAAATGCACTTTCTGTACAGAAGCTTGTAATGAACTATACCTATACTTGGCTATTTCAAATGTTTTTAAAATCATCTTGCAAATTACATGCCTTCCAAGAGGCAATTACTAGTCAAAACAGTATCAAGGTCTCACTTCATTGATAATTCACCAAAAGAATAAGAAATTGCTATGAAACAAAATTTTTCATATGTACAGATCAGGTCTGGTAACGTAATTAATTAGCCCAACAAAAATGCAGGCTGCCTGGAAACTTCTCTCTTAAATTTAATTTGACCTGTAGTTTACAATACACTAAAAACTATGTATTTAATCTCTTCTGAAACATATTTTTGTTCCAATTCCAAGGCATTTCACTTAAATTACCAAACTTGAAAGTACACTGATGAAGCACAATGTGTGGTATCCTGCAATAAACACATCTTTTAGGTTGGGGATGTTGAGCATTGCGGTAACAACACAGCGGTTAAGCGTACGTAGCATGCGGGGTGGGGGACCGGGTGGACAATGTCCAAGGATCCTGAGAGTAAAGGGTGCCCCAATCAACTCAGAGATGGTAGGGTGAAGGTCTCATCTCATAACCTGTACCTTCCCATAGAGATTAGTCGGTTCTTTGCAAAGTGGGCTTGGGACACCTTCCTAGTCTCTTGTCCGTGGAGCCCCTAGGATCTTGCTACGCATTTCAATTTGTTATAATTTTCTTTGCTAATTTTTCAATTAGTATATTCATCATATTATTTCATATCTGACAGGATATTGTGAAATCATTCACAAAATGTTAATTTTAAGTGCCCCCAAAATAGAGCCCAAGCTTGTTTTCATGTTTCCTTCATGCAAATTGCACTTTTCTGTACAGAATCTAGTAATGAACTATACCTATACTTGGCTATTTCAAATGTTTTTAAAATCATCTTGCAAATTACATGCCTTCCAAGAGGCAATTACTAGTCAAAACAGTATCAAGGTCTCTCTTCATTGATAATTCACCAAAAGAATAAGAAATTGCTATGAAACAAAATTTTTCATATGTACAGATCAGGTCTGGTAACGTAATTAATTAGCCCAACAAAAATGCAGGCTGCCTGGAAACTTCTCTCTTAAATTTAATTTGACCTGTAGTTTATAATACACTAAAAACTATGTATTTAATCTCTTCTGAAATATATTTTTGTTCCAATTCCAAGGAATCCCACTTAAATTGCCAAACTTTAAAGAACACTGAAGAAGCACAATGTGTGGTATCCTGTAATAAACACAACTTTTGGGTTGAGTAGGTTAAGCATTACGGTAACAACACGGCGGTAGCGTACCTAGCAAGCGGGTGGGGACTGGGTGGACAATGTCCAGGGACCCTGAGGGTAGAGGGTGCCCCAATCAACTCAGAGATGGTAGGGGGAAGGTCTCATCTCATAACCTGTACCTTCCCATAGAGATTAGTCGGTTCTTTGCAAAGTGGGCTTGGGACCCCTCCCTAGTCTCTTGTCCGTGGAGCCCCTAGGATCTTGCTATGCATTTCAATTTGTTATAATTTTCTTTGCTAATTTTTCAATTAGTATATTCATCATATTATTTCATATCTGACAGGATATTGTGAAATCATTCACAAAAAGTTAATTTTAAGTGCCCCCAAAATAGAGCCCAAGCTTGTTTTCATGTTTCCTTCTTGCAAATGCACTTTCTGTACAGAAGCTTGTAATGAACTATACCTATACTTGGCTATTTCAAATGTTTTTAAAATCATCTTGCAAATTACATGCCTTCCAAGAGGCAATTACTAGTCAAAACAGTATCAAGGTCTCTCTTCATTGATAATTCACCAAAAGAATAAGAAATTGCTATGAAACAAAATTTTTCATATGTACAGATCAGGTCTGGTAACGTAATTAATTAGCCCAACAAAAATGCAGGCTGCCTGGAAACTTCTCTCTTAAATTTAATTTGACCTGTAGTTTACAATACACTAAAAACTATGTATTTAATCTCTTCTGAAACATATTTTTGTTCCAATTCCAAGGCATTTCACTTAAATTACCAAACTTGAAAGTACACTGATGAAGCACAATGTGTGGTATCCTGCAATAAACACATATTTTAGGTTGGGGATGTTGAGCATTGCGGGAACAACACAGCGGTTAAGCGTACGTAGCAAGCGGGGTGGGGGACCGGGTGGACAATGTCCAAGGATCCTGAGAGTAAAGGGTGCCCCAATCAACTCAGAGATGGTAGGGTGAAGGTCTCATCTCATAACCTGTACCTTCCCATAGAGATTAGTCGGTTCTTTGCAAAGTGGGCTTGGGACCCCTTCCTAGTCTCTTGTCCGTGGAGCCCCTAGGATCTTGCTACGCAATTCAATTTGTTATAATTTTCTTTGCTAATTTTTCAATTAGTATATTCATCATATTATTTCATATCTGACAGGATATTGTGAAATCAATCACAAAAAGTTAATTTTAAGTGCCCCCAAAATAGAGCCCAAGCTTGTTTTCATGTTTCCTTCTTGCAAATTGCACTTTTCTGTACAGAATCTAGTAATGAACTATACCTATACTTGGCTATTTCAAATGTTTTTAAAATCATCTTGCAAATTACATGCCTTCCAAGAGGCAATTACTAGTCAAAACAGTATCAAGGTCTCACTTCATTGATAATTCACCAAAAGAATAAGAAATTGCTATGAAACAAAATTTTTCATATGTACAGATCAGGTCTGGTAACGTAATTAATTAGCCCAACAAAAATGCAGGCTGCCTGGAAACTTCTCTCTTAAATTTAATTTGACCTGTAGTTTATAATACACTAAAAACTATGTATTTAATCTCTTCTGAAATATATTTTTGTTCCAATTCCAAGGAATCCCACTTAAATTGCCAAACTTAAAAGAACACTGATGAAGCACAATGTGTGGTATCCTGTAATAAACACAACTTTTAGGTTGAGTATGTTGAGCATTGCGGTAACAACACGGCGGTAGCGTACGTAGCAAGCGGGTGGACTGGGTGGACAATGTCCAGGGACCCTGAGGGTAGAGGGTGCCCCAATCAACTCAGAGATGGTAGGTGGAAGGTCTCATCTCATAACCTGTACCTCCCCATGGAGATTAGTCGGTTCTTTGCAAAGTGGGCTTGGGACCCCTCCCTAGTCTCTTGTCCGTGGAGCCCCTAGGATCCTGCTATGCATTTCAATTTGTTATAATTCTCTTTGCTAATTTTTCAATTAATACATTAATCATATTATTTCATATCTGACAGGATATTGTGAAATCAATCACAAAATGTTAATTTTAAGTGCCCCCAAAATAGAGCCCAAGCTTGTTTTCATGTTTCCTTCTTGCAAATGCACTTTCTGTACAGAAGCTTGTAATGAACTATACCTGTACTTGGCTATTTCAAATGTTTTTAAAATCATCTTGCAAATTACATGCCTTCCAAGAGGCAATTACTAGTCAAAACAGTATCAAGGTCTCACTTCATTGATAATTCACCAAAAGAATAAGAAATTGCTATGAAACAAAATTTTTCATATGTACAGATCAGGTCTGGTAACGTAATTAATTAGCCCAACAAAAATGCAGGCTGCCTGGAAACTTCTCTCTTAAATTTAATTTGACCTGTAGTTTATAATACACTAAAAACTATGTATTTAATCTCTTCTGAAATATATTTTTGTTCCAATTCCAAGGAATCCCACTTAAATTGCCAAACTTTAAAGTACACTGATGAAGCACAATGTGTGGTATCCTGTAATAAACACAACTTTTGGGTTGGGTATGTTAAGCACTGCGGTAACAACACAGCGGTTAAGCGTACGTAACAAGCGGGGTGGGGGGTGGGGGACCGGGTGGACAATTTCCAGGGACCGTGAGGGTAGAGGGTGCCCCAATCAACTCAGAGATGGTAGGTGGAAGGTCTCATCTCATAACCTGTACCTCCCCATAGAGATTAGTCGGTTCTTTGCAAAGTGGGCTTGGGACCCCTCCCTAGTCTCTTGTCCGTGGAGCCCCTAGGATCTTGCTACGCATTTCAATTTGTTATAATTTTCTTTGCTAATTTTTCAATTAGTATATTCATCATATTATTTCATATCTGACAGGATATTGTGAAATCATTCACAAAATGTTAATTTTAAGTGCCCCCAAAATAGAGCCCAAGCTTGTTTTCATGTTTCCTTCTTGCAAATTGCACTTTTCTGTACAGAATCTAGTAATGAACTATACCTATACTTGGCTATTTCAAATGTTTTTAAAATCATCTTGCAAATTACATGCCTTCCAAGAGGCAATTACTAGTCAAAACAGTATCAAGGTCTCACTTCATTGATAATTCACCAAAAGAATAAGAAATCGCTATGAAACAAAATTTTTCATATGTACAGATCAGGTCTGGTAACGTAATTAATTACCACAAAAAATGCAGGCTGCCTAGAAACTTCTCTCTTAAATTTAATTTGACCTGTAGTTTACAATACACTAAAAACTATGTATTTAATCCCTTCTGAAATATATTTTTGTTCCAATTCCAAGGAATCCCACTTAAATTGCCAAACTTTAAAGTACACTGATGAAGCACAATGTGTGGTATCCTGTAATAAACACAACTTTTGGGTTGGGTATGTTAAGCACTGCGGTAACAACACAGCGGTTAAGCGTACGTAACAAGCGGGTGGACTGGGTGGACAATTTCCAGGGACCGTGAGGGTAGAGGGTGCCCCAATCAACTCAGAGATGGTAGGTGGAAGGTCTCATCTCATAACCTGTACCTCCCCATAGAGATTAGATGGTTCTTTGCAAAGTGGGCTTGGGACCCCTCCCTAGTCTCTTGTCCGTGGAGCCCCTAGGATTCTGCTATGCATTTCAATTTGTTATAATTCTCTTTGCTAATTTTTCAATTAATATATTTATCATATTATTTCATATCTGACAGGATGTTGTGAAATCAATCACAAAATGTTAATTTTAAGTGCCCCCAAAATAGAGCCCAAGCTTGTTTTCATGTTTCCTTCTTGCAAATGCACTTTCTGTACAGAAGCTTGTAATGAACTATACCTATACTTGGCTATTTCAAATGTTTTTAAAATCATCTTGCAAATTACATGCCTTCCAAGAGGCAATTACTAGTCAAAACAGTATCAAGGTCTCTCTTCATTGATAATTCACCAAAAGAATAAGAAATTGCTATGAAACAAAATTTTTCATATGTACAGATCAGGTCTGGGAACGTAATTAATTAGCCCAACAAAAATGCAGGCTGCCTGGAAACTTCTCTCTTAAATTTAATTTGACCTGTAGTTTACAATACACCAAAACTATGTATTTAATCCCTTCTGAAACATATTTTTGTTCCAATTCCAAGGCATCCCACTTAAATTGCCAAACTTGAAAGTACACTGATGAAGCACAATGTGTGGTATCCTGTAATAAACACAACTTTTAGGTTGAGTATGTTGAGCATTGCGGTAACAACACGGCGGTAGCGTACGTAGCAAGCGGGTGGACTGGGTGGACAATGTCCAGGGACCCTGAGGGTAGAGGGTGCCCCAATCAACTCAGAGATGGTAGGTGGAAGGTCTCATCTCATAACCTGTACCTCCCCATAGAGATTAGATGGTTCTTTGCAAAGTGGGCTTGGGACCCCTATCTAGTCTCTTGTCCGTGGAGCCCCTAGGATCTTGCTACGCATTTCAATTTGTTATAATTTTCTTTGCTAATTTTTCAATTAGTATATTCATCATATTATTTCATATCTGACAGGATATTGTGAAATCATTCACAAAATGTTAATTTTAAGTGCCCCCAAAATAGAGCCCAAGCTTGTTTTCATGTTTCCTTCTTGCAAATTGCACTTTTCTGTACAGAATCTAGTAATGAACTATACCTATACTTGGCTATTTCAAATGTTTTTAAAATCATCTTGCAAATTACATGCCTTCCAAGAGGCAATTACTAGTCAAAACAGTATCAAGGTCTCTCTTCATTGATAATTCACCAAAAGAATAAGAAATTGCTATGAAACAAAATTTTTCATATGTACAGATCAGGTCTGGTAACGTAATTAATTAGCCCAACAAAAATGCAGGCTGCCTGGAAACTTCTCTCTTAAATTTAATTTGACCTGTTGTTTACAATACACTAAAAACTATGTATTTAATCTCTTCTGAAACATAGTTTTGTTCCAATTCCAAGGGATTTCACTTAAATTACCAAACTTGAAAGTACACTGATGAAGCACAATGTGTGGTATCCTGCAATAAACACATATTTTAGGTTGGGGATGTTGACTTTCCTTAGCCATACTGGTATGTTCTGATGTAGCAAAAAGGGCTAATATTTACTATGTAGGTTATGGCCCTATACTTTAAAAAGCCTAGGCCCTAGGCAAAAGGCCTCTAAATTGTGCTGCAAGTTGGAATGGTGGTTAAAAACTTGAATACTAAATAGTGAGCCACAAAATATAATGTTTGAGGGATCACTGGAATCAAAGGAAATCAAGGAAGCCAGTTAGGTAATAAGTGAACTAGGTTTTGGGAAAGACTAAGGTAATTAAATGTTGACCCAAAATCTTAGTGCAACCCTTAACACATAGGTTATACAGTATATTATGCAGCGTATAGGTTGTTTTTGTAATTTGTTTCAAACAAAATATGTACAAACAGTTAGCCCATTTGAGGCCTTATGAAAATCTTTAAAAGCGCCAGGAGCTTCCGGGGGCGATGCCCCCTGGGAAGCCCCACCAGTGGCCGGTATGCTCTGTCGGACACTGACCAGGCGGCCTACTAATGGCAGGCCACTCTGGGACCCCCACCCGTTACAGAGTTCACACTTCGCGCTCAGACTGACGCCTTGGGTGTCAGTATGCTACGTACCCAAAAGTTCAGTGATATTTTTTGTATGTCAGGCTCATCCCTGCTAGAAAATTTCTAGAACGTGAGCTTTCAAAATAGAAAATGACTAGATGCATCTCACAACGCCTGGGAAGTACCATTTTCAATGATCTGGGAGGCGTTTCGGCCGAAATTTTCTTGGTGCCTCGCACCAAACTATGGTGGTTCTATGCTTAGTTTGCCTACAGGTTTTGCCCCCTCCCCCCCCCCGGCAAATTTCTGGCTACACCCCTGTAAAAGGCACCAACATTTGGCAATTAAGCTCTTTTCTGGGAGTAAAAATTTCCCTGATTTGATCAGTGAAGAGTTTGCCCCCCTAAAAAAGTTTTCTGTGGAACGCCAAGCTGACTACATAGGTTCCTTTTGCTAACGCAAGGAACCAAAAAGGACTAAGCATCATAAAAAGATATTGTAAGCACTGACAGACTTGCTGTAAGCAGTAACAGATTTAAGTACCTTAAATAATTAATACTTTTGACACAAGAACATGTTGAGTTCTAGAACAATTGTAGCGTATCTCTTAAGAAGCATGCGTTCAGATGAGGATAAGTACAAGTCTTTCTTCAGAGTATGGATATATATAAAAGCACATTGGTACTAGTAAATACAACTGGTACACTAGTACTAGTACTACAACTCTGGTGTATCCTCACATCCTGTGTACTCTTCCTATTTCTCTACCAGCATGTGTTCTTAGCTATCAAGGCAGCCATTGCTATCCTCATCCCGGATCTCCCTGATTGGATGGAAGAGGAGCTTGCCAAGGAGGAGTATCAATCAAAACTGGCCTTGAATCGGAAGGTAGGTGTCACCATTACCCTACCATCTTATGTGGTAGTACCAGTCCTCCATACTTATACAGTAGGGCATTTCCAAAGGTAGTACAAGTTTTAAGATCATGAGATATTTGTTGTATTAGTCTGTGTGGAATCAGTCCAAGTTTAGTCATTGTGTGGTTTAAGGGTGCATGCTGTTTTATTTATTTATGCCCCAGTCACACTACAAAAGAACGTGCTTGCAACTGTACTGCAACCTGTGGTATTGCAAATGCTATGCAACTGCTTGCAACTAGTGCCAGCTAAAATGGAGGCGGGAGTGTGACGCAGACAGTACTGCTACCTGGCTGCATTGTACTGTAAATAGTCTGCAAACTAAAATGTGCAACTATTCACAAATCGTTCTGCGTTGTGTTGCGTCGATCGGCGAATGTGTGCAGCACGGTCGGAGCCTGAGCTGTGACTGGGATGAAACGTATGCAGACCGTTTTGCAATCTACTGTGAATGTTTTGCGATGTACTGCTAATTTCGGCGCATGTTATAGTTGGAATAGTTGGAATAGTTGCAGTCCGTGTACAGTCGCCTTGCTGCGTCGTGCTGAAAACGTGTTGAGACTTCCTAGCAGCTGATTGCAATCAGGCGCAGTAGAGACTGCGTCGCAGACTCTTTCGCAGCTGCATGCTGTATGTTTGCACTACATTCGCATGCATGCTGCGATTAGGCTAGTTTTTAGGAGGGAAAAGGGTGTTTTCCTTACTGAGCTTGTTTGCGAATGTTCGCAGTACGACGCTGCATGACGCCCCACAGTATGGGTCTGTTGCAGTCTGTAGCGTAGTTGCTAGTTGAGATGCAAATCGTGCTGGGTATGTTCGGCGCTGAGGGCAGTAGATAGCAGCATTGTTGCCATACGTCGGGGAACTGACTGCAACTATTTGCAAGATATTTCGAGTTGCAAGCAGTTGCTTCATGTGCTCCGGAGCACATGTAGCAACTAGCGACTCGGCCGCAACTGATGCAACTAGTCGCAAACCCAGTGCAACTTGACGGAGTCTTTGCGGAGATATAACAAACATTTGTATTTTGACTCACTTGCAAGGAGACGCAGTATGCGATTTACTATAGTGTGACTGGGGCATTAAACATCTAAGAGGGTAAACTTGATTAGGCATAGGGCTAATCTTCCTCAAAGCCATTTAAAAAGTATTGAAAAATTATAAGTATAAGGAAGGTAGAGAAAAATGAGTTAAGAAAACATAAAACAAAATATAGGATCAAACAAAATGAAAAGGGAGATAAAGAATTATGAAAGAACAAAAAATTGCTAAAATGGATCATAAATAAGGACTAAAACTCATAAATCACCCATGAGCATGTAGTTCTAGAAATGAAGTAAACTAAAATTGTTATTATGATAAATAGCCCCTAAAAGAAAGAATGTATAGCTCATAATGGAGAAAGCTGTTTAAAAATTGGGAAAGACGTTGCACTTTGACACTTCTCATTTGGAAGTTGGTTTCTCTCTTTGGCTGCAATACATGAGAATTTCCTGTTATGGTATTCTATTCTCCCACTTGTTAAAAACATATTATTGTTTGATGTTGATCTGAGGGTTTGATGATGTACCTCGGCAGAATACTTAAATATATCAGTAATATACTGTGGAAATAGGCAATTCAAAGTTTTATGTACCATTCGTAAACATATGGATGATAGTAAAACATTTGTAGGTTGCCAGTTAAGAGTTTTAAAAAGATCACTTGATCTCTCTTCAAAATAGGCACTTAAAATTTTATGAGCAGTCATTTTTTTTTTTTATGCAGGCCATGTAGCTGTGAAATATTTACATTACTACAAGTTTCCTCAAAAGTACTGCAATAATCAAGAATTGGGAGAACATAACTATTGTCCAAAAGAATTTGAGTCAGTATACGGCTTTATACATCTAATTAAGGCCAATCTATTGTTAGTAACACTACAAATGTGGTCAAATCTGATCATTCCAGGTCAGGTTGTTACCAATCTTTATTTGGAATAGTTCTTCAGACGAGACATTTTGAAGAGTAGTATCGTTTACAAGCAAAGCTGATTCTTTGTCATTTTTCAGGGAGGATAGATTTTGCCTTGACCCAGTTAACATGACTTTGGTTTGTCTTGTATTGATAACCAGTCTGTTATTTCAGTACAAGAGGTTACACATTTCGTTTCTTCTCAAAACTTCTGAATCAGTTCAGCACTTGATTTATGGTTGATTACGACATTTAATAACATTGTTTCACATGAATGATTATGTAGCATGTTGTATATTTTTAAGTAACCATTTGCTCTTGTACTTATGGTATGTTTCACTGAAAAATTGTGCTTAATGGATGTGTGTTGTATGTTCTGAGGGTGGGTGTGATCCATATGTGTAAGGTAGTGTTCTCTAGAAAATGATTAGAACCTAAGGGTGTGATAGGTAAAGCATTTACCATGGACATTCCTGTGTTGGGATCTTCAACTTAACAATTTTTCTCTTGTACCTATTTATTGCAGAAAGCAGAAGAATTGGAAAGAAGCTTGTCTGAAGAGGGCAAGAAAGACCTATGATTTGATTGCACCCTGCAATTATCGATTACCTTTGGACTGCCTGATGATTTTTTAAGCTTTACTTTTGAATTTCATCCTTCTCTTTCATTGCATGTTTGGTGGAAGGTACAAGAGCATGGATTTTTCTCATTAAATTTTTCTACGATTTAGCTCTGTTGGACTTGTTGCCCGGTAACAATGATATAAAGCTTTAGTTTTCAAATCTTCTTTACATTTTTATGGTGCTAGGTAATGTCTTTCCTGACTGCAGGCTCAAATTTTACTCAGTTAACTTAAGATTGCTTTAAATTATATATGATTTGTGTTACAGGAAACTGAAAGCCAAGTAGAAGAGTGCTGAAACAAAAACATATGCAGTTTTATCATGTTTGATATACTCACCTGCCAACAAGTTGTATTTAAATATTCATAATGAGCTTCTTGTCATTTGATTGGTTGGAAGTGTTTCAACCCACCATGTGATGTATTAAGTGACAATACATCTTTCTGTGCACAGATAAGTTAAAAGATTGCATATTTTTTACTGCAAGAGAAATGTATGTAAATGTGCAAGATAATTGTAAAGTCAGTCAGGGTACCCTTAAAAATTAAGATTCAGAAAAGTACACACTAAGGAAAAGATTTTGTTTTGAAAGGATTACGTGATATCTTACAGATCAAAGAAAACAGTTGATCAATGGCTAACATCATGACTGAGATATGTCTCTATTTGACAAAGATAGAATTACAAGTTTTCTGAGATACAGTAAAACAAAAATCATCAAAATAAAGAAGGAAGAAAATGGAAAACACAGAATATTACCAGAAAATGATATTTTTACATGAAAAGAAATAACTGAAAGAATTCAAAGAAAGTCCAGATCTCATCAACACAAATGGAAAGATAACATCAAAACCTTTTTTTTTTTTTTTTTTTTTGCATCTAAGTAAGGCTAAAAGGAAAGAGAAGTAGAATACAGAACTGATTTTTCTTTCAGTACAGTATTGGGTAAATGTCTATTTGTCTCTAGGCTATGGTTTGCACCAACTGCGGAAGGGGGGAAGGAAGGGGCAGGGGATAGGGGGTATTGAGGGCGGTCTCACAGGAGGAGAAGAATGATTTTAACAGACAGTAGTGGTATTTGAAAATAAATTTTATGGGTCATGCAATCAGGGAAAATACTAGAATTCAAATCTTATTGCAAATTCATGGGATAGTCATCAAACTTCATTTCCAGAGTTTTGTAAAAACCATGCTTTTTGTTCAACAGTTGCCATTTCATATTTCCAAGGTTTTAATTTCAAAAGATTCCAAACCTAGAATTATTCCAAATTAACCATTCCTTGTTAGCCTTGACTGAAAAATTTAAGTACTGTTTGAATTGAAATTTGGCTTGTGAAGGGAAAAGATCTTCATCTGAGAATATTCTTTTCATTATTAAAGATGAACTCATTGCAAAGTCTGACTTCAACCTTACTCAATGGGAGACTAAGAAGTCTTTTTGGTCACACTCAAATTATTGTCTTTCAAATACCACATTCCTAGATTTCATGTCGAAAGTGTCATGTTCATAAATTTGGTATAATGGTGATATCTGTAATGTTCAGTTTAAGGTTGTAGTACATCTTGTTTGGATTTATAAGTGTACCAGAAATTTCTTCAACCAGTGCATCAACAACCTTTTCCAAGGACAACTCAGAAAACAGTACCTAGCTTTTAATTTAATTGTGAAAAGTCTCCTCAACTGCTTCTTGCCCATATCTTAGAATCAGCTGTGTAAATTGTTCAACACAATTGTCATATGTTGACATATTAGTAAAGGTTTTGGTTTATGCATTAAATCAAAGCACATGGGTGTTGGGGTTTGGGGGGGGGGGGGTGATGAAAGGATAGTTGGTAGACATTGCTTTTGGGAGAGTTCTTATCATGTAGACTTGTCTTTCTCAAACTCTACCATTTTCTACTTCATGTATTCTTTCACTTTTTCCTGCAAATTGTTACAGATCTTTTCAATAACAATACCTCCTGTAATAAGATTTCATCAGTGGTTTTATCACTTTCTACCTTTCTACATACCTATTCTATATGTAATGCCTTTCACATTAGGGGAGAGCCCCTATGATCAAACATTCTCTCTCAAAATTCATATTTCTCTACATTCATTCACTGTCCTGTTACATAATATTTTCCTGTTATTATTCTGTAGTAATGGTTTGTCTTTTTCTACTTATAGTGAACAATTAAAAATTCTTTGCAAACTACCACATTCTGTCTCTTTCATTATAAAGAACAAATTAATTAAATTTCTTTAACATGTGTGCTTTCGAATCAGAGGCTGTAAACTTCAAGAGTATGAATCATTATTTTGATACCATTTACTACCACCTGGGCCCTGTTTCATAAAGAGTTACAATTGATCTTAAGTTTGATCTGCCATGCAATCATCCTGAAATTGAACTTAAGATCAGTCTTAATACTTTATGAAACAGGGCCCAGGTATCTTTGTCGCTATTCATAATCTGTGAATGGGTTTGAATTTGAAGTGTGCTTTCACATCTTAAACAAAATTAATGGAGTAAATACAGGACATACCCATGATGTAAAGGTCTGAAGGTTAAGGTCACCTTAAGTGTGGTGTCCCATCAGGGGAGGGGACATAGCTTCTTTAGAGAGCAGAACCCCGTTGGAGTCAACATTTGGTATTTACCCTTCTGGCATCCCAGCTGAAAAGACTCTTAGGAAAAACTGTGGATTTGATATACTGACAGACCTGAAGTCACAACTCTGGATGGAACGTTTCTTCCTACAGTATGACTTCAAACATATGTTGTGCTTCAAATTTGTTTGTAAAAGTTAAATTGCTCTCTAGGTTGGTCCTGAGAGTGGAAAGACATTTTCCTCAACAGACAAGTATTTTTGCATAAATTTTCTACAGTGACGTTAAAAAAAGGGGGAAATAACACACCAAATTTTATTATTGTAGAAAGTACTGTGGACTCCCTCCTACAGTACCAACATTGTAGAATCATTCATCAAGTTGTAACCAGGGGTCATGGTGCTGAATTAGGGTTGAATAACTTGCATACCGTGTAGTTGTGGGTATTTACAATATATAGTATCAAATACTTTGTAACTTTAATATACATGTAACAGCTTAGTACTGATGAAGTGCCTCAGTTTGATATTGAGTACAGTATAACAGGTCAGTATACTGAATATCCTGTATACAGTAAAAAAACAGATGCCAGTAATGACACTTTTATTACTTTTTAAGGCATGTATTGTGCTATTAAAATATTTTTTTTTTGTTGTTCACTCAGAAGTAACATGTATTCATTTTAGGGAAAGGGTAACAAAATATTTTCGTATAAAAATGCATGATGGGTTGGATCTCAAAACTCAATTGGTGTAGAGAAAGAGAACTGTAAATTAATGTGAAAGAGGTAGGTTAGTCACCTTGTACTGTCAAGGTACTGGTACACATATGGGCTGTGGAGGGGTAAGTTGATGAGCCCCCTATTTAAAAGGGTCTCAGAGTTTGCTTTAGTATGTTGTTCTTGTTACATGAATTTCCTTTCGTTTTCATTTTATTAACTTTTCTTTTCATAGCCATTAGCGAGTAGTGATTCACATATCATGATGCTCCTTGTTAGGTAATTATTTGGGGAACTGTTTTTGACTTGGTGCTTGCATGTGTATATTTATTCTTTCTTCCTCTCATCAAAAATTTGTAAGACTTAATTTTGTATATTATTAAAGGAAAATGCAACACATTTACTTTTGATAAAATGCCAGTGTTTCATAGGTCTTCCACATTCATACCAATGCTGACAATGCACAAAGAAATTCTGTGCTTCTTTTTGGCTAGTATTTGTGTTTTCCAAAATATTTAACAAATATACATGTGCATGCAATGTTTGGTAGGTAAAACTTATAGTTGAAAAATGGAAATACACTGTAGTTTGGGCATCTATGCAGGCTATTGTCTCATGACATACTGTAAGAATGAATCTGCATTGAGGTATGATAGGTTGAGGTGAACTTATTCAGAATGGGTTGAATTTATTCTTCTCACCAGTCTGTTGATTACTTGTGTCAGCAAAAGTCATGCCCCACCCCCATGGTGGTAAGGCTGCCCCCCTTGCTGAGGAATTTTTTGCAATTTTGTCATGGAACCTTAGTGGGAAAAGTAAATGCTATTCATTAAAGTGATCGGATGCATCAAGAGTTTACCTATTGTTGCTTACAAGGAGGGCAGATTGTTTAATAAAGGACCAAAATTTGTATGAAGGCTTTCTTTGAGTCCCTCCCACCTTACTCACCTTACCCACCATCCCCTTTGGCCTCATTCCTGCAACCTGTCATCTATATCATGTTGGCTTTGAATTGCCGTCCCCACTTATTGACATGGTCCTGGTGCCCCTCAGTAGTTCTGAAATAAGAGTTAGCCAAAAGTATTCTGAAAAATGTTACCCAACCGCACAAACTTCTTTAATCCTCTTTCATGGGCAAATTAGAAATTATATGCCTATGGTGTAGAAGCAAGCACAGATTTGTGCATTTATGATGAAAGTCACCTCATGAAAATTTACAAAACAGCTGTTATTTTGAAAATGTGCTACTGTAAGGTTAAAGGTTAACATGGTCATGTAGTTTTATTTTTTGATCTAGTTAAAATACTTTATTGGGTTAAAAGTTTTATCCATTTTGCTATGCAATGTAATATCTAATTGAATTATGTTTAATGTGTGCAAAGTACACAGCTCATCTGTTACAAAGATATGATTAATGGTTAATAAGTAAATATTCAGTACTGGTTTTTGTTGGGGAAACATGAAACTTGCAATTATTTTCATTTTTGTTGTAAACTCAAAAGTTTGTATAATGCTCAGATTTTATTTAGCTGTGTTTCTAACTTATTACTTTATTATTTAGTTTCATAAAGTGAAAGTGGATGATAAAGCTAGCCCCAGCCCTTAAAAACATGGTTTGCAGTTCATGGTTCTCTTCATGTGAGAAAAGCAGTCATCCCAGACTAAATGTAGGGTCTCAGAGACTTAATTCTGTGTACTTCATTGGCATATTTTAAACTTTGTTGCAGCCTTTAAGACTAAGATTCCAGTGAGTCATGAATGTGATGCACAAGTGTTTTCTGCTTTCTTTATTCAAGTTTGGGGATGGACGTTGGTGGTTTTGGATATTAACTTTTTCATAGTTTTAATACAGGGATGCACTAAGCACTACAGCATTGTTTGTGGGTGCTTGGCAAATGTTTATACTTCCCTTCAGTTCAATTTGGCAATCATTGCAAATGGTTTACAATAATGGGCTTGTTTTTTTGACTGTATTGACCTCTACAATGTTAAGTTACACAAGGAAGTTGATCTCTGTACATAGATAGCAACACATTTTTGGTTTCAATGATACCAGAAGCCTAGGCATTCTTGATGGCGTGTGTAGGTGTGTGTGTGCGTATGTATTTGTGACGATTAGCTCGTTAACACGATATCTCAAGGAGGGAAACTCTGAAAGTTCTCAAACTTGGTACATAGATGCCCCATGTTGAGAGGAAGAACCCTATGGTTTTTCGTGGAGGTCAAAGGTCACCTGGGGTCACCAGGGGTCAAAAATCTGAAAACCTTGTTAACACTATCTCGCAAAAGGAAGCTTGGATAAAGTTCGTACTTTTGTAGATGTGTTATGGTAAGAGGAAGAACCTTATTTTTAGTGGAGGTCAAAGGTCATCTGGGGTCAAACCCTGAAAACCTTGTTGACACGATATTTCAAGGTAGGAAGCTTGGATAAGTTTCATACTTAGTATGTAGATGCGTTATGGTAAGAGGAAGAATCCTATCATTTTTGGTGGAGGTCAAAGGTCATTTGGGGTCACCGTGGGTCAAACCCTGAAAACCTTTTTAAAACAGTATCTTGAGATAGGAAGCTTGGATAAATTTCATACTTATGGAGATACGTTATGGTAAGAGGAAGAATGCTATCATTTTTGGTGTAGGTCATAGCTCATCTGGGGTCACTGGTGTCAAACCTTGAAAACCTTGTTGACATAATATCTCAAGTTAGGAAGCTTGGATAGGTTTCATTCTTAGTATGTAAATGGGTTATGGTAAGAGGAAGAACCCTATCATTTTTGGTGGAGGTGAAAGGTCACTTGGGGTCACCAGGGCTCAAAGTCTGAAAACCTTGTTAGCACTATATCTCCAGGTAGTAAGCTTGGATAGATTTTATATGTGGTATGTGGATGCGTTATGGTGAGAAGATGAACCCTATCATTGTTAGTGGAGGTCAAAGGTTATCTGCAGTCACAGTGGGTCAAACACTGAAAACCTTGTTAAAATGATACCTCCACATAGGAAGCTTGGGTAAATTTATATGTGATATGTGAATGTGTTATGGTGAGAAGATGAACCCTGTCATTTTTGGTGGAGGTCATCTGAGGTGACGTGGCGTCAAACACTGAGAACCTTGTTAACACGATATCTCCAGGTAGGAAGGTTGGATAGATTTTGTACTTAGTATGTGGATGTGTTATGGTGTGAAGATGAATGCTTTTTTTTGGTGGAGGTCAAAGGTCTTCTGGGGTCACCAGAGGTCAAAATGTAAAATTTCCCAGAATTCCCATGATCAAATATGAACAGAAAACTATTTTTCCAACATGTTAATGTAGCACTTGACCAGTGACTGAAAGCTATGGGACATCACGGCATTATGTGGAACAGAACATATATCTTCGAAACCTCATTACATTTTTGCATTCTGGTTTTAATACAGAGTCATACAAAATCTGCTCCTGACCAGGAAGTTTGAAGGCTCTTTGGTGGTATGCATGTTTAACTATTAAGTGGTTATATCACATAGCATGAACCTTCAAAATTTCTATTTTGTCTTTCTTTTGTAAAGGTGCATAAATATAGGAATAATGCTGAAAATGAGGAAACATTTCAAAACGTGTCACCATGGTTATTTACTTTCTTCTAAAGTAGTGTGAGTTTGCATCATTGTACATGAAAATTTATTTTACAATTGTTTTAAGATGTCCGTTTTGTAAGAAAAATGTGTGGTTGTAGAAATGTATGGCAGATATTAATAAAGAGTATTGCTCTTCTAAGTTCACCACAAAACATAATGAGGGAACAAGATGTAAGAAGCAGTTGGTTGAAACGTGACAAAGGTTTATTTGAATAGATTCCCCAGGGAGGTTCTTCCTGTTGACTCTAGATAAAATGAATACTAAACATTCTTTCATCCATTCCATTGACCAATGTACCATACTAACATCATCCCGTTTCTCATAAACCCATGACTCTGCAATGGTCTTTCTAATACAGGTCTCTAAACATTTCAAAACTAACCACACAGTATTCAAATTCAGGCTTGATAACAACAATGCAAGCATTCTTGTGTCAGAGTGGTATGCTGCCCTCAACTTTGGAGAAGGGCTGGAAAAAGAACCTGATCATCTCACTGCAAATAAGACCACAATTGTCATGTTTAATACATAGTGAATCAACATTGATGTTCAATTTTTGGCCCTTTGGATGAGTCAGCTAGGTTTGTAGAATATGAGATAAGGATATAATTAGGAATGAATCGCATTTGGCAGACTATTATTGGTGAATAAACCGTCGAGACTCCAAATTTCTCAAAATACCCGACCAGGCGAACCTATTCTACCACAGAAAATGTGTTAAAAACTTCATTTCTATCAGCGGTATACGTTTACTGACTGTATGTTGTGGAATAACAGGTCAGTGTTTAACCAATAAGAATGCAGGATTCTCAATAACGGATGGCCAGAGGTGGTAAAATTTTAATCACTACGTCTCTAAACAAGTAGAGACAATTAGTGCCTTTGGTCATGCGCAAAGTGTACAATTTAATAAGCTAACAAATGATACAATTTCTGTATCCTTTCTTTTACAAAAATCAAGCACAATACCTCTCCACTTCTAAAATCCAAGGCTGCTTTAATTTTCCAGTACCAAATCTAAAGAATCAATAAAAGTAAGTTCCCTCCAATACCTGCTTAAATTTGCATTTATATGCTATAACATGATTGTTATCTATTATATTTATGCAATATTAAGGTAAAGGTTGAGTGGTCCATAATTATTTCAAACTGCCATTACCTCAAAAGGATACTGTGCATTCCTAATTCAAGTTGTTAAACTTGAAAATACAACCTGAAGGCTTCAACAATTCAACCAGAATGCAAAAATGCATTGTGGTTTCGATGAATATAGCACTTAATGTGTAATCCCAAATCATGCCAAGATGTCCTGTTTCGTTCAGTCATTGGTTGAATGTGATCTTAAAGTACTGGAAAATTACAGTTTCATGTGCATATTTGATCTTGGGAATTCTCGGGAATTTTTGCTTAATGGCCTCTGGTGATTTCAGCTGGCCTCTGATTTCTGACAAAACTCATAGGGGTTTTCTGATAGATTAAATGCAACACCATGAGAAGTATTTAACCTTCCTAACTTGAGCTATCTTGTAAACAAGGTTTTCAGAGTTTGACCCCAGATGACCTTTGACCTCCACCATAAAAAATAGGGTATTTCCTCTCACCATAAGTCATCCACATACCATGTATAAAACCTATCCAAGCGTCCTAACTTGCGATATCATGCTAACAAGATTTTCAGAGGTTGACCCCTAGTGGAGCTATTTGACCTTTAATCTCCACCAAAATATGGTTCCATCTCTGACCATAAGGCATCCACATACTACCTATGAAATCTATCCAAACTTCCTACCTCGAGATACCCTCTTAACAAGGTTTTCAGACTTTGACCCCTTGGTAACCCCAAATGACCGTTGACCTCCACCAAAAAACAATATGCTTGTACCTCTGAAGATTATGCATCCACATGCTAAGTATGATATCTATCCAAGCTTCCTACCTTGAGATATCGTGTAAACAAGGTTTTCAGAGTTTGACCCCTGGTGACCCCAAATGACCTTTGACCTCCACCAAAAACAATAGGGTTCTTCCCCTTACCATAATGCATTCACACACCAAGTATGAAACCTATCCAAGCTTCCTATCTTGAGATATCGTGTAAACAACGTTTTCAGAGTTTGACCCCTGGTGACCCCGAGTGACCTTTGACCTCCACCAAAAACAATAGGATTCTTCCTCTCACCATAATGCATCCACACACCACGTATAAAATCAATCAAAGCGTCCTACCTTGAGATATCGTGTAAACAAGGTTTTAAGAGTTGGACCCCTGGTGACCCCAAATGACCTTTGACCTCCACCAAAAAACAATAGGGTTCTTTTTCTCACCATAATGCATCCACACACCAAGTATAGAGTCTATCCAAGCATCCTACCTTGAGATATCGTGTAAACAAGAATTTCAGAGTTTGACCCCTGGTGACCCCAAATGACCTTGATCTCCACCAAAAAACAATATGTTTGTACCTGTGAAGATTATGCATCCACATGCTAAGTATGATATCTATCCAAGCTTCCTAACCTGAGATATCGTGTAAACAAGGTTTTCAGAGTTTGACCCCTGGTGACCCCAAATGACCTTTGACCTTCACAAAAAACAACAGGGTTCTTCCTCTCACTATAATGCATCCACACACCATGTATGAAATCAATCCAAGCGTCCTTCCTTGAGATATCGTGTAAACAAGGTTTTCAGAGTTTGACCCCTGGTGACCCCAAATGACCGTTGACCTCCACCAAAAACGGTAGGGTTCTTCCTCTTACCATAATGCATCCACACACAAAGTATGAAGTCTATCCAAGATTCCTACCTCGAGATATCATGTAAACAAGAATTTCAGAGTCTGACCGCTGGTGACCCTAAATGACCTTTGACCTCCACCAAAAACAATAGGGTTCTTCCTCTCACCATAATGCATCCACACACCAAGTATGAAGTCTATCCAAGATTCCTACCTTGAGATATCATATAAACAAGGTTTTCAGGGTTTGACCCCTGGTGACCCCAAATGACCTTTGACCTCCACCAAAAACAATAGGTTTCTTCCTCTCACCATAATGCATCCACACACCAAGTATGAAATCTATCCAAGATTCCTACCTTGAGATATCGTGTAAACAAGAATTTCAGAGTTTGACCCCTGGTGACCCTAAATGACCTTTGACCTCCACCAAAAACAATAGGGTTCTTCCTCTCACCATAATGCATCCACATAGCAAGTATGAAATCTATCCAAGCTTCCTAACTTGAGATATCGTGTAAACAAGGTTTTCAGAGTTTGACCCCTGGTGACCCCAAATGACCTTTGACCTCCACCAAAAACAATAGGGTTCTTCCTCTCAATATGGGGCATCTACCTACCAACTTTGAGAACTGTCAGAGTTTCCCTTCTTGAGATATCGTGTAAACAAGAAAAGTGTCACAAACACACACACACACATACACACACACACACACGCACATACACACATACATACACACACACACGCCATCATGACTGCATAGGTTTCTCTTTTCATCGAAACCAAAAATAATTCACTGAGCATCACAGACAGGTATTCTCTATAACATAGTAAACAAACCAAGAAGTCTTACCCTCATTCTCACTAAACCAAGGGGAATTCCCACTTAAGAAATTTCTAATGCTCTCCTAGAAGAGGTTGCTCCATAGATGAAATTCAATTGACATGAAAGTATAAAAACCTGTAGTGCACATACAACTTACTTTGATTTGTACTCAAGACTTCAAACCAAGGCATAACAATTCACAAGTTAAGATTTTAACCAACTATTTGGTCTCATTTCATCCCAAACCCTGCAACACAGAGAGCAAAATATTAAAAAAGAAAACAAAAATTCATACGGGGCAATTCTTAAATGCAAAAAGTATTACTGTCAGGCTTATTCTTAGGCATAATATTGAAACTGTTGATATTTCTATCTCTACATAATCATTTACAAATTGTTCATTTATTCCTAGTAGTTAAAACCTATCACAAGTTGTCCCTGAATACCTGTGGCTATGGCAGGTTTTGGACATTGTATAGGTCATCATGAAAGAAACAAACCATTTTGTGCAAATTGAACTGCTGTGCAGTATGTACCATCCAGGCTTTATTTTTGCATGACCTTGTACTAACTTGATCTCAGACAAACTGATTCATGGCCAGACTATATCATGTCAACTATATTTCAGCCCAAACACATCAAACATTCATGTAGCTGCTTTGCTTCTTTGCATCTCAGTCAAACAGGTTATTATAGAATAAAATGTAATTGATGTATATAAAAGCAAAAAAAAAGAAAAATTATGAGGATCACCACCACCAATCTCCATTCTCTAACCAACTTACCTGAATTTTTCACATTAATAATATTTTAATTTAATAGATCTGTCCAATCATCACAATCTCCTCACAGTCCACCCCCATAAAAGGGGACAGCTCTCAAAACCATTTTCTACAAAGAACCCATAAAAAAAGTTTTCTTGATCAAAACTCAGTCACTCAAATTTTTTCACTAATGGTTCCTTCTGGCAGAATTGATTTACGGTTAAAGTTGAGCTCGGTTTGCGCATGAACAATCATCCCTGCAAGGTCCTGATTCATATGCTGGAATGTCCAGGGAAGGAAACTTGCATCAGTTGGAACTTGCGAAAAAGTACCGGTACGCTAATGCAACACCTAAAGCTATCAGTCCTGGTATCACCCAGTTGTAAAATGCCCTGCAAGAATGATGAACAAGAGATATGTGTAAACATTTCCTACACTTTAATTAATGTGACTCCTGTGAGCTACTGTACAATAGCCTTCATGGAAGACCTGGACAATGTGTCCAAGCTATAAAAAACTCTACAAACGGACTTACTCTTTTACAATTTTTTGACTGACTTTTGTATTTTTCACATAAATTTCGCGTTTGAAGCTCGCAGTAATTTTAGAGAATCAGTAATACCTCAGTAGCAGTGTTGACTTTTCTGAGCTGACTGTAAAGATATCAAGCATAGTTTTATACATATGTCCAAGTTGCATACTTGAGAACTACTTTCCACCATTTTTAAATCTAAATACAAAACCTTCATTTTTGAGACAATTCTGTCATCTAAAATTCATAAAACCAGAAAGCCAAAAGGCTTAGTGATTCCTTGCCATATTGATATATTGTAACAAACATGAATCACCCACATGACAAGCATGGGATCCCTCACAGTTATCCTACTTGAGATATGATGTTAATACGGTCAAACGCTTTTGAAATCTTGCGACCCAAAATGACCTACATGCTAAATATTAACAATCCACAGGCCAAGTATGTGATCCCTCATAGTTATCCTCCTTGTAATATGTTAACTAGCTCTTGACCTTTTGTGACCTTAAATAACCTTCAACCTGCACGAAAAATGGTAGGGATCATCCACATGTCAAGTGTGAGATCCCTCACAGTTATCCTTCTTGAGTTATCGTATTTACAAGGTTTTGACCTTTTGACCTCTGGTGACCCGAAATGACCTTTGACCTGCACCAAAAATTATAGAGATGATCTACTCAATATGGGCAATGCACAAGCTAAGTATGAGATCCCTAACAGTTACCCTTCTTGAGATATCATGTTAACAATGTTTTGACCTTTTGACCTGTGGTGACCCTACATGACCTTTGACCTCCACCAAAAATAATAGGGATCATCTACTCAATATGGGCAATCCACGTGCTAACTATGAGATCCCTTACAGTTACCCTTCTTGACATATAGCATTTACAAGGTTTTGACCTTTTGACCACTAGTGACCCCAAATGACCTTTCACCGCCACCAAAAACAATGGGGATCATCTACTCAATATGGACAATCCACATGGTGAGTACGAGATCCGTCACACTTATCCTTCTGGAGATATCATGTTTGCAAGGTTTTTATGTTTTAACCTATGATGACCCCAAATGACCTTTGACCTCCATCCAAAAACAACAGAGATTATCTACTCAATGTGGGTAATCCACATGCTAAATATGAGATCCTTCACATTTACCCTTCTTGAGATATCATGTTTACAAGTTTTTGATCTTTTGACCACTAGGGATCCCAAATGACCTTTGACCTCCACCAAAAACAATAGGGATTATCTACTCAATACAGACAGTCCACATGGTAAGTATGAGATCCCTCACACTTATCCTTCTGGAGATATCGTGTTTACAAGGTTCTGATGTTTTGACCTCTGATGACCCCAAATGACCTTTGATCTCCACCAAAAATGATAGGGATCATCTACTCAATATGGGCAATCTACATGCTAACTATGAGATCCCTCACAGTTATCCTCTTTGAGAAATGGTGTTTACAATGTTCTGACCTTTTGACCTCTGGTGACCCCAAATGACCTTTGACCTCCACCAAAAATACTAGGGATCATCTACTCAATATGGACAATCCACATGCTACGTATGAGATCCCTCACAGTTACCCTTCTTGAGATATCATGTTTACAAGGTTTTAATGTTTTGACCTCTGATGACCCCAAATGACCTTTGACCTCCACCAAAAACAATAGGGATCATCTACTCAATATGGACAATCCACATGCTAAGTATGAGATCCCTCACAGTTACCCTTCTTAAGATATCATGTTTACAAGATTTTGACCTTTTGACCTCTGGTGACCCGAAATGACCTTTGACCTGCACCAAAAATTACAGAGATGATCTACTCACTATGGGCAATACAAAAGCTAAGTATGAGATCCCTAACAGTTACCCTTCTTGAGATATCATGTTAACAATGTTTTGACCTTTTGACCTGTGGTGACCCTACATGACCTTTGACCTCCACCAAAATAATAGGGATCATCTACTCAATATGGGCAATCCACGTGCTAACTATGAGATCCCTTACAGTTACCCTTCTTGACATATAGCATTTACAAGGTTTTGACCTTTTGACCACTAGTGACCCCAAATGACCTTTCACCGCCACCAAAAACAATGGGGATCATCTACTCAATATGGACAATCCACATGGTGAGTACGAGATCCGTCACACTTATCCTTCTGGAGATATCATGTTTGCAAGGTTTTTATGTTCTAACCTCTGATGACCCCAAATGACCTTTGACCTCCATCCAAAAACAACAGAGATTATCTACTCAATGTGGGTAATCCACATGCTAAATATGAGATCCTTCACATTTACCCTTCTTGAGATATCATGTTTACAAGTTTTTGATCTTTTGACCACTAGGGATCCCAAATGACCTTTGACCTCCACCAAAAACAATAGGGATTATCTACTCAATACAGACAGTCCACATGGTAAGTATGAGATCCCTCACACTTATCCTTCTGGAGATATCGTGTTTACAAGGTTCTGATGTTTTGACCTCTGATGACCCCAAATGACCTTTGATCTCCACCAAAAATGATAGGGATCATCTACTCAATATGGGCAATCTACATGCTACCTATGAGATCCCTCACAGTTATCCTCTTTGAGAAATGGTGTTTACAATGTTCTGACCTTTTGACCTCTGGTGACCCCAAATGACCTTTGACCTCCACCAAAAATACTAGGGATCATCTACTCAATATGGACAATCCACATGCTACGTATATGATCCCTCACAGTTACCCTTCTTGAGATATCATGTTTACAAGGTTTTAATGTTTTGACCTCTGATGACCCCAAATGACCTTTGACCTCCACCAAAAACAATAGGGATCATCTACTCAATATGGACAATCCACATGCTAAGTATGAGATCCCTCACAGTTACCCTTCTTAAGATATCATGTTTACAAGATTTTGACCTTTTGACCTCTGGTGACCCGAAATGACCTTTGACCTGCACCAAAAATTACAGAGATGATCTACTCAATATGGGCAATACAAAAGCTAAGTATGAGATCCCTAACAGTTACCCTTCTTGAGATATCATGTTAACAATGTTTTGACCTTTTGACCTGTGGTGACCCTACATGACCTTTGACCTCCACCAAAAATAATAGGGATCATCTACTCAATATGGGCAATCCACGTGCTAACTATGAGATCCCTTACAGTTACCCTTCTTGACATATAGCATTTACAAGGTTTTGACCTTTTGACCACTAGTGACCCCAAATGACCTTTCACCGCCACCAAAAACAATGGGGATCATCTACTCAATATGGACAATCCACATGGTGAGTACGAGATCCGTCACACTTATCCTTCTGGAGATATCATGTTTGCAAGGTTTTTATGTTCTAACCTCTGATGACCCCAAATGACCTTTGACCTCCATCCAAAAACAACAGAGATTATCTACTCAATGTGGGTAATCCACATGCTAAATATGAGATCCTTCACATTTAACCTTCTTGAGATATCATGTTTACAAGTTTTTGATCTTTTGACCACTAGGGATCCCAAATGACCTTTGACCTCCACCAAAAACAATAGGGATTATCTACTCAATACAGACAGTCCACATGGTAAGTATGAGATCCCTCACACTTATCCTTCTGGAGATATCGTGTTTACAAGGTTCTGATGTTTTGACCTCTGATGACCCCAAATGACCTTTGACCTCCACCAAAAATGATAGGGATCATCTACTCAATATGGGCAATCTACATGCTAACTATGAGATCCCTCACAGTTATCCTCTTTGAGAAATGGTGTTCACAATGTTTTGACCTCTGGTGACCCCAAATGACCTTTGACCTCCACCAAAAATAATAGGGATCATCTACTCAATATGGACAATCCACATGCTACGTATGAGATCCCTCACAGTTACCCTTCTTGAGATATCATGTTTACAAGGTTTTAATGTTTTGACCTCTGATGACCCCAAATGACCTTTGACCTCCACCAAAAACAATAGGGATCATCTACTCAATATGGACAATCCACATGCTAAGTATGAGATCCCTCACAGTTACCCTTCTTAAGATATCATGTTTACAAGGTTTTGACCTTTTGACCACTGGTGACCCCACATGACCTTTGACCTCCACCAAAAACAATAGGGATCATCTACTCAATATGGGCAATGAACATGGTAAGTATGAGATCCCTCACATTTATCCTTCTGGAGATACCGTGTTTACAAACAATTTCCAGGGTATTTACTATTTGACCTCTGGTGACTCCAAATGACCTTTGACCTCCACCAAAAAGAATAGGGATCATCTACTTAATATGGGCAACCTACCTGCCAAGTATGAGATCCCTCGGAGTAACCCATCTTGAGATATCGCGTTTACAAGGTTTTGACTTTTTGACCTCCTGTGACCCCAAATGACCTTTGACCTCCATCAAAAACAATAGGGATCATCTACTCAATATGACCAACCCACACACCAAGTATGAGCTCAGTCATAGTTACCCTTCTTGGGATATCGTGTTTACAAGCAAAGCGTCACACACACACACATACATACATACACACACACACACATACACACACACACACGACATCACCATCGAATAGATTCCTTCTGCCTTTGGCAAGGAATCAATAAATGAAAGAATGCCAAGAGCTTTGATTTAGAAGGTATCATTGCACTTCTCAGGGCATATTTGTCCACTTAAAATTTATATTTTGTAATATCCTTCTTTTCAGTAAAGAGAACAAGAAAGGTTTGGCATGCATGTTCTTATTTGAATGCACAATACCTTACTAAACATTTTGTAAAATTTAAGATCTTGAATGATTTTTCTCTTTTCTTTTCTCTCTCCCAATTAGGCATCTCTAATATATGTATTAGCTGTGATATATGAATGCAACAAAGGAACAAACTTATCTTTCAAATATGTATCCAGGAAGAAACTTATATAAACTAAAAAATAGGGTTTCTGAGTTCAGTATAATATGTGCTGAATTTCACAAATTCAGCCAAGCAACTTGCATTATTACGAGTGATGACAACTCATATTATTAATACTTGAAATAAGAGAAAATTTCAAAACTTTCACATGGCAAGTAGTGCAAGTCCACTGCAATTAAAACATAACACCAAATTTTATGCATATTCTGATTTCATGCAAAAGTGGTAGATACAATGGAAATGGCTAAACAGCTTACATACATTCTCATGCACACTTGGTAAGTGCCATTTAGTTGTGCAGTGCTGTCCTATATATTGCTATGTGTGCTACATGTAACTGGGGTGAATGGTGTGCATTTTATACATACTGTAAATGAGGATACTTTGTGTGAAAATATGACACGGCTTAATGAGATACTTGTGAATTTTATGTCAACTGCATGTGCTTGCTTTACAATACATTCTAACAAGAAAAGTGAAAAGCTTGAAAGGCAGGTGCAGTTACTCAGTTGTGAAATCACTTTGGCTTTCTTTTTGAGAGAGGTCGAAGGTTGCACAAGGTCTCCATACAGTAGGTGAAACAGGAAAAACCTTGGTAATTGCTAGTAAATGCAATAGCTCAAGATGCAAAGATTAAAGCCTTTATTTCCTTGGCAAGGAATCACTAAGCCTTTTAGCTTTCTGGTTTATGAAATTCTAACCCAGAAGAAGTTTGGATATCAGATGTCTCAGCCAACAAGAAATTTTATTGATTCATGAAGCTTAAAGACAAGGTGGAGACAATGTTTAATTCATTGATTTGTCTATGAAACAGAAACCATGATATCAAAAGTTTCAGAATGCTAGTACATTTTACACGATATTCATGACTAACAAAAGACTCTGACAAGTTCAACCTATCCTCTAAAATAATTTTTGAAGCAACTTCATCTGCCTTCAAACTTTCAGTTTTTACAGCTATAAACTCAAACTAACAGTAGTAAACACATACACCAGGGCCCGTACAGTCATGAAAAATTCTGGAGTTTAAAACTGTCATAGAAAGTCTAAGATAAATCATTGAGTTCTCCGAACTTCTCATAGTGATGCATACCATCCGTGCATGCAGGAATTGTAACCCAGTGGGGCGTGACCTCAATTCTGATAAAAGAGGAGGAAAGCAACCTTTGAGAGGGAGTGGCAAATTTCTTGTCTTTTTTCAATCACCCTCCCCTAGATATGCACCTGCATACCATACTACTGGACTATCATTATGTGAAAATGAGCCCACGTTACGTCTTTGGTGATGAAATAGTATGATCAGATGGCTGTGAGGTAAGGCGGAGCAGACATCTTGTTGGTGATGATCAAAATGGCTACTATTAGTTATGGTGTGATGACAAGTCAGTATGCTGTAAACAGACTCCTGAAATAAGACTTAAAAATGGGTCAGGGAAACACTCATCTTGTCAAGGAAAGTTAGAAAGGGACAAGAAATTTCATTTTCAGATTTCTGTACGAACCCTGATACCGACAATTACAACACAAAGGTACAATACTGAGATCTAGAAGTACTTCTTGTGCTCACATCTGACCCCTTCCCCCTCCCCCAAATTTTTTAACAGGACATACAAAGCTATGAAGAAATGAAATGGTTCATACCCTAATAAGCAGAGATAACAGAATGACTTCCTTCTCATTAACTACATGATGCAACAAGATTTGCTTGATTTGTTTGTACTGTAAAGTGAAAAAGAGAAGAAGATTCTCCTTTTTCTTTCTTTTTTGTTCAAATAATTATTTCATTTAAATTTTTGGATCAAAATATCAACAACCATCACCACATGAAACGATAACTTTGCAAAATAAAAAAGCAAAGAAGGGTAGCTGCAATTACATACAGTATGTGGACAGTGAAGAGGGTGTGCCCCCTTAGGATGCTAATGCTTCAGAGTTAGTACTGATGGAAAGGTACTCTTCAACTTTGAAAGGAAGAGCCAAGGAATATGACCAATGACCCTTTGATCTTTGATAAATACACAGTTTTACTTCCCTTAACACTGCCTGCCAATAAACATCTAAACTGCTACTTGACTGTGCTTCATTACCCTTGCTAGCACACAGCAGAGTAAGGTAGACCAAATAACAGAATGTGTTGACTTTATATTCAGGATTGACTTAAATCATTCCTACTTTCTCAAATGAATCACAGAAAACCTTTATCAGGGTTGCCAGACTTCCGGCAATAGCCGGAATTCCAGCTTTCGTCCAACTTTCAGTATGGCTCCGGCCCCACAAACTGATTCCGTCCCCGACTGGAAGTAAAGCCGAAGCCAGTGTGCCGGCCCGGGTGGGACTTTCCCCAATGTAAAAATACAGAACAGATATTGTATTTTGCAAGCCCTACGATGTTTGTACATATGTGTAATATAAGTAATAAAAGCGACTGGTCAAATATGGCTAGATTAGCAGTTACCCAGCTAAGTGTGTGTCATAACGGCACTGCACTGTACTGTATTTACGCACAACTTTAGTGTTTTGCTCATTCTACGTGCATAGGTGTTGCACAGTGCACAGGCCAGGGCAATGTATGTTAGTGCAAACATACAGCAGCCTAACACGGCGGCAGTGTGTGTAATGACTGTTTGCCAGCGCTAGCGCGATGACAAATTGTTGGCAACTTTAAAGTTGTTACTATACTGCATGTACGCTACACGAGACTAGTAGTGCGATCGTAATCATTCGAAATGGATATGGAAAGAAAGTATTGACGTAGGAGTCAAGAATACAGTAAATTTAGGACTTATTAGAAGTGGCTGGAAAACAAAGATTACCTGGGAGTTTATCTCTCCTTGCGTTAGGCCTTACGTTAATCCTAACGATTAACGGTAATAGAAACAGACCAAAAATAGCACTTATTAGGTAGGAGATAAATTTGACTCTTCCTACTCCATTATGTGTTCATACAGTATTTGTATTTGTTTGTGTGTGTTGGTCCTTTCATCCTTTTGGCACTTCCTCCATAGTTTAAGGCCTAGGGCATAGGCTAGGCTTACAACCTAGGCCTATACAGTATGTTACTAACCCATCAGTTGAGTTATAGGATATAACCCCTTATTTGTTCACCCTAAAAAACTCAAAAATGTTGCAGGGATTTCCTTAAAAATTCACACAATAGTTGCACTAAATTGCATCTGAGCACCCTCAAATATTCAAATTTTTTGTCCCCCTCCCATTACACCTCTCCCCTAGGCTGGCAGCAGATAAATTTTTCACGCCCTGGAGGCAAACCCTGCTTTATAAAGTCATTAAGAAATATTGCCTAGTAACTACCTTGAAGAATACTAACATTACACCAACAAAATTTCAAAATTATGAAAGCTGCAAATTATACTTAAGCAAGACTATATCACATACTGCAGGAGCTGGTGATGATATATGTATTCTCATCACAGATTAGTCTACAATCATGTTAACAGCTGTTTAAGTTTCTTCATGTTTGTCATGAATTCATGTTCATGTTTATTCATACTGATCACTCATATTCACGTTTATTCATGTTGCAAGTCTACACTGCACCAAATTGTTACGATTTGTTTTGTAAGGTGTCACATTTGTGTCTCGAAACATGCATATTATGCCTGATATCATGTCTCCAGGTAAAGTTCGGTTTCATAGAGACATGAGGAAAGATTACGGTTACAAGTCTCTAGACTTATTATCATGCATGATATCATGTTATGTATTGGGTGTACACTGAAATTCTACACATCCAGTTAGTTTCTAGTGGTATTGCTGAAGTGAGCAAAATATCAAATCATTACCCTCTGTCACCATGAGAGGTAACTTCAGCTACATAAAACCAATGTTGATTTCAGCAAAAAGCAAGTCATAATAATACTCTATATCCTAGGTTCTCAAGTGGTGGCCCACAGACCATTTGCGGCACATACAGTAGTTTGCATTTAGGTGGCCCGCAGAGGATTCCAAGGAGCCCTAAATTTTATTAAGGAAACAAGCTGCTTAATGACATTTGCTGCATAAAGGAAAAACTCATGTTAAAGAGGCCTCCAGCCCAAAACACTTGGTAACCCCTGCATTATATTATAATGAAAGGTGTTTTGGCTGTGCACTTGAAGTAAACATGCTAAGCATTCAGTAGGTTGGAAGTTTGAGTCCCAGTTGGGTAAAGGACTTGGCATTTCATATTATGCAAGCAACCTGTGGGTACCCAATCTACATCGACCTTTATAAATTTCAGTATGTAGCTGCAATGTTGAAATAAACACTACTGGATATAAAGTTGTACTTCATACAGGGGTAATACTAAAATGTTTCCCCTTTTTGGTGCTGAGTAAATATAATCTGTGTTTAAATACTGAATTTATCTTCTAATCAATTATCTCCATCTTGAAAATCACAAAATCCTGATGGGTGTTTTTAGTACCATAAGTCAGGTGCCAGGGTAATGACACCATTAGCCCATGTCTCCGATCGTTGGATGTACTGACCATCAAGAAGTGTAAACCAGAATGCAAAAATGCATTGAGGTTTCGATGATATATGTTCTATTCCAAATAATGCCATGATGTCCCATATCTTTCAGTCACTGGTCAAAATTTCCCAAGAATTCTCAAGATCATCATCTGGGGTTACGAGAGGTCAAAAAGCAAAATTTCCCAAGAATTCCCAAGATAGTCATCAGGGTCACCAAAGGACAAAATGCAAAATATCCCAAGTATTCCCAAGGCCTAACGTTACAGTATAGCCTAGAGGCTATGCTAAATACTTGGCAAGGCCCTATTAACTAACATTAGCCTAGGTCTAGCCTAGGCCTAGCCATAAGTATAAACCTAGCCTAGGCCTATGCACAGCTGGTCACAGAAATCTCTCTGTAAATACTGCAAACTTAGATGATGGGTACCAACATTTGACAGGCAATAACTGCTTTGACTAGCCCTAGCCTAGGCCATAGCTATTACAGTAACCTAGGCCTACCTCTAATAAGTAATATCAGCCCATACATACTGTACTACAATTAGGCTAGCCTGTACTGTGGCAGTTAGGCTAGGACTTAGTCACAGGACTAGGACTTTGTCTAGGCCTAGCCCATAAACCTGTAACTCTGCATTAGATTTATGTACTGAGTCTAATGTTATTGTGTGTGTAGGCTAATGTTTGTTGTTGGTTCTGTAACAACACTTAGGCCTAGGCTAGGCCCTAACTGTTAGGCCTAGGCCTATGTTAAAACTTCATCTGCCTGGTAAATTTTCCACTAAAGTTACTCATACTACTCTGCTACTCTGAAGAGGAGCCATATTACAACATACTGTGATATTCCTCTTGTAATTTTTATTATTCGATTTCTTGGTGCTATTTTTCCAATTCAGTTACAGTCAAATCTAACATTAACGTTGGGCTACTCAGCCAGCTCAACAGACCTTGGCAGGAGTCTGTCACTGCACTCAGAAACTAGCTTTTAACACAGTTTTTGATTGGTTGAAAGTGGATCTGTTTACAACTGATCAACCAATGATATGGTAGCTTATGGAATGTCATGGATCTGCTGCAAACTATCTACTGATTGGTTTAACATCAACTTGTTGACAAAAATTTAACCAATAACATAACAGCATAGATTACTGGGCTCAAATAAATACACTACAGTACTGTACAGAAAAGTGAAATACTGTAGTCTATTCTCAGTCTTTTGATATGTTGGCTAAAGAATAATAAAGTTCGTGAAAGGACCTATTTACTCATTCAAAATTTGGATTATCAAGGAAAAATCCGTATTCCCATATTTACAATGATTTTCCGTACTGAATATGGAAAGTCCGTGCTGGTTGGGAGCTCTGTCTCAGGGTTTGACCCCCCTGGTGACCCCGGATGACTTTTGACCCCCACCAAAAATGATAGAGTTCTTCCTCTTACTATAAGGCATCAAAATACAAGGTATGAAATTTATCCAAGCTTCCTACCTCAAGATATCGTGTTAACAAGGTTTTCAGAGTTTGACCCCCGGTGACCGCAGATGACCTTTGACCTCCAACAAAAATGATAGGGTTCTTCCTCTCACCATAACCCATCTACATAATAAGTATGAAATTCATCCAAGCTTCCTACCTCAAGATATTGTGTTAACAATGTTTTCAGGGTTTGACCCCCGGTGACCCCAGGTGACCTCTGACCTCCACCAAAACATTAGGGTTCTTCCTCTCAATATGGGGGATCCATGTACCACGTTTGAGAACTGTCAGAGGTTCCCTTCTTGAGATATCGTGTTAACAAAGATTTCAGAGTTTGACCCCTGGTGACCCCAGATGACTTTGACCTCCACCAAAAGTGAAAGGGTTCTTCCTCTTACCATAACGCATCTACATACAAAGTATGAAATTCACCCAAGCTTCCTACCTCAAGATATTGTGTTAACAATGTTTTCAGGTTTTGACCCCCGGTGACCCCAGGTGACCTTTGACCTCCACCAAAAACAATAGGGTTCTTCCTCTCAGTATGGAGCATCCATGTACCAAGTTTGAGAACTGTCAGAGCTTCCTTTATTGAGATATCGTGTTTACAAAGTTTTCAGGCTTTGACTCCCGGTGACCCCAGATGACCTTTGACCTCCACCAAAAATGATAGGGTTCTTCTTCTTACCGTAACGCATCTACATACAAAGTATGAAACTCATCCAAGCTTCCTACCTCAAGATATTGTGTTAACAATGTTTTCAGGGTTTGACCCCAGGTGACCCCAGGTGACCTTTGACCTCCACCAAAAACAATAGGGTGCTTTCTCTCAATATGGGGCATCCATGTACTACGTTTGAGAACTGTCAGAGCTTTCTTTCTTGAGATATCATGTTAACATGGTTTTCAGAGTTTTACCCCCGGTGACCCCAGGTGACCTTTGACCTCCACCAAAAGTGAAAGGGTTCTTCCTCTTAATATGGGGCATCTATGTACCAAGTTTGAGAACTGTAAGAGCTTTCCTTCTTGAGATATTGTGTTAACAAAGTTTTCAGGGTTTGACCCCCGGTGACCCCAGATGACCTTTGACCTCCACCAAAAATGATAGGGTTCTTCCTCTTACCATAACGCATCTACATACTAAGTATGAAATTCATCCAAGCTTCCTACCTCAAGATATTGTGTTAACAATGTTTTCAGGTTTTGACCCCTGGTGACCCCAGGTGACCTTTGACCTCCACCAAAAACAATAGGGTTCTTCCTCTCAATATGGGGCATCTATGTACTAAGTTTGAGAACTGTCAGAGGTTTCCTTCTTGAGATATCGTGTTAACGAAGTTTTCAGGGTTTGACCCCCGGTGACCCCAGATGACCTTTGACCTCCACCAAAAATGATAGGGTTCTTCCTCTTACCATAACGCATCTACATACAAAGTATGAAATTCATCCAAGCTTCCTACCTCAAGATATTGTGTTAACAAGGTTTTCAGGTTTTGACCCCCGGTGACCCCAGGTGACCTTTGACCCCCACCAAAAACAATAGGGTTCTTCCTCTCAATATGGGGCATCTATGTACCAAGTTTGAAAACTGTCAGAGTTTCCCTTCTTGAGATATCGTGTTAACGAGCAAAGTGTCACAAACACACACACACACACACACATACACACATACACACATACACACATACACACACACACATACACACACACATACACACATACACACACACGCACATACACACATACATACACACGCCATCATGACCGCATAGGTTTCTCTTTTCATCGAAACCAAAAATGTATCATGTACTGTCTGGCTGTGTACACACCTAACACACCCTTACTGCCTATGAGCAATGATCCAAAGCATTTCACTGTTACTGGAGGGTTCTACATATTTGCAGAAGACACTTTGTTATATATCCTGATAATAACACCAGGGCTTCAAACATGGAATATAATTATCTCAATGACTTCAGATACACTTGTGTTAATCTCCCATTATGACAGATACAAGACTATACATAACTGCCTCAATTACTTCGGATTTGTACGGCTATTGTACCAAATTACAATACGACAGATGACTCCAGGTACGTGCAATGTCTCAGTGAAAATACACAAGACTACAAATGCCTCAATAACTTAAGATATGCCTCAATTACTTCAGATATGTACTGATATTGTCTCAAATTAGAGAGAGAACTACAAATGCCCTGATGACTCCAGATACATAAAGTAAGTCTCAAATGACAAATTTATAGACCTGACTGTAAATATTGTCAGATATTACTTCAGATATTTGGCCAATGCCTCAATACTTAAACCCATTATTGGAAAAAGAAAGGCAAAGTTTACAAGAATGCCTTAATCCCAAACAACTTTGGTTCTCTATTAAAAAGAGGTAAAGAAAATACCAGAAACTTAAGTACACACTTCAAAATACTTAACAGTAAACAGCAGATTTAAAGGTACTGTAACTTAAATATGCTATTACTCGACTATTCTTGACAGGCCAGGGCAAGCCATTGCTCTATAAGCATGGGATATGGGTAAGGAAGATAGTTTATTAAATACACAGCTGAAGTTTCAGATATGTTATTTTAAGATATGCTCTTGGCATGACTTTGAGATGTTCAAAAGAATAATGGGCCCAAAAATAAAACAGCTGTTTATTAAGTCATGTGAAGCTCTAAAAAAATATACATATATATTGAGTTATTGATATGTTACAGGAAATGCCCACAAAGTATGGTTATAGTTTCTGCAAAGTAATGCCTTGAGCACTAACAAAAGGTAAATGCCTCACATACTTGAAGCAGTTGTTTCAGATATAAGAATAATGCCTTAAAATTTACAACAATCATTTTACAATGTATGTGAGAAATATGGCTGCAGTGAAGTCAAAGAGAAATAAGGAGTCTTGTAAATTGACATAACATTTAATGCATCACTCAACTGCCCCCTTAAAGAAAAATGTGGCTGATTGACTCTTATAATTAAGTTAGCAGCAAACACTGAGTATAAAAGAGACAAAGGTAAGAACATTTGAAAGGGGAATGAGGGGAGAGGAATTGCACAGGGGCTAGTCATTTAATAGGATTCTTAGTGAGAGGTGGTGAGCATCATTTCTACAGTATATTCACATACATATTTAGTAGTACAACACTAGTGCAGCACTGAAAGTGTTTGTTAGTAGCACAGTGCAAACAGCGCTGAAAGTATTTGTTAGTTGCACAGCACTAAAAGTGTTCATTAGTAGCTCAGCACTGGAAGTGTTAGCACATCACTGACAGTGTTGGTAACACAGCATTGACAGCTCTTGTCTACAATTGTGGGCAAAGTCAAAAAGACTAAATCCTACCCCCAGCCCTAGTGCAACATTATTTCCCAAGAAAATGGAAAGTTACCTTATTGCCTAAGAGATAACTGTGAAATGTGAATTGCTCTGACATTAAGAAAGACATGGAGGGAGGCAACTGATTTAGCAAACATTAATTCCAAGTTCTCTACTTCTACACCTAGTGCACTACTGTAGCTTAAGTTCTGGCCAAAATATTTGGGACACTTGAAAAAAAGTTTGAAAAACATTTGCTTCCCTTTTGCCCCAAATACCATGAAGTACAGACCTTCAGACAATCTTTTCCAACATTAGGACACTTCACAAACTGAGGGCATTTCAGTTTAAAGTTAACAGGAAGGACTCTTACAGACCATTCTTTGCAAGCTGATTTCAACCTATCTGGCAACTTTTTCACAAAATTGTTTTAATAGTAATTTCCTGAACTGCAAATTGGTCATATCATTGCATCAGATTTAAAAAGTCCTGGGGTGGGATACGTCACAAAAACTGCACACTGTGTATGGACATTTTTTTAACCCATTCAATACCGCACACTGATATGCTGCCCTCACTTTAGAACCAACCACTTCATACAGTATGGTAATGAATATAGGTATGGGATTTCAGTTTTTGTCTTTCATACGAATCAACTTCCTTAATGAAAAAAATGTTAAAACAAGTTTTGTTCACAAGGCAATCTTTCATTTGATATCAAAATAGATTGCATATATCCCCTTTTATGAACTCCAGGGCCAGTAACAAGCCTTCATCTGAACCCCTCACAGGTACAGGCTATATTGTAGAATAAGTCGTACAGGTGGCCCATTGGTTAGACCTTGGCCATAGTCTTAGTGCAACATTACCTTGAAAAGTTTCAATAAGCAACATGCATCATGTGATAGCTTAATTTGTGCCCTATGCAATAAAGTGGTGGCGCTATGTAATTATTCATTTTCTCGGGAGCAAAATGTCTTAGTGTGGCTGCCACCGGTATGCAAACATGGTATTTTGCCAGTGTCCCGACTGCTGACAATGGTCCTAAAAGGGTTAAGCCAACACAATTGTAGAATGAGTTTCAATATGTTAAAAGCCATTTATTAAACAACTGAAGTTTGGTGATCATACTACTAAAGAATGTACAGACAAACCAAAAATTTTGACAAAAGAAATTTGAAAAACACTTACTAGTTACCCTCAATAATGCTCAATAGTAACTGCAGTACCATCAATTTCTCAAACCAAACTTTTGCAAATGTGAGGGTAAGCTTTGGGTTCACATACTGAGCCACAATGGGGATTAGTTATGTTTGGACAAGTCTTGGATTCCCTCACCACAAGAGTGAGCATAAGGTAAGTTAACCATGAAAGATGGCTTTGTGAGCATTGCCAATCTGATTAGTGGTGAGAGCAATGTTTGGGTTAGGATTATGACATAGCTGCCACTGGCTGTGCTTGTGAGATGAAATGGCAGAGAGATATGTGCTATTTGCTGGATGCTTACCCTCCGTCATTTGATGGTGAGTATGGTAAGTCCTCTGCCCTCTGCCAAAACAAATGAATTCAGAATGAGTTATTAGACAAATGCAGGCAGGCTACATGATGAACCATTCACAGTCCAGAGACTTGAGGCACTAGTTCTGCCACATTCTCAATCGAGCACAGACTTTATCAAAATTCTGCTATAGCATCAAACTTGAATAAAACAATCCTTGTTGCATTTATTATGTGAATACATATAGGTGTAACATCTTCCATCAAAGCTAAAATCTGCCTCCAGTGTGCTCTCCTTCAAGCAGCTTCTGGACAATCACATGTGATCTGGACAAGGACCACATGTCAACAGCCCTTTGGGTGATTTGTCTGGATTCACACATCAAGATCAAGATATTCTAATCAATAATCTCCAAACCTTGAATTCCGCAGGCCTTATAGCAGTAATTTTTATGACACTACACTACTAATAGGCTATTTTAATGTTGCAGGGGATAAAGACACATAAATTAAAGCATGCAAAAAACTCCACAATACCAAGTATGGAACATGAAGGAGGCAACTTTTGCTGATTTCCCCTCTACAAAATTAGTGCATACTAAGAAATGCCTGAAGGTACTCTTGTTCATCACTGCAAACCTGGGCCCTGTTTCATAAAGAATTACAACTGATCTTAAGTTTGATCTGCCATGCAATCGTCATATTGATATCAAACTTAAGATTGATCTCAACCCTTTATGAAATGGGCCCAAATGCATAATACTACAAGAGAACCCCCCCCTTCTGCCTCCCCCTTCCCCTGCCTCCCCCCTCCCCCAGCCTATTGCTAGAATATATAACAGTAATAGCTACAGTAAAGAAACCTATGGGCAACTGCTTGTTTTAAGTACAAAATACTTAACCCCTAAATACTGTTCTCTGTGCAGACAACATGCTACACTTTCACAATACAGAAATAGTCCTCACTTCAACCATACTGTAACAGGACTCCATTTAACCAGAGAGATTGACCTTTTAAGTATCACCACCTCAACTCATGATGGAATTTGATTCCATGATATCTCAAAGTGAATTTGTAGCTCACTTCTGGAACTCTTGACAGTTTTTATGGGAAGGTTTTAATCATAGGTGGTAGGCTATATTCCTGTTATGCATTCACGGTGGGTCACCCGAATCATAAATGGGTTAATTGAAAATGATTTGCATCTAGGGAAAGAATGCTGACCCTTAAGGTCAGGGGATGGGGTTGACAATTTTCAGGATATTCATCTTGGCCACTATGAAAACGATGTTGAGCACTCTAGAAATGGATGACTAGGGATGGGCTTGATAGCAGCGGATAAAATGCTTCCTGCTGAAACTGGAAAAACCAGGAACGAACTGCATCACATCACTTGGACAGGCATGCAAGAAGACGACTAGCCGGGCGCCCTCTCTCAGGAGGCCACCCGGAACTACTGTGTTTTTAAAAGCTTGCCAGGAACCTACCAGTAGGGATTACACTTGTAAATAGGAGGTAATGAAGGGCAAAGTGGACTGACAATTTTCAGGAAAACTATCCTATAATGGCCTAAATCATCAGAACTACATCACCCTTGTTATTAAAGGGTATTTTAAATTTAGCGCAAACCCATGTCAGATTAAATTAATCCCAGAATTTAATATTGTCTTTCAAAAGAGGACACATCCAAAGTCCTTGGTAACACGAGTGATTTCATTTTAATTACTTAAGTCAAAAGTACACTTACCTTAACTTTAGGTGACTTCACTTTATCTTTCTGTAAAGAAAGAAAATGAAAAATGCAACAGAAGAGACATGAATTTTTCACAAACAGATTAAATTTTTCAATGTTCATCTGGGACTTACTTAGATCTACCCAATGTAAACCATGAAATGTAGATTCCTTTAACTACAAATGGTTCACAACTGTCTTTTCCACCCCTACAACATAGTTCCATTTCACAAGATCAATTCTCTGCTGCTGAAGATACCAAAGTACAGTAGCTTACCAACTCTTTCTAAATGAGCTATTGCATGAAACAAAAAATTGCTTTAAATGAAAAATATTTTAAATACCAGTAAGTGAAACCCTTAAACATCCCACTGCAAAGTGTTCAGTAATAGCTTCAACCTCCCCACCCCACCCCCCCTGCACTTTAAGCTATATCTGTCATAGTACTTGTTCAATAACAGCTTACAACACAGCTGCAGTTTCATCAAGGTACCTGTAGTGAATAGTCTACTGGTTATAGCAAAGCATTTTGTCACATCAGATACCCACCTGAAAAATGTATTACAGTTTTTTTGTACACAAAAATTATTTTCACTGATATGATGGTAAAGATATGACCAAATGTCAAAACTGCCATGGAACAGTCATTTAAACTCTGACCATAGTGCAAGACCATCTAAGCCAGCAAAGGTTTCAGTACAAGGGCATAAAGTACTGCACCTTTTCTTAGCTACTGTAGCGCCATAACAGCACAACAGACACACATAAATTGAATAAGGGTGTGGTAAAAACTATTTACAGTAGAAAATTTAATGGCAAGTAAAAGTCTGTTCAACTTTACAATGGCTGCTTAATGTTTACAATTTCATCACGTCCAAATTAGCCTTATCTCATGATAGTATTAGGTATACAACAGTCTCATCATTTGATAATCTTAATGGCTTCCTTTGTGGACAAGTTTTTCATCCTCCTTTTAACTTACTTCATCTAGTTCTCCAATAAAATAATCTTTCATTAGTTCTCTAGCATCTTGCGAATGGCCAACGTCTTCAAATGATTCAGAGGCATTACCACCTGAAAATGAATTAAACATTAGGAATATTCTCAAATATCGACTGAAAAGAAATCATGACATAAAATCCAGTAGCTTATGCTTACTAGAAGATCAGTACTATCAACACAAGTGTACTATTGAATCAACCTGCAATGTAAATAAACAGACATTATTTAAACAATGACATCTGGGCAAAGTCTATAGGATACATGTATTTCAGAGATTCTTAAATTTAAAATGACATTGATCACAAGATAGAAAAGCAATACTACATCATTCCATGAAGGGATATTTTGCTACTAGTATATAAAGTACAAAGGTATTAGTATCCAAAATGACAATGCAATGCTAGTACTATTTAGTTAGAACTGGTTCAAAAGATACTAACACCATGTGAACCAAAACTGCACCTGACTATACCACCATGGACAAACAACTTTCCCAACCTACTTTACCCCTCCCCCCCCCCATACAATTTCCCTTGCACAACTTCCCTGGAACAATACCCATCCTAAACATTTTACCCCCAGATTTTCCCATCAAAAAGTTTGGAATTGTCCAGGTTGGGAATTGTCTAGGTTGGGAAATTGATTTCCAGGCAGAAATTGTCATGGCGAGGGGTTGTCCAGGAACCATATAACACAATATTTCACTTCATTAAAGGTTTTACAGGTTCGGAAAGCTTGTGAAGAAATCCACACCTCGTCCAAGTCCACCAGTTCATGTGTACATTGTGAAATACTGTTTGTAGATGTTATTCCGAAGGCTGTCTAATCTGACTTGGTCATAGTAAACCAGCCTAAAGGGACATTTGGGTTTATCATTTGAGAGTGCCTCTTTTAATCTGGCTGCAGACTGCACTTGGCCTGGTTTCATTATAATGAAGGGGCAAACATCAATATTCATGAGTCAAAGCCAATTGCTAACATGACTGTACATTTGGAAAACGTCCATCTACTCACCTCCTTGCTCTAACATAACTTCTTCACCTCCAGGATGCTGCCAAAATAAAAATTTGAGAAAAAAAAAATCAAAGAAAATATATAATCATGAAACAGCAAAACTGAATGAGCTTCAGTTATAAAACATGTAGTGTAGAAACTACTCCAATTAACAGAATAACTTCTGTTGGTTTATCTTCTATACTATGATATGAATGCACATCAGTTTACTGAACTACAGTGTGAACAAGGGCAGCAATTTGTTCTCAATACTGGGGGACACATGACCCCATTTTCAAATAATTTTTAAGAAAAATCAGAGTCAATGGGCAATTTCTTAAATACTGGGGGACATATATACTCTGTCCCCCCACCCCCACCACCAACTGGGATCGCCACCCATGTCTCGCCATGAGTGTGAAAATACAATAAAAGGTTTCAAGCACAGGTACTGTATTGTACATATACATACTGTACGTATGCCTAAAGAGCAGTACTCACACACACTATGCAAACAACAAAAATGTTGACCTTCACTACTATACTGCTTGAATGACACTGTACCAGTGAGAAACTGCATACTGTACTTAAGATGTACAGGTATGCCCATGTACAATATTGCAGTGCTAACTATGGCAGTATACAACATGTGCAGATATACACTGCTTTACTGTCTCAAGCACTGAGACAGATATTCTTTGTGAAAATTAATAGACATTCCATCTCTACCACCAATGAAATATACAAAGACAAAGTACGTTTTGGAAAATATTTTTACAAAGTCTGCTGAAAGGATTGTGACCTTCTGGGCAAGGACCCCGGACAGCAGGTACTGAACCATGGGTACTAGCATGATCATTATGCCCCCCTCATGCCCCCTTCCCCCACCCCCACCCCCTCCCAACCTTATTTTTCCAAAGCTTCTTCCACAATGAAGTACATGCAATTGTGAACAAAGTTTGAACTGGAATAAAACTTCACACATTAAATGCAAAGCAATGAGTTGCCTTTATGTTGCATATGAACAGAGCATTTCAGATTTATATTCTGTGGATGAATACTCCACTCTGAAGAATCACATTATTTATAGATAACACACATAACTACCTGTAGGTCATGTACAAAACTCATTTATTGGCAACCCATCACAATTTTGATTTTGTGAGGTATTAGGGACTTTTTTCTTTTTGTCTTCAACAGAACTAATATGCACAAGAGCCCAATGGGCACTGTGGTTCCTTGCTGAATGTAATGAAACTGAGCCAACTACTGAATGAACCAGTATTTCTGTAGATGCACAAAATCTGCTCTGTAGACAATGCACATCTTGTGTTAACACATTCAAGCATAAATAAATTGCTCTGAAGAAATACAGGCACTTCAAGGGCTATCAACACAGACAGTATACATTTAAAATTTGTTTTATTCTATTAAGCAATCACAATTCATGCACGCTCAATGTATCTGATCCAAATGATCAGTAACTTAGTTCTCTTTATAAAACTAACAACCCATAGTAGCATTTAATTAATCAATTCCAATTTCTGCAAGCTCACATGTCCTAATCTAAGGACAAATGTCTGTCTAGTGAACTTTCACAAGTCCTCTGCTTTGTGGGCAGAGAATCTTCTGCAATATTAAAAAGGGTATTTGATGCACGTTTTCATAATGGCAGAATTATGGATTAAAATCGTAATGCTATAATTTCAACTAAAATTGAGATACTTGGCATCTCTGAAAGATGTCCCACATCTTTCAGTCATTGAGTGAATGTGATCTTGATGTGCTGGAATGATACAGTTTTGTATTTATATTTGACTTTAGGAATTGTTGGGAATTTGCTTTTTGGCATCTGGTGATTTCACCTCTGACAAGTGACAAAACTCATGGGTTTTCTGCTGGATTTAATGCAACACCTCAAAGCATTCAAATCTATTCAAGCTTCCTACACTGAGATATAGAGTTGAAAAGGTTTGCAGAATTTGACCTCCAAGTGACCCCAGATGACATTTGGTCTCCACCAAAAAAAATATTTTCCCCACCATAAGGCATCCACACATTAAAAGCATGGTCTGGTGACCAAATTGGACCCTTTCAAAAAAAGCAGAAAAATTTTCTGTGTTCGGCAATGAAAACCCCATCTCAATAGCATCAAGGCTTGCATTCAGAAGATACAAATTTTTGAAGAAATACCACATTTTCAGTTTCCCTAGTGCATGATGGGAAATCTATGATGTCATCTGGGCAAATGCATTTGATGTAGCTTTTGTATTTCTTTATAATGTTGATATCACTATACTGAATATTCCATAACTTTATTTGCTGTACCATAAGTATGGAACAGTTTTCTCTATATCTACACGGAAAAACATCTAAACATTCCAACGGTATCAAATTTCAAGGACAAACAAGGTAGCCAATCATAAAGAATAACAAAAGGAATCTGAGGCAATTTGCCCACTTTGGATCACCTTTTGTGACCTTGAGGAAACTTGGAGGTATTTCTTATTAAAAGTAACCAATCTTTAGGAAGAGATATCTTGAGTTAGGAATGGACTTTTGATATGGGGTTTGGATGACATGTAATGAAAAATTTTTATCTTTTATATAAGACCCCTACAAAATGCCACCAGAAAATGCCTTTAAGTATAAAATTAATCCAAACTTCCTACCTTGAGATATTGTGCTAACAACAAGGTTATCAGTTTTTGACCCTTGATGCCCCAGATGACCTTTGACCTCCACCAAAAACTGTATGGCACAGCTTCTCACTATGGTGGATCTATATACTAAGTATGAAATCTATCCAAGATTCTTTCTTTTAGATATTGTGTTAACAAGGTTTTCAGTATTTGACTCTCAGTGACCCCAAATGACCTTTGACCTCCACCAAAAATGACAGAATATATCTTCTCACCATAAGTCATCCACATACCATGTATGAAATCTATCCAATCTTCCTACCTTGAGATACTGTGCTAACAACAAGTTTTCAGTGTCTGACCCCCAGTGACCCCAGATGACCTTTGACCTCCACCAAAAGCTACAGCATTCATCCCCTCACCATAACGCATCCACATACCAAGTATGAAATTTATCCAAGCTTCCTACCTTGAGATATCGTGCAAACAAGGTTTTCGGTCTTTGACCCCTGGTGACCCCACATGACCTTTGACCTCCACCAAAAACAATAGGGCACACCTTCTCACTATGACAGATCCATACACCAAGTTTCAGTTTAGTCCAACTTTCCCTTGTTGAGATACAGCGTACCGAAGCAAGTGTCACACACACATACATAAACACACACACACATACACACCCACACACACGCCAAGCTGACTACATAGGTTCCTTTGCTAACGCAAGGAACCAAAAAGCCGTATTTGATGCAGGTTTTCATAATGGCAGAATTATGGATTAAAATCGTAATACTATAATTTCAACTAAAACTGAGATACTTGGCATCTCTGAAAGATGTCCCACATCTTTCAGTCATTGGGTGAATGTGATCTTAATGTGCTGGAATGATAAAGTTTTGTGCCTATATTTGACTTTAGAAACTCTTGGGAATTTGCTTTTTGGCATCTGGTGATTTCATTTCTGACATCCGACAAAACTCAAAAGGGGTTTCTGCTGGATTTAATGCAACACCTTAAAGCATAAATCTATTCAAGCTTCCTATACTGAGATAGAGAGTTGAAAAGGTTTGCAGAGTTTGACCTCCAGTGACCCCAGATGACCTTTGGTCTCCACCAAAAAATATTTTCCCCACCATAAGGCATCCACACACTAAGTATGAAATTAATCCAAGCTTCCTACCTTGAGATATTGTGCTAACAACAAGGTTATCAGTTTTTGACCCTTGGTGACCCCAGATGACCTTTGACATCCACCAAAAACTGTATGGCACAGCTTCTCACTTTGGTGGATCTACAGTATATACCACGTATGAAACCTATCCAAGATTCTTTCCTTGAGATATTGTGTTAACAAGGTTTTCAGTATTTGACTCTCAGTGACCCCAAATGACCTTTGACCTCCACCAAAAATGACAGGATTTATCTTCTCACCATAAGTCATCCACATACCAAGTATGAAATCTATCCATGCTTCCTACCTTGAGATACTGTGTTAACAACAAGTTTTCAGTTTTTGACCCCTGGTGACCCCAGATGACCTTTGACCTCCACCAGAGCCTACAGCATTCATCTTCTCACCATAATGCATCCACATACCAAGTATGAAATTTATCCAAGCTTCCTACCTTGAGATATCTTGCAAACAAGGTTTTCGGTCTTTGACCCCTGGTGACCCCACATGACCTTTGACCTCCACCAAAAACAATACGGCACACCTTCTTACTATGACAGATCCATCTACCAAGTTTCAGTGTAGTCCAACTTTCCCTTGTTAAGATACAGCGTACCGAAGCAAGTGTCACACACGCACACATACACACACACACACACGCCAAGCTGACTACATAGGTTCCTTTTGCTAATGCAAGGAACCAATAACAGGTGAAGTTAAAGAGGATAAAGAAGGCCATTTTTATCTGTCTGATAAATAAAGTTTTACGCATTCAACTAAAATATCTTCCAAATTTAGTTTTAAAAGTAACCTGTAATGTCAACAACTTTGGACAAAACAGTAACAATTATTTCACAGAAACTTTTATTCAAAATATGACCAAATGGAGTGCCTACTTAGGAAAGCTGACATCAGGGAATTTTCCAGGTCGGACAGGGATGCTTAACAAGTGATTTTTTGTTTACTGTGCTTGGTCTGACTTTATGTTAGAACACTGCTGTTATGCTGCATTAAATCCCTATCAAGCAAATGTCTCCAGACCATAAAAGAACTACTCTACTTGATAAGGTTTTGTGACACCATAACCTGAATATGATAAGATGACTGCTTACTGTATATTTCCAATTGATCACATTTTCAGATACAGTATCACCCCCAAAACTTTCACATTTCAACCCTCACATACAGACCTGCATTAAAAGGGTGCTTCAAACACTTCTCATGGACTCTAACATTGCATACTGGGTATCACAACATATATCTGACAGCTTTACAGCTTTAGTTCATGACAAACATGACCCCATCATAAACACTGAAATACTCTTCGAAAAATTTTGTTCATGCCAATACACAGCTCACTCAGGTGTTTCTTGTGCAGAAACACTACTGAGCACTGCAGTATCACAAGGTGATATAGCATAGTGCAACCTACTTAACACAGAACCATCATCATTGAAAGTAATCTTTCAAATGGAAAATCCTATTGAACTAGTGCACAATGTATCTGTATGTTGCCTATTTCTGAGATCAGGGCCTACACCATGGTATGGCCAATACGCTTGGGCGGCTCCAATGTGTTTGGAGTCTAGTACCCTGGGTCCTATCACACACGACTGAATGTAGTAGCCATTCCTACAATAATGTCCTAACTAATGCAGGAACATACACCTCAGAAGCTCTAAATTAGCCATTTCTAGGCTGCTAACAAGTACTCATACACCAGTATTAGCTTACAGTACAGGCTTCTCAATACCTGAAGTGTTGGTCTGAAAAATTCAGAGAACTGGGGTGCCAGTAATTGAAGAGTGGACTTGTTATACAGGAATAAAGAAAAGACCAACAGAAACAGTAGTTTTATAATACTTCATTAAAACCTGCTAAATACCACAGGTCCAAATTCCAAACTGTGATTTTTGACAGTACTGAAAATGCCCCAGGAGTTGCAACTCCAAGGATATAGGGAACCACATCTCGACTCCCAGCCGGGAGTAGTGACTCTGAAGTTGAGGAACCTATCACCCAAGCCAAATGGCCAACCACTGCACTGGCCAGTCAAGGTGTATAATCAACTGACTTGCCACTGTACCAGAGCTATGTACAGCTATTTGAACCAATGAAGTATACTGTATGTAATCAAGACAATGGGAGTTTAGTACCAAGCTGGGTAAAGTGAATCTTGGTTAAAGCATCTGCATTAGCTCTACTGTAAGTCTCTAAAAAAGGTACTTCACTTTAACACTGTTAACAATTTATGGTTTAACATCCAAAAATGAATTTGAAGGAAATTGAAGGCTCCACAAATGCATCGATCTCATCTTTTGAAAACATGGACAATTAGAATTTCCCCTCATTTAACATGATACTGCTATACCAAGGTTGCACAACAGCTGTAAAAACAGTGACTCCTCCACATCCTGTCTCAAATTATTGTAGTCAATGATTTCAACATTAATTAAAATTTTAGTCCAATTTCTCATCCTTTCATTGAAATATTCAAATTTTTAACTACCTAGCCATATACTGAAGATTAATATTTCATTTTACAGTATTCATTCATTTGAACTCACTGTAACAACAATATAGATATACATGCATGTTAAAGTAACAGTATAATGCTAAATGGGTTTACATACTTTTGTGAAAGGAAATGTTCTTGCAGTACAAGACATTTATCTTTACAGTACAAAGTAGGCCACCTTCTGTACAAAAATTTGTTAACACACAATGAAGAAGGAATGTAGAAGAGTTTATCAGTGTACATAAAAGAAGTAATCTTACATAATTAGTAATTACAGATGTATGCAAAGCCTCATTTTCTAATGACCTTTTTCCCTAAATGGACAGGTACACCTCGGACAACAAACACTGAACACTCAATTGGGGGGCGGGGTAGGGGTGGGGGTAATGCATTTGATCCATCTTTTGCATTAGCTTACAATATTTAGATATTAATTTTTTGTGGCAGATGGTAATAAATAAATTTACACTGATTAGTGGCTGGCAATTAGATGGCATATATCCATGTGCAGTATAGCAGCAATTTACTGATACAAGTAGGTATCTATTATTTAAGGTACACCACAGCTTACAATTTATTCAGCGTGAACAGCCCTTACTACGTGTGATCTAAAACTGTGCAAACACAGATGAATGACAACTGAAGTGCTAAACACTGTACAGTGTAAGAGTGGCTGAATAGTTTCTTTGTTTAATCTGCTGACCACAAGGCTATAAAATCCTCTTCCTGTACATATATGTTGGGTACAGTTGTACCCTTACAAAATGTACCAACTTATAACGTGTAGCCTAAACTAATAAAGTAAATTTGAGTTTTTTAGTCAATATCAGACCTAATCCTATCTAATCCTATCCAAAATTGTTCTAATGTGACTACGCTTAATGGGTGCTTTTATGGTACTACAGCCATGATATTCCCAACATCTTTACATGGCAGTTCCTCTTTCTACCATACAGTACTGTAGTCATTACTTCCACCCTCTACTGGGTGGCTAGTATTTGACATTACTTTGAGAAGGGTTGGGTAATTTTACACCATGCGGTATATATACTGTACATTCCGATATGTATACTTTAACTTCTTTCAGGTCATTTCATTTTTGGAGAGAGACACACCATTTCTTTCAAATTAATATGTGTTCATTCACAAAAATGGCAGTTTTTACCCTTTTCGAGTGTAACTTTACAATATAACCCATTGTAAGCTATAGAAACAAACACTTGTACATGCCTACAGTACTGTATTATTAGCCTTCTGAACAAAAGTGAAGAAAAAATAGTCATTCCCCATCTTCAAAATTGACAGGTTCTGGGTGTACCCCCAACCCAGATGCTGGCACCCATGTACACTTAGCATGACACTACTGGGACCTGAGCAATGTCCTGAAGAGATTTCAGAGGACAAAGCAGCTGAAAGCTGCAGCGCAGTTTCAAAGTGGCAACACTATCGCAGAATGCAGTTTTTACCTGACCTTCAAATGAGACTGGCAGTACACCAAGGACTGCACAAAATAACAATCTTGCAGTTTGTGAAGGAGTGGAAGGCGTGAGAAGTAAACCAAGTTTGGGGAAGAGGGGCAAGTATTTTTAAACTGGGATGTTTATTCTTTGTGAATGAACTTAGTAGCGCTATACTTCAGCAAGGTATTTTCTACGGTATCAACAATGGAAGTTGATATTGAGCTGGTAGATCCCTGTCCTAACAAGATAGTTGACACAAGTTCAAGGTATGCCAAAAAGTTCATTTCTTAAGCTTTTTCAGTTACAGGTACTACTCAAAAACAACAGAAAAGAACAGCAGTACCCTGGAATTTGGATACTACAAATTGGCTGCATTTTCTCTGACAATATATCTCAGAACTACTAAGGAAGGACTTCTGAAAATATACAGTGGGCAACAGGAATATTTGCCAGAACTATTATAAAACCTTCCAATTTTCAATACACAGAAATATAAAGGAATTATGGGAATGGTGGGAGCCCTACTTTATGAAACAGCTGAGGCCCAAGAGATACCAGCCGTACCTCCTAGTCTAACATTACACCACATTGGTCATATTCCTTGAGTAGTCAAGTACTGTAAGTACTATTCACAAACTTTTTTGAATACATACTATATGCTATTAGCTGCCTAAACAGCTCTTACAGCCTACTGAATGGTCCTGCAACATTGAAATGTTCTATTCAAGTACTATTCACAAACTTTCTTTGATCCCTGCTGTATGCTACTATGTAGCTGACTGTTAAGTCTACCAGTTGAATGGTTCTGTGGTATAGTATACCTAGCAGCCTGGAAAAAGTTTGGGAAGTTCTGAAGGTTTCTTTGCATGCTGAAATCCTAACAGCATTTTTAACAGGTAAGAATTTCAAAAACTTCACTGGTCTAGAGCTACAGTACTATACTGACAAAAACATCTCAAGAACCCACTAGGAAAGGAAAACTATCTTTATTTCCATGCTGACACACACAAACTAGAAATGAACAGGCTTGTATTTCTACTATTAAAATACTGCACAAAACATAATACTATGTATACAGTATACCATTTTCACTTCTTTGGCAGACCCTTCAGGAATAAAGTAGAACAAATCCAAAGAGCATCACAATTGCTTTAAAGGGATTATACATGTATACAATTTAAGTGGTCTTCAAGTACAGGAAATGACGATACCATACTACAAACTTATGGTAATACGCAACATTATGCTGGTTGGTGCCCATGCAGAGTAACAAATTTAACTACAGGTAGTACAGGTAGCGGGAACAAACTACAGCGTACAGTATACTGTACAGAAAGAACATTACCATACTGTACAACACAAACGGTATGATGGCCACAATATCATCCAACCATGTTACTTTTACTGTCCTGTGCTACAGTGCACATAGAAGGATGCCTAGCAGCTGTAGTACTGTAGCCAATCTTACGTTTGCCTGGTGACCCAAATTTCAACCTTGGTCACTGTGGCATTTCCCCAGTTGAGGGGTTAATGTGTGCCACTGAACAGAGAGCCATCACCAGTTGACCACTGAAATATTGTGCCCTAAAATCTTTTGCCAAAACTGCCTACTTCATTGGATTTGCCAGAAACTCACAATTTCCAAAGCCATGTCAGCTGCACCTAAACCTAGTTTTTCTTGCAACATTTAGGAACTCTTCAAAATGTTTTGATTACCCTAAAAAGGGTCACAATCACGGGTTCAATATCAGGGACAGTTAACGGCATTGCAGAAAGGTTCAGTGTAATAAAGAAATAGTCAGTGATTATACAGTGGGCTTTCAAGTGGACCAAGGTAGTAAAAAAAGAATAAAAGTACAATAAACTAGAGCACCAGTGGTGCAAAAGCCCATACCTTCAACCAAGGGTTCCTGGGTTCTAGTCTTTACTAGTACAAGCGTCATATGACTTTAAATGACCTCAAATGACTTATGACCCCAAATCTCGAACACCCTGAAGGCAGCTTCCAGAATGTCACGAAAAATGTTTCCTGTTATCTTCATTTTGTAAGTGGTTTTCGTAAATACGTCTTAATTGGAAGAAAGGGCTAAGTATTTTGCAATATTTCACAAGATGAACCCTATGATCCATCTTGGGCCTTGAATCCTGAACATCCTGAAGGTACCACTAACAGAGTATCATTACGACAATCATCAACATTGTAGTACTGTACAAGAGAATCAGTAGGAATACATGCATTTTGCAGAATTTCAATAAAATGGGCCATAGGGCCCACATGGGACCTTGGACCAAAATTCAAGAATGCCATAAACAGATGACAGGCTGTCAACTCTGTTCAACATTAACTGGAGGAGGGGTTGACCATTTTGCAATATTTCACAAAATGGCCCTACAGCCCATCTTGAGCCTTGGACCCAAAATTCCTGAACCCCCTGAAGGTTCCACTAACAGAGTAACATTATAACAAACCATCAACACTGTACAAGAGAATCTGTAGGAGGAAAAGTATTTTGCAGAATTTCATAAAATGTGCCATAGGGCCCACATGGGATCTTGGACCACAAATTCCTGAACACCCCAAATGGCCCATCATCCAAGAAACATTGCATTCAAGTTTCAAACAAATCCATTAAAGCATGTAGGAGGAGAAGCATTTTGAACAATTGTGGACAGACCAACTGACCGACAGATAGAGTAACGCCGTGTTATCACAACAGCTCACACCAGCATGCTGGTATGAGCTAAAAACTGTTAATGAAAATGGGCAAAAGTAATATTTTATTCACCAAAAGTATGTCTTGAAGTTTTAAATCAGTAAAATTCCTGCACCACAGCACTTCTTCCTTCAGCTTTTGATGATATTTTCACTTACAAGCTATCACACTTGTTCAACAACACTTGTTCTTAAGAATTTCTTCACCACTCTTACTTTAGAACAAGTCTAAACTCTTCTCAAATACATACTGTAACATGGGATATGTTGCTGGAATTTTCTCAGCCATGACATTAACAGTTCTCATTCAATAAATGAATTCAAATGCATTTTAAAACATTTCCTTCAGAATACTAGTGAATAACAAACACAGTTAGCTACTGCGTAACTTTTCTTTTTTTACTTCATTCTTTTAATATAACTCTATCCTTTTTCCTAAACACTTCTTCAGATTCTTGTTTTGTTTTGTTTCCTTTTTGTATGTAAGGGACCAGACCAGAAAAATTTAAAACTTATTTCTGGTTTCTCTAGTTCCATCTTTCGATATGTTAATTTGTGTGCATACATTCTCTGTACTTGCATGTATAATGGAGGTAAGGATGGGCAAAGTAGATTTGCATGTATAATACTATTAACACAATGTACAGTATGTATGTACAAAACTCTTCTTGCATGGAAAGTAGAAAATGAAACTTGAATTCTGTTACTATTGACAAGCCTACCCCTTCCACCCATTCCTGAAGATGGAAACCATGCACCAGGCACAGAGAGAATCCTTGGCACTTCTCCCTGCATTGCCTACTGAATGGAAACCATTCACCCATGAGCACAGGTCACAATGCAACTGCACTTTGTACCAGAGATGAAATGTGAAACACTACCATATGAGGCAGGAAATGTATTATCTTGCCAGAGGTTAGACAAGTATGGCAATGGATACATATCTGATCTGCAGCGAAAAATTTGCTCTGTGGTTTTAATGTACACTGCAGTTTTCAGTGTAGAATTTATGATCATTAGCATCTTGGCCTACTGTAGCATTAGCAATATGGAACAGGGACACACTGACCGTTATGTTATGCATAAGCACAGTGAACAGTGTATGAACATACCAACTTGGAATGCAAATCTACTCAATGATCTTCTGAATTTGTACACGGAATGTAACCTGGAGCAGGGTTCTAGCTAGAACATATTTAGTGCCGGGCGGCAGTTGGTTATGAAACGCCGTCCTGGGGGAGGGGTCTAAGGGTGTCCCCCTCCCCTTTGAGAAAATTTTGTATCTTTAAGGAGGCTTAGATTCAAAATGGTGCTATCTTTTGCAATGTTTAGACCTAGTTGTATGTGTAATTTCCTTCAGTTTTTTGGTTGATGTTTGATTATTTTAATGTTTTTGGTGTTTTTTTTTCATCTTTTTAGTTCATTATTTTAAATGTAATGTTCATCTGAAGGTGCAGTATAGAATACGATCAAAATACCGCATTTTCAGCAACATTTCAGTTTAGTTTGCGGAAAATCCGTGCCGGGCGGGACAGTACATTTGACTGTTGAGTGCCGGGCGCAAATAAGGAGTACTGGGCAGCCCCGCCTGACTCGCCCACCATAGCTACAATCCTGCCCTGGAGTTACAGGTGGATTCCAGCAAGTCAGTGTCTTCCTGAAGAGGATGTGCAGCTTTAATAGGTCGGCCTATTGATTGTACAAAGCTAGGCCAACACTCTCTGACATATATGTAAATGAAACAACCCCCACCCCTGCTTTTTTCAATGTTGGTTCAAAACTGTTGCAGGTGATGAACTGTAGGCCACATCATCGCAAGGGATAAAAGGGGTTTTGAGTTGATCTTGAGAGGATGAATCTTGTCACAGCTTTTGGCAATTTTGTTTCATTTGCTTTGGGTATTGTTTGAATGTTAGGTAACATAGAGAAATAAGCATGTTGAAGTAACATTTTGTGTGGCATATGGAAACAGCATTTGCCCTATTTCATTGTTGGTGGGTTGTGATGGGAAGGAAAGTGTACTCTTTCATTTAACAAAGCATTCAACTATCTAAAAATAGTACTGAATATGAACTAGACCTTACTAAAAATCACGTTTTGTCCACTTTTTCGAAACAGTCTGATTGTGACTAATGGCCAGGTTGATTCTTTATGGTGCAGGGCGGCTGCGAGTATAGATGCTGAAAGGGCCTCCTGATTTCAGATTTCATGAGAACCTTTTCTAGTGGGTATCAGGTTCCTTTCATTTTTATCATGGGCACTAGAACTTATTTTCTATCTTCATGATGATTGATTATTTGTTAAACGGTAGAGGCATATTTTTATCCTAAATCTGTTTGCCATTGTTTAACTGTTAATGGCAGTGATAACATGTGGTGCATGGAACAATACTCTTGTCAGATGATATGAAGCTTATCACATTGGTTACAACTCCAACAATACTCAGATAGTTTATTCTACTCACTGCTACTTGTGTAAATCATTACAATCCAATTTGAAAGTGAAACTAATACTGGTAAAAGACGAAAAGTCTTCAAGTTAATCTACCCCTACTCATGACCAGCCAACAAGAAATCTGGGGAGAGGGAGCAAATGGGGAGGGAGTGAAGGGGATAGAGCTGTACATTTCTGGTTAATTCACTATCTGTTTAATAACCGTTTTTACTATCTGAACAGTTAACCGTTAACCGAAAATGAAATCAAGTCAAGTTATATAAACAAAATCAACTTTTCTGAAGAGCACCACCTCTTTAAATACCAAACTATACAAACAAAATGGCACCATGAGAGATTTCGCCAGAGTAGCGCGCATGTCAAAATGTTTGTATTATTCGAGAGGTTTTGGTAAGCAGTCCGTAAGCAAGGCAAAGCATGCATTTACAGTATTCAAACTTTCACAAGTATGCATGCTTTTTGGTTTGCCACTGATTACTGTTTTCGAGACTTTGGCGATCTAACATACCATTGTAAGATGAGAAGCTATGGATGTTATTGGCATTATGACAGTGCTAGACAGACTTCTCCAGCTACAGCGATACAGTATCACACAGGCCTAGAGCACATGTAGCCTTGAGCACAAACGTAACACATATAGTGTATACTGCACCGTGCCTTGTGATGTTCATACAGTTCATACATGTTGCTACAGTTCATACGTAATATCTGCTAAGAATTCCCAGCACCGTAACGGTGTGAAATTTTTACCCATATATATTCCTGTGTGCTGTGCCTAGTTTGATCCTGTACCTTTGGTATGTTTTAATCCTTTTCAAAAGTTGCGTGAAAGTTTATTGTCACATTATTTCCAGCACGACACTCGCAGATCATTGGGCGAAAGGGTCAATATGCCAAACAAAGCTGTACATCACAGTCTGTGCAACTGGCATTATAAAGGCCCTTTTGAAACTTTTTTGAACCTTTTGTAATGTTTGGGCCAAATTTGAACCATTGTTACAACATTGTAGCAACTCATGAGGTTTATTGTATAAACAAGTTAAGGTATGAAGCTGAGCTGCAGCGACTGATTTATTAGGATACAAAAACGGTTAAACGAAATGACATTTGGTGGACGTTTAACCAATTGATCGGTTGGATGACTGGTTAACCGGTTAACCAGCACAGCCCTTGAAGGGGATGCAGGAATTGGAAAGACAGGAAGGGGGACTCCAGCCATTTCGAATATTAGCAAAACTCAGACACAATTTGCCTGTGTTGGGTACAAATTTATTAACTGGAATTAATGAATATATATATATATGTGTATATATATATATATATATGTGTGTGTGTGTGTGTGTGTGTGTGTGCGTATGTAAAAGATGTAAATCGGGGACATGAGCGTTTTTTTCCCCGGGCAAGTGGGGATACACCTGCAAGTGGGGATATCCCCAATTCCCGAATGCAAAATTTGCCATGAAATTGGATTTTGCACCTTTCAAAGATGTGTCTCAGTAAGTTTGAGTATTTTTGGCGTTTTCCCCATTTTACATGTTGTGAACCTATCAGTAGTACACACATCATGGGTCGGTGCATGAGTGTGTGTGTATGCGTGTTGTGCATGTAAATCGGGGACATGAGCGTTTTTTTCCCTAGTCAAGTGTGGATACACCCCAAGTGGGGATATCCACATTTTCATTGTTAAAAACGTGTGTCCCCGATTGACGCCAAAAACATGTGTGTGTGTGTGTGTGTATCATACATCACCAATTCGAAGACCTTGTGGCATACTTATCTTCAGCCAAACTTACCATAACGACTTATGCTACATCTTGACTTGCAGTCACCAATAATATATCAAAGCCTGTATGCCAACCATCCAATCGTGGCATTGCACAGTATTTGCAAATCTGCAGAAACAAGGCATCACGTGCCTTCAGTTTCAAGCAGGACTCATGAGATCCCCAGAAAGTGTTCCTAATCATTCACTATTCAAACCTGATACAAAGATACCAAGTTAAAGCAGATTCAGCAACATTTATCTCCTATCTTTGATGGTTCATGGTAATAAGCAACTTTTAATGCTTCTAAAATTCTGACATTGTTGTCTGAAAGGCTGAGTCTTTGATCTTCTGAGTCCTTTCGAATTTCAATTCAAGATACTGTATTACACAGTGGTACATACTACTGTACAGGTGTAGGTGTTTCAGACTTTCAATCTGAATAGGAATACAAAATCAAAAGACATCCAAAATTATCTGGATGGCATTATCTCATACAATAGTTATAAGGCATGTGTAAAATACTTTAAGCCCTGTCTAATACTTGCAAAAGCTTTTCTTCAGTAATTTCCCATACAATACTTTTTTCTCTCAGAGTTACTGTACTTGCTCTGGCTCCTATGCTATCCTAAAAAGTTCACACATGGAGATATATTGAGCCTAGCCTAGTCTCGTGTTTGAAGTAGCACTGAGTGAGACAGTTGCAGTTACATACTGTACATACACTCCCATGGTAAGCCATCATACACTCCAGTGGGTAAGTGTATGGCTTTGTGCTACAATGTTAGGTTGTTCTACATGCAGTAGAGCCTGGGCGGGATCACAAAATATGTGGGGTGTAAATTACAATGAAACTTTTACAGAATAAATTTATAACTAAGATTAGGAAAAAAAATATTCTACCTGTCCATTTTCAGAATGTATGTGATTTGGTGCTTGTTGGTTACAAGGCTTAGAAGTGAGTTAAGCCCAGCCTAGGAAAGTTTCTAAACCATGGAACCGATTTGTGACCTCGATTTTTATTTTGATTTTGATTTCACGATAACAACAGGTTACAGTACCTATAACATTCTTTTCCATGAATTACAGAAGCCTGAGGTTGCACTGGGTTTGCAATAATCTGTCATAATGCATGTGCACAAGGTATGCCGAAAAATCATTTAAATAACCTTTTACTTCATTTTACACTACAAAAGTATCTGCTAAAAATCCCCTTAAATCCCACCTTGCTACAATATGGTACACTGTGAAGCCAAAATGACAGTTTCACACCCACTTTTTGGTTTGGACAGGCAACAGCCCCCCTCTAGTCTTCATGATATGAGCCACTGCTATTCAGAATCCCCAACAAAACTGGAAAATTCCTCAATGGAGGAGTCATGGTCTCCTGTCCCAAGCTTGTGCCATGCCAAGAACAGTGGGCATTGTGTCCAACCTGTGTCTTGAGAATTGGTTTCTCCAGTAGGCAAATGTTGGCTACCGCCTGAGAAATACTGTACACAAGAACAACTATGAGAGTGAGAATGGACATTCCAAACTTGAGAGAAAAGTTATGCCCACATTACTTTTTGCCATCTCTTACCCTACCAACACTCTTCACTTCAGACATTACCAAAGATTCAGAGGGGAGTATGTACCAGAATGAAGTACCCACCTCCCTTCCTGCACCATCAAGTGGCAGTTCCTGTCCAATAAGTTTTTGCTTTTCTTTAATAAATTACCCTCCTCCCTCAGTCTCCACCAGGCTTCTTTTCCATACATTTTACTTTATGTTTTTTGCCTGGACCTTGTCATTTATGTTTATTTTTCATATATCACCCATTCCTGGTGATCTTGCTACTGCACTAGACCTCAATCATCTTCCCTTATCAAAGACCCACCCAAACTGTTGAGTGCATCATTTCCTCATCCCAGCTCCCTGTTGCCTTTATTGGAGAAAAGTCTCATTTACCTTTCTCTGACATACTTCCTACAGTAGCTGAAGGAATGAAAAGCAGTCCCTAAGAAAAGTAAATGAAATAAATTTCTGCTTTTCCCTTCAATGTTACAGCCTACCATACCTCAAATGTAAAACTGCTGGAAGGTGATATAGACCACAAAAATGAAAGGGGGATAGACAGCTTGGTGTTGGTCTTGAGCAAGTGAAACTTAACTGTTTTGGTTCTGGAAATTTTGTTTCATTTCTTTAGTCATGGGTTGTAGCCTCTCCTAATAAGGTCTGAAAATACTGTAATCCCAAACAAGTCTTTATGAGAATGACTTTTGATCAACCATAGGGCCTACAGGTACAGTAGGCCTAACCTAAGTTTGGACTAAAATGAATGCAATGTGAACATTAAGGCCCTTACCCTACCCCCCTCCTACCTTCCCAAATGAGGCATGGGTATAGCAACTGAGAAGGCATGTGGCAAGAATCAGGGGGTATCATGAGTTGATCACTTAAACATTTTGACTGCGACCAGAATGCAAAAATGCATTAAGGTTTCGATGAACTCATTTTGGTAGACTTAAGCTTCATCCAGAACTACCAAGGCTCTATAATGTTAATGTTCTGGACCAATACCCCAACCATTTATGAGAAGTTGCTATGGTATCTACCTTGAAATATAATGCTGACAATGTTTTCAGACTTTGATCTCTGGTGACCTGAAATGACCTTTCACTACACACAAAAACAAAAACAGCATTTGTAATAAATGTGGTAAATAACACCATGTATGAAAGTTTATTTTGAGTTTCAAATCATAAAATATCCTGATGCAAGTTCTTCAGATGTTGACATTCAGTGACCTCAGATTACCTTTAACCTCTACTGTACCAAATACAATAGGGCACTGCTACTCAATGCAATGCATTTAGATGGCTAAGTATGGGAAGTAAGCATGCTTCCTTTCTTAAAATAATTGTTTACAAGCTTTTCAGAGTTTGACCTTTGGTGACCTTAGATGACCTTTGACCCTCATTAAAAAATGATAGGATGCTTTCTCCAAGTTATAGGATGCATCTACATGCCAAGCTAGGAGGCTATCCATGCTTCCTACAGTGAGATACTGTACCATAACGTTGTAACTAGCTTTTCAGAGTTTGACATCTGATGATCCCGGATAACCTTGACCTCCACCAAAATTAGTAGGATCCTTCCTCTTGATATAATGCATCTTCATGCTAAGTATGGAGAGTGTCCATGCTTCCTATCTGGAGATATGACATTAACTAGGTTTTCAGAGTTTGACCTCCCTGGCTCCTGATGACCTTTGACCTCCACCAAAAATGACAGTCCTTCCTTTTAATACACTGCATCCCAATGGTACACATGAGGAGTATCCATGCTTCCTACCTTGAGATATCATGTTCTCAATGTTTTCAGAGTTGGACCTCTGGTGATGTTTGACCTCCACCAAAATCCATACAGTTCTTTCTCTTCATAAAATGCATAGAAATACCAGAGATGCTACCAGCATTTACCCAAAAAATCTGAAAATTTTGTAAAGGTGTCAAACTGCCAGATAGACAACTAGAGCACCAATGGTGCTGAAGCTCATACCTTCAATCAATTAAGGGTCCCTGGCTTCTAGTCTTTGTTAGTACAAGCATCATATGACTTTAAATGATGCCAAATGGCTTATGACCCCAAATCTCACATACCCTGATGGCACCTTCCCGAATGTCACAAAAAAATTTGTCATGCTATCTTTGCTTTGTAAGTTGTTTCATGAATACAATTTAAGAAAGCAAAAGCCCCTAGGGCCCATCTTCAGCCTTGGACCCCAAATTTCAAGTACCATTATGACAAACCATCAACATTGTACAAGAGAATCTGTAGTTGAAGATGCACTTTGCACACTTCATAAAAGAGCCATAGGGTCCACATGGGCTTTTGGACCAAAATTCCACCAAACCAGAAACAGATCACTAGCCAAGCATCATTATAACAGACCGTCAACTCTGTTAAACATTAACTGGAGGAAAAGTTAATCACTTGCAATACTACACAAAATGGACCCTATGGTCCATCTTGTGCCTTGGACCCCAACTTGTTAAACACCCTGAAGGTACCTCTACCCGAATATAATTATGACAAACCATCAACATTGTACAAGAGAATCTGCAGGAGTAAGCAATTTGCAAAATGTCATAAAAAGGGCCATAGGGCCCATATGGGAACTTAGACCAAAACTTCCAGAACACCATAAACAGATCACTAACCAAGCATCATTATGACAGGCCTTCAACTCTGTTTAACATTAACTGGAGGAGGAATTGACCATTTTGCAATATTTCACAAAATGGACCCTAGGTTACATTGGGCCTTGGGCCCAAAATTTCTGTACACCCTAAAAGAACCAGTAACAGAGGATCACTATGACAAACACACCCACGTGCTCTGACAATGCACACAATGGAAATACCCAATGGAAATCCCATTAAGCAGCTCCCTTTAAACTAACCTAAACAACTGCACAGGACTGACCTCTTCTACACAGACAGTTTTAAAGAGGGTGCAGTACAAAGAAAAATATGTAGTAAAGTGATTTTGTGAGACTGGTAAAATAGAGGGGTGGCACAAAATTGGTTAGAAAGGTATCAAAAGTATTCTTCATCCCAAATTGGAGAAGTAATTTGTAAAGACCATTTACAGAGCTTCATTATGACAAATCATCAACACTGTACAACACAATTTGTAGGAGAAAAAGTACTTTGTAAAATTTCATAAAATGAGCCATTGGGGCCCACATGGGACCTTAGACCAAAATTCAAGAACACCATTATGAGATCACTAACCAAGCATTATAATGAGAGGCTGTTACCTCTCTTTAAACATTAAATAGAGAAGAAGTTAATTACTTTGCAATATTTCACAAAATGGACCCAACGGTCCATCTCGGGCCTTGGACCGAAAATTCCTGAACACCCTGAAGGGACCAATAACAGAGTAATATTATGGCAAACCATCAACATTGTACAAGAGAATCTGTAGGAGGAGAAGCATTTTGTAGAATTTCATAAAATGGGCCCCAGGGTCCACACTGGACCTTGGACCAAAAATTCCTGAACACCCTAAACGGCCCACCACCCAAGGAACTTTGTGCCCAAGTTTCAAACAAATCCATGAAAGCATGTGGGAGGAGAAGCATTTTGAACAAGTGTGGACAGACAGACAGACAGACAGACAGACAGACAGACAGACAGACAGACAGACAGACAGACAGACAGACAGACAGACAGACAGACAGACAGACAGACAGATAGATAGAGTGACGCCGCGTGATCACAATAGCTCACACCAGCATGCTGGTATGAGCTAATCACAGTAAACTAGTATACAAAGTCTGTCCAGTACTTAACGATTCTCCATGCAGTGCTTTCTGCACAAGGTACTTGGTACAACAAATACATTTGCTACTATCAGTGGTTTATGTTGGACTAACTCTCGGATCATGCAACAGAGCAGACATTTTTCGTAAGTTTGACCAAAAATTTGGGGATCAAAAAAGTGTTTTCTAATGTCAAAAAAATCTGAATTTTTGATGGGCATTCCAAAAAAATCTGATTTCAGACTAAAATCTGAAAAGTGGCATCTCTGATATACATGCTATGTATGACAAGTTTCCATACTTCCTATCAGGAGATATATCCTGTTAACAAGGTTTCAGAGCTTGCTTGTCTGAAGAGGGGGTATTTTATAGCTTTTCTTTCTTTTGGCTATACCACTGATGTAATTCTTACGATAGGTGTAAACTTCTTTTTTGATTCGGGTACAAAGCTCAACCCTTTTTTCATATACCAGATTTTGGGGTTTTCTTAAAATGTGAGTGTAACCTATTCCTACTTCAGACTATCTATGTACAAAATCAACAATCCAAGGAAGAGATTTTCTGGTTGTAGTCATTATAGTAGGAATAATGGCCTATGCAGTTCTTTCAAGGAAGGGCTTTATGAGCTGCAAATTCTCTTCCACAGTATGCTTGTCCTGCCCTCCACTGAAATACACAGAAGAAAAGCTTCGGGTGTCTTCCTCATAGCAATATAATCCCCCTTTAATATAAGCCTATAGGGTTACTTGGTATTAGGAAGAAGACACTTCAATCTACAAAATATAGCCTCATGATCACTAGGGGAATCTTAGGGACTGACATGATCAATGTACTGACTAGGGGTATTAGTTATTAATAGATCAAGTGTGTTGTCCCCCTCCCCCCTAGTGGCACAGTTCACAAGTAGATGAGCAGCAAAATCTTTTATTATGTCCAGGAATAATTTGCCAGAACAATTTGTCAGACAATCAGGGCTGGAAAAAATGTTTATTTCCCAGGAAGGGAGTTAAATTGTCCACAATATTTTCCATGTTTTCATGTCCAAAAAGGTAAACTTCCCTCCAATTGCCAAAATCTCCCTCCAGGTACACAAATTTCCTGGGAAGGACACCCCCCCCCAGCTTCCCAACTTTTTCCACCCATGTAGACAATGCCCACTGTCTTTATGTCACCTATTTGTCTTATCAATTTTACTGACGTTAAATTCAACCAAAATATGAAAACAAGGTTTTCTGTGTGAATTCATGGTTTTTGAAATTACCTGATCCCAGAGCAGAGATACTGTATCCTCTATGTGGGCGTCAGGATCCCTGTTCCTGTAGGCTACCAGGAGGCAATGTAATGCCAGGTCACATAAATGGAGATCTTTCTTAGCCCATACAGATTAAGGCATCTAGGTACTTGCCGCCCCTGATACTAACAGCCATTACCAAAAATCAGTTCGAACGGCCCCAAGCATCAGGGGTGGTTCAAACCATGTTTTAGTGGTGGTTTCGTAGTGTATGAAGCTGTCCAGACTAGGGGTCAACCGATAATCGAATCGGATATCGGATCGGGCCGATGTTTAGGACTATCGGTAAAACATCGGATCGGTGAAATATAGCAAATTGCACTTGCCGATGTTTGCCGATGTTCCGTGAGTCGAAAATTTCATTTAAGTACATCGGGGGACGTATTGTGATAGTGATTTCTTACAAAGAAATGAACAGATATATAGGATTATTCATTTCATTACTACCGACAATAGCCCTTGTGATCAACTAGGGCTGTCAATTCCCGTTTAATCTCCTAAATTCCGTATCAACAGCGTAAACTGGCTCTATTGTCAAGCACTATGATATTCGCAATATGCACAAGCTTTTAAAATCTGTACGTAGAGTCTAGCCATCATGTCCTCTCACTTTCGGTTTCAATTTACCAAAATTAATCAATGAACGAAACGAAGTGTGGAATTCACAGTCAGTAATTGTATGTTTGATATAGGGCCGAAATGTACGCAAACACGGATACCTTAGGCATGTACGTGTTCTGTACAGAAAAGTTCAAGTGAAATGCACCATGAAAGCACAGTAAAGCCAGTGCATGTGTAGGTCTGTAACTGTATGCAAACACCCATACATTAGGCTACGCACCTGCTCTGTAATGACGTTGGCGTACACAGCAAGAACATAGGGCGTGGTCCGGGAAATAACGGTGTTTTTCGATCGATGCTTGCACGACTATTTCCAGTTGTTACATCATAGTTTGCAGTAGTTACAGCGGATGCTTTTTATGTAAGACATGCATGTTCATTTGTGTGAAATTAAGTGTGCCATGTACTTTTATGGCTTTCCTAATAAACGATGTATGCAACATCACCCCGATACCCAAAACTCCTACTAGCTGCATAACTTTGCAAGCTCTCTAGCTAGCATGCATGGAACAAATTTACGTATGGCTATAAAGTACATGCATGCATGTATTATGTACTGCTATATGAAACACTCAAAACAAACTTACACGTGTAAGCCTACACAATCTGTTTATGTGTAGGTAAAGCATGGTAGGATGGTGCAAAATGGCCAAGTACATGCACTGAAATATCGCGGGCTTATTTCTGTTTTAACGTTCATTAGTGTGAGCGACTTGGGCTACGAACAGAGAATGAAAGGTATTGCATTTTGTTAGGGGAATTAGTACTGTAGGCTTACTGTGAGTAGGTGAAAGTTCAACCTCGGAATTATGTGCTATGAATAAAGAGTCACGGATAGTCCGCCGATTGCTTATTTTCGAAGCTTTATTTGGTCTTTGAATTGTCATATAAACATCGTTTTGTGAATGAAAGGTATCAAAGCAAAACATGGAGGGGAAAAATGCGAAACTTCCGTTTTTAAAGGGAAATTCGTTTAAGCCGATGTGCATGCATAGGCAAGGCTCACGAGGAATAAGGAATGTTTGATCGCACTGTGAAACGATGTAAAAGCATTGATAGTATTTTTTATTGAAAATATCGGATCGGATCGTACATCGGCTGATGTTGTGATAAAAACATCGGACATCGGATCGGCAGCAAAAAACCACATCGGTTGACCCCTAGTCCAGACAAATCGGCCCCTGAGACAACTCAGCCTGAGATATATCAGCCCCGAGACAACTCAGTACTGGAGACATCCCTGCACCGGGACATCTCTGCCCCATTGAATTCAATGCATAAGAATGCACAGAAATGTTGCAGAGCCTAAGTGTGCAGTGGAAAGTGCAATGACCAGCTTAATGCATACTTCTTAGCATTTACACGCTTGATCATTACCTTGAAGATGGGTTAAGTTGGTAGGCAAAGGAAACATGATTTTTAAAACAGTGGACAAGTTTGTGATCACTGATCATATCACGTTCAAATTATTTATCTAGCCTAGGCATAAAGTATGATATTATGATGCTTTGAAAGCAAGCATGAAAAATTTGGAAAAGATCTTTCAATAGGCGTAACGTTAGTGAATTACTTTATATCCCCATTCCTCTCCCTTCCTCCCACCAAATCAAAAAGGTAGTTGTTGTTTTATGAAATAAACAACAGTGAAGTTTCAAGATTACGCAGGTTATATCCAGAACTGGCATGGGGGGAGGGTGGGAAACCCACAGAAAGGCAACCTAGGAAACGCTAAACTGTTATCATCCAAGGTTTACCAATAAGATGAAACTTCAAAAAAAAAAAAAAAAATTTGGCAAATGACCAGACTAAGTTACAGTAGGTGTTTCAAGGAAATGCCACACAGGGTCCGCAATAGCCGGTATGGCATCGCAGTTTGCGATGCAACTGAAGCACAGTAGCGATACAAAAATTTTAACACCTCGCAGATTTGCCACACAAACCTGCAAATCAATTGAAGTTATTTGTACAGGTACATGCAGGCATGCTGACGTCCACATAACCATTTGACTTGACTTCGTTTCACATTTAATTTTTAAATTTCAATTCCAACCTACTGTAAATACTATCATTAAAATGAATCAATGAGTTTTTAATAATTCAATAATTCCAGGGCTGTCAATTTCCGTTTAATCTCCTAAGGGTTAAACGACCTGAATAAACATCCATTTAAGGTTAAACGATGTCCACATTCAGTATCAACCGTGTACTGCATTCCTGAATATTCCAAGAACATTCGGCATGGTGCAGGGGGCCTACAGTGTTTTTTCGATTGCTGCTTTTACTGCTAAATTTAGTTGTTACCTCACAGTTTGCAGTAGTAGCGGAGGGCGCTTTTCATGTTAAACATGTTAATTTGTGTGATATAAAAGTGTGCTTGTATTTACGCAATTAGGAATGTGGCCCCACGAGTTGTGCAAGAAAGATTGAGACACTCGATTTTGTATTCAATCGTTCCTCAAATTGATTTGCACACAGCGTCAAACAGATATTTACTGAGGAATATGTAGTGAATGCATGCATTACGTACTGCTGTAAGGTTTCAAGGTACCGCAAAAATTCGGTACCGTCAATACCGCTACAAATGGTACCGGTAATACCGTAGAACCGGTACCAAAAGAGAAAATAGTCTGACTTTAAAAACAAGAAAATACCCGGAAAAACAAAAGGTATTAACGTACGTGCCGTGTTCTGATCATCCCTGCCTTCCGCTACACTGTTAATGAATTAAGTACACTCAACACATTGGTATTAAACAAAAAGTGAAACCCGCCGAAAGCCAGTGTCCGAAAAACACGGGGAGCAGAGTGCGATTTTGAACCCGAAAGTCCCAAAAGAACACTCAAAACTGTACTTACAGTTACGAAAATAATTTCTAAAAATGATGAAAATCGCCTTCGTAAATTATCACCTGAAGTTTTTAGGTGGAACTTTTCCAAATTATTCCCATAAAATATTGATTCATCAAGCCTATTTCCGACCGCAATTATTACTATCAAAACATTTTTTGCAACATTTCATGTTTTGAGTTCAAGATGCCTAACAGTATGATAGTGCCGCAATCTAGCTAGCTTTTACCCGCGTAAATCATTTACTGATATAACACTCGTAGGATGGGGACTCCTATTTTCGTGCAGATAGGCCAGCTTCACATAGATGTAGGCCTAACGATATAGGTACGTTCTGTACGATCTTTGGGACTGCACGAAAATATGAGAACGCCGTACTACTGAGTGTCTCAAAAATCTAAATCGACTTAAGCAAGTCTGAATTCACGCGACCACAACGACAACGTTCAATGGGATGTTACTGTGTAGTTTCTCTCACATACAGTTAAGTCAATGGACAAGTCCCATTGACTCACTGTACAAACTGTTGAAAGAACGTTCTTCCGAAGATTTCTCTCACACACAGTTACTGTATGTCAATGGAGAAGTCCCATTATCTTACTGTTTGAAATCGTTGAAACAACGTTCATGTCAGAGCCAGCGATGCAATGATTCTTCGTAAGCTTACAACGAATTTCTTAATGATACGATGCCTTGTGTAAGCATAGGCAAAGTGAATGATACCAACTGGATACCAACCAAGGGATAGAAAAATGCAAACCTTCCCTCATAATTTTAAAGCGGGTTATCCATGTTTATTCGTTTGGTTGAATTTGGCACTGTGTAAACTAGGGCTGCGACAGTTAAACGGTTAACCGGTTAACCGGTTAACCGACCGATCGATCGGTTAAACGACCGCCAAATATTGTTTCGTTTAACGTTTTTGCATCCTAATAAATCTATCGCCGCAGTTCACCATTATACCTAAACTCGTTTATGCAGTAAACCGCAGAAGTTACTTGCCCAAAACCACGTAACAATGGGTAAACTTTGGATGAAAAATTACAAAAGGTTTAAAAAAAAAACCTTTATAATGTCAGTTGCACAGTCTGCGTTGCGTTGCTTTGACTGGTATACCGATCTGCTCGCCCCATGATCTGGGAGTGGTTTGCCGAAATAATGTGACGATAAACTCTTGCACGCAACTTTTTAAAAGGATTAAAATTATCAAAGGTGCAGGGATTAAACTATGCAGTACACGCTATAACAATCCACCATACCTTATAAAGTGTGGAGCACCGTAAACATGATAGATAAGACTAAAAAAGTTACCTCTAGACGGCAGAAAAATATATGCTTAATATCGTTCAAGATTAACGCACTTCGGGAATTTTCCCGGGCGTAACTTCCAAGGTTACGTGTTTACAGTTCATCAGTCTCAAAACATATGCAATCTGCACAAAAAAGTGACCAAGCTATGTAGCTCTGGGCTTAATTATGCAACCCTGGCTTGCAAGCCTTGTAGGTGCAACTAAAGTATTTGTAACTACGTTAGCCTCCCCATTTAAGCTGACTTAATAATTTTAAAAAAAGACGATTAAACATTTTTTATAATTTTTTCAACGTTAGTATAATTCCTGGAAAAGTTTCAACCCCCAAAATTCGCAAAGATGAGTGAAATTCTTTCGGCCATTTCATTTATTAACCACAAATTATTAAATATGGAGCATTCCAATGGTGTACTTCATGAATAATCATATTAATTTCGGACATAATTAGCACAGTTCGTTGGACTTGCTGAACGAACCGGCACACTGTACGTACGTGCATTGTACAGTACAGTATTTGCAATTAGCAGAGCTGACTGAGCTTGCTGAACGAACCGGGCCGGCCGGCCAGCCATATGCTTCGCTGCTTCGCACATTGCATGAACGATCGTTCATGACATACCGTACGTACATTGTACAGTACAGTATTGCGTACGAGACAATTATGCTTGAGTCCCGTTATAACATAAAGTATGAGGGTAGCTGCTGTTATCGAAAAGTTTTGCCGTTCATAATTACGAAGAAACTGGTATTTTCAGTAGGTATTTGGTAAAAAGGCATGCGATGTAAGGCAAGTTAAAATTCAACGTTACAATTTTTTACGGAGCATGCAGTAATACATATGGATAAAAATTTTCACACCATTACGACATAACGGTGCTGGAATTCTTAGCAGACACACTTATATAACGTATGAATTGCAGCAAGGTCACAAGGCACACTATAGTACACTGTATGTGGTCCGTTTGTACTCGACACTGCTCTGGGCGTGTCTGATACTGTATTGCTGTAGCCGGAGAAGTGTGTCTTGAACTGCGTTAATGCCAGTGATATCCATTGGGTTCTTATCTTACAGTGCTATGTTAGACCGCAAAAATCTCGAAAACGGTAATCAGTGGCATAACAAAAAGTATGCATGTTTGTGAAAAGTTTGAATAAATGCGTGATTCGCCCATGTGTGCGGACTGCTTGCCAAAACATCGCAAAGAATGCAAACGTTTTAACTTGCACGCTACTTCGACGATCATCACTACCGGCGCCATTTTAAGTGTAGAAACTTTGGTATTTAAAGTGGTGGCGCTCTTCCGAAATGTTTATTTTGTTTATATACCTTGACTTGTTTTTTATTTTCGGTTAACCGTTAACCGTTCGGTTAATAAAAACTGTTAAACCGATAGTGAATTAACCGGAAATGCACAGCCCTAGTGTAAACGGCCAATCGTTCGTCTAACATTTAAACGTTCAAAATAAGTTGCATCAAATTATGCGAATATGTTTACTGAAATCAACATGAATTTTTTTTAAATTGACATGGATTACTTTTTTGCCAACAACAAATCTGCTATGAAAAATCTGTAAATTGCTACACAAAATGAGAAATGCATAGCAGCTTTGCCATGCAAAAGAAAATCCTTAAGGCAGACCCTGATGCCACAGGGGCCGAGTAACTTTCACACGATATACCTGCAGATGTATCGTGTGAAAGAGAGTTGATGGACAAAGTTCGGTGAGAAAATAGTGTCATTTGAGTGCGTGAGAGGTCCCTGGACATTATGGAAGGGGGATGTGAAAAATTTGTACACAGTGCACAAGGGCTGTGATGGAGGAGTGTAATGGAAGCACACAACACTGTTAAAGGGCAAAGGGTACCTTGGCCTAGGCGAGTTGAGTGTTTTTTCCAAACTTCGTTACGCTGTTGAAATTTATGGTACCGCAAAAGCTTCAATCCTTAGGCCGGTTCAAGTTCTTCAAAATATGTTACTCAAGTTATTAACTGGTAAACCTAGACACCACCCTACTAAGCAGCTGTATCACGAGTACAATTTATTTATGTTAAGTGACATCCATTTTTACTGTATGTGTCAAATAATCCATAGATACTGCAATAATATGCTACCTAATTCAATTTCCTCTGCAATTTTTCCTCTATGTAACTCAGTTCACAATAGGCCAACATCTGTAAGCACCCGCAACAAACATCTTTTTATAGTGTCTCATCATAATACACCACATGGTAGATTGTTATTGAATAATTATTGTTACCGTTTATGGCAAGACATACCGCCGGATGTAAAATTATCTAAATCTTTAAACATTTTCCAAAATAGATTAAAACATTATATACTTAATAAGTAATTTGTTTATTGTGCAGAAACTTAATTTACATACCTTGTACCATGTATTCCTACCTATATGTTACTTTTATTATTATTATTATTATTATTATTATTATTATTATTATTATTATTATTATTATTATTATTATTATTATTATTATTATTATTATTATTATTATTATTATTATTATTATTATTATTATTATTATTATATTATTATATTATTATTATTATTATTATTATTATTATTATTATTATTATTATTATTATTTATTATTATTATTATTATTATTATTATTATATTATTATTATTATTATTATTATTATTATTTATTATTATTATTATTATTATTAATTATTATTATTATTATTATTATTATTATTATTATTATTATTATTATTATTATTATTATTATTATTATTATTATTATTATTATTATTATTATTATTATTATTATTATTATTATTATTATTATTATTAGTATTATTAGTATTATTAGTAGTATTTTTATTATTATTATTATTATATTATATTATTATTATATTATTATTATTATTATTATTATTATTATTATTATTATTTTGTTATGGAGGTCACTAGCCTAGGTAACAGATTTCTGTTTTTCTAGTGTCCTTCAAATGATTTACTGCTACTGTGTTATTTCAATGTTGTATATGTACTGTTCATGAAATCATTTGTGAAATAAATTTGAATTGAATTGAACTGAATAGTTCTCACATACACTTTGTTCGCTGAACTAAGCCTAGGCTACGTATCACTATTCACAGTTTTTCCCATGTGTTACTGTGAGAGTAACATCATCTGCGTTCATTGATGCAATGATTGATGCTACATACGCATCCCTGTATGTGCGTGTATGAACGTAGCCTTAGCTATGGACTATGTCACAACTGAACAGCAGAGCATGCTATTGAGCATGTATAGCATGAACTTCCTAGTGAAAAGATTTAGCAGCTTGAAAGAATTTTTAAAAACAAAGCAAGATCGTTTGTATAAATCAAAATTTTTGTTCTCTTTTTGAAAACTAAGTGCAAGTATTCTTAATGCAGGGCCTGAAATGGGTATTTGCCTGAAACATTCAAAATGACCCACAGAGGTCAATTACTTAGGGTAAGGTGATCAGACGTCCCTGATTTTTGGGGACAGTCCCCGAATCCAGTGTTCTGTCCCCGATGATCGAGTGTCCCCGAAAATGTTTCTGACATGAACAAATGTCCTTGAAATTTGAAATTTCCCAAGATATTAATTATAATGTTGTAAAAAATATTATTTTGTCGATTGTATAGCCTACTGTGTACCTTTCAGACGGGTGCTGAATGGCGGCTAGCTAGTATTATAGGCCTAGTATTTACATCAACATCATTCAGATATATATCGTAGCACCCAAGTACAATGTACATAGGCCCTAGGCTAACACATAACAGGTATCTGCAATCACAAAGAGTCAAGAGCATCACTGATTTTCTATTACAGCTACAGTATGATCACGCACATTTACTGTAGCTAGTGCACACCATGTATATTTTCCTCACACGGTGCCTGGTCTCGTAGCATCCCTGATTTAAACTCCCAAAATATGGTCACCTTAACTTAGGGGTAGGCCAGACTGCATAATTTGTCAGTCGCGCGGAAGAAGTTCCGCGCGCATTTTCAATTTACATACTGATTTAACCACGAATCTGGCGCGCAATGATTCAGTTTGGTGTGCGGCGCGCAGAGCAAGACTCCATCCCGGCATGTAGCGGTGGCAAAACGGTTACAGTACCTCGGTCTGTCAGCATACTGTGCAATGCAAACTAGCCTTATCCAATACACACACGGCAGCCATGCAATTTTGTGTTGTAATGTGCCTCCACTTAATTTCCACTGAGTACCACACAAAATATGATTATTTCCTGCCAAATAGGAAAAATGTACATAAAGGCTCTAATTTAGAATCCGTGCCCGGAAGTGACGTACGTGGTACTCACAGGTATAGGGTTAGGGTTATATACGTTAGTACGGATAGGGTACGCATACACATAGGGATAGGTTTAGGGTTATATACGTAGTAGGCATACGTATACATGTAGAATACGTATACATGTATAATTATAGCCTACGTATACATTTGTAAGTACTTATAATATTTAAAACCGTTTGCCGGCAGCTCGGCTCGCAGCGCTAGCGGTTAGGGCATGGAATCGCTATAGTGAGATGTATACCGCGTGCGTATTCTTGCAATGATCCGCGTTCAAATCCTACTGACGCCTTTCTTTCTTCAGCTTGTCTTGCCCCATTTATGTTGGTTTTTTTAGAATTTAACTTGTCACTGATATTTTGTAAGTTTTAAGTTGTAATTTACATCACTTCCGGGCACGGATTCTAAATTAGTACCTACATAAATTTTGGCAGTAGTATGATATGTATAAGTGTAGCGTACGTACGTACAGTATACGTACATATAGTATGTAGTATACATAAATATAGTATACATATGCGTATATATATACGTACACATACAAGCTGCCCAGGTTTGGAGTCCCTTCTATGAAAAGGACAAGCTTCTTTTAGAGTAAGTTCAGAGGAGAGCCACTCGCCTTATACCCGAGGTGAGACACCTACCTTATCATGTTAGACTTAAGCATCTTGGGCTTACCACCCTGGAGTTGAGAAGGATTAGGGGGGACATGCTTCAGGTGTACAAATTTCTCTCTGAAAGGAATCCTTTGTCCTCTTGCAATTATTTAAAGGTTCAATGTAATTCTCGGGTTCGAGGCCATTGTAAGAAGCTAGTTAAGAATTTTGCAAGGCTCGACATTAGGAAGTTCAGCTTTTCTCATAGAGTTGTTAACGAGTGGAATAGTCTGCCTGAGTGGGTAGTTAACTCCACATCTGTGCACTGCTTTAAGGTTAACATTGACAAGTTCTTCCATAAGTGTGGTAGAATCTGATTGTGCTGGGCTCGTTTGGTGTTGGTTGGTTCTTTGTTTTCAGTTAAAGTTGTATGGACTTCAGGGCATCGTATGGGGCCTTAGCCCTCCTTTGCCCTTTAACCTGTTATGTTATGTTATGTTATATAGTTAAATGTATTGTGTGCATTCAGTTTGTAGCGGCATTGGCGCGCAATTTCGAACTTTACAATTACATTCCGAGCGTAATTAACAAACTATGCAATCTGGGGGGTAGGACTAGGCCTATACGTGAATTTGTGAAAGACTGAGACCATTCAAGTTTTGCAAATGGCTATATTGCTGACTAAGGCCTAGTACGGGAACCCCAAAGCAACCCAAATAGGCCTAGTTCTACTTGTTCAGCAGACTGTGGACTGCCTAGCCTAGGCCTAACTCCAGAGTAACTGCAGAATACCCTGCCCCAAGACCCTTCTCACCGAGACTCCTGGAGTCGCGGTCGTAGTGGGCGTTTGACAGTTTTATGAGAACAAGTCAACGTACATCCTCTATACTTTTGGGAAATTTATTCTAAGTCCGCTAGCTGTGCCTCCATTCTGAGAACGACTCAACATACATCCTACGAACACTTTTGCAAAAATTATTTTAAGTCCACTGCGCCTCCATTCTGGAGTGGAGTCACAGTCGCGGTCCCGGTGGCCGTTTATTCAACAGCCACCGGGACTCCATTCTGGGGTGGAGTCGCAGTCACAGTCCTCGGTGTTCTTATGATTTCCACTTCAACTGCCGTTTATTTAATAGCCACCGGGACTCCATTCTGGGGCGGAGTCGCAGTCGCAGTCCTCGGTGTTCTTACGATTGCCACTTCAACTGCGACCGGGACTCCAATCTGAAGTGGAGTCGTAGTCGCGGTCCCGGTGGCCGTTTATTCAACAGACACCGGGACTCCATTCTGGGGAGGAGTCGCAGTCCCAGTCCTCGGTGTTCTTAATTTCCACTTCAACTGCGACCGGGACTCCAGTCTGAAGTGGAGTCGCAGTCCTGGTCCTCAGTGAAGAGAAGACGTGACTCTGCAGTTTGTTACATCATCATCGTGCTGACTGCGACCGCGACTCCAGGAGTCTCGGTGAGAAGGGATTTGGAGCAGGGTATTCTGCAGTTGTGCCCTAACTCCTGCTTAGCTAATCCTCAACGGTATCCAGTCAAAACATCCCCAGACCAAAACGTCCCCGCGTTTTCGCTGCCAAAACGTCCCCGCTTTTTACCAAAACGTCCCCGTACTATTATATATGGGAAGTCAAAACGTCCCCGACATAGAGACTGAACATGATTTTAGGAATCCAAATTAAAACTATCGGTTGGAAACTTGAAGAAAACTTGAGACATGTTAAAAAAATTGAGTGTATGAGGATCCATTACGATAAAGTTAGGCAGGCCTAGGCCTATGATAACGCTAGAACTTACTAACGTTAGAACTGAGATGCTATCCGACTAACGTTAGGCCTAGCCTAGGCCTAACTGTTAGTTTTACAACTGACGAACGTAGAATGATTACCACAAACACTTTGGAATTTAACATAAAAGGTTAAATTTTCCAGAAAATTTCCATTTCGTTCCAATAATTGTACTTTAAAAAATTATTTGAACTTCAGAGTAGGCATACTGTAAGGGAAGATAAAGGCTACCAAATCCGAGGACGTTTTTGCACGGGGACATTTTGACCAATAGCGGGGACGTTTTGGTCAGGGGACGTTTTGACTGGTAAGCTCCTCAACTTCAGTCATTCATTGGGTAGGCCTAGGCTACTTAGTACTGACTTGTCTTTGCCATGGACCATGACTGGAACTAGGTTTTCACCAGTACAACTTACTAAGGACTAAGTTAGGCCTAAGCGCCTTGGCTAATATAGCCTGGCTAAGGTAACTCTGAACTGTTCGGCCTTAGGCTGGCTTAGGTTAGGCGTACGTTTGTACAAAGACATTCGATAGGCTACTCTCTCTTGTGTAACTTTTTGACTTGGAGTGTTTAAGGCCTAACGTTAGGCTTGACTACGATACGATTATGAACGAACCTCATCAAGAAACTTTGTTACATCATATACATTATCGTGTATGACAAGCCAAACCGAGGTGGTTGTTCTGTGTTGGCTAACTTCTTCAAGAGTATACGTCTTCGTCGTTGTTTCCGTCATTTTCAAGAACAACCGAAGTTCTCTCCCTAACGTTTCACTTACACTTACAGTCACACTTACAGTTACACTATATACTAGGCCTACGTGAATACTAACTACGGCTAACAGGCGCGTATGTAAGGTATCATCTATGTACGCATAGCCCATTCAGTCTGTTACAGCCTTCGTGAAGATAAGAGGTTTGTCACATTCATTTGTTGGGTAATTGCCATTGAGCATGATATATCCTACTGTATGGACATGCATCGACATATACGCTAGTACAATATGTAGGTGCCCATATCAAAGCAATGCAAAATGATTTATAGTCTGGTTACGCAGGGTCATCATGACTGGCTGGTGGCAACATAAAGGTATTTATTTATCTTGCTGCAGGTTATGCATGATTGGTCACAGAAATAATTCTGTGATTCAGACTGAGGCTGCGAAGAGCGAGAAAGTCGATTTATTTCGGCACCGTTACAGTACTTTCGGCCCCGCTAGTTTCCGCCCCTAAAAATCATAGGCGGAAAATAACGTTCGAAATTAGTGTTTCTGTCACTTTTTCATTTCCGGGACATGAACTCGAAGAAAATGATGAAATTTGTAAGACGTTTTCGGAAATATGATACTAGTAGTCCAAAAGAATGATATGAAAATTTTCAGACCAGTGTAAAGTTATATGGAGTGTGAAAAGTATGGGGTGAAAATATAATTGATGACGAGAACAGAGGATAATTGATACAAGGATAAAAGAGGAGGGGTGGCCAACTCTCCAAATACTGTATTCTCAAAATCAGAATGCAAAAATGCATTGTAGTTTCGATGATACACGTTTCAACCCCAAAATAACTTAATGCCACGATGTCCCATTTTTTTCAGTCACTGATCATATGCTATCTTAATGTGTTGAACTAAATACAGTTTTGTGTTCATATTTGACCTTGGGAATAATTGGAAAATTTTGCACTCTGACCTCTGGTGATCTCAGATGACCTCTGACCCCCCAAAAAGCAAAAGGTTTTCCCAGGTAGCAAACCTATATGGACCCATTAAATTTTGCACCAGAACTATCCCGTATGGGTCAGATAGGTCATATGGGCCCCTTATGAATCTTGGGTGCAAACGCCCATATTGGCTCCATATGTTGTGCCATATGGGGCCCCTAACACACCTATATGGGAACGTTACATGGGTTTCTACTGGACTGGATGCACCATCATGTGAAGTATGCTAGTACGAAAAGTATCTGTTCCGTAACTTCAGACATTGTGTTAAGAAGGTTTTCTGATTGTGACCCCAGATGAACTTTGACATTCCACCAAAAATGATTGGGTTCTTTCAACCAATATGGACTTATATCAAATATGACATGTATATATCCTTCATACCTTCAGATATCGTATTAACAAGATGACCCCTGGTCACTCCAGATGACCTTTGACCTCCACCATAAAAAATAAGGAAATTTCTCTTCACATGGGGCATCCAAGTGCTAGGTATGAAATTTATCCAAGCTTCCTACCTTGAGGTATCGTGTTAACGAGGTTTTCAGTTTTTGACCTCCAGTAGCCCCAGATGACCTTTGACCTCCACCAAAAGCGAACGAATGTGTTTACTCAAAATGGGGCATCCACATACCAAGTATGAAATCTATCTAAGCTTTGTACCTTGAAAAATCGTGTTAACAAAGTTTTCAGAGTTGGACCCCTGGTGACCCCGACCTTTGACCTCCACCAAAGCAATAGGAATCGTCTTCTCACCATGCAGGCATCCACATACTACGTATGAAATCTATCCAAGCTTTCAACCTTGAGATATCGTGTTAACAACAATTGTTTTGAGTTTGACTTCCGGTGACCCCAGATGACCTTTAACCTCCACAAAAACACTAAGGTTCCCCTGTTATTATTGATCGAACGGCGGTTGTACGCGATGTAACATAACTGATCTGGGCCAATTCTTCACTAACGCCCTCACTATCTGCCAGGTGATCAAATCCATACACTGGCCGTGCAGAATGCCGATACAGCTAGCCCTACATATACTTACTACACTTGCACCAAATTCTACCAAACTTGCGTTCATGCCGTTTTCAATTTTCTTCCATTTCATGTCGGTACTTTCCGCCCTTAAAACCGTGTTTTCCGCCCACAAAAACCAGGGGCGAAAAAGAAAACATGTTTTTAGGGGCGGAAAGTAACGTAGGCCTAATTCGTCGTAATGGTGGACCTTATCATGCATATGATGTCACAGAACAAAGATATTAAAGCGTAGATACCAAACTCCTTTTACATACCTGCACTGTTATGGGAAAGTGGCTCCTCAATGAGACGCAAATATCGGGGCGGAAGTGTAAATTTGACATGCGAGGGCGTTCTATTCGGTCATCTGCGTACACAAAAACGGAACGTATTTCATCAATGCCATTGTTAGAACATAGTTTGCTGAATGCTGGGCTGCCCCCAAGATGTGTGTGTGAAGACGCAAATAAACTGGTCTTGGATTAGACTAAAGTTATGCAGGCTCAGTAACTTTTCCTACCATGGGCCTGTACATTGTGTTTCTGTAGTTCTGCCTTGAGAAGGGGTTGCATCGAGGCAGGACCGTGGGGGGAATCTCATGAGAGGGCACCCCTTGTTTAATCTTTGTCCTTTTCATTTCTTTACTGGCAATGAACATCGGCATTCCCTTCCCAATTCGATAAAGCAGATAGAAAATACCCACCGTTTCAAAATGAACTTGGGAACAATTTACTCTCAGCGGAACAAAGTGTCTTTACCTTCAGCCATTGACGGCCATTGTCTTTCATCAAACTAGAGCAATTGCTTGTTTTTTATCATTTTTTTCTTGTGCAAGTGGTTTCCTTGTTCCATTCTTATGACCCCGATGGAAGTCAGCTGTTCTTGGGATTTGGGGGCTGATTCCATTGAACTTTGTTTTGTAGTTCCATTCCAAAGTCTTTCATGTCTCATTTCGTGGGCAGATCCAGAATCAGGTTCGGCGACGTCCACCCGCTCATATTTCCCGATGACTGAGACCTTTTTCAAAGCAGACCTTTCATCTCACATGCGCAAAAAGAGAGAAAGTTTCACAGCAAAGACAAAAACGTAAAGTTGCCGACATTCCGAGGAAATTTTGTACCCCTATCCGTCATTTATCAATTTACCTCCAATATCAAAGCCACTCTCGCAGTTTGCTGGAACTTGCGATGTGTGAATGAAGTCCTGCGTTTAACACGAAAGCTAAGTAATATCTGCACAGGGAGTTGTCAAATAGCCAGGGCCGCCGACAGGGGTGTACGGGGGGGGGACAAATGTCCCGGGGCCCAGAGCAATTTGGGGGGCCCGGGAGTATTGGTCATTAAATTATATTACATCATATCGAATTATTTCCTGGTGAACACCACACTTACTTGGTGAGAGGGGGCTCGCATTGAAATTTTGTACCGGGGCCCGGGTCGGCTGTCGGCAGCTGTTTGAAATAGCAACTCCCTGATCTGCATGAGAGGCAGTGAACACATGTGATGATCTGGGACTTTCAAAAGTAATAGACAGGCAGATATAAAGTCGCATTCACAGTAATTACCAGCCACAGATATCATACATACATTCATACATTAAAAGTCATAAACTGATGAGCCAGCAGTCTATTAATTCCTCTAAGAAGTAACTGTAGTCCTGATATTTCCAAACCCTAAATATATTTAATTGTTCTAATTATGATTTTAAGGCCCTCCGGACCCTGTTATCGTGCCTTTTTTCCCAACAATTTTCCCTGAGAGTCCCAGGATCCGAATCCCAGTAAACCGAATCCTACGTTAGTTTCTCGCCTTCAGTGACGAATGAACCTAGTAAAGTGTGCGAGACAGAGGCTGCAGGCTACAGCACCGCCACGACAGAGTTCCGACAGAACCTTATTTCAGGCAGATTTTGGGAAAACTTGGGCAATTTTCTCGGGCAATACAGGTTTTTCTCTGGCATTGTCCCGAGAAGTTTTATCGTATACGGATATGATTACCTTCCAAATCCTGGCAGTAGTGGCGCCAGGGAGGCCATGCCCTCCCCCGTCTGGGAAAGCTCCCCCCCCCCCCCCCGTCAGGGAATTTTTACAGTTTCGTCGGGGAGTCTTAGTCGATACGGTAAAGTATGTAGTCCGCGACGGCGACTAGTCGCCCGGACGGTTTACCTGTTTTTTGCTCTCAAGAGGACAATTTCACTTATAAGAACCCAAAATGTTCGGCGCGCTACGCGCGCTGTAGAGTCACTCCATTTTCTTCAGTAGTTCTATTCCATATTGCTAGATAGCACAAGACATGTCAAACTTACCAAGTAACATGTTGGCAGAGTACACAGTGTATGTAGAGGTATGCAGTTGGTGAGCGACTCACGGAGCAAAGTTTGGTTATTTCATAGGGTAGTCTAGGTGGTTTCGATAAAATGTATGATATTCCCGATATGGTCTACAACCCCTACAGTTTTTCTTTTTTCTTTCATTTCTTAACTTGATTACATATATTTGTTGTGTACGTTTACCAAAAATTTTCGAGCGCTTTGCAATTTCACGTTTCAGATTCAAAAGAACCTTATCAGTGCACAACTCGGCTCCTGAGTATTAAGTGATATTATGCAAATATGCCCTGCAATGGCTTGGGATAGTTAGGCTCCTTTATATCCCCTTCTCACCGCCCCCTCGACACAGGGGCTGTCGGAACTTCGGGTCACTGCATGATCCGGCCCCCTGTCGGGAAAATGCTATGGCTACCTACCTGGTCGGTTTACTTTTTTTAGCTTTCAAAAGAGTCACTTCTGCGATAAAACCCAAAATTTTCGGTACACTTTGCTCACTCTTCCTCAGTTCCTTTACTAATAGCTAAATATAGTAGCTACAAACCCTTTCCACCTTTCAAGTAACTTAATATAAGTATAATACATGGATTTATGTAAATGTCGGTCATTTCATCTCATTTTGCTAAACCTAGTTAATGTTCTCTTGTGTCTGTCGTGCGGTACGGCAAGTGACTCGAGGAGGGAAGTACAAGGTAAGTTATGCCCGATATGGCCCAACTGCCTGGACAATTGACCTACGTAAGCTTCAAATAAGTACAGATTGTTTTTGGTGTAGGCTTAAACAGAAAAATTTCGCCCACTGCGCGCTTTGATATTTCACACTTTCGATTCTGGGAAAACACTAAATCAGCGCGGAAACATGTTCCTCTAGTATATACAAATATTATGAAATCTATGGCCCACAATGGCGTAGTCTAGTACACAAGTTTTCTTCAAGTACCTCCTCACTAACCCCTTGACGACATCATGGCTGTCGGGGTTTCGGTCGGGCAAATCCTGTCACCACCCCTGAATCCTAGATCCACGATAGTCTTGCTCAAGACCGCATATCAGTGGTACACAACGTTCATTGGGAACTACTGTGTATGTAGACGCACTCTTATCCGTCTTCAAATGTATTGAACGAAATACTCGAGTACGTATAGTCTAGAGTATAGGGTCTCTAGTACATTCTAGTTGACAAGCGCCCTCCACTTGTGAAAAAAACGTGAGAAAGTGAAAATTTACTAACGTCTTCACCAAGACTAACCCATGAACGGTTACAAATCATTGTCACCTGACTTACATTTGTACCAGTGGAGTACGCAGGGGGACATTGGGCCATACCCCCCTCACGAATGCCGATTTTTTTTTTTTAGTTCCTAAAAATACGTAAATTTTTTAACACAAATTTCACTTCGAAAAATAGCATATGTGGCACCAGATTGCATATAAGGACACCCAATTTTCAAAAATTTTCAAAGGGTAGGAGGGGGACAACTCTTCCCCTAAGTCCCCTCCCCAGCCCAGGGGTTCTTTTTGTAGTTTCTAAAAGTAGGTAGGAATTTTAACACAAATTTTACTTGGTTTACTGGATCCATCCCTACTCATAGCAAGGGGCCAGCGTTGGGGTCAGCCTCGAGAAGGTGTTTTTTGTAATTAAATTGTACTATTTTAAAGTTTTAACTTTATTCCATTCTCTTCGGTGTGAATCTACAGCAACGGATCCAAGTGCGAAAAGTATACCCGGCCCAGGCCTTCTCTCTCATAATTACGTTCTTTCTGTTCTTTTTGTAGGAGCTTAAACAGTTCACTGTTGCAAGATAAATCAGATAAGCTTTATAAACCTTGTAGGGGGAAGCAAGGCTGTTAAACGTGTAATTAAAAACTGTGTACTGGCTCCAAAGGTATCTTTATACATTGCGTGTTCTGAGTTGCTGTTTTAATCTTAGTCAAACTGAAAATTATGATTCCAATAAGCAAAAGCTTAGAAAGATATATTGTTCAAAGATTCGTAAGAATGATTATTACTGATAGTGAAATGTCTGGTTTTGTCACTGTAATACCCATTATACATGTGGAAACTATTCTTCCATCTTTGCACAAGCAAAGTTTTGTTTATTATATGGTAGGCTACATCCCTAAAAATAAAAAAATAACAATAATTCCCATTAAAATTTTATGAGAAGATTTTTTTGTCCATAAATCACCTTCACATGTTTTATCTTAACATCGTAAAAGTTTTCTTAGGAAGAGAAATGGATTCTCTTTGAGGTTTCTTCGCGACTGCTTGAAAAGAGAAGTCTTAACTTAAAAGAGAGTCTCCTAAAAGGGTGTGTGAACGTACTTTAACGTTACCTGTACCTAACATGATTGAAAACTTATAATAAGTCGTCGGAAGAAGCATCATAAAATCTTGGCAACATAAAGCGTCATATGGTTTTTTGAAGCCACAAAGATTTCCGTTCTTTTGAGTTCGTTTGTCGTGATTTCAAAAGCTAAAAAGTTCTGCTTCTACAAAGTCATCATAAAAAAACTGTTTTAAATAGTTTGACGATGATGGTAACGGAGCAGAATTCAACCATAGGTCTATACGATTTTTATGGGCAGCAATAAACAGTCACTTGACAAGGCGATTTCATAAAACCTCTGTCTTGGATAAAAGAAGTACTAGATCTTTGATAAAAACGAATTTGATATAGAGAGTGGATGAAAACTTCTTAGACTGAAGTTGTCGAAGTTCATGAGAATAGCATTTCTTTCGGACGTTTTTGCACTTTTATTTGTTATCAACATAGGTTATGCTATTTGTTGTTACTCATGTGAGAGATATGGACACCAATATCTTCCTCTCCATTTGGGCAGTTCTGGTAGTTCTTCTTATGGTGACAGGTAAAATTTTAATTTAAAAGGCAGTTTTTGATGGGCAAAAATTGATGAATAATATTAATTAATATATGGTAATTTGTACAACAGAGAACAAAAATAGCAAAATCATTCAGGAAATAAACGTAACGTGAGATATACGACAATTGGTGTTGTAAAATTTTGATAACTAATTTGCATTTGGTAAGAATTTTTCACCGATGACAATTGGGAAACAGACTAAGCTATATGTTAAAAATCCTCACACATTCTAAGAGAAGCTTTTTTTCACTTATTTCATCGTAAGTTCTTCTCCATATGGTATATTGTGTTCATATCTATTCTGACTAAACTTTGTTTTCTTGCCTCCTAAAATACCTAATAATAAATTACCAGTCGTATTCAGTAAGGTTATTGTTTAAGAACTTAAACATGACGAAATGGTGATGTTTATCTTAAATGTATTGATAAGAAAATCAGGGCGACGGCGGAGTCATTTGCTGCTCTTTCCTGTCCTAGTATGGTTATATCTTATTTCATGTCCTTTACTTCTTTAAAGGACAACTCTAGTTTGAAAATAAATGTTTTCTTGTCACTTACCAAATTAATCACGTACAAAATGTCTTCTAAAAGTAAATTTGCAGCCCCTACATCTGGGAGTAGGCCTACAATCATTGCAAATCCGAATGGAGGATGGAACCCAGTAACTAAAATGGACTTTTGAAGCCTTTTTTCAGCCTTTTTACCGTACTTAATCTCCAGCATTTAAAGACCTGGGAAGGTTCATTTCTAGGATCAAATTTGGTGTTTTTAGAAAAAGCTTTCTGTACGCAACGGGACCACCCTAGGGTCGTTCACTTATACACTGTCGAGGTAGAAGGTACAAAAATGTCCTAAACATAATTCTCACCCCTACCCCTACAACTCATTAGATCCACCAGTGACAAAATCGATCAGTGTTTCAAGATAAAGGTAAAAGTAGTAAAACACTAAAAGGAGGGGTCAGGTTGTATAGACCTTATGCACTGACGTAACGCGACGTCATTTTGGAGGCAAAACAATGGAGAACATGACATTAGATTGTCGCCCAGTAGATTTTGCACCCACGTGAAGTAGACTTGTGCGCGTATCCGATTGGTTCACAAATCACCTGTCTGCATTTGTTGGTGTAACTTAATTGCAACGATACGCACTTGCCTCCAAACTCTCTGCTTAGTAACGTCATATGCATAAGTCTATATCGTCTATCGCGTGTAACTGTACAGACCTATTTTTGGTACGTCACGTTTCCCGTAGCAACGCAAAAACCCCGACATGATGTACAATGTCGCAATCGACGTTAGACCTTGATTCCTCGATCTGGTGCGCGTATATACCGAGTATACGCACTGTGACAAATGCATGTGTACAACGTGCTCAACATGAAACCTCTCAAGTATTCTCCAACATGGCGGGGAAAACCGAATGTGAGTTCAAGACATACACGGAAATCTCGTGGGATAAATCCTCCACTTTTTGACAAAGGGGGATGACCTACACAAACGCCAACCCCCCAGATTTTCAAAAATATTACAAAATAATAATAATACAGAGCATACTCTGTATCATCATCATCATCATCATCATCATCATCATCATCATCATCATCGTCTTTAAAATACTAGTATTTTTCGCAGATAGTTGTGCCATTGTCAATTCCTTTAGACATCTTGGGTAGTATTATTTTTCAGTACAACTCTGCCACCCAATAAACCCTTGCACCATCACCTTTACCAGCAATTGGTACAATGCAATATACCAAAATTAACAGTCAAGTTCAATTTGGAGGTCTGCTTTAGTGTAAATTCGATGCCATTTTCAGAGATTGAAATGATTCACACCCAGGGAGAGCTCAACGCGATCCCGTGGCGCCTTTTGAACGGTTGCGTCATTTAAACTTGAGCCCTTTCAGTGATAAAACCAGGGAGTTGCTGGCAACTCCCTGATAAAACACTGTAGCTAAAGACCTTATAGAGATAAATTCCATGCGCTTTCTCTGTGTGTGACGTATTAAAAAATGGTCGGCAAAGTGTTCATCGGAAAACAAACTGCTTGCTCGCTAACAAGAAGCCTTACGTATGCTACTGCCCACAACCACTTTCAATCATGACTGGTTTTACGTAGGCCTAAGACTTATGCCAGCAAGAGGCATTGTAACTTATCATTTTCGTGGTCTACTTAGTGCGCATCCAATTTCCTTTAGAAAAGTTACTTTTCTGTCTAACCAAGTTGCTCAGAGTTCTCTAAATACCCCAGAGCTTCCGAGGACTCCCCCTCTCCCGTCATCTTCTAGGGAGTTGCCTCTCGACCCCCACTAACACAAGAAATTATCGAAATTGTCGATTTACCTTATTTGTGTTCTGTTTAGTGTTTAGTGTCCTTTAGAAGTAGAATAATGATTTATTCTAATGGTCACAAACCCCAGAGCTTCAAAGGGTTTCTCCCTTGCACCCCTGTACGAGGTGTTGCTCCTGAACCCCACACCGCCAGGGGTAGGACTTCGCGCCAACAAGGCGCCTTCGGCTCCGTTGGCTTGTTCCATCCCTCCCAGTTTTCAGAATAAATTGCAGCCAATGTTCACGTAAAATGGGTACATATACCTATGATCAGCAAAGACCGTGCGAGAATGATTAGCTGTCTTATGTTTTGCTTTTTACAGGAAACACTAGCGTAAACGGGAGAAAAGTGTTGAAATTCAACAAACCTTTATTCACCTCCCACGTTCAGGACAACGACAGTTTGACAAACGTCATCATCGTTGGTAAGTGGGGAATCTGAGTGTCAGTTAATTGCTTTGTCAACCCATGGCATCATATTGTAGTTTCCAAATCTATTTTATACCAAAGTTAATTCCCAAAGTAAAGTACTTCTCATACTCATGTCCAATTTCTTAATCAGCTTTCAAATTATGGAGAAAAGAGCTTTCCAAACTATTCTTGGAATGATGCACATTACATGTAAACTTAGTTCAAGTTTATCTTAGGTATAGGCCTACCTATACCATACTTTTGATTGAAGGAGTTATAAGAGACAGTATCTGAGCGTAGCGCCACCATCATTTTGCACGTAGCGCGCCAAAGAAATTTGCCCCGAATGCTTCTCAGACCGCAGGAAATGACACTTAATAGACCTTGTAGGTTGCGTCTGAACATTCAGTATTTGTAAAACTTTACGCCCCAAGAAAGAAAATAACAAAATATTTAAATCTTTTTCAATGGGGTCTCCAAGGGAGCATGGGGCACGTCGCCCCCCCCCCAACGTTGGTTGTGCCCCGATGAGATTTGGGGTATGAAAAATATGCACGAACACATCGTTTACGCATATATCGATATGAACACTCAAAACCCACTGTCACTTTATAAGTCAATCATACAGTCATACGGCTAAAATTGCACAAAATGTTCTCAGAACTACAATTTTGCGGCGCTCGCGCATGGATCTGTTGAGCTTTGTCAAGGACTTCCATATTGGAAGATGTAATCCACAGCTATTGCTTCAACGTTTTTCAACAGCTATGGGACTACTGCGGCCGTGTGTCCTCTCCCTTTAATACAATTCTCACATTATCTTTTAGTCAGATTTTATGCTCGAAAACTAAAAATTGTGATCTTTGTTGCCTTTTTCAACGCGTATCTTATAAATATGAGGATGATCACACAGCTTCATTCCTTGGTTTACGTCCGTTCATTTCAAATACCGGTGCCTTCAAATTTGCATGGAGGAACCTGTTCTCCTGATTCCTCGCCGAGGCGGAGCCAAGCATCATGCCAGGGATCATAAAGCGGTGATACTCAGAAAGGGGTATAAGAATTTGCACGAAATTTTCAGATATACTTAACAGCTTGATACCACATTTTTCACCTCGCTTCACGCGAGAACCAGGGGTGGTCTCAGATGGCGATAGCCACCTTTTTATCATTAATTGCTAGAGAAAATACAGGAAATGTATCTATCATAATTATAATTTTAAGGCACCCAAAACCCATTGAACCACATTAAAGGGTTTCTTTTTTTTTCAAATTTTCCGGCTGGCCACTGGTCCTCAACCTTGTATGCACCTTCGATTTCCTAATGTGAAGGCTCTTCCTCAGTGGCATACATGGAAGGTAGTTGCCTCAACATGAATTCCTATTGGACAGAAAGAGAGAATTTATATTTAAATATCAATGCAAACTTTTACATGAGCCGTCGTCCCCACTCAGCCCCCTTCAACCTTTACATCAGTAGTACGAGTAAGGCTAGTAAAACATTTTAAATTGTAATTTCTATTTTTGTGGCCTGTTTAGTGCTTATCCAATGACAGTTTTCAGATAGTCAATAGCTTCATTCTAAAGGTTACAATTTATGAATTAACTAGAGCCGCCGGGGTTTCGCCCCATGACTCCCAGTGAAGCCTTATCCCTGGACCCCACCAGGGATCCTAAAGTGGGCCCCTGGGGTCCAACGCGTACAGGGAAGCACTCTACGTCACTACGAGGCCTCCAGAAGAGCTCAGTCCTTCATTTTGGTGTGCCCCTCCGGAGGAGCGCTTGGCTCCCCCTCCCAGTTTTCCCCACTTCGAAAAGTCTGATCACTTTGTAGGGGACAATAATAGCACTGGATGTTACTCTGTGAGCTTATGTAAACTTGGTGCCACTAATTTAAGAACAGAAAGATGCTTTGACTATGAGACGAGTGCATATTTGTAGATCAGCGCAAGGGGTGTACCTCCTCTCCCTTTAAGGAATATTGTAATTTTAACGATGCCTCCCTGCAAAAACGGTGACATTTTCAAAGGAATTTGACCCCCACAACTGGTCTATTTTTAAGAATGTTAATCACTAAGTGTGACAGAAAGATATAGTAGGCTATTGTTATATTTATCAAATTGTTCATAGCAAAAATATGTTGTTCAGGAAACAAATACAAGGAATAATGATGTCATTTCATTGTTTCATGTAAGGTCAGGGTAGGCGCCAGAGTCTTAAGTTTGATAAGATCAGTCGTGTACGTACCTAGGATAGTTGACAGTTAGGGTTGGTATCCTTGGGGAAGGGTCATAGTGGTAGGATATCCTCATCCTCTTAAAGAAAGTTTTGCTCATGTAATATGGTTTAGATGCGAAATGGCGCTATCCTTAGCAAAATTTTGAACTGATTATATCGGTGGAGTGGCGTCGCCAGAAGTTGATGATTGGGGGCACCACAGATGATGATATCGCAAATCGCAGTCCCATCAGATAAACCCAGAGAGTCAGAGTAAACTGTATATTTGTCTCGTACCTGCGATGGTTTGCATCAGGGGGATACTTGTCACACTTGTAAAGATGCCGTCCTAAGGGAGGGTTCTAGGACGAAGAGGTGTCCCTCTCCTTTGTAAGGAAGTTTTGTTTATTTAAGGTGGCGTAGATGCAAAATGGTGCTATTTTTGGCAAGGTTTCAAACTTCTCATAATTCACAGAATAGTTCTCATATTTGGCAGGATGTAAGGGAAGGGTGGGTTGTTCAAGAGGAAAGGGTGACAACTCCTCCTCTTAAGAAATTTTTGTTTTGTAGGGCGGTTTAGAAGCAAATTTTGCTATCTTTGGCAAAGCTTTTGAACTGATTTTATTGTTCGCAATTCTCATTATTTGGTGACATTTTGGCTGTGACTTGACAAGCCTCTAAGGCTTGTAACTGAGACAGGCATATTGCTTCCTAGAATCTCTGGGGTAGTTACAAAATTGGGATAGTAGTATGATGCTTTTAACTCAACACAAAGGGGAGTACACCAAACACTTCACAAAATCGAGATTTTACTAACTTTGAAAGAGGGTCTAGACGAACATCTTCCAATAGAACCTTTTCTAAATAGCAAGTACAAAGGATTGTGGGATAGAGGTTTAGTGTGCGCTGTTTTGCGCCACAGAAAAATGCCATTGACAAAAACGACGCGTACCATAATTCTATCCCACAATCCTTTGTAATTGCTATTTGGAAAAGCCTGGGTCTATGGGGAATGTGACATAAGGAAGTATAGGTTTAACAAAAGGGGTAGAGGACTTATAAGCATGTTTCATATAATGCTTATTCTCTGGAAATGTATTAGTAGGTAGTTAATGACGTTTGAATAAGCTTGTTTCATGAGTAATCAGATCAAATATATCAAGTTACAAATGTGGCTTATAATGTTATTATGTACGATTACACCACATCGTCCCCTTTTGAAGCAAACCAGCTGATGCTGGACTTGTATCTCTGTCCAAATATTAGCTCCATGTTATGTCATACGTGAAACTCCTCTATGTGTATACTTCTTCCTGATACAGAGAAAGAAGAATACAGTTGTGATGAGACCTCAAGTCCTAACTCACCTCCGGGGACAGAGAAAGTAACTCCAGCAGGTAGGAAAGGGGTAAATGTACCCATTCAAAACCTGATTTCTTACCGTACGTTATTGACGTTTCACTTTTACGAACAGTTTGTGCTCCTGAATTTGTCATCTGGAACACTGGAACAAGCCCGTAAAAATGGCTGGCCAGGAGGCAAAGTCCCTCAGGCAGGCACGTAGTCAAGGGGGGCCAGGGGGCGAAGCCCCCCTTGGAAAATTTTTCGCCCCCTAGAAGATCAAAAATCACCATTGCTGTAATGCATTTTAGTATGTTTCGCCCCCTCTGGAAAATTTTTCGCCCCCCTAGAAGCTTTTTTGCCCCCCTTCAGCACCTTGTCTGGCTACGGGCCTGCCCTCAGGAGGCAAAGCCCCTCTAACAATTGTTCGCCCCTAGAAAATTTCAAGTTACCATTCATTTAACACATTTTACACATCTTGCCCCTAAAAAAATTTCGGGGAAAGATCCCTCAAGAGTCCAATATCATTACACGAGTCTTTCATCAAAACCTTTCCCCTGCCTACCGGCGCCGCTGATTCCTCAAAGAATTTAACATTTTTGTCAAGAGGTGTTGCAACAGGGACAGCAATACCGCAAGGTAAAAAACAAGCTGCCTACAGATCATTGTGTTTCTCTATTATTAATGTTTTAGTGCACGATCCCCTTCATTTCAGTTTAACAGCCAAAGAAAACAAATTGAAACTGAAGAGACTAAAATTGTAGTTACCCAAAATGTCATTTTACACTCGATATTGGACTAGGCCTACTTTTGACGGTCAAGTTGCTGGCGGCATCCGTTTGGAGTATTTCTAGAAAGGGAATCCAAACATGATAATAAATGAATATGCCTATTAGGGGAGCTTGTCATTCGCTGATATCACCCATAAAAGCTACATGTAGAGTTGTATTGTATTAAAATGATTTCTGCAACCATTCTATGTGGATAAAATGTTTCTATTTTACTTTAACCAACGTAACTTTTTGAAAACTTGAACAACGTTCTTAACTGTGTGTTAAAGAATAAAACTACAATTCCTTACCTTTATACAATAGACCCCATCCTTAGCATCAAAATCTGGGTTAAATGGCTGTCGATTAGTCTTTCTTCCTTGTAACCCTTCTGATTGCAAAATGTCAAGTAATGACCAATCCAAGCGGAAAAGTAATTAGCTTTGCAATTTAGTTTAATACAACAAAATCGAGAGGGATGTTCAAGACGCCCTTGTTTCAGACTACTTGATTTTACCGTATTTTAAACAATTTTGAATGGGAACAACACCATCTCACAGATTAAAAGGGTATCCCTATGTTTACAAACCTATGTTTGTTGCCAAACAACTTGCCCTGCGTTCACATGGGAAACATTCGCGTCATACGATAATGACCTCCTTATAAGATCTTGATCAACTTGAATTCTCCATGTGAACAGGTGAACGTACTCCCACTTAAGATGTACTGCCTAGATCACAAACGAGCCGGCAAATCGTCACGATCATGCATTAGTTATAAGATAACCTTAAATATTTTGTGTGAGTGGTCGAGTCATCTTGGTAACGTGTTTTTGTCGAAAGTCTGTCTTCAGCTCGAAAACATTTGCATTTACGAACTCAGCTTACTTGTTAGTACGCGGACGTTCGCACACAGTTTGACGATTCGCGGGTTATCTTGACCACTTCATTGCCGTTCAATGTGAATGAAAACCGCAAAAGTCACTGTGCTTTCTCGCCCAGAGCCATATATACAAAGAGTTACGACAACTTGATACCGAGCAAACACATATCACGTGATTCATGGATGCCACTCCATTTTGGGGCCTAAACCGAATTCACGCAACTCGTATATCTTTGCACACTTTAGTCAGGTAAATTATGGTTTGGTGCATTTTTTAGCTCTAATAGTTAAAAAATTGATGTGATGTAGAGAAGATAGCAGACTATCAGAAAAGATGTGCTCCTTTTTTTCATGTGCAAGGGGTGGAAGCCAGCCACTTCAAAATGGCCGCCATTTTTATTATTTTGACTGATTTAGCTCAAGAGAGGCTCTTTTGCTCCTAAATGTGGGGTGTAAAACTTTTTAGGAGTAAAAGTTGTAAAACTAAAAGTATACCGCCATATTCTGAAAGCCTTTCCCAAAATATTGTTCCGTTTTTTGTAGCCGACCTGTCGAAAATGGCCCTTTTCTCCGAAAACGTCAGTTTTGGCAATTTTAGCACCACGGCCAATTTTGAGTACCAGATGCTCTTAAATTACGTATCCCCACGACCTTACATTTTGTTTATGGATAGCCCGATAACCAGGCATTACGTGGGGAAAATTTCGACCCCCACATTCAAACTTACATGAAATGAGTGGTACTGAAAATTCGCAATTTCTTTGTTTGTGGTTGAAAATTTTGGCATCTGGCAGTGTGCTGGTCTGGGATCATTTTCTAGTGAAAAATATGGGTTTAAGAGCATTTTGAGCAGTAATATATCTAGCCTGTGCCACAAGATGCTCTCATCTTCATGGAAATCTGTTGCCATATGCCTCAGTAGTACACAAAAAGAATCCCTACTCGCAAATCAGACAGTCAGAATGAGTATGAAATAATTACGGACCCCCAACTGCCCAAATATTGCGATTTCTTCTTTTTTCCGAGTAAAATATGGGTTAAGGGGCATTTCTGAGCCGTAGTTTCTGTATAAGTATCATACAAGATGCTCTCATCTTTACGGCGAGGGCAGCTTAGTGTGCTTGTAGTGCACAGAAAGAATTATGAAAATGGACATGAAATTACGAAAACCAAAATATTGGGATTTCTTCAATTTTTCCTTGAAAAATGGGTTTCTGATATCTCTGTAAGTATGTACCACACAAGATGCTCTGCTCTTGGGCAGCCTACTGCGTTCGTAGTACACAGAAAGAGAATTTTTGTATTGCATTTTTGTTTGCTATGAATCTGTATTGTATGACCATGCATCTTCATCCAAATGGTCAGGTCAACATTCCATACTTTCTTTTAGTTGGAATCATGGTGAGGGAAGAAGGGAGGGGTAGGTTGTGTGTAGATTTTTTTCTCAAGACTGAGGAAATAAGACATGCTAACGCAACAGCCACGGTCATGGTATTTTTTACATTTTAATGTGTTAGAAAAGATAAAAGATACTTTACAATATCTCAACTTGAAACATGGTGCTTTCCCCATACAGCACTATGAATTCTTATAGTATAAAAATTTTCCTGGTTTTGCCTTTGGATATGGGTGTTATCTGAGGGAGAGGGAGGCATCGTGGATTTCCCGTATACAAGAGACTTTCCTCTTTTATCTATAGCTCCTCAAATGGAATATGAGGGCTCAGTGTATCCTAATAGTTCACAAGCTTGTAGTTTAATTCAGTTCTGAGTCCTACACCTTAAGCTAGGCTCGTATAGTCAGAGGGGAAGGGGCAGTGTTCTCTGTGTAGACTAGACTTACTATGCCCTTCCCCTCATTTGATCAGATCAATTGCCAGAGACTTATGAATAATTAACCCGTATTAAAAATGCCCCCTTGAAGTGCCATAGCTTTCATATCAGGATTTCAAGCTACATTTCTGCCGCCCTCCCCTTGGACACACAAAAGCATAAGTCTAGTTACGTTATTGCTTTTCGATCATTGTCTCTTGACTTTATTAGACATGTTTTATCTTATTCCGTCTTTTGTCATACTCTCTGAGTTACAAAATTAGAAAAAAATGTTCAGATGTTTCCAAAATTTACAAAAACAATGATCGCTTAGCCCCCTCAAACCCTCCCCACATATCTTTGCCTCCCTCCCTCCCACCTTTCCCTTTATTACGTGTTCATGTTACACGGGAATGGCATTTTTTAATCAATGCACCACGGTCAAGCTCTCAGACCTCCCGGGATCACCAAGATCAAATCGAAAGCACCGTGGACGCTACACAAAGAACATCGCGCACAGTCTGTGAGTATCACTGGCCCCCAAATGGCGCCCAAATTTCAGTTGTCGCAACTTTCTGTATATATGGCTCTGTTCTAGTCCCTATAAAGGCTCTATTCTCGCCATGAGAATGGCGCCCTCGTTATTCCGTATGGTTAGAACCTCTTTACACATGCCACACGGCTGACGAGGTATTCTGTACGTCAATCAAGTTTTTCATCGCGTTAAGAGGCAAGCAGAATGAAAAAGTTCGATCGAATTGATTGAAAGATACAGAAGTAGGTTATTAGACCTAAAGTACATCATATTTAACAAGGGACGAGCCATATATTTTATATTGAATATTGTATTGTATATTGAATGACTAAAAAGTACTTGAAAGTACTCCGGTAAAATAGCACTCGTACTTGGTACTCAGATTAAAAAACGCTGCACTCGACCCTGGTATACTTGGTACTCGGGTTCCAATACGCCGTACGCCGACCCGGTTTTTCGTACTCGAGGCAGTTAGTACTCGGAACGTAAGTACCTGTTACTTGAACAAAAGTACTTGACTACTAGACTACAACACTGGTGTCAACCCCTCGGAGGGATCAAATTGGTAAACCCCTGGGGTGGGTTCTGAAGAAATGTCTATTGTCCTTCATTGTATCGCTATAAAGCAAAACTGACATTTACAATCGAATGATGTCATGATTGTCTTGCAATTATTTAATTTTTACTTTTTAGTTTTATAGCCACGAAACTTTCAGTTTTTGTCGTTAAAATGATTTACAAACTGTTCTACACTTCCCATGATATCCTATTACGCACTTGACACTTCTTTTATCATAACATTTCCACGTTTACCTTTCTCATTTACAGATAATGCACGTACGAGAAGGGAGCAGAATCTAGGTTTTTGCACAGGGGATAGTAAGCTATTTTTAGGTGACTTCAACGGAGACGGGAAGACAGATCTTCTCTGCCACAGACCAAGGGACGGTTACAAGTGGATCGCCTTCTACAAAGTCAACGGTGAGTTCACAGGAACCAGCTGGGAAAAAGGAATGAGATGGTGCAACGATAGTAGGGCTGAGATTCACATTGGTGATTTTAATGGTGACGGTCGATCTGACCTATTGTGTCACAATACAGGTACGGGATACAAACAGGTGGCTCTTGCCAATAGTAACGGTGACTTCTCTGATGGTACTTCTTGGCAAATGTCTCTAGCCTGGTGCTATCATGGCGGCTCTGAACTTCACATCGGTGACTTTAATGGTGACGGGAGGGACGACATGCTGTGCCACGATGACGCCGGATACAAATGGATAGCATATGCCAGGAGCACTGGGTCTTTCAGTCGTAACAATTGGCAAACGAGGCTTGGGTGGTGTAATCAAATCAGGAGTCAACTTTTCGTTGGAGACTTTAACGGTGACTCTAAGTCTGATCTCCTCTGTCACAACTGCACTGGGTACAAGTGGATTGCCTATGCCAACTCTGCAGGAAATTTCCATGACGGGACGGGATGGGAGCAAAGTATGGGTTGGTGCTGGCGCCCAGGTGAGGAGCTGTACATCGGGGATTTTAATGGGGATGGCAAAGATGACTTGATGTGTCATGACTCCGAAACTGGCTACAAATGGGTTGCACTAGCCAACTACCAAAACAATTTCAACAACGGGACGAGCTGGGAAGCAGGGTTGGCATGGTGTCATCACTCAAGTGCGGAACTTCATGTTGGAGATTTCAATGGCGACCGTAAGTCCGATATGCTTTGCCACGATACCAGCAGTGGAAAGAAATGGATTTTAAACATTTCTTCTGGGATCTTCTTGTAAGGTTTCACAAATTGCTTGCTTTTACTTTATGATAGTGAAAGATAACATTTTGCCTCGATGAACAACTGTTGTCCCCTTTTCACTAATATTTAAATTTCAGTCACTAATTAACATTTAATCGCAGAAACCTATGGTGATTATTTGAGGTAAATTGATATATGGATAAACTGATATTGACGTGGAAAAAGAAAATTACGCGCGCGTAAGATAATTTACCTAGAAATAGTTGGTGATGGTTTGAGGTGAAATTGCTATGGTAGAAGGTGAAAGTATATGCCACAGGATAATTTACCTGACTGCAATAATGAGAAATTATCATCCGTTTGTTATGCGTGTTAGCATTATTTGACATATCAATAAGACATACGGTAAGGTACATATAAATATGTGTGAATTTTTTAAAGTTTTAGCCTTTTACCGTTTTTCATCCTGCTGTTGTCTTTATTGATTTGACACGATCTCTTTCTGCAATTGTTCATTAAACTTTTGAATCGTTTTTACAGTATGCCGTGTGTTCTGTACTTGTTTCTCATTGCCGTATATATATATATATATATATATATATATATATATATATATATATATATATATATATATATATATAAATCAGAAAGGAAAAACAAAACTTACAAAAATTGGATATCTTCATGCCAACTTAAATCGAAAAACTCTCAAGCTAAATGCGAAACAAAATATTTCGAGCGTTTTACCAGCTCTTCTTCAGTTGAAAAAACTTCTTCAGTTGAAAAAACCTGCAAGAAACTGTTAAGCAGTTACCGTACCAGATACTGGAAGAACGTGCCGGCGACGCGGCTTCATGACACCTGTTTCGTCAGCGTTGGCGTGGGGTCAAGTTTAAGGGCATTCCTGAGGTCAGACGCATCTTATGTTTTTCGAGATTTAGGCAAAAACTAATGGCCTGTCCGAGAGGTGAATCATCTTATGTTTTACCGGATACTGGCAAAATGTAATGGGCCCTCTGATGACAGATGCGTCTTAACCTTACTCTGTATTTCGTCAAATTTTAATGGGTTGTGTGCATGGGCGTCCGCAGGCATGGTCAAGGGGGGGGGCACTTGCCCCCCCCCCTGGAAAATCAAAAATTTGAAAAAACGTATAAAATAAAGAAAAAAACCTGTTTTCCCTGTTTATATGTGGTAAATAGGCTTTAAAAATGGCATTTCCAGGGATCTGGGAGGCATTTTGGGCGAAATTTTCTTGCGCGTCGCGCAAACTCAAGGTGTCGCGGACCTTTTGCCCACCCCTAGAAATTTTTGCCCCCCTGAATTTTTTTCTGCGGACGCCCATGGTTGTGTGCGTGGCATCTAGGACGGTCTGAAATGTCAGGCACTACGGTCGTCAAGAATTTGTTATGTATTCTTACATATCGGCAGAATGTTATGTTCTGTTAGATTCGGGCAGAAGTTTACGTTCTTTTAGATTCGGGCAAACTTCAATGGCTTTGACTCGAAGGAGTACTGCCACGTGGGTTCAAAGTGACACACTTCAGGGGCGGATGCAGGTTTTGACTAAAGGGGGGGTTTTGCGATATAGTTACTATCTAAGCGAAGCGCCACCATGAGTTGGCGCGAAGCGTACAGAGAATATTTTTGGTCCAGAAGACCCCCAGATTGCAGGAAATGGCATTTCCCACGCGTTTCCTAGGCTCTTTGATCCGTATAAAAACAAGCTCTTGTGCGAGATGCATGCTCTACAGCCCGATAACCTTTAGCGTAGCCAGGATTTTTTATTTGGGTGGCCAACCGCAGGACCTGATCGCCGGCCTGGTGGAGGGGTCAAAGGGGAGGGGGTGTCCCCCTTTGAGAAATTTTTGAATATTTAAGTACCCTCAGATGCAATCTGGTGCAGCATTTAGCATCATTTGAAGTCATTTTTTGTTTCATTACAAAAAAAAGTTGTTCTGTTAAGAAAGAAGGGGGGGGGGGGGGAAGCGTACGCACCCTGGATCTGGCCCTGAACTGTCATAAGAAAAATTATGCTTAGCAAATCAAATGTTGTCAGTACATTGGTGTAGTTGTGTAGTCAGGCCTTTCTCGAGGTAGGCACTAGCCTATATGCAGATTTTTCCTGGGCTGTTGGTGTAAATCAGTCATAAGCACTTATTAACTTTTCTCTTTTTTGGGCAAAACAAAGTTTTCTTTGAACTATGCCGCCTTGTGTAGGTCTTACTTTTTTGCATGCCCTTGGTAGTAGGCTTTACTTTTAGTATTTGTACCTTTATGTTTTGCTTAATTTACGAATAATGGGTAATGTTGCTGACTCGAACATTGGGCGAGTGGGCAAAATCCTTTAAAAGGGGAATGATTTCTCACCATCGGGGAGAAAGAGCTTGGTCTGAACGTTAGACTAGAGCTTCTATAAATCAGCCCTTCCTTTATTTTTGGTACCTGTGTTAACCACTTCACAGTCTGTTCACCTAGCCGGTTTGCCGTGCCAAATTTTATTGTGTTTTCTAATTTGAACGTTTAGCCGTGTCTACAATCAGTTGCATTTTTGCCACTTGATGAAGGGTTTACATCCGATACGTCGTGGACATTTAACAAGACTTCATAGCACTATTTACTACTTTTTGACCCATATATATATATATATATATATACATATACATATATATATACATATATGTAATATACATACATATATATATATATATAATATGATATATACATAAAATCTAAACTTCTTTAATTATGGTTACACATCATCATTTGTCAGACAGCAATTTCAAAGATAATGGTTCAAGTTATTTCAGTTTTCATAAAACATACCGACCTCACACTGCACACCAAACTGTGTGTCCCACAATGAAAGTTCAGTTTGTAAATTTTGCTTTGTATGATGCCCTCGCACAAAGATCTTGAATTTGCGACATGTAAAATGTGACGACGTGGTCCCTTCAAATTTGAGATAATTAACTTTTCCTACTTGCCCCCTTTTCTCTCGGTGTCCCCTCCTACAGCCTTTTAACCCAGCTGATTGAGATCTACGGACGGAACCCTAAACAGAGTATGAGATTTAACCGACGATAAGAAAATAAAAATGCCAGATATCGCTGACTGTTATTCGAGTTCTTGCCGATTTGCACGGGCAGTAGCAGTGGAGAAGGGATATACTAAGCAAGACCCTCATGCAAGGAGAAAAAAATTCGTGGTATACTGTGCTCATTTTAGCAAACGTGAATAATAATTGCCAGTTAGAAAAATTGCACCACACGTACGGTGGGGCCGCATTGGATAAAACGTTCTATTTCTACATTGTTGTGTAGGTCTATGGTGTTTTGCATCTAGCGTGTAAAGACGAAGTCAGGTTCGTTTTAATATTATCTGAACATTCTCGAGTTATACTCAGTGATAGACAGTGCCACGTAGCTCAGGGGAGACATACGCCATTACATTACGAAACTACTTCACCTTTAAGTTTTAACAGTACTCTTAAGTCAGTAATGTTAAGGTGAAAAAGTAGCCTATCCATACATGACTCCTCCGGTAAGGCGGCAGATCTTGGGCTATAAGTGGGATTGTTGGGTCCAGAGGGGATGGTTATTATTCTGGCAAAGTAATGTTCAATGCGGTATACGAAATGTGGTATATTAGTCCTAGCACAGCCATGGATCTCTGTGAACATATACACTTACTGTACTTAGGTTCAATTTTAAACAAGGAATTAGCCATTTTGGGCAGGATTCTAAATGGTGTATGGTAAGAAGATAATCAGTTGGCATCCCTTTTAAGGCAGAAAACTGCATTACGATGACAATTACAATTAATGCAACTTAAGAAATATTCGAATTTCTAATTATGATGACATTAACAATGACAACGGAAAACACTTTCCTGTTTACCAAAATACTCTAAACCATGGAGTAACCCCCAGCCCCGTCTTGACAGTGACACTCAAACTTCATTATGCTAGGAGGGGCGATGCCCAGTCCTCAGATTGTAAGGGAATGAGATCTTTCCCAAAATGAAAAGGCACTGCTCATTCAAAATCTCAGTTAAATTTGGCAAAATAAAAATCCAATGTGAATTTCATGTCATTTTGTAGTTACTTCACTAAAAATGCTGTTTTCGAATATCAGCTTTCTCTTGCTCTACTCGGGTCTGTTATGTCACGAATCGCCTAAGGCAGTTTTTATTGTTTTTTTTTCACTCAGGTTGCACACATTGAAGTAGCAGTGCCCCTTGTCTGGTTTCTCACTTTCTTCGTAGTTTAAGGTTACATTAAAATGCTGGTTTTCACGAAAAGAAATTACGACTGTAGGCAATTTTCCTATATAATTGCAAGTGCAAAGGGCTAGATCATTTTCTTTTGTAAACAGTTTGTGTAAGATCAGTTGTACCTACACATTATAGCTGTATTATATGTCATTACTAAGGTCATATCTGTCCAGCCTTTGACATTTGTTGTATTGGAGAAGGAGATGAGAAGCAGAAAAACTGGCCATTTTGGGGAGACAAATTCGTCGTGCCATTTTCTGTCTTACTCCAAAGCATCTTTTTGCATAGAAAAATACATTCGATTTCAGACAAAAGTAGATTGCCTTTTTGGATCATCGATTGCAATTAAATTCGATCAGTGGAGACCTCACGCGATTTGGATCTTCCCTTAAATGAAAGGACAATCTACAAAGTACTCTACACCAGCGTGCCTTGGTTGGAATATGTTAATGTTATCACATGCTGTATTTTTAAGGTTTTGACAGCAATGAAAAAGCTCCTTACGAACATTGTCGTGACGAGTCATTTACTCTAGAGTGGCATTCTCTTCTTCCTTCGCCACTCCACGCATGTTGGCAGTTTTCATAATGCCCGCAAAACCAAGATGGTAAATGAAAAAGACATATTTTAACTGACTTTTATGATGTTTCTTTATTAAAAGGACAGAAAAAAACTTCAAGTTTGAGTAAGATTACTAAATGGAGAATAGAAAATTATTCTTTATATTAATGAAGCTGGAAGCATAAAATTATCAAATGTTTACATTTCGTTGTAATGAAAGTCCGCGACATTGTGTCTTCTTCCGTACCAGCCAAGCTTGCAGATTAACTTTCGTTTGATTGATTGACTACAAGCATAAAATCTTAAAGAAGAGAAGATCCTTTTAGGGTACGTATTTTCCCAGACACTCTGGATAGTCTTTTTATGCGAACTCTTTTCTTCACCATAGCTTTTAGTTTTCATAAAGTTGGAAGCAACTGCTGCGTTTGGCTTCTTGCCAAAACTCACAAAAACTTGAAGCCTACAAGAAACATTTGCGTAGGCTGATATATTCCACTTTCTTGAATGATTCAGATGGATAACATGTCATGCGGCTTGCTTTCATGTTGTAACATTGTACAAGTCCTGGCAGGAGTTTGGCTAAGGATTAAAAGTGCAAGTCAAACATCAGGGAATAAAGCTAGGGACTTATTCTACGTTTAACGCTATGCCAAGCGTTTGAAACGAATAGGATTTTTACCGAGAAGTTGCCAAAATTCGTTATGGATAATACAATATTTGAAACAATTGAACACCCTCACAGGCTCGCTATGTTTATAACAATTCTTGATCCGACAAAAAGTGTCTCTCAGGTTGTTCATGTTACTTCCTGGATTGTTCTGATTATCTGCGGATTTGTTACAAACGGAGTGTTTCTTTACACGCTATTAAGCAACCTAAATATGCGTAAACATTTAATAAATCGTTTGTTAATGATCCTGTCAATACTAGATATACTTATTTTAATGAATGAGATTTTGTACATTGCCTACCCATTGTTTGTTACCAAAGTCCTTCGCCAACGGCCTGCATTCCACACGCCTTTGGTGATAATTTCTGTATGGTTTTACACTTTTCTGGAACATTGCTGTGGCGCATTGTTTGTTGTTATAGCCTACGAAAGATATGTAGCTATTTGCTTCCCACTGAAATATTACTCATCGAATGACCATTATCCTTTAGCAAAGTTGATGACAATTGCGTTCACATTATCGGCTTTATTCACTGGCGTTTTTGCTGTAGTATTTTACTTGTGCAACATAACTGCAGTTTGGGCCTTCTATCTCTTGTTGTTTGCTCCCCCTCTTGTGCCTTTTATCATAAGTGGCGCACTCTACATTCGAGTTGTTTGCACTATGTTCATCAAGTCCCCGTTAGATTCACAAAGCAATTCGAATAGACGGTGTAACGCAAGGAGAATCTACCGAAGACGGGTTGTCCTGGTTCTTGTCATAAACACGTTGGTATTTTTTGTTCTAAACACACTTCGTAAATTCTTCGACAGTCAACTTGCCCAAGCATTTATGAAAAATAACTTGGAACAAAACACTAATAAGCAGTATGCCTTTATTGAAGAAGAGTGGCACTGGGCATCCTATATGACTTACTGCACAGTTCTGAATTCGACAGTGAACCCGATTATTTACAACATGGGCAGTTCTCAGTACCGACACGCATTATATCAATCTTTTTCGTGTCTCAACCGTTGTCATGGCAATCAACATAGTTCTCATACTTGTCCACCTCTTTGTGACGTTCGTGACCCTTCTACAATTACTACCAGGCTTTAGTCCTGTTACCGAATTGCATTTTAGTTTTATTGTAATTGCTATCGTCGTTGAAGTCATCGTCATCGCCATCACTGTAAATACTACTGTTTTGAAATTCATATAGTGGTCTCTTATGTTACCCATCTCATTATTTTTGTCACGCATAACTATCAATAAAAGTAACTGATTCTCTGCACTTATCATCAGTGTAACTAAATTGTTGGACTTGAGGAACTAAAACGCCATCAAATCGCAAAATTATTGCCACGATCAAGTTACACGAGGATATGATTTCGTATCCTTTCCATGGCCGGAGGCACATGTAAAAACATTTTGGTTGACACATTTATGATAACCTGATAACGTTAACAGAATATAAGCACATTTTCTTTAATTGATACTTAATGTTTACGATTGCACGATTCGAAATATACTTTGTTATCGTTCTTGCTTTATAAGCTGACGGTATCTCTACAAGTTTCCGGTTAATACAACTGCTCCATGATTGAAAACATTCTTACTTCAGTGTTATGAAACGGTTACATGAAAAGGAATTAGCGGTGGTAATAAAAAATGGTTTGATAACATAATTACACCCCAGCAGGTCAAAAGAGAAGTGGGATTTGAAAACTGTTCTAAGTGCATTCGATACAACATGCTTGCCAGGGAATTATCATTCACTGATATTTAATCCTCTTTCTTTAAATATAAACATTGCAAATAGGCCTAGTAGTGGTAAATCAAGGAGTTTCATGTATAAATTTAACAATTCGGTAACATTTATTTTTGGCGGATGATTCAAAAAGCCATACATGACTTGAGATAGGGGTTTTCTAGTTCAAGTTGGACCAACTGCATAAAAGATATCAAAATAACATGAACAATTAGCAGTCTCTGCAGCTCGTTATCAGATGACATATTTATATTCTCCTCCTTACACGGTTTTCATTTTAAATGTTTGAAGTTTTCCTAATTAATTTGAAATCCAGTGTGCGGAGCTATTTTCTCACCTCGGCAAGTCACAGTCCAACGACAGATTCGATTCGGTGACGAATTGTGGAAATACCCACAGGGATATTATAATGAATTGTAATTAATCTGGATGGGAACATTCCCATATTTTCCAGCAGAATATTGACTTACTAAGTAACTATTTAATTTAATAATACCTCGACACTACGGTATTGAGGTGTTGACGCACTAGTTCTTAATGTTTCATTTTTCGTAAGATACTCAATAAAATCGGCATACAAGCCATGGGGTGAGGTGGCTGTAAAATCTCCCAGAGTTGAGAGGAATCCAACTTTTTAGGGCAGAACGAATCAGCCCCGTCCCCTCAGTACCCTGTAGCCATATCGATTAAGATCAGAATATGTTAGCTTTATGAAATAATATCTTAAAGTAATGATGATTAGTTAGCCTATACTGAGATAATAAAACGTGATCCTTTTGTTTTTCGAAATAATATAATTTTGAGATTTGGAAGGAAAAGGCGGCGACTCTCATGATTTACATGAGCTTTAGACAAAACAAGCCCAGGTTAAAATAATAACTGTACGGAGTTTCAAGGGCCAACATTCTGCCGCAGGGAACCCAAATACGGCCTAGCCTGTGAGGACCTGGCGTGGTTGCTTAACTCGTAACTTTCTAGTGCGGAGTGAAAGAGGAAAGAGAACTTTAAAACAGGCTAAGGTTATTTCTAAAACACGAAGGTTTACTCTAGTGAATGACAATAATGTAGTTGCAATTCCTTTTCGATATCATTAAATTTGTTGATAACCCCAAGTAAATTCATGAACTACTGTATACTTGGCTAAACAGTTCCATGGTCAAACCATTAATGTTTTCATTAAATCTCGAGTAAAGCACGAAAGCACTTGTTGTACGAGTTCTTATGTATATCTCTGTGTTTATGGAATAGTATAAAATGTTTCGACCGTAAAATGAAGAAAGAGTCAATTAATACTGGCAACTAAAGAAATAAGAATAAACAAACAAAAGTTCGTCGATCTAACTTTTCCCATACACGGGGATCAGCCAGCTCGTTAGCGTTTCCCTCTCCGTTCGACAGCTCAGATTAATAGTAAATTAGTAAAGACCCATGCACTCGAAATTTTTCCTTCCACCCCGATTCCCGTCAATTGCTTCCAAGAATACCGGTATGACACAACATTCCTGATTTTTTTCTCCTTATTGCTTCTCGAAGAAGATTTTTCTCTCCTTCAGGCTTAATTCTTGTCCATTGTTTGTCTTTATAATATCCCGGTGGAGTCCAACGGGTGAGGACACTAGAAGATTCAGGGAATTTACGACTTTCTTGAAAAATAGTGTAATCAGTCAACAAGCATCTTAATTCTTTAATGATATTCTTTCAAACTTCAATGCTGTATTTCCCTTTTAGGGTTCTTACTCATATAATTACACTGTTTTCATACACTCCAGGAGATGATGTACCCGCAATGTATGTTTAGCTTTTCTGTCTAATTATTTTTTAACCTCTCCGGTGTGCCTTATTCCTGAATAATGGTCATCGACATCTGGAAAGATAGGTGTGTGATACCCACCACTAGGGTTTAATATAAAGAGAATTAAAAGTGAGTAACGTGTGAACCGCTGCAACCTAGGCCTACCGCAACAGATACTTTCAAGTCAATACAAATGATAGGAAACAAAGTATAGAATGTCTGGTTAAAATCGACTTTTTGGTTCCTTTGTTAATTTTCTCCTGTCTTTCTATAAGCTATATTTAGGACATGGAACATTTGATGGAAACTTTATTTTAATTAATAGAAGCCTAGAGCTTCGATTGGTAGAATTGTTTATTTTGCTACGTGAATTCGCGCCTTCTTATAGGTCTTGGCGTATTTTTTCTGTATGATACGTGTGGATTTGAACACGATTACTACGAACAAATCAGCATACTTCATTTGCCACGAAGTTATTTTGACCATATTATGAAGCAGAGCAAATGACCATTTCCCCGACTTCCCTAACTTAACCTTGTTCCATTTTGAATCAAAAACCAATGCATATAAGGCAATATAAGGCAAAGAGATACTCTTTATCTCAAAGGATGATAATTTGTTTTTATTGACTCTCTTTTTAGTTTGTCAAATACCAAGTATGATCCGTCTAAAAGAGTTCCAGACTTAAACGCCACTGCGCAGTCTAATTTTGTCATTGTAGACGCTACCAAATCCTTAAAAATCTCCACATGTTTAACACGCCGATCTCTCGGACAGATTCGTTTGAACATGTTAGCTTTACCTGCACAAGAAGTGCTTCCTGATGAGGATCACACATTCAAGGAATCCTAAACTTTTTGATTATACTCTGGGTATGACATCCTTGTATCCACAGACTGCCATATTTACTTGGGAGTTGACATCTCTAACACCCTTACCTGGAATAAGCATATTGACCGTATCACTTCATCAGCAAATAGGTCTCTAGCTTTTATTAAAAGGAACCTTTACTCCTGCCCCAGGAGTGTTAAAGCTAATGCTTATCTCACACTAGTTAGGCCTATATTGGAGTACTCGTCATCCGTTTGGGATCCTCACACCGTCTCCCTATCCAATAAAGTAGAGCAATTTAAGATCTCAGCCTTGAGGTTTCTCCGACGTGACGACTAACTCTACGTGCGCACACTCAACCCTGTACGTTTGACTCCACCAGGAGTGTTGTAAATTATCCTTCCAGATCCAGATCCAGATCCAGAAGGCCATCAGCCCCTTTTCGCACCTCATGCAGTATTTATTTGATCAACAAATCAGGTGAAACCCGTATACGTCACGTGATAAATCCAATTAGGTCATTCCCTGTAGAAGTTAGTATCGGACGTAACGTCGAAAGTTGCAAAGTCCAGTGTTTCATTTAGATCTAGCTAATTCTTGTAAGCTCGATTGGATTATTGAGAACAGTCACGCATTTGTAAACTAGTATTTGGACTTGTTTTAATTCCACCGACTGCATGGTCATGTGGTTAGAGCATCGGACTTGCAGCCGGAAGGTCTGGGGTTCGACTCCTGGCCGGGTCATACCAAAGACTTTAAAAATGGAACCTACTGTCATTGTGCTTGGTGCTCAGTATAAGCAAGGGAGTAGGGAAAACAAGCCAGTGAGCCACAACGGGAAAAAGGCCGTGACCGTCCCGACTTAAACCAATTGGTTAGAAACTGAGGCGTAAAACCTTATCTAACTCTAACTCCATCTTCAGGGGCTTTGATTTGTGCTTGCCTGCAAATACTAACCTGTTTAGACTGCATTTTGGAATTATAAATTGTATTAAGTGGTTACCATAGACGCGATGTGTTAAGTAAATGCGAAAGAAACTTATTTTCGCCCCATCTCCTTTAACGTCCATAGACTTGTGGGAAGACATTTCACAAGGGGGTGGAGGGTCCTGCTCTGAAATCTTTTGTAACAAACAAACAAGTAACAAACAAACAACAGTGATATGAATTTCTGTGCTAAAATAGGAATGTTTGTACTAAAAGGGTTGCCTCCTCAGACCCTGACTCATATGCTCACTCATATGGAAAATGAAACCAGTCTCATTATTCGGTTTCTTATGCTTCTTATTTATTAATTTGTCTCTCTTCTACAAAACTTTTCTTACATTTGTTTACATTGTTTATTCAAGTTATTTTCCATCTGCTCTTCCAAGGCTGAAAATTGAAATGTGATTTTGCTACAACCATAGGGGTATAGAGCGGGTTTGGTGAGGCGCCCCCTCCCCCTACACACAAAAAGTAAAACGATTGTCGATTTCAGGGACAAAATGTCAATTTCAGTGCACTGGCAAAACAAGGAAAATTCAAGTCTTATTGTTAGCCAATCAGGAAAACCTTAAGGGCAAACGCGTTTCATTGCTTGTGAAAAGCCTTTGCTCACGCTCATAACTACAGTTCTTTCCCTGTTACACCATACTCTGATAATATTTTAGTAAGTAGGATTAGTCCTTTAACTAACCTACTAACCTATATTATTTATGTACGACTTAATGCTGCAATACGTAAACACTGGGGATGTAATCCGGGAGCAACCACTCTCTGATGCAATCCACATGGACTTACAGCTGCCAGAGTGGTTTTGATCTGCCTTTTGCTGAGACTCATTACATTAAGTCTTTTCTGCCTCAATTTTGCTTTTGTTTTTCCTCTGACCCCCCCCCCCCAACTTAGGTCGTTCGTTTTTTGTTTTTATTCCCACCCCTTATCACAGCAAGCAGCATAAACCACTTACACTACTTCATGCCCTTCGATGGCAAGCCTTCGTCAGCAATCTTTCTAAATCCTGATATTCCGCCTTGGTTTTTCTGCCTTTCCTTAATTTACACAGTCAAGACATTACAGGCTATCAGTTCACTCAGAACACTAGGAGGAAAGTCAGTAAAAACTGAAGTTAATTAATGTTTAACGAAAATCATTGGATGAGCTGACGAATTTACACAAACTTCTCCAAACCGTTCGCTGATATTTCCTATGAAAATTGAAACAAATGTCCTTAGCTTGTAATTGGCAAAGATAAAATGTCTGATAGCTTGTGAATCGATAAGTCGATCTGTTTCTCAGTCTAAGCCGCTCTCATTGAAACTTAATGAAAGTGAACAGAAGCTCAGATCTTTTGCTGGTCGTCAGAGAAGTAATCATTAGCAACCTTGACATGATATTTAGACTTACCGACATGTTGTTTGATCTTGTTTGTGTTAGGCTTACACAGAAACATTCTTTGAAGCAGGTACGCTTTCAATTCGAAAGATTAAATGAACAAAATACAAATTATTCGCTGCAAATATTCGTCTGCCTCTATATAAATGGAATCAGAAAAGCTTGTCACTACTTTGATGTCACACGTCACGTGGCAAGCTAACTCAAAGTTTGAGACTAGGCGCAATGGATATATCATAGCCTACCGTACAGAAAACGGAGATATTTAAATTATTGATATAACTGTACGGTTTCAATAACGTTTTGTGAATCCTTGTAGAAATGGTATACAACTGGCTCCTAAGACCTCTTCAACAGATACTTTAAAGTGTGAAAGATTGTAAATTGGCGTAGCGTATACTGACCTAAACTTTCCGACAAACAGAATTCGGATATCCTCTAATAATATACTAACAATATAAAAGATAAAAGTTTGCCATGGATAAAACAGTGTTTGAAACTATCCAATATCCTCACAGACTGGCTATGTTTGTAACAATTCTTGATCCGACGAAAAGTGTGACTGAGGTTGTTCATATCACTCTCTGAATTGTTCTTATTCTCTGTGGTTTTTTAACGAATGGAGTGTTTCTGTTCACACTTTTAAGAAATGGGCGTGTCATCAACACCCTAATGAATCGTTTACTAATGATACTGTCAATCCTAGACATACTTATTTTACTAAATGAGTGCTTGTTCATTTCATACCCATTTTTTCTTGCCAGAGTTCTTCAACAACAGCCTACGTTTCACACTCCTTTACTGATAACATCTGTGTGGTTTTATACTTTTACTGAATATTTCTGCAGCGCATTGTTTGTTGTTATAGCCTACGAACGTTACTCAGCTATTTGCTTCCCGCTTAAAAACTTTTCATCGAGTGGTCGTTATCCTTTAGCAAAATTGGTGGCAATTGCTTTGACACTATCGGCTTTATTTACCCTCATATATATTATAGTATTCTACTTCTGCAAGATAACTGCACTTTGGGCCTTATATATTATGTTGTTCGTTCCTCCACTGGCGCCTTTTATCATCAGTAGTGTTCTTTACACTCGCGTTGTTTACACTATGTTCATCAAGTCTCCATTCACATTAGACGGTTATACAAACAACAGGTATGATACAAGGCGAATCTACAGAAGACACGTTGTCATTGTCTTGCTCATAAGCACCTTTGTATTTTTCATTCTCAACACACTTCGTAAATTCTTCGACTGTCGAATCGCTCAAGCATTTGTGAAAATTGACTGGGACGAAAGTAAAGATAAGCAATATGCTTTTATTGAAAACGTGTGGTACTGGGCATCCTACATGACTTTTTGCACAGTGTTAAATTCAACAGTGAACCCCATTATCTATAACATGGGCAGTTCTCAATACCGACATGCATTGTATCAATCCTGTTTGTGTGTCAGCCGTTGCCATGTTAATCAACATAGGTCCAGTTATCCACGACGTGGCGGTCCTGTACTTAACAGTTTCTAATTCTGATACGGTATTTCAGTTTTAGTGTATACTAATTGGTAGCAATACCAGAGCAATTTTAAGTACCCATGAAAGCAGTAATTCAAAGTTTTCAAAGTCAGTGAGGTTAGTGAAGCCTGTAGCCAATCTATTGCTTCTTACGATAGGCTGTTGTTTGTTTATTTTCTGCTGATTCTTTGTTGATAGCATTCAGTCGGTTACAGGCTTTCTCTAGTATAGGCAACCATTTTCTCAATGTTTTAGTTTCTTGAAAAACGATAGCAGGGAAAGATTTTTACACCCTAGTTTAGCTCGTTCATTAAAATTATAAGCCCTAATTGCTTATGGAAAATAATCAGTTCAGAAACTGTCTAGAAGATTAGTTTAACAGCTACCATTAATGTTTAGCGTATATAAGCAAAAAATTAGCACCATGCTTGAGGAGTTTAGAAATATGGAAAATAATCCCCATCTGGAAATTGGTCCAATAAATCATTTGATGTAATTACCAAGGACCAATTTCATATCTCCCTTCTACATAACCTAGTCTTTGATAAGGCAGGTGTGTATGTTTAAGTTTTAGTCCGTGGGAGGCAAGGTAAATAATTTGCAGCCTCTAAGCCATGTTAGGCTCCATAAAAAATTACTTGATTCTCAACACTGACTTCAGAAAAAAATCCGATCCTTTTTTATTTTTTATTGCCAAGCAATTTTCAGTGTGTTCTTTCTGGGCCCTATTTTATACTCAGTCTGTGACAGTTGTGTATGATTCGATATCAGTACGGACTTCCAGCACATTTTCAGTGAATCGACAACGGTCTGTGCGCAGCAGAGCATATTGAATTATTGATACAGCATGATCGCAAGTACGGGAAGAACGTTTGATTGTGGGATTCGTTCCGATAGATTTTGGGCAATATAAATCTGCAAAAACCGTCAGAAATGATGTCAGAGATCAAATTTTCTTATCAAAAAAATGCACATGGAAACGACATCGGCTCCAGAGGTTTTTATTTTTTAATAAAAAATAAAAAAAATCCACCCGGCGTCCAAAATCGGCCCGGCCGGTGATGAGAATCAAGTAATTTTTTTATGTGGCCTTATCAGAAAAATATTTTTATAACCCATATCATTATCTTTGCAACTCCGTCATGATATTGGCAACTCATATCTGCTCGAAAGTTCCACCCACCACAGGTTCAGATCACTAGAAAATCGTGAAAAGCATACACAGGAATATTATACTGAGTTATTGATAGTCAAGGCTGACTTTCCATAGAAGTTCAAGTGTCGCAGTTCAAGTGTCACATGTAAACAGAGGAATCAAGATATGAATCTCTCTACGAACTCTCCTGTAGGGTGTTCATTTGTCACCTGTTCACCCTGTCCCCGTTTTAGCTGTAAGTCAAAGATTAAACACGTTCTTAATCTTGACAAGGGGTCTGGGTTTTAGACATACGGAAGATTTTTTCTAGGGTCTGAACAGTTTTTGTCTCCCCCATGGGTGTCAGTCTTTACTCGAATGTGGGGGGGGGGGGCATGGCCACTTCTGTTAAAAATTTACTGCATAAAAATCTTAAGTCAATGGGTGTATTTCCAAAATGTGGGGGGACGTGTCCCCCATACCCCCCCAAATTACCCTAGAAATACGTTTTCCAGAATCGGGCAGGTCTTGCAGCCTCCACCTGCTGCTCATGAAGCTATGGTTTTGGACATTACGTCAACGTATAACTGTATTCAAAATGAATGAAAACAGATTACATTTTACACTTTTGGTAAGATTTGCCACTGATATAGTCTAAATGTAGTAAAGTGAACTGTACAAAAACTACCGCCTCTTACTTTATTACTTCAAAACGACTTTGTCATCTTTTAATAATCAAAGATATCTCAGGTTGTACCGACTGGCTCGATGAGTACATGTTAATTTTCAAACATAATAACGGTAAGTACACATAAAATTATATGCTTATTTGAATAACTGAACAGCGTGATGAGAACTATATGGTATGTATGACTCCAATTGAAAACCACTTTTGAATTTGTCACGTGACATGTGACGTATGACACGATGACTCGTGAACTTCTGCGGAAGGCCAGCCTTTGATTTCACAGTAACATAGAAATATGATATATATATATATATATTATAATAGAAATATGTCTTAATATTAAACATTACACTATCTTAGCAGCGATAAAGAGGTGTACTGAGGCATTTTAGATCTTAAAAGCTCAACTTGCAATCATGAAACATATAGAGAAAATGTAGAGTGCCAGGGATCGGAAATGGCGTATGAATCTAGGGGCAAAGTTAGTGAAAGACTAAACTGTGCCAAAGAAGCTAGGGGGAGTCTTCCCCTGAAAGGTACCCCCTTTTACAGTGATGCACAGTGTCAACGCTCCGGTGGAGGACAAAAAGCTCTGGAGTATTTGCAGAATTTGGGCATAAAAATGAAGCATGGAATTATCAGTTGATGGCATTGTGCACTAAATATGGTACGTCACAAAAGCCACGATTGACATTTTCTTTTGAAATAGCCCAACTCAAATTAACGTTCGCTTGTTATGATGTTCCGTGGGCCTTGTGAGTGCAGGGGACTTATGGTTTAAGGGTGAATAGCAGGCGCGGTTCTAGATCGAGACTTTTGGGGGGCTTAGGGGGGCTTGAAACGGAAGGATCATAAAATTTTCTCTCCAATATGTAAATCGGCCACGCGCACGCTGAAAGCAATGATAATAAAAACAGTACCATAACCAGGGACGGCGCAAGGTTATTTTGATAGGGGACATGGGTTGAGTGATCGTCGTCAGGGGGATGGGTCTAAAGGGAGGGGTCTAAAGGGAGGGGTGTCCGATTCCTCTGAGAAAGTTTTGCTAATTTAAGGTTGCTAAGATGCAAATAGTGTGTTCTTTGTGTAATTTTTTGACTATATGACTGGAAAATGTTCATAACTTTGTGAATTCTAATTTTTGGTTGGGGGGAAAAGGGTTTCTTAGGGGAGAGGTCTAAGGGGAAGGGTGTTCCCCTCCCTTTGAGAAATTTTTGCTTATTTAAGGTTGCTAAGATGCAAAATGGTGGGGTCTTTGGGCTATTTTTTGACTGATATATATGGCTGAAAAATGTTCATAATTTTGTGAATTCTAATTTTCGGTTGGGGGGGAAGAGGGCGGTCCTAGGGGAGAGGTCTTAAGGGAGGGGTGTTCCCCTCTCCTGTGAGAAATTTTGGTTTCTTCAAGGTTGCTAAGATGCAAAATGGTGCGGTCTTCGGGACAGTTTTGACTGATATATGGCTGGAAAATGTTCATAACTTCGTGAATTCTAATTTTTGGTTGGGTAAAAGAGGGCTGTTCTAGGGGATAGGTCTAAGGGGAGGGGTCCCCCTCCCCTTTTGAGAAATTTTGGTTACTTGAAGGTTGCTTAGATGCAAAAATGGTGTTGTCTTTGGTATATTTTTGGACCCGATCATATGGGTTCAAAACATTCTTAATATTTTTGGTTAGGTGAAAGAGGAGCCTTTTGTCTAAGGGTATGTATCAACAAACCTCCTGAAGTCCCCTTTTGGACACATTACTACCTTCTAGTCGGGGAAAGTTTTACGCAAAAATACGTGCGTGGAGTCCACATAAATATTCTCGAACTATTAAGAAAATTTGCCTTGCTTCATTTGTGCATTATAAAATCGTATCTAAAGGCTGGTACACAGGTAGAAACCGGAATATGGCCTCTTGGAAGCTCTGGATTAACTATACGGATCAGATATAGGCCTACCCCGCCCTCCTCTTTTCTTCTCCTTTACGTCTTCTTTTCCTACTCTTTTTCTCTTTTCCTGCAAATTACAGGGGGATAGGCCTCCCTTTCCCCTGAGTGGCACCGCCCCTGACCAAGACATAGATGTAACGTATATACAGGCATATATTTTTTTATTTGGAAGAATGTAGCAAACGTTACTGAGAGATACGAGCAACTGGACCTGTTCACATTAATGGGAATAACGATTCGGCCTGTAGATTTGACTTAAAAATACTGCTAATATAGCTTGACGAGATCAGCGACGAAATGACTCGTTTTGAACTTCCAACAGATGGTTAATCCGTTAACTTGATTTACATGTACGTACATACTATCATAGACAGTGGCGTAGCTAGACATTTTTTTTCCGACAGATCATTATCTGGGGACCTTTTTTTTTTTTTTTTTTTGCTTTCCGGGCAATTTGAGACCGGATTCTGATTTTCACGTTGACATTTCGATGTGTAATTATCTGGGGACTTTTTTTTTTTTTGCTTTCCGAGCGATTTGAGACCGAATTTGGATTTTCACGTTGACATTTCCATGTCTAATTCTGCTTAAAAACATAACAAGTGTTGTAAGTGTTTCAAATGAACTTTTTTAATTTATTTCCGACAGACACTAGAAATTTCCGACAGAGGCCTTCAAAGGCTTTGTGGGGGGCGACCGCCCCCCGTGCCTCCCCTCTAGCTACGCCACTGATCATAGATGTTACTTATGTTACTTATCTGACCCAACTTCCATTGTATGAAATCGTGAACCTAATATGTGATTTCGAGACACAGACGACAGTTTCCCTTGACAAACTAAATCCACTGGACCAAGATGTGCACAAGTGTATTGGGTAATTTTGTTTTTCTCAGTACACGAACATATAACATAACACAACCTCTGAAAATTTGGGGGGGGCTTGAGCCCCCAAAGCCCCCCCCCCCCCGTAAAACCGCGCCTGGTGAATAGATGATGACAAAGATTGCAAAAGTCTTTCCAACAACAAAAAGGAAATATAACAATACAAATTCGGTGGGTGCGTGTAAAGCGATCCCAAATTTCATTTTGTAAAACACTTTTCAGAAATATTTTAATTCATGATACGTTTTAAAAGTAAATCATGATCTATCAAAGCTTCCTCCTATTTTCTTTGCTCCTCATTCCTTGATTAGGTTTTACATATTTCGACCCCACCCCCTTCGTGGCCAGGCTCCTTAACTTGCTGTGCCCCTCCCCCTTTGAATTGGAAATTTTGTACAAACCTTCAAAATGTCACTTGCCCAAGGCAGTGTATATGTTATTCCCAACGGCTGGTAACTTTGCAAACAATATACATATACAACGGATAAATAAGTTAACCAAAAGTCTTGGAAATGTGTAAGAGGGGAATTCCCCGCCAATAATCCCACCACTTCATAAACATCTTCATTTACCAATTCTTTTATTTAAGCGTCACACTAACCAAACACTTCTTTTCGGAGAAACTATGACCAAACTCTATATTGCAGAGGTTTTGTAGATAGTTAAATCTTGATGTTGTTCTTGTTGTTGTAAATGGGCCGTAGGCACTTCATTTTAAGTCTTAATAGCAAGACAAACACCCACAGGAGTTTGGTTTTATTATTTTTGCTTTAACTTTCTTTTGCTTTTGTTTATTTTTATTTTTTCAGTATTTTGCTTTAGAAATGCTCGAAAATGAGGCTCTCAAGAAAAGAAAATGTTTTATATGCAACCATATGCACAAAGATGAATACATTGGTTTCACTATTTGTTTGTTTTTCTCCATGTAAAGAACGAATCACATATTGTCACAACAAGTTTTATGTTTTATTTAATTTTTTTTCATTTTTCAAGAAATTTCCCTCTAATGGCACCCTCGAGCGATTACGTACCATTATACACAGTCGCTTGATTTCGGCCGTGGTAGTACCAAATTTCCTCACTGCGGTACAACTACCGTAAGCGCCACATGAAGTCATCAGATTGATTTCTTCTTCCCTACCTCTGTAATTCTCATATCATGTGTTCCATATATTTCATCAAATGATTAGTACTACTCAAAGATAGAGTACAAATATTGAAAAGAGCCTTTAAACATAAACAAAAACCGCCGTAGTGAGAAAAGTTGATAAAAACAGAACTAAAAAACTTCAAATAAATGGTAACCTCAGTAGTTTGTCATTACTTCAAACAAATATCATGTCATGTAAGTAAACTAAATTGTGCTCTACGACTCAATTAACCCACCAAAAATGAAAACAAGTTCAGTAATAATAGTAAGAATAATAAGTTCTAGTGAAGCAAGCCCAACAGTACTAAGAATAAACTCATGAACTCACCATTAACTTCTTCCTTGTTCCCCCTAGTCCGTCGGGCAGTCAGGTCTTATTACTATTGATACAGAAAATCCTAGGCTAACTTACTAAACTCTATACACATAGCACTGTATACACTATGCTGCACCGTGCAATGTGCTAGACGGGTAGTAGTAATACCGCACTGTGTGAAGCCTCTTGGAGCCGTATGTACAGCCGACTTAACTTAATCGAGGAACTACATACAAATATTGGATTGACATCAACTAGTTGTACAAAGACACCTCTATCGACTACCTCAACAGAATCCTAACTTTAAAAACTGAAATCGACTTTTATTCAACGGAATCTCTGAGAACTTCCAAAATGGATTTTAAAACTGAATTTGGCATTGGCAAAACGGTAGATTCTTGTTTTTACTAAAGACGTGAGATACGTTAAGAAAAACACAGCAATATGGCTCTAGTTGCACGGTATCTCTGACACCATCTATCAATATCTCTGACCAACTCTTTGCATATTAACTATTTTAAAGTACTCGTCATCTACATTGATACTTTAGATGTCTTTAATACCAAACACTACGAATTTAACTGTGACGACTACGAGATGGAGATCGTACTGCATTTTTGATCTATTCATTGGTTAAAATACACAAAATGAATGTTTAGCAAACCTACCTAGAGTAACTAAACAGCTTGTTGATAAGTCAGCAGATTGCAATGCCTCAAAACTAGGGACGGAAGACATAAATATGACAGATATGGATCGATAAGACTGCTTTTCAATGGTACCTTCCTCAGATATAATTAACTGAGAGCAGAATATTCAGATTTTCTTTCGGCCTTCAAGGAGTTCGTTACCGGGTTTTGTAATATAACCTGAAGACTAGTTACAGACGCATACTTTTATTTCATTTAGATGTTTATTAGGCAAAATGATTTACGATAAATGTTCAGAAATATTGAATACACTGGTAGCAAGTCACGTTAATCGAACTGAAGCTGTCAGTCTCTTTGCATTTCATAAAAGTCATAAAAATTACTATAGAAGTAGCTTAGTGGTTGCTTTTGTGGGTTTTATGAGAGAATTTAATTGTGAAAGCTAGGTGCATATGATCTACTATAGCCTACCGTTGTACAGACGGACAAGGCATGTGGACTCTTCGACACAGGTGCATGATTGTTGGAACTTACGTTGAAAAGTGTTGCAAAAACAGTGTATAGCTTTGAAAAGCAATAGTCGTTGAATTGAATGATACCAAGACGAAGCAGGGATATACTGTAGGTTTGTTTTTTCTCACGTTACTAACAAATAAAAACCTGAAATATCTTAACTTTATCATGGAGAAGACAGTCTTTGAGACTATTCAATATCGTCACAGACTTGTCATGTTTGTAACCATTCTTGATCCAATGAAATCTGTGACTCAGATTGTTCACATTACACTCTGGATTGTTTTCATCCTTTGCGGTTTTGTTACAAATGGAGTATTTCAGTTCACTCTGTTAAGAAACGTGGGTATAGGCAACAGTCTAATGAATCGTTTGCTTATGATACTGTCAATCCTAGAGATACTTATTCTAGTAAATGAGTTCGTATACATAGCATACCCATTCTTTCTTGACAAATTCCTTCAACAACAGCCTACGTCCCACACACCTTTGGTGATAAGTTGTGTGTGGTTCTACACTCTTATTGAACATTTCTGTAGCGTGTTATTTGTTGTTGTAGCCTACGAACGATACACAGCAATTTGTTTCCCGCTTAAAAACTACGCATCGAGTGACCGTTACCCTTTAGCAAAGTTGGTGGCAATGGCATTTATACTATCGACTTTATTCACCGGCATTTATGCTGCAGTATTTTACTTCTGCAACATAACTGCAGTGTGGGCCTTTTATCTCTTATTGTTTGCTCCTCCTCTTGTGCCTTTTATCACTAGTGGCGCACTCTACACCCGTGTCATTTACATTATGTTCATGAAGTCTCCGTTAGGCTGGCTAGAATGCAAACTACCCAATAATAACGCAAGAAATATCTACCGAAAGCGTGTTGTCATTGTTCTGTTCATAAACACGTTTGTGTTTTTCATCCTCAACACGCTGCGAAAATTCTTCGACAGTCGAATAGCCCAAGCATTTGTGAAAAACGACTGGGATAAAAGTCAAGATCAGCAGTATGCATTTATTGAAAAGGTTTGGAAATGGGCATCGTACATGACCTTCTGCACAGTGCTGAACTCAACGGTGAATCCAGTCATCTACTTCATGGGGAGTTCTCAGTACCGACAGGCGTTGTACCAGTCATGCTCGTGCCTCAGGCGTTGCCATGCCAACCAACATAGTTCTTGTCCTCGATCTGACCAGGGAGTTGCTATTTGACAAATAGCAACTCCCTGATCTGACGATGTAACCCTCAATAGCATAAGTTTGAACCAGGGAGTTGCTATTTGAAATAGCAACTCCCTGTTTGAACACAGAGAGAAGTGTTATTGCCCATGGAGAGAATCCTGCCCGGGGAAAATGACATGTAACTTTGATTGCAGTATTAACGTTTTAATTTTTAACATTTTCATCACATATCTTGCTATGTTAAATTCTTTCCAAAGAAACCTACGTAAGCAGCGGACTTCAGCTCAGTTTTCAAGAGCTTAGCCTTTCAAGATGGCACATATGTCCAGGGAGCGGTCATATGTCCAATTTCAATATTTATTTGAGTGTATACGCCCACGGTCATGGATTCAGTGTTCTTTACAGTTTGCCCTTTCAACGAAATATTAGCCTGAGAGAGTGATATTTCGGTTACTATCATCATGAATATGAAAAGTTACTCAGACTAAGGAAGGGATAGGAAAGAACTAAAGCTGGTATCTGAATATGAGCGTTGTTTGCTTCGGACTATTCTCCTTTTTTTTCGAACATTTGGGATCTATGGCCGAAAATTCAGGACTTGTTCCTTTTCACCAGTCAGTATCGATCTCTTGGTCGATCACAACAGAGTCGAAGCTATTGAAAATTGCTGCATGGTTTCCAAAAATCAAACTTGGCTTCAGGCTGATCTGATTGCATTGTCATACCTTCAGTGAAAGTGGTATGTAGCAATGGATTAGTAAAAAATGAACTTGGATTCCTTTAATGTAACAAAACTGGACTACCCCTAAACTGCGAAACTTTGAATGAGTGACAACCTGTAGGTGGAGTCTCCTCGGCTTATAGGTAAGCACCCTATCTCAAAAAAAAATTAAGGTTTGGGGTTCAGATTTCTAAAGTTGGTGACTGCACTTCGTTCACAAAAAGTAGGCAAATTCAAACTATGCCTTCCAAAATGTAAGCTCTTATGATTGAACAATGACAGTTACATGTGCAAATCAGTGAAATGTGAGATGCAGTGTTACCTACAATGCACAACAGACCATGCAGTAGTTATCACATTGGACTCAATGGGCAGACAGATTTTTCAGATTACAAGAGGATACATTTAGCTCAACCACATTCCGTGTCTTCAGCAGAACTGACCTCCAGAAATTACATCATTGTATTTAATTAGCGTATGTCTGGGTATCGAAACTATTCAAACTGCAGGATGGATTAGTATAGTTTTTCTGAAAGAGGTTAGACTGTTTGGGACGAGTAGATTAGCCCTGTAATGTATATTCAGGTAATGAAATGTTGAAAGAAGCGTCCCTGACAACTTGTACACTCAGTAGAAACAATATAGCTTCGCAAGGTCCATTCAGAAGTGCCTTTGGTGTTTTCCGAAGAAACCAAGGGGAAAGTTTTGAACTTGTTTGGAGTGTTTTTATAGTGGAGTAGTGCGGCTGTTTGCTTCACTCATGATTGTAAGTGTGGATCTGTAAGTACGTTTTATCCGTTTTACGATAATAAACAGGCCAATGTTACCGACTATGTAAGAACTGCGTTTCTTGCTATCCAGCTTTAAATCTGTTTTCTTTTTGCATACATGTATTACGCTCATTTGGGTGAAATAAGGTTTGGACATTATTGACATCAAAGAAAGTAAGCTTCGAAACTGAGATCGTGTGTGTAACTAATGCAAAAGACTACTAAACACATACCGGAAGCAAGGTTTTACTTCATCAAAAACTTTGGAGGCGGGGAGCTAAGGTCGGCCGACCCCCGCTCTCATAATTTGACCGACGGCCTTGATACCTTCTAGCCCCCCAATAATTTTTAGGCATGGGCGTCCGCAGAAAAAATTCAGGGGGGCAAAATTTTTTAAGGGGTCCCAACTTTTTTCATGGGAAATATTTCACTCCCAGAGAAGAGTTTAGATGCTACTTTCAAACAGTGTTGACAAGGGCGTAGCCAGGAATTTGTCAAGGGGGAGGGGGCTGAGCCCATAGACAGACTCTCAGCGCTCCGCGCCACCATGAGTTGGCGCGGAGCGCGAGAAAATTTTGGCCGAAAATGCTTCCCAGATCGCTGGAAATGACACTTCAAGGCCTATTTGCGGCGTATAAAAAGGGGAAACACTAGCAATATCGTAAATATAAACTTTAAAGAATACCAAAAATATGCTAGGGGGGGGGGGGCTGGCTGAGTGTTGATATTTTTATTCAATTCCTGTTTCGAGAGTAGAAATTCACACTGAGTGAACTGTTAAGAAATGTTGATGTTATATTTTTGTTTTTTTCTTTATTTTTTCTTTATTTTTTCTTCATTTTTTCAAGTTTTTGATTTTCGGGGGAAGTGCCCCCTCCCCTCCCTCCGGACGCCCATGTTTTTAGGATAAGTGTTTTGGCATACATAAAAAAGCTTTGAAGGTTCTAGAAATCAGAAATCATTATATGTTTGGTGTTTATCTGTTAGTGACAAATTTAATTCGTTTTCAATAGTAATAAGGTTTAAATAGGTCACAAACCTTGGGCGCAAATGTCATGGAAGAACCCTAGCAATAACTGTACGGTAACAACGTTTGCACTATGGGTTCATGAAGAGGAATGGGTCACCTAAGATTTCCCCCCATTTGCTTCCAAGTAATATGGCACTTTTTCAAACATATATAGAGCTATAGGCTCCTTCCTTCACTAGAAAGAGCACATGACAAGTGCTTTAGACTTTGGAAAATTACTAAATTGTCTTTAAAGTGCAATTTTTTCAGTGCTCTTCGCTCTCACCCACAGCAACTTAGTATGTTTCCCATAACTAATTTCTACCCCCCCCCCCTGCCATTTACAATCCCCATGCAGCATAAAACAGACCGGGCGATAGTCTGGGACAGGCTATGGTAATAAAATTTCATATTAAAGTTTTGGTCTAATCTGTGCATAATGATCAAATGCATTTTAAGATATGTTAAATCTCCCCTTGACACACACCAGTGTACCCTAGACCGACCCCTGGGGTAATCCCCTTCTGTTCCCAATGATTTGTTTTTCTACCAAGTGGTGCGCTAAGGGGGGGGGGGGCAACTGGATATGTGAGGGCGTTCCTCCAACTGATTTCTGGAAATTAATCAAATGAGCCCAAGAAACTTGTAAGAGAAAGATTTCTGTAGGGGTAGGGTGATATGTGTTTCCGACTATCACAAATAGAGTGTAAACTATCAAAATTTTCGCAAAGTTTTTGCAAAGTATAGAAACTTTCCGCCTGCTCAGTTGGGCGCTTTCAGTCTTGGTGCTGCAGTGCTTATTATCAAAATCGTCTCACACATATTCACATTGTTCATCGTGTGGGTTTTACAATAACGTAACGCCGATTGTTCATGTGCAAAGGGGGAGATTACAGAGAACACCATGGCAACAATGCGAAGCAGGGAATAGGTTTCGCCTTCGCTTTCTTTTGGGGAGCCATTTTTTTTAAATTCAAAGCTTTAACGGATGAAAAGGCTGCAGACTCTCCTTGCAATTAGCAAACACATTGTAAAGGAACTAAAAATTTCTCACTGTGAGCCTGCATGCAACATTCGTCATGGACATGATTCCTAATGCAGAATTCGATGTGTTTGGTGCACATTCGTCAAAGATCAGGGAAATAATATACGGAAGTGTTCTAGCAAAAAATTTCCAAAAATAAGAGGGACATCTCAAAACTCTGTAAGGATCGAGCATCAAGAGGGGATCACAGAGCAATCTAATGTATCCCTCCGTAAATTTGCAGTATGATGTCAGTTGTGAAAGATTGGAGGTACCTGTTTGTCACTACAGATTTGTTAAAAACATTTTTACAGCGCCCTTCGCTTTCACCAGGGAGGTGTTAGGAGTAGCAGTGCCTGAAAAGGCTTAAATTATTTTCAAGTACATATTGTCTGACATATTTTGGCTGTTGTATCTCCTTCTTAACAACTCCCTGCTTTCACCTATTATTGGTAGATTGTAAATGCTAATGAGCCTTTTCGCAATTTCGACTGAGCATGAACACATCTTGAAAAGCTGAGGATAAACAAACACACTGCGGTACCTGCAACTTCGTGCCAAGAAACTGCGTTTATTTTAGATCATGTTCAAGTCATCCCTTTTAAGATCAGCCAGGAGTGTAAGAAGTGTTCTTACGTGTGGTCCTTTGCTTTGAACAATATAAACATCCTCGTCTTGGCCTTAAAATATTTTTTATAGTCTGTCCCAAATTAAGGGTATTTCGCATACTATGCATGTACAGCGATTGTGTTTTGATTATTTCCTTGCATTCCACATTTCCTTGCGGCAATCGTGATTGTGAAAAGGCACACACCTTTACAAAGAATAAGCATTCTCGAACATATTTGCTAGTTCACGATTCCTTTGTCATTCCACCTCCCTCTCGCCCACGACTTACAGTCACCATTACACGCTGATCGTCCTGGGAGTTGTTATTGGGATCCGAATAACGATTCCCTGGATCGTCTAAATTCTCATTGCTCATGATACTATCAGGGAGTTGCTATTTGTCAGATAGCAACTCCCTGATACTATCGTCATTCAGGAACTACTACATTACTTCCGGGGCTTCTCCTGATTGAACCAACTTACATTGTTCGTTTGCCCCTGTGCATTCCGGAAAGGGATCCTCGAGGAGCCAAAAACAGGGGCGTAGCTAGGATGAAAAAAAATCAATCCATGAAAAATGGTAATACACAAGGCCGCACAAACACTTTTTTCCTACGGTGCAAAAAGTGGGTATTACTGATCTGTGGCCTGGGGGAGGGGACTAAAAGGAACGGGTGTCTCCCTCCCCCTTGGCGAAAATTTGTAATTTCAGGAGGACGTATAGATATCAAATGGTGCAATATTTGAGGGATTTCAGCTTTAAAAGGAAAACGAAAAGTAGTTGTGAATAGGTGCGGCAAAAGTCATTTTTGAGAGCGTGGTGGATATGATGTGAAGCATGACTTCAGCCATTGAACTCCGTTGTGGGAAGGGTTTATGGGAGGGGAGGGTGTGTTATTGGTTATAAAACTTTTTTCATGACCAAACTGGCACGGTTTAAAAACGTTTATAAGCCATTGATGATTGAAGCTACCTATAGCAACAACACCAACATTGTAACTATGCATAATCGCGCGTAGCGCGAGAAATTTAGAAAAGTAGGCTAGAACTACATCCTAATAGAGCTGTAAATGATTGGTGATGTGTACAGATATAGGCATGAAAATATTGATCTGCCTATTTGAAATTGTTTAAGTTCTATCATTACGATCACAGCTATTTCTTATATTTTTACTGCGTTTTCTCTGTATATTCTCAAAGTTGGAAACGGTGCACTTTGAAAATTTCGGGGGGTAATTGCCCGCCCCCCGCTGTGTACGTCCGTGGATATCATATTGAGCTGAGATAATACAAGACTCATACTGAATTATGCATCCCTTTTCATTTATTCTGCCTGCAATTCTCCCATATTCACCTTCTAGTATATCTCTGTTAGATTTGTCCATCACCCTGTCCATAGGCTACATGTCCACTACTCAATTACACATCCCCTAGATCATACCATTTGTCTCCAACCTAGGGTTACCATATTTATTTTCTAGCAAGTAGGACATAGATCACTGTCCTGATGTAGGGGTCTAAGGGTGTCCCCTTCCCTTTGGAAATTTTTCCGGTTTTCAGTGGTGTCTAGATGCAAAATGGTGCTGTATTTGTTCACGGACTCAAAAAATCTGGGGGGGGGGCCTGACGAATATCTGGGGGGGGGGCCTAGGCCCCCCAGGCCCCCCCCCGTAGCTACGCCGCTGGCCAAAAATCATTATTCTTTTGTTCATTTGCGAAACTTTGTACCATACAGGGTTATTAACCTAAACTATAAAGTTCTAAAACATAAGATCACAAAATAAAGTAATGTTTAAATGCATATTAAGGCCTGGGGAAGTTCTACTTTCTGCAATCTGGGGGGCATTTTGGTAAAACTTTTCCCCGTGCTCTATACACCGACTTATGCTGGGGTTCCGCTTAGTGTTTCATCCAAGGCCATTCTTCATAAGCGTCTGTATAGCGGGACGAGGGGATTTGCCATAAGGAAGAGCAAAACATTTTCGCGCCCTTCGCTAGCTTTACGCCGATTGGGCTATACAGGGTATGGTTACGACACTGTTAATATGGTGCCCTCCAATCGCCAGTTCCTGGCCCACCTGTCTTTGAACGGTAGGGGTTAGGTGTCTTTCGAACGAATGATGGACGTGCTTTTATTGTTTCCTTTAAAAATCTTCCGTAAACAACCCCACATTTCGTTCTATTGCTCTTTCTTAATATCGTTCCAAAAGTATTCGCATTGTTCAACAGTAAGGGTTAACAATAATGCAACATTCTGGCACGCTTCGCACGCAATTGCCACGGTTTACACTCCATGTCTGATGGCCATTATTAATGCAAGAAATTATTCTGGGAAATTATTGTCCGTCTGTACAACGGTAGGCTATCGTTTTTAAATTTTTTGTTCATCATTTTTCTGGAAGCACTAATTTCTACAAAAATGAATGTTCACACGCAACTCCCAGGCCTGGGAATTGTTATTTCCTGCAAAGTGGGAGGTATTTTTGGCAAAAATTTTCCCAACACGGTACGTCCCAACCAATAGTGACCCTTCTCTAAAACAGTGTCACACATTGATCCTTCAATCTCGCCCCCTCCCCAATCTTGAAATCTTCCTAAGTCTATGTTTTACGTTATCAAAAGCCCTTCTTTTCAATCTGCAGTGCAGTTACCAATGAGATATCGAGGCAATTATAATTTCGTATACAACAACCTTCCACGTTGCTTTAATAAGAACTAGCCTACATAATTTGACGTCCTTGCATGTGGAAAGCTTGATTTATGTACACGACGAAAATCACAATTGTCAAAAATCAATTTGAGGTAGGCCTTTTTGTTTACTCAGTACCACCGACAAGTCATGTCATATCTGTCACACGACAATACCTACATTTTATGGCAGATTGTTTACAACAAGTCGCATACACTTTGTTTCGATTCCGCCAATGTCTTTGTTGGCAGATTAATCTTTGGGGTCAATAAACATTGTATATTTCAACCATTCTCAACGTTATTACTGGTTGCCAATCTTCAATCGCAAGAATAATAACGGGACGACAGAGCTTTTCTTTATTTAGATTGCCGTTCTATTTTTTTTTCTTTTTTTATATATCTAGGTGTAAAATGGAACAGGAAAACAACTGATAACTTTCGATCAGCGACGCGCCCAGGATTTTGGACTAGGGGGCCTGAGAATTGTAGGGAGAATATCTAAGCGGAGCGCCACCATCAGTTGGCGCGGGGCGTAGCAGAAAATTTTTGGATAAAAATACCCCCCTAGATCACCGCAAATCGCACTTCCCTAGCTCCGCAAGTAAGCTCCTGGAAAAGATGTTGTCAGTATTTTCTTGGAATGGAAAACCCTTCTCCTTAACATTATTGGCAGACATTTTCTGATTGTTAGTTTGTTACGTTGAGCCCTCCCATTGGGTGCGCCACTGCTTATGATGCCAAGATGAACTCGCGGAACGCTCTTCCTTGAAATTGGACTGGAGTGGACGTATCGTTGTTCCCACACGAGCTCCAGATGGAAGTGTTTCATTGCAATGTGCCAAAGATATAGGTCACTTAATTGAGTCATCATATGCGTGCACCACCCCTCATGCATTCTTGCACTTAACCCGTTTAGTTAAGTCGAATAATCCCCTAAAGTATGACATGCCAACAATCTGGATGCCCCCACCCTTCACCATATTTGGGCAGAATATAAGTTTTTTTTTGCAGAACGTGTAGTTCTTTTCTTAAGGGGATATTGCATCCCCCCAAAACTAGGGAGTTGCTAGCGATTCCCTGCCCAAACATATTTGGGAATAGCCCTAGAGTTCTATATAGAGTTAATGACTGTACTTTGATTGACATTCATTCAAACAATGAATATATGTATTCACTCTGGTTGGTCAACAATGACTTGTACAGTAGTTGAGTTCCCAATTAAGATCACGCACAGTCACTCTGTGTCAATATATATGGCCTCGAACCAAGAGCGGCGATTTGTATTGGACATGGGGGCGGGGACGTGGGTCGGAAACCTCAAAACGATCCATATGTATATATATGGACATATAGGGGGCACTTCAAGAAAGGACCATTACACAGTGTCTATTTTCGAACACCCTGTTCATAAATGGACGCGCCCGCACATGACACGGATTGGCGCTATATAACCTTGGTTATATTATTACCAACGTGGGATGATCCCACCGTGATACGGAGAAATCGTAGACGAGCGAGCTAGCTATGTTACTTAAATTGAAAAGAGGATCGATGGACATAGTCCATTTACGGAAAGGGTGTTCGAAAATAGACACCGTGTAATGGTCCTTTCTTGAAGTACCCTCTCACTAACTTTTGTTTTCTCCACTCCACATTATCGGTGGATGATGGTAAGGAGAACTCGTATCTTGACTTCTTCTTCCATATTTACCGAAGAAAGGGGTGGGAAAACTGGCATTTCAGATTTCACACCACCGCGATGTTCCTGGCTTCCGTAGAGGCTGGTGCTAAAAGCAAACTTAGTTGGGAGAATTTTACTGTCTGGGGTGAAATTAGAGAGCCTTTAAATTCCTATGTCTTTTGTCTATATATCAGTGTTGTAACGATTCATGACTTGAGTCACTTATTTTCAAAAGGGAAATGACTCGAGCAATTGTATTATAATTTTCCTCATAGAAATAATACAATGACTCGAATCCGGCACTGACTCGACTCGAGTCACATTGAAAGCAGTAAATGACTCGACTCGACTGCAAAATTGAGTGACTCGTTACAACACTGCTATATATGGTAAATATACAAAATGAAACATAAAAGACCTACTTTAGAGAAAAAACTTTAATCGCTTGTCAAACTAAATAACCATGACTAAATTTTAAGAAATAAAATGAAAGGAAATTTGCAAAAAAGCCTTTCTTACTTTTTTCAAATAAATGTTTTTTTTTTCTCCCCTTGCATGCAACATTCCCTGTATAACAGACGAATCAGACAGCCGTAATATTATTACTTTTTTCCAACAGTTTAGATGGTCATCCGCAGGGCATTGTTGCTACAGCTCTGTTGGAACATGCTGTTCGAATATTGAAATTAGTACTAGATTGTTGTACCTTGGAGAGAGCTTAGCAGAACCCAAAGTCGTCTTGCCAAAGAAAGTTATGGCGAAAAAGTGGGAAAAGTGGATAGACTACCTTGAATCCCTACTTCTCCTCTGTCCCCCCCCCCCCTTCCTCGATGATGTGCAATGAAATTGTGAGTTGGCAGTACTGGTAGTTATTTACCTTCCGCTATTAATTCAGGAAGCTCGTAGCTCCCTTGTCACTAAGTAAGCACTGTAGTCTGTATGCTTCTGTTAATGCTATGATTGAAATATATCGGACAGTTCCAAACTGCTGACGGCCATGTGTATTTGGACGAATGAAACCGGTTTTACCCTCTTTAAGGTTTTGCCGTAAAGGGAGAAAGTAGTCACCCCAAGTTTATTTTTAAAAATCAGCTAAATCTTACAGATCACCTCTTATACTGAGAAGTACAAGCATTTTTCATTATGTTCCTGCCATGACATGTATAAAAACATTGGATACTGAAGGTAAACCATGCAAGGAGTTATTGTGAATGAATTTAACAAACAAGAAACAAAAATGTTGTCACATGATTGAATAGAGCCATTCCTGAATAAGGATGACGGGGTACACTAGTTCAAATTGGGGGACTGCATTTTCCCTTTAAAACATGATAATCTCCCTTCGTATGGCACAAGGTACATTTTACTCAAGAAAGTCTTCATGTAGGGTTCACCCACTCATACCAGCAGCGCTTTGCATGCGAACGTAGTTCACTTCTATACTTATTACATCAATAAGTGTAGTCACGTGAGCTTCATATAACGAGGGAATTGTCAAATAGCAACTCCAGGATATAACCGCAGCTATTTAATTACCTGGAGAGGGGACAAATTAAAAATGCCGTTTCTCGGCCTTTTGGCTAACATTATGTGTAGTATCTCTTGTTTTCAACAAGTTGAGAATGAGACCACGCATAGCAGACCCTTGATGTAGATATTTGAGGTTCGAGAGATTGGTCAGTTCAGTTTGTTGTCTTTTCGGGGACGTAGCTCCTTTGGAAAGCAGACCTCCTTAGGGTGTAACGTTTGGTTTCGCCCCTTGGCCCATCGACAGAGAGTCGAGGGGATTTTGGAAAAGGAATTTAACATGTTCATCCTCTCGAAAGCCAGATCTCTCCATTGTTTGTTCATAGGTGACCCCATTCTAGTAGAATGGGGTCACCTACGAACATACAATGGAATTCTAGACTGGCTGAGAAGAACAAATACTACACACGATCTTATCCAAAGCCCGGGAAGCGATCCTCCCCTAATCGTAATTCCAAGTTTTTAGTCTTATTGTGCTTTTCCAAAACAAGTTAAAGCGAATGAAGTGGATGATCTTTAAAGATCATAGTGCTGTCTTCTGCAAACTTGCCTCTGCTGGCATACGAAATGTTTTGATGACAAAGAGTCCGGGTCACGAAGATATTATAAGTTGTAATCGACGTGTTTATGTAGGCCTAATTGTCAACGTTTAAATAAGAGATCGATTCATTGTAAATAATTTTATATGAAATAATTAGTTTCAGAAAGGCCAACCTGAAAGTACTGAGCCTAATAGGTTTCTACATAATTTAAAGAAAATGCATAACGCGAATGCAAATCAAATGACGTCATGCAGCCTATTAGTTCCTGGTTTGTCAAATGTTGAGCGACCATGGAAGTACTATATTATCGAATTATCATTTTGTAAAAACTTTAAGTCCCTCCCCGTCGGAAAATCTACCCCCCCCCCCCGGCGGGCAGAATCCCGGCACCACTTCAGAGTCGTCGGAATATAAGTTCTTCTTTTGTCTTCTTCTTTTGAGATACGGTGAAACATCATCAGGGACATTAACTCACCACGCATGCGTCGAGAGGTGCCTAAGACCTAATGTAATTAACAATGAAATTAACTGGGTCGTTATGATATGAGGATTTATCAATCAAAGAAGCAGGGAGACTATTCCAGTCTTTGACGGTATTGGGCAGGAAACTAAATTTGTAGCAGTTTGTCTCAGTACTGTAGGCTATACAGATGATAAGTGTAAATTGTGCATCAAACGATCGTCCTACGGGTGGGATGCCACAGTCTATCAATAGGGTAGTATGAGCCTCACTCTAAAGACACTCTTAGTGAAAAGAATCAGCGCATTTTGCCTACAACGATCAGCCAATGTAGGAAGATCATGATCCTTATAGAGGCTAGACCCTGGCTCTCGTGAGAAGTTTGAACTGATAATTTAAACAAGCCGATCTTCTCTGAATACTTTTTAGGTCATCCTGTAAGTCTGGTGTGGGTCCCACACACTGCTACACTGCTACACTCTAAATTCACTATGGTCAAAACTGAACATTAATTAAAATTGACCATATTTGAGTCGGTGCATAGTTGACCTGTAGCGTACCCAAAACTGGCCGAAGAAGATCTTTGTAGGCAGCTAATTTCACATCGCTAGAGCAAAAGGACAAATTTCTTTTGGAGTACCCTTCAGGCTGTGATGAATGGGGGAGGGAGGGGAGACTGGATACCTTTTAGGGTTTGGTATTTTCTACGGTAATAAAGTTCTCATCCTCGAATAATACCATGAGAAGAATAACCTGGAACTGATAATTACTGGGCATGTCCCAAGTCTGACGACCCTATCCTCCTGTCAAATACTGTAGCAACTCCCTGGTGTGAGCATACCCAATGTATACTCAGTCTCAATTCATACTATCTGATCTCAATCTCATTGAAAAACAAAAGAATCTAAAATGATACTTATAGAGAAGACAAACAAAGAATTTAAAATATTTGGAGAGAGACCAAAAGCCTCCTCTCCCTCCGAATAGTCAAATTATCCCCCAGCAGGCTGGGATGAGAAAGTTGAACCACATAAACAGATGAACTGAATGCACCGAATTTTCAACAGTGCAATAATTCGCCGTAATCATCTGTGCGTGGAGAAAGGGATGACGACTTTGTTACATGACACCATATATTTTACAAGATGGCACACCAGTCTGAAGCTAGCACTGTGCTAGCTTCAGACTGGTGGCACAGGATTCAGCACAGGATTCGCCTATAGGATTCAGCACAGGATTCGCCTAGGATTCAGCACAGGATTTGCCTAGGATTCAGCACAGGATTCGCCTAGGATTCAAACATCAGCACAGTGTTCAGCACAGAATTCGCCTAGGATTCAGACATCAGCACAGGATTTGAAACTAGCACAGGATTCGCCTAGGATATATAGATAAAATACATAGTATATGGTGTATACTATACAACGTATGGGGCGCCTGTGTGCTGAACCCTGTGCTGATATCTGAATCCTGGGCGAATCCTGTGCTAGTTTCAAATCCTGTGCAGAATCCTGTGCTGGTCTCTGAATCCTAGGCGAATCCTGCCCTGAATGCTAGGTGAATCCTGTGCTGGCTTAAAAATTTTGTGCTGAATCCTGTGCTGATGTCTGAATCCTGGGCGAATCCTAGGCCAATCCTGTGCTGAATCCTAGGCGAATCCTAGCTGTGCTGAATCCTGTGCTATCTTCAGACTGGAAGTGCACCGCCACATGAATATTACCTCGCGAAGCGAACGAAGTTTTTCGTTCAGCCCATCGTTGCGAAAAACCATCACTGATCTACATGTAGATCAGTGAAAACCATCTGAGGGGCGGCAGCCACCGAGGCGCTACGCAGGCTACATGAATATTATTTCTTTCACCAGTCTGAAGCTAACACATGAAATCAGCACAGGATTCGCCCAGGCAGGATTCACGACCGGATTCGCCTAGCATTCAAACCAGGGAGTTGCAAAAGATTCCTGTTCAAACGACGTAATACAGGTTTCAACAGTCAACCTCCCAACATTCAAGCATCAGCATAGGATTCACCACTGAAAATCGCCTAACATCAGCAAACTTAAAGTACCTCATGTTATCCATTGACGATGGCCAGGATCAAAATACCTCATTAACAAAACTTTGCCACCAGGGTACAGAGATAGCATGGATAATACAGCAGGGATGTTAGGTAAGAGGGAAAGCAGCAGTATCATGTTTTCTTACGAAACTGTTTTAAGGAAGTATTTGGTTGTTATTATCAAGAATATCTTTAAAATAATATCTTGATCATATCAAATTGTTTCGATAGAATATTGTCTTATTCTTTCTCATGCAGTATACGGTATTGTTCCAAAGTTGGTGTCCATAGTCCTCCAAAGGTTCTTTAAAATTTAAACTGTTTTCAAGCAGTACATACTTCGTTAACAAATATGTTATTGGTTCTTATATCTCTTTGACATAGAAATTACACTGGAATAAATAGACTTCGCCCTTACCATTCAAATACAAGTCATAAAACTCAGTCTTTTCACGATCCTTTCGAGTCACTACAATATCTCTTCCCACACGAGCATGTTAAGCTTTTAAGAAAAGTTGGAACATTAATGACATTGTGCGCTCCTTTAACCTTGTCCCGTTTGCCAGGCTGACTATATAATTTTCCAACATCTCAGTGATAAATTTCTTGGGTGGGTTTGGGAGGATTTGTAAAAGATACACCATAACTGCCGGCGATAAAACAAAAGACTTATCAAGAGTTACTTTCCAAATAAAAGTAAGGTCATGCTGTGAATAGTAAATTAAGGATACTTTGGAGATGTGAAAGCTTCAGAGAGTAATTGATGCGGAAAACATTATCCTTCCTATGATCAAAAGTGATTCCCGGAGTAGTGAGGCCTGCCGTTCACGTGGCATCGCTTAGAAAGCGGGGTTATGATGAATCAAAGGATCTATAGTGGAAAAAATATTGAACTTATCAAAGTTAACTTGAAGACTGGACGACACCTGCAGACCTGAAAAAAATCAACAACTCCCTTCAGAGAAGAGTGAGAACCAGCAAGGAAAATACACATATAGAAAAATTTTGATCTCCTAGTTCAAAATTGATAAACCAGGCTTTAACTATAGGTGAAGAGTTAATGCGTAACACAAGATGTTCGGCGCAAATTATAAAAAGGTAAGGACTAACGGGGCAGAACTGCCTCAGTCCTCTAGAAACTTTAAAAAAAAGCAAGAAGAGTAACCATTATTACAAACACACGATGTTACATCAGCTCACAGGGTGGAAATCCATTAATGAAAATCCTTGTTAAAATTGATGGAATGTAAACACTTATGAAAAAATCCCCATTCTACCATGTCGAAGGCTTTCTCAGAATCAACTAAAAGGCGAAAACCGAGTTTGTCATTTTCTTTATAACAATCGATTGTATCTAAAATATAGGCTATTGGACATTTCTACCAATAAACTTACTCTTAATAAATTCAGTTTGATTGTCATTAATAATAGTGGAAATGCCGTTCTTGATTCTAGTGGCGAGTACTTTTGAACACATTTTATAATCCACATTTAACAATGAAATATTGTGGGTCTTTACTTCTTTACAAGAGTATGATCTTTATTAGGCTTAGGAATTATGGGGATGCCTCCCCCTCTTTGCTACTCTGGCAATTTTACATTAACTTGTGCAGCGTCAAGAGAATTGGTTACTATATCACCTACCACTAGGCGCCAAAAATGCTTATAAAATTCAACTGAGATCCATCACTGCCTTGAATCTTACACAAGCAAGCCTGCACTCCTCCAAAGTAAGCTGACTGTGGCAGGCAGCAGGATTTTCATCACTGAGCTTCTTACTATTATTTATGTTGTGACAAAATGGGGAGGGTCAGAGTCGTCCCTAGAGGGGGCGTGGGAAGTGGGGGTGTGGCGCCCCCATTGACAGATCCAGTCGGCAAAATCCTGCACCAGTCAGAAAAATGAAGGAAAGGGGAGAGGGAAAAGAGGGACGGAGAGGGAAAGAGGAAGAAAGAAAAGGAAAGAGAAGAGAAAAGAAAGAGGTGAAAAGACGGAGAGAGGGAAAAAGAGAAAAAAAGCAGCAAAAACGAAGGAAAAAAGCCGGCCCGGGAGTGTGTGTAAGGGGGCTCCGGGAGGAGCAATTGGAATGCATGATGTAGACCGTAGACAACTCATGTCGTAATATTTGAAAAATCCCGTCAAAAACACATGAAACGTAAGCATATTCGTTCTGCGGAACTGCACTACAACTTATAGGCTTCTCAGCAAGCCAAATGTTCATGGCAGTGTGATATCGTGTCAGGCTGAGACGACAAATCTTACATCAGTCGGCAAAATGAAGGAAAGATGGGGAAGGAGGGAGGAAAAGCAAAGAAAACAAGGAAAGCAAAACGAACAGAGTGGTAGCCAAGCATGGTTTGACGATGGAATTTGAGGCACCCTTTCTACCATACTGGCTGGCGTCTAAAATCTTCGGACACCCCATTTGAGCTCTGGTCAAGTCATTGAATGCACGAAAGGTCTGCACGAGTCAACTGGATTGTAAGAGGTAGCAACTCGAGTCATTACTTGCTATACAAAGTCCGCGGTCTTCCCGTGCGTGCTGGTAGATGTTGAGTCGCAATTGTGTTTTAGAGTGTAACTTTTTGAAATGTACAACGTTTGGAATTGGGGTGGCGCTTTGTGAGGAACAGGGACAGTGGTGCCGGCTTGAGGGTATGGGGGGAGTATGGCCCAAGCGTTTTTCGACTTTGTTAAATAAACGCAAAGGCGATTTAGCTGTACATTTTTGTAGGGGGTAGGATGAAGTGTTTTTCCGACTGACTGACTGAATGATGAATCTATCTTAATAATTTTCTTTCGCAAATCCTTTCAAATCTATCAAAGTTTCCTACGCTCCGGGCGATCTAACTTTTTAATGCCATTCCGAACGCATTTGTTCAAAGGTACTTTAACGGGTTTTGTAACAACTCCTATGCAAAATTTTGGCTGTTTTCGCGCGCAATTGCCACAGTTATACACTACATGCCAGAAACCGTTAGTAGGACGATAGTGCACGGACGGGATGTTTCTGGCGATAACTATTTTCTGTGAACTTTAAGCCCAACCTCAGGTTATTCAAGACGCGATTGTAATCTTGTATCATGGCAAAATTTGTAGCGCGATGTTTATTATTTGAAGTATATTACCCAATGACGTAGGCATCGGGTGGTGGTGGGGGGCTAGGTCGAAAGGCACACAGTCAAAATGTAGTGGACAAAAGTAGCCCCACTCGAACCCCCTCAGTCCCCCAGAACGGCTCCTCGTAGGTTACAGAGGAAGAGTCCAGTCCCGGGTGCAAAGCATCGTAGATACGAATATGCATACTTAACTCCGACTTTCTGAAATCAACTGGAATGGAATTATGACATCATCTCCTGTGGTGCTACCCAATTATGAAATCCTAGTGGCACCGTTGGACAGATGGCTATGTCGAATTCCTGTAAAGAAAGCCTAGTTTCCGATTTTGTCGAGTAAACTTAGGGAATGCGATAAAGTATGTCATACCCAACGGACGTCTTTAACTTTTTTAATCGGATTAAGTGGATTCTTCTATAAGACCTTACAAAATTTTGGTGGGCTACGCGCCCTTTTGGGATTCGCAGTTCAATTTCTTTTATAGTACAATTCCATATGACTAAGCAGTGCAGAGCTCCTATACCCTAGATCAGGTGATCTTAATTATTTTCGTTGGCTGGCTACATTTTTCATCATGAAAATTTCGCGGGCCACAAACAGTCAAGTAAGTTTGTCCGAGAGGGGGAAGTCCCATTTTCAAATGACTAAATGACACAACGGGAAGGCGAAGCCTCCCACCAAACAGAGTGGTGTCTAGAAGCTCCACTTCGAAGGGCCCCTAGTAGGGTCCAGGGCAATGCTCCTGTGGAACCCCAGAAGCTCAAATATATGAGCGAAACATTGTATGACTGAAACATATACGTACATTTCTGTCAATTTAATTTGAGACACAATGAACATATGATCAAAGTATCACAATTTGAACATTATTTACTGCGATATCGAAAATCCTATGTTATGCAGAGCAGATAATAAACTCATGCCAGATTCGGTGGTGAACATTCATATCGAAATGATTGTTTGGGTGGGGATGAGGGGGTTAATCATGACACTCTGAGCGTCACCATTGGTTGGTAAGTAGCGTGCCAAGAATTTAGGTGCTAAAGTAGCTTCAAGATCGTTGGAAATGGCTTTTTCCAAGTCTTGTAAGATGTAAATATTAATTTATTTCGAAATCACATGGTTAGAAAAAGAGACACTTCAAGGAAGGCAAATAGGAGGCAACGTTTTAGGCCTATATTTAGGGCCGACGCTAGAGGGCCCCCCAAGATCCACGCAGTCGGCAAAATCCTGCACTAGTCGGCAAAATGAAGGAAAGAGGGAAATGCAAACGAAGGAAAGTTAGAGGGAAGAAGAAAGAGGGAAAAAGAGAAAAAAGAGGAGAGAGAAGAGGGAGAGAGAAAGACCGAGCAAACAGAGAAAAGAACAGGGGAGGGAGGGACAAAGCAGGGCAAGAGAAAGGGGCTGGTGCAGACGGAAGACAGGAGATTGTAATGCATTTGTAGACAACGTTTATTACAATATTTTCAAAGCTGGTAACCAACACTTTTTGAAACTTAAAACATACTCTGTCGACAAAAAAGCTACATAGGGCTTTTCAGTATCATTGTATACTAAAAGAGTTCATCGTTCATGTGGTATTCTGGCATTTAGTCGGTAAATTCTGCACCAGTCGGCAAAATGAAGGAAATGTGAGGAAAAGAAAGAGGAAAAGATGTGAAAAAAGAGGACAATTTCTGTAATAAGAACCCAAAACATGTCGGCGCGCTACGCGCGCTGTAATGCCACTCCAGTTTCTCCAGTAGTCCTATTCCACATAGCTAAATAGCGTAAGTCCTGTCAACCTTACCAAGTAACATGTATTCAGGGTATACACAGGTTATGTAGAGGTCGTAAATGATCCCATATTGCAAAGCCTGTAGTTACTGTTCTTTAGTGTGTGTCATGCGGTACGGTAAGTTGGTGAGCGACTCAGGGAGCAAAGTTTGGCTATATTTCGTCGGGTAGTCCAGGTGGTTTCGACACAATGTATGTTGTCCCCGATACAGTCTACAACCCCTACAGTTTTTACGGTTTTTTCTTTTGACACGCTTTGCAATTTCACGATTCACACTTAAAAGAACACTATCAGTGCGCAACTCGGCTGACATATTAAGTGATATAATGCAAAATATACTCTGCAATGGCATGGAATAGTTAGGCTCCTTCATATCCCCTTCTCACCACCACCTCACATAGGGCTGTCGGAACTTGGGGTCGCTGGCATGGCCCGGCCTCCTCTCGGCCGGGAAAAATGCGAGAAAACTGAAGTATGAAGGCCGGTTTATACTCCATTATAGCGCTATAAAGCTGTGTTTAAGGATGTTAGCTGGGTCTCGATATGCCGATGTAAAATTGATTCATACTTCAGTTTTCTCGCATAGCTCAACCTTCGCAGTACTGCCATGCAATGCAGTCTCCCAATACCAGCCTATGCAAAGGCCAAGTACAGTACACATGTGTATGAGGTTTGATCGGCTCTACGACAAAGTACACTATTGATTCCATGATAATTTTAGGGAATACAAGAAAATCCTGCCTTACTAACCTTTATGTCTTAATTCGTGGAAAGCAATAACTGTCTCCCTCGATTCCGACAACTCTCACTGTCACAATCAGGCCGCCGATAGTCGCACGGAACCCGAATACATGTAATGAGCCGGTATCTGAAAAGGTCCGCCATTGTTGTCGAGTAGGATCCTGAGCTCGTTTCAAAAGGTCGTTCACCTACCAAGCAGCCAATCAGAAGCCGTTTCCTTTGCGATATCTCGAGAGCTTGCGAGAAAAGTTGAACAATGTTCAACTCCAAGCGATGACCGTGAATCGAACTGGCGGCAAAGATATTTTGACCATATATGGTTATTGATCGCTTTATCGCGCGAGAAATTTGGAAGTATGAACCGGCCTTGAATCAATTTTACATCGGCATTTCGAGAACCAGCTAACATCCTTAAACACAGCTTTATAGCGCTATAATGGAGTATGAACCGGCCTTAACGCTGTTAGTCCATCCCATTCAAGGGCCCTTTCAGACATAAGTTCGTGTCCCTTCAATCTGAGCACCGTACTATGGGCTACTTCCGACTTGAAAGCGAGAAAAGATTTAACACGGGATCCGCTCTTTATGCCAACTATTTTAGCCTAGATACAAAGTGGCAGAATTCAAAGAAGGTCTTCATTTAATAATAACATGTCAGTAAAATGAAATGAAGGATGTGACGATTTAATGGTTTTCCCAAATCTTACGTAAAGGCTTTCAGTTAAGTGACGTCTTCACTTCGGCATAAATTATGGGAAGAATGAGTTTCTCCGGATAGCATTTTAAGTCTAGGTGGTAATTTATTCCTTAGGATAGAGGGGACAATCTACTCAACTGGAGTTATAACAATGTAGATCATCCCTTATGAGAAGGCCATCGGGGTGGTAGCAGGGGGATGGGGGAATGGCGCACCAGGGGTGGCGCCAGGATTAGCCCGACAGGGGGCCAAGCTCCCCGAAGGGGCCAGGAACTCCATGACCCTACAAAGGTGATGAGTTGCCAAAAGGACGACAAACGTAAAATTGTCGGTGCGCCAAGCGCGCCGAAAAATTTCGACTTTTTTGCAAAATTTGAAAATTTGGAGTGTTATTGAAGAAAATTTGAAAAAATTGGCTTTTTTCCAAGGAAAAGTGGAAAATTTGGGTTCTTCATTGAAGAATCTTTACTTCCTATGATCAAAATCAAGCGGGGCGACTGAAGGTCATTGGGATTATATATTATATCGTGTACGGATTAAGCTCCCCGATGAAAGTGGAAAATTTCCCCTACGGGGGGCCAGCCTTCCCCGACGGGGGGGGCATGCTATTTCCCCCGCTGGCACCACCCCTGGGGTGCACACGGGGAGAAACTGTATACATCAGGCCTGTAGTCCGACAGGTACAGGTGCGAATCATGATTAAGGGGAGGGGCACTATATACAAAATTCATATTTTTTACTTTTCTAGGGGGAAAACATTTCCCCTGAAATCCCTTATCTATGGGTTTGGCATACATGTGGGGTCACCTAACCTTTAACACACCAGATTGCCAAATGAATAAGGTAAGTATTGTGCCTAGAATTGGAAAAAAGGGGCGAAGAAGTTGGTAGTCTTCCAAAATAGTGCTAAAGCCAGAGCTCGGGACTTACGAAACATTTAATCAGGTCTCAGGTAGGAATTTTGCGACAGTGGACCACGACACCTCAGACAAAAAATAGCTAAATAGGGGTTGTCTTTCATGCGCAATCATGTGTGGATCTCCTTTCAATGGGAACCTTATAAACTTTCTCTTTCTTTTCTTCATTCCATCAAAGACCTCAAACAACAACTGATGAAGAAACAGTTCGTTGCCTAGCAACCGAGACTGGCGAAGCTTTTTAACTTACTGAATTGCAACAGGGAGCTGTCTACAGATACGACAGCAACGTTCGACTTTATATGTATATTAAGTACACAGTGCTAGAATGCTAGTACAAGTTGGAAGCCTAGACAGCTTGTACAAGAATGCCGACAAAATGTTGCCGTGGAGGGTTTTTCATATCACACCACCCCATTAACTCAAGTGACACAGATGGAATTGAAAAGCTCTTTGTACTGGCGTATGGTCCAAGGACCTTCCACAGTAACCTTGGTGGGTTCGATAGAGGGACAATGGCTAGGTGGGGAACAGAGTAAAACCTCGTAGTAATTTGTAGGCTCTATCCCTTTATCACTATGAGCCACAGGAGGGTGCTTGAATCCCAGCCCCCCCCCCCCCACCTTGCACTGGCACCTTGGCTACCAGTCTGAGCATGTATCTTTTGTCAACAGAGCAAAAGGTTAGATCGAAAATTTCAATTAAAGAGAGTATGATGAAATTGAGAGCGTTTTTCGTTGTTATTAGAGTGACGCTGTTGTACTTTATAGAGTCGGAATGGCTACTACTACCCATCCTTCTGCAATAACGTTATATTGGTGATGACTAGTACAGTACTTCTACAACTTTTAAGAAAAGTCTTCATTGCAGGCTAAGATCTGAAACCACTCCCAAAAGCGGACTAACAACCCCGAAGGTACACGACCCTTAATGAAAATCCCCAGAAAGCTTTAACGATGTTCTGAATTTGCATGAACTAGCTGCATTGAAAGGAAATGAGGCTATTGTAACACCAACAATAGGGCCCCAAAGGATTATTACTCGTACTGAGACTACTGAATGGAAACTTGTACAAAAAGTTGCCCCTGACGTTAGACCTTTATGTTTGCAAACAATGGTACACCAACAAAGTAACAAACAAGCAGAAAAGCACACCGATTGGCTAGCACTTGATGAAAAGGATATGACGTTTTGGTTTTACTCTTCCATCAACTAAATTAAGTGCTGAAAATGTAGAAAATTATATAAAACATCATTTACTTGGTTGCATTTGCGAGAATCGCCACAAAGATATTGTCACAAAGTTGATTTACAAGTAAAGATGATAGCCACAGACACCCCAATCCCTTCATGATGCATGGGATTTTGATTAAAATAGTCAGTAATAACATTAATATGGTTCTGTGAGTTACCCTATATAATCAATTCCAATTCTTATCTCTAGTAGTGGGTAGATAGCATATGCCGTCACGAGGCCTCTGTGTGTGGTGTGACACTTCATGGTTTAGGGGCCGTGTCATTTCCTCCCTCCCTGTCTGCTTGCTGGAGACCGGGGTCGTTCACGATGACGACAGGGATCGTTCATCTATTTACAGGGGACGTCCTTTTCAGATGTGGGCAGAAGCGAACTAAATAGCCTGCGCTCATTGGCTTACTCAGGCACTTGACTCAGTGGGGTATGTTTGATGACCAGCGTCTATGAAAGCGTGACCCTTGTCTTTTGGCTACTTTTCGCATTAATTAAGCAGATTGGTGGCGCTCTCGTTTTAATGGATATTACTTACGGTGATGAAAGGTAGTTGAACCCCAAAAGAAATAGCGCCCCCTTTAGTATTACCCTTCCCCTGTGCAACAGAGGAATCATACCGCCAGAGCGAGGGCGCCTTTAGTTTATAACTGGTTATAATGAATCCTGGGCGAATCCTGTGCTGAATCCTGGGCGAATCCTGTGCTAGCTTCAGACTGGTAAGATGGCGTCTCCCATGCGTAACCGAAGGAACATTTTCCATTCAGAGAAAGAGGATAAAAACGTTATAAAGGACGTCGATTCTGGTCGTAAAGGAAGAGTTGAGCATCATGTCTTAGGTTATTATCGTCGTGTACATGACGCGCTACAGGACGGCTTTGAAGAAGATGAACAACGAGGTAGGAATCGGGAAAGAACGCTTTTCTAGCTTTTGGCCATGCTGCCATGTGTAGTATACAATACTGTACATAGGCTAGGCCTAATGTTATAGTGACATGACCTAATAAGGCCACTTTCGAATTTCGTGCATAGATACAGTCAACAAAGCACGTCAAAACTGCTGTCACAATCAGTGCGTCAATTTTTGATGCAGCACACGCATAGCAATCTCCCTTGCAAATGTGAGTGAACCTGTTTAATATTTCAAGCACGCGCACGCAAAGAGTAAGATATGCAGCCACAAATTGAACGCACAAACTGCCTACGCAGAACCCATACATACAGCTCTGGGCTCTAATTTAGAATCCGTGCCCGGAAGTGACGTACGTGATACGCATAGGTATATGGTTAGGGTTAGGTATAGGCCTAGGGTTAGGTATAGGGTTAGGGTTAGGTATAGGGTTAGGGTTATATACATTAGTACTAGTAGGCATACGGATAGGGTACGTATACGCATAGGGATAGGGTTACATACATAGTAGGCATACGGATAGGGTACGCATACGGATAGGGATAGGGTTATACATATGGTACGCATAGAATAAGGTTAGGGTTATACCCGTAGGGATATACGTATAGAATACGTATACATGTATAATTATAGCCTACGTATACATCTGTTAGTACTTATAATATTTAAAACCGTTTGCCGGCAGCTCGGCTCGCAGCGCTATCGGTTAGGGCATAGGATCGCTATACTGAGAGTTATACCGCGTTCGTATTCTTGCAATGTTCCGCATTCAAATCACACTGTTGCTTTCTGTTGAACAGCTTGTCTTGTCACGTTACTGTTGGTTCTTTTAGAACTTAACTTGTCACTGATATTTTGTAAGTTTTAAGTTGTAATTTACGTCACTTCCGGGCACGGATTCTAAATTAGTACCCAGCTCTGTACAAAAATTGTAAACAGCGCCCGCTGGCCTTATTAGGTTACAATCTGATGTTAGGCTAGCCTGCGGAGCAGACTTGGTACTAATTTAGAATCCGTGCCTGGAAGTGACGTAAATTACAACTTAAAACTTACAAAATATCAGTGACAAGTTAAGTTCTAAAAGAACCAACAGTAACATGACAAGACAAGCAACAGTGGGATTTGAACGCGGAACATTGCAAGAATACGAACGCGGTATAAATCTCAGTATAGCGATCCTATGCCCTAACCGATAGCACTGCGAGCCGAGCTGCCGGCAAACGGTTTTAAATATTATAAGTACTTACAGATGTATACGTAGGCTATAATTATACATGTATACGTATTCTATACGTATAAATATATCCCTACGGACATAACCCTAACCTTATCTCTATGCGTACCATATGTATAACCCTATCCCTATCCGTATGCGTACCCTATCCGTATGCCTACTATTAAACAGGCACCAGACTCCAATACTTCCACATTCTGAATTCATTTTTCCTGAAATGTAATCTACAATTTCCTGAAATCGGCTTTGCATTTTCCTGAAATTTACAGTAACGCTTCTTTTATGCAGTGTCATATAGAGTCACGACTCGAGTCACTTCTCAAAATTATAGTGACTCGAGAGAATTCAGGAGTAATTTCCCCATTGAAATAGTACAGTGCCCCGATCAATGCCGTAACCCCATCTGGCACCTAGGCTCCCCTGAAAAATTTCATCCTAGCTAAGCCCCTGCCATGGGCGTCTGCAAGTTGGGGCAAGTGGGGGTCAAAAACGTGAGAAAAATGGAAGAAAAAAATAACTAAACCTTCAAGACTAATTCTGTCAAAAGTCGAAAATCTCGCACCATTTTGCATCTAGGCTCTTGAAAAAGGCAAAAACTTTTCAAATTGGGGGACACCCTCTCCCACATCCCCCTCCCCCAGGCCAGCAATAATCCTACATTGATGTGACCCCTTCATATGTAGTTACTCCAGCTACGGGCCTGCTGATCTGCCCCACCACCCTGAATTTTTTCAGCGAACGCCGGTGGCCCCTGCCCTAATCCCCTAAGCATAGGGCCTACTTGACAAATGAAGGTGAATATCATCACCAGAGTACTATGTATGTAACCTATCCCTATGCGTATGCGTACCCTATCCGTATGCCTACTAACGTATATACAGTACCGTAACCCTAACCCTATACCTAACCCTAACCCTATACCTATGCGTATCACGTACGTCACTTCCGGGCACGGATTCTAAATTAGAGCCGCAGAATCTGTAACAGCTTCCAAAAGATGGCGCTCTCTCAGAAATCATAATACACCACCTGTATATTTCATTTACACGAATCCCCAAAATGCGGGATAGATTATTATTCATAAGAAGGTCACATGGTGTTCACGGCTACTGACAATTCATGTTTATCAACGGCCTGCGACGATGCATATAGGCCTATACAAATACTTCTGAAGATATGGTGACATGTTAAAAAGGTACGTAATTATGCATGGGCTAAAAATCGAGCTAATCCTTGCAGTGAAAAGCCAAGCCTAACGTTAGGCGTAGGATCTTGTCCCAGATCTTGCCGGTTTGTACAAACTGGCCTGTATATAGGACTTCGCATGGACAAGACAACGTTCCTTGCTAGCTGTATATGTATACATGTACACGGTATCTGCTAAGCCAGTAGCTATAGCCGTACTACAGTGCATAACGTGTAGCAGAGCAACCGGTCACTCATGTTGACTCCACCCCTTACCAACGCTGATGACGTGTGTATGAATTACAGTATCATGAAGTTATTTTTGTCTCGGAAATGAGATTGGCTAGAAAGTTGGCAGTGCTATTAAATTCCGTCTGTATACTGTACATTAATATTAGGGGTAAGCAAATATTAAGAATTGTACTTGTAGATGATAAAACTCAACAATAGCCTGCTTACAGCAGGCCAATGTTAGGCTTGAGCTGGAAATGCTGAACTTGTCATAATGGTATCTCTTGAAAGGAAAATTCTGTGGTAAAGATTTATAGCTCTCATATACTGTAAGGTCAAGTCCACCAAAAGATTTTCAGGTACAAACAGATTTACATTCTTTTGTCTTGTTTTATAAAAACGAAAACTTTCTTAGAGTGGCCTTGTAAGGTCATGCCATCATATATTGAACTATAGCAGGTGGTGAGGTGGGTACAAAGGTGAGTTACAGTACATAAAAAACTTACAGACACACAATACCTTTAACGTAATCTCTTCTGTTGGCACTGAGGGTTAGTGACTTTCTGAGCTAGGCCAAAGAAATTCAAATGGGTAGAAAAGTTCACACACCTGTTACAGTTCTATTAAAGTTCATGTAGCCTACCAGCTAGAAAATGATGTAGGCGTAGGCATACCCATCTTGAAAACATGTATGTTACACAGAAGATATTCGGCAGGCAGTAAAGACCTTATACACCAATTTGATGGCATGATTTTCGTGTCTTTTAGATACACACTGTACTTAAAAGTTAAAACACAGTACAACAATTTGGCGTGGCGTGAAAATTGAGAAAAGAGGTGACTGGCGTAAAAGTTCAGTGTAGGAGATACAAACCTTTAGACCTATTTTTTGGGAGGGATGGGGTGTTGGATGAATTTGACTTGCACTTGAGCAAATTCTTTAATATTTAGGCTTGTAATGTTAGGCCTACTGTAGGCTCTTTTCCTTTCTATCATGTTCGAGGGTTCCATTATGAATTGTGGGAAAGGTTGTCTATTAACTCACCAAAAAGGCATCTACCCACAGTTCCCTTTAAACAAAAAACTCGTAACTTCATAATGTAAAGACATTGACTTGTACGTCACAAATGGAGATGATATGATCACGACAAAATTTATGAAATGCAATGTTCTCATTTTGCATTTTATTTCTTTTTGATCAGTATATAAAATATTTGGACACAAAAACTGTAGTACGCGCCAAACCATGTTTCAAGGTTTTACGTAAATATCCATCGAATCTTGTGCATTTACAACGTCACTTACCACAAGTAAAATTCACATACCTCTGGTAAGATGGGTAAGCATTAAATGTGAGCCTTGGTTTATAAAACGGCTCATTTTGACATTCTGTCACCTTTTACGTAAGCCTAAAGCAGTATTAGTAAACATCATGTTGCTTGTTTCAGTCAGAGATTTACTATTGTATTAAAAGATTCTACATAGAAAAGCTGTTTACTCTGCATATATCAGAGTAAGTGAGAGTAACAGTACAATGTTTCAGCATACAGTACTGTACTTTTGCTGTGAAGTGTCCTCTGCATGTACTTTATACTGTAGTAGAAAGCCCAACTCAGATACAGATGTGGTACAGTATACTGTATATACATCTTATAACAACAGAAAATAAACCGTTTGGTCTCTCATAGAGTTGTTAACGAGTGGAATAGTCTGCCTGAGTGGGTATTTAACTCCACATCTGTGCACAGCTTTAAGGTTAACATTGACAAGTTCTTCCATAACTGTGGTAGAATCTAATTGGGCTGGGCTCATTTGGTGTTGGTTGGTTGTTTGTTTTCAGTTAAGGTTGTATGGACTTCAGGGCATCTTATGGGGCCTTAGACATCCTTTGCCCTTTAACCTGTTATGTTAATGTTATGTTATGTTATGTTATGTTATGTTAGGGTCTTACTGACATTTATTTTGTTTTGCCTTTTGCAGAAGGTTTCTTCCAAAATGTCTTCAAACAAACAGAGGAACAAGAAGTTAAACTTTGTCAGAATCAAACCATTAGCAGAATACTTGAGGAGATTCTTCCTATGGGAAACAGCACACAGATTTTTATTTTCTTCAAGGGACTTCTTTCAGATGTGGAGACAGTCATGTACGATAGATTTGGTGCTCATGTGTTACAAACCACATTGTCCCTGGCTTTACAGTTTATAGCAAAAAAAGAGAAAACTGAGGCTTACAGTGCATTAATTTTGACTTTGAGCCAAATGATTGTGAACCAGCTGGAGTCAGTTGCCTTTGATACATATGCCAGCCATGTACTGAGAACTCTTTTGCAGGTCTTGGGAGGACTCCAGGTAGCAGAGAGGATAACTAGAAGTAAACTTTCAAGGGAACAACAGCAAAGAGGTAAGGTCAAAAACATTATAGCTCAATATAACGTTAAAGTGTCAATCTTCTTATCTGGACTGGGTCAAATTATCAACAGTAGTTTCTTCTTGCCCCATCTACAGTCCCATCAAAACTCTAAGCACCTCCCACTGAACAGTTTCATTGCCCACAACCTTCCTTTTTTTGCTGGTGACAGTAGAATAGCTTTTAGCTCTTTCAAAAGAGTGTACTGTATACTCTCTTGAAATTTGATAATCTGGATGTATTTCCTCTGTTACCTTCCACTCTTCTTTACAATGTTCAGTCATTTAAATGTTGCTGTTCTGCACTTACCATTGCCCAGTCAGACTGGCTTATATTTGGAGGTACAGTATACAGTAGTTTCAAATTTTTTTCTCTTTATGCCAAAAGAAGTATAACAATGAGTCACAAATTTAAGGAATGTGACCCTGTGATTATATTCTGGGATGTTTATAGGTAACCTTTAATTTGGAAGAAAATATAGGAAAACAGCGTACAATTTTGAATTTAGACTTTTCAGACAAGATTTCTTCTATTACTGCAAACACATAGTAGGTGTTTGTAAGGAGTTATGGAAGCTGTAAATAGTTATGTACACATTACGTTTCATGTAAAAAAGCTTTACAGTACATTATTACAGTAATGCACCCTCTCCCCTTCCCTTTCCTCTCTCCCTTCCCCATCCCCCTTCCCCCTCCCCTGCTGAAAAGGAGAGTGTTTTCAATAAAGATTTTAGTGTGAATGTTTGTATCAATCAATAAATTCTTCCCCCAGTGTGATCTTTTTTACTTTGGAGCTTTGCAATTTACATAAAAGAACCTCAGATATGATAAAGTTTTACAGTATTTGAATTGAAAGTACAAATGTATTGCTTTGATGATATACCACGAAGTTGTTATCCGAATGGAGGTCGCACGGGCAGTTTAATTTATGCTATGCTACAGTAATACTTTAAGACCTTTTTAAGTAAGAAAAGATTACCATCAATTAGCTGGTGATAATGCTTATACAGTAAGGACTGAGGCCCTTTGTTTGTATGCTTTCAATTTGACTTCTTTCTCCTTGCGACATTATTCACCTGTAGTAATACCTTAACAAGAGGCTTAAATTGAATAATGCTTTGATGTGTAGGTTGGCATACAGTACCACCATCATAGTAATGCTAGGATTTTTAAACTCAAAACGACTGTTTAACAGAACTAGTTCAATACAAATACCCCTAGACCATATGCAAATGTGCTAAAGACGGAGAAGCCTAATTCTTTTACTGCATTCTGAAAAATTTCCTCAAGTTCCTGAAATATCTGGACATAAATCTGTGTCCACAATTTTACATAAAATCAAGCTAATGTGGTCTCCTTTGCGACACCCAGCTACACAAGATAGAAAATATTCTTATTTTTCAGGCGATAAGCAATGCTATGGTAATGGATAAACTTGCCATAGTTCTACTACAGATGTAGCAGACAAACCTTGTTGTGTTCACTCTTCAATCCAGCTGAGTTCTAATAGAAATCTTAAGAGCAAGATAATGGAATGATTACTAGATGACCTTGAATGTGCAAGCCTCACTTTAAAGGAAGTTTTGGTGTGAGCTATCTCCATTCGGATAACAACTCGCTAGATATACTGTGAAAACATATGGAAGAAAAAGATAGGCACAATGATGTCATTTGTTCAAAAGTGATATTTTGTCTGTGAGTTATTTTTTTGTTCTGTGGTGTGGGCTCAAGTCTTTGTTTAATATACAACATGTTCTCTAGTTTTCTAGAGGAAAGCCTTGTTTCTTCATCATTTTAGCTCTTTCCATTTTCTTTCACTGTAGACTTATTGGAAGAAACAAAAGTCGTCTTGGACGCTAGACCAGAAGAATTCATTAACGAGCTGAAATCCTTGAAAAATGGTCTTATGAAGTCAAACCAGGTTGAAGGTAACATGCCATATGGTACTTCCATCATACATGACTTCTCTTTGTTTGAGTTTGTCATTCCATATTGCAAAGTAATGAACCCCATTTGTACTGCAAAAGGTAATACAAAGTATAAAGCATAGAGAATAAATGACCCCTCCCAGCTGGTGTTCCCATATGCACACACAGTACTTCTTGTGCCTGAGGAACATATTTTTGATGTTATTAGTCCTGACTGCAACTCATGAAGTTTTAAATTTTGCTCTTAAGAATAATTTTTGCAAGTAAGGCAAATGTAACATAGTAGTGCTGGATGTTTCCCTCAAGTTTGAGGTTGTGCTAAGATAACATAAAGCGCTACATTAAGAAAAACATTTGCAAATGGATAACATCTTGACTTAAGATGGCTTGCACTTTTATGTATTCAATCAAATGGGGCTCTTTTCAGTTTTAGAAGATCCTCATTTCAGCTGGGAGAACCATAAATTGCTCTTGAATGAAAAGTTCACTAATAGATACCATACAAACATCCAGATCACTGAGTCTCATTGCACTCAGCTACAACCAATTGAAGAGATGCTGAATATACTACTCTTACTGTAACCCAAACCCCTGTTCTGTTTTGTGTTCTAGATTTTATTTACAGTCCGTCAGCCAGTCCGGTACTAGCTGTGCTGCTACTTGTCCTGCAAAAGACAGATCAAGAATTGTGCATGAAAACTTGTAGGAAACTAATAAAGAAATGTGGCCTCAAAGAATATAATGGAGAAGCTAAAAGGTGAGAGCAGACTTGTAGTGTGATTACAATGAAATGAGTACAAGTACACAGACTTGTAGTGTGAGTACAATGTCATGTGTACAAGTACACAGACTTGTAGTACGACTACAATGTTAAGAGTACAAGTACACAGACTTGTGGTTTGAGTACAATGTCACAAGTACAAGTACACAGACTTGTAGTGAGTATGTTTTGAGTACTTAGTACATGGACTTGTAGTATAGATACAACGTCACATGTACAAGTACACAGACTTGTAGTGAGTATGTTTTGAGTACTTAGTACACAGACTTGTAGTGTGAGTACAATGTCATGAGTACAAGTACACAGACTTGTAGTATGAGTACAATGTCACAAGTACAAGTACACAGACTTGTGGTGTGTGTACATTGTCATGAGTATGAGTGTAAGTGGAGTGTCTCAGGTTGTGAGTCTGAGTGCAAGTCATGTCCTTTTCATGAGTACTAGTACAAAGCCCCAGTGCGTAGCTTCCAAAGTCTGTGAGTACAGCTTTATTCTCACAAGTACCTGTTCAGGCAATTGTACAAAACTGTGAGTGTGAGTATATACTCACTACAAGTCAGGGAGAGAGTAAACGATGGTCTGTGTTATGCTGGAAACTTTCTTGGGATGAGACTGAAAATTGGGGATCATGTAAGTGACACATTTGCATAGTCCAGTGGATTGAAGATAAGATGCAAAAGTGTGGCCTGACTGACATGTGGTTTAAGGTTTAAACCTTGGCAGAGAGAAAATGGGGATTTGATGTAGTGAGCAGTTCCCTCACTACTCCACTGAAATGATCTCCATAATAAAGCTGGTCAACCTTGTTTGAGATGTATTGTTGAATCCACTATTGTGAAGCTTAAGTCTCACAATAGACTTTTCCCATATGACTCATTCACTTGATAGCAGAGAAATGAATTAAAATCTAGACTGAAAAAAGATACTTTATTGTTTGAGGAAGAATAAATATCTGGGTTTAAATAGTATTCTTGCAGATAATAATTTGAAATGAAATTTTTCAAGACAGTTAAAGATGTTCTGTACAGACCATTAGAGACTGGTCCCTGTAGGTAAACATTTTGCCTTAAGATTGCCATTAGTTAAGGGCCAACATCTATGTTGGACTAATGTAAGCTACAGATCCATTTTGATACTGAGTGGACATTAGGAAAGGTGTCCATCAGACTTTCTTCATATTTTATAGTCTTTTCAGTCATACAGAATTCAGCTAAAGAACTAAAACATTTTAACATGTCTATCTGATGTGATGTTAAAGTCATAAGTAGGCTGCTTCTTTAGGAGATGTCAGTCTGAATTCTGACCTACCTCCAAATTTTAGCCAACCTCAGATATTTTTGGACTAAAACCTGATTTACACCTAATAGCAAAATATTTACTAGAGTGTGCATGAAATTTTCAGAGAAAACATTGTTGGCAGAATTCCCAACTTTATTGAGCTTTCCTTACATTGTCAGAATTCATAATTTGAATTTAGTATTTTTACCAAATAAAATTTTGCATCTAACTTTGCTTCATGTTTTTCATTTTTTCTTGATCTTTTTAGCTCCCTCCCAGAAGTTTTGACAGATCCCACCTCTAGTCACTTGCTGGAGACAATATTTGATGTTGCAAGTGAAGACCTCATTAAGGAGTTACTGGTGTCCTCTTTCCATGGAAACCTTCTTAAGCTTGCCAAAAGTCCTGTGGCAAATTTTGTTTTACAACGTCTCATTGCCCGAATGGGGAAGATTGGCCAGGTATGATTCAAAAGATAGCCAAACATTTCGAAGCATTTTTCTGCAAAGCTCCACCTATAAAATGCATTAATTGCAGTTTTGCAGTAGTCCATTTTCATATTTGTCTCCAAAATTGTATTCCAAATATTGGAAAAAAATAATATGCTAAAAAAAAGTCTTTGTCTTTCCCTCAAAGTTTAGGAAAAAGTGTTTAAAATCAATGTTTGCTTGAATATTCTGCTCTCAAGAAATTTTAAACAGTAATAGTGATCAATTTTATTAACCTGGTTACCAGCATATGTAGTATATTGGTACCAGTAAATTTGTTTTTGTAAAGTATCCTAACCGCTGTAAATTACTGAACCGCGACTTTAAGAGACGATAGCTTTGCAAATTGCAGCCTGGTGCCCAGTGGCATTGGCATGGGGGTGGGGAGGGGGAGGCACATGCCCCCCTGTGGATTTCTGAAAAAAATTCTGAAAATTGTAAAATGATCCCAAAAGGCATTTAAGCTATAGATTTCTATGGGGGTAGGGTAAGGTGTGTTTTTGACTGAGTGATGGATCTGTTCTAATGAAATGAAATGAAATGAAATTCTAGTCATTTTTTATTACAAATGGTTCTCAAACTATCAGAATTTTTGCAAATCCCCTGCAAACTATCAAAATGTTTGAGCACTCTGCAGGCTTTAAACCTTACCTCACTATTGTTGTCATTATCAATATCTTGCAATAGCAAGTGCAGCAGCAAAACTTGAAAGCCGTTTACGAATTGCCAGGGAAAAGACTGGCTTTGTGATTGGCATATAGGTTTGTTGGGGAATTGAAAGTGTCTCGATGCAGAACCTGAATGCAGGTTTTGTAATGGAAATCTTATTTAATGAAATATTTTGGTGTGCTTCATGTGCATTCATCACAGATTGTACTCCATCTCCTGTCCATTATGAAGGTAACTGTTCTGATCACAACACTTCTCTGAAAAACAGAGGTACATCTCCAACCCCTGTAGGGGCCTCACATCAATATGGGATCTTTCAACCTAGTTTGTAGCATGATGTGGAAGGTTGAAAGTACATATTTGCCTTTATACATTTTTCAGAAATTTTTACTGAGCACTTCGCATGCAGCCATTATTGGTGTAGGTGGTGATTGTTAATGCACTTATGACAAAAAGCATTCTGAAATGTGCTTGATAGTCCTTCACCTCTTTTGCTACAAATATCAAGGAGGTCTAATATCAACTCCGTGCACCTATGCTCTCCCTCCCTCCATTCCCAATTGCTGGAAGCTGTTTGTCTGGATTTTCTTTCAAACTTATTAAAAATATGATAGTTGTAAAGTGCTCAGCATTATACTCTATAGTATCATCTGTATGTCAGGTAATATGCATTATGTCAGTGCCCCATTTTATATAATTATAATGTGCCGGCATATTAAGAAAGGATGAAAGTCGAGGAAAACTCTTTAAATTAAGCAATCATCAAGTTTACATGGGAAGAAATAAGGCACAGACATTGTTTGTGTTACCTTGTGTTTTCTTCTCAGGCTTGGGCGGCTCTGCCGCGTGCATAGGAATTCTTTACTAAAGAGAAGAACAGGAACAGGTGTTACGTAAAGCTTATATCATAAGGGATTTGAACATTCAAATTAGGGTGAAAAGCTACAGGTGGAACATAATGAGTAGACTCTGAGGGTCAGCCATTTTTGGTTTCGATGATAAGAGAAACCTATGCATTCATGATGGCGTGTGTGTGTATGTATGTGTGTATGTGCGTGTGTGCGTGCGTGTATGTGTGTGTATGTGTGTTTGTGACACTTTGCTCGTTAACACGATATCTCAAGAAGGGAAACTCTGACAGTTCTCAAACTTGGTACATAGATGCCCCATATTGAGAAGAAGAACCCTATTGTTTTTGGTGGGGGTCAAAGGTCACCTAGGGTCACCGGGGGTCAAACTCTGAAAACCTTGTTAACACAATATCTTGAGGTAGGAAGCTTGGATGAATTTCATATTTTGTATGTAGATGCGTTATGGTATGAGGAAGAACCCTATCATTTTTGGTGGAGGTGAAAGGTCATCTGGGGTCACCGGGGGTCAAACCCTGAAAACTTTGTTAACATGATATCTCAAGAAGGTAAGCTCTGACAGTTCTCAAACTTGGTACATAGATGCCCCATACTAAGAAGAAGAACCGTATTGTTTTTGGTGGGGGTCAAAGATCACCTGGGGTTACTGGGGTCAAACTCTGAAAACCTTGTTAACACAATATCTTGAGGGAGGAAGCTTAGATGAATTTCATACTTTGTATATAGATGCGTTATGGTAAGAGGAAGAACCGTATTGTTTTTGGTGGGGGTCAAAGGTCACCTGGGGTCACCGGGGGTCAAACTCTGAAAACCTTGTTAACACAATATCTTGAGGTAGGAAGCTTATATGAATTTCATACTTTGTGTGTAGATGCATTATGGTATGAGGAAGAACCCTGTTATTTTTGGTGGAGGTGAAAGGTCATCTGGGGTCACCGGGGGTCAAACCCTGAAAACTTTGTTAACATGATATCTCAAGAAGGTAAGCTCTGACAGTTCTCAAACTTGGTACATAGATGCCCCATACTAAGAGGAAGAACCGTATTGTTTTTGGTGGGGGTCAAAGGTCACCTGGGGTCACCGGGGGTCAAACTCTGAAAACCTTGTTAACACAATATCTTGAGGTAGGAATCTTAGACGAATTTCATACTTTGTATGTAGATGCATTATGGTATGACTAAGAACCCTATTATTTTTGGTGGAGGTGAAAGGTCATCTGGGGTCACCGGGGGTCAAACCCTGAAAACTTCATTAACATGGTATCTCAAGAAGGGAAGCTCTGACAGTTCTCAAACTTGGTACATAGATGCCCCATACTAAGAGGAAGAACCGTATTGTTTTTGGTGGGGGTCAAAGGTCACCTGGGGTCACCGGGGGTCAAACTCTGAAAACCTTGTTAACACAATATCTCGAGGTAGGAAGCCTGGATGAATTTCATACTTTGTATATAGATGCGTTATGGTAAGAGGAAGAACCGTATCATTTTTGGTGGAGGTGAAAGGTCATCTGGGGTCACCGGGGGTCAAACCCTGAAAATCTTGTTAACACAATAACTTGAGTTACAAAGCTTGGATGAATTTCATACTTTGTATGTAGATGCATTATGGTAAGAGGAAGAAGCCTATTGTTTTTGGTGGAGGTCAAAGGTCATTTGAGGTCACCAGGGGTCAAACCCTGAAAACCTTGTTAACCTGATATCTCCAGGTAGAAAGCTTGGATAAATTTCATACTTTGTATGTAGATGCCTTATAGTTAGAGGAAGAACCCTATAATTTTTGGTGGGGTTCAAAGGTCATCTGGGGTCACCGGGGGTGAAACCCTGAAAACCTGGTTAACACTATATCTCAAACTAGGAAGCTTGAATAAGTTTCATACTTTGTATGTAGATGCGTTATAGTAAGAGGAAGAATCCTATCATTTTTGGTGGAGGTCAAAGTTCATTTGGGGTCACTGGGGATTAAACTCTGAAAATCTTGTTAACACAATATCTCCAGGTAGGAAGCTTGGATAGAATCCATACTTAGTATGAAGATGCGTTATAGTGAGAAGATGAATCCTATTGTTTTTGGTGGAGGTCAGAGGTGATCTGGGGTCACCAGAGATCAATGTCTGAAAACCTTTTCAAGATGATATCTCCAGGTAGGAAGCTTGAATAGATTTCATACATGGTAAATTGATGTGTTATAGTGAGAAGATGTACCCCATTGTTTTTGGTGGAGTTCAAAGGTCATCTAGGGTCACCAGGGGTCAAACACTTAAAACCTTGTTAACACAATATCTCAAGGGAGAAAGCTTGGATAGATTTTATACTTAGTATTGGATGTTTTATGGTGAAAAGATGGACCCTATTGTTTTTGGTGGAGGTCAAAGGTCATTTGGGGTCACCAGAGGTAAAAAAGCAAAATTTCCCAAGAATTCCCAAGAATATCACATGGGTTCACCAGAGGTCAAAGAGCAAAATTTCCCAAAAATTCCCAAGATGGTCATCTGGGGTCACCAGAGGTCAAAACTGAAATTTCCCAAGAATTCCCAAGACTAAATAGGAATACAAAACTGTATTTTTCCAACATGTTAAGATAGCATTTGACCATTGACTGAAAGATATGGGACATCATGGCTTTATTTGGAATAGAACATACAGTATATCATCGAAACCTCAATGCATTTTTGCATTCTGGTTAATTGTTACATAATTAATCCAGAGCTTCAGGAGGCCATATACCAGTGTCTGCCAGCCTTAGATACCCTTTTAATATAATGCACAATGAAGCAAAGGAAAAACTTTGTCATAGCCCAGGAATGTTTCTGTGGACTCCATGCACATATTTTTGCGTAAAAAGTTCCCCCGAATAGAATGAAGTAAATTAGCCAAAAGGGGGCTTCAGGAGGTTTGTTGACAACATACCCTTCTCTTAGACAACAAATTCTCCTGTTTCACAATACCAAAAATTAGAATTCATTAAATTATGGACATTTTCCAGCCATGTATGATCAGTTCCAAAAATATCTCAAAGATAGCACCATTATGCATCTAAGCAACCTTAAATTAACAAAAGTTTTTCAAACGGTGGGGGAGAGAATGGGGAAGAAGGCAGCAGAAATATTTTGAACCTAGAAGCTAGTTTGATAGTAGATAATAGCAATAAATGTCAGTAAGATTTAAAGTTTTGGTGCACCAATGACAGACACTATTTTATTTTATTTTTTTTTTCTTTGTTAGCACACACAGTCTTAAGTCATGGTTTCAACAGAAAGTGTGGGATAAAGGGATTGGTTTTAAAAAAAGTGGTATTTTTGCAGTAAATCTCTTTACAGTACAGTACAGTACTGTACAGTACAGTACTTTACAGTACAGTACAGTACTGTACAGTACTGTAACGTGGACTAAAAAGATTGAAAGTGGTAATGTTTGTCGTAAAAAAGAAATGTGTCACTCAAAGCATGTGTATCTATGCAAAAGGAAAAATTATCACAGAATGGATTCTTCTTATACAGCAAAATTTTGGGGGCGATGCACACTGTCTAAGAAGAATTTTTATGACTGGCTAACGCTAGCCGTAATCCCTTACTAATCCCTAACCTTGACAAAGGATACAATCAGTATAATACAATAAAATCAGCCAGTCAGAAAATACCTTCTTAGTGCGCATCAGCTGAAATTTTTAACATGCATTGTAAGTCTTTATTACTTTCTTATTGTTCAGCTCATTTCAGTCTTAGCTTCGACATTGGAGAAATTCTGGAAATTCCCTTTCCCATAAGTTTTTGATACAGTGTATATTATTTAGACTCTTTCAATATTTTATATATCCCTATATATGATAAATTTTTAGGGAAAATATTGCACTTCAAAACTGTGCAATTCAAGTCTGCTGCCCCAAGATTTATACCAAAGCATAGTTTGGCTTTGAGGCTATTTTGGTGTGACTCATGATGTACAGTAAATGGACAGTAGGCTGTTGATCTTATACAATGCAGTATTGGTATAAGGTCTCAGAATTGGGCGGAAAATCCACCCGGACACCCCTCCCCCGCAAAATATTTGGGGGGATTTTGCTTTAAAGGGCAGGATTTCAATAACTTGTGACATAAAAAGTCAACTTTTCCCTACAAGTTTTGTGTACAAGTGCGGGGAACTCCTGCACATAATTTTACAACAATACAGGGTGGAATAAAGAAGAGTGTTACGGGATAGCTAAAAAAGTGCGGAAATTGTGCAATTCTGCTGCCAGAGGCAAATCCCAATACAATTTAATTATTATTATTATTTCATCCATGGCTAATTGCCATGAATTCCATTATGTGTTAATGGGATTCTATATTTTAACATTTCAACATGACATCATTCTTGCATAGTATATTATTTCTAGAAAAATTACCTCTTAATGATGAGTTATATGTTGTGATATTTTTACCTTTATTCAATCCAAAATATTTCTCTTACAGCTGGATCAAATGGTTTCAGAGCTTGGTGAGGGTTTTGAAAGTATTCTGGCTGTAAATCATACTGGAGTATTGTTACAACTTTCAGAGGCTTGTTATTTGTGTCCAGCTAATCAAGGTATCCTATTGTCAATGCAGTATAACTTTTGACCTAATTAAAGAATTACTGTAAACATATAGTAGTTGCCTTTTTCCAAGCAGGGGCTTCAAAAACTGTGGGATGGCATCCCAAAATGGGTCCCAGAGCTTCAAGGGCAGATCAGAAGCTGCTTCAAGAAAACATTGAATATCGATAAATATAAATTGAAAAGGCTTGTTGAATTTACATATCTGGGTGAAGTTCAAATTTCTAAAACATGAGATCTCAAAGTAAAGAGTGTGAGATGTAAATTATTTACAAGACCTGAGTACCATTTCATGCAATCTGGGCAGCATCTGCAGCAAAACTATATTGGTATGCCATGCAAGAACAGGTGGTGATGCTCGACATTACATCCTCACCCCACTCCCACCCTACCCCCACCCCTGTTAACCACCTTCCATACCCTTCTTCCCTGACCCCTGTTCACCCCTGCCATAGGTTGTGGTAATTGTGGGGAAACAGATATGCTCTAACAGTAATGCAGTGGTGTGTATGATAGTCTACCATTACACTTCTCAAAGACTGAGTTCTGTCTTATGAAGTGCTGGGTCCATGCTTGAATCGAGATCACTCAGTTTTAAGGCTGTAAAGTTCTTAAATTTTGTTGTTTATACTTTAATCGTGGAAAAGTGCTTGAAACGTAATTTGTAGAATAGACCTTATGCACACGACAACACAGAACAGAAAGTGTATCCTCCGTAGGAGGCAAACGCGTATCTTTGCAAGGAACACCACCAAATGCAGACAGCTGATTTATGCACCAGTCGGATATGTGCATAAGTCTACTACATGCATGTGCGAAATCTACATCATGCTTGCAGTGTGCATCATTGTTTGTCGCCAAAATGACGTCGCGTGACGTCGATGCATAAGATATCAATTCTTATCTAGAAAAATCTAGAAATAGTTGTGTGCTTTTATTGGTCAATGTTAGTTTTATACACATTCTACAGTTGAGATAATAAATAAAATGTTGTCAACTTACATAATGTTTTTTGCAGAGACAGTGTTGATCTTTGAAAATGCTTGGAAGCATTTGATTTTGTTCTTTTAAATATATTGAAACCGCTGTAGTGTAAATACAAAAGGTCACATGTACAAGAGAGACATGTCATTGCTTTTGTGTGACAAGTTAAGATTTTTTCACTTACAGATAACACTTTTGTCATGTGAATTATTCACTGTCACTTTAAAGTATTCATAATTAACAAATTTATTGCAATAGAGGGATTTCATGTGAGGTCATGCGAGTGGGACTGCCAGGCACTGAAGGGCAAAACACATGCAGTAAGCATTTTTACAGCACACGCGCATGGCATAACCATAGATACTACTGTGACACAATGGATGCTTGCCCTTTAAAATTAAAGAGACGTACGATCTTGCCCTTTAAAACCAAAGAGACACGTGATCATGTGACTTTGGTGGAACCCCTCTATAAGGCAAGAATTGGACATGTGTCCTTAAAAATTGCATTTTCTGTCAGAAGATCAGTTTTGGCCTGTAAAGACTTCCAGTCACTCAAAGTTGGGTTTGTAATACAGTACAAAATTTTGAAAAATTGAGAATTCTAATGGTGGTTGTCATTTATATTGTACCAAGATATTGATTGTTTATAAAAGAGGTGTTTTCTTGTTGTTGTGCTATTTTAGAAACTTTTCTGGAATATGTACTGAGGGCATTACATTGCTATGAGCCAGAAGAAAGACAGGCAAAGTGTATTGTTTTGATTGCATCCTTGGAAAAATATGAGGATCTGTTTCCAGAAGAGGATGAAGATGAAAAGGTAACTAGTGGTCCCTGAACCACTTAGTGTTCATGACCTGCCTTGAGGGGTAGTTATAGTCTAGGGTGTAAGAGGTAGGGTAAGGGATTGTTTGTTATTTTTACCGTTTTCAGAAGATTGCAGAACTAACCTTAAGAGGGGGGAGTGGATCAAAGACTCGTTTGCTCATTTAAAAGATTATAAATGATGATGGTGATTTCTTGCTTAGAAAATATACTTGTAAAATGATGAAAGAAAGTGGATGATCCCAATCATTTGCCAATTGTAAGTTCACATCAAGAGTGCTGACTAAGTCAACAACTTTGATCAAATTTGGCCTCCTTTGACCTGAAAACAGCTCTTTGAACACACGGTTAAAACTTTAGTGGACATTGCCCTAGACAGCCTCCTCCTACAGTGGCTGCAGCCTCTTGACCTTTCAGACCTTTCAGTTTTTAAGCCTCATTGCTTCAAGTGCTGCTGCCTTAAAAATCCAGCTGTCATTAGGTTGCTCTTAGAATAATGGTGTGTATTTGTCAGTGAGTGTACAATGCATTTTGAAGTTTATATGCTGTTCACCTGCATAGTGAACTTAAAAGTTGGTGATAGACAATGTTTTGCGAGTATTGAGAATATTTGTGGAAGTAATCAAAATATTTCCCAGGCTGTAAAGGCACAAAATATTCATTTGTGTCATAAGACTTACAGAAACTTAATTTACATATCTAAGAGGTGGTGGATTCAATTAAAGTGGGTATGACACGGCCAAAGTACGTTTCTCGGTAAATATTCTTTGGGTACAGCTTGAAATGAAGCGAATGGTTTCCCGACTAAACTACGTCCATAAACACAGCAATACGACCTTGCGAATTTGCAATTACAGGCCAGACTCAGGCCATCTGAAATCTGAAAGCGAAAAAACGTATGTGAGCGCGTCTCAAGATCGTGACGTCATTGGAGGCACGGCCAGTAACACTGTACCAGGCAGCTCACCCATCATTCTACACATCGAATCATGTGCATGCTAACGGTTTTAACTGTGTGTGAGATTATATTTGTAATATACTGTATTCAATCTAGCGGGTACATCATTGCAAACACCTGTGCTACGATACTACAGCAGTGCGCATGACCAGTGACCACATTGTGAACTATGCGTCGTTGCGCGGTGACTGCTTACCGTTCACAATAGCAACGTTACTGAACAGCTCACTGAGTAAAGGCGGGCTTGTTATGGACTGTCCACACATGTTCATAGCTGTTCTGTACAGCGCGCCGGACCGCGTCCTTTTTGCACAAAAACACGGGCGCATATGCACGTGAACATATTGGCCAATGATGTGCTTCGAAGCCCTCAACATGGTCCGCGCTGTGTACTCTGTATGAAGGGCGGGTATTGTAATGTAATCCTTTTCATGAAGTTGCTAAGATATGGTAACTTTACCGAGCGTTACATCAGTTCCACATCTGGATGCGCGCCCTTAATAGTGCAGTGTTTGTGCCTCCAATTGCATCATAAGTCATGTGACCTGTTGCGGCATTTTTTCGAAATTGGATTTTGAACGTTTTTCTTCATATTTCATTTATGACGAATGTTACCGGTTTTAACTGTGTGTGAGATTATATTTATAACATACTGTATTCAATCTTGCAATACACAAAAAGTTATTTTGGCCGTGTCATGCCCTCTTTAAGGCAAGTTAATGTTGATCACAAAGAAAAGTGTTAGTATGCACAGCCAGGAAGGCCAGTGTAACTTGACACAGGTACTCCATGTTATAGCACAACTGCCTTTATGCTTATGTACTTTACGCCACTGCAAAGCCGAGATAGACCAATGACCAGTAGTTGAATGCTGTAAAGCTCATTTTTGTAACAGTAAGTACAACATCTTTGGGGCTGTGTAACTCTTGGACTATCACTGGCGGGTGGAGGAGGGGTGCTTCAGAAACCAAAGAGAGCTGCTAAACAGGCTACTAGCTTGTTGGCCTCCTCACTTTTCAAACGGTTTCATTAACATCGAAAAAATTACTTTCCATGTCACCAGCCAAAATGTTGGAGACACCTGACCTAAAACCCCTTATGATTCCAGTGTACTAGGTATGCATAACAATGAGTGCGTGAGTTCTACACTTTAACCCCACAAAGTCACAATTTGATGGAAATGAAATATAGTGTTAGTTTACAGTTTGAAGCTGATATTCTATGATTCAAGTACTGAAACTGCATATACTCTTGAAAATTTGTGTCTTACTAAAAATTATTTGTCGTCATAGTAATTAATGAACGGTGTTTTTGTTAATGATCAATTACAGAAACAAGATCAGCAATCTGGCTTTTCTCAAGTCAAGCTTCACGGCTCCCTTTTGCTACAAAATCTGCTAAAATTCCAAAACAAGAGGATTGTGGTGAATGGGTTTCTGTCGTTGACCTCATCTGACCTGAAGACAATTGCATGCCAACCAGCGGGCAGTTATCTCCTGGAGCACTTCATGGCCGTGGAACGAATCAAAGACAAGAAAAAGGAACAGTTATTGACTACCATGAAGGTAAAACAAAAAAGTCAGAAAATTATGAAAGACATTTAGACTGTGATAGGGTTGTGAATGTCTACCAGAACCATCGAAGATTTGTCAAACTTTGCTGTTGTTTTAGCTAGTTAATGACATCTTTTTATCACACTTATCACCTGTGCAGTGTTCCAACGCTGCAAGTCTATACATCATAAGGTCCCACAGTACTTTTTGGACATGATTTTGAATTGAAAAGGAAAAATGAGATTCATAGAAATCAAGAATGAGCAATAAAAAAATGGGGTTTGTAACAAGGTAAGATAGACAGGAAACAGGGAAATTCACAGATGCTACAGTGGATACAACTATGGGGGGGGGGGGGGAGGGTAGGGGGCAACAGGTTTGCATTTAATCCCAAGCAGCTTTTCACTAAATATGTATTCCATACTGTATGTGGTTGGATTTGGATTAATTGCTCCATGCTTACAGTCCAGACTATAATTTCATTTTGACCTAAGTTTTCAGGGTCCTTTTACAAAACATGATATGATTCTCACTAAAAGTGGCTCTAGCATCACTCCCAAATATACCTGGAACCTGGGATGCCCTAATTCACAATAAGTGACTGCACTTTGATTGATAAGAATTCAAATTATGTCCTTCAAATATAAGCCACTCTGACTGGTGAATGATGACTTTGTGCAGATCAGTGAAATGTAGTGTGTAGCCTACCTGCTCAGCAGACAGGTTTACTCAGCAGAATATTATATGTTCTTGAATGTGAATGTAGGAGTCTCTCCATTGATTGCTGCATATGCTAATAACTAAATATTGACATCTGTGATGGGGGCAGCAGACACAGGATGTCTCACAGAAACAACATGCCTGCTGCCAAAATAATTTGAACGTGTTACAACCAAAGATATTACCAACATGTGTGAATAGGTAATGAAGCGAGCATGCAGCTTTATCTTGTTGGGTTCATTTTGGCCATATTTCACTTTTTGGGTCTTTGAATTTGTCACTTGCTCTGCTGTGGAAGACCGTTTGCCTGTTTTCTGTCCACTTACCTCCTCAGATTTAAGGGAGTGGTGGTTTGCCCACCCCCATGGAGACCCTTTGCCTGTTTTCTGTCTACTTATCTCTTCAGATTCAAGGGACTGGTGGTATCCCCCCCTTCCCATGAGCCCTGAGTAGGCTTCCCTTTCTACTATACTGGCACCAGTGCATGGTAAATGCAGAACTGTATCAGTTTAAAATTTTGTCTTGATTACATGTGTACAGAGTTAGAGTTAGATGAGGTTTTACGGCTCAGTTTCTAACCAATTGGTTTAAGTCGGGCCGGTTGTGGCCTTTGTTCTTCTTGGCTGTAGTGACCAATTTATGTTAGAGTGCAACTTCCTTCAATCTATGACATTTGGAATGTTGAAGGAATCCCTCAATGCCCACCATAGACCCTTTTCCAAATAGCAATTGCAATGGATTGTGGGATGGAGTTCTGGTAGGCGATGTTGTTGTCAATGACATTTTGCTGTGGCAAAAAACAATGCACACCAAAATTCTATCCCACAATACTTTGTAATTCCTATTGGGAAAAGAGTGTATGGTCAAACTTCCTGTATCTCCCATTGTCACTGGTAGGTATCCTTATGCAAAGTTGTGATGTTGTCACAATGCTGTAATAATTTTTCCCGATGAGTAGAAAGTTTCCCCAACTCTCCTTTTTCAGGAACATCTCCATGCCATCTGCTGTAACAAGAACGGAAGCAGAGCTATGGAATCAATCTTCAAAATGTCATCAATGAAAATTAAGACTCTAATAGCATCAGAGTTGTCAAAGAGAGAAACACAGCTGCATTCTGACAGATTCGGATCCTATGTACATCGGACTTGCCAACTTAGCCAATTTAGACATCGCAGAGATGCTTGGACTTCTTTTATGAATAAAGATGACAAAAAGAGAAAACTCTTTGCTGACGTCATTGGTGAGGAAGTTAAAAGTTCATCCCCAGGTGAAAGCAGTAAGAGGCAGAAAAAGAGAAAAAGAAAAGAATAAAAAGATTTTTTTCTAATCACTGGCTGCATGAGATAATTAGTCAAAATCATGTGGAGTGTGGATGAGCAGAGAAGATCCTCATTTGGCAGAGGGTTTGTTGTGCCTTTAAACAGTACCGCTTCATGAGTGATGAAGTTTGAATCCTGCTGAGAGCATTGAAGCTTTCTTCGAGGACTGTGGATAGATCCTTCAAAACATGACAGCCTATCTGAACTAAATCAGTATAACTGCTTGGGGTCATTTATTATTATCCTCATTTGCAAAACCATACAAATTTGTTACCATGGTAGAAGTTAATGAGCTATTTTCACTTTTCAATAGAATAATAATGATATTTGCATTTTTAATGCACTAATGCCTAGGCAATTGTAATCAAAGGCGCATCACATTATCACCCCTGCTCAATGATAAATTGTCCCAGAGATAATCCCTCCAGTGTGGCAGCAGCTCAATTGGCACCCCTGATGACAAATTACCTCACAGGTACCAGTTTAACCCCTGGGTGATCGAGGAAATTGAGATAGGCATCTTGCAGAAAGACACAACATAACGGTAATGACCCAGGTGGGAGTCAAACCAGCAATCTTTGGATCACAAGTCCAACACCTTAGCCAATAGCCAGTGCATTCCCTTTCGGATCCTATGTATGAGTACAGAAATTTGCATTACCCCCTATGCATAACTATGCATACAGGCAATTGTGTACAACTGTGAATACGATTTGGCATAAAGTCATGACTGTGAGTACAAGTTCTCTGAGTTGAGTACAAAACCATGAGTGCAAGTACAAAAAAATGTACTTGAGTATGAAAGGGACCACTTACAGAAGTATGAATGGAAATACAAAATTGGAGTATGAATGATAGTAAATACAGGAGTATGAATAGGAGTGAGTACACATAGGAGTATGAATGAGAGTATACATAGGAGTATGGATTGGAGTATACATAGGAGTATGGATTGGAGTACACATAGGAGTATGGATTGGAGTATACATAGGAGTATGAATGGGAGTACACATAGGAGTATGTATGGGAGTACACATAGGAGTACCAATAGGAGTACATATTCAAGTACTAGAAGTCTTGACTACAACTTTAAATTAAGAAGACCAACTGATCAGGTGATGAGCCTCTATTTGTATGATGCATTGTGAGAAGGGTTACCAAGAAAGGAAGGAGAAGAATAAGCATTAATAAGCATTCTAACACCTACATAACATATCATGTGCATTCTAACACCTACATGTGAAATTCGTGAGGTGCTATCGCAAAAAAGAAAAAAAATAAGGGGTTTCCACTGGTACTGCAATGAAAAGTTTGTTCACTTAACTGTGTTGCTGGTAATTAAAGACATTTGTAAAAATTAAAGAAAATCATATTCTCAAACAATTTTAAGTCTGCTGTTCAGATAAAAATTTCTTTTATCATTTTTTAAGAGAAGCAGTTCATTATGTAAGTTGATAAGTAGTATTTAATGAACTTGAATGTATAAATTGAAAGGCTTTTCAAACCAAGAGATAACATGTGGAGGACAATATTCTGTGCTTTTTTATACTGTCTGTGTGCTTACTATACCATGTATCTGTTACCAATCTGTAGCCAATTACTCTGATTTGGAGAGTCAGAGTTTATGTTTGGAGGGTAATCATAATTTGGGGCAGGCATGGGGAAGGGGGAGGGGCACAGCAGAGGAGCTTTACAACAAAGGTTTCTCCTATGTAGGTCAGTGGCAAGTTTGAAAACCAAAATACTTTTACTTCAGCAGTGATGGTATCTCCCTAATGGTTTCCTTACATTTAAGCCATTTTCACCAGCCTGCAAGTTTAAAGTGCAAATGCAGTTATCTGAATTAGTATACCCAGGGCCCTCTTTTCATAAAGAGTTATGTTTGAGTTTGATTTACATAGTCCTGTTCCTATGGCTGATACACTAAAGATCCAGTGTAACTCTGTATGAAACAGAACCTTGGTATCCTAATGTCATGTTTGGCTCATTCCAGTCATGTGACAATATTTTTGGTACTAAGTTGTAAAATTCACGCAGACTTATTCCTTGGTTGCCTTTACTATGCAATATAATATTTGTGTTCTAAACATCCTGAAAGACATGTGTCAGCGAAATGAAAGGAGATTTCTAAAACAGCGATTTTTAGGAATAAGGTTGGAGCCTCTTAAATAGTTAGGGACCCTCACATTTAAAGCTACAGCATGGTCAAACCATTATTTTCCAAACCAGGTCCTTTTATTTAACATGGGTCCTCGCTCTTCTTACAATGTTGTTTCTTCCTTCCCTTAACCTCAGAAGTGGTTCTTTTGCCAGGGGAGTAGGGTAGGGGACATGGATTAATGTCCAAGTTTAACGGTTTCACAGGATTTAAGTTTACAACAAGTCATAATTTCAAAGTGGATTTCTAAATTCAATGTTTATTCATCATTTTCCTGCAATATGTATGTTTCCTGGGATTCAAGGTGAGAATACCCAAGAGAATGCCATTTTTGCATTTAATCCGTGACCACTTGTCGCACTTGTTACAAGGAGTCTGTCCATGCCTGAGAGAATATCATTTTTGCCAATAATCCCGACTACTTGTCGCACGTGCGACAAGGAGTCTGTCCATTTTCTATGGAATGCTATGTGCATTGGCGTAAATCCCAGGTTGGGGAGGTATGGGGGATATATCCCCCCAACATTTGACTAGCGGGGATGGCCCATGTAATCATCCCCCAATGTTTCAGTCTACAGATACGTGTATGATGGAAAGTATATTTTATTCTTCATTTTCGTAAGAAATTTTTTTCAATCTCGCTTCACTTTCTATCACAAATGTTTCTCAAACTATCAGAATTTTGGAAAATCGTTGGCAATCTATCAAAGTTTTCGCGCGCTTCCAGCCTTACGTCAGTGTCACTCATATTATCAATATCTTCCGATAGCAACTTTCAGAGAAGCACAGCAGCTAAAAGTTGAAAGTTTACGAATTAATAGGTAAAAGACTGGCTTATGGCAGTGGCATGTAGGTTTGTTGGGCAATTGAAAGTGTCTCGATGTAGAGTCTGATGCAGGTTTTGTTATCAGGTAATGGAAATATTATTCGTCACTGTATACACTCCCTGTCATGACCATTATTAACGTAATAATACACGAAACTGTTCTGATCACGACACTTTACTTTCCGAAGAACAGAGATACATCTCCAAACATCTATGGGACCTCGCATCAATATGGGATCTTTCAATCTAATATGTAGCCAGTTCGCGCTGAGCCATATTCGGTTTAGATGGTGATTGTTAATTTACTTAATTTACTTATGACGAAAACAGCACTCTGTAACGCTCTTATAAGTCCTTCACCCCTTTTGCTACATCTATCAGGGAGGTCTAATAGCACCTCCCTGCACCTACACTCTCCCTCCCTCTCATTTTCCATTGCGGGCAGCTGTTCGTTCAAAAGTAGTAAAAATACGATAGTTGTAAAGTGTTCAGCGTCGTACTCTATATTATCATTTGGATGTCAGGTAGTATACGCATTATGTCATTGCCCCCCCCCCCCGCCCCAATTAATATGATTAACGCAGAGCTTCCAGGAGGCCCTATTCAGGTATCTGCTAGCCTTAGATGCCTTTCATAATGCACAATGAAGGAAAGGACATATTTCGTAATAACTCAAGAATGCTTCTGTGGACTCCACGCACATATTTTTGTGTAAAAGCTTTCCCGATATGGAAGGCAGTAAAATAGAAGGGAGGGGGTTTCAGGAGATTTGTTGACAACGTATCTGTCTCTTAATAGGCAACATATTCTCCTCTTTTACCTTACCAAAAATTATAGCATTCATTAAATTATGGACATTTTCCGGCCATATATGATCAGTTCCAAAAACACCTCAAAGATAGCACCATTTTGCATCTAAAAGACCTTAAATTAATAAAAAAAAAATTCTTAAAGGGGTGGGGGAACCCCTTCCCCAGGACGACACCCTTATGTAGTGACAAACGAAAGATCAAAACTGCTGCATGCAAATGCAGGAACGCATGAAAAATAAAGGTGTAATTTACGCAGACTTGGGGGAACTGAGGTATTATTACGACATCATCTATGGTGCCCCCAATCACAGAAAACCTGGCGACGCCACTGATCTCAAGCCAACTTGCAGGTCTTGTAATGATCTCCGAATTCAAAATCCAGTTGTCTGGGATGACCGTATATGTTGATTCCTGCCTTTTCAAGGAAAGCAGGACATTGTTGCTCTTGTACAATTTCAATCCAGTGCAGCTTATCCGAGTCAACGAGCTTTGTGCTCAAAATAGCATTTCCTTAATGTATTAATATACCAATAGCCTACCAAAAAACATTACCACTAAAAGTAACCCCTTAAAACAGTTTTGTCTTCCTGGCACTTCTGAGACATTAAAACCCAGGAGCTTCCGGGGGTTTCGCCCCCTGGATCCCACCAGGAGCCCTAAGGCGGCTCGCGCTTCGCGTGCGCATTTTCAACATTTGCGATAGTTCACCCCACACCCCACACCCCCCAAAGTTGAAAAGAAATCTACGCCCCTGACCATGTGAGAATGCCGTATTTGGTTATAATTTTGTCAAAGGTTTGACAAGTGTTATGCAAAAAGAGCTGTCCAGATAGAGGTAGAAGATCCATTTTGAAAAAAGAACTTGTTTTACTTCGTACTAACCATTTTATCACGGAGCAATTGTACAAGGATACTACTCCCCTACTGATACCCCCTACCGCTGTCTTGCTTATGGTTGTGGTCATTTCTGGAATAATTTTGTCAGACGGTGTACCGTCATACCGTAGAGGTTGTAATATCATATAACTTGCAGTATCTTAACACAATATTGGTAAACAAAAGACAATGAAAGCTAAAAGTCATTGTTGCCAAAGGAGGTAATCTTAAGAACTGTTTTAGTTTAGAGAGCCGGCTCACTCTCCTTAAGAGCAGACAAAGTAATTCACAAAACATAAATATGATCACCCCCCCCCCCGTACTATACCCTTGCACCCACAACCGTACCTCCCACCCCCCTTACTTCCAACATATTTACTCAGCCTTAGTTTACACCTTGCAAGTCTTTCCTCACAGAAACAATTGAAGCCCCTTAACAGATAATTCTAAGACGGTGTGTTTCAAATTATAATAGTTTTTGGATCAATATTTTTAAGCCTTTTATGGCATCTATATTTACGAAAACCGTTTAGTAACCTATTCGTTAGGGTATCTCAGGTGTTTTTGCACTAAGAGCCGCTTTTGACTTGAGTTTAACTTAGTTGGCAGGATATTGAGCTGCTTGTTTTGTTAAAAGTAAAGCTGTTCAAATCATATGGGCGACACTTTAGTGTACGTCGCTGACCGCCACTTACGAACATAAGCCCTACGCCAATTATTCCTGTTCAAAACCAAAGTAGCATTTACACACTACAGTACAACGTTGATAGGGAACCACTGTGAATACGACCTCTACATTATCTTCAGATTTTGGTTTGATAATATGAATTGTGAACGAAAAACTCAAGGACGTACAGTTCATTTGCAAGCAAATACAGTAGAGCGTCTGGAAAGTAAAAATTCAATAACTTGTTGACCAAACTATATACGCAGTTTTGCAAAGTCGAGTATTATATGCTGAGTTAAAAGTGAATATACTAGGTGATCTGAATATTTTTTGGTGATAACTATGCTGGGGATGCTTTCCCGCTCACCAGGTGGTGAAGTTAAATGGTGGTCCTGATTGGAAGCAGGACTGAGAGTATTTTACATTAAAGCCCCCTCTCGTGTCCCATTGAGCTGCGGGTAAAGGCGAATCTGACCTGTGTGTTCCTCCGCGTTCAACTCGATAGGAGGTCCCAAATTAACTCAAGTGGCATCCTAACTCGATGGATTCCCTAAAATAAGTTGCTAAATTCCAGGGCTGTAACTGAGTCCAGCTAACCCGATTCCGAGCCAATTCTGATTCCATTGGCTACCATTCTGCGCTAATTTCGAGTCCAGTGCTCTTCGATTCCGAGTCAATTACGATTCCACCGTTCCAAATTCCGGGCCAATTCCGATTCCGGTCATTTGACAATTTAGAATAGCATACAAATACTTTTAATACCATTTTCAAGTAGGCTACATTTGATTGAAAGGGTCATTTTAGGGGTCAGTTTCATACAGTCTTCCCAACTCTGTAATTTAGTTGACTATTTGTGACCATTCACCTATTAATATGTGCGCAAATAACAATGTAGCCTTGTGAAAGTTATGTAACTTTCATTTTTGTGGACTCTGCTGGAATCGGCTATGAGTCCAAGTCCAGTTACAGCCCATTCTGGGCAAATTCCGAGTCCAGTATAAAAGGGACTCGAGTCCGGACTTGGGCGATACAGTCCTGCTTAATTTACAAGCAATAGTTACTGATTTACAAATTATGAGTGACGTTTATTTCGGAGAAACGTCCACAGCAATGGCGATACTTGTGAGAAGATCTAACCCGTCCAATTAACGCGAGGCAGCGTTCGTCCGTCGAAAAAGAGAACACTGCATTCAACAACTACTCGGGAAAGGAAAAGATTTACTGTTGTTTCAATTTCAAACAGGAAAAACAAGTTGCTAAGTGTTTTTTCGATTTGATAGTTACCTTTTTTAAGTGTCATAATCATATATTTTAGGCCTACTAAGTAATGAAACAAAGACAAATAGGCTTAGCCTACTCCATTTTCAAGAATAGAATCATCGAAAATTGTATGGCATAAATCAAAAGTCAAAAATCTCTTATAATATATGACAGGCTGAACAAAAGTATTCATGTATAATAAAATACATGTTGGCTGTTTCCCTCCGGGCGGGGAGTCCTGAACTTGCTCAAAAAGTTACTATTCCAATGGAACATTAACTTAATGGACTGTTATTAACTTATTACCGTATATAGTAGCGGAGATTTGTGTGACATAGTGGGGGACGATAGAGGATCTTTGTATCAAAATATATTTCACAATGTGAAAAGACTATGGGAGCATCGGCAAAAAGTGTGTGCGTGTGGGTGCGTTTTGGGGGCCTCTGTCCCCCTATTCGCTCCCGAAGATTGCCCCAGGATGGGAAACCTTGCCGATTATGCATTTGGGGGGGGGGGGGGTAAAGGCACTTCAGCAGGCACTGAGAAAAAATGTCATCCTCTTTGAGGTATGTCTAGAAATGGAATTTTTCAACGACAATTTGTGGCAGCAATGGCTGTACATAAAGACCATGAGTATGATATTCAACATTGACTTAAAGACTTAACTCGGAATTCCCACTGGAATCATAATTGTCATTTATTCTGGTTAGGTAGACTCGTACATGAGGTCCTGCAAACAAAGATACCAGAGATTCCGTACGCTACATCCGGACCCTTCCATATAGCCTCATAAGCGACGACGAATATGGGAGAAACCTATATACTTTATGAATAACAACTTCACGTCGGGTGGCTAACCAACCCAACAACTTTGGTCAAACTTGGTTTCTTTCTTTGGAAGGCCAGTTCAGAGGGGAATAACCCATCTTACTTTGACCCGGCTAGGGATCGAACCCCGAACCTCCCGGCTGCTAAGTTTCATCGCTTCAGATGCCACCGCCTTTATCTATTCTGCACAGCATGCACCGGTCATTACACATTCAATGCCATCATATTGCACAAGGGCTCTCCTGTGTTTGGAAGCCAGGGCCATTTATATAGGTTACATGGGTTTGTACACTTTACAATAACCGTAGTAGCCAAAACTTTATAAATATTTCTGTTTTCTTATTAAAAATACCGGACTCAAGGAATCCGATGAGGGCCATTTTGAAAAATGTCGGGGCCGCAAATGGGCCACGGGCCGCCTTCTGAGATCCCAGAGCATAGCATATTATGTCCCAACATATTTCGTCCACTCTGATTCAGACGTCGCACCTGCTTGTGCGGTTAATCAACTTATGCTCTCATGGCTGACTAACAATACTCTAGTAGCAAATGAAAGCTCAGAAATAAACATAATATTCACCTTTACTTTCGTGTCCCACTAGTGTGTACATTCCGCTTATTGATCAGAATTACAAACTTGAAATGAAAATAAGTAATACCATGTGGTTTGATCACATCGTATACAAATAAAGGGCTCTTACAAGTACTTTCCCATGTCAATTGGTTGGACGGTTTTAAACAGTTGTGATGTTCTATGTGCATTCACTTTTCCTGGCAACGACAGCGAGATCTGTACTACACGATGTTTTCCCTACATTGTCTCTTGTTGCACCTGATGTTGCTGACAAAGGCACCTCGTATGGGTAAGTAAAGACAGCACTAAGGGAAATGGTACACTTTAAAAGAATTGAGAGTCATAAATTTGCATTTAACATCTTAAAATTCACGAATTACAAAAATGAAATAGGACAATCTCACTGTCTTCATTAGTTGAAACGGGCTGTAGCAATGAGGACGTTTTGTGCGAGTAGTGTGCATTGGAGAGTGTCCGAGACTGTTTAAAAACCACGTGTCATGAAAGAAAGGAAACAACAGGCTGGCAATGGAGAACAAAATTTACTGCAGATGGGCAAAAGACTGGGGACCACACCTTTAAATTGTTAAAACAGTAGAAATCACACATATTGAAAATTATTGGCCATCTTCATTATTTCCTCGCCAAATGCGGCTTAATTTTGATGTACCAATTTGTAACATTAACTAATTCCGTTTTAGTGGCCTGCGAAAAAAATTCTTGAGATAAATAAGCATACGCTTGTATGAGGAAGGCCGGCATTCAAAAGTATCAATGATGAAGTTTATTCCAAATTTTGTTGTTAGAACATAAATGCAAACAATTTCAAATAATGCAATGGTTTTGTAGCTTCCTGAAGGGGTAGCCTGACGTTTTCACGAGGAGGGGGTGAAGGAAGTGATCCACTAACCGAAGTCATGCATGTCTTATTTTTGTTTGTTTTAGCAAAATGGGGAAGCAAATTTGTTCTTTAGTTTTGGGCGAGAAAACTAAAATGACCCAGCGGCACGAGCCTCCCTCCCTCTCATGACCCCTACTCAGGGGGCTAGTCTTTGGGCCTCTGGAGGTCCTAGAGAAGTGGAGAAGCCCTCGGATTGTGCATAAGAATGAAAAGCGCAATTTACCTATCATTTACATATAAGCCTAAAGTGGACAACGGTGGATTTCTTCATATCATGATCGTAGCGGTTTTGATTGTGGGGAGCCTGGGTGGAGGTTGTACGGGGTTTTGCAATAATTCCACTCAGGCTGTCTCAAGGTAAGTAATAATGAGACATTTAGGGTATGTGATGGACGAACGCTATACACCGAAAAAAACATTTTAAAAACATTTTAGTCGTTTTACTTCACTTCACAAGTTTACATTGCAAAACTTACCTAGCATATTAAAACTTTCCCCTCAATTTCTACTGTTATGATCATTTCAAGAATAAAGTTGTGGGGTCAAGTGATGTTTTAATCCCCCTCTCTTTGGCTTTGGGGCATGACCACTTGCCCCTGCAATTTGCATCCGTGGAGAAAGGGTCTGGAGGGAGGGGTGTTCTCCTCCCTTGAGGTATTTTTGAGTATTGGTAAGGATCCAGCGGTTTACAAAGAGGTCCCACTTTTCAAGTGAGAAGCCAGAATATATGAGCACACAAGGTGGGAAGGCTCTACGGCTCTACCTTCGTGCGGTCTCTGCCATTTCGGAACAAGAAATTAACAGCAGGCGTATGATTCCATACCGGTAAAGTGGTCGAGACGAAGGGGTTTGAAAAAGTTGAATTCAATCACTGTTTGATGAGACTTCTTGGCATTTAATATAAAAGACTACATCATTTTCATGCATTACCGGTGCTTTGCTGTGACCACTGTAATTTCCGACATATAGGCCTACTTGCAGGCTAATAATCGTATACCGGTAAGATGGTCAAAACGCCGTGTCCGACTCGGTAATCGAAAACTGGTATAGATGCAATTCCCTGACCGCTGACACCTGAAAAATCGATATAAGCAGTAAATATACAAAGAATCATTTTGCATGGAGTGTATAGTAGGGGTATCTTGAGTTGACCGATACCTTGAGTCGACCACTACATTTTAAACGCTAGCATAGCATATAGGTGCCGTGTGATTCCAAGTAAGCATAACTTGCCCTGGGGTATTCTTCAAAAAATCAAAAACAAGAATTATCCGTTTAATTTTTCACTTTAAAAATCTTAACTCAGGACCAAGTTTTCAAGTTTTGGAATTAAGATTAACTAAAATTTTACAATGTTAACTAAAACATAGGCGAGAATGATTTGGGATTAACTTTCATTCCAAAGTTTGATTGAAAAGACATCATTTTTTAAGTAATTATCCTTGACTGTGGAAAATAAACATTACTTTAGAGGCCCTTTTTCCGTAGCGATTGACTGACGGTTCTCTCGTAAACACTGTGTTGTGTACTGCCACCTTCAATTCAAAATTCATTTTCTAGAGATTGCTCCTTCCGAACAAAACCAAAATATAACAGAATGAGGAAGATACTTAGACTTAGACTTCACTCACTTTTCACTTAGTTACCAGACTTCCTATATTCTTCCGTCCAGAGCAGACATGTCTAACACTCCTATAGCTAAGGATTCAATTTGAAAGAGATGTATCCAGGCACATTTACAGATGAAAGTTTGTTTTAAAATGACTTAGTCTGTAATACCAAGTAGAGAAATATGTTAGGTATGTTGTAGACAAGGAGTGTTGCATAACTGTTACAGTAATAATTCAAATTTGAATTACGTAAGTATGAACACGTGTAACCAATGAGTTGTAGGGAAGGAGATCCAACGCCCAAATCTGTCAGACAGACAGACAATATGTGCTTGAACATAATTTAGTCCCTTTTCACTACAAAATTTGATTGACAGGTCCCTTTATTCCCATTCTTTAGCCTTTCCTGACTTACATTCCTAATAATGGTCCGCTCCTTTCAAACCTCAATAATTGACAAACAAAGTTCATTGTTACCCCGTCACTTTGAAGTGCAGCCTCTTGTCGACAAGGGCTAAGTTTCAATAACTATTTTAATTTTAAAGACTTTCCATAAATGTTTAACTAATATAAGTTGTTTGTGTCCCTTGGATCTTGATGGGTCGTCTCCCTGACATATTGTTCAAGCCTAACAAAAAAAAGCACAATTTTCACAGCTTTCTGCATTAGCAGAAGGCATTGTTGACAAAGAAGGTTTTGACAAATTCTTCACTGAAGTAAATTAAAAGGAGGTTAACTGTGATGACAAATGACGAAAGCTTAAAATTTTGAATTTTTCAAATTGACAACTGACAATGAAGGCCCTAATGTCAATTGATGAAACCCGTGATCATGATGAGTCCTGGAGATATAGCAGACGACAAAAACTATTGTCTTCAGTACCAAATCTCTTTCAAGTCTTAAAGAAGTTTCAAGAGCAAGACAATAGGAAGATTAATGTCGGTAACCACCCAGTCTCAAAGGACATATAAATACTGGATCTCCTTTTCTAACAACTCACTGGTGTGACGAATGGTATGACTATAGGATGAATAGAAATACCAAAAACACTTAACCAGTTTTTGATGACGTACAGGATTAGTGTTCGGTTTCTCACGCAGACTGTCCGGGTTCGAATCCCTTCAAAGACACGTTTTTTTATTTCAATTTTTTGTGGGGTTCAAAGGTTATGTGAGGTCATAAGAGGTCAAATTGTAAAAACATCGTGAAAAATGATTTAGTCAAGAAGTATAAATTTGAGGGTCGAACCTCAGTGTAGCAAAGAACCACCCCCCCCCCCCCCCTCGGCAAGGAATCACTAGGTCTTTGGGCTTCCTGGTTACACAAATGATAAAAATGAAAAAGAAAAGGTAAAGCTGTTTCTAAACTTAAGTAAGTATTCAATATACAAAAGTACCCTGTGACTAAGGATGTTTCTTGTGCAAAGGAAACATGGTGAACGAGTGTATAAAATGTACCAATTAGTTTGGTTGCTGTATGGAGGAATGCTGAAAGTGGATCTCCAAGTTTAACCAAGGAGTTGGCAGATGTTTAAGTGTTAAGTGTTACAATGTTCAAGGATTAGAAAATTTCTACGAGAGGTGATAAACACGTATTTCATTGCATGTGCTGAGTATAAACAACAGGGCACTTATAGAAAAGGTACAACAAAAATGTCCTTGGGTCCCCTACTGAGCAATGTTTTAGGGTCTAGTTTTTTAAACTTTAAAATGAACTCACCGTTGTAAAAAAATTGAGTGAAAAGTCTTTAAAAGATGCGAGTGTTTTCACTGAAATGAACTTCTGTGTTATATCCGTTTAAAGTTCTACCGAGTGACGTGTAGGCCTACTTCGTGTTTCAATTATACATTGATTTTGGTTGCGAAGTCGAGGAGTGCTTACGCAGAAATGCTGGCGGTGGAATATCTATAAGTTTTACAAGGAGTTTGTACCAGGGAGCTGTTCAGATAACAACTCCCTGGTTGTACGATGCTACGCGTTACAATGGTAGTGCGCGTTGCACCAGGGAGATGTCTCCCTGTTCGTACAAAGAAGACGCATTCTTTTTTCGGTGACCAGGAGGAGGAAAGAGGATTAGGTCACAAGTTTCAGAACCAACTCACAGCTCCCTGCTCGGTACAACTTTTAATGGATAACGCAGAAGCTCATTGCAAGGAAAAGACAGGAATCTTTCCATGACGTTTAATTTTTTTCGCACAGTGAGTTCATATTTGGTTCCTTGCTGCAGGCAAAAGAATGCATGCAATCATGATGGCGTGTATGTGTCTGTGCGTATGTACGTGTGTGCGCGTGTGTTTGTGACGCCTGGCTTGCAAACACGATATCTCAATACAGAAATTAGGCCTACAGATACTTATATGGATTATCATATTGACAGAAAGAGCCTTATTGCTTTTCGCCAAGGTCAGAAGTCATGTGAGATCACCAGAGGTCAAAATCAAAATCTTGTTAACACGATATCTCAAGTAAGGAAGCATGGATACTTTTCATACTTGGCACTTGGATGCGTTATAGTCAGAAAATGGTTCCCATTGTTTTTGGTAGAAATCAGTGGTCATGTGAGATCACCAGAGGCCAAAAATCAAAACCTTGTAAACACAATATGTCAAGGTAGGAAGCATAAAAATGTTTAATACTTGGCATGTGGATGTGTTGTAGTCAGAGAATGAACCCTGTTGATTTTGGTAGTAGTCAAAAGTCATTTGAGGTCACCGGAGGTAAAATTTAATTTGTTGACGTTAAATATCTACTGTTCACCAATCACTAGCTCATTGATACATATTAACATGCATCGATGCTCATATGATTAAGCTCATTTTTTTATTCTTATTTTCAAACTGACGGTTTGAATCGAAAAAAGTGTCTATTTTTCGAAAAGAATATGTACCTTCACGAGAACGACTTCGAATGTGCTAGTCTGGTTTTACTCTGCGGGCCGTATATAACGAACCTATCACGTGTTATAAATGAACTTCAAATTTTTCTGCTGCACAGAAAACCAACTCTGTTCAAACCATGGCTGGCACTGTGCTTTTGTTGTGAAATTACATTTTATACTCCGTGACTTTTAGCACAACTAACTGTATAATTTCGTCGTCAGCTAAAGATTACGGCAAAGACTCACTAAGTTTACAAAACAGTTAAAGCATGTTTGTTACCCGTACTGTCATCGTAACATAAAATATATCTCTCTCTTCCTCCACCTCTCTCTTGTTGTTTTTTCTTTTTGTTTTTGTTTTTGTTTTTGTTTTTGTTTTTGTTTTTTTTTTTTGTTCTTCTTTGGAGGGTGGTTTGTTTGTTTGTTCAGGAGCAGTTACATTGCAATAACTGACGGAAGACAGCTTTAAACATTGCGTAAAAGCGTGAGGATATCATAGTCCTGCTTGAGGCTACTTTTCCAACGCCTTCCCCTTCTCTCCAAATACAAGAGATTTGTCCTTTAATGTAAAAAGTCAAATTTTCTTCTTTCGACAGCTGAATGCGCTAATCGGACAGTTCGGCGGAATCTTCTCAGGAATCTTTTGCAAGATTACGACCCTTACGTGAGGCCAGTTCTCGATACGTCATTTCCTGTTCAAGTTGGATTTCGTTTTACACCAATTATTTCCGTTTTGGTTCGTATTTTCCTACGGTAGCGTACAACAAGGCATGTCTACACGATCATACAGTAGTCCATGAACATTATCATACAAATGTTTGAACAGTAATTGGGAAGATACATTCAGCTAAAAGTTTGTACCCTTCACACATGTTGGACCTTGTTCAAATTTGTTGAGGAAACTGACCACACGATCATAGTTTTGAACATTAGCATTGCTATACAAATATGTGATAACGTTTTTGACCAAATCTATGATCGTATAGACGGACATTTAAATAATTATGCAGCTGTCACCCACGTCTGTTTGTAATAAATGTAATTGACAGATGGACGTACACGTCGTACATATTCAAAGGATGAAAGGTATTGACAGGCGTAGGAAGCTGTTTGAGCCTGGGACTGAACACTGTTTCGCACTGGGGGAGTGGTGTCTCCCTCCCTTTTAGAAAATTTTCGAATATTTGAGGGTCCTTCGATGCAATTTGGTGCAACATGTTGGGCAAACTAGAGAAAATTATTACAAAGTTTGGATATTTTTACACAGAAAACAAATAAGAGATTTTCGTCCTGGGACTGTAGGGGGAGAAAGCATACTTCTGCCCACCACATTTTGACTGGGGGGTTTAGTCCCCCCTGCTTCCTACGCTTATGGAACAGTGTAAAGCTTCTAAGGCTGTAGCCGTGAACATTACTCCTTATAACTTATGATATGTTGTCAAAACAGAGACTCCAGCAGCTGACCCCTCCCCAGCCCCCGCTTCCTACGCCTATATGGGTATTGACATTGTTAATGGTATAGTTTTCAAAACTTCAAGATGATAAGTTCTAGATCAGAGGCTATACGCTCTCTCGATTTTTATCTTAGAATTCAAGTTTAGCAAAGTTAGGCCTATAGCATTGGTTAAGTTAACTCATAACCAACCCATCAAGGACGTAGCCCAACATTTCATACGGGCTTCAAATACGGAAGGTGTATTTTTCAGTCTTCGGTTTTCCAGTGGGTCTGATGGGGGCTCGAGTCTTGTGGGGCTTAATTGCACCACAAGTTCATGCCTTTCCCCTAGCTACACCACTGATCAATACCGCAGTATAATCAACATCTTGAGCTAAGATTAGATAATGCGATGATCTCATATTTGCTTATTTTCAGTTTTCACATCGATTGTACCTAAAGATGGAGTGCGTTCAGATTACGTCAGGGGTGCGGTTTGATTGGACAGCGAGTTTAAGCCTACACAGCCTATAGAGGGATTTCATGTGACGTCACGCGCAATGGATTCCCAGGCACTGAAGGGCAAAACACACACGCAGTAAGCGTATTTACAGCACACGCGCACGTCATAACCATAGATACTACTGTGACACAATGAACGCGTGCCCGTCAAAACAAAAAAGACGCGCAATCTTGCCCTTCAAAATTGCGTCTAGTTGGTTAAAGTCACGTGACTGAAACCCCTCTATAGGCAAAAACTAATCTCAAAGTGTATTACTGACATGAGCACATTTATTTCAATGCTGCGCGTGCGCACGAACTGACGCATAACTTACGATATAGGCTACTCTATAGAAGCAGCGGTACCGCTACCAACTGCAGCAGTGTAACCACGGAAGAACTACCTCCTAGGTACTTCCATAGACTTTTTTTTCCAAATAGCAATTACAAAGGATTATGGGACAGAGTTTTAGTGTGCACCTTTTTTGTCAATGGCAATTTACTGTGGCCAAAAGTAATGTGAACCAAAACTCTATCCCACAACCCATTGTAACTGCTGTTTGGAAAAGGGTCTATTGTGTAACGCTGCTGTCCAAATCATCCATTGTGCCCTTGTAAACAAAACGTGTACCTGAACGTCCTCTCACTGAACTTAAAGCCCATTGTTAATTATCAGCACTGTAGTCAAGTCCCTACCTTCCGAGCCCGAGTCCTCACCTGCCGCGTCCGAGTATATGGTATTCGAGTCCAAGTCCGAATCCGAGTCACATGGTCCGAGTCCTGACTCGACCCATCGGGCTCTAGATCTGACCATAATACCTTCAAACTTACGCTTGTGAAGTAGATTCGGGTCATTTTTGGCATTGTTAAGTTTACGGCTCGTTTCGAGGGAGCCACAATCTTGGACAAAACTCGTTGGAACACCCCTGCACCCCCGTTCCCCCGTACAATGTTGGAGGTAATAATGTCAATTGGACATGCACCGCTTTAGTTTGGACACAACATTGTACTGGGGGGACGGGGGTTTCGTAAATCGTGCGCAACACTGTACTGGGGAACGAAGGTTTCCCAAATCATCCACGACATCATATTGTACACGGTACAACGGTGGAAGGTGTTCCAACAGTTTTGTCCAAGATTGTCTGAGAATTAGCAGCACATTTTTCAAAGGTTTTCGGAGAAATTAGAGCGATAGACTAAGAACTTCAGTTTATATTTTCAAAAGTTATGATAATTATTCTCTTAGGATGTAATCATTATGGCAGATTCGCAAAATAATAGTAAAAATATAATCATCCATTAACGATAAACGGTAGTCACTGTAAAGGAATCAAGTTAAATAAGTCGACGGAATTACTTTAAGGTTGACTCTGAGAAGAGAAGGAGTCAACTTACTGCTGGAGAAAGGAACATGAAGTCTTTTCTTCCCCCCCAAAAAATGTGTACAGCAATTTTAAAACCCATTACAAAAAAGAGTAAATCAGTTTCAAACGATAAACACTAGTTGTTCACAAAAAGGTCAATTGTCCAGGGACTTTTTATTTTGTACTGTTTATCGTGGCGCTATTTCGTTTTGGAAGATCCACTGAATGGTTTTCTTCTCCCTGTTGTTTAAGAGTACTGTTGGGAATATGTACATATATGTATGTATATATATATATATATATATATAATTTATACATATATATATATTTATATATATATATATATATATATATATATATTGCCTCCCCTCCCGTTCCACCTTTTCAGTATTTCCCGTAAGCGGTGCAATCGGACATCAATTTTTCACTGGTTTTTCGCCAAACCCTTTCACGTGCAGAGCCTACTCTATAGAATACAGTGGTCTTTAACGTGAAGCTCGTTCCTTCCAAATAGAAAGCAATTGAGCCTATGAAAAGATTCTGCCCAGGCTGATAATTTGCCTTTGAGAGCGTCGATGGCCTCTAATCTTTAAGGAAAGTGTTGCTTTTGTTGGACGCAGTGGGCGCTTGGCGTCCGTCAAGTACCTCCCTTCTTTGTGATTGGCGAAATTCCGCAACAGCGCCCTCAACTGATAATGTCTATTTATTATGCATAGTGATCTCAACATTGGGAAATGACGTCATAGGCAGTTACAAGGGCCCCAGTTGTTTCCACCTTGTGCACGGTCAAAAAATATTCCCTCTTTAGCTCCTACTTGAGACCTGCCTAATCTCAGACAATCTTGGACAAAACTCGTTGGAACACCCCTGCACCCCCGTTCCCCCGTACAATGTTGGAGGTAATAATGTCAATTGGACATGCACCGCTTTAGTTTGGACACAACATTGTACTGGGGGGACGGGGGTTTCGTAAATCGTGCGCAACACTGTACTGGGGAACGAAGGTTTCCCAAATCATCCACGACATCATATTGTACACGGTACAACGGTGGAAGGTGTTCCAACAGTTTTGTCCAAGATTGTCTGAGAATTAGCAGCACATTTTTCAAAGGTTTTCGGAGAAATTAGAGCGATAGACTAAGAACTTCAGTTTATATTTTCAAAAGTTATGATAATTATTCTCTTAGGATGTAATCATTATGGCAGATTCGCAAAATAATAGTAAAAATATAATCATCCATTAACGATAAACGGTAGTCACTGTAAAGGAATCAAGTTAAATAAGTCGACGGAATTACTTTAAGGTTGACTCTGAGAAGAGAAGGAGTCAACTTACTGCTGGAGAAAGGAACATGAAGTCTTTTCTTCCCCCCCAAAAAATGTGTACAGCAATTTTAAAACCCATTACAAAAAAGAGTAAATCAGTTTCAAACGATAAACACTAGTTGTTCACAAAAAGGTCAATTGTCCAGGTACTTTTTATTTTGTACTGTTTATCGTGACGCTATTTCGTTTTGGAAGATCCACTGAATGGTTTTCTTCTCCCTGTTGTTTAAGAGTACTGTTGGGAATATGTACATATATGTATGTATTTATATATATATATATATATATATATATATATATATATATATATATATATATATGTACATATATGTATATATATATATATATATATATTGCCTCCCCTCCCGTTCCACCTTTTCAGTATTTCCCGTAAGCGGTGCAATTGGACATCAATTTTTCACTGGTTTTTCGCCAAACCCTTTCACGTGCAGAGCCTACTCTATAGAATACAGTGGTCTTTAACGTGAAGCTCGTTCCTTCCAAATAGAAAGCAATTGAGCCTATGAAAAGATTCTGCCCAGGCTGATAATTTGCCTTTGAGAGCGTCGATGGCCTCTAATCTTTAAGGAAAGTGTTGCTTTTGTTGGACGCAGTGGGCGCTTGGCGTCCGTCAAGTACCTCCCTTCTTTGTGATTGGCGAAATTCCGCAACAGCGCCCTCAACTGATAATGTCTATTTATTATGCATAGTGATCTCAACATTGGGAAATGACGTCATAGGCAGTTACAAGGGCCCCAGTTGTTTCCACCTTGTGCACGGTCAAAAAATATTCCCTCTTTAGCTCCTACTTGAGACCTGCCTAATCTCAGACAATCTTGGACAAAACTCGTTGGAACACCCCTGCACCCCCGTTCCCCCGTACAATGTTGGAGGTAATAATGTCAATTGGACATGCACCGCTTTAGTTTGGACACAACATTGTACTGGGGGGACGGGGGTTTCGTAAATCGTGCGCAACACTGTACTGGGGAACGAAGGTTTCCCAAATCATCCACGACATCATATTGTACACGGTACAACGGTGGAAGGTGTTCCAACAGTTTTGTCCAAGATTGCAGGTTGACCATCAATGAGTTGCCTCTTCAGTGTTGAAATTGTTACAAGAATATCGTTTTCCCATTTCCTAAGAAACTGGGCTTTTCTTTTACTGTAACCTAAAATCCCAGTGGTATGAAGGGTTGAGATGAACAGTATTATTTTTTTAACTACCTATCAATTTATTGGTTGTATCGACATAATTTTTGTCGGCCAAAAGAGAATTATTAAATTTCAAGAACCTTTTCTCTCGGTTCTTCTGAAAGTTGTAGGCCAAGAGTAACTAAAGAATGGTCCGATTGAATTGGGGCTTTAAATTCGCAAGCTTTTTACCTTAGGAACCAGAGACCGAGTAATAAGAAAGAAATCAAGTCAACAGTGAATGTCTGCAATGCTGGAATGCAAAGAGAACGCTTCAGTCAAGGGATTACTGTTACGCTCCCTCCATACATAAATAAGGTCAGACTCGAACACTGCAGGCAAACATTCATCCCTTGCTTTGAAACTGGTTCGGGCATCTCTACCTTGTTTGTCTAAAGACAGATTAAACACGAAGTTAAAATCGCCAGCCCAAATAATGGCATTACAATTAAAAATATGCTGGTTATGTGCTATAACCTTGTAGAAAGCAGGGTCATCGAGAGTTTAGGTATTAAGAAGTGTTAAAGTGACAGTGTCGATAGAAATCTCAGTGGTAATACATTTTCGATACTGATTACAGTGAGTCTAATGCATTACAAAGTGGAACTTTGTGAAGCTAAACAAAATAACAACCCCCTTACAAAGAGCAGTATCATGAGAAAATAGAATTTGCCCGCCCCACTCATTCTTCCAAATATTTTGTTCATCTACAGAAAAGTGCGTTTTCTGCATCAAGACTATATCAAAAGCTTGACAATGAAAAACCTGCAAGTTGTTGACTACGCTTAGTTTACTGCCTCATGCACGGCCCCTAACATTATTAGTGCAATTTTAAGATCGGTCATAACTATTACAGAAAATTATGGTTGTAATTAAAAAAAATAAACTAAACCTTTAACATAAATAAACACGTAGCGGATATGAAAGAAGCATAAAGACATAAACAAACAACACATTCCATTAGGAAACAAAACAGTCAATTGGGACGAAGTCTATCCCGAGTTACCCGAAGATGACAATGAGGTCCAGCGACCATTGTATTGTTCAATACTCTCAACAAATTTTAGATGTCCTCTGGACTTCGGGTAAATTTTGAGAAAACCCACAATTTTCCCTTAGATCCTCCCCACCCATTTTCCTTGCCGACCATAACCTTAGCCTCAGTAATGGCTCTATCCGGTTCCTGGGTATTTGTTTTTCTCACGGTGGTAATGATCTTTTCCGTTTTAACTACTTGCAGAAATTGTCCAGACTCAAAAATCGATTGAATTTGTGGAAAACAAGAGATCTCGCTACTATTGGCCGAAATATTATAGTACAGCCCTTCGCTATTAGTCAGTTGTTTATCCTTTTCAGATTCTTCCAAACCCTCCTAAAGATTTTTGGATAATATTTAGAGTATAATATTTGACTTTACCTGGCATGGAGCTCCTAACAAGATAAAAGATGAAAACTATGATTTACTCCATGGATCAAGGTGGGCTTAAAGGTATTCAAGTGAAGTGTCTTGCTAATGCCCTAAAAACTGCTTGGGTAAAGCGTCTTCTGGACAAGTCCAATACGGGATACTGGAAGATTTTCTTTAATGCTTTTCTTTTCCTTTTTGGAAAGGAACTCTTGTTTAATTTTAAGCGAAGGTGACGTTCATAATATTAATAATATACTTTCATTAAGGAAGTTTGCATGGCTTGGGCTAATACATCCTTTGTTAACCCGTCAAAAAATTTTGCGCACCAGATCATTTGGAATAACTATTTTGTAAGAATTCATAATTCAGTTTTCTATTATAAAACAATTCATGAAGGTGGACTAAGGTATGTTAAGGACTTATTCCATGTCAATGGTTCTCTACTCTCCTACAGTATATTCAGTTTTGCGATAAATTTAAGGCAAGAGGAACACCGTTTACTCTATTTTTTTTTTTGGGGGGGGGGTTAATTTCTTCAATCTCTCGTAATTGGAAAAGTTGAAACTGTTCCAACGACTATGTTATTCAAAACATTTTTAATGTCTAAAGTATTTCTAAGTTGATCTACCCATTATTAATAGCTCCTATAAGCGCCGCCCCCCCCCCTTGCCTGTAGCAAGTGGAACCGACAATTCAACTTTGACTGACGCACTATTTTTAACATCCCTTCTATTACCCTTAGCGAAACTAAGATTTAGTATTTTCAGTATAAATTTCTTAATCGTTTACTCGCCACTAATACACTCCTACTCCTAGTGAGAAAAGACAGCCAGAAATTAATTAAAATAGATAGGCGGTCGCATTATCTGATACTACGTAGACAGTCCCTTGTGTTTAAAGTTTTCAAAACAAGTGTTCTTAACGGACATTGCGTCCTTTAAGTAGATCAATGGCATCTATGTGCTGTTGCAATCTTTGTAATAGGGATCCCGAGGCCATAGAACATCTATTTTGGGAGTGTCCAATAACGTTTAGTTTCCTTCTGAATACTGAGCAATTAATTTGTCGTAAATAATTAATATTAACAAAGCAAGATTACATCTTTGGATATAATTTACTGCTAGAGCACCTAATGGTTTTTTATTTTGCATTTGAAATATATTTATAATTGAAAATTAAATGAAAAGTTATCAAGTTGTAACGAGTTTTTTACAAACTGAAATTTGTTTTGAAAGTGTAAGTCTATATTAATTCAAAACCGAACACCTCTTCAAGGAGTTTAAGTAGATTCAACTGCATTAAAATTCTTTTGCTCACGTACCAGGGCCGTAGCCTCCCCCGGAGATTCCAAACCGTAAATGAAAGTTGGCCCTCTTGAGAAAAAACTGAAATGCTGACCAATTCACCTGTCCTAATTATGATTAGAAGGCTCAAAGAACCGGGGAAATTGCATGCAAGGGTTCCTTTGCCCCAAAATTTTCCCAAGGAGGTGCCCAGATCCCCCACCATGGGCGCATTCTTACGCGGGTTTCTCTTCCTGACGAAGGAACCCTCTTTCTCGTTCAAGATGCACAGCTTAAATACACTTGCATACACGCAAGCTAAAGATAAAATAGTCTGCGATTATAAGCTAAACTCAATGGTGGTCTTCAAGAATAAAGCACATTATAACCCTCAATTTTTACTAGGTTGCACACTAAACAGATCATGGACCACAATTACTAGTGGCGCCGCCAGGCTTTGGTGATGGGGGGGGGCACAACAGATGATGTCGTCAAGGCACTTCAGTTACCCTCCCAAGACTGCGCAAAATGCGTTTTTTTTTTTTTTTTTTTTGCACTCCCTGTGTTTCGTATACACAGTGGGGCTCCTTCCAGGCTTTGTCAGATGTCGCTACACCAAGGTGCCGTCCTGGGCGAGGGGTCTAAGGGGAGGGGCACACCCCTCCCCTTTGAGAAGTTTTTGTTTATTTAAGGTTGCTTAGATGCAAAATGGTGCTATCTTTTGGAGCTAATCACACACCTGTATGGCTGGAAAATGTCCCTAATTAAGTGAATTCTAATTTTTCCGACCAGCTGGATGTCTTTTCCAACTGAGTGGCGACCCTTAAATATTCCCCTTTTTTATGCTCACTGCGTTTGTATACAGCAGTGGGGATCTTTCCCTTGTCACTACATAAAGGTGCCCTCTTGGGGAGGGGTCTAAAGGGGGGGTGTCCCCCTCCCCTTTGAGAAATTTTTGCTAATTTAAGGATTCTTAGATGCAAAATGGTGCTATCTTTGGAATATTTTTGGAGCTGATCATATATAGCTGGAAAATGTCCATAATTTGGTGAATTCTAAATTTTGTTTAGGTGAAAGAGGAGAGTATGTTGTCTAAGAGAAGAAGAGAAGAATACGTTGTCAACAAACCTCCTGAAGACTACTTTACCGTTTTCTATTCAGGCAAACTTTTTACCCAAAAATACGTGCCTGGAGTCTCCAGAAAGATTGTTGGACTATAACGAATTTTTCCTCCCCTTCATTGTGCATTATAAAAGGCATCTAAGGCTGGCAGATACCTGCACAGGGCCTCCTAGAAGCTCTGGATCAAGCACTTAAAATGGAGCAATGACATAATGCTTATTAACTGGCACCCAAATGATAATAATAGAGTATGGCGCAAAGCACTTTTACACTACCGTATTTTACTTATTTTGAATGAAATCCAGATGAACAGCTTCCAGCAACGGGGAACAGGCCGGAGGGAGAGTATAGATGCAGGAAGGTGATATTAGACCTCCCTGATAGATATAGCAAAAGGGGTGAAGGACTAACAAGCGCGTTTTCAGAATGCTTTTTTGTCGTAAGTGTATTAAAAATCACCATCTATCAAGGGCGTAGCCAGGAATTTGTCAAGGGAGGGGGGCGAAGCCCATAGACAGACTTTCAGCGCTTCGCGCCACCATGGGTTGGCGCAAAGCGCAAGAAAATTTTGGCCAAAAATGCCTCCCAGATCCCGGAAATGGCACTTCCCACGCCTATGTACGGCATATAAATAGGGGAACACTAGTAATATTGTAAAAGTAAATATTAAAAATACCAAAAATATGTTCAAGGGGGGCTGCCCCCTTCGCCCCCCTTGGCTATGCGCCTGCCATCTATACCGATAATGTCTGCGCGCAAAGCGTTCGGTAATTTTTATTAAAAATGTATGACAGTAAATACGTAATTTTAACTTTCCAAATCATGCTACAACTTAGATTGAAAGATCCCATATTGATGCTAGGTCCCTACAAATGTTGTTATTATAGTTCCATGTATTATTACCTTAATAATGGTCATAAGATGGAGTGCAAACTGTAAAGCATGCGCGCAAAGCGCGCGAAATTTTTCATTAAATAAGATTTCCATGACAAAACCTGCATTCAGAATCTGCATCGAGACACTTTCAATTGCCCAACAAAGCTACATACCACTCAAATATCAGAAGATATTGATAATAAGAACGTCGTGATAAGGGTTGAAGCGCGAGGAACGCGCAAATTTTTGATAGTTTGCGAAGGATTTCCGAAAATTCTGATAGTTTGAGAAACTTTAGTGATAGAAAATGATTAAATAGATCTATCACTCGGTTAAAGCACACCTCACCCTACCCCTTACAGAAATCTATTGCTTAATAGCCTTTTGGGATCATTTTAAAATTTTCAAAAAATTTTCATTGGGGGGAACGCGCCCCCATGCCCCCCCCCCCACCGTGCCGGTGCCACTGACAATTACTACAAACTGACATCAGGCCCTGACAGTGCCACGATGGCCAACTTCTGTTGGCTACCGAGACATTTTTTTCAGAAATGCCTCCTAGGTTTTCGAAAGTGTACTTTCCAGCTGGGATGAGGCTATAGAATTCAGGTGCCCGACTAGAAGCCAGGCTTCCCAACGGGGGCCAGCAGCTCTGGAGATCCGACACTGTTGGTGGGGTTGTCAGAAGGATTACGATGAGCGTGTGAAGAAGGTGACAGGGAGGAGAGAATTGTAAGAACAAAATTTACATAATACCCATCCATGACTTAGCATTTTTGCACTATAAAGATGCTTGATGTGTTCAGTTTTGTGATAATTAAACATGGGCTTAGATCCATCTCCAAAGGTGGGGGGGGGGGACTTTTCAACACTTGTGAACCGCCGTCCTGGAGGGGGGTTCCTTTGAAAATTTTTTTCAACCACCAGGTATCCTTAGACGCAATCTGGTGCAATATTTTGCATCTTTTGACGTCATATTTTTCCTCGGTAAATCTTAGTTTCCAGGTAAGTAATCCAACCTGTTTTTACTTTCGGGCGACTACTGTTTTTTAAAGGAAATTGGAAGATGTCTATGTAGCAAATGGTGTCATGTTTGGGCGCAATTTAGCTTTTAAAATATAGTATCAATTCGTAATCTATGTTATATTATTTACACCCTTTAGGTAAAAAGTTTGAACCTGTCATCGTCATCTCTCAATCCCAAATCAGAGATGTTATTGGCTGGGGGAGGGGTGTCCCCTCCCCTTTGAAAAACGAGGAAATTGCAAGGTGTTTATATGGCAAATGGTGCCATATTTGGGCGCAATTTAGCTTTTATAATGTAGTGACAATTCGTAATCTATGTTATATTATTTATACCTTTTACGTAAAACGTTGGGACCCTGTCATCGTCATGTCTCAATCCAAAATCAGAGATCGTATTGGCTGATGTTCAGTAAGTATCGTCAAAACGTACGATCATGAAAAATCCCATGAAAATCATCATTTTTGGCGGTGTTCAACCTAATAAATACCACGTTATTTTTTCATATGATACTTACGCTTAGATACTCCTCTGATAGAAAAAAATTTGTTTTGTACTATCATAATGTGCTTGAAAATATTGATTGGTGAGATCATTTAGCTCCAAGCCGCACGGGATGCACAGAAATGTCACAATCTACTCCCTTCTTGCTACTCTTACTACGATCAAATCGCTCTATTTTTGTATCCTCACAGTTTTAGTTTTCATCATTTTGCAAAAGTGGGGAGGGGAGACTTTTTGGAAATGTCCCCCCTTCCAAAAAAGTGAAGGGGACGCGTCCCCCCGTCCCCCCGTCCCCCCCCCACCCCCCATGATCCACGCCCATGTAATTAAAGGTGTTTTGCCGCATAATAGTAGACTTTTAGAATTCTCCCTCCTTCCCCCTCTCAGAAAGTTTTAGGTATACTTAAAACCTGTATTTTCAGCTTATTGGGAGAAAAAATAGATCAGCAGTCGGGCCGGTGACCAAGGCCCATCTGGGATAACGTACCTGAAGGTCAACGTTTTCCCCACAAACCTTAATGTGAGATAAATATTTGAGAATACAATGCCACTGTAAATTAAAACTTGGCAAGCTACCTGTATGTTAATTAGTAAGGAGTGAATGGTCTGCTAGCTATGAAACGAGAGGAAGGAAGGAAAAAGGAACTCCACGTGTGCTTGAAGCACGCCGAAAATTTGGGGGTCTTATTGGGGAATATGCTCTCCTTGGGGTAAAAAAAACATGAATTTCTGCAGGGGCAGCTGATCCCCGTTGGAGGTTTACAGCACTTTATCGTTCCCACTAAGGTTCCCAAACAAAATCGAAAAAAAAATTATCTCAGACGGGACCCAGCCCCCTCCTTACCCTGACCCCGTTCCTGCTGTATATATATATATATATATATATATATATATATATATATATATATATATATATATATATATATATATATATATATATATATATATATATGGGGGGTGAGGGGGTGTGTGTGTGTAATCAGAACTCCAACAAAACGGAATAGACTTCCTCAAAATTTAGTGGTTCATACCAACTATCGTACTCATTCTTCACCCTCCCTCTCCGACCTGGCGTACCTAAATAGGGTTTATGGCCTGTCAATTAGTGATGAAGTGGGCTTGTGGTTGGGAAATTGCATGGTAGAAGACCATTCACGGGGCTTTAAACCAAAAATGGCACCCAAGCTAGGCTACTGGATGTAAAAGTGAGACAAACATTAATGACAGATGCTGACGCGAAGCGCGCCGAAAAAGTATTTTGAAGACATTTTGGGTACACTTTACTTCATTTTCGTTGGCATAAGTGATTCAACAGCGTATATTAAAATGTCCCGAATACGTCTGGTGATTACTGGCAAATTCTTTTCCGGGCCCTTACATTTTTGTGCCATCTCAATTTTCTTCGCGGGCGTGATTGGATTGTCTCGCACGCAAGATCTGGCCAGCGGGCAGCCATTTAAAAACCTATAGGATAGCCTATAGGCTTTACCCGTATTACTTTCACGAATATCGTCTACACTATAAGGAGCGTATATTGCAAAGACGTAGACACCGTGTGGAGTACAGAAACTGCAGAGAACGAGGCAAATGCCATGTGACTACGTATTAAGTGCAAAAAAGTAACACGAAATTCTGTCTCGGGGATTTATAGCCGAGTCACGAGTCCGGACTGTCCGAGGCTGAGTCTTTGCTAGGCGAGTCCATGCCACGAGTCGAGTCCTACAGCACTGTAAGTAATTTGTGCTAGGAGCCTCAACACTACAGGTGGGGCGGGGGACATGACCCCATACTTTTGAAAGAGGTAGAATATCATATCGCCCCCAACTTTTTTCCAGACCTGTAACGAAAATAATATTATGGCACATATTTGATGCCATAGCTAACAATAGCTGATCCACTAAAATTAATTAAATTACGGTGGGAGAACCGGAGAAGTCATTTAATGGATGAAAATGGTGAGAACATGCATCAGATTGCACCACAGATGATATGCAATCCAAAGTTTTCTAGGCTCAACAAGTGGGCCTCGAATTTCATTCTGCCAGTGCTGTACGATTCCCACTTGACTGTTCTGATGAAGGTCAAGGTAACACCTCCCTGGTCCCCTCTTCTTTTGAGAAGCCATTTAGGCTGTTGATCAATACAAATCCAAAAGCTATGAAATGCAAATACTTACAAAGAATCTCCGGAAAAAGCGAGAAGAAAAATATTTAAAACTATTAGAAAAGCAGTTTTAATGGGGAGACGTCAAATGGAAAATTTTCAGAAAACTCGAAAATAGGATTATCTCTGCGACGAAAAGTTGAACCTGACATAAGGTTGTGTTGTAGGCCTACTAAGACTTCCGTGAATGTGTAAAAGTGAAATGATGCTTCTGTGAAAATTCTGAAAGTAATGAAGGTCAAAATTACAGACTGATCCAAAATAAACAACTCTCTCCATAAACTATATATTTAGTCAATGTATACAAAATAAGTGAAAGTTAAGGAATACAATATTCGGCAAGATCACATAGACTACAAGGTCAAGTTTTCTACTAGTTGACGAAGCCAGACAGCATTTAGATGTTTAGACTAGGATGTCTCTTATTGATACCTTTGGCCAAGTGCTTGGGTGAAAAACTCTGTAGTCTTTTATTGGTAGACTTTGAGTTCCAAGCCTCCTCAATATAAAATAAGTTTGAATAAGCTTAAAAAGGACTAAGAAATCATTTCAACAACTACATAGGCTTAGGCTTACATAAAGATAATAGGTTAATAACGTGACCTAAGCAGATATAGAAAATGGTTTGCCAATTTTGACAGCTGGCGTCATCAGCCTTTAAGTGAAAATGAAGGCTGAGTAAAACATAAATAATAACATTTACTCTAGAACAAGTAAAAAAAAGACAGGTCTATATGTAGGTTCCTCTACAAATTTACACCTGCCCCAAACAAAAGAATAAATGGTTAAAAAAGAGAGTGATGAATGCGTTATTGCTCGCTGCAGATCACCAGCACCAAAACAAGGGTTACGTAAGACATAAAAGATAGCTCTGAACTTGAAGAGACCCACAGGTGAAGAGAAACACTTAAAAGTGGGAGTGGCGAATAAAGGTCTTTTTTCCAGTTGTGGCTCACTGGCTTGTTTTCCCTACTCCACTATTTTTATGCTGAGCACCAAGCACAAAGGCAGTAGGTTCCATTTTTAAAGTCTTTGGAATGACCCGGTCAGGATTTGAACCCTAGACCTTCCGGCTGCAAGTCGGATGCTCTAATAACCACTTGACCACTGCAGTTGGCGAATAAAGGTATACATTGCAAATTTTAAAAGTGATGAATGCATGATTGCCCGTCATACATACATCACCTGGCGCTGTACTGGGTATATGTAAGACAATTTTGACAGGGTGAGGTGAGCGCGACCAAATTTTATCTGGAGAGGCAAATGGCTCAAGTCCAAGCCGACCCCTTGTATAATTGCCAGTGGCTGTTAGAGTAAGCTTCCAATCTGCATTTGACGGGACACAAAGTGACCTCTGTCCAGCTCAAGTTGAGGCACACAGCGTCAATTTGAAAAGATAATGAAGGCGCTTCTACTGGTTTTAAGCTTGTTGTGGAACCAAGGAGTTATCAGGGAAGGAGATCCAACATTTATATGCCCTGTGAGACTAGGTAGTTGCCGACATTAAGCTGCATATTGTCAACGGTTTGTGTCGTCTGTTACATCTCCAAAAGTCATCCTGATGATTTCACCAGCTGGCATTAGTCGTCAAGGAAAAATTAACAAATTTTAAGCTTTCGTTGTTTGGCGTCGCAGTTAAAGTCATTTCAATTAACTTCAATCAAGATTTTTTTTAAAACCTCCTTCTTTGAAAATGCTTTCTACTAATGCGAAAGTTGTGAAAATTGTTATTATTATATTGTAGGTTTAAACAATGGTGAAGTAGACGACCCATCAAGATCATAGGGACACGAAGAACTTATAGTAGTTAAACGTTAATGGACGGTCGTTTAACTTAAATTCTTTAAAGAAGCTTAGACCTTGTCGGCAAAGAGGATGCACTTCAAAGTAACGTGTTAACAATGACCTTTGTTTCTGGATTACCTGGGTTTGAAAGGAGCAGACAATCATTAAGAAATGTCACTCAGAAAAGACTAAACAATGGGAATAAAGGGACCTGTCAATCAAATTTTGTTCCCTGAAAAGGGATTAAATTATTTTCAAGCGCATATTGTCTGAAAAATTTAAGCGTAACTAAGTGTAACTTATTTGGACATTTCAACCAATTATTACATAGTTTAACTAGTAACATATGACCTATTTGTTCCCTATCTTTCAAGACAGCCACTATTAAGTCATTATTTTCAAGTTTATTTTTCCTTTTATTTCAGAATGAACTGGATCAAGAATTGCAACTGCGTGGAATGTTGGCAATGGTATGTATAAGACATATACCACTTGGGTGGGAAGCGGGGGAGCTGAAGGGGGTTAGCCCCCAGTCAAAATGTGGGGGCTGAAGTATGCTTCCGCCCTCCCAAGATCCAAGGGCAAAAACCCTTGATTTGCCTCTTCTGTTAGAAATGTCAAAATTTGCAGTAATTTTTTTTTTAAAGTTTATCCAAAATGTTGCACCAAATTGCATCTGAGGACCCTCAAATACCCAAAAATTTTCCAAAGGGGAGGGGGGAACCCCCTCCCCAGGACGGCCATCCGAAACAAGGTTCAGCCCCTTAGTCTCGAAAAGCTTCCTACGCCTATGACCTACACATGTAAACTTAGTCAGGGTCACCATGCCGTTAGGGGGAACTCTCCATTTGTCCCTCTAGAGGTAGGTGAAGAACCAAAAGCCTCACCTATAACAGGTTCACAAGACCACATCAGATTACCGAAGGTTTCAGTGATGGGCTCGAGGAAGGGCCCCGTTAAATTTTTGCACACCCGTGTTTCTCAAACCCCATAAATTTAGGGGTGTTAAAATGTGATGCACAAACCAGCTCTTCATAAATTAAGTTTGATATTAACTACCTTGACGCTTTCAGCGCTACTAGGTCTAGCTACCCACCAGATCTACCCATGACCCAGACATGTTGTCCCACCCCCTAGCTTTGAAATTTTCAGTAGGTATGGTAGATTGACGGATGTGTAGGCCTTAATACTTCGGTTTGAACGTTGGCGAAGATTTATTCTGAAACGTGGGGGATACAACAAGCCAATGGCGCTGAGGGTACCGCGGAAACGTGGAAGCGCTCTCCCTGACGGCCTGAGGTCCAGGGGCCCGCCTTAGGGCTCCTGTTGGAGTGCAGGGGCAACGCCCTGGTGGGGGGTCCAGGGGCCGAGGACCCTGGAAGCTCTGAGATATTTACAAAATTGTGAACATTAGAGTGAAGTATTTAACTACTTTTAAAAGACCACAGAAATGATAATTCGACCAGTTCTTTATGTTAGTGGGGTCAAAAGGCAACTCCCTAGAGGGGGCATGGGGTAAAGTCCTGGAAGCCCTGGGGTATTTTCAAAATTCCGAGCATCAGAATGAAAAGTTTTACTACTTTCAAAGGAAATTGGATGGGTGGATAGACCACAAAATGGTAATTTTGCCATACCTCTTGTTGACCTAAATCATACTTGAAGCCCCTCGGTTCAAGTGGCTTGTGGGCAATGGTATGTATAAAGTTAATTGGGGGGGGCAAACGGGTTTTTTTTTTTTTTGGATGAAAACTGCCGAACGTTTTTTTTTTCGATAAACAATACCGAAGAGGTTCGAATACTTGACACTCAGAGAAGGCGGATGGAATTCATCCTTTTAGTACCTACAGAATTTTATCAAGTTGAATCAATGGTTCAGGAAGCGGTGCGGGAACGCTGGTAGCTCTCCCGGGGTGTTAATCATTTTTACTATCTGAAAATAGCATTGAATTCGCTCTAAAAAGGACCTTGAAACTAAAACTTTACTATCACTTTTGATTCCTTGCCGAAGGGAAAAGGAATCTACGCAATCACGCTACCGAGTGTGTGTGTATGTGTGTATGCATATGTGTATGCGTATGTGTTTGTGACACTTGGCTTGTAAACACGGCATCTCAAGATAGCAACGATGGATACTTCTCATACTTGAATATAGAATTATCATATTGAGAGAAAGATCCCTATTGTTTCTGGCGGAGGTCAAATGTCAAGCAAGGTCAAAAGAGTCCAGAAAACCGAAAGCCTTGTAAACATGATATCTCTATTTAGGAAATATGGATGCAATTCAACCTTGGCACTTGGATGCGTTATAGTCAGAAGATGAACCCTCTTGGTTTTGGTGGAGTTCAAAGGTTATCTGAGGTCATCGGAGGTGAAAATACGAAATTCTAAAAACTGTTTGTAAACACGATATTTCAAGAGAGCAGTGATGGACACTTTTCATACTTGGTGTAAAACTCTATCATATTGAGAGGAAGGACCCTAGTGTTTTCAGTGAAGGTCAGAGGTCATTTGAGGTCATCAGAGGTTAAAAGCCGAAAACTTTGAAAAAAAACCCCACAATATTTCAAGACAAGAATGATGGATACTTTTCATACTTGGTATATAGATGTGCTACTTTAAGAGAGAGGGTACTATGGGTTTTTGAAGGTCTAAGGTCACCTGAGGTCATTAGAGGTGAAGCTACTTAAACCTCGTAGACTGAATAGAAATTGGGATCCAAAATGTGTCCGACGTTTCGTGACCAACGAAAAGCCAGGTCTAAAAATTTTCTACCATTCCAAAGAAATTCTAAAAAACGACATTTACTTTCCCACAAGAATAGCTTACAGTAACAATTCTATTTAACTACCTAAGTTATGAACACTTATGAACACGCGTGAAGGATGCTGTGACTGTAATATGATTAGAAGAAACATGGGCGTCCGGAGGGGGGCAAGGGGGGCACTTGCCCCCCTGGAAAATCAAAAACTTGAAAAAACGAAGAAAAAATAAAGAAAAAAAAAACGAAGAAAATATAACATCAACATTTCATAGCAGTTCAATCAGTGTGAATTTGTACTCTCAAAACAATAATTTAATAAAAATATCAACCCTCCGGCCCCAACCCCCCCCCCCCCCCCCCATTCGAGCATATTTTTGGTATTTTTTAAAGTTTATATTTACGATATTGCTTATGTTTGCCCTATTTATATGCGGTAAATAGGCCTTGGAAGTGCCATTTCCAGCGATATGGGAAGCATTTTGGGCCAAAATTTTCTTGCCCTCCGCGCCAACCCATGGTGGCGCGGAGCGCTGAGAGTCTGTCTATGGGCTTCGCCCCCCCCCCCCTGAAAAATCCCTGGCTACGCCTTTGTCAACACTGTGTGAGAAAGTAGCATCTAAACTCTTCTGGGAGTAAAATATTTCCCATGAAAAAAGTTGGGCCGCCTAAAAAATTTTGCCCCCCCCCCCTTCATTTTTTTTCTGCGGACGCCCATGATTAGGAATACCATACTCATAATGAGTTCTTTGATGGCGTAGTGAAACAGGGCTCGATTTCTCACACAGATATTTTTTATCATTTTTTTTTTTTTTGGTTATTCAATTATTGGTTGTATTGAAAGATCATGTGAGGTCAGCAGAGGTCAAATTGTTAAAACATCGAAAAAATGATATACTCAAGAAGTATAAATTTGAGGGATAAACCTCAGTGCAACAAAACACCTATTTTCGGCAAGGAATCTGACTAAGCCTATGGGCTTTCTGGTTTGTAATTGCATTTGTACCAATGGCCGGATGATTTGATGATGCCAAGGGATATCGGATGAGAGAGGTGGATGCTTGTGCAGGAGGGGCTGCCTTAAAACAATAATATAATACTTAAGCTGTCTAAAGGGGATTGGCAATGGCGCAACTATTTACGATAGATGCACGCGAAAGCGCGCAGAAAATTGCACTTTACAGACAGTGTGGAATGTTTCACTTCATCCTACGTTTCAATATTTACCCAAGTTACAGTAAAATGCCCTCACTTCTTCCCGTTTCTTCTTCCATTCACTTTGCCCTTTCAGCAGTCTGTAATTTGTGCTATCCTTCCCAATTAAAACCGTCAAGGGCGTTCCCAGGCAGATTCGCAACCGCTTGGGGTTGGAGATGATAGGAGGTGGTAGGAGTTACAACATAGGCGGAAATCCCGGGGTGATAGGGGGGTATATGCCCTCCCACTTTTTGGAGATGCTCTTATTGACTTTCACATTTTCATACAGAAACTTTTGCCCCAAGGGCCCATTATCCCCCCACACTTTTTCGCACAAATCTTTGCTATAGATTGTAGATTGTAGATTGGCGCTGGTAAAATAATCTCGCTCAAGCTAAGATGTAATAATGAAGTAACAATGCATAATTCAATGCACTCAAAGCGCTTTAAAAAATAGCATGTTTGAAGTCCCTTAAGTTAATTAATGGCTTTTTTTCTTTCACACTACTCAAAAGTCACGCGATTTGATAACAAAAACAAATTGATCAGAGCACACTATTTGGAAATATTTTTAAAATCTGGGGGGCGCTTGTGTAGGTCACCCCCTTGTCAAAAAGTGAGGATGGTATATCAGCCACCCACCCCCTCGGATTTCCGCCTCTGGGTTTTACATACTTTTTGCAAAGACGTTTTATACTGTATTAGTAAAAACAGTTTTTGAAGTGTCTAGTATGATTTTGTTACACTGTGAAAATAGTTGAGTAAATATTTCAGCAGCACTGAGTAAGTATGTGGAAATACTGAAACTGAATTATGTTTAATTACCTATGTAAGAAGCACAGAGTAGGATATAGGAACTAGAGTTCAGTTCAGTTCAGTTCAGTTCAATGTTTATTTCTAGCGTACGTCAATCCGCTGTGATTGTATGGGGACCACTGATCTACATGTAGATCAGTGATGGGACCCGTCCGCCATTATAGGAGGAGGCAAGAAGCTATGCTGTGCGCGAGCATGTGTATACAAACTGTAAGGCGGCCGAGTTCCCATGTGATCATAGCTGTTTCGGGGACTGAGCACTGTAGTTCCTATATCCTACTCTATGGTAAGAACTGAAGAAGAGAAAACTTTTTGGACAAGAGTTATTGCCGCTTAACTGGGTAGCCAGTCCCCCGATAAAATGTTGGGAAAATTTTACTCTCAATTTCAGTATTTTCACATATCGTACTCAGTGTTGGTAAAATATTTACCCTGTGGAGTGTTCTCAAAACGTACCCGGTGTTAGTGAAAGTTTGTCGCAACTATTTTTAGTGTATGAAAACTATATACTTATGTGTAAAATCTCTTCATATTCTTTCTATTAACGAAGGAAGTGAAACAACATAAACATAGCCTACATTAAGTGGAATATTTTAGTCAAAATGTAATTTAACAATTCTGATCGTAAGGTTAATGTATATAATATTAACACAATTTTATGTTCGTATGTCATCTTATCACTGTAGCTTGGTTACAGAGCTCAAATGTAACTTATGTAAGGGTCCTCAGGGACAACATGACATAGCCTAGAAGAGGATATTCAATAGAAGTCAAACTTAAATAACTTTATAGCATAAGACCTCAAGGATCGGATCATAGATACTTTTTGTTTTTAATTGGTGGATTATGTCTCGATTAAAACTATGATCTAGGATACGAATTAAAATTGTAGGGGTAAAGAAACAGTTTGGTGCAAGAAAATCATCGACACTACAATGCCTTTTTTGGATTTTGGTTCAGATATGCAATGCATAGTGGGAAATTTGACGTCATTACGGCATATTGATGGGACATAATTTGTTTACCTCTCTGCAATTTGACACCCTTCTTCCATTTATTTATTGAGAATTAACACGACTGGTATACTTTGCTTTAAATTTACATATCGAGACCAAGTTCGGAAAGATGATTATTCAAAAGAGGAATTATTTTCAATGACTTCTTTGTAAAGTCAGGCTCTGAATAAGAGTGTTTAATTTTCATAAATTTCTTTTACAAAATAACTCCATAACTGACAGAGTTTTTGTTAAAAGGCAAAAATGCAATCAGCCCTATTTGAATTAGTGTTCCCCGGTATTGTAATTCATGATTGGCTCTGTTTAAGTCATATGTGACGATATTTTTGTTACTGATAATAGATTCATGCACGACTTAGTTTACCTGTTTCTGTTTTATGAAATATTTTTGTTTGGATAACCATGAAATACATTTGTAAAGAAAATAAGAGAAAATTTGTAAGCTTTAGCTGATGTTTGTAAGCTTTAGATAATATTCGACATAAATTTGGGGCGAATGTCCTTACCTTAAACTTGTAAACTGTTAATAAGATTTACAATGTAAAGTAAAAAAGTTTGGGGGGGGGGTGAGTATCAAATTATAACAGTAAAAGAAATCATAGCATTGACGCCCGAAACATCCATCTGTCTGGAGCTAACAAAAAAGCCGCAGGTTACATTACAATTACAAAAAGCGATGCTTTATATGAAGTTTCTGTTTCGGTTTACAATTGAAGTATGAAGCACGTGAAGAGATGACACAGAATACTTTGTAACTTTGTTTGCTATATCCTACGTTTGGCACAGGATTATACGAGACTAAGCAGAAAGATTACAAATTTCCAACTGTATCAAATTCCAAGGACAAATAGAGCATTATATTATAGTGAATAGCAAAAGGACTCTGAAGCAGTTTACCACTTTACACCACATTCTGTGATTTTCAGGAGAACTTGAGGTATTTCTTGACAAAATTAACTAATTTTTAAAATGGGAAGTTCTTATACAATAGGAATGGAGTATTGGTAAACGTGTGGAGGACATATACTAAAATTTTTTACTCTTTCACAAAGTACCCTTATGTAATGACACGACAAAAATACCCCAAAAGGGTTAGTCAACTTTTTGACGAAGTATAAACTCATCCAAATGAGTTGAGACATGGACAAAAATCCCTGGGAGGATAGAGAAATATACAACCCCAACTTTATGGAGATGCCTCTGTTGACTTTCACTTTTGACACAGTAAATCTCTGTTTAAAGGCCCTTTACACCTCAATGCCATCTTCCGCCCTCCACATAGAATTTTTAAACAAATCCCTTCAACTGATTTGAGAGCATTTATGCTTATAAGCAGGGAGTTGCAACCCCTCTGTTATAACATAAACGACGTATGTAACAGTACACTTGCAAGTGTACCTCTGCTGAGCTAGGGAATTGCCCCTCGGAGTTGCAAACTCCCCGGATCAACAGGTAACTTTTTGACAGTGTCAGAAACATATTCCAGAAGTACGCACTTACTTTTGTCAGACAGTGGTAAACGCGTGTTTGACTAGGCTGTCACTGGTGGGTAGCCTATTTTCTTTGTAAAGCGCATTGAACCTTTAGGGTTTTACGCTATAATAAGCACCGATGTAGTTATAGCAATAGGCCTACTTTACTTGTTACTAATTGCCAACTTCGCAAGCTAACCGTGAAATTTTGATAATGAAAGCAAAAATGGGGTGTTTAATATGGTTAATAACGTCACTTTGTTTTCGTCACTTCCAAATATCGCTATTTCATTTTATGTTTGAGGGGAAACTACAGAATTACTGGTATTTTACCTTGCAAAACTAATGTAGGTTTGAGCAGACCTGGATTAATTTCCCGCGTTTAGTAATCACAGTAGGTCTGTAGTACATGAAGCCGATAGCATCTTACCAGGTAGAGGTCCTTTGCCTCTCTTTTCGTATTGTTTCGCTGTTAGTGGTGTCCCGGGGTTTGCTACCATTTCAGCAACCCTTCTGTAAGCCTTCCATATCGCCAAGCCCCCTGTGGGCTAGGGGTTGTAGAATATGCCCACGGTATTCCCCGCCTGTCGTAAGAGGCGACTAAAGGGGAGGACTTGCACCGTATTTAAACTTTACTTGACACTAGATAACACATCTGTGTTAGTATGTCGTTAAACTTCATCTTACTAACTCCATATCGTCAATTCGAATTCTTTATATCATTAAATATGGCGGAATTTTTAATATGTGCACCATATTTACAGATATCAAGAATACCTTTAATTCGAATTTGTGATATCAGTAAATCGGAATTAGTGATTTATACATATCGTCAATTCGAATTCTTGATATAATTAAATATGGCGGTATTCATGATGTTTACGTCCCATTTAAAGTACCTGCTATCCATTTCCTGATAGTTCTGTTCAAAGTTTTGATGTCTTAAATCGAATTAATGTTATCTAAAAATTTTCTTATTATATCAATGACAAATTTTTATCTGATATCGAAAATTCGATTTTGTGATACCATGAAGAGATTTCATGATATCAGTAATTATGCAGCATCAATAACACATATCTTTAAACCATTTGAGACATAAGAAATGAAGATGATATTAAAAATTGAATAGGCTACCTGCAATAGTTTACTGATATCATTAAATAAAATATAACGATTAAATCCTTTCGCCATACATCCGCACATGCACCCCCCTACCTTTTGTCAACTGAAGGATAACGCCCCTTGATATCAAGATTGAGAAGTTAATCACGGAAGAGGACACCTTCCTTCCCCCTCCCCAATTTTTTTTTCTTTTTTTTTTTAGCAGGACGCCCGTGCTCCGAGCACGTATCACTTGAAACAGTAAAGTGCCTTTAGGCAATATTCATGGCCTCTGTGGGGTAATTTAATGGGGGGGGGGCGTACATGTTTATAAGGCCTTTATCTTTTTGATCCCTTGTCGAAGGCTAAAGAAATCTATGCAATCAAGCTGGCGAGTGTAAGTGGTGTTTGTGATGCTTAGCTTGTAAACACGATATCTCAGGACAGGAATGATGGATACTTTTATACTTAGTATATAAATTTATCATATTGAGAGAAAGAACCCTATTGGTTTTGGTGGAGGTCCAGAGTCATCTGTGGTCACGAGACGTGAAAGTACCAAAGCCTCGTACTCGTAAACACGATATCTCAAGAATAGACACTGGGCCGGCACGGTACCTCCAAATCGTGAAGGTTCGTGATGACCAACGAAAAGGGATGGCTGAATGTTTGAACTATCCCTAGCCAACAATTTCAGCAGGCCATGCATGACAGATCCATGATGTAGCGGTCTTAGGGTTGAGAGGCAGGTCAGTTCAAACCTCTGTGCCCCTTCTGGAAACGTATCTTCTTCGGAGAGCAAAGCCCCTCCGGGGCAACGTTTTGGTTTTCGCCTTTCAGCATAGAGCCGAACGAACTTTTGAAAAGTATTCTAAGGCTCACCCATCATATCCTTTCCCAAGCATAACTCTTGGTACATTAGTTAGTAATTCCAGTTTTAATTACCTAATGATGGACTTGTGTGAAAGACATTGTGACTATAACATAATGAACCAGAAAGCCCAAAGGCTTAGTGATTATTGACGAAAGTAAATAAAAGGCATCAATCTTTCCACCTTGAAATATTGCATTTACTAGCAATTTCCAAGTGTTTTGCCTCTTTCACTTCCAGGGACCTCGTGTAACCTTTGACCTCTATCAAAAAGAATAAGGTTCATCTCCTGACTATAACACATCTACTAGCCAAGTATGAAAAGTATACACGCTTCTTACGTTGGGATATTGTGTTTAAACAGGGTTCCGTTTTTTGACCTCTGGTGACCTCACATGACTTTCAACCTCCACCAAAAACTACAGTATTCTTCCTCTTAATATGAAATCTATACACCAAGTATGAAAGTACCCACCACTCCGAAGTTGAGATATTCTGTTAAAAAGGGTTTCAGTTTCGTCCTCTAATAACCCCACATAACCTTTAACGTCTACAAAAACATTAGGGATTATCTTCTGACTGTAAAGCATTCCTAACTTATGTATGAAGAGTATCCGATCTTCCTACCTTGATATATATTGTTAACGGTGTTTTGGTTTTTCATCTCTGGTGACCTGATATGACCTCTGACCTTTACCAAAAACAATAAGGTTCTTTCTGTCAGTATGATATATCCATATATCAAGTATGGAAAATATCCATCATTCTTATCTCGAAATATCGTATTTACAAGCAAGTTCCACGGTTTTTGAAGTTTTACTTTCAGTGACCTCAGATAACCTTTGACCTCTACCAAAAACAATAGCGTTCATTTCCTGACTATAACGCGTCAATATGTAAAGTATGAGAAGCATCCCTGCTTCCTATCTTGAGATATCCTGTTTACAAGATTTTTTGGTTTTTGACCTGTGGTGACCTGACATTACCTCTGTCCACCAAAAAGAATAGGACTCTTTCTCTTACATGACAAATTCATGTACCAAGTATGAAAAATATCCATCATTCCTATCTTGAGATATCGTGTTTACAAGCAATTCACAAAGTTTTTGGAGGTTTATCTTCTGTGATCTCAGAGAACCTTTGACCTCTACCAAAACCAATAATCTTCAGATATGGCGTTTACAAGGTTTTGGGTTTTTACCTCTGTTGAGCTGACATGACCTCTGACCGCCACCAAATCAATAGAGTTCTTCCTCTCTGTATGAAATATCCATATGCCAAGTATGAACAGTACCCATCATTCCTATCTTGGGATACCGTGCTTACAAGCCAACCGTCACAAACACACACACACACACACATACACACGTCATCGTAACTGCACTGAATCCCTTTGCCCAATAAAAATGCTTTTGAATGACGTGTATGTCGATGGTGTAATGAAAGGTGTTCGGCTTCCCATTTTGACGGTCCGGGTTCGAATCCAATTAAAGCACTTATTTCTTCAGTTTTTTGTTATTCGACGTTTGTCTTCTGTTACTTATCATACTAAGAATATAAAATTGTCATATTGAGAGAAATAACTCTAGTTGTATTTTGCTGGGGGTCAGAAGTCGTATGAGGTCACCAGATGTCAAAAACCGAAAAGCTCTTAAAAAATTTCAAGGAACGAGTATTTTTCATACTTGGATGTGTTATATAATGCTTGGAAATATAATCTTGTTGTTCAAAAGAGTTCAAAGGACCTGAGGTCATCAGGGGTGAAACTACGGAAACTTTGCAAACTGCTTGTAAACAATATTTTTAAGAACGGTAATATTGAGGTATCTCATACTTAGCATGTGGTTGTCTCACACTAATTATTAGAACCATTTTGCTTGTGGTAAAGGTCAAAGTTCATCTGGAGACTGAAGTCACTAGAGGTTATATGGTGAAACCTCGTAAACTCGATAGAACATAAAGGGTAATCTTAATTGATCTCATAGTTGACGTGTGGATGCCCCCATATTGTGTTCAATAACTCCCTTTTTTGTGGCAGTCAAAGGTTATTTCAGGTCAAAAGTGGTCAAACTGTGTGAATTGGTTTGTAAGAATGAGAGATGCAATACGTAGAATGTAGACGACCCATGTTGTTAAAAGGAACCCCATTGTCTTTGATGGAGTTCAAAGGTCACACTGTTAAAAATTGTCAGGAAGTTTCGAGACTTTTCCGTAAACATACAGAAATTGTTGTTTATTACGTAGTAATGTTTTTTATATTATTTTGTGTTCATACAAGTATTTTGTAGTAGAACAACACTTTCTTGTTGTAGCCATACGGACATTTACCTCGTTCATTGTCACAAATGCAAACGCAGGAAATTTTGGATATTATTTAAAAAGAAAATTTTAATTTAATGGATTATTTGACAATGTCAGTCAGCCCAAAGGTAATTTTTTAACTATATCATCAAAATTTCCTACTCTGTGGAATGTCATGAATATTCATTCCATTGATCAGGCCAGACTGGCATTTATTGAAAGTTAAATGGTTCAAGTTATTCCTTCAAACACGGATGTACTGCATTTTGATGGTAAATTGCATTACTTTTCGCTATTGAGACTAGTGCTGAATGTTACAAGTGGATAGCTTAGTTTCGATGTGATAATTCTTTTTGTTATACCGGAATGCTTATACTCCTAAATATTTTAGTTCCATTCATACATTTCCTTGTTATGTTTTAAAGGGAAACAGTTAACCCTGTCTCCCTTGGTGAACTTCAAGTGATCACTTGATTCAAGTGATTGTTTGGTTTTCGTCCTGGCTCTTCGCTAGAGAGTCAGGGGGCTTTTTGAAAAAAAAAGCTTCAAGTGAGCACGTTGCTTTTGTAGACTTGTAATAATTATATATTTATAATAAATATATGTGTATATCAAATACAGTTGTAATAAGTAAGGTTAATTTTACGTTGGTCTACAACAATCTTGATGTGCTGATAGCAACATAGTTGCTGTAAATTAAATCTACAGACAAAGTTTGTATATAAACACATAAGGTGTTGTATTTGCACAACAGATTTGATTGAAACCTATTGACAACAGTTTTGTTGTAAATCTACAGAAATTTTTTTAACAGTGCATGTGAGGTCAGTAGAGGTCAAATTATGAAAACGTCGTAAAACATAATATCCCAAGAAGGATGGCTTTGAGGAACAAACCTCAGTGGGACTAAGCATATCCTTTCTGCAAGGTATAACTAAGCCTTTGGGCTTTCTGGTTTTATTCTTTTTTCTACAATTTTATATTCACCCCTCAAAAAAGGACTGTTGCCCCTCTGAAGTGAAATGTCATGTACGCTATACTGTATCCTTTGCCCCGTCGCTACGAACTCTCTTCAACTTGCCCCTTTGTTTATATCTACAGGCATGGGTGGATGAAACTTTGAACTGGATACCAGAAGAATACGATGGGATAAAGGAACTGTACATACCATTATACAAAGAGGACGAGCCTTATATTTGGAAGCCAGAACTTGCTCTGAATGAAAGGTACTGAAACAAAGGTTTTGTAAGCTAGGTGGGCACTATATCCTGGGGGTCGCTTCTTAGAAGCATTCTTGCCAATGGGTAATTATATTTTGAAGTTTCACCCGCAGTATGTAGCAGTGTACGTACGCACAATAGTTAAAGGGGGAATATTGCGTTTGTTTTACAGAAAATTGTCATATTTTTAAACCAATATAAATAGATACAGAATGATAGACAATTCAAAAGAAGGCAGTATGGTAGCCTTATTTTCAAGAAATAAGGCTCTCACAGGAAGTAATTCGGTGATTTGTTGCACAAAAGTAATTTGTTCACTCACCCAAACTTTCAAAAATTCAAATAATGCAACATCTGTGACTCTTGTAATGCATAATACTTTGAGGAGATAAAGCGATTGCTAGAGTTTATTGGTCAGACTGAGTGAACGGTTTGATAATGATTTAAGGTACTTTTTGTTGTATGCCATGTTGGTGCATTTTAAACACAATATTTCCCTTAAAGCAAACGTGCACATACAACCGGGCTACTCAGGTATACTGTGTATATGAATTATGTGGCCGTTGTCGTCCAGCGTTGAGTTAAACATACTTGTGACGTCATATACACATCTGAGTAGGCAAAATAACCACCGCCTGTGTATGGTACTGTTGTATGGCAGCAATCCCTAACCATGGATAAGAGTTCCGTATATTGCTATTGAAACTGGTTCTTTGACAACGTTCCAAGCCATTCCCAACCCAGACATTTCCCCTCCCCCTGGACGACTCCCCCGGGAACAATTTTCCCCGGAAAATTCCCACCTATGAATATTACCCCAATACAATTTCCCCTTCTGAAAAAGCGAATTATCCAGGGTGAGAATTTTCCGGGGTAAATTGTCCGACGTGGAAACTGTTCTGGTGGGTATTGTACTGGGAAGTTATCCGCTCACGATACAAACTAACCTAACCAGCTTGTATTTCATACAGTAGGATTGAAACTTGTGGAATCCAATTTGATTCTTTCCCATCGTTAAGTTTATTGCCATTCGATCGTAAAATGTTATCACTTATACCTTAAGTGTCTTTTGCTTAATTTATCGTATTTTCCCATCTTAACCCTTCATTTCTTCCAGTCTATAACTCTTTTTTATGGTTGAAATTTTATTCCAGTAAGTTACCGGTACTGCCCTTTTTGTGGAATTAGGAAGCTTTCCCTTTTATATACAATTGAAATTAAAGTTGGTAAGGCTTTATAGATTAAACAAAGGCATTTTATGTAATTTTCACTTTCTGTCGAGCTTCTGGTGAAAGTTGATATGGTGTATAAGTATCACATTTTGTTTTAAAACGCATTTATATTTGAAGTTAAAGGCCAGTCACTGGAATAATTTTACAATTCATAATAGGTTTTGTCAATACCGAAAGTGCAAGCTATGTAGGTCTAGATGTGTTGACGAGGATTTCACATATGTCCACAATATACTCATCCGTAGCAAGGTCCCAAAATTTGTAGAGGAAGCAATCTCTTAATGATCCTCAAATGTTAATAAAATAATAAAGTTATTTCGTTGCATCATTGAGTTTTTTATCGTTTTAAAGTCATTTTCTACTCATACGACACAGGGTGGGGGCATACGGCCTAAAGCATCAGTCTGTATGCGTGATAGGATCATGTCGGGTGTAAAGATTGTTTAATAGTCATTTCTTGACAAAAGGCCCTATTACTATAGGTGATTAGTTGTACTTGCTCTTGTGGGTGGAGTTAAGTCCATTGTTTGACATTTGTGCTATCGAGGAACAAAACTGGGGGTTGTATTTGAGGTTCCAATATATGCATGTACAGCAATTCGCAAATTCGCAGCTTCACCTACCAAGCGTGTTAAAATGATAAAGGTTTCTAGCTTAGTTAAGATCGACCTTCAGGGGTACGGACTTCAGTGATTCGAACAACATATTCCCATACAAACTGATTTAGACACACCATTGGCGAATCAGGCTTGTGCTCGGACATTTAGACTGTGACACGATCTTTTCGGAACCGATTGTATTAGCCTAAAAACCAACAATAGCTCAAGAAAAAAACTTCATAATTAAAGTGTACACATGGACCTGAGAGACGGTGGCAGGGGATTGAAGCACCCCTGCTCCCATTCGGGAAGAATTTTTGCTACTTCCTGGCAAAATGTTCGCTATTTCTTAGCAGACCTGCATGAAACTTTTGGGCAGCTGCGGCAGTGTACAGATCCCCAGTCATAAAAGTAGTCCTGTTCACATATGAGCATTCTGTCAAGTTTCATTCGTTTCCCAGATTTTCCGTGGCAAGACTTCCTATAACTACATCAGTTTTCAATTTTGAACATATACTTCTGCACCAATACCATTCCTCTCTTTTCCAGGGATTCATTAAATTTAAGAGAAATATTTGTAATACTTATTTCACACGAAGAATGTAACCCTGACTCAGACTCGAGTCGAGTGACAAGAATGACACGAACTTGGACAGAGTCCCCACTGGACTCTTAGTAATTAAGTGACTCGGGCATTCAGTCTATAAACGGGTGGAATTCCATCTGTAGAACTGATCCTCTTAAACGTCAAACTAAAACGTAGAGAAAACACGAAGCTTACACGGTCACAGAAGTTAGCTATGAGGTCAAACAAACGCAAGGGTGGTGATCACGGGGAGGGGAACATCATTAGTTTGGTGGGGAGATTGATCCCTTTTCGTCCCCCTCCCCAATGTTTGGTCAACGGTCCTAATAATAACTGAAAGTGTGAGTGTGAGACAGTCCCCTCGAGTTAGGGGGAGGGGGACTGAGTAACGTTAGTATTTTGTCAACACCCGCAATATTTCCTGATATTTGCCTGAAGGGTTTTGAGGGACATGATCACATATTTTTTGGTTGAGGGGACGAAATACTGTTTATCCCTCTCATTTTTTTTGTCAACGACAGCACCACTTAGCTCTACAGCCCGATTTTTCGGAGAGCCCCTCGCGCACCTGTCGCCACACACATGTCTGTGACATGGCGGAAATTTATTTTGTAACCTGAAGGGATGGAATGAGCCAGCGGCGTCGAAGGTGACGCGGGAGCGCGATAAACTCCAACCTGGCGGCGTGGGGCTCAGCCTGCTCCAGGGGCAAAGCCCCGGTTCGTGCCCAGGGGCGAAGCCGCCGGAAGTTCTGGGGAATTTAAAAATTGTAAGCATTAGAGTGAAGCATTTAACCACATCTAAAGGACATTGAATGGGCACCCATAAACCACAAAGTGGTAAGTCGACCATTTTCCCATTAAGTGGGGTCGAGAGATAACATATGGCAAAGGACTTGGAAGCCCCAGAAAGTTAAAATTCTGAGCATTGGGATGAAAAACTAACTATATTTCCAAAATTTTCAAAGGAAACTGGACAGCTGCTATTCGTACTTCTAGACCACTAAAATGATAATTTTACCATACATCTTGTTGGTTTTTGTGCAGTGGTGAATATAAGGTTACTTGTCAGGGGGCAGACGGTTTTTTGTGAAGGACACTTTAAAGACCGAGTTCGAGTACTCGACACTCAGAGAAGGCGGAGGGTGGCTACAGAATATTATCATAGGGGAGGGTTCAAGTTGAAGTGACCCAACGGTTCAGAGGATACAGCATGAACGTCGGGTGAGCTCTCCCGGAAGCGTCAGTCATTTCGCTATCTGAAAATGACATTGAATTCGCTCTAAGCAGGATTCGCAATTGGAATTTGGAACGAGAAACCTTGATGGCAAATTCCTCCCAACATTTGTCACCTTCGAGAATATGTCCTTCTTGTCCAGAAAATTTAATTGTACAAGTGTCATACACATTTAGTTGGTTACGAAAAATAGAGTGGACAGTAATATATGAACCCTTGATAGAAGAAATCAGCTTGGGGCGAAGATTCATATAGTCAAAGTAAAAGGATTATCAGAAGGTAGACCTATGTACTTAAAGCCCCCAAATGCCCATGCACTACGCTCCAACCTGTGGTGCGCCCCCCCCCCTTCGGTTAGATAGTTTGAGTCATGAGCACTCTTCCACAACAAAGCACCCCGAAACAGACCATTTCTGCACTATCCGACGGAGCGAACAAACTTTTCATGTTAATCTCATCGATACGAAAAGTCCAGTGGAGGAGGGAGGTGAAAGAGCCGCTACACAGGCTTTTTCCGCCTTGATTGAATCCCCATTACGCCGTTAATGATCATGCCTCACATTCTTTAATGGCAATTATTTAAACATCTTTTTACAGCTTGGCAACAGACTTTCAAAGTTTTCAGCCAGATACAATGTCGGTGAGATTACTGCACACAGGTAACATTTACTGGTATACGCTAGCTACAGTGAAATCACTGTGTCGTGTGGAGGTGACGTCATATCCATTTGGCAGTCAAACATGTCTCCTTACCTTCACAACGTGGATGTATCAGACAAATGAGGTATCTTTATTTTTCTCTTTAAATTTAACACATTTACATCAGAGGTTCCCAAAAGTGGGCGCCCTGGCAGATGTGATAATGGGGGTGGTAACTGTATGTTTGACAATTATTCTCCCACTACCTTACACACTAAGGTTTGGAGTATTTAGTGGCCTCTAAATTCTTTTAAACGCTTTTCATTCAAAAAGTAACCCCCCCCCCCATGCGAAAGCTTTTAAGTAGGCCTTTCAGACTGCTTCATTTTTGTATATCACTGAAAATTTTTCCACACTAACAGACTAATAGATCATCTGGTGGTTCCGCACTCCGATTTTGCACTGAGAAAAGATATAATGCAAACTAAAGCCTGAAACACCTTCATTTTCTTCGTGTTTGCATAATGACTACTTCATTTTTGATTCCTTGCCGAAGGCCGAAGGAATCTATGTGATGGTGATGTCGTGTGTGTGTGTTTATGTGTGTGTATGTGACGCTTTTGCTTGTAAACACGATATCTCAAGAAGGGTAACTCCCAGGGATCTCATACTTAGCAAGTAGATTGCCCATATTAATAAAATGATCCCTATTGTTTTTGGTGGAGGTCAAAGGTCATTTGGGGTCGCAAGAGGTCAAAAGGTCAAACCTTGTGAGCATTATATCTCAAGAACGGTAACTCCGAGGGACCTCATATTTGGCAGGTAACTTGCCCATATTAAGTAAATGATCCCTATTCTTTTGGTGGAGGTCAAAGGTAATTTGGGGTCAGAAGAGGTCGAATGGTAAATACACTGGAAATTGCTTGTAAACACGGTATCTCCAGAAGGAGAAATGTGAGGGATGTCATACTTACCATGTGGATTGCCCATCTTAAGTAGATGATCCCTATTGTTTTTGGTGGAGGTCAAAGTTCATTTGGGGTCACTAGAGGTCAAAAGGTCAAAACCTTGTAAACACTATATCTCAAGGAGGGTAACCGTGAGGAATCTCATACTTAGCATGTAGATTGCCCACATTGATTAAATGATCCCTATTGTTTTTGGTAGAGTTCAAAGGTCATTTGGGGTCACCAGAGATCAAAAGGTAAATCCTTGTAAACACGATATCTCCAGAAGGGTAACTGTGAGGGATCTTATACATAGCATATGGATTGCCTATATTGAGTAGATGATTGCTATTGTTTTTGGTGGAGGTCAAAGGTCATGTTGGGTCACTAGGGGTCAAAAGTTCAAAACCTTGTAAACACTATATCTCAAGAAGGGTAACTGTGAGGGATCTCATACCTAGCATGTGGATTGCCCATATTGAGCAGATGATCCGTATTCTTTGTGGTGGAGGTCAAAGGTCATCTAGGGTCACCAGAGGTCAAAAGGTCAAAAGCTTGTAAACACTATATCTCAAGAAGGGTAATCGTGAGGGATCTCATACTTAGCATGTGGATTGCCCATATTGGGTAAATGATTCATATTGTTTTTGGTGGAGGTCAAAGGTCATTTGGGGTCACAAGAGGTCAAAAGGTCGGAAACTTGTAAACACGATCTCAAGAAGGTTAACTGTGATGGATCTCACACTTGACATGTGGATTGTTCGTATTGAGTAGATGATATTTTTTGTGCAGGTCAAAGGTTATTTGAGGTCACAAAAGGTCTAAACTTAGTAAACATGATATTTTAAGGAGGGTAACTCTGAGGGATCTCATATTTGGCCTGTGGATTGTTTATATTTGGCATGTAGGTCATTCTGTGTCACAAGATTTCAAAAAGCTTTTGACTTCATTAACATGGTATCTCAGGTAGGATAACTGTGAGGGATCCCATGCTTGTCATGTGGGTGATTCATGGTTGTTACAATATATCCATATGGCAAGGAATCACTAAGCCTTTTGGCTTTCTGGTATTTGCTGTAATATTATTGATACAAACTTAACCACTCTCCTCCGGGTAATATAGTTTTCAATGAATAAAAAATAGATTTTTGAGGGTTTATATTCATTAGGTTTTCAGCGGAGGATTTGTCTTAATGGTTCACTAGTTTACAGACAAGAATGAGCACAAAATAGAATGAGACGAAGGCCATCAGACGATTTCGATCAATTCATAATTTTCTCCGCTTAAGAAAAGGCTAAAATTAGGGAAGCCTAGATATCATAAATGGTATCTAACAGAATCTAAGCAGATGTACTATGCATGGTATGTAGTAAAATTGTGTGGCTTTTGAATTTCCATGATAAATGTATTAAACTATTTTGTTTTAATAAATCATCCACAAAATACGTTTTTCGGCCGTGTTTTTCCATAGCAAGTGTTTCACGTTGTTGATGATCTCACAAAGTCGAGTGCATACAAGAAGTACGAAGTAAACCAAGGTGTGTGGGAGGTAACGATCGATAGCGTGGAAACTGGTAATACGTCGTACGACTGTAATACGTGCGAAGGAGAGGAGCAATCCTATGTGACGTTTCACCTAACTCTTGCACGTAGTAATCCTTGGGTACTTTTCTTTAGTCTGCTTCTCCCGTGCTTTGTGACGTCAGGGATGAATATTCTCGTCTTTTGGTTACCACCTCAAAATAATTCGGAAGCAGCAACCTTTGGTCTCACGTGTGTTTTGACATTATTTGTGTTATTGGGATACATTGTTTCGGTTATCCCATCTACTGGACAACCATTGATTGGTAAGTTGTTTTTTTTTCCAAACCCGTTTTTCTTTTCAAAACCCGTTTTTTATCACTTTATCGAGAGCTAGTTTAAGCCTTATAACAGACGTGAAAGCATTACAGGTACTTCTCACTCCACAGTCGCTTATTAATCCGAAAAGGAGGTAGACGTCACACGGGGTTTCAAATTCATAGGAACATATAGGTCTCAAGGAGTTCCGCTACCAGCAAACTTTTCTGAAAAATAATGCAAGCCCCCTCACCCCGATATTCGCTGCTCTCTGCAGAAAAAGTAACTTGTAAAGGAAATGATAAGAGGAGAAAAACTTTACCAAAGAACCCCCTACCAACAAACCCGCCCCCTATACCATCAATCGACCAACCTTTAGTCGGAGTCGGGCGTATTATAATTAGAAAAAGCGCCAGTATATATCATTTACGTGGTCTATTTTAATGCGTATCTATCCCCATTTGAAATTATAAACTCTGTAATCGAATGCACATAATTTTGAAAATACCTCATAGCCTGCTCAATTCCAACGGGTTCGCCTTTTGACAATCACCACGCCTTTACCTTTGAATCCAGCATGCACCTGAATTTCCGGGTGGGGATTTTCCTGCTTTTACCTTCGTCGGGTAGAGTTCAACCTGGTTAGATTCCCTTGACCTGTCGACCGTTCATTTTTTGAGTTTCCTTTGCTTTATATGTGCTGTCCTTTTCCTCCGTTGAGGATTCAAACTTCAGAAGCAGTGCGATCAATTTGAAATTTGCAAATGAAACTTACTTCAGTGGCAAAGAAGTTGAAAAAGTTTTGCATAATACGATTCACCCCACCCTCATACAAATGAATCAGTGTACCCGGTATTAACTATATCATGAATTGCTCTTTTCAATCATATGACAAAATGTAGAATTAGTTTTGGTTCATTATCTTATACAATATATATGCTCTGAAACATTGTATGATAAAAGATAGTTGTAAGAGTCATAAAAGAAATCCTTTGCTTTAGGCTGATGCTTTAATATACGATTAGGTGACTGCTTATTCTGCTTACTCTGTCTTGCATCCCTTCTGGTACCCCGAGGACGGGACTCTGTATGCTCAGCCACCCTACCCCCTTAAACTTACCAAAACATAACAAGGAATATGCCGTACAGACTGCCAAGTAGGCAGCACTTCGCCTCGTATGTCTTTGAAGAAAGGAGTTTCGTTCTACCAATGAGTCATGATAGGCGGGGTTACAGAGGGCAAGGGGACACTTGCCCCTCCACTTTTTTCCACACCCTAAAATTAATGAAAAAAAAATAAAAAATGAAAAAAGAAGCGATACCAACAAAATTATGAGGAAATTTCGAATACTATGGTAAATTTTGCAATGAAAAGTAAAGCAAATATTAATATCAAATACCGTAAAAATACCAGCATTTTTTCGGCGCGCTTCGCTCACCCCCCAAAAATTAACTAATACAATGGGAGTGATCAAAGATGGGGAGGCAAGGGGTGATTTTTATTGAAAAATTTCGTTTCAATTAAAATTTCTTTCAAGCAGGGGCGGACTGACAATGAACTGGGCCCCAGGGGAAAATGGGTATGGGGCCCTCCTCCTTCCCTTAACATTAACATTATCCTTAACATTTCATTGATTTTGGAAAGTATCATATACCTATATCCCTTAACTTTGATCGTCCTTACAAACCTATACTTTAACATTTATTTTTCACAGTAAGAAAACTTGAGGGTCCCTTGTCCCAGACCATCGACAAAAATGAAGCATGAAACATATTTTGCTAGGGCGCGCAGGGGAATCTTTTATGTAATGGATAAGATTGCACTGAAGAAATAAGACTACAAAAATGTCTTATATTACGCTGTTTTCTTCAGCGCGTTTCGCGCGCATCCTTTTAAAGTAGGGTTTCGTGCATTGTTGATTCCTGTAAACCACCTTCGTGCTCTATGGATACATAAAACTCTTCCATTATCATTGTAACCACCCTGAAGCCAAACCCTCTTCACAACCAGAAAGCCAAAATGCTTAGTGATTCCTTGCCAAAAGGGGGTGCATTTTTACACTGAGGTTCATCTCTCAAATTTTTACTTCTTGACTATATCATTTTTACAACGTTGTAACAATTTAATCTCTGCTGACGTCACATGACCTTTGAACCCCATCAAAACACTAGGTTCTTTCTCTCACCATGACAAATCTAAATACCAAATATGAAAAGTATCCATTATTACTACCTTGAGATATCGTGTTTACAAGCCATTTACATGGTTTTCGTAGTTTAACCTCTTTGACCTCATATGACCTTCGACCGCCACCAAAAACAATAAGGTTCTTCCTCTCACCATGACAAATCCATATACCAAATATGAAAAGTGTCCGTCATTGCTGTCTTGAGATATTGTGTTTACAAGGTTTTCGCAGTTAAACTCTGGTGACCTCAAAATGACCTTTGACCACCACCACCAAAACAACAGGGCTCATCCTCTCACCATGAAAAATCTATATACTTAATATGAAAAGTGTCTGTCATTGCTATCTTCAGATATCGTGTTTACAAGCCATTTACAAGGTTTTCCCAGTTTATCCTCTGGTGACCTCAGATGACCTTTGTCCTCCACCTAGGAACAATAAGGCTCTTCCTGTCACCCCTCACCATGACAAATCGTGTCTACAAGCTAAGTGTCACACACATACACACATACATACACAGGTACACACTCGCACACATGCATACACACACACGACATAACCATCACATAGATTCATAGCCTGCTTTCGGCAAGGAATTAAAAATGGCCTTTTATTCTGAGTAAGGCTATTATTAAAATGGTCAAAATGTGATTTTGTTATCTGTTTAGACATCCGATGTGTTTGAGTGTAGTTACATGCTTCGTTCTAATGGTTTAAATTCTTTAAATACCTCAGGGTTTCTGGGGCGTTGCCACTGTACCCCACCAGGAACCCTAATTGGGGCTCCTGGACCCCACGCTTTTAAGGAGGGCTTCGCGCTCCCGTGGCGCCTTCGGAGCCGTTTAGTATTCAGCCCGATTTGCCCCCCAACTTTCAGACATCAAATCCCAGGCCTGGTAATGGGATTTAGTCAGCCCGTTCGATTTTACTCAGAAGGTAATGTATTTCATTTTCTAGCCATTTGAGCGATTGCAACCAGCCACCGTCACTCTGAACGTCTCTCTACTGTCTTTCAGCAAATGTTCAGCGACAATGGTCGTTTGTAAGAGGGGACACTTGTGACTATCAGGAAGTAGAGGTCAAAGCTCATTTAGGGGTCATCATCGGCAATTTTGTGAGGAAACCTTAAAACTGTATCTTTCTCACCCAAATCACCCAATGTCTTTGAAAACTGGTCTCAATGTAGGTTAAGTAGTGCTTTCAGGGTGTACACAGATTTTGGATACAAGGTCATTATAGGTCAATTACCGCACGTTATGTTCTTGAAAGGTAGTTATGGTCCTCAAATAGTGCTTCGTTCAGGGTGTACACAGACTTTGGATAAAAGGTCATGTAGGGCCATTAGAAGTCAAAACGGGAACATTTTTTATTTGGAATTTCTTTGTAACCCTAAATTGCATGGAATCCAAATTTGGTGTGTGTAATCACCAGATAATATGAAGGCCATTTAGCGGTCATCAGGGGTCACTTGAGGTCAACATCATTTATTTCTAATAACTTTGTAACCCTAAATTAGGATTGCACCCAACCTTAGTCACGATAGATGTAATTATAATTTGGCTTCGACAAATCTGAAGGCCATTTTGAGGTGATCGGGGTCATTAGAGGTCTAATTTGCAAAGATTTGGATAAACATGAACCTTACTAAATGTATTCAGGAATTTTGTGCAAAAACTTATGGAGGTTTTGGGGGTCATTGGAGTCATTCAGTCGCATTTCAAATACTGAGAGATGTACACATAATATTTGGTGCCAAAAATTTTGATGAAAATGACCATTTGATATTTCCAAATTTTCAAAGGTCACTCAGGGTCCATCGGCAAAAGGAACCTTAGTGCCCTTGTTTATGATTACTTGTACATAAATATTAAGTAAGCTGGCTTTCAGTAAGGCCTACAAATTTAGTCCGACTTTCTTGGTTCCATGTTTGCTTGGAGTTCATGGAATAATATATATACCAAAATACCACTAAAGATTTCAGAACAAATGCTTGTTTGGATTGGAATTTGACTGGTTTGAGCTTCTGCACATTTCTCTTTTTTTCTCATCAGGTATGTACATCGTATGGCTGATTGTAGAAGGTGTGTTAATAACGATCGTAGCTGTCTACGAGTCCCGATCTTTTACTGCAAACGAAGGATCGGAAAAGAACCGGTACAGTTTCGTCCAACATTTACCTGACAGCTTTACCTTACCAAGATTGGCCATTTGTGAAAAAATTATTTCAACTGTAATTTTTGCTCTTAGTTTTTGTGTTATTTTCTCTTTGGGATGATTCAGCATTTTTAAAATATTTCCCATTTCGACGTGAACACAAAAACAAAGGTTATGGTGGCAACTTTTAGGTAAGAAAAGGTGAACAATGGAAATAGAATACTCGTATAGCACACTGATGCAATGCAGGATTCACAGTGCATAGTCGTGGGAAGCTGTTTCTAGACTGGGGGCGGGGCTGAACGTTGTTTCGGGCCGCCGTCCTTGTAAAGGGTCTTAGGGAAGGGCTGTCAAATACTATTTGAAGGTCCTTAGATGCAATTTGGTGCATCATATTGGGCAATTTTTAACCAAAATTACTCTAAAATTTGGACATTTTTACAGAGGGAACAAATAAGGGATTTTCGTCCCTGGACTGAGGGGAGCGGAAGCATACTTCCATTCCATTTCATTTTTGACTGGGGGTTTAGCCCCCCTCACCTGCTTCCTACGCCTATGACACAGTGTAAAGCTTCTAAGGCTGTAGTTGTAAACATTACTTCTTAAACTTATGATATGTTATCAATATAGTGACTTCAGCAACTAACTGTAATTCTTGTTGTCACACACTAGACTTCTTAAAATATCGTTGGGCAGTAGCGGAGATTTGTAAGAAAATTTGGGGGATAAAGAGGCCTTGAAATAAACGTGAAAGCCAACGAGAGTATGTCAAAAAAAACCCAATTTTCCTCGGGATTTCCTCCTTTGTCACGGGTATAACTGTGTTGTAAAATGGACGAGTGATTGCATTTGGGGCTGGTCAATAGTCGATTTGTCAATTTTTTAGGGGATACATAGGCTACCGTAAATTAGTTTAGAGAGGCAGATTTTTGAGGGAGTGGGAGATTTGCTTGGAGCCACCGTCACCGTAGAGGTCCTTTACTGAAACCACAGATGTGGAAATAATCGACCTTGAAGAGTTTTCCAAGAATCTCCATCCCCCATCCCGTGGCTAATGGCCGACTCTGGATTCAAATAGCTTTGTTGAAGAGGTTTTGTATATGACCCCGTATGTCACCACATTGTATATGGAGCGACTGACATTGAACGAAAACGTCTACTGATCCTCATTTCACAAATGCGTATCCCGGGACCTCCTCCCCCCCCCCCCTCCCGGGACCTCCTCCCCCCCCCCGCCCCCCGCATTACGAACACCAGATGGAGTATAGATGAGAGCAAATTTTGGCTACTGTCGGAAAACTGGTGCCCTGTTTGTTCTTCGGTTCTCAAAACAAGCTTGCATCAAAACAATAACTACTGACATACTTAGCCTACATAAGAAGTTAGAAATTCAAAGTTTGAGACATTCCCGGGATTGATGCCCATTTTGAATGACTACGTTCAACAAAATGGTAATATAAGATGCGACGGCTTTCGCTAATTTCGCAAATTTTTTGTGAACTTTATTCAATATTTCAACAAGGCGAGTTGTAATCTGCGCTTTTCCTAGTTCTCTTTACCTACAGCATTCAAATTCCCCTTAGGCCTTTGTTATCTGCTCATAGTTGGGTATGGGGCATTGCAAGCTAACATTTCCAGTTTTGCGACAAATTCAGGTATAAGTTCACACGCGGAGGGTAGAATACACAATTAAGATGATAAACTCTTTTTGTTACAAGACACTTTAACTTCTTGCTTTAACAGGGAATCAACCGTCAGACAATTGTGTGAGCGGGCAAAATAATGCCAAAGAGACGCTTACATTTGGACCAAGGGATTTGCCATGGCAACCCTTGCACCGTCCTATGTCTACAAAAACGTTAGATCGGCCGAAGACCGTTCTGAAAATCAACACGACGGTACGGTCTTCGCTAACACGCATGCGCAGTCCACTTTTTCGCTACGCGTTCCGTCCTCTTGGCCAACTGTCCTGAAATCAAAAACTCCCCAATCACTACATTTAGTGTTAAAGGATGGTCTAAGCTCGAATCAGGTTTGGATATATTAGAGGGGTACTTATTTTTAATAATCTCGTTAAATTTCTTCTGAAATCCGATGTGTGGTTCTCAAGATATCAGCAGATAAAGTTGTCACATTTTCAACACACAGTGAGCTTGAAGCAAGCACATATGCAGGGGCGGATCCAAGGGGGGGTTTTAGGGGTTTAACCCCCCCCTTTGATTTTCGAGGATTTTTTTTTCATTTTGTATAATATATTGTTTATTTTCCCCGATATGTTTTGAAGGTTATTTTCAGTTACAACAATGCAATTAACATGCCATAATAAGTTTGCTGACAGTGTATTTTTCCTTCTATCGTCCCGATTCTCTCTCGTTCAAAATCCTTATAGAGTCAGTGAGTCCTTCAAAGGAGGTCCAGCTCTATGATTAGCTCACCAAAGAAACGTAAAGTTTCCATGGAAATGACAAACATACAAAACATGAAACATGAAGATGGCCTAAGTATAGATTGTAAGGTCTGAGAAGGGTCAATTTTTCTTGGTTCACGCGGCGCCAACCTACGGTCGCGCTCCGCTTAAATAACGAGACAACCAAAAATCCCATGCATGCGATCAAGCCTATACCAGTTGAATTTTGAGGCCCCAGTATCAAAATACTTGCAGAAGATTTCAAAAGAGAAACCAAATTTCCTTTATTGAGCACAAACGAGTAACTTTCAGTGAGTCACTGTGAGTGCCTAGAGAGAGCACAACAAAGGACTCAATACTCCTAACTCCTGACGCCCAAGATCGTTATCGGCATTGGCGTAGCCAGAGGGGGACCACGGGGGCCATGCACCATCCCATCGAATTCTGAAAAGATAGGAATTAAAAACAGTTGTCGGCTCTCCAGAACTCAGTGACGTGACTGAAGTGATGATATGTCAGGATATACAAGATACCTATAATGTACGGTATCCTAGAACCGTCAAGTTACCATGTTATGATAACTACAATAGGAAATCATGATACCAGGGATGGGTCTGGTTTAAATGGTATAGAGTGAACTTACTTGGTCAGTGGCCTAGAAACCGGGGGGGCCAGGGGGCCATGGCCCCTAATGAAGTTTGATGGGGGGCCAAATGTCATTTTGGCCCCCCCCCAAAATCGTGATAGTTTACAGTTTCGTTTCGCCCGTTTCTTGCTCTCATGAGAACAATTTCTCTAATAAGAACCCAAAATTTTCGGCGCGCTACGCGCGCTATGGAGCGACCCTAGTTTCTTCAATAGTTCCATTCTACATAGCTAGGTAGCGCAAGTCCTTTCCACCTTTCCAAGTAACATGTAGAGAAAGTAGTTTATGTAGAGGTCGTAAATTCATCTCATATCTCAAAGCCTAGTTACTATTCTCTTGTGTGTGTCATGCGGTACGTTCAGTTGGTGAGAGACTCACGGAGCAATGTCTGGCCACCGGTATTTCATCGGGTAGTTGGGATGGTTTCGATACAATGTATATTATCTCCAATATGGTCTACCATATGTCAGCCCCTAGAGATTTTCTTTCTTCTTTTCATTCTTAATGATTACATATGTTTTTTGTGAAACCTACCAAAAATTTCGAGCGCTTTGCAATTTTTCACTTCAGATTCCGGGAAAAACATTTAAAGAACGCGGAACTATGCTTTTCTAGTTTACACAAATTTTATGCAATATATATATGCCCCGAATGACATGGTCTTAGTACACAGGTTTTCTTCAAATTCCACCTCACCAATACCCGACGGCAATGGGCTGTCGGAGCTTCGGGTCGCTGCCCCCCCCCCCTTTCGAGAAAATCTTGGCGCCACCTCTACTCAACCTAATAATAGACTCTGGCTGTGGAAAATCTCCAGTCCAATTAATCCACTGAAATCCATGGGGATAACTCCACTCTGAATAATGTTGAATAAATTCGGATAGATTGTGACAAACTTAATGTGTTTTAGAATAAATTCAAATCAACCTCCACAAATTTTCTACAAAAATTGCACATCTTGATGGCTGCTATTAAGGCCGACAAGTGCCATTTCCGGCGATCTGGGCTGTATTAAAATCACAAATTTTCTTGGTACGCTCCGCGCCAACCTATGGTGGCGCTCCGCTTAGATAGTAAACGAGATCCAACGCCAACAAAATTCCCCAGCCCTCCAGAGCCACCAAAAAAAATATCTTAGCTACACCACTGCTAATGTTTTTTGTTGTTGTTTCCTTTTTCTTTAAATATACTACTTTGAGCAAATATTAAGTTGGAGTGTGGAAAGGGTCGGGGTTCAAGGTCGAGAAATCGCATCTTGTCTGCCCCCCCCCCAATGTCAAACATCTTCCTACGCCGCTGTTGGTAGTAAGCCATAGCTGGTATGCTATTGCTAGACGCGTTTCGACCATGGAAGATAAGTACTAGGTCTCATCAGTAGCGGTAAGGTAAAGTCGGCGATAGAATGCCAACGAGTTGACGTACAAATTTGGTGAACCAATCGTGAAATCTGAATTCTACTATTTTTCGATAAGCTGGTGCACAGCTGCTAGCAATAAAGAAAAAGAAATCGGTTGCATGATAACAACAAGACCCCCTCCCAAAAGCAGTACTTCACTTGATGGAATGATGTCAGAGTGTTACGATTCAATGCTTCTTTTCGGGTACTGTATGTCGAGTTTGTGCCAGTAGCGGTTAGAAATATCACGGGTGAATATTTACGTACCATTTACGTACCACAAGACTGCGTCTATGACTGGTTTATAAAGGATAAAATTGCGGTGAAAGAAGCAAGGATGTAACCGACTGGATGTAAAATTATTTTTCCAAAATAGAGCTAATTCTTTGTAGGTGTCGAAAGTTTTCTGAATTTACAGAAGGATATGTTTCAGTTTTAGGAAGTTTCTCGAGTGCAGATAAACCTTGATAGGTTGCTTTTCTCCCTGGTAAAGTATAAAAAAATTCTTTTGGGATTTTTATGTTAGCTTTGATAATACACATATCTCATCGGTATGACCAGAGAGGCGAAAAATACTCACGATGTAAATTTCTTCAGATAAACAAAGCACACCTCCGATACGAGTGATGTTCCCATGAAAATAGAAATCGCCGTTTTTCAGTGTATTTGTATTCGGAAGAGACTTGGTAAAGTTGCTGTGGCACTTTAAATAAAATTGTTACAAACGCATAGTACGACCAGTGTTCCGATGGGTTGGAAGCGTAGTGCGCGTAAGGACTTACAATTCTGTGTTGTTAAAAGGTAAAAACTTTAGCAATAGCACAATCGCATAGTCAACCAACTACATAAATTAGGCCCTACACTGGTTTCCTGAAAATTTACTCCTATATACACCATGAGATATAGATTGACTATTTCTACATCAAATTATTTTATCCCGATATATCACTACTTTGGTCACTTCACTGAGTTCTGGAGAGCCGATCATTTCCTCTAATTATGCTAGTGCTCAACCCATGGCTTTATTAACATTCTGAAGCGAAAACTATTGGCTATGTTCAGTTATAACGCTTATGACTTTTGGTAATTTGTTTGACATTTTCTTATGACTGATTTACACCAACAGCCCAAGAAAAATCTGCATATAGGCTAGTGCCTACCTCGAGAAAGGCCTGACTACACAACTACACCAATGTACTGACAACCTTTGATTTGCTAAGCATAATTTTTCTTATGACAGTTCAGGGATGGATCCAGGGTGCGTACGCTTCCCCCCCCCCCCCCTTCTTAACAGAACAACTTTTTTTGGTAATGAAACAAAAAATGACTTCAAATGATGCTAAATGTTGCACCAGATTGCATCTGAGGGTGCTTAAATATTCAAAAATTTCTCAAAGGGGGACACCCCCTCCCCTTTGACCCCTCCACCAGGCCGGCGATCAGGTCCTGCGGTTGGCCACCCAAATCAAAAATCCTGGCTATGCCAAAGGTTATCGGGCTGTAGAGCATGCATCTCGCACAAGAGCTTGTTTTTATACGGATCAAAGAGCCTAGGAAACGCGTGGGAAATGCCATTTCCTGCAATCTGGGGGTCTTCTGGACCAAAAATTTTCTCTGTACGCTTCGCGCCAACTCATGGTGGCACTCCGCTTAGATAGTAACTACATCGCAAACCCCCCCCCCTTTAGTCAAAACCTGCATCCGCCCCTGAATATGTCATACCCTCACATTAACGAGCAGTCTTTTGTTTTTCTTTAAACTTTATCACCAATTTTCTCCTCAACAATCAACTGTTACGGGATTGGGATTGCATGAGAGGAATGGGAAAATTACAAACTTCACAATCCCCATGGGGAGGTCCTATCCCTATTAATTTCAAGGTCAACACAACAGACTGAAAAAAAGGAAACAAAGCATTCCTTATCAATGTGAGGAAGTGATATCAGGGAGCTGCCTAGTAATATAACTCCCACTTTCCTCAAGCTCACTTTGGGTCTCAAAATGTAGTAACTTCTTTTGCTGATATCTCGAGTAATACATGTCCGATTTGAATGAAAAATTCACCAAAATGCATAGATTTAGTTCCTCTTTCACATATGAAAAGTAAATTTTTGCTTAAACCCTTCTTTTACTTAAAAACTTTTATAAATTAACGATCGAGTTATAACACTTGGTCTCCTTTTTCTAGCAGTCTTGCACGTACACGGTTTGGTACAATTGCGTAACTGGACATGTGCAGGGCCGTGCGTCGGAGTCGGTGGCTGGGGGGGGGGGGGGGCTACAGCGCCCAGTAATTTTCAGACTGATGTATTATTTTAAAAAATTATCGTTAGCTGTGCCTGAGAACAGCCAAAATTACATGAGAAAATAATAAATTCAGGAGGCCAACTTGAAGGGTGTCAGCTCCCCGTTTAAACCCTCCCTACTGCCCGTCTGTGTAGCCAGTGCAGCATTACTGGGGCCAGGAGGAACGAGGGTCCTGTAAAGAGTGACAAGAAAAACAGACTGAAGGCCGTCTAAATGGTTGGTACTGACGCTTAAATTTAAGTCAGTTAAGTCATGTCCTCACACAGGAATACCGGAAGGCCATCATCCGGGTAAATAGAAGTCTCAAATAAAGGAAAGTTGCTCACCCATTCCTTCACTATATGTAAGGGTTAGGTAAATGCAAGCTTTCTGTTCGGGGCGGGACCCGTTCGTTCCTTTTTCTTGCACCGGGGCACGAAACCTCCTTGTTAAGCAAGGTTTGCCAGTTCTTGTACTTATTAGGAAAAATTTGTGCTCGTACTCGTCAATTTTACTACTAATGCGAAATAATATTCGACTCGCGTTCGATCGTTAAAATAGGCGTGTACTCACACTCGTACGTCTCAACATTAAACTAATAGTGTGAGTACTTTGCACTCTCAACACAACTTTGTTTCAAAGGGACTATTTAAAGGGAGAATGCAAGTAGTAGAGAGATAGTAAGATCCTACCCCCCCAGGGGCTACCCCAGCCCCGTTTTTCGGGACATCTTAGGGCTACCTCAGCCCCGCTTTTCAGGACGTCTTTGGAGGCTACCTGGGCGACGTGAGGAAAGTGATGAGGGTGCTATTTGGGAATCTCTGGGCTACGTTGCGCTAAATAACTTGTTTAAATAGCGCAAGTGTTTTTTTTTTTTTTAATTTTTTTTATTTTTTTATTTCTTTTTCATTTTTACTTTTCGATCCGAAGAGATATTCCAAGATAGTGTACGCTACACAAATCGCATTTTACATTAAGATTTGCATTCACCGTTGTGGGCTTAGGCATCTTTTGCTGTCTAGTATAGTGGCGAGGTGTTTGAAAGCTCTTCCACTTAAACCAAAAACCGCGCGTGTGTGTGTATGTGTGATTAAGGTCTCCGAGATCAGTCGAAGTGGTGCAATGCTGGTAGGTTTTTCTTGTCATAGTTTTTTAGGTATGGACAAAAACATGTTATAACAATGTACGTTTAATGGCGTAATTATTTTATTTTTATGGAAAGGTTTTGATCAGTGACTGACATGAGTTTATGTAGACACGATGGGTAAATTAGGGAAAACCGCATGGGAACTCGGAAGGAATTTTGTAAATGGTAAATGTAAGTCCCAACCGTCACCTTACATCAAAACCCTATACCGTGTGGGGAAAGAAATTGACGAGAAGTTCGAGACGGCACTAAATGAAATGGTAAACCATGTTCGCCAATGTGACAAAGAAACTATCAAAGCTACATTGGACGCAATGTTTGAAGATGGATTATACAGTTGGGGTATAATCGTGATGGCTTACGTATTTATCAGAAAATGTGCCCAACGAAGTCGAGAACAAGGCAAGGATAAAGATACAATTGAACAACTCGCACAGTTTGTTGGAGAATACGTTGAAGACCGTTGTACACAGTGGATCGAACAACGAGAAGGTTGGGTAAGTATACTACCATAATAATATAGGCTACGTCTACATCTAGGAAAACGCACTTAACTTGTTTCTTTTGTTGTTGGGTTTAACAGGATGACTTTTGTCAAACATTTATGAAGAACACACGCAATAGCAGAGCAACTGCGATCAAGCCGATGGTGATAGCCGTCGTGACCATGACTCTTGCTTACAAATAGATGCATTTTGCCGTGACAAGAAAAACTTAGGTGTATGGATATAAGAATGACTAATACAAAATATCAGCAATAACTTACCCCACGTGAGAAGTAGAAAATAAATATCGAGCCTATTCCGACAAGGAAAACCAGCAGGCCAGTTCCACAAAGGATACATGGCAAGTCACCTTATAATAGGACGCACACAATGTTTATGCAGAAGGAAAATGCACTGACACACTATAATTACAGTATAAGTTTTTACTAATAACAAACATGAGGACAATAGTTACACACAAAATAACACAAAAGGAATATGCACTGACCAGGGAGTGTCATCCGGATGTTATTATCTCCCTGCACTGACTTCCTATATAGGTACAGTATAAGCTTTGGCCGCCCATATAACCACCTCGATTACGTAACCGGTTTGGAGGACATTTAAAAGTCACAACCAGCAAAAGTCACGACATTGACCGAATAAATTATTTCCGAAGCTAAGATTGTTAACAGGATAGCAAATTCAAACTGTTGGCACCACGACCTGAGAAACATGCGAGCTTTTAAATAGAAGAGGAATTTATGTTCGAAGATTCTATTGTAAACAAATCGTAAAGGCCAATGACTGGCGGTTGTATAGCCACCGCGAGCTAGGGAAAAAAGTTAGTCCCATGGCTGGGTGGAAGGAGTGTTTTATCGGCTGTTTCCTACCGTGATGAGCGTGGTTAGGTCCCTCACGTTACCCAACATCAGCTTGCGTCGAGATGTAATTTCGCGCTTAAAAGCTAAAAAAGTGCTTAGTCAGCAACTACGTATGCATAGCGCTGACGTCATCTAGCCGTGTGGAAACTTGTTTCAAAAATGGGCACATGTAAATAAGGCTGCAGACTTCCGTGCTCCTTGTACTCCACTGTTTATATATACTCCTCTGCTCACCGTGATCCATTGCCCATGTTCGTGTACTGCGAGAACAACACTAGGTATGTTCCATCCTTGGCTTTTGTGTAGGAGAAAATCGACTAAGTGCTGGTCGCATACGGGTAAAAAGCTCAGCCCCTGCAAAATAACGTGTTTGTATCTCTGACCGACGCAGTCACGATTCAAGAACGATGCAGTCACGATTCAAGAACGATGCATTGTCGGGTATGACCGAGGGTGGTAGATCGTAAGAATCAAATTACTCCCCAATGCGATTTCTGGACATGAAATGGCTACCCAATGTGATCCAGGGAGGTGCCCCTGTTCCGTGTTGACAACTATCGGACAAGGAAAGGTTGGGTTGAAATGGTCGAGATGTCTGTTTACTCTGTGTGCTGATGAGGTGTTTGGAAACTTGTATACTGGCGAGTGTTTGAAAGCTATTCCACTCAAATAAACCCAAAGAAATTGATATAAGAGCAACGTAACATAGTACATCCCACGTACCGTCTAGTCGATCATGTAAACAAGATTTCGGTTAAGCCTCTGTGTAGAAAGCTAACCCAAATCGAGGTATTAACGTCGTGTCATTGTTCGGTATACGCCATGACAGTTTGGTCATTCCCTCTGCGTCATGTATGTGTGTCGAGAAGAGCTCACCCGTAGTTCTGGGTTGGAAAAACTATTGGCAAAGCCTAAGCGAAAGATTTATGACTGAGACAACGCATAAAAGTAAGTATCATCAGAACATAGGAAGAAAGAGCGGACTCTTACGGATAAAACACTACCATGCAGGGTCAAATATGTTCTGCCTTAACGTGAAGAGTCTAAACTGCCAAGCTTATGGGTCGCACAAACGATACAATGTCACCGACGTACGCTCCTCTGCTACGTGCGTTGCTCCTCTGTTCCGAGCATACGACAGGTATGCTCCTCTGCTCCCATTGCCCCATGTGTGCATGCTTATGGCCCCACGTGCCTCACAGTATCTGTCCTCTTCCCCCAGTGTTATCACGCGTGCTCCCCGTGTTCCATATGCTTCACATGCATATGCTCCTCTGCTCCGTAGGCTGCACTGCGTGTGCTCCTCTGCTCCGGAGCACACCACTAGGTGTGCTCCTCTGCTCCCATTGCCCCATGTGTGCATGCTTATCGGCCCTACGTGCCTTACAGCATCTGTCCTCTTTCCCCAGTGTTATCACACGTGCTCCCCGTGCTTGAACTGCTTTACATACATATGCTCCTCTGCTCCGTAGGCTGCACTGCGTATGCTCCTCTGCTCCGGAGCACACCACTAGGTGTGCTCCTCTGCTCCCATTGCCCGATATGTGTATGCTTATCGACCCTACGTGCCTCACTTCATCTGTCCTCTTTCCCCAGTGTTATCACGCGTGCTGACGTGCTCCAAGTGCTCCACTGCGCATGCTCTTCTGCTCCGTGTGCTCCATTGTCCATGCTCATGTGCTCCGAATGCTCTATGACGCATGCTCGTCTGCTCCGAGCGAGTGGGGGTACATTTAAGTCGATCGACACTCGTGTTTCTTACATTTTGAAGCAGATCTTCGTGATTGCAGCACTTTCAGCATGTCTCATCTTTGTCATATCTGTCAGTTGCCGTTCACGCGAGGCTACAATCTCCGTCGGCATATAGAGCGGGTCCACAAACACGGTCATGGAGACCTCGAAATGTATGGTGGGGGCTCTAAGAAGGGCGAAGGGAAGCGACATCACGACTCATCAGACGAGGGTTCATACGACGATATCTCAGAGAGCGATACTAACGACAGTTCATCAGAGCCTCTATAGGAAGACGACATGACTGATAGCAGTGAAACTGACGACGGTGACGCCGAAAGCGACACCGAGGGAGCCGAAAGCAGCAAAGAGGAGTCCGCAGAAGACGATGTTGTGACCGATAATGATGGCGAGGATGACGATGGTAGTGAAAATGTGTGTTGCCCGATTGACACTTGGGAAGCCCTAGCTCATATGAATAAGGCCATGGGAGTTATTCTAAAACGGGAACTAAAGAAATGGACAGACTCTGCATTGTAAAACTAAGGATAAACTACATCCGTTCCAAATCCCGGAGTCGAAGACCTTTGAACAGAAACAGTCCTTCGTGTGTAGTCGATGAGATTTGTCTTTCAATGCTCAGACTCGACAGCCGTGACAACAAAACACTGATAAGGGTGTATGGCTACGAACAGGGGAATGGAAATAGTGAAGGTGTTGGTTTATGAATCAATAAAACAATGGAAATAAACACATAAACAAAGATAATTATCGTGTCTTTCTTCATTTGCTTTATTCAATTGTAATTTCTATATATTGCGGTGAACATGCTAAATACCATAATGCTTCTCCACAGTATGATAATTGACTTTTCCCATCCACCGCGGTATGAATCTCCCTTCTAGACGAGTGCAAATAGTCTGTTCAATGTCTTTTTCCTTCAGTGCATCCCATACCCGTTTCGGTGACTGCAGCCTACCTTTTCGAAGTTTTCCCAACCAGGTTTTTAGGGTAGAGACATCCATGGTGTAACAAAGAAAATCCTCTGTAGCATCGATGACCCACTCGTCTTTCACAAAATACTGAAATGTATCAGATTGGCCAATATCCATCTTCTCCATTGACGCAAAGCTTAAGCACGTCGGATCTCTTGAAGAAGGCCAACCGGCCTCCTATCCTTCCGAAATTTTACTTAACCATCTGTGGGCAACCCTAGTTACCATCGACGCAAATATGTAGGTTGTGAGGCCCTTTGCCCTTTCCAACACAACCTGGTTTGGCTTTGTTTTAACGTGTATATATCTTCAATGTGCCTTTTCAAATTATCCTTGAGAAAGAACAACGTTTCACACACATTGCAAGTTTGCCCCCATTTCTCTCGCTCCGTGTTGACGTTAGTGTCGTAATAGGTTATCTCCCCTCGAAAAGGTCTTCTGACATATTTCACACACATGTATTTTGTCCTTGATGTGGACACCAACTAAATCAATCACAATATTACTCAATAATTCTTCCCCGTACCTGCTGCTCCCCGGCTGCTCCCCTCCTGCTCACCTGCCGGGCATCTACTGCTCCTCTACTGCTCCCCTGCTACTCCCTGCTGCTCCTCTGCGGCTCACCTACTCCCCTGGTGCTCCTCATAAGTTTGGATGAGAAAATGTTTAAGGGACATTCAACTCGAAGAGTTCTCAAAAAGACGATGTGTTATGTTTTAAATTTATTTTCAATAAATCAGGCTTTCATAGAAAAATGATCATTGTCATCCATCTCGTGAATATTTGTCTTTCAATCTCATTTAAGTTTTCAAATGATGGAACATTAATGAACTTGCTATGGTTAATACTTTACTTTAGAGAAGACCACATTTGCCATATTAGTGAGCCTGTAAGTGTTAACCATTTAATATTGGTGAAAGCGTTTCCTTTCTGTGCCATTTTGATGCAGGTTAATGTTCTATTTCTTTTTTATTTGGTCATGTTACAAATACATGTAGTTTTAGAATAAAGTTTGATTCTAATTTGCTAAATTTACAAGTAAGTGTTGCTTCTTGTTTACACTCGAACAAAGTCTGTAGATGTTTGATTTAAAATTTAAATGTTTGGTTTATTCCATCACTCTTATTACTAGATGTTAGAGAAATACTGAACTCTTCGAGGTGAATGTCCCTTAAACATTTTCTCATCCAAACTTATGAGGAGCACCAGGGGAGTAGGTGAGCCGCAGAGGAGCAGCAGGGAGTAGCAGGGGAGCAGTAGAGGAGCAGTAGATGCCCAGCAGGTGAGCAGCAGGGGAGCAGCCGGGGAGCAGCCGGGGAGCAGCAGGTGCGGGGAAGAATTATTGAGTAATATTGTGATTGATTTAGTTGGTGTCCACATCAAGGACAAAATACATGTGTGTGAAATATGTCAGAAGACCTTTTCGAGGGGAGATAACCTATTACGACACTAACGTCAACACGGAGGGAGAGAAATGGGGGCAAACTTGCAATGTGTGTGAAACGTTGTTCTTTCTCAAGGATAATTTGAAAAGGCACATTGAAGATATATACACGTTAAAACAAAGCCAAACCAGGTTGTGTTGGAAAGGGCAAAGGGCCTCACAACCTACATATTTGCGTCGATGGTAACTAGGGTTGCCCACAGATGGTTAAGTAAAATTTCGGAAGGATAGGAGGCCGGTTGGCCTTCTTCAAGAGATCCGACGTGCTTAAGCTTTGCGTCAATGGAGAAGATGGATATTGGCCAATCTGATACATTTCAGTATTTTGTGAAAGACGAGTGGGTCATCGATGCTACAGAGGATTTTCTTTGTAACACCATGGATGTCTCTACCCTAAAGACCTGGTTGGGAAAACTTCGAAAAGGTTGGCTGCAGTCACCGAAACGGGTATGGGATGCACTGAAGGAAAAAGACATTGAACAGACTATTTGCACTCGTCTAGAAGGGAGATTCATACCGCGGTGGATGGGAAAAGTCAATTATCATACTGTGGAGAAGCATTATGGTATTTAGCATGTTCACCGCAATATATAGAAATTACAATTGAATAAAGCAAATGAAGAAAGACACGATAATTATCTTTGTTTATGTTTTTATTTCCACTGTTTTATTGATTCATAAACCAACACCTTCACTATTTACATTCCCCTGTTCGTAGCCATACACCCTTATCAGTGTTTTGTTATCACGGCTGTCGAGTCTGAACATTGAAAGACAAATCTCATCGACTACACACGAAGGACTGTTTCTGTTCAAAGGTCTTCGACTCCGGGATTTGGAACGGATGTAGTTTATCCTTAGTTTTACAATGCAGAGTCTGTCCATTTCTTTAGTTCCCGTTTTAGAATAACTCCCATGGCCTTATTCATATGAGCTAGGGCTTCCCAAGTGTCAATCGGGCAACACACATTTTCACTACCATCGTCATCCTCGCCATCATTATCGGTCACAACATCGTCTTCTGCGGACTCCTCTTTGCTGCTGTCGATGAACTGTCGTTAGTATCGCTCTCTGAGATATCGTCGTATGAACCCTCGTCTGATGAGTCGTGATGTCGCTTCCCTTCGCCCTTCTTAGAGCCCCCACCATACATTTCGAGGTCTCCATGACCGTGTTTGTGGACCCGCTCTATATGCCGACGGAGATTGTAGCCTCGCGTGAACGGCAACTGACAGATATGACAAAGATGAGACATGCTGAAAGTGCTGCAATCACGAAGATCTGCTTCAAAATGTAAGAAACACGAGTGTCGATCGACTTAAATGTACCCCCACTCGCTCGGAGCAGACGAGCATGCGTCATAGAGCATTCGGAGCACATGAGCATGGACAATGGAGCACACGGAGCAGAAGAGCATGCGCAGTGGAGCACTTGGAGCACGTCAGCACGCGTGATAACACTGGGGAAAGAGGACAGATGAAGTGAGGCACGTAGGGTCGATAAGCATACACATATCGGGCAATGGGAGCAGAGGAGCACACCTAGTGGTGTGCTCCGGAGCAGAGGAGCATACGCAGTGCAGCCTACGGAGCAGAGGAGCATATGTATGTAAAGCAGTTCAAGCACGGGGAGCACGTGTGATAACACTGGGGAAAGAGGACAGATGCTGTAAGGCACGTAGGGCCGATAAGCATGCACACATGGGGCAATGGGAGCAGAGGAGCACACCTAGTGGTGTGCTCCGGAGCAGAGGAGCACACGCAGTGCAGCCTACGGAGCAGAGGAGCATATGCATGTGAAGCATATGGAACACGGGGAGCACGCGTGATCACACCTGGGTAAGATGCCCGATAATGAGAGGCACGTGGGGCCATAAGCATGCACACATGGGGCAATGGGAGCAGAGGAGCATACCTGTCGTATGCTCGGAACAGAGGAGCAACGCACGTAGCAGAGGAGCGTACGTCGGTGACATTGTATCGTTTGTGCGACCCATAAGCTTGGCAGTTTAGACTCTTCACGTTAAGGCAGAACATATTTGACCCTGCATGGTAGTGTTTTATCCGTAAGAGTCCGCTCTTTCTTCCTATGTTCTGATGATACTTAGTTTTATGCGTTGTCTCAGTCATAAATCTTTCGCTTAGGCTTTGCCAATAGTTTTTCCAACCCAGACCTACGGGTGAGCTCTTCTCGACACACATACATGACGCAGAGGGAATGACCAAACTGTCATGGCGTATACCGAACAATGACACGACGTTAAGACCTCGATTTGGGTTAGCTTTCTACACAGAGGCTTTACCGAAATCTTGTTTACATGATCGTCTAGACGGTACGTGGGATGTACTATGTTACGTTGCTCTTATATCAATTTCTTTGGGTTTATTTGAGTGGAATAGCTTTCAAACACTCGCCAGTATACAAGTTTCCAAACACCTCATCAGCACACAGAGTAAACAGACATCTCGACCATTTCAACCCAACCTTTCCTTGTTCGATAGTTGTCAACACGGAACAGGGGCACCTCCCTGGATCACATTGGGTAGCCATTTCATGTCCAGAAATCGCATTGGGGAGTAATTTGATTCTTACGATCTACCACCCTCGGTCATACCCGACATTGCATCGTTCTTGAATCGTGACTGTGTCGGTCAGAGATACAAACAAGTTATTTTGCAGAGGCTGACTTTTTACCCGTATGCGACCAGCACTTAGTCTATTTTCTCCTACACAAAAGCCAAGGATGGAACATACCTAGTGTTGTTCTCGCAGTACACGAACATGGGCAATGGATCACGGTGAGCAGAGGAGTATATATACACAGTGGAGTACGTGGAGCACGGAAGTCTGAAGCCTTATTTACATGTGTCCATTTGTGAAACAAGTTTCCACACGGCTAGATGACGTCAGCGCTATGCATACGTAGTTGCTGACTAAGCACTTTTTTAGCTTTTAAGCGCGAAATTATATCTCGACGCAAGCTGATGTTGGGTAACGTGAGGGACCTAACCACGCTCATCACGGTAGGAAACAGCCGATAAAACACTCCTTCCACCCAGCCATGGGACTAACTTTTTTCCCTAGCTCGCGGTGGCTATACAATCGCCAATCATTGGCCTTTACGATTTGTTAACAATAGAATCTTCGAACATAAATTCCTCTTCTATTTGAAAGCTCGCATGTTTCTCAGGTCGTGGTGCCAACAGTTTGAATTTGCTATCCTGTTAACAATCTTAGCTTCGGAAATAATTTATTCGGTCAATGTCGTGACTTTTGCTGGTTGTGACTTTTAAATGTCCTCCAAACCGGTTACGTAATCGAGGTGGTTATATGGGCGGCCAAAGCTTATACTGTACCTATATAGAAAGTCAGTGCAGGGAGATAATAACATCCGGATGACACTCCCTGGTCAGTGCATATTCCTTTTGTGTTATTTTGTGTGTAACTATTGTCCTCATGTTTGTTATTAGTAAAAACTTATACTGTAATTATAGTGTGTCAGTGCATTTTCCTTCTGCATAAACATTGTGTGTAAAACTAGCGTACTGTTATCAGGCGACTTGCCATGTATCCTTTGTGGAACTGGCCTGCTGGTTTTCCTTGTCGGAATAGGCTCAATATTTATTTTCTACTTCTCACGTGGGGTAAGTTATTGCTGATATTTTGTATTAGTCATTCTTATATCCATACACCTAAGTTTTTCTTGTCACGGCAAAATGCATCTATTTGTAAGCAAGAGTCATGGTCACGACGGCTATCACCATCGGCTTGATCGCAGTTGCTCTGCTATTGCGTGTGTTCTTCATAAATGTTTGACAAAAGTCATCCTGTTAAACCCAACAACAAAAGAAACAAGTTAAGTGCGTTTTCCTAGATGTAGACTTAGCCTATATTATTATGGTAGTATACTTACCCAACCTTCTCGTTGTTCGATCCACTGTGTACAACGGTCTTCAACGTATTCTCCAACAAACTGTGCGAGTTGTTCAATTGTATCTTTATCCTTGCCTTGTTCTCGACTTCGTTGGGCACATTTTCTGATAAATACGTAAGCCATCACGAATATACCCCAACTGTATAATCCATCTTCAAACATTGCGTCCAGTGTAGCTTTGATAGTTTCTTTGTCACATTGGCGAACATGGTTTACCATTTTATTTAGTGCCGTCTCGAACTTCTCGTCAATTTGTTTCCCCACACGGTAAAGGGTTTTGGTGTAAGTTGACGTTTGGGGGTTTAATTTACCATTTAAAAAATTCCTTCCGAGTTCCCATGCGGTTTTCCCTAATTTACCCATCGTGTCTACATAAACTCATGTCAGTCACTGATCAAAACCTTTCCATAAAAATAAAATAATTACGCCATTAAACGTACATTGTTATAACATGTTTTTGTCCATACCTAAAAAACTATGACAAGAAAAAAACCTACCAGCATTGCACCACTTCCACTGATCTCGGAGACTTTAATCACACATACACACACACGCGCGGTTTTTGGTTTAAGTGGAAGAGCTTTCAAACACCTCGCCACTATACTAGACAGCAAAAGATGCCTAAGCCCACAACGGTGAATGCAAATCTTAATGTAAAATGCGATTTGTGTAGCGTACACTATCTTGGAATATCTCTTCGGATCGAAAAGTAAAAATGAAAAAGAAATAAAAAAAAAAATTAAAAAAAATTTAAAAAAAAAAACACTTGCGCTATTTAAACAAGTTATTTAGCGCAACGTAGCCCAGAGATTCCCAAATAGCACCCTCATCACTTTCCTCACGTCGCCCAGGTAGCCTCCAAAGACGTCCTGAAAAGCGGGGCTGAGGTAGCCCTAAGATGTCCCGAAAAACGGGGCTGGGGTAGCCCCTGGGGGGGGGTAGGATCTTACTATTTCTCTACTACTACTAATGCAGTCACTCCCATAAAGAATTGTATAGTAGACTGTCCTATTTCCTGAATGGCTCTTGAGAATCATGTGACAGTATTTTTCTCACTCAACTCTAAAATTTACAAGGAGCAACTGCTTGGTTTACCTTGAGTATGCAATATTTATGTCCTAAAATATTATGAAAGGTACTTGGAAGAGAAATAAGAAGAAATTTGTGACATTTAGCTATTGTTTCAAAATAAGTTTGGGGCGACTGTTTTTGACCTTTAATGATAGCGCTTATAATTCAAATTGTCAAAATTTTCACAATTTATTAGACTAATGGTTGTACAGACAATTGTACTTATCTGTATTAAACCACTAAGAATCAAAATTTGGCACACTGTACTTATCATGCAACTATTGTTAACATGACCAAACACGAAATATTTTCCGATTTCTTTGTTTTTACTAGTTGTGAAGGGGGGGGGGGTAAAGAGAAGCAGGAAGTTGCTGCTCGGACACCCTGGGGGAAGAAGTCAAAAGAGCCACACAGATATTCGAATACTGAAACAGGAAAGTAGACACTTCAGAGTGCGCATGCCTGCATCCTGTCATATTTATAAGTGAAAACGCACACTTGTTGGCGTTAAATCTAACTAAAACAGCTAAACAGGCCCGTAGTCAAGGGGGGCCAAGGGGGCTCCTTGGAAAATTTTTCGCCCCCCCCCGATCAAAAATTACTATTACCGTAATGCATTTTAGTGTGTTTCGCCCCCTCTGGAAAATTTTTCGCCCCCTAGAAGCTTTTTCGCCCCCCTTCAGCATCTTGTCCGGCTACGGGCCTGCAGCTAAATGACACTTACTTGCTGCCTCCGTCTTCACCGTTATCGCCAATATTTTATAAAATTCGATAAACTGAAGCTAACGCACCCTTCCTTCCTCCAACTCTTTTTTCTTTGTAATCGCTGAGCCCTTCAGATGTGTTTCCGCTCCTCAAGTAGTGTTCTTCCCCCTCCTCAAGTAGTGTTCTTCCCCCTCCTCAAGTAGTGTTCTTCCCCCTCCTCAAGTAGTGTTCTTCCCTCTCGTCAAGTAGTGTTCCTCCCCCTCCTCAAGTCCTGTTCTTTCCCGCTCCTCGAGTAGTGTTCTTTCCCGCGAAACATTCGTATTGACAATACATATAGGCTATGTTAGAGAGCATCTATCACACTTGTAGGAAAAATATCATTGTACACATGCCCTATTCAAGTCTCTGGATTAAAGCAGGGAGTTGCTATTTGACAAATAGCAACTCCCTGATTAAAGTGCGCTGGAAAAGGATGCCAAAGTGACAAGAACGCATTCCTCGAAGCATGGAGTGGCAAATCCCTTCTCAATCTAACCAAGCAATTGTAAGTGAACAACCGCTAGTATAGCTTACCTATGCACAGGTGCAACAACATCGTCAGGTACTTGTATCACTTTGCAACTACATTTTCTGATTGTGCATATATTGCATAGCCTTCATGCTCCAGAAAAGTTACTGTGATGCTTCTCGGCCTTTTGGCTGATCATGTGTAGTATGTTCTTTTCAGCCAGTCAAGAACCCGACCGCGCATGACAGAACCATGATGTAGAGGTCTAGGGGTCGAGAGGTTGGTCATACCTGATAGCAAAATCTGGACCGCTGTCGGCCAATCCGGCGGTCCGCCAGAGAAATGTTCGATGATTCAACGGCGGTCCACCGATGGCGGCGAAGCTGATTGGTTAAAAAGCTTTATGACATCATACAAGTTTTCGTCCAGCCAGCGGAACTCCGATGGCCCTCCGTCGGCTCTTTGGCCACCGGCGGACTGCCGGATTTGCTATTTGGTTGTGTTCCCTTTGGGGACGTAGCTCCCTTGGGGAGCAGAACTCCTTCGGGAGTAATGTTTGGTTCCGTCCCTTGGCTCTTCGCCGGAGAGTCGAGAGGACTTTTGAAAAAGTATAGTCACTGTGATGCATTAAGTATAGGCATAAAGGAGTAAAGATTCTTTTAGTTAGAAACTTATCGAAGACATGCAACACAATTTGATCATAGTGCCCCAAAATTTCTCCTTTTATATCTCTTGCGTTAACACTTGAAATTCTACTTCACCATACCAGCTGCTGGGTAGGTAACTGTGTTGATAATGATAACCGACAGTGATTTATTTCCAGAGCAGTTACTGTAAAGGTCAGGGCCGTAGTGAGCGGGGGGTGTGGGGGTGTCAAACCCCCCAATATTTGGTCGCCCGTCGGCAAATTTTCGGTCTGTCGGCAAAAAGAGGAAAGAGAAAGGAAAAGAAGAGGAAAAGAGGAGCGGAGGAAAAGAAGAGATGAGAAGAGAAAAGAAAGGGAAAGGAAGGGAGTGAAAGGGAAGACGAGGAATGAAAAGAAAAAAGAGAAAGAGAGAACGGGCCAGTCTGTTATCGGCTATTTCGATTTCGGCTCTTCATCTAATTGGTCCATTCAAGTTGAATTCCCGTCGGCAAATTGATTATGCATGTGACGGCCTTATACGGCCGTATCAACGGCCGTCGGTGTAATTGGAAGAGTGACTGAGTCCGTCGGGAACTCGGGAAAAGAAAGGAAATTAACGGCTTCCGTATAGGTGCACTATTTCGGGTCATATGACATTCTTGAAAAACCACTTTCTGCATATTATTCCTCACTTTTATCATCACCATGGGGAGTAGCACCCGATTACCCATGAAGAGGGTATCCTTAGCCCGTCTTCTAAACACTAACCTTGACTGCAAACACATTTTGCAAACTTCTGAGGATCCGGTTTACCCACAAACATCTCGGGGAAAAAATAATGCGTGCCGCGCGTGTCTTCCCTTCACTACAATCTCAGGCTTGCTTTTAACTTTTGAACACCGAAATGAAACAGATACAGAACCCATCTTCAGATCCTGGCGTTCAAAGCATATTTTGAACGCTTGTGTTAAGATTCTGAACACTTTTTCTCTCTTTCTGAACGCCGGACGCCTATCTACTTATCGTATTTGAACGCCTGACGCGTCTAGTGTTCAAATGCTGAACACACAGTGTTCCAATTCTGAACGACAGGTTCAGCACCTGAAGTATAGTAGCATGACGGGAGGAATAGCCTAACACATCCGGAATCTTTGCATTGGATAATGCATTATGAACCAAAATATACCAATCCTGCATGAGACTTAATTTTTTACCTAGAGATTATGCTAAAATCTCAAAGCTTCCGGGGGCGAAGTCCCCCGCGGACCCTCACCAGGGCCCTAAGACCGGCCTAGTGTCTTAGCCAGCCCCTATTTGTGGGACACGGTTGCATAAACGGCGACAAATGTCGCACAAAAAAATCTGACACGCAATTTCTACGCGCCGGGTGTAAATTTTGAGGTTCCTCATTATGGCAGAAATCCACTCAAATATTGCACCATTTGCGATCTAGGCACCTTTCAAATTCCAAAAATTTTCAAATGCCCCTCCCCTTACCCCTCCCCAGGCCACAGATCAGTAAATGTCGCATTGAGAAAACGTCCTAGCTAAAGCACTGGAGGGCCTCTTGATCCCAACCGCCTAAAACACTGGCGGCCTGACGAGAGGGATATAGCCTAATACATTAAAATTAGTGGGTATCTTTGCATTTGATGATGCATTATGAACCAAAATATATCCATCCTGAGACTTAATTTTCCACCCAGAGATATACTTAAACCTCAGAGCTTCCGGAGGCTTCGCCCTCCCGAATCCTCCTTAGGTGGGCCCAGTGTTTTAGCCAGTCCCTATTTGTGCGACAATGTCGCATAAACGGCCACAAATGTCGCACAAAAAAATCTGACAAGCAAAATTCTACCCGGGTGTAAATTTTGAGGTTCCTCATTAGGGCAGAAATCCACTCAAATATTGCACCATTTGCGATCTAGGCAATTTGCAAATTCCAAAAATTTCCAAAGGGGAGGGGGACACCCCCTCCCCTTAGACCCCCCCCCAGGCCACAGATCAGTAAATGTCGCATTGAGAAAATTTACGTCCTAGCTAAAGCACTGGCGGACCTCTGGATCCCAACCGCTTAAAACTATAGCAGCCTGACAAGAGGAATAGCCTAATACATTAAAATTAGTGGAAGCGAGTGTGTATTTGATGATGCATTATGAACAAAAATATATCCATCCTGAGACTTAACTTTTCACCCAGAGATATACCTAAACCTCAGAGCTTCCGGGGGCTGCGCCCCCTGACCCAACCAGGGGTCCTTAGGCGGGGCCCAGGACCCCACCGGCTAAAGCTCGTTTTCGCACTACGCATTACCAGATCCGTCGGCAAAACATAATCTCCACCCCCCCCCCCCCCAAAGATAACACCTTCGCTACGCCCCTGGTAAAGGTCGGCGGATATGTAACCAAAACAGCTGTTCCACTTAAACAATGATAGATTAAGATCCACAGATGAAAACTCCGTTAAAATTATTTGAATGTCTTTTACCGTTCTCGAGATACACCGGCTTCAAACTTTGACCATTCCTGAGACTTCTCATTTGCTATGCAAAAGCAAAAATTGCCATGTGAAGTGTTGCACAGGATCTGTAGTTTTTTAATCCTTCATACAGTTTTTCTTAATTTACTTGTCAGTTAGATTCTTGTTCGGTGTTTAATGTGAACATTTCTCAAGTAGGCTAGCCAATAGCTAGTTCCAAAATAAATTCCAGAGGGCATGCCAACATTACAACTGCCTTTGAAATAAACAAAGGGTAACATAAGAGCTGGTATTTCATCAGTCCCTATTTCCACATCGCAAATTTGTATATGTAACTCATGTTTATTCATGATATGTAAGTGCAACAAGTGACTCAGTCCCCTTTCGCTCATTCCCTCCTTTAGCCCCAGGCTGTCAATATGCCAGCTGGCAAATTAAGCAGACGTAATGTTACTGTCAGTTAAGTTGTTAGTGAGTTGACCTGACTCAGGCCCGTAGTCTGACGAAGTGTAGAATGAGCGACCAGATAGTCCCCATGTTGAGTACGTAGCAGGCTGTTCGGCATATCCCTTGTTCAATTTGGGAACTTAAGCCTTCAAGAGGGGCTGAGCAAACAAAATCTGCTCCGCAGGGTTGTTTCTATGGGAAGAAAAAAATTTTCAGAGGGGTAGATACGTTAAGATGCATTAAGGCGGTAGAAAATCTGGTCTTGTTCAAGACCCTAGTAGAACAGTTGTACACACTATATATAGTACAACGCTCAGACGATGAATGGGAACTACTGTAAAGTACGTCCTCTATATCTATCTTCAGATTTCAGTTTGATAGTAATAATGAACGGAAATACTCGAATACGCTCAGATTCACTCACTGTTAAAAGTCTTGACCAAGCCTATAGCCTATTGAAAATTTTGTTTTGAAAACTATGGCGAAAATTTTCTAGGGGCGTTCCACCCAAATATGAGCCTGATCTGATTGTGAACGATTAAAAATTTGACAGGAAGACTCCTTTGAATCAGAATAAGAGACACCATTATCAAGATATTTCCCTTCTCAGGTTGTCCTCTTTTCACCACTGTCATCCTCCGATGAGTTTTGACCTAGCACATCATCAGCACTCTTGAACTTGACATAAGACATTCCCATACCAAGTATACGTGTGTATGGACCCCCCCCCCCCAAAAAAAAAAAAAAAAAAAAAAAAAAATACCGGTACCATACTGAAACCATCCGAATCCAAAGTCGGTTTTGCAGGGTGGTATTGATTATATCTCAGACCGGTGGTTGGGTGGTCTGGCCTGTTATGAACCGACATCATTTTGGTCTTGGTAGTCTCTTTTTTCAACCCAACCGGCCGAGAAAAACCTGATGGAGAACGATTCCAGTTGATGTTAATTTCATTGCCATCCCCACCGTACCAAATGTCAAAACAGTATATGTTATCACGTTATTGTGTACCAGAGTAAATGCCCTTAAAAAGTCCACATAAACCCCCTGGCTATTTCCAGTATATTTTATACTCATTTAATTTGCACACCATGGGAAATTTCCCATCATCTATAGGACATATACTTTCGTTCCATGCATGAAAGCTTTCTTCTGGGTTTGTCAGGTTGGCCTGAAAGCTTCATCTGTTTGGGTGGTTTGACCACTCCCGGTTTGGTGTCGGGTGGTCTGAGTACGACATTTCGTCATTTCCGAGTGATCGTGCTTGTGTCCAAACGAAGCTTTCGGGCGAAGTTGGCCTCAAACAAACTCAACCCCTACCAACTCGGCACTAGGGTACGTCGGCCCCAAATCATCTCTGTCCCAAGCCAAGTCAGCGTCAACTTAAGGAAGAATTCCTAGTCCACTTTTACAGATTAAGATGTTTTTATGGTAAGTTATGAGAGGGCAGTTGTAGCAGTTTCAGCATTTTTCTCCCTGGCTGTTAATTTGTGAAATGGTGTACTTCATTTCATAGGCATGGTATGAGACTGATGGTCTGGTAGTGGGTTGACGTCCTATCACTGCCACCAAGAGTTTCCATTGAAAACCTACGTGAAGTGATATTAAGTCACTTTTTCACTCGAATGAAAAACATTGAAGTGGGACTGGAACACAAACACTTCTATCATGATCTTTCATATTGGGGCCGAGTTGGCCTAGGGCCGACTTAGCTTGGGGCTGAGTGGGCATGGGGCCCAGTTGGATGGGGTTTAGTTGGTTTGGGGCCGACTTGGCCTGCTCCTCAAACAAATCGGTGGTCTTGACATAAAAACAACCAGACAGATGCACACCTTTACTACCAAGTACGAAATACAACAAACCTAAATTTCTTGAGCATGTTAACTACAGATCAGCGTTTGTAAAGGTTCCTGTAGGATGTACCCAAGGGTGAATCTATGAAAGCTTGCAAGGGTCTAAGGTAGGGTGGTCATACGTTCGGCTTTTCGCCCTATTGTCCGGCTTTTCGGCAGCCTGTCCTCTGTCCGACGTTACGGACGCCGGACGTTGATTTGTACTCCTTTTGAAGATCTGCGAGGTCACAATGACAAATCTTTCAAATTTCGAATGAAATGTCAATCACGAATCATTTTATTCCTATCACGTGCGATATTTCGACATGAAAAAACGGAAACTGGATATACCTCAAAATATAAGCGGCACGCCTAATTTTTTTTCCCACGAGGTTATGGGCAAATCTGATTTTCAAATTTTTTTCAAATTTGTTTCTAAATCATGGTTGGTGTTATTTCTAAGGTTAGGGTTACGTGGACTGGGGTTATCTGGCCTGTTCTTTCATAATCTGGCGTCAGAATTACAAAAAAATGGTTCAAAAGCCGTCATTTTGGAATTAGGGGTGTGGCCTATTTCCAAGAAGCTGATTGGTCCATTGGCATGATTTGCCCATAACCTCGTGGGAAAAAAATTGCGCAAGCGGCACTCATCAGTCACATTCACAGGCGACCATTTCATAATCCTAATGAGCAGTCAGTTTGATTATAAAGAGTAGGCCTACGATGTTTAGCCTGGTTGGCATGTACCGAATCTTCATCTGTGCAGGGAGGTGGTATTAGCTAATACACCTCCCTAATCTGTGTACATAAAGCTGATGTATGGCATTGGTTTGACTTGGATAAAGACAGTCATGTCCTCCTTTTTGGAAATTTGGAAACGGTCACCCTAGTCTAAGGTGCAAATGGCATTTGATATGCACTAATGAGACTTCTGAAATGATCGTTCCAGCCTATCTTTTCATTAGACTGGCAGCTGCTCAATTAAATTTGATGATGCAATATGTGGATTGTAGGTTGGAAGGATGGATGATACTAATGGTTGAATGGGGCCTCAACAATATTATTATTCAAAATGTCCTACACAGAGACATTGATCATAAGAGTGGGTACATGGGTAAACTTTCTGAATGGTGGAAATTACAAATTTCATGCAGAGCTGAATTTGATAATTAACAATTTCTGTAGTGTTACATGAAGTACAATTTTATTTGTATTAAAAAAAGATTATTTGTTTCACTACACTTGTGGGTAGTTCTGTTATTACTTCCTGTTGGAGCGCTTGGGTGCAATGATTGCTCTCCAAACAGCATATTGGAATACTTTAATGTTTTGGCCAATTAATCAGACCAACCAAATGTTGCAGAAGTCCCCCTCCAAATCATGCACTTCCCTATTCCCATCAATCCCACTTCTTGAGCATTTATTCCTCCTCCCCACCCCCTCACCCACCCACAAAACAGCATTTTACATTGCAAAAGAGATCCATGATGTTACAACTCCTCTCCTATCCCTTCTTAATTTGTTTCTGAAGAGAGCAGGGATGCAAGCCTGGCACTGTTGCAAGTTGGTGCATTCTGGTCGGTAGATGAAAGGAACCCTATAGACATTCCTACAGTATAAGGGTAGTAATTAAATTCTGGTTGGACACACAGATGGAAAGGGCTTGCTTTAGTCAGAGCATCTCCCTGCTCCAGTCACTGAATTCACCCACGACTGTGTGAGCTTGGTGGAGTCATTCCCACAGTCAGCAGTGGGTGGCACTGTTATAAATTGTGTCAAAGGGGACTGCTCTCTGTTCTGCTGTATCTTTGTTCTGACGTCTCTACATTCTGAAACTTTACAAGATGGTTGGTGTTATGATAAGAGTTAGGCTAGGGTGAAAGTATTACAGGTATATGGCTTTTGGAACATAGGGACACTGGAACACAGAGGTGTAACCGTGTCAAGACTGGTGACACTATGTTGAAGTACACATTGACTGACAATTATAATACCATGGCAGAGGAAATTCATTCCTGGTAATTCCTTGTATTGCTCACAACCAGCTTTCTTCATAAATACAAATGGAAAAGAATTTAAAATAAAATACTTTATTGCAAACTACAATTTTTCTTGCCAAACCACATGTCCAGATGAAAAATACAATTACTATTCAGATCCTAGAACCAGAAAGCCAAAAGGCATAGTAATTCCTTGTCAATGAAATGTAAGTCTTCTACTGGTTTTCAAATTGACAGTGTTTCATAGATTAGTCTTCACAATTTTGTCACAGAATGTCTAGGATCCATGGGCATAGATCAAGCACACTAATACCATACTAATAATCTTTTGACCTCCAATAACCTCAAATGACTTTTGACCTTCACTTAATATGGGTCATCCACATGTAAGGTACGTGATTCATCAACATTTCTCTGCTCAAGATAAAGTGTTTACAGTGTTTACAAAGATTCAACCTTCTGACCCCTGGTGTCCCCAAATTACCTCAGACCTCCCCCAAAAGAAGAGGATCTTTTAATCCATACAGGCCATTCACATGTCAAGTACGAGTTTCATCAGCTACCTTGCTAGAGATATCATGTTTATAAGGTTATACCCGTTTGACCTCTGGTGACCCCAAATGACCTTAGACCTCCACCAAAATGATGAGAATCAATTACTCAATATGAGCCATCTACATTCTAAGTATGAGATTCATCAAAGTTCCCCTGCATGAAATATCATGTTAACAAGATTATGACCATTTGACCTCTGGTGACCCCAAATGACCTTTGACCTTCGCCAAAAACAATAGCGACCATCTTCTCAATAAGGGGCATCTACATGCCAAGTATGAGGTCCCTTGGGGTTACCCTTCTTGAGATATCGTGTTTACAAGCAAAGTGTCACATACACCCATACACATACGCACGAACACATGCATGCATGCATACACACACATATAAGTCATCATGAATGCATAGGTTTCTCTTTTTACCAAAACAAAAACTGGAGTAATATGGCAGAAAAATACCTCATTACAAAACTGAGTAAATTTTACATGGCCCTGAAAGGGCCCTAGAGCCCACAACACTATGCTATGTGCTTAATGCTCACATAATTCTGGTCAAAGTCAAGCCTTCCCCCTCCCCCCCCCCCCTCCTCTGAGAAGTTGCACCATTTGGATATCAGCTGAATGAGTGTTGTCAGCATGACGCTGGTGTACACTAATGACTTTTCTCTATTGATTACATTTCTTTCAGATAGAGTCCATTTTCAAAGTCACAGACATATTCTAACAAGACACAGTTTGCTGTCTCTTTTAGCCTGCTATACAATGTTTGACTGGTCCAGTGATTTAACTAGGATATAACAAGTTACATAGAAACAGGCTAGACTAATTCAAGCAATCGTGTCAACAATTGTGCATCATTTGTAAGTAAACCCACATTTAAAATGTAAACAACTCACATTCAGGCAATCTTGTTAACCTGCCTTGGCTTTAGTTCAAACTTGACTCTGGGTAGTAAAAACACTGAATGTCTGGTTTACAGCTGAAAATTTAAAACTTGACTCTGGGTAGTAAAACCAATGAATGTCTGGTTTACAGCTGAAAATGCTCAGCAACAGACTGTAAATGTCCATTTACTATAAATATCTCTCATTTACAGACACCCACACTATTGTTGCATCAACTGGTAGGTATGTTACTTTCATTACTAGATTCCTTTTGTGAAACATCACTCTTTAATTCATAGTCCAGTTTAATTTCAATTTCTCCATAAAGTTCTTTGAGCATGGTAACAACAAGTTCTTGGATTTTATTGACTTGACCTTTGGGACAATAGTCATCCTCAGAGGACCTGGAATAGAATGGGAAGAACAAAGGTTAATGTAACAAATACTACTTCACTAGCACTGTAACTGCTCCTTTCAAACTATCTCCATAAATAACAATTTGCATCATTAATTTAAAAATATTTTGGGGAAATATTTTTTTACCACATAAAAATTGCTACAAACTCAGGGTTGATTTGTTCTGTGAAAATGACCAAAAGGACCATGTATCAAGAGGTATGGTTCAGCATGGATGGTAATGGAAGTTTGTCCAGCCAGGACAGAATATTTCTGAGAGATGTCACCCTACTTCACGCCTCTTCAATGATTCATGTATGTAGGCAGGTCAACTGGGTTATCCTGTGTGCATGTACACTACTTGTCCTTGCACAAAGTCAGGGACTTTTGGCAGCAGTTGTGAAGTTGTGCCCCACATGTTCAGTTATGCAAAAACAAAGATTAAATTTGTCTGCACAGCTTTCAAAATATAAACAAAGGTGTGCCAAACTATTGGTAACTTTTCAGTACAGATATAAATAAAGTTTTCTATCCTCAAAACAGGCTGAAACAGCTTTAACATGCCCTCAGATATATCAAAACTACAACACACCTGAACCACATGATTGCCCGTTAACCTCTACACCGGCTCTCAACTGCTACATATTGATTGCTTCGCAAGTTTCGTTAACTATTGTGTTCAATTTTATACATGTTTATGCAACACCCAAGTTAGACAATGTGTTAACAATATGAACCCTTCTTAGATTGTGTTTACTAACTTGCTATACCAAACACATAACTAAATTAAAAAGCCTTTCTGAAATTCCACTTCTGACAGAAATCAATTAAGTTGCAAATTCCTCCTATAATAATCAAGCAGTCAGATATACTTCCATACTCCCTTCAACCACCAACCTCCCCACCGCCCTCTCCTTCACCCTCTGCAAGTATCTGCTTCTGTATCATGTTACTTTATGTCATACATTCACCACACTTGGAACTTTCACCTAATCAGAGACTATGAGAAGATACAATGAATACAAAGTCTTATGTGGAAATGGTGAACTTACCTAGCAATAGTAACCATGATCGGCTTTGGCTGCATTGAAAGAATTACTTTAACCTGTTTAACCAAGGCTGCAATCTCCTCCTCTGTGCTGACATGATGAGGTAGATCATCTTCATCATCACAAGTTGTTTCTCCTGCCATGTGGATAAGTTCTCCATTCAAGGTTTCCTTACTGCTTGCTTTTAAGTCCTCTATCAACCCCTGCATCTTCAGCCATCTAAATACAAAATAATTTTTTAAAATATTTATTTAAAAACAATAACCAAATGACCTTTGACCTCCACCTAGAATGTTTTGACCTTTTTACCTCTGGTGACCCCAAATGACCTTTGACCTCCACCAAAAACTGTAAGGATCATCTACTCATTACAGGCAATCCTCATGTTAAGTATAACATTTCTCACTGTTACCCTCATTGAGATATAGTGTTTATAAGGTTTTGACCTTTTTACCTCTGGTGACCCCAAATGATCTTTGACCTCCACCAAAAACAATAGGGATCATCTAATGAATATGGGCTGAGATCAGTCACAGTACCTTCAAGAAATATCGCAAGGTTTTGACCTTTTGACCTCTGGTGACCCCAAGTATGAGATCCCTCACTGTTACCCTCATTGAGATATAGTGTTTATAAGGTTTTGACCTTTTACCTCTGGTGACCCTAAGTGACCTTTGACCTCCACCAAAAACAATAATGATTATCTACTCAATATGAGCAATCCACATGGTAAGTATGAAATCCCTTGGAGATATGGTGTTTACAAGCAATTTCCAGCATATTTACTATTTGACCCCTTGTGACCCCAAATGACCTTTCACCTCCACCAAAATGAATAGGGATAAAAACATTCTCTTTGCTTTGCACTGACTGTTTTATTAAAAACTTGAAATTACGTATAATTACAGGTCTGTAGCCATAGGGCATGGTAATGACCATAAAAGTTTTTCAAAGCTGTGATTTCAGTTTATTTTCAGATTCAGATTGAGTTTCTGTTTCATATTGCCAGGTCTCTAAAGTGATGGATCACTGCAGGTAATCCTCCAAGAAAAGCTTTGCTTCTCTGGTAATGACCAGAATAAAGATGCCATCACCTACCAACATGTCACCTTCAAGGACTCATCTCTTTGCATAAATGCAGTCACTGTCAATTAATTTTTTGTTGCAGTAAAACATACTCTCCTAAAACCAAACACTGAAATGTTTTTGAATTTTAAAAATGCATAAAACTCCTCAATCCAATTCCTCATACCTTATTGAATTATATTTTAGTAGGGATGCACAATTTGGTAAGCAAAAGTGATATATCAACAAATTCTGACCCTGTGCTTATTGAAACAGCAACTGATAGTAGGCTCTTTTTTCTTAAGTCAGCAGGTGGGTAGTATATAGGATGAGGCAGTTGACATAATTTGGCTTGAACCAAAAAAGAAGAGGGAGTGTCTGTTTAATACTTTTTTCTAATCTCTGTAAAACAGTAGCCTGCATTATTTTACATTACTTCACTTTATATTATTACTCTAAATGAAACTTAAATTCATACCAGTTTACATACTTTGGTGCTGTTGGTTATTTAAGTATTTGAGCACCTAGGGTATAGCAGTGATTCTGAGGAGTTTCTATGAGAGATCTTGTGACAAGGAAACTGTGACAAAAGACACTACAATATTGGGCTTTTCAGAATAGGCTGTCCGCTCAAGTTGCTTTCAACACCAGTATGATACAGTAGCTGTCCAAAGACACCACTTACAAAAAACTTTCAAAGAACATAAAATAATAATTAATATTACCGTAACAAACTGTTTCATTAACAAATAATACAATGCAGGTCTACCACCCCCCAACAATTCTTCGCTTTCCTGGCCACATTGTGAGCCACCCTCACTTTCAAAAGTCATACCTGTCTGATAACTTCTCTGTGTTTCCAACATTATCGGTCTTCTCATTGAGACACCATGCTAATGCCCTATGAAGGTCTTTAAGCTGTTTATCTCTCTTGCTCTGTGACCTGTCAACTTCTTCTCTGCTGCCATCTTTTGGAGCTTCAAAGTGATACAATTCTTTCAAAACTGCATACTGCTCCTGTAGGACAAAAATATATAGTTCTTCACACTCTTAGATTTTGTCGACAAATGTAGGGTCAACATATACAAGGCAATTCCACAAAATTTTGGAAGAGTACTGGCAGACCCTGGAAACATGATTAGCAGTGTTCTAAAGTTACACCATTAGATGCTGGTCAGATGCAACTGGTACTCCCAATGTCTGACTGGTGCTTGGTGTAAATTGGCAGTATGGCAACCAATATGAAACTGGGAGTATTAAAATTTCCTCCAAACTACAAGACAACCTTGATTTTTGACACTGCCGACTGGAATGTGTGGTCAGTATTTCTTCAGGGAAATACTGTAAGTATCATATCTCAGGTTGAGAAGTCCAACATGATTCAAAATATTTGTTTGCTTGGAATTCATTGCCTTCAATTATATCTAGTCTACTCATATCAGCACAAGCACAATATTTGGCCCATGTGAACTTTGTGCATCCCTCTCACTGTAACCAGTGTGCCTGCACAGCTTTAGTCTTTCCAATGTGTCAATTGGCTAGCCTCAACTTGGCCAAGCTAGAGCCACAATGGTAAAGAATAAGGATAGATTCTTAATGCTACTTCCATTTGGCCAAGCTGTGACACTGAAACAGTCATAAATGAATACTTCTTTAAAATGTATTTAGCCCAAAGCCTCTCCTCACTTCCTTACATACTGTAGTAAATAATATCTGTTATCTAATATCCATTCCTTACATCTTATCAATCTGTTCTCTGATGAAAGTAAATCTTTCACAGCTCTTTGTAAATTTACAAAATTAGAAGAAAGAAATTTAAGGATTTTACACTCATTAGACCAACTTCACTCACTCAGACTTGCATTTCACAAGTCAAGGTCAAGACATTTCCATGAGAGCTTAACTTTTTGATCAATATGCATAGTTAAGAATGTGGAATGAGAAACAATCATTTTCAGTTTGTCACAACCCTATAAAATCTCTGAGTAATATTCATTAAGTCCATAGATATGAACTTTTCACACTTGTGATATAAATCAAAAAATTATTTACCAGCAACTTAAACTTACTGGTGTGTACTCAAGTTTGAAGGGATTCTGTGTGGAAAAGAAATCTAAATCAATGTCAAGAATGAAAGCTTCACTACAACTAACAGCCTCCTGGATGACACTGACGACATCACTGTTCAAATTATCCCCTTCATTTTCATTTTTACTGTTTGTATCTGGCAACAGTGACTTGGAATCTGCAGCTTGATCCTTATCAATGGTGTCCACTTTATCACTTACTGGGTCATTTCTAAAAGAATGTACTGAATCCTTTGTTTTAGGACTACTGCTTTGAAGTTCTTGTTCACACTGTTCTGAAGAATATGAAAGACGATTCGATTGCTCCTGTGTCTGAAATTTTGAATATTCATGATTAGTTCTGTATTTGACTGTTATAATGTTCACATCCAGCTGTTTACAATTAATCATGTCATCCTCAGCAGCATACATCACATCACTCAAATAATATTCATCTGGCCAGTTGATTCTGAAAAGGCAAAAAAAGAAAGTGCTGAAAAAGTGTAACATCACTACGGCCTGATGTGATACCATCTTCCTTGACATACGTGCACACTAGTTTTAATACTGTACCTAGCAAAAAATTACCTTGTACGTTTATCACACTGGTAGGAATAACAGTAAAATACAGGGAACTGTTCTCTGTCCTGACATCTTGCTGTTCCCAAGTCTCTATGTCTGGATAAGTCTACATGAAGGTCAATGTTAGGATAAGGGTTTAAGGTTAGGGTTAGCTTTAGGGTGAGAGTATTAAGGTTACTTGTGAAAGAATGTAGAGACATCAGAACATAAAGGTGCAACCAAAACAGGCATCCTCAGTTCAATGATTCTGTATATAGCTGAGGTTGTCTGCATTGTGAATATAGCCTCATACCTCAAATGCTTTATTTGTGTCCAGTGTTGTAATAATGAAGAATGGTACCACAAACCAACGAAAAGCTATATGAATAGCAACTCGCTGCATAAACCTAGGCTTGGTAACATGAGCATAAGCCTAGTTAGTTAAAACATTGATTTATAATTATTAGATAGCTTTGTATGCCTTGCCTATAGACATACTTCCCATGTCATATTTGCTGTCCTATTACTAGTGCAAAAAAAGCCCACTTTACCTCAGTGTCACTTCATGACTTTTTAGGGAATATTTTCCTGTACAACTGATTGAAATTGCTGTTTTCTCCAGATACTCTAGCATTCCTCCCACTTGATATAGGCCTGCCATCAAAATCGCTTGCCAAGCCAACAGTCTGTTAGCCTATGTCCCAAACTGAAGCCTTTCGGCAGACCACTTACCTAGGCAACTTTGCTTCCTTGCATTGCTTTGCCCACATGTCTTTCAAATTTTACATAAAATCCTATCACACTACTTTGGGTAGTATTTCACACACAAAAACATAAATAATTCAAATATCACCTTGCAGTCATTAATACACTGCTTATGATGGCATTATTGTTTTTAATACCTTTCTTTTGCTATTTCAAGAGTTGACATCAAAGAAATTTTTCAAAATTTCAGATCATGCATGAGATCTTGATCACCTTCTTGCTTAACTTTTGATAATGTACACAGTTTTAATACCATAACATCACCTGCAGCTGGGCAGCCCCAGTTTTCCCCTTTTTTTGGTGGGGGCTTGCTGAACATTTCCAGGGGCTAGCTTTGGACTCATCATGCTTCCAGATCCCTTTTTAGTGTCAAGGTATGGATTGGTATGTAAAACAGGATCCAACACTGGTTTTAGTCCTAAACAATCAATTCTTTCTACTCTTTTCTTGGGAAAAAAAAATCTCCTGGGCCTGTTGTGATAGCCTGACTGTGCAATACTGTAATACAGTGACGAGCCCACTAATGGGTCCCTACTAAAATTGAAAGTCCACAATAACAAAAAACCAGAAAGCCCAAAGGCTTAATGATTCCTTGCCGAATGGGGATGCTTTGTTGCATTGAGCTTTAACCCTCAAATTTATCTTTCTTGACTACATCATTTTATATTTTAACAATTTGACCTCTGCTGACCTCACATGACCTCTGAACCCCACCAAATATAACAAAAACATAAAAAACGGAAGTGTCTTGAAAGGGATCCAACTCCAATGGATCTTGGAGCTTAAAAATTCATGGCATATTTTGTTTTTTGACCTCTGGTTACCCCAGATGGTGATCTTGGGAATAATTGAGAAAGTTTGCTTTTGACCTGTAGTGACTCAGGTGACGATCTTGTGAATTCTTTGGAAATTTTGCTTTTTGACCTCTGGTGACCTCATATAACTATCTTGGGAACTGTTCGAAAATTTTGCGTTTTGACCTCTGGTAACCCCAGATGACCTTTGAACTCCACCAAAAACGAGGGTTCTTCCTTACATCATGAAAAATCTATACACTAAATATGAAGTGTCCTTCATTCCTACCTTGAGATATTGTGATTACAAGCTTTCGGTTTTTTACCTCCTGGGACCCCAAATGACCTTTGACCTTCACCAACAACAATAGGGTTCTTCCTCTCAACATGACAAATCTATATACCAAATATGAAGTGTCTGTCATTGCTATATTGAGATATAGTGATTACAAGCCATTTACAAGATTTTCGCAGTTTAACCTCTGGTGACCTCAGATGACCTTTGACCTCTACCAAAAACAATAGCATTCTTCCTCTCAACATGACAAATCTACATCAGTCATTCCTATCTTGACATATCGCGATTTCAAGGTTTTCGGTCTTTGACCACTGGTGACCTCAAATGACCTTTGACCTCCACCAAATACAATAGGGTGCCTTCTCTCAACATGACAAATCTAGATACCAAATATGAAAAGTGTCGGTCATTCCTATCTTGAGATATCGTGATTACGAGCTTTTCAGCTTTTTACCTCCGGTGACCTCAAATGACCTTTGACCTTCACCAAAAACAATAGGCTTCTTCCTCTCAACATGACAAATCTATACACCAAATATGAAAAGTGTCGGTCATCGCTATCTCGAGATATCATGCTTACAAGCTAGGCATCACATACACACACACACATACATACACACACACGACATCACCATCGCATAGATTCCTTGCCTGCCTTCAGCAACGAATCAAAAAGGGAGAAAGGAAGCTCTCCCCCAAGTCTTTCAAATAAAATTTAAACTCCTGTACTTCCAGCCAAGCAAAATAACTAACAGAGAAGCACTAACAGAGGGTCAAAATAATAGAAACAAATACAACTAACCTTAAACTTTTCCAACTTTTGCACTGGCAAGACAATTCAGCTCTAGCTATCACCAACAGAAAACAACGGTCACACCTTTGTAGCCAGGACAGCTCTGACTGAAAATCACAAAGTACAAACCCTAGAAACCCATCCCCTACCAATAACAAAAGGATAAAACTGTTGCCTAGCTAGACAGGTGCTAGAACAACAACCCCTTCATAACTGAAACTCAGGGAAGGGCAGTCGCATGAAAGGACAAAATAAGCTGGAACAGCTTTGTAAGTTGCAGAGTTGTAACGAGTCACTCAATTTTTCAGTCGAGTCATTTACTACTTTCAATGTGACTCAATCTGAGTCAGTGACTCTAGTCATTGTATGATTTCTATGAGGAAAATTATGATACAATTGCTTGAGTCATTTCCCTTTTGAAAATTAGTAACTCCAGTCATGACTCATTTCAACACTGGTAAGTTGATGAGGTGAGGATGCCAAGGTTGATATTGGGCCGTGGATGATGAGGTGAAGATGAGTCACAATGTATGGCATGGTGAAATGTGTTAGTAACAGTACTATAAATGAATCTTTGAGGCAGCACTACCCTTGAGAATGTTTTCTTACCTGATTGTTTTATGTGTTTTATGTTCCCCTACTACTACCCTACGATGCCCCTCAGGCAATTGGTCTGCCCACGGTGGCTTCATCCACACTAGGCGATTGATGTGACCAGCAAACACAGGTGGAATAATCCAATTTTCTATGCTCAAATGACTGTAGAGAAACAAAATGATAGCAATCATTCCACTTTGAATAAATATATTGATCTGGCCCTCTTCCACACCTTACTCTTTTCATCTTTTCTTTAGTTTTGTTAGTTCAACTTCTCATGGCACACAGAAAGTAGTGTTTGTTCTTTTCTTTTCTTCTTTTCTTTTTGAGTCAACGTGTCAGCTATTCAATACTAACTTGAATTCAGTAAAAAGTTACTGACAGCTACAGTATTACACAGCAAAATTTTGTTGGAATTTTCCATTCTTTTAAACAGGGCTATTTTACTGGGGTAAATGGCAAGGTTTTATTTAGCTGGTGGCCTGGAGGCCTGAGGCAAATAAAATATATGACAGGCCACTAAGAATTCTAAGAAGCTGGACCAAGAGGGCCAGACGATTTACAAAACAGGCTACACATACTAAAAATGTACTGTAGAGCAAGTAAGTTTCTTGCCTGACCAGTAATGTCAGTGGAAGAGTGAAATCCTAAATCAAATCCAAAAATAGCTCTACACAAAAAACACTGTCATCTGTTTTACAGAAATTTGGGAAGTCAATTTCTTTTTTAAATGACAATATATTTTGGAGAGACATGACTTTTAATACTGATTCCTATATCTATTTGTGAAGTTAAAGCTTTCAAGTTACAAAATCTGCAGTCTGAATAAAGTAAAATTGTACATCTTTCTACAGAGGAAATGAGCTTAGATGAGCAACATTAATAAAGCAAACAGAAAGTCAAAAGGCTTTGTGAATCCATGCCACTGAAATGTGAGACTAGTATTGTGTTTTTGAATTCACAGTGTTTCATAAATTACTGTTGACAATTTTGGCACAGCTTATAAAAGATCTATGGGCATACTGTACTGTCGATCTAACTGTCTGATACAATCTTTTTTTCATAGGGACAAAAATCAAATTCTTCCTTTTAATTTTGGGCATTACTGCACATGCTAGATGTAAGATCCAAATATGTCATGACTGCTAAATCATAGTTACCAAAGTTTTCACAATCTCCAGTGACATCAAATGACTTTTGCTCTCCACCAAAAACACCAGATTATGTAATCAATATGTGACACACCATATAGGTACCAATTGCTGAGTACAGTACACTGTTCATACGGGTCATCTTTGCTGAGATAGCATAAGTTTTCACAGTGACATTAGACCACTTTGACATCAATCTCATTTTAATACTGAGGTCCTGCACTTCATACTGACTGTCCACATGCTAAGAATGAGATTCATACAATTCCCTCTTTGAGATATCATGTGTACATGGCATTCAATATTTAGCCTTTGGTGACCTCAACTGACCTTTGACCTCCAACAAATATTAAAGATTATGTGCTCAGTATACATAACTTATATGCTTCATATGAGATTCATACATGTTTTGCCTCTTGAGATCATGTTTATAAATAATGTTTCTGGTATTTGACCTCTTGTGATCTCACATGACCTTTGACCTACAAAACAATAAGGTTTAAGGACTAAATATGGGCCATCTACATGCCATGTGATCTCTCTGAGACATCCTATGGTAATTTAATTCATTTGAAAGTAATTTTGTTGATGAGAATGTACATATGAGAAATAAATTGAATTGAATTGGAAAAGATTGTATTTACAGTACAAGCAGTTTAAAGGTTTGCAGACCTTTGCTGACCCCAAATGTCCTTTGAACTCCACAGAGAACCATGAATTCTTTTATTTAATATCAGCACTTACATGCAAAATGAGATTCATCAAAGTAACCCTGCTTGAAATCTGGTGTTTACAAGGTTTTGACATTTTGACCTCTGTTGACTCCAAATGACCTTTGAACTCCATCAAGAACAACAGGGATCATCAACTCAGTATGGGCCATCCACATGCCAAGTATGAGATTACTCAAGGTTATCGTACTTGGGATATTCTGACTACAAGTGAAAAGTGTTACATACACATACACCCTAACACACGTACATCACCATCGCAAAGATTCACATGCTATGGCAAGGAATCAAACAGTAATGTTCAACTGAAACTTTTCCAGCTACCTGAAAATTATAAAAACCATGCAGATTGAAAAATTGGAATAAAAAATACAAACCAGCTGAGTTTCTCTAAATTAAATACATCTTGTGCAGGTATTTTTGAAGGTATTTGAAGATCAGGATGTGAATCTAGGTGGACCATACAAATGCCCTCAAATGGTAGATGACGGGTAGCCAATGCACGGTAAATATGCTTCAAAACCTAAAAGGCAAAACACGATAACAAGAATGATGTGAAAACAGAGGAATTGATAGCCACATACACCTACAGTATGTATGAAGAAATCCTAAACAATTTAACAAATAGAGGCACCTGTTGCATAACTTTTCATATGCACCATAGACCTTTTTCCAAATAGCAATTACAAAGGATTGTGGGATAGCATTTTGGTGTGCATCATTCTTATCCACAGTAAAATGCCATTGACAAAAATAATTGACAAAAATAAAAGCACACAAAAACTATCCCACAATCCTTTGTGACTGCTATTTGGAGAAAGGTCTATGTTCAGGTGCAGATTTTCTTTTAAAAACTCCCATGAACATCAAGTTACAAAGAAATGTTTAATTATTTGTGCAAAAGAATACATATTTGATCAGAGAGTGTAGGTAGCCTGCAAAAACAGGGATTGTAAAAACAGGCACTGTTAAATTGTAATGTATAAACTAAGAAACAAACAAACAACAAATTAAGATTCCACAAAAAGGCTTAAAGGAAGGGTTTAAGCAAAATTAATTTTCACATATATGAAAGAGGAACTAAATTTACACAGTTTGGTACAACTTCCATTCAAGTCAGAAACGTAGTACTCGAGATATCAGCAAATGAAGTTACTTCATTTGTGACCTAAAGTGAGCTTGAAGCAAGCAGGTTACTGCATATCACTTCCTCACATTGATGACAAATGCTTTGTTTCCTTTGTTTTTCAGTCTGTTGTGTTGACCTTGAAGATAATAGGGATATGAGCTCCCTACAGGGAATTTCAAAGTTTGTAGAATTCCAATGCCTCTCATGTATTCACATTCCAATAACATGGGATTATGGAGGGGAAAATTGGTTGTCAAGTTTACAGAAAAACAAAAGAGTGTTCACTAATGTGAGGTTATGACATCATATGTGCTTGCTTCAAGCCTACTTTGTGTTGAAAATGTAACAACTTTAACTGCTAACATCTTGAGAACCACTCATTGGATTTCAATACAAATTTCACCAGAATGCTTAGAATAAGTACATGCCTCTAACATATCTAACATATCAACACTTGATTCCAGCCTAGACCCTTCTTGCTTATACCAACATGGATCTAAACCTGAACACTTGCAGGAAAATACAATTTTTCATAAATTAGATCAAAATACATCCTGCAGAGTAGAAATAATGAAAGGATTCCTATTGCATCTTAGGCACAATAATTTCCATGAAGTTTACATGACCATATTCAGAATATAAAGTCATGACCTAACTTCACCAAAAACTGCAGAATAAAACTACATTGAACTGTAACTGCATTTAAATAATTTACAGACCCTATAACATTATGTGAGGCTTTTGCATGCCTTCTGTCTTCTTATTAAAGTTAACTCATCAAGCATGTGAGTTGCTGCACTTAAAAAAAATAATTAAATAGCAGTGTACTATGAGCCTTTTATGAAGGGAGGAAATTGTGGTGATCAACAATAACAAATTAATTAGTTACATTAGCACACTGAGGGTCATGTGTCACCTACCTCCCCCCACACCTATACACTATAGTTAGGTATCACTTGATCACTGGGTAGTACAAGGACAATACCCCTTGTTTATGTGCTATTTGTAGTAAGAGTCATTCTTTTATCTGGCAGTCTGAATTCTTCCTTCAACATTTAATTTTTTAGAGAATATACGTAGTATAAATTACTTCATGTTTCTGTGTTCTTAATCCTACCACTGGACACTACAGTGAGGCACAGACAGGATGGTTCTAACATTATATAGTGTATAGGCTACAAATATACAGTATAATAAAGAAGTAAACAGCCAGATTTGGCCAATGGCGACATTTTTGTGCATATATGGCCAAATAGTCCAAACATACTGTAGAGCATAACACAACAAGTTAAAGGGCAAAGGAGGACTAAAGCCCCATACTGTAAGATGACCTACAGTCTAGAACCCAAAACTAAACTAAAGCCAATCCAAAAACCCAACAAAGCCCAGCACAATCAGATTCTACCACAGTCACAATAGATTTTGTCAATGTTTATCTTGAAGCCACAGACTGAAGTGGAGTTAACAATTAACCCATTCAGGCAGACTGTTCCACTCATTGACAACTCTACAGTATGAGAGAAGTTAAAGGGGAATTTTCATGATCCCAGACAGTCCAATTCTCCCAACTATGCATCTTCTAGCTCCTCCCATAACTGTATGAGGCTCTTCCTTGTGCAAGAATAAACCTGTTTTGTTGCTTAAGGCCATGTCCTGGTGAGCACACAAGGCTATAAAATGTAATGAAAGTACTCTCTCTGCCTTGTGTGGAATGTGAGCTACTCTGCATCTTTCAAATTTTCAAACTTTGACGTCAATCAAACAGCAGTCACCAACTGAGAATTTTGATATACATACACTAAAAATATACTTTGGGGTGATGACAGTCTGTCTTTAACTCTAATGTCAGGCCTAGAGAAACACTTCACTAGCTTCCTACAATGGCCTCGAACATGTGAATTAGCACAAACTTTTAAGTAGTTACAATTATACATCAAATTCCTACCAGAAAGGAATTTGAAAACCTGCAGCATATTCCCCCTAATCCTTCTTAACTCAAGAGTATTTTTAAAGTTCCAGACATTTGAGCTATCATGATTAGGGAGATTACGCACATCCAGAATAAGCAGACTGATCTTTACTAAAATTACTGAAATTCCTCTTGATCAATTCAAGCACCCTATTTGCCATAGCAGCAAGAGCTGCACACTGCCTAGAAGGGTTCAGATCACTTGTAATGAAAACACCCAAATCTTTTTCCAAAGTCACATTACTCAAAATATTACCAGCCATGGTATAATCATAACTCAATTTTTTATATCCAAAGTGAGAAACTGCATTTATCAGCATTAAAAGACATTTGCTAACTCTGACATCTTGAAAATAACCTAAGTCCTTTTGCAACAGTGAAGCATACTTCACATCATTTACTTTCCTACAGTATAAGGCTTAGTGTCATCAGCAAAACACTATATGTGAGAGAGCTACTGTATCAATATCATTGATGAAAATTAAGGAAAGAATTGGGCCAAGAGCAAAACCCTGTGGTACTTCACTTGTGATTTCTTTCCAAGACCAGAAATTACCATTAACAACAACTCTCTGAGATCTACCATAAAGCCAAGAATTGATCCATATAGCACATCTACCCTGGATGCCTAACTAATGCAGTTTTACCATAAGTCTACCTATTGGGACTTTATCAAATGCTTTTTAAAAATCAGGGTAAATGACATCAACAAAGTGACCAGAATCAAAAGCTCAGTAAATAAGTAACACAAGATCTATCAGGCAGGAAACCATGCTGATTCAGAATCAGTAAAACATTATCTAAAAGATACTTAAGCACACAATCCTTGACCACAGACTCCATGACTTTAGGCCTGAAATTGGTAGGCAAGCTCTGATCCCCTTTCTTGAAAATAAGAGTAACATTTGCAACCTGCCAATCAGCAGGAACAAAGCTTGAGTCCAAACATTTCTGAACAATAATGCACAGAGGCACTGACTAAATTGTTCGAGCAGAATGGCAGGATGGATCCGGGGGATTTGCTAGCCTTTCATTTCATTTCATTGTTTTTCTACCTCAATTACAGTAACAATTGCAACTTAACATAGTTACAAAATAATGAGAAGTGATAGAAAGTGCAACTAAAAGTCAGAGGGCTTCTTGAGAGAGCACTCCCTAAAATAAACATGTAATAGCACAATGCAAGAAAAAGGAAAGTAGGAAACGCAGAAACTATTAAAGCAAACAACCATCCCTAACACACCCTCCCCCCCCCCAAAAAAAACTAACATATTAATTGCAGTAACAGTCCCAGAAACCCAGCACCACAAGAATGAGGACAGCACTGCACCCCCAAGAAATGACGACCCCCCACTATACCCAAAGGGGAGAACAATTACAGGGTGTTAATGCTTAATAATCATTGATGATATTCTAGTAAAGTTGCTACAGAATGAAATAAGGTTTGATTTGCTCTTAATCTGACTAGGAATGGTATTCCAGAGCCTAACAGTACGGTATCTAAAACAGTTTTTGTTAGGAGATGATGAGGTGGTAGGAATGTGGAGATGACCAGACTGCTTTTTACTGTAGCCATGAACAAGATAATTGTGCATGTAGAAGTCAGAAAATAGTGTTGGTAACAGGTTATGAGGTAGTTTATATCTAAATGTGACAGCATTTAAATTTATGGTGTCATGGAACTTCAGGAGGTTTAGGCTTTTGAACAGATTGCTGGTATGATCTCGTGGTCGACCTTGAGCGAGTAATGTGGCAATTAAACAGCTCTTTTCTGAAGAGAGACTAATCTCTTAATAAGAGAGAAGGAAGCACTGGACCAGACTGTTGAACAATGGGTGAGATGAGGATAAATTAAAGTTAGGTAGATTGTACGCAAGACGTTTTGAGGAAGAATATGTCTGAGCCGACAAATATGCCAGTACCATGCAACTTTAGAGCACAGATGGGGAATACGGTGCTCTCATTTAAGAAGAACTTCAACTGGTTGGTTATTAATATGATGTTGAAATTATACTTTTTCCTGTTGAAGTTAAAGACCATCTACTTTGTTTTACCTATATTGAGGAAGAGCTTATTTGAGGCAACCCAGTCTGAATACAACTTTAACTCTTTTCACACAGTTTCTTCTAGCCTTTAAACTTCTTAGTTTGTTAAAAACCAGTTCCTCAGAGAAAACAACATCATCAATGCAAACTGAGTTCTTGGAAGCTCTACAAATTCCCACTACAGAAGACTCCCTGGTAAAGACAGAAACAAAAAAATCATTCAACAAACTAGCCATATCCTGATGGTTACTGACTAAAGTACTGTACCTTACCTTGGAGAGGCCCAACACCCTCTTTAACTTTCTGCTTAGATCTAACATAAGTATGAAATGACTTAAGATTTACCTTCACCTCCTTAGCCAACTTCCTCTCAAACTTCCTCTCAGTCCTTCACTAACATGCTTTCTTAAGCAGAATACACAATTTAGTGGTATCAACAACAATATCAGGGAAGATATTCAAAGCCTCAACAGGCCAAACGAACAGACCAATCCTTAAAGTTGCTCTTTTACCCATTTTAAATCAGCTGTGAGCTTACTGTATCAATACGGTCAAGTTTGCTACAATAACAAAGATCAAAGCTAATAAGGTTGTGGTCACTAGACCCTACTTTATCAAAATTCATGAAATTCTTAACCATATTATCCTCGGTGCTAAACACCAAGTCCAGACAATTAGGCCCACATGTAGGGAAGAGAACATGCTGGGTGAAGAAACCATCAGACACTACCTCAAAAAAATTGTTCCCATGTGATTTACAACAAAAAATATCAGGAAAACTAAAATCCCCCAACACAACTGCCCTTTTGGAAGAAACCTTCCTATAACTGGGTATCAAGCACCCTATGGTTATTTTCAGCACAAGAATTTGGTGAACACATCATAACATAACATAGCATAACAAGTTAAACGGCAAAGGAGGGCTAAAGCCAAATAGATGCCCTGCAGTCTAGACCCAAAACATACTGTAACTCAAACCAAACTCAAACCCCAGCAAAGCTCAGCAGATCAATCATTCTACCACAGTCAAAACAGAATTTGTCAATGTTTATCTCGAAGCAATTGACTGAAGTGGAATTAATAACCTACTCAGGCAGACTGTTCCACTCATTGACAACTCTACATCCATGTAAACAGGCCCAGAACCATAAAAAATCAAAATAGTTAAAATGCTAAGTGAATGTTCTTAAATGTTGCATTACTATGTTTAGTTTCTTGGCCAAACATTTTTTCCCTGTAAATTTATCACTGTCACGGGAAAATTTATGCTGCCCTGAAGAGGTCTCTTTACCATCAATTTTTCAAGGGAAATGGCATGAATTTTGAGACCAACTTCCCTGATTAATTTGCTCAACCAATCAGTAGATTCATTTCAAATTTACTATCCATCAATGGTATTACTTTTTTTAAACTGAGAGAGCAAATTGCACTGCCACTTGTCATTTTGGCATTCACATGGGTGAACCGAGTGTGATTTTCAAAATGTTATACTGTAACACCCGTCACGTTTTGACAAAAAGTTGCCTAAAAATTGGACATCATCATTTAATTTAAAATTATTTTGGGATCTTCTAAATTCATACTTCCCTGGAGCCATCATATCAGTTTAATTCAAAAATATTCAAAGAAAATTGATTTTTTTTATCATTAAAATCTGCAACACCCGTTACAAGGAGTGTGACGGGTGTTACAGTATCAATGAAAATATTTCATAAATTCAGTAACAAATGCATGACTTTCTCTGAGTACATAACATATAACTTATACTCTGACTACTAATTAAAGTGGACCTAAAGTCTAAAAATTCAAAAATATATATTTTAGAGGTTACAAAATTAATCGTATTGGTCCAACTCCCATTGTCATAGCTTATTCCATTGCTGAGATATTAAATGTTAAAATTTATTCACTTAAATCCAAACAGTTCATTGCGAATAATTTTTGACATTCTTGTTGTACAACTCACATTAAATGCTTTGTTTTCTTTTAAAATTAAAAATGTTTATATGACCTTGACCGCTTCCTGTTTTCTTGCATGACATGCTGTACAGAGAGGGCTTATATAGTCAAGTCACCCCAAAGCAGTAAGAACGCGATCACATTTTGGCACAAGGTGCGGTGGCTTTCAGAAAAACAAAGAAATACAAAGATTGTAATTTGAGTAGTACAACAATGACATCACAAATTATTGCGCAATCTACCTTTTTAAATCGAGTGAATAAACTTCAGCATTTTATATCTCAGCTTAAGAAAGTCCTGTGAAGATGGGAATTGGACCATTGGAATTCAGTTTTCATGCTCTGTAATATATATTTTTGAATTTTCAGACTTTAGGTACACTTTAATCAGCTGCAATAAAAATTAGAAAAGTGGTTATGAAAAGTAATTAATTGCCCTCTTGTTATACCTAGTGCAAAATGTGACAGGTACATGTTACATCATGTGCAGTCTGATTGTTAAACAGTCATTCCACATTGTATCACTAGTGACAATCTCCATCACAATAAGAATGCCATTTGCAATTAGCCATTAATACAGAATAGAAAAGTCTAAATTTAAAGATGTAACATCGACTCTATTCACCAGTTTCTTCATGTTACTGCAATGACATCATTGACTCACCAGTAAATTGACTGTATACCATGCCATGAAAATGCCCATAAGCCTACAATCCCGAGTAGTCCCTCATAGCCCGGGAAAGTCTTATTAGTGATGGCCAATAACTTTCACATTCTGTGGTTTTAGTCTAGCGAGTTGTATCTTCACAACCATGCTCAATCAGGACATATGATCTGGCCAAGCCCTAGTAGCCACTGGAACTAATATTAAGCACCACAAGTCATTATTCGCTTGAGTGCACATTGTGCTGATAGAGCTGGAGTTGTTACCTTGTTATGATGCAAGCCTGATTAACTATGGTCAGCTTCTACAAGAATTTGGACTACAGTAAAAGTACTTTCATGTCATGACTGATTTGATGTACAGTAACTGAGGTAGCACCTGATGCCACAGCTAAATCTGACAACTGTCATAGTTATCAATGGGTTGTTTTTTTTTTCAATTTGGCTTGCACTGCACCGATTTTTTGCCCAATTCCTTGCCTGCGCACCGCGTGCAGATTATTCAGTGAACCATACTAAATTATTGCGCGCTGATTTCATCTTAAAATTGGTAAATAAATAAAAAATGCGCGCCGAAGAAGTTCGGCACAACTGACAAACTATGCAATCCGGCATATTTTGGGGTTTGCAGATGACGTTCTCTCCCTAGACTCATTTCTGCAAATATGTATGCAAGTCTAAAATAAATAATGTTAGAACTGCCTGTGGGTGATGTTAGCTTTACTATTGGCAGGGTATCATAAAGTTGTACCTTGGACACTCTAGGCTTGGCGACGGACACAGCCCTAGCCACTCAGGACTGCGTACAGCCTTGTGGTAGCTAGGGTTTGTAGTTGTAGACATAATGTAGCCTCTGCGATAGGCTAGACCCAACCTTCTGCAGCAGCTTACTACCATAGAACAGGGGTTCCTATATCCTGCTCTATGCTTACTACTGTGGTTTAGCATAGTATAGGCTAATATATACATTTTGTACAATCATAATAGTAAGGCAACCGACACTCCGACAGGTATTATATCTGTCCTTGTCAACAAGAAACGCACGTGCAGTTATTTACGGAAGCTTAGACTACATAGACTATGGAATGATCATGCATTAGAAAAATACCTCATGGTGATCCTCAACAACTACAACTGGAATTATACTAAATAATCGACGTTTTTTTCGAGGAATAATTTCTGCCATTTTGTATTATTCTTTGCCTTCGACATGACAGTGAGGCTGACGTCAGGAGTTTTCGTGACCAGCTTACTTACGGTGTCAGTCACAACATGTGCGTGACAAAGTTTGTGATTGGCCAAAAAAATTGTGACGACGGAGTTGTAGGAATTGTAAATTTTCAGTTTCATCGCTGTTACACTTGAAATTTGTTATTTTGATTACAATTTTCAAGCACAATACCGTCCTGCCGATTTTAAACGGTGCAGCAAGTTTCAAACATGTTCAGTTCCATGCCAGAAATCCATGTTTGTTCACGGGTAGGC